>JASDDO010000024.1:480800881-482123503 GCA_030015575.1 Agapanthus africanus | reverse complement strand
GAATTCTCCTTCAAACCCTAAAATGAGAACTAGCCGGGATTTCGTATAGAAAATCTTCCGGGAGTAACTATTACTCGCAGTAGGAACCGGGACACAAAATTTCATGGCGTGGTAACCTTGACGAATGATCAACAAATTACCCTACTCCATAGAAGGTATGCAATCTCATTGCAAGTTTCAAGGCTTGAAACTCCCGATAAGATTTTTGCCCCTAGGACCCTAGGACCTTGACGATTGATCAAAAAATCAAAGGGACCTAGTCATGTTCAACCCGTCATTTCATGATTAATTTAGATCCACATGTACAAGCCTTTAATGAATGATCAACAAAACCATACGACTGTCCTAACAAATCGCATCACATGCAAGTAAGAAGACATCACTTAGGTACCGTACACTACGCCTTGACGAATGATCAACAAACGTAGTATGAATACTAAGTACTCTACTTCCTGAAATGATAGAGGGCTACGACTGGTCTTGAAGAAAACCATCAACGTAATGAATTTGATATCAACGTAGGAACCAAGTGGTTTTGAAAATTTATAATCGCGTAGACTTTTGCTTAAGAGTGACTCCCCATGAAGGGATCTAGACTCTTTCCTTATTGAAAGAGGTGCAAGATATTCCAAACCGAATACCATGACGCAAAGCAAAAGAATACGGCTATAAAACCAATTTTAGTGACACAAATTTTGCTTAAGAGCGAACTCCCAGTGACGGGATCAAGGCTCTTTTCTTATCGAATGAGGTGCTGGACATTCCTAATCGAATGCCTATATGCAAAGCAAAAGAATTGACTAAAATTTCCCTTTTAGAAAAAGTTTGGTTCCAACAATGTATTAAATATTCCAATTAATACAATCCCGTCATTTAAATAATCATATTATCCAGCAATTTTCTCCTCATACAATCATTACAGAAAAAGTATGAAAAGAAAACAAAATGTACATATACACCATCCGCATTAGCCACGGAGCCCCAGGTTTTCACCGTAAGGTTATTTAACTTACGGCAGGGCGGGGACAGGGATAGCGCGGATGCAAAATGTATATAGCATTTATACACACACACACATACACACATACCATATATCACATATTTCAATATATCATTACACGCAAATAATCACATTACAGCATGCAGGAAAACAACGTTATAGAGTTGGAATGGTCGGATCACCTAGGAATCCCGTGTTTCGTTCGAGACATAAAAGATATATAGGAAATACCCCGGTTACGTGAATAGCCCGTGCGTAGCCAAAAACAGACCCCTACGAGTGTGGCAAGTCATCCACCTACCCAAGAAACGAGGCAACCCGGCATCATCACCATGATGGGGATACCCAGCGCTTTCTCGAATCCGATGACTTGAGCACTCCACCGCGGATCAATCCTAACCCCCTATAAGCGCGGTGAGCAGCCCGCCAATCCTATGTTGGATATAATGCCCTCAAGTCAATTATTGTAATAGCAGGCAGGCGATTGTGATGATTGAGGAAGGACCTATACAGGTAGAACAGTCTTACTCGAGATGATAGTATACTATCTGGTTTGTCTTTGTCATCATGTACATGCATTATGTAGTATTACAGATCACTATTACATGTTGATAAAGCCCGTAGGATTATTGCTTGACTACCAGCGTTATGATAGCGATCATACATGTGGGGGCTGGGTAGTCCATAAGCATAACCTTAAATGTCCCTAGTCGTGAGAGTATCGAGACCGGGCATCTATATTCCGGAGTAGACTGGTGTATACGTTTCAAGACCGTGATGAAAGGCGATGGTTGGTCCCACAGAAATTGGTCTTTCGCACCTAAGATCATATACAGGTGCTCACTGGGGGTGAGTACACTGGACGGACTCGCCGAGAACATGCTAGTTGGTATTATACTTATTGTCAGATAGCAGTTCTCAGGTCACATGAGTACAGGCTAGTCCTTCGACCTGAGATCGTCATTTGTCTCATGTGAGTTCCCACTGTGCTTTGATTACTACACTACCACGGCTCAAAGGGGTCGTGCAAACAGGTTCTAGTTGGGTACAGTCCCAAGCCACATAGAGGCAGTGAGTGGATCATCGGGGATTCGTCTCTCCCGGTATTGGGGGTTGATGTTGCGCTGTGCACGGGTGTCCATCACCAGAAATCCTTGGACAAGGTGGACGAGAATTACTAATTTGGATTAATAGTTTCTCATTAGGTAATAGGCTTCACATCGACATGAAATATCGCGTTATTAGGGGTCTGACTTTATCCACCCATAAACTCGATATGCGATACTCTTAGACAAACAGACCGGACTGTACGGAGATTGTCACAGATAGGCTCAGTAAGGATTCAAATGAGTTTGCTCATCGACCTTCCTTTTTGACAAGTATCTGGGTAGCCGTTACGTACAGCTAGTGCCGCTAACGTGCTTGTGGTTATGGATTTATCCAGTAACTCACTGCCGGCATACTGTCGAGTCTTTAGAGTCACATATAGAGGGTTTCCCTGGTTCAGGAGAAATGATATAGTAGCCGTATTTTGATATGTGTACGGTTCCGATCGAATGATTGTACTAGTTACCCGGACTTTCGATCGGACGGTTGATAATACTAATCGGCTTAGGATTGAGCCTGATTATTAAATCAGGTATTGATTTAATAATTTATGTATATATATATTTCGATATGTATATTCTAGTATATGTTCTTTGTGTTATTCTATCTCTTTAGGTATTCGTATTTTGATACGAATACGGGTATGTATATACAGTTGAGTGTATTCCGTATTTATATGGAAAATATTCTAGAAGGTAGACACCTCATTTGGTTTATCCATTTATTAATTTAAATGGAAATAAGGTATAAAGGTGGTAAGGTGAGAATGGTAAGAACCATGCTGAATAGTGTTGACAAATGAATTGTAAATTCACTTGTGCAAACTATTCAAATATGGCTACTTTATTTTTATTGGAAAATGATTTTATACAAAACCATACTTCATAACGTTCTCTCACTTGATGAAAATCATTCTCACATTTGTAGGTATGCTAGGCATATAGGGTTACTAGGCACACTAACAAGGCTCTACAAGGCATCGACCATGCCAAAATTAAATTTTTATATGCCGAACAACCCTAAGCAAGATCGTATACTAGAGTTTAGGCGATACTAATAGTAAGTAAACAACTTTACTTCTAAGGGAACACAAAATACAATCTTTGTAGATCGGTCCTTCACTTCATTTGCTCCTTATTGAAGTCCCTTCACTGCGATCAAGGTTCTCCCGGGCTCTTGCATGGCTTCACGAGGCGAAAGATGCAACCTTGCTTGAAGTCTCCGAGGCCAAAGATGATCTACGTCGAGGGAATTCCGACTCAAGCTACTACTTCACTAATTTGAGAATTAGTGAAGCAAACACCCTATACTAATGTGCTAATCTAGTAGAGGATGGAGAAATATGAAGTGGGTTCTCTTTGGATTTTTATTTCTCACTTTAGTTCTCACTTTGGACCAAACCCTAGCAAGCTTTCCTTTTGAACAATGAAGAAGATGAACATAAGAAAAGAGAAGAGGATAATGATCAAGTGTGTGATCTAACCATGGTGAGTGAGTATCATATACTAACTTTTGTAGAGACTTAACCCTAGGCTAATTGTTATGGTTGGGTTAATAAATATCCATAGTAAAATACAAACTCAAGTTGAATTAGTCAATGCATCCACAAGCTTCCACAAGCTTCATGCATTTTCTAATCCTCCACTTGATTTTGTATTTACTTTAAATATTAAAAACCCAAACTAAAAATTAGCATATTGTAAGTCTCATACACCCATGGATGATGTATCATCAACCATGATACAAAAAGATAACACATTTTAATATATATCATATATATAGTAAAGATGTGTACATGTGAGAAAAAACCCTAAGTGAACAAGTGTTAGTAAATGTAAACTAGTATATCTAATATACAATTATACACTTAATTATTAAATCAACACTTGACTTAATAATCCGGTCATATCTCATATAACCGACTAACATCCAATGTATCGACTTATCGAATCAACACTTGATTCGATAACCCGGCTATATCATATATAACCGACTGATACATAAAGTCGCGAGAATAGAATACGGTATCACATACACGCATTATTCTCGGTCCTGCACATATCACATACGTGCTTCTATTTCGTTTTGCCTGACCCAGTAAAACCACTATGTAGGACTCTAAAGACTCGTCAATACGCCGGCAGTAGGTGATGATCACATCAAGCACCCACAAGCCGTCAGCGGTACTAGCTGGATGTAACGGCTACCCGGGTATTGAGCGATCAGAAGATCAGCAAGCAAGCCCGCTCCAATTCCTCTAAAAGCCTGCCGGTAACACTTCCCGTACAGTCCGGTCTCCTCGTCAGATATGTCGCATATCAAGTCTAGGGGTGGTAAACGTCAGAACCCAATAAACGATAAGTCGTGCCGATGTGAGGCTCATAACGGATCGAGAAACTACTGGTAACACTTACCAGCAAATCTCTGAATCAGTCCTGGCCAGGGACTTCCCTGTTATGGCCAATCGATCACAGCGCAACATCAACCCCTAATACCGGGAGAGACGAAACCCCTCCTATCGTTCATTGCCTCCATGTGAATCGGGACTGTACCCAAAAACCACCGTTTTGCATGCCCTCATGGACGTGGTAAGGTAGAAATCAAAGCACAGTAGGAATCACACAAGACTCTATGACAATCTCGGGTCTACAGACTAACCTGCACAAGTATCACCAGAGAACTGCCATCTGACGTGAGGTATAATACCATCTGGGAGTTCTCGGCGAGTCCGTCCAGTGTACCCAGTCTCCACTGAGCACCCGTATACCATTTCTGATGTCAAACATCAATGGATATGGGATCATCCATCGCCCATCTCATGGGTCGAGAAGCGTATACGCTAGTCTACTCTGGTATATCGATGCCCTGTCTCGATACACCCACGACTAGGAACATTAAAGGATGTACTTATGGACTACACTGTCCCCACTAGTATGATCTGCATCATAGTCCAGGTAGTCAAGTACACATCCTAAGGGCTTTACCAACATGTAACTATAAGACAGTATCAAGAGACAAGTATACATGTTATGATAAAGAGCAACCAGATAGCATACTATCATATCGAGCAAGAAAGTCCTCTCTATATATGTCCAAGCATCCAATATAATATACATCATCTGTACAATACTGGCCACTAGGGCATACATACAACTAACAATCTCTCACTTGCACTAGGGCCAGCTGCTGTAGTATCGCATCCCGAGCATCCTGAAGAGTCTCTCAAACTGTATCTGGGGAATGGCCTTCGTGAGTGGATCCGCTGTGTTGTTCTTCGTGTCAACCCTCCTGACCTCGATCTCCCGGCGATCAACTATCTCCCAGATCAGGTGATACCGCCTCAGAATATGCTTGGATCGCTGATGGGACCTGGGTTCCTTGGCCAAAGCCACCGCTCCATTGTTATTGCAATACAAAGGTATTGGATGCTCAATGGATGGAACCACTCCAAGTTCAGTAATGAACTTCTTGATCCAGACAGCCTCTTTGGCAGCATCGTTGGCAGCGATGTATTCAGCCTCCATCGTCGAGTCTGCCACGGTTTCCTGCTTGGAACTCTTCCAGCTAACCGCCCCTCCGTAAAGGGTAAAGACAAATCCCGACTGCGACTTAGAGTCGTCCTTATCACTCTGGATGCTCGAATCGGTAAAGGACTCCACTTGGAGTTCTCCGTTACCATACACCAAGAGCATCTCTTTAGTCCTTCGTAAGTACTTGAGAATACTCTTCACAGCTGTCCAGTGACTCTCTCCAGGATCAGCTTGATACCTACTCACTACACTTAGTGAGTATGCTACATCGGGTCTGGTATATAGCATCGCGTAGATGATAGAGCCTATAGCCGAAGCATAGGGTATCCCTTGCATGTGAGCTCTCTCCAAATCAGTCTTGGGAGACATCTCTTTGGAGAGAGTGAGCCCTGAGATCCTGGGTAAAAACCCACGTTTGGACTCTTCCATACTAAACCTTTTTAGTATGGTGTCAATGTACCAGGATTGGGACAATCCCAATATCCTTTTAGATCTATCTCTATAGATCATAATTCCCAATATGCAGGAGGCATCACCAAGATCTTTCATTGAGAATCTTTGTGATAAGAAGAGCTTGACCGATTGCAGCATAGGAATGTCATTTCCTATCAAGAGTATGTCGTCCATGTACAATACGAGGAAGACAACCTTACTCTCTGCCACCTTCTTGTAGATACAAGGTTCATCTACATTTTTGGCGAAATCAAACTTTTTGATAACGACGTCAAAGAAGATGTTTCAACTCCGTGATGCTTGCTTTAATCCATAAATGGATTTAAGCAGCTTGCACACCTTCCCGCTGCTCCCACTATCTACGAAGCCCTCTGGATGAGTCATGTACACGCACTCCTCTAAATCACCGTTTAGAAAGGCAGTCTTAACATCCATTTGCCAGATTTCGTAGTCATGATATGCAGCGATGGCGAGCATGATCCGGATGGATTTAAGCATAGCCACTGGAGAAAAGGTTTCGTCATAGTCCACACCTAGTCTTTGACGAAAACCCTTTGCAACAAGTCTAGCTTTTAAAGTCTCCACTTTCCCATCTACACCAAGTTTTTTCTTGAAGATCCACTTGCTCCCAATGGGTTTTACCCCTTCAGGAGCAACTTCCAAAGTCCACACTTTGTTGGTGTACATGGATTCCATCTCGGACCGCATTGCATCCAGCCATTTCACTGAGTCCCAACTCATGATGGCCTGCTCGAAGCTAGTTGGGTCATCATCAACCATGATGCAATCCTCGCTCCCACCATCCATGAGAAAACCGTAGTATCTCTCATGTGGGTGAGGAACCCTACTAGATCTGCGGAGTGGCTGGGGTTCATCGGGAACTACCGAATCCTCTGGTTCCACTAGATCTTCTGTTGCAGCTTTTGTAGCTGAAACCTCTTCCAGTTCTACCTCCTGCCACTAATTTCTTTTGCAAGAAATTCCTTTTCTAAAAAGGTGGCATGCCGAGAAATAAATACCCTTTGTTCCTCAGTGTGGTAGAAGATATACCCTTGAGAATTCTTGGGATATCCTACAAATTTGCATAGAACAGACCGTGCCTCGAGTTTGTCCGGATTTTTTCGTTTGACATAGGCTGGACAACCCCATATCTTTCCATAGTTAAGACATGGTCTCTTCCCTTTCCATATCTCATATGGAGTGGTAGGCACAGATTTGGTGGGGGTCATATTCAATAGATGTATGGCTGTATCTAGCGCATACCCCCAGAAGGAAAAATGTAACTCAGCTGTGTTGATCATAGAGCGTACCATATCTAATAGGGTGCGGTTCCTCCGTTCAGATACACCGTTGTGCTGTGGTGTATATGGAGGAGTCAGCTGAGAGAGAATCCTATTCTATTTTAGGAAGTCCAGGAATTCATTGCTCAAGTATTCACCTCCTCGATCAGATCGTAGGATTTTAATACTTTTTCCGGTTTGGTTCTCGACTTCTTGTTTATATTCTCTAAATTTCTCAAAAGCTTCAGACTTGTGTCTTATCAAGAACACATGTCCGTATCTTGAGAGATCGTCAGTGAATGTAATGAAGTACGAAGAACTATCCCTGGCATGTGCAGACATGGGACCGCATACATCACTATGTATCAGTCCCAATAGTTCGGTAACTCTTTCTCCGTGTCCCGTAAACGGAGTTTTGGTCATCTTGCCTTTGAGACATGACTGGCAAGTGTCATAAGATGAAAATTCAAACTGATTTAAATATCCATCCTTATGCAACTTAGCTAGTCGTGTCGCATTGATGTGACCCAGTCTACAATGCCACAAGAAGGATTCGTTCATTTCTGACTTTTTCCTCTTGAGTGTGTTTGTTAGGCTTAGAACTGTTGATTGATTTAGAACATAAATGCCATTGCACAACGTGCCTGATCCAACCAACTTTTGGTTTAGGAAAAAGTTCATAACAATATCCTGTAATACAAAATTATATCCCTCTTTACTCAACAAAGAAACCGATATAATGTTGCATATCAGGTTCGGCATGAAATAGCATTCGTTCAGAATCAATGTATTACCAGTTGGCAATACAAGGTGATATTCCCCGACGGTTTTAGCTGCAACAATTGCACCATTTCCAACCCTTATGTCTTTATAACCTTCTCCAAGTTTTCTACCTTTCTTAAGCCCATGTAACTGATTACATATATGGGATCCTGACCCGGTATCTAATACCCAGGACGTAGAGCAAATGGAGAAACAGTTCTCTGTAACGAATACACCCGAAAAAAATGCATCAACATGTACTTTCTGTAAGCCTACGGTAGCGACCCGATCGTCTACAGATGCCAAATGCGGAACAAAAACTTTTTAACCGGCGCTATCGTATACTATAACCCGGATCTGCCATTATTGCTAAACTAACAAACTACAAAGAAGGTAGAAAGGTTATACCGAACGATCCGAGTCCTTTATTCTTTAACCATCATCCCACGCTCCGTTGCGGCTGCTCCGATCTCTTCGATCTCCGATCTGCTTGTCCAGGTGGCACCACGTCAACGATTCTTTAAACGGGCTCCCGCCTCTGACACGAGGCAATTCGGTCGTCAAGTTTGCTAAAAGAGACGACCAAGATTGATGTAGAGAATGAGTAGAAGACTTTGTCTCTTTCCGTCCAAAGCTATGGACGAACGGTTAATGAAGTTGCCAATTGATTCGGGTGATGGAATGAAATGAGCTATGAAATTTCCATACACCCAAAAACTATCATAATCTTTTCACTAGCAAGTGAGAGAGAGTGAGTTGAGAGGAGGGGAGGGGCCGGCCATGATATAGGAATGGGGGGGTGAGTGTAGGAGGGAAGAGGGTGACTACAAGGATAAAATATCTAGTGTGAACACAAAGTGTGAACACAAAGTACGAACACATTAAATGCAACCAATGAAACATCAACACCATTCTAACCTAGTCACCTCTTCTAGAAACTTCTAGAACCTTCCACACTCATCTCAAGAAAAGATAAATCCGTCTTTAACCGAATGTTAAAAGACGGGCGATAGAAAACAGGAAACTGGCAACTTCCAAAAGTCATCCCGAAATGAATTTCAGGATAACCCCGTAACTGTATAAATATACCCGCATTTGTATTACGACCGAATACAAATGCAACAGAGGCAAAGATATTATATCTACTCAATATAATACTCGGATCCGGCTTAAACCAAAGCCGACCAGTATTATCTGCCCGAAAAATGACACGTACGTAAACGCACGTGCATTTTCCGAACCCGGCCATAAAACCATACGGCCTCTACAACGTTTCGCCCGAACTAGGGAAACTGTCTGTTGGGGACTCTAATGACTCGTCAGTACCCTGGCAGTGGGTTTAACCACAAACCGTCAGCGACACTAACTATGCGTAACGGCTGCCCATGGACTGACCTCAAGGGAGGCCGATGAGCGATCTCATCCGGGAACCCTACTGAGCCTAACAGTGACAATGTATATACAGTCCGGTCCGCTCGTCTATGAGTATCGCATATCTTCCTAGGGGGCTAGTAATGTCATGTAAGTCCACGTTGCCCATCCCGGTGCTTGCGGGGAGGCGGAAAACGGAATAAAAATCGAATTTTTATGAACTTAGGCAACATGGACTAGACTATGAAGGATCTTTGCTAAACAAAAACAAGCTAAAACAAACTAGAAACTAGATAAGTGCTAGAAAGGTTATACCTTGGGCTTTATGTCCTTCTCTCCTTGCTCCTTGGAGTGGTGGAAGGAGGTCACCTTAGTCGTCTTCTCACGTCAAAGAAAGATCCACCCGAAAGCCTCGACCTTTGGCTTCAACTCCAAGCTAGAAGTAACTAGGGTGCAAGAAGTGCTAATCCTTGAACCCTAGATGAGAGTAGAGATTATCAAGAAAGGGTTTTTCTCAAGCTCAAGTGTTTCTCAACACATGAGAGGGGAGAGCTTAAGGGAGAGGAAGAACAAGAGAGAGAATGTGAATGATAGAATGAGAGAATAATATGAAGCATACTCTCATATATGTGAATTATTGTAATTAGAAAATTAGTGAGATAATTGTCATGGCTTAATCAAGACATGACCATTATCATTTCATTTTTAATGCAAATTGTAAGGATCAAAGAGCATCTTCCAAATGAAATGATGATGGTCAAAGTGTCAACAAGGTCAACAAGTCAAGATGGGTCAAATGGTCAACAACCATAACCACGCACAATTATTAAACTAATATTAATTAACAATAATACACACATAAGCATTAGGGTTAATAAAATGACAATAGTCATTAACCCGAATCAAAGTCCTCTCCTTCTATCTCAAGCAACTGTGCCTACGCACCCGTATTCGTGATCCGAGGAACACGAATACAATGAGAAAAAGCCAATCCCAAATCATATACTAGGATCCGGCTTAAACCAAAGCCCGCTAGTATAAGCTGTCCGGACAGCAAACGTGCATAAGTGCGCGGATGTGAACGAACCCTGTAGCAAAACCATGCGACCTCTACTCATTTTGCCTAAAAGCGAATAGCTCTCTGTGTGGGACTCTAAAGACTCGACACTACGCTGGCAGTGGGTTTAACCACAGACCGCAAGCGGCACTAGCTGTACGTAACGGTCCCCAGGTAGATGTCGATAAGAAGACTGACGAGGTGAACCCCATCTGAACTCCTACTGAACCTGTATGTGACAATCTCCGTACAGTCCGGTCTGTTCGTCTGATACATCGCATGGCGGGCCTAGGGGGCGGTGAATGTCAGTCCCCTAATAGCGGTACAAGTCGTGTCGGAGTGTAGCCCAGAACACCATGAGATAACACTGGAAACCTACCAGTATATCTCGCTTGCCCTGGCCAGGGACTACCCGTGTAATGGCTCTCCTAGACACAGCGCGATGTCAACCCCCAATACCGGGAGAGACGAATCCTGTCTAACCGTCACTGCCTCCAAGTGCTTCGGGACTGCACCCAAAAACTACCTGTTTGCACGACTCCTTTGAGCCGTGGTAGGGTAGTAATCAAAGTGCAGTGGGAACACACTCGAGGCGAAGTGACAGTGTCAAGTCAGCAGACTAAGCTGTACTCATGTCACCTGGGAACTGATAACTGACGATAGGTATAATACCAACCAACAGTCCCCGACGAGTCCTGTCCAGTGTACTCGTAACCTAACGAGCACCCGCATACTATCTCAAGTACGACGTACTGACGGCTGTGGGACAGACCGTCTCCCACGCTGGGATGAGAAGCGCATACGCTAGTCTACTCCGGAGTATCGATGCCCTGTCTCGATAGTCCAACGACTAGGGACCTGTATAAGGATGTGCTTATAGATCACCCAGCTCCCACGAGTGTGAGCGCCATCACCACGCTGGTAATCAAGCAAAGATCCTAAGGGCTCTACTAATATGTATATCAGCAATATGCTAAAAGAAACATATGCACATATTAAAGCAGAGACAAACCAAATAGCATACTACCATTTTGAGCAAGATTGTATATACAACTTTGAATATCCCAAGCTTCCATCAAGTAATATACAAACTAGTATGATACAGTAATGGCCTCTAGGGCATATACACTAACAATCTCCCACTTGCACTAAGGCCATGTACTGCCGTATCGAAGACCTATCATCTCGATCAGCCGCTCGAACTGAGTCTGGGGCATGGCCTTGGTGAATGGATCTGCTGTGTTATCTTCTGATACAACCCTCCGAACCTCGATCTCCTGGCGATCTACGATCTCCCTGATCAGGTGATACCGCCTCAAGATGTGTCTGGATTTCTGATGGGACCTGGGTTCCTTCGCTAAAGCTATAGCCCCGTTGTTGTCGCAATACAGAGGTATTGGGTCAACAATGGACGGAACCACCTGAAGTTCTTTCAAGAACTTCCTCATCCAGACAGCTTCTTTTGCGGCATCAGATGCAGCGATGTATTCCGCTTCCATAGTCGAGTCAGCAACGGTTTCCGGTTTGGAGCTCTTCCAACACACCGTCCCTCCATTGAGGGTGAAGACAAAACCCGACATGGACTTGGAATCATCCTTGTCACTCTGGAAGCTGGAGTCAGCAAAGGCCTCAATCTGCAGGTCTTTTCCGCCATACACCAAGAACATCTCCTTAGTCCTTCTCAGGTACTTGAGAATGTTCTTTACTGCTATCCAATGTTTCTCCCCAGGGTTTGACTGATACCTGCTTACCACACTCAGTGCATAAGCCACATCCGGTCTGGTACACAACATCGCATACATTATAGAGCCTACCGCAGAAGCGTAGGGTATAACAGACATGCGATCCCTCTCTAAATCAGTCTTGGGAGACATCTCTTTGGTGAGGGTGATCCCGTGACAAGCCGGTAGATTACCGCGCTTGGAATCTTCCATTCTGAATCTCTTCAGTATGGTGTCGATGTACCTGGACTGCGAAAGTCCTAATATCCTCTTGGATCTGTCACAGTAGATCCGGATACCCAGAATGTATGAGGCATCACCCAGGTCTTTCATGGAGAACCTGTGTGACAAGAACCCCTTGACAGATTGTAGCATAGGAATGTCATTTCCTATTAAGAGAATGTCATCCACATATAAAACGAGGAATACTACAGTTCTCGCTGCAAATCTACAATAGATGCATGGTTCATCTGGATTTTTGATAAAGCCAAATTCCTTGACCGTCTCATCAAAACAGATGTTCCAACTCCGCGATGCCTGCTTTAGTCCATAAATGGACTTAAGCAACTTGCACACCTTTCCGCTGCTCCCACTCTGAATGAAACCCTCTGGCTGATCCATATAGACAGACTCCACTAAATGTCCATTTAGAATAGCTGTCTTTACGTCCATCTGCCAAATCTCATAATCGTGGAAGGCAGCAATGGCAAGAAGGATCCGAATGGATTTCAGCATAGCTACTGGAGAAAAAGTTTCGTCATAGTCCAAACCAGGTCGCTGACGAAAATCCTTTGCTACCAGTCTAGCTTTATAGGTCTCAACCTGTCCATCTACACCAATCTTCCTTTTGAAGATCCACTTGCATCCTATGGGTTTTACCCCATCTGGAGCAATGTCCAACGTCCATACTTTGTTGGTGTACATGGACTCCATTTCGGTCCGCATTGCATCCAGCCATTTTACCGAGTCGACGCTCTGAATGGCTTGCTGGAAGCTAGTAGGCTCATCAAAGTCTATGATGCAATCCTCTCTATCCCTGTCAATGAGAAAACCGTAGTATCTCTCGGGCGGATGAGACTGCCTACTACTTCTGCGGAGTGGCGTGGGAATGTCCTGATCTTTCGAACCCTCTGGTTCTACTAAGCTTTCAGTAATAGCTTGTGGTTCTGGAATTTCTTCCAGTTCTATTGCGCTCCCACTTATTTCCTTTTCTAAGAACTGATGTTCCAGAAAATGGACATTACGAGAAACAAGGACTTTTTGTTCCTCTGCGTAATAGAAAAGATACCCCCTGGAGTTCTTTGGGTATCCCACAAACTTGCACAGTACTGAGCGTGCCTCGAGCTTGTCCGTATGCTGCTTTTTGACATAAGCTGGACATCCCCAAATCTTCAGGTATTGAAGATAGGGTTTCTTCCCACTCCATAACTCATATGGTGTGGTAGGCACAGTCTTAGTTGGAACTCGGTTCAAAAGGTATGCAGCTGATTCTAGCGCATATCCCCAGAACGATCGCGGTAACTCAGCGTTACTCATCATGGACCGTACCATATCCAATAGGGTTCGGTTCCGTCTCTCCGATACACCGTTATGTTGCGGAGTGTATGGAAGAGTAAGCTGAGAGAGAATTCCATTCTCTTTTAAGTAACCCAGGAACTCGGCACTCAAGTATTCACCACCTCGATCAGATCTCAGTGCCTTGATACTTTTGTCTGTTTGTTTTTCTACTTCATTCTTATATTCCTGGAACTTATCAAAAGCTTCAGATTTCTGCTTCATTAAGAAGACATGTCCGAACCTTGAGAAATCATCCGTAAAAGTAATGAAGTAAGAATAACCGCTTCGCGCATGTGTAGACATTGGACCGCACACGTCGCTATGTACGAGTCCCAAGAGCTCGCTCACTCTTACTCCGTGTCCAGTGAACGGAGTCTTTGTCATCTTTCCTTTGAGACAGGATTGACAAGTTGCATATGATTGATATTCGAACGGATCCAAATATCCTTTTGTATGTAACTTAGTCAATCTTCTCTCATTGATGTGACCCAGTCTACAATGCCATAAGAAAGTTTTATTGATTTCTGGAGACTTTCTTTTGTGTGTATTCTGGACATTGAAAATCTGTGGTTGGTTTAACACGTATATACCGTTGTTCAATGTACCTGACCCAATCAAAACTTGATTAAGGTGAATGTTCACTACATTACTTACAAATGCAAATTCATAACCTTCTTTAGATAATAAAGATACAGAAATGATATTACATGTCGCATTTGGTACATAATAACAACTACGCAAAACCAAAAAGTGTCCATCAGACAATCCCAGGTGATAGTCCCCCACGGCCTCAGCATCCATGCTAGCACCGTTTGCAACTCTGAGGGTCATGTCACCTGCCTTCAAAACTCTATGCTTTCTCAACGCCTGCAAAGAATTACAGATATGAGATCCTGATCCGGTATCCAATACCCAGGATGAAGAGTTTATTGATAGAAAGTTTTCATTAACATACACACCTGAAGCTGAAGCTGCAACTCGCTTCAAATCCTGTGTTCTGGCTTTCCAAGCCTTGCAATCCTGTTTCCAGTGACCACTTTTGTGACAGTAGAAGCATTCTTCCTTCCCCACCAGCTTTCCCGCTACCTTTGTTGCTTTACCTTTTTCCTTCGTATCCACTTTACTGACACCGCCTCTTGGTTTGGCGGGGGCTTTCTTCTTCTTACCCTTGGCTTTCGCCCTGGATCTAGAAGAGGAAGATCCTCCTACAAATAAAGTGGATGTCTCCTTACTTTTCTGTAGGGTGCCCTCTGCACTCCTCAGCATGTTGAGGAGCTCTGAAAGTTTAACTTCTTTTTCCTGTAAGTTGAAGTTCAGGATGAACTGGGCGTAAGTGGAAGGAAGGGACTGGAGAATCAAGTCCGTATAGAGCTCATTCTCCAACGTAGTCCCAAGTTCTGCGAGCTCCTCTATGTAGCCAATCATCTTAAGCACGTGTTCCGCTACCGATGATCCGACGGCCAACCTTGCCGAAAACAACTTCTTCGACACTTCGTATCTGGCGATACGAGACTGCTCTCCAAACAGTTCTTTTGTATGAAGAAATATGGACTCTAGGTCCATATTCTCGTGCCTCCTCTGATGTTCGTTGTCCATCGAGGCAAGTACGAGGCATTTGGCCTTCGCGCAATCTATTTCCCATGTCTTACGGATTTCCCTATCCGCGACACTGGTTTTGGGACCTGGGACAGGGGGAGCTTTGGTGGTAAGGAGATACCCCAGCTTGTCGTAAGTGATTGCCATCTTGACATTCCTGAGCCAATCTTTGTAGTTTGGCCCTGTCAATATGTTTTTATCTAGTAATAACTTAAGTCCGGTCATGTTGAATGGTCGCTGCAATTAGGAGAGAGAAAAGAAACACTTTAGCATGATGCTCTTGTAAGTTTAGAGTGGTTTTTAATTTGTCTAAACTGGATGGCTCCCACTGTCTCTTGAATCCCTTCTCAAGCCGTAAAGAAAGGATTAGTCAGGATCAATCTCACCGTACAATACTTGCTTAACCGTTCAGCCAGGCCAGTGTCGGTACTTTGAGGGAGGTTTTCCAACGCTTTCGCGAAGTTCCTTTATTAAGTAACCTCTTTTCCCTGTGGGCGTAGCCCCGCTAACACCTTTCTAGACACCTACTAAGTTTATAGCATTGACCGTTAAGTGAGAGTTTTCCCGAGGAACAGCATATACTCACAGTAGGATCGGGATCCAAATATCATCGCGTGATAAAACCGAAGGAATCCTACCAGAATCATCACACTCCAAATGGTATGCAGCGCTAGCAAGTTTCAGTACTTATGAAACTCCCGATGTGGATTTTTGCCCCATGCTCTTATGACCTTGGCGTGAGGTCAAAATGTCATAAGTCACATGTCAAGTTCTTCCCATCATTATCCTGGTTAATTTGAACCCATCCGTACCTGCCCTTGACGTAGGCCAAAATGGCAGTACGACTGTCTCAAACCAACGCATTCTATCTATGCAACAGATAAATATCCGGCAGCTACCAATCACTATGCCTTGGCGTGAGGTCAAAATACATAGCTTGAATACTACCGAATATTTAACTGAAATGATGGAGGGCTACGGATGGTTTTGGCAAAACCGTGAACGTAGTGAACTTGATATAATCGATGGAATGAGATAGCTTTTAAAAGGAGTAGTTCAAGCTCCGCGTTTAAAAGTTTAGTTTTGAAAAGAACCGAGTGGTTTTCAAAGTGTTCCAATCGACTTTTACTTGGTTTATTTTCTTGCATTAGTTCTTTTAATGCGTCCCATCATTTAATCCTACCATTACAGAAAACAACCAAAATATGACGTACGCTTATGCCATTCGCATTCGCCACGGGGCCCCGTCATCACCCGTTAGGTTACTTAACTAACGACAGAGCGGGGGCTGGGCTAGCGCGGCTGTGAAACATAAGCAACGCCTAAATAGTTATCATATATAAATATATAGCAATGATAGATATTACAGATCATAGATGAATACATTGGATATACTAGGAATCCGCAATCCGTTCGAGCCTGCAACGAAAAGCGGATTACACGGTCGCGGTGAATAGCTAAATACCCTACCCAAGACCCCTACGGGTGCGGCAAACTACCCGCCAAGTACCCGAAGCGAAACAACCTCCCTCACCACCGTGAGTAGGCCACTCGGCACTTCGAGATACCCGGTAGTTTGTGCACCCCTCCATGTGTCTATCCTAGGAGCAAAAACAGTAAAAAGAATTATACAATGACGGCTACAACCCCGACCCGGTTGTGCGGCCAAACAAATAATAATATTACATCAATTTACATGTTGCAATGAATGAAAGAAAAAGCAACACTCATCTCACATCCACCCCGGCTATTCATCCGCGACAATCCAACCCATTCATATACACATACCATCATCAATCACAGATCACAGATATGTATAACCCCGACTAATCGACATATAGCGATTAGCCGACGTTCAATACATATAAACATCACAGATATAACCTATTAGTCAAAGTGTATTGAAGTTCGGAAAAAAATACGGATTTATAGGCCCCCAAAAACAAATTTCTATTCTGGAAAATCTGGGCACATATAAACCATCTTAAAAATCCTAAAACCAAGCCAGAAATACACTGCACTAAAATCGACCCAGAGAAGAGCCAAGATGGCCGCGGTTGCGCGGCAATAGCTTGCTATTGCCGCGGAACCGCGGCTCTTTGGTCGAATCTTTGGATCGTTTTTGGTGGCTTTCTTCACAAAACCCTGAGATGATTTTTGGAGTATAACAAATTTTATTTTGAACAGAAAAAATTTTAAAAGAAACTTAGGGTTTTTAAAACTCGGTTTTTCGATTTTTCCGATTCGAACTTCGATACACTCTACTACCTAGCTAGTTTATGTTTAGTTAGGCTCTGATACCACTGTAAGTCCCACCCCGGTGCTTGCGGGGAGGCGGAAAACGGAATAAAAATCGAATTTTTATGAACTTAGGCAACATGGACTAGACTATGAAGGATCTTTGCTAAACAAAAACAAGCTAAAACAAACTAGAAACTAGCTAAGTGCTAGAAAGGTTATACCTTGGGCTTTATGTCCTTCTCTCCTTGCTCCTTGGAGTGGTGGAAGGAGGTCACCTTAGTCGTCTTCTCACGTCGAAGAAAGATCCACCCGAAAGCCTCGACCTTTGGCTTCAACTCCAAGCTAGAAGTAACTAGGGTGCAAGAAGTGCTAATCCTTGAACCCTAGATGAGAGTAGAGATTATCAAGAAAGGGTTTTTCTCAAGCTCAAGTGTTTCTCAACACATGAGAGGGGAGAGCTTGAGGGGGAGGAAGAACAAGAGAGAGAATGTGAATGATAGAATGAGAGAATAATATGAAGCATACTCTCATATATGTGAATTATTGTAATTAGAAAATTAGTGAGATAATTATCATGGCTTAATCAAGACATGACCATTATCATTTCATTTTTAATGCAAATTGCAAGGATCAAAGAGCATCTTCCAAATGAAATGATGATGGTCAAAGTGTCAAAAAGGTCAACAAGTCAAGATGGGTCAAATGGTCAACAACCATAACCATGCACAATTATTAAACTAATATCAATTAACAATAATACACACATAAGCATTAGGGTTAATAAAATGACAATAGTCATTAACCCTAATCAAAGTCCTCTCCCTCTGTCTCAAGCAACTGTGCATACGCACCCGTATTCGTGATCCGAGGAACACGAATACAATGAGAAAAAGCCAATCCCAAATCATATACTAGGATCCGGCTTAAACCAAAGCCCGCTAGTATAAGCTGTCCGGACAGCAAACGTGCACAAGTGCGCGGATGTGAACGAACCCTGTCGCAAAACCATGCGACATCTACTCATTTTGCCTAAAGGCGAATAGCTCTCTGTGTGGGACTCTAAAGACTCGACACTACGCTGGCAGTGGGTTTAACCTGTTAGTTATATGTATGCCCTAGAGGCCATTACTATACATAGGATGTATATTGTAGTGGATGCTTGGACGTATATAGGGAGGACTTTCTTGCTCGACATGATAGTATGCTATCTGGTTACTCTTTACCTTAACGTGTACACTGATTGTCTCTCTGTTATATGTTGGTAAAGCCCTTAGGATGTGTACTTGACTACCTGGACTATGATGCGGATCATACTAGTGGGGACATGGTAGTCCATAAGTACATCCTTCAAGGTCCCTAGTCGTGGGTGTATCGAGACGGGGCATCGATATACCAGAGTAGACTAGCGTATACCTTCTCGACCCATACAGATGGGCGATGGATGATCCCATATCCATTGGTGTTTGACATCAGAGATGATATACGGGTGCTCAGTGGAGACTGGGTACACTGGACGGACTCGCCGAGAACTCCCAGATGGTATTATACCTTACGTCAGATGGCAGTTCTCTGGTGACACTGGTACAGAGTAGTCTGTTGACCCGAGATCGTCATAGAGTCTTGTGTGGTTCCCACTGTGCTTTGATTTCCACCTTACCAAGTCCAAGAGGGCGTGCAAAACGGTGGCTTTTGGGTACAGTCCCGAATCACATGGAGGCAATGAGCGATAGGATGGGATTCGTCTCTCCCGGTATAGGGAGTTGATGTTGCGCTGTGTTCGATTGGCTATAACCGGAAATCCCTGGCCAGGGTTGCTGAGATTTACTGGTAAGTGTTACCTACAGTTTCTCGAACTGTTATAGGCCTCATATCGACACGACTTATCGAGCTATTGGGGTCTGACGTTTACCACCCCTAGGCAAGATATCCGACATATCAGACGACGAGACCGGACTGTACGGTAAGTGTTACTGGTTGGATTCACAGGAGTATGAGCGGGCTTGCTCGTCGATCTTTTGATAGCTCAATACCCGGGTGGCCGTTACGTTTAGCAGACCGCTTGCGGTTTGTGGGTGTTTGATATGATCATCACCTGCTGCCGGCGTATTGACGAGTCTTTAGAGTCCTACACAGAGGTTTCCTGGCTCAAGCGAAACGAAATAGGAGCGCATATAAGATATGTGCGGGACTGAGAATAATGCGTGTATGTGATACCGTATTCTATTCTCGCGATGAATGTATCGAATGGTTGTATGCGATATAACCTAGTTATCGAATCAAGGATTGATTCGGTAAGCCGATACATAGGATACTAGTCGGTTATATGCGATATGACCGGATCGTTAAATCAAGTGTTGATTTAATGATTTAATGTTTAATTATATATTTGATATATTACTTTGCATTAACTAGTATTGGTTCACTTTAAATGGATTTTCTCACTTGGATTGTGCAAGTTGTATATGTGATATACTTTTGTGCACATGATTGTATCATGTTTGATGATGCATGCTTATTTGGTTAAGTGTAAAGAATTAAACCATGGTTAAATTGATGATTAGGGTTTTGCTTATTCATTCATTTATTTATTTATTCTTTTTGGATATTAAAAGGATAAATTGATATAGTGGCTTTCTTTGTATCTTTCATGAAGCTTCATGAAGTGTTGAAAGTTTGACCACTTTTGTCTCATGCTTAACCCTAACCATTCCACTTAACCATGATTCATTCTCTACACTTAACCATGGTTTGAATATGATAAGTATTCATTTTCTTTTGGATTTAATTAACTTATCATATTCATTCTTTCTTCTTCTTCTTCATCTTGACAAAATGAAGAAAGCTTTCTACCAACAATGGTGAAATGTGAAAATGAGTGAGAAATCCAATTCTAAAGTGAACCCACCTCCTATTTCTTCACCCTCTACCTCTTACCAAGTAGTATAGGGTGTTATCTTCACAAGTTTCATGACTTGGTGAAGTGGGAGCTTGATCTTGTGTTGCCTCGACGTAGATCATCTTCGGCATCGTTGTCGATGACCTAGCCCGCCCATTTCTCCGATGAAGCCGACGCTAGAGCCCGGGATTGGATTTGGACAGCAAGGGGACTTCATCATGGAGCTATGGAGGTGGAGAACCGGATCTAAAAAGGTTGTATTTCCGATCACTTAGTTACGTAGTTAACTAGTTGCTTGTTTCGCCTAAAATTCTAGTTAACGATCCGTATTAGAGTTTCTCGGCACTTGTAAAATTTGAAATTGGCATGGTTGATGCCTTGTGAGATCTCTTGAGAGTGCCTAGGAACCCTACAGTGGTATCAGAGCCTAGCTAGAGCCTTAGGCGTAGTGTAGACGACGTTTGAAATCCGAACGAACATCGAAACCCTAATACAATATGCTCTCTGGACTTTTTTCAAAAACTGGGGTTTTTCCAGATTAAAAATGCTTAAAAAATTCAGCAGGGAATTATAAGAATTATGGTGCAAAAATTAACTAAAGATATGTCTAAAGCGCGGTGGATCCGCGGCAGAAGCATGCCTTCTGCGGCGGTTCCGCGGCTAATTGATGACATCAGCCAACCATTTTTGCACAGTAATTCCTCTTTTATGGTGCTGGATTTTCTGGGAATTTTTAATATTTATTCAAGAGTTGAATATTCTGGGTTGTTTTGGGGATTCAATTATTTGATCGGATTATCAAACTTTGTCTATGTGTTTTTCCGGATAATTTTCGAATATGTTAAAAAGTTCGACCGGATATAAATACCCAACTTTTCCCCTGCCGGAAAATATCCAAGTGTTGGATTTTTCTGTGGTTTAAGGACGTTCTGAGTAGTGCAAGTAACGCGATGGTCCCTCTAGAAGACAACAAACCTTAACTCGATTATGTGACCGTCTTGAACTGCCCTTTGAACCTAAGGGTTTGGGGCAGTACGGCGTGCCACATGTGAGGCGTTGGCTTGACCCTTCTACGGCTGGACCGTTGGTACTGAGGCACGAAGTGAATGTTTTTAAACTTATTTCATGTGTTGATCTGTTTCGGGAAAACTTGGGTATTCGATTGCTCGATCGGAAAGTTTAACATTTTCTATTTATCCGGAATGTGATACAATAATTGGAATTCACAAGTAGTTATGAGATAACTGAATTAATGTTATAAACATAGCAGTTTAGTCTCACTTGATCGGTTGCTACGGAATTTTGATGTGATCAAAAGTCCGTCGCAATCACGTAGCGTACGCGGCTACTCGCCGGGTAAACTTAATAGACAGCCTCACTCCATAGCCCCGACCAAGTGACTGTAGGAGAACCCCGTCGCCGAAAGCATCCGTAAGAGTGCTCGCGGTAGCGGTGTTCCGCCTTGGTTCACTTCGTCGACGGTATCAGGGGTGCAGCCGCCTACTAAAGTTTGCGACGAGTATTCGATCAGGATGTCGGGAATCTTGTTGAATTGCCCGACTTGAAATTGAAAAGAGTTTTCGATAATGAGACTAAAATGCGGGGTTTATAATTGTTAGGCATGCGATGTCTAAGGAATTCATTTGATTAGGCATGCGATGTCTATGCAAGTTGCGGATTCCAACTGTTGTAGTTTTACACTTTGTTTTCTGTGACCGTAAGTGTAATATGTGATATCGCCGGTTTCGTTGCTATATGTCAACGACAATTGGGATGCGCATATTTACTTACGTTGATGACATGTGATGTTATGTGTTGCTCGATATGTTATATTGGATCGTCGTGTTTGAATAGCCGGGGGTTTTTCTGTGAGATGAGTGTTTTTCATTTTCATTCATGTAAAAACTTGTATGTAATAGTCTTTTATTGGGGCACTTCCAGGTTGCGGAAGATGTCACCGTTTTTATATTATTTACTTTTCCGCACTAGGATAGACCCAAGAAGGGGAGCACAAGTAACCGGGTTCTGGTGTCCAGTGGGAGACCAACTCGAGGAGTCGAGTCCGGGTCTCCTAACTCTAGAATTGGTAGGGTTGCTTGCAGCTCTCATAGGGGTCTAGGGGTGTGGGTTTGGCTATTCATCACGACCGTGGAATCCGTGTTTTATACTGGCTCGTATTGAAAACACGGACGTCCTAGTATATCCAATATTTCATATGTTTCTTCTGCTGCGATATCTGTGATGTGATCATGTGATATGTTTTGTGATGGATACTTTATATAGTATATATGATATATTATATAGACGTTACTTATGTTTTACACCCGCACTAGCCCTGCCCCGCTCTGCCGTTAGTTACCTAACCTAACGGTGCACGAGGGGACATCGAGGCGAATGCGGATGGCATAACTGTACGTCGTAATTATCTGTGATGTTTAGGTACTTAAATGATGGGACTTCATTAATGTGATTAATGAAATAAAAGAAACCTAAGATGTTGTAGAATCGAATTTCAAAAATTAAAACAGGTAGCTACAGTTCTTGCTTTGCACAGCGGTATATGTGATATATCCTGCACCTTATTCGATGACGAAAGGACCGAGATCCCTTCACCGGGAGTGACTCCTTTAGCAATAACCGGCAGATGCTACAACCCTCGGTTTGTCTTTTGATTGCTTTTAAGAGTTTTTGCTTTGTACAGTGATATATATGATATATCCCGCACCTCATTCGACGAGGAAAGGACCGACGATCCCTTCACCGGGAGTGACTCCTTTAGCAAAACTAGAAAAGCCTCAAAAACACTCCATTTTAAAATCATTTGATTCTACAACGATATCAAGTTCATTACGCAATAGGTTTTCAGAAAAACCTGTCGTAGCCCTCCATCATTTCAGATAAGTACTAGTTAGTATTCGTGCTGCGGTAGTTTGGCCTCCGTCAAGGCGTAGTGTACGGTAGCTAACTAGTGCTTATCTGCTAGCATATGATGCGATTAGATTAGGGTATTCGTACGGCGTTGTTTGGCCTCCGTCAAGGGTCGTGCGGGTGGGTTTAATTCAATCAGGAAATGAAGGGTTGAACTTGACTAGCGGACTATGGGTAGTTTGGCCTCCGTCAAGGGCATAGGACGCTAGGGGCAAAATTATCAGGAATTTCAAGTGTTGAAATTTGCAATGAGATTGCATACCTTCTATGAGATAGTTGGATCCCGATACCCACTGCGAGTAATTGTTACTCCTGGGAGAGTTTTACACATTACAATTAGCCGATCAAGTAGGTGTCTAGAAAGGTGTTAACGAGGTTACGCCTCTGGGAAAACGAGATTTACATTAATTAGGTTCGTGCGAAAGCACGGGGGACCTCCCTCAAAGTACCGACACTGGCCTGGCTGAAAGATTGGCAAACTTGTAGTGTGTAATTAATCCCGGCTAGTCTTTTCTTTTAGGGTTTGAAGGAAGATTTGATAAAAAGCAGTGGGAGCCATCCTGATTAGATAAAATAATAACCAATCTATTCTTGAAAGAGCGCACGCTGAGTGTTTTCTTCTCTCTCTCTCCAGGTAGCGACCATATCACGCCTTAATCAAGATAATAATACGGATTATTGACCGAACCCGCTTGTTATACTGAGCTGGGGAACATTGGTCCCGCTCCAACTTATAATTGTTATAAGACAGAGCAGGAAATTGGGGATTACCAGAATTCCCGTGCCGTCCAAACGAAGAGAGTGCATGCTGATGCATCATCTTCGGGTGTGTTCATTATATAGAACTGTTTCTCAGTATCCTTTACATCCTGGGTATATGATACCGGATCAGGATCCCGCATATGTAATCTGTTACATAGGGCTGCAAAAGGGTAGAAAAACTGAGAACGGGTGATAAGTTTCATGAGACAGAAAACGGGGCAAGTGTTGCAGCCAAGTCTGTTGGTCACTGTCATCCTGTATTACCAATACATTGATTCTGAACGAATGTTATTAGATACCGAACCTGATATACAAAATCATATCTATCTCTTTATTAGTAAAGAAATGATAAAATTTTGTATAGTTGGATAATGTTTTGAACATTTCCTATATCAAAAGTTGATCGGTTCAGGCACGTTGTCTAAAAGCATTAACGTTCTAAATCAAACTACAGTTCCTAGTATACAGAACACACACAAGAGGAAGAGTTCAGAAATGAACGGATCCTTCTTGAGGTATTGTAGACTAGGTCATATCAATACGACCCGACTAACTAAGTTGCACATAGATGCATATTTAAATCTGTTTGAATTTACATCTTATGAAACTTGCCAGTCATGTCACAAAGATAAGATGACCATAGCTCCGTTTACTGGAAACAGAGAAAGAGTTAGTGAACTCTTGGGATTGATACATGTTGATGTATGAAATGTCCCCTGTCTACATATGCCAAGACTGGTTCCTTGTACTTCATTACATTCTCTGATGATCTTTCGAGATTCAGACCTATGTTCCTGTTGAAACACAAGTCCGAACCTTTTGAGATATTCACAGAATATAAGTTAGAAGTAGAGAACCAATACGGGTATAAGTATTATGTCCTTTGATGTGATCAAGGAGGAGAATACTTGAGCACGGAATTCCTGGACATTTTCTAAAGGAGAATGGGATTCTCTCTCAGCATTACTCCTCCGTATACACCATAGCACGATGGTATATCGGGGCGGAGCAATCACACCCTATATGATAAGGTGTGCTCTATGATGAGTACTACTGAGTTACCTATTTCCTTTTGGGGAGTTATACACTTGAGAAGCTGCATACCAATTGAATTGGGTTCCAATCAAATCAGTTGCCTACCGCTTCATATGTGATATGGAAAGGGAAGAGCCCATATCTTAAGTTGGTTAAGATTTGGGGTTGTCCGGGCTATGTCTAAAAGCATAATCCGGACAAGCTCGAGGCAAGGTCTGTTATGTACAACTAGAAAGGTTCCAGCTATACAAACAACAGCAGATGATTTGGTAGAACCAAAGGATTCAGTAGATTCCAACGAACCTCAGCTTCTCCGCCGATCTAGTAGGGTTCCTCACCCACCTGAGAGATATTTCGGTTTCTCTATGACAGTGGGAGCGAGGATTGCATCATGAGATAATGACCCAACTAGTTTCGAGCAGGCCATCGAGAGTAGGGACTCTGTAAGAATGGCTGGATGCTTAGCGATCTGAGATGGAATCCATGTACACCAACAAAGTATGGACTTTGGCTGCTATATCTGAAGGGTTAAATCCCCATCAGGAGCAAGTATATCTTGAGAAGATTACTTGGTGTAGATGGAAAAGTTGAGACTTTCAAAGCTAGACTTGTTAAAGTTTTTCGTCATAGACCAGGCGTGGATTATGATGAAACCTTTTCAAGTGGCTATGCTTAAGTCCATCCAGATCCTACTTGCCACGGCTACATACCATGACTACGATATCTGGCGGTTGGGTGCCATGACTGCTTTTGTAAATGATGTTTTAGAAGAGAACGTCTATAAGTACACAGCCAGAGGGCTTCGTAGATAGTGGGAACAGCGGAAACGTGTACAAGATGCTTTATAGGATAAAGTAGGTATCGCGGAGTTGGAACATCTGTTTTGATGAGTTAGTCAAACAGTTTGACATCATCAAAATGGTAGATGAACCTTGTATATACAAAAAGGTAGTAGGGAGTATGGTGATGATCCTCGTAGAGTACGTGGATGACATACTTTTGATAAGAAAGGAGTTTCCTATGCTACGCTCGGTCAATCTCCGCTTATCACAATGATTCTCCATATAGGATCAAAGTGATACCTCCTAAATCCTGGGTTTTGGATCTATGAGATAGATCTAACTGGATGTTAGGATTCTCACTAGTTGTAGTGAGATGGTATCAATCGATCCTGGGGAGAATCACTGGAAGGGTTCCAGGGTGATAAGGACGACTGAAAGTCAGTCACAGGTATTGTCTTTACCCTCAGTAAAGGGGCGGTATGTTGGAAGAGTTCCAAGCTAGATACCGTGACATACTAGACGATAAAGGCTCGATACATCGCTACTTAAGATGCTACCAAAGAGGCTGTTTGGGTGTATATTAGTTCATGAGATGAACTTCGTTCCTACCATTGTGAGACAATGGAGTTGTGGCTTATGCCCGGGAACCCCGGTCCCATCAGTGACCCAGACATATTCTAAGGCAGTATCACCTGATCATGGAGATGGTTGATCTCCAGGCTGATCGAGGTTAGGAGAACAGACTCAGAGGACAACACGGCGGATCCACTCACAAAGGCCTTTTCCCAGAGAGAGACTTTTATGGGATGGTTGAGTATGAGATACTACAACCACTGCTATCAGATGGCCCTAGTGCAAGTGGGAGATTGTTAGTTATATGTATGCCTTAGAGGCCATTACTATACATAGGATGTATATTGTAGTGGATGCTTAGACGTATATAGGGAGGACTTTCTTGCTCGACATGATAGTATGCTATCTGGTTACTCTTTACCTTAACGTGTACACTGATTGTCTCTCTGTTATATGTTGGTAAAGCCCTTAGGATGTGTACTTGACTACCTGGACTATGATGCGGATCATACTAGTGGGGACATGGTAGTCCATAAGTACATCCTTCAAGGTCCCTAGTCGTGGGTGTATCGAGACGGGGCATCGATATACCAGAGTAGACTAGCGTATACCTTCTCGACCCATACAGATGGGCGATGGATGATCCCATATCCATTGGTGTTTGACATCAGAGATGATATACGGGTGCTCAGTGGAGACTGGGTACACTGGACGGACTCGCCGAGAACTCCCAGATGGTATTATACCTTACGTCAGATGGCAGTTCTCTGGTGACACTGGTACAGAGTTGTCTGTTGACCCGAGATCGTCATAGAGTCTTGTGTGGTTCCCACTGTGCTTTGATTTCCACCTTACCACGTCCAAGAGGGCGTGCAAAACGGTGGCTTTTGGGTACAGTCCCGAATCACATGGAGGCAATGAGCGATAGGATGGGATTCGTCTCTCCCGGTATAGGGAGTTGATGTTGCGCTGTGTTCGATTGGCTATAACCGGAAATCCCTGGCCAGGGTTGCTGAGATTTACTGGTAAGTGTTACCTACAGTTTCTCGAATTGTTATAGGCCTCATATCGACACGACTTATCGAGCTATTGGGGTCTGACGTTTACCACCCCTAGGCAAGATATGCGACATATTAGACGACGAGACCGGACTGTACGGTAAGTGTTACTGGTTGGATTCACAGGAGTATGAGCGGGCTTGCTCGTCGATCTTCTGATCGCTCAATACCCGGGTGGCCGTTACGTTTAGCAGACCACTTGCGGTTTGTGGGTGTTTGATATGATCATCACCTGCTGCCGGCGTATTGACGAGTCTTTAAAGTCCTACACAGAGGTTTCCTGGCTCAAGCGAAACGAAATAGGAGCGCATATGAGATATGTGCGGGACCGAGAATAATGCGTGTATGTGATACCGTATTCTATTCTCGCGATGAATGTATCGAATGGTTGTATGCGATATAACCTAGTTATCGAATCAAGGATTGATTCGGTAAGCCGATACATAGGATACTAGTCGGTTATATGCGATATGACCGGATCGTTAAATCAAGTGTTGATTTAATGATTTAATGTATAATTATATATTTGATATATTACTTTGCATTAACTAGTATTGGTTCACTTTAAATGGATTTTCTCACTTGGATTGTGCAAGTTGTATATGTGATATACTTTTGTGCACATGATTGTATCATGTTTGATGATGCATGCTTATTTGGTTAAGTGTAAAGAATTAAACCATGGTTAAATTGATGATTAGGGTTTTGCTTATTCATTCATTCATTTATTTATTCTTTTTGGATATTAAAAGGATAAATTGATATAGTGGCTTTCTTTGTATCTTTCATGAAGCTTCATGAAGTGTTGAAAGTTTGACCACTTTTGTCTCATGCTTAACCCTAACCATTCCACTTAACCATGATTCATTCTCTACACTTAACCAAGGTTTGAATATAATAAGTATTCATTTTCTTTTGGATTTAATTAACTTATCATATTCATTCTTTCTTCTTCTTCTTCATCTTGACAAAATGAAGAAAGCTTTCTACCAACAATGGTGAAATGTGAAAATGAGTGAGAAATCCAATTCTAAAGTGAACCTACCTCCTATTTCTTCACCCTCTACCTCTTGCCAAGTAGTATAGGGTGTTATCTTCACAAGTTTCATGACTTGGTGAAGTGGGAGCTTGATTTTGTGTTGCCTCGACGTAGATTATCTTCGGCATCGTTATCGATGACCTAGCCCGCCCATTTCTCCGATGAAGCCGACGCTAGAGCCCGGGATTGGATTTGGACAGCAAGGGGACTTCATCATGGAGCTATGGAGGTGGAGAACCGGATCTACAAAGGTTGTATTTCCGATCACTTAGTTACGTAGTTAACCAGTTGCTTGTTTCGCCTAAAATTCTAGTTAACGATCCGTATTAGAGTTTCTCGGCACTTGTAAAATTTGAAATTGGCATGGTTGATGCCTTGTGAGACCTCTTGAGAGTGCCTAGGAACCCTACATAACCACAGACCGCAAGCGGCACTAGCTGTACGTAACGGTCCCCAGGTAGATGTCGTTAAGAAGACTGACGAGGTGAACCCCATCTGAACTCCTACTGAGTCTGTATGTGACAATCTCCATACAGTCCGGTCTGTTCGTCTGATACATCGCATGGCGGGTCTAGGGGGCGGTGAACGTCAGTCCCCTAATAGCGGTACAAGTCGTGTCGGAGTGTAGCCCAGAACACCCTGAGATAACACTGGAAACCTACCAGTATATCTCGCTTGCCCTGGCCAGGGACTACTCGTGTAATGGCTCTCCTAGACACAGCGCGATGTCAACCCCCAATACCGGGAGAGACGAATCCTGTCTAACCGTCACTGCCTCCAAGTGCTTCGGGACTGCACCCAAAAACTACCTGTTTGCACGACTCCTTTGAGCCGTGGTAGGGTAGTAATCAAAGTGCAGTGGGAACACACTCGAGGCGAAGTGACAGTGTCAAGTCAGCGGACTAAGCTGTACTCATGTCACCTGGGAACTGATAACTGACGATAGGTATAATACCAACCAACAGTCCCCGACGAGTCCTGTCCAGTGTACTCGTAACCTAACGAGCACCCGCATACTATCTCAAGTACGACGTACTGACGGCTGTGGGACAGACCGTCTCCCACGCTGGGATGAGAAGCGCATACGCTAGTCTACTCCGGAGTATCGATGCCCTGTCTCGATAGTCCAACGACTAGGGACCTGTATAAGGATGTGCTTATAGATCACCCAGCTCCCACGAGTGTGAGCGCCATCACCACGCTGGTAATCAAGCAAAGATCCTAAGGGCTCTACTAATATGTATATCAGCAATATGCTAAAAGAAACACATGCACATATTAAAGCAGAGACAAACCAAGTAGCATACTACCATTTCGAGCAAGATTGTATATACAACTGTGAATATCCCAAGCTTCCATCAAGTAATATACAAACTAGTATGATACAGTAATGGCCCCTAGGGCATATACACTAACACGTCAGACCCCCAATTGCAGTATAAGTCGTGTCGGAGTGTAGCCCAATAACACCCTGAGATACTACTGGAGTACCTACCAGTAAATCTCCTGCCATGGCCGTGCGCTTTGTGTAATGGCTCTCCTAGACACAGCACGATCTCACCCCAATACCGGGAGAGACGAATCCCCTGCCGATCCGCTCACATGCCTCCATGTGGCTCGGGACTGTACCCATAAATTACCTGTTTGCACGACTCCTTTGAGCCGTGGTAGGTTAAGAAATCAAAGCACAATGGGAACTCACACGAGACAAATGACGACCTTAGGTCGATGAACTAACCTGTACACATGTCACCAGGGAACTGCTATCTGACGATAGGTATAGTACTAACTAGCAGATTCCCGGCGAGTTCTGTCCGGTGTACTCATAACCCAATAAGCACCTGTATACATCTTAGGTGATCCAACTGACACCAGTGGCTTGTGAGACCGGCCACCGCCCCTCGTCGGGGTCTCGACTGTATACACAAGTCTACTCCGGAGTATCGATGCCCTGTCTCGAAACTCCCACGACTAGGGACCACAATTAAGGATATGCATATAAACCACCCAACTCTCATGTATATGATCGCCATCATACTGTTGGTAGTAAAGCAAGATCCTAAGGGCTCTATCAAAGTGTAACATGTAATCAGTCACCTGAACATGTACACGACTGATAAAGGCAAACCAGATAGCATACTATCATCTCGAGTAAGACTGTCCTACTGGTATAGATCCTCCGCAATCATTGCAATCACGTACCTGCGATCCAATAATTGACTTTAAGGGCACTATCTCCAACAATCTCCCACTTGCACTTAAGTCTAATTATTGCGATGTCGACTACTCACAGCCTGTGTGAAACCGAACATCCAACTCCTCTACTAATCAGTTTCATAAAGCCCGTTTGTAAAACTATTGTGTTCGAGAAATAGCCTCAGTGAGTGGATCCGCCTAGATGTTTCTTTCTATATCTCTCTTAATCTCAAGTTCGCGGAGAAAGCTATCTCCCGAATCGAGTAATACCTGTCTTATAATATGTCTGGATATCTGATGGGACCTAGTTCATAAATGAACTCCAAATCCAAACTTCTTAGACTGTATCGATCACTGAACCTAATCAGTATCCGGCACCATGCCTCCCACAGTATCCTTTTGGACCACCTGTCCATAATACTGTCCCTTGTCAAAGGGAAAACTATAACTCTGACAATCACTCTGTCATCCATGTCACCTTTGAAGCCTGGAATGATAACCGTCTCCCGAAGGAGGCTGCCGTCATCAAGTCCGTAGAATATATACTTATGTTCTAAAACTGCTTCCTTATGTTTCTCCAGAATTGGATTAATACAAACTTATTGCATCTAGTGCAAAAACAACATTTAGTGTGGTACTTGACATCTCACGATTGACTCAGTTGCCTAAGCAAGTGATCTGCCAATCATGCACATCCCTCTCCCCTTTAGTCTGTAAGACACCTTTAGAGAGGGTGACTCCATCACCTGCAGGTACACCACCATGCCAGGAGTCATCTATTCTAAAAACCATTAGAATACTGTCAAAGTACCCACATTAGGAAACTACCCAAATCCAGATCTAAAACCATAGATCTAGAAACCAGAATGTCAAATATTATATCCATATCCTGTCTGGAGAAATAATTGTGTGACGACCACAGTACAACCGATCGTAGTATAGGAATTTTACTTCCTACTCTGTGTATGTCATCCAGATACCATGACATCACACCCTACTACGTTCTTAACAGATCCATCCCCTATTCTGATTGATATCAAACCCATGACTGTCACATCAAAAATAGATGATCTATCTCCGCTATAACTGCTCAAGCCTATAAATAGACATAAGCATCTTGCCCACTATGCTTCCGATGCTCGCACTGACTACGACAACCCTCTGGCAGAATAATATATACGTGCACTTCTAAAGCTAGTTTAGAACGACGCTATACTCAACCTCCTGCCGGGTCTCATAGTCTGGAACAACAGTAGTGTTAAGTCAGGGTAAACAAGAACCTCCCTGTCACCGTCCTTGAAGCTACCGGAGTACCTCTCGGGCGTCTGAGGTTACCCACTATATCTGCGGAGTGGGTAATGGAATGTCAAACCTGATTGAATATATAGGTCTTATTAAATTTTCCGTAATCGTTTGCGGTTCTGGAATCACTTCATGTTCTACCATACTCCCACTACTGTTTTCTGAAAAAGATCCATTTTACTAAAACTGTGGCTAGTCAAGAACAATATCACTATTGATCTTCCAAATGGTAGAATATCAACCCTCGTCATAGCCAGGGTCAACCCACAAACAGCCATTACAGAAAAGTGCCCTGAGTTGTCCAGAGTCTGGTTTTAAGCATAAGCTGGACAACTCCCCGTACCTTAACATCTTTTAAGGTACGAACTATTCTATATCCAATATAGAAAATTTGGCACTTATTTAATTGGAACCAGATTCAAATTATACAACTGTCTCCAGTGCATATCAACTTAATGGAAAGAGGCTAATCAGCATTACTCAACTTAGGAATTCATCCAATTATGAGTAACCTGAAAGAGAAACAAGTTTCTCAAAAACCATTACTATCATCTGAATACCAATCACAAGAATCTACATCTTCGATCTCTTTGAAGAATCCCGATACTTGTGACACCTGGTTCTCTACTTTATTCTTATACCCACAACTTCTCAAAACTTAGACCTTGTATTTCTACGAAACACTTGTCTAAAAACTAGAGAAGTCATAAGTAAACAGAACATAGTACGAGGACCTACCCCTTTGTCCTGATGGACACTTGGACAACATACAATACTCTGTATAAGTCCGCTGAGTTGAACAACTCAAAACCTGTGCGTCGTAGGTTGAAAACTGTACCCTGGCGATTTCCTCAAATATCACCAATTACAACGAATTCCGATATAATGAGGATAATCACCTAATTCCCAATAACTTACTCCCACTCATCATCTGTAAAACCATACAGATATGAGAATGAAACCTGGTAAATACATACCCTTGGAGTAAGTATCTAATCGGGAAAACAGTTTTCCTTTAACAACGCACTGAAACATGAAAATGTTTCGTAGAGGTATCTTGGTATTCCTAGTAATGCCTCTTCCATAATCCAATTCATGACTATAACCGTATATTTCTTTGCCATCTCTCCAAATCCCTTTATTTGTCTTTAGTCATTACCTTCTGTACACCATCGTTAGGCTAAATGGTTTTATTCCTTCCCTACCGTTCGGCACCAGCCTATGGTTTGAAGAAGACTATATCCAGTAAGCATAATACGTGTACCCTCCTAAACCAAGGAGTACTCGTATCTTGAGAGAAGATGATGATAAAAGACAGCTGAATAATACCTTATTCCTTTAAAGGTGAAATAGGAGTGGCGATGAAGTATGCGGTTTGGTCGTGAATGATATAAGTCACAATTTACTTTGCCCTCTTTCTAATCCCTTTATTTTGTCTTTACATATTACTTTTTGTACACCCTACTTAGGCTAATTAGTTTTCTTCATTCCCTACCTTTCGGCATCTGCCTATGGTTTGGAATAAGACTATCCAATAAGCGTAATAGGTGTACTCTCCTAAACCAAGGAGCCCTCGCAACCTGAGAGAAGGTGATAATAAAAGACAACTGAATAAACCAATTCTATTTCTCGTGAACCTTGATCCATCCTCGAAGAAATCCCTTCGAGTTCGTATATAACCATACGATGGATCTATCCAATTGAAGTGGATGTCCGTAGTAATAAGGGGTGTTCTGAGAAATGCAAAGGGTAGAAGAAGGAGTGGCAATAACTTATACAACTCGGACAATCCAAAAACCAGTATTTTAAGAAGGTTCGGTCAACCTGGTCACTGAGTCATAGTTTAGGGTCGGTCAAAGGTCGCTGCCAAAGAGAGAGAGAAAAGAAATACTCTGCGTGCACTCTAACCTAGATCAGAATGGTTATCACTTTATCTAATCCGGAATGCTCCCACTGTCCTGTCAAATTCTCCTCCAAACCTGAAAGAAGAATCAGTCGGGATCACCCGAAGAGTAAACTAACTCATCAGTGGGAATCGGGATCCAACTCTCATCGCATGATAACGTGACAGAATCCACTCACGTTATCACACTCCAGAAGGTATGCGCATACTTGGCAAGTATCAGTTTCTTTAGAAACTCCCGATATGATTTTTGCCCCATGCTCTTATAACCTTGGCTTTAGTCAAAATGTCATAAGTCACATGCCAAGTTCTACCCGTCATTATCTTGTCAATTTGAACCCACCCACACATGCCCCTGACTTTGGCCAATCGGCAGAACGACTGTCCCAAACCAACTCATATATCTATGCAACAAATGAATACCCAGCAGCTACCAAACACTATGCCTTAACTTTAGCTAAAATGCATAGCTTGAATACTACTGAATACCCAAAAGAAATGACGGAGGGCTACGGCTGGTTTTTGGCAAAAAATCTTTAACGTGGTGAACTTGATATCGCTGAAGGAACCTGATAGCTTTTTTAAAATATAGTGGCGAAAACATTTGCTAAAGAGGTCACTCCCGGTGAAGGGATCTCGGCTCTTTCCTCGTGGAATGAGGTGCAGGATATTCCACTGAATACCACGAGGCAAAACAACATGTAATCGACTATAGTGAAGTTATTACCCTGACGCAAACTTCTGCCCAAGAGGTCTGTCCCGGTGAAGGGATATCGGCCCTTGCCCCGTCGAATGAGGTGCAGGATATTCCACTGAATACCGCTATGCAAAACAAAAGGAAACGTCATTGCAATAACACTTTTTAAATTTGTTCCAACAACTGCCAAATAGGTTTGCTTTACTTTGCATTGATCAAAATCAACGCAGTCCCATCAATCAGTCACACCAGAAAAAGAATGAAAATAAAATGTACGTATATGCCATCCGCATTCGTCACTGGGTCCCGTCATCACCCGTTAGGTTACTTAACTAACGACAGAGCGGGGACTGGACTAGCGCGGATGTAAAACATATACAACATCTAATAGTATATAAACCAATATACAATAATCGCTCCAGGCGTGATAATATGCAACATTACAGAAAAGTAATAAGTATCACAGAACAATACAGATAATTTGGGATCCCCGAGTTTCACAGAGCCGCTGCTGAAACCCGACGTTCCCCTGGTCGTGTGGATAGCCTGTGTAATGAAACCTAGACCCCTACGGGTGCGGCAAGTTACCCGCCAAAACCTGAAGCGAGGCAGCCCCCTACAGCAAAATGAATAGACCACCCTGCACTTCACGGAATCCGGTAGCTTGAGCACCTCTTCTTGGGTCAACCTGTACCCCCTACGAGTGCGGCGAATAGTCTGCCAATTTTAGAGTGAGGCCCCTCTGCCTCTCAAAGCCATGAAATGCGGACCTGTTGCCCTCCAGAACCCGGCTATCCGTGCACTCCGTCGCGGGGTAAAACCTAGTATAGAAATGAAAAATATGTACAATGGGTACTTCGATCTCGACCCGGTCGTTCCCCAAAAGAATATTATACAACAGGCAGTGACGGCAGTCCACATGTTGGACGCTCGCCCCGCAATATCAATTGTACAAATAAATCCAAACTGCACTACCATTGCACACTGCTATCCACCACGACAAATCCGCAACATCACAGCACAACACAGAACATCAACGCGAATGTCACGTTCGCAAACCAGTCTAAAAGAACTATAGCAATCAGACGCGGTTTACCGATCAATGACATTTCCGGTCGGAGATATAATGTAGGTACTGTAAACTAACATGTTTAAATTTCGATCGACTAAATATCACGAAGTCGACCCCACGAACATCTGTTGTACAGTAACAAAATCTGGGCCCAAAAGATATATACCAAAAACCCCAATTTCCAGAGAAGAAGACACTGTGCAAATTTGGGGGCATGATCACACAGAATGGCCGCGAATGCACGGTCGAACCATAGGTTGGACCGCGATTCCGCGGCAGTCTTGTCGAATCATATGCCCAAATTTGTACGGTGTTCTTATAAAACCCTGCACAGATTTCTGTGATATGTAGAATAATTTTTGGAACCCTTTAAAAATCAACAGAAACTCTGTATGGAAATTTTGGGGTTTTTGATATCCGGTTCGATCGATATTTTAAACGCGTTAGCACAAGTTAGTAAAGCAAAATGGTAAGGCTCTGGTACTACTGTAAGCCTACCGTAGCGCCCCGGCCGTCTACAGACGCCAAATGCGGAACAAAAACTTTTTAACTAAGGCTATCGTATACTATAACCCGGATCTGCCATTATCGCTAAACTAACAAACTACAAAGAGGGTAGAAAGGTTATACCGAACGATCCGAGTCCTTCATTCTCTAACCATCATCCCACGCTCCGTTGCGGCTGCTCCGATCTGTTCGATCTCCGATCTGCTCGTCCAGGTGGCACCACGTCAACGATTCTTTAAACGGGCTCCCGCCTCTGACTCGAGGCAACTCGGTCGTCAAGTTTTCTAAAAGAGACGACCAAGATTAATGTAGAGAATGAGTAGAAGACTTTGTCTCGTTCCATCCAAAGTTATGGACGAACGGTTAATGAAGTTGCCAATTGATTCGGGTGATGGAATGAAATGAGCTATGAAATTTCTATACACTCCAAAACTATCAAAATATTTTCACTAGCAAGTGAGAGAGAGTGAGTTGAGAGGAGGGGAGGGGCCGGCCATGATATAGGAATGGGGGGGGTGAGTGTAGGAGGGAAGATGGTGACTACAAGGATAAAACACAAAGTGTGAACACAAAGTGTGAACACAAAGTGTGAACAAATTAAATGCAACCAATGAAACATCAACACCATTCTAACCTAGTCACCTCTTCTAGAAACTTCTAGAACCTTCCACACTCATCTCAAAAAAAGATAAATCCGTCTTTAACCGAATGTTAAAAGACGGGCGATAGAAAACTGGAAACTGGCAACTTCCAAAAGTGATCCCGAAACGAATTTCAGGATAACCCCGTAACTGCATAAATATACCCGCATTTGTATTACGACCGAATACAAATGCAACAGAGACAAAGATATTATATTTACTCAATATAATACTCGGATCCGGCTTAAAACAAAGCCCACCAGTATTATCTGCCCGAAAAATGACACTTGCATTTTCCGAACCCTGCCGTAAAACCATACGGCCTCTACAACGTTTCGCCCGAACTAGGGAAACTGTCTGTGGGGGACTCTAATGACTCGTCAGTACCCTGGCAGTGAGTTTAACCACAAACCGTCAGCGGCACTAGCTATGCGTAACGGCTGCCCATGGACTGACCTCAAGGGAGGCCGATGAGCGAACTCATCCGGAAACCCTTCTGAGCCTAACAGTGACAATGTATATACAGTCCGGTCCGTTCGTCAATGAGTATCGCATATCTGCCTAGGGGGCTAGTAACGTCAGACCCCCAAGAGCAGTATAAGTCGTGTCAGAGTGTAGCCCAATAACACCCTGAGATACTACTGGAGTACCTACCAGTAAATCTCCTGCCACGGCCGTGAGCTTTGTGTAATGGCTCTCTTAGACATAGCACGATCTCAACCCCAATACCGGGAGAGACGAATCCCCTGCCGATCCGCTCACGTGCCTCCATTTGGCTCGGGACTGTACCCAAAAATTACCTGTTTGCACGACTCCTTCGAGCCGTGGTAGGGTAGAAATCAAAGCACAGTGGGAACTCACACGAGACAAATGACGACCTCAGGTCGATGAACTAACCTGTACACATGTCACCAGGAACTGCTATCTGACGATAGGTATAGTACTAACTAGCAGATTCCCAGCGAGTTCGGTCCGGTGTACTCATAACCCAATGAGCACCTGTATACATCTTAGGTGATCCAACTGACACCAGTGGCTTGTGAGACCGGCCACCGCCCCTCGTCGGGGACTCTACTGTATACACTAGTCTACTCCGGAGTATCGATGCCCTGTCTCAAAACTCCCACGACTAGGGACCACAATTAAGGATATGCATATAAACCACCCAACTCTCACATATATGATCGCCATCATACTGTTGGTAGTAAAGCAAGATGCTAAGGGCTCTATCAAAGTGTAACACGTAATCAGTCACCTGAACATGTACACGACTGATAAAGGAAAACCAGATAGCATACTATCATCTCGAGTAAGACTGTCCTACCGGTATAGGTCATCCGCAATCATTGCAATCACGTACCTGCGATCCAATAATTGTCTCTGAGGTCACTATCTCCAACAATCTCCCACTTGCACCTAGGGCTAATTATTGCGATGTCGACTACTCACAGCCCGTGTGAAACCGAACATCCAACTCCTCTACTAATTAGTTTCACAAAGCCCATTTGTAAAACTATTGTGTTCGAGAAATAGCCTCAGTGAGTGGATCCGCCTAGATGTTTCTTTCTATATCTCTCTTAATCTCAAGCTCGCGGAGAAAGCTATCTCCCGAATCGAGTAATACCTATCTTAGAATATGTCTGGATATCTGATGGGACCTAGTTCATAAATGAACTCCAAATCCAAACTTCTTAGACTGTATCGATCACTGAACCTAATCAGTATCCGGCACCATGCCTCCCACAGTATCCTCTTGGACCACCTGTCCATAATACTGTCCCTTGTCAGAGGGAAAACTATAACTCTGACAATCACTTTGTCATCCATGTCACCTTTGAAGCCTGGAATGATAACCGTCTCTCGAAGGAGGCTGCCGTCATCAAGTCCGTAGAACATGTACTTACGTTCTAAAACTGCTTCCTTATGTTTCTCCAGGATTGGATTAATACAAATTTATTGCATCTAGTGCAAAAACAACATTTGGTGTGGCACTTGACATCTCACGATTGACTCAGTTACCTAAGCAAGTGATCTGCCAATCTTGCACATCCCTCTCCCCTTTAGTCTGTAAAACACCTTTAGAGAGGGTGACTCCATCACCTGCAGGTACACCACCATGCCAGGAGTCATCTATTCTAAAAACCATTAGAATACTGTCAAAGTACCCACATTGGGAAACTACCCAAATCCAGATCTAAAACCATAGATCTAGAAAGCAGAATGTCAAATATTATATCCATATCCTGTCTGGAGAAACAACTGTGTGACGACCACAGTACAACCGATCGTAGTATAGGAATTTTACTTCCTACTCTGTGTATGTCATCCAGATACCATGACATCACACCCTACTACCTTCTTAACAGATCTATCCCCTATTCTGATTGAAGTCAAACCCATGACTGTCACATCAAAAATAGATGATCTATCTCCGCTATAACTGCTCAAGCCTATAAATAGACATAAGCATCTTGCCCACTATGCTTCCGATGCTCCCACTGACTACGACAACCCACTGGCAGAATAATATATACGTGCACTTCTAATGCTAGTTTAGAACGACGCTATACTCAACCTCCTGCCGGGTCTCATAGTCTGGAACAACAGTAGTGTCAAGTCAGGGTAAACAAGAACCTCCCTGTCACCGTCCTTGAGGCTACCGGAGTACCTCTCGGGTGTCTGAGGTTACCCACTATATCTGCGGAGTGGCTAATGGAATGTCAAACCTGATTGAATATATAGGTCCTATTAAATTTTTCATAATCGTTTGCAGTTCTGGAATCACTTCAAATTCTACCATACTCCCAATATTGTTTTCTGAAAAAGATCCATTTTACTAAAACTGTGGCGAGTCAAGAATAATATCACGATTGATCTTCCAAATGGTAGAATATCAACCCTCGTCATAGTCAGGGTCAACCCACAAACAGCCATTAAAGAAACGTGCCCTGAGTTGTCCAGAGTCTGGTTTTAAGTATAAGCTGGACAACTCCCCGTACCTTAACATCTTTTAAGGTACGAACTATTCTATATCCAATATAGAAACTTTGGCACTTATTTAATTGGAACCAGATTCAAATTATGCAACTGTCTCCAGTGCATATCAACTTAATGGAAAGAGGCTAATCAGCATTACTCAACTTAGGAATTCATCCAATTATGAGTAACCTGAAAGAGAAACAAGTTTCTCAAAAATCATTACTATCATCTGAATACCAATCACAAGAATCTACATCTTCGATCTCTTTGAAGAATCCCGATACTTGTGACACCTGGTTCTCTACTTTATTCTTATACCCATAATTTCTCAAAACTTAGACCTTGTATTTCTACGAAACACTTGTCTAAAAACTAGAGAAGTCAAAAGTAAACAGAATATGGTACGAGGACCTACCCCTTTGTCTTGATGGACACTTGGACAACATACAATACTCTGTATAAGTCCGCTGAGTTGAACAACTCAAAACCTGTGCGTCGTAGGTTGAAAACTGTACCCTGGCGATTTCCTCAAATATCACCAATTACAATGAATTCCGATATAATGAGGATAATCACCTAATTCCCAATACTTACTCCCACTCATCATCTGTAAAACCATACAGATATGAGAATGAAACCTGGTAAATACATACCCTTGGAGTAAGTATCTAATCGGGAAAATAGTTTTCCTTTAACAAAGAACTGATACATGAAAATGTTTCGTAGGGGTATCTTGGTATTCCTAGTAATGCCTCTTCCATAATCCAATTCATGACTATAACCGTATATTTCTTTTCCATCTCTCCAAATCCCTTTATTTGTCTTTAGTCATTATCTTCTGTACACCATCGTTAGGCTAAATGGTTTTCTTCCTTCCCTACCGTTCGGCACCAGGCTATGGTTTGGAAGAAGACTATCCTGTAAGCATAATAGGTGTACCTTCCTAAACCAAGGAGTGCTCGTATCTTGAGAGAAGGTGATGATAAAAGACAACTGAATAATACCTTATTCCTTTAAAGGTGAAATAGGAGTGGCGATGAAGTATACGGTTTGGTCGTGAATGCTATCAGTCGCAATTTACTTTGCCCTCTTTCTAATCCCTTTATTTTGTCTTTACATATTACCTTCTGTACACCCTACTTAGGCTAATTGGTTTTCTTCATTCCCTACCTTTCGGCACCTGCCTATGGTTTGGAATAAGACTATCCAATAAGCGTAATAGGTGTACTCTCCTAAACCAAGGAGCCATCGCAACTTGAGAGAAGGTGATAATAAAAGACAACTGAATAAACCAATTCTATTTCTCGTGAACCTTGATCCATCCTCGAAGAAATCCCTTCGAGTTCGTATATAACCATACGATGGATCTATCCAATGGAAGTGGATGTCCGTAGTAATACGTGGTGTTCTGAGAAATTCAAAGGGTAGAAGAATGAATAGCAATGACTTATGCAACTCGGACAATCCAAAAGGCAGTATTTTAAGAAGGTTCGGCCAACCTGGTCACTGAGTCATAGTCTAGGGTCGGTCAAAGGTCGCTGCCAAAGAGAGAGAGAGAAAAGAAACACTCTGCGTGCACTCTAACCTAGATCAGAATGGTTATCACTTTATCTAATCTGGAAACCTCCCACTGTCCTGTCAAATTCTCCTCCAAATATAAAAGAAGAATCAATCGGGATCACCCGAAGAGTAAACCAACTCATCAATGGGAATCGGGATCCAACTCTCATCGCATGATAACGTGACGGAATTCACTCACGTTATCACACTCCAGAAGGTATGCGCATACTTGGCAAGTTTCAGTTTCTTTAGAAACTCCCGATATGGTTTTTGCCCCATGCTCTTATAACCTTGGCTTTGGTCAAAATGTCATAAGTCACATGCCAAGTTCTACCCGTCATTATCTTGTCAATTTGAACCCACCCGCATATGCCCCTGACTTTGGCCAATCGGCAGAACGACTGTCCCAAACCAACTCATCTATCTATGCAACAAATGAATACCCAGCAGCTACCAAACACTATGCCTTAACTTTAGCTAAAATGCATAGCTTGAATACTACTGAATACCCAAAAGAAATGACGGAGGGATACGGCTGGTTTTTGGTGAAAAACCTTTAACGTAGTGAACTTGATATCCTGAAGGAACCTGATAGCTTTTTTAAAATATAGTGGCGAAAACCTTTTGTTAAAGAGGTCACTCCCGGTGAAGGGATCTCGGCTCTTTCCTCATGGAATGAGGTGCAGGATATTCCACTGAATACCGCGATGCAAACCAACATGTAATCGACTATAGTGAAGTTATTACCCTGACGCAAACTTCTGCCCAAGGGGTCAGTCCCGATGAAGGGATATCGGCCCTTGCCCCGTCGAATGAGGTGCAGGATATTCCACTGAATACCGCTATGCAAAACAAAAGGAAACGTCTTTGCAATAACACTTTTTAAATTTGTTCCAACAACTGCCAAATAGGTTTGCTTTACTTTGCATTGATCAGAATCAACGCAGTCCCATCAATCAATCACACCAGGAAAAGAATGAAAATAAAATGTACGTATATGCCATCCGCATTCGTCACTGGGTCCCGTCATCACCCGTTAGGTTACTTAACTAACGACAGAGCGGGGACTGGACTAGCGCGGGTGTAAAACATATACAACATCTAATAGTATATAAACAAATATACAATAATCGCTCCAGGCGTGATAATATGCAACATTACAGAAAAGTAAAAAGCATCACAGAACAATACAGATAATCTGGGATCCCCGAGTTTCATAGAGCCGCTACTGAAACCCGACGTTCCCCTGGTCGTGTGGATAACCTGTGCAATGAAACCTAGACCCCTACGGGTGCGGCAAGTTACCCGCCAAAACCTGAAGCGAAGCAGCCCCCTATAGCAAAGTGAATGGACCACCCTGCACTTCACGGAATCCGGTAGCTTGAGCACCCCTCCTTGGGTCAACCTGTACCCCCTACGAGTGCGGCGAATAGTCTGCCAATTTTATAGTGAGGCCCCTCTGCCTCTCAAAGCCATGAGATGCGGACCCGTTGCCCTCCAGAACCTGGCTATCCGTGCACTCCATCGCGGGGTAAAACCTAGTACAGAAATGAAAAATATGTACAATGGGTACATCGACCTCGACCCGGTCGTGCCCCAAAAGAATATTATACAACAGGCAGTGACGGAAGTCCACATGTTGGACGCTCGCCCCGCAATATCAATTATACAAATAAATCCAAACTGCACTACCATTGCACACTGCTATCTACCACGACAAATCCGCAACATCACAGCACAACACAGAACATCAACGCGAATGTCTCGTTCACAAACCCGTCTAAAAGAACTATAGCAATCAGACGCGGTTTACTGATCAAATGACATTCCCGGTCGGAGATATAATGTAAGTACTGTTAACTAACATGTTTAAATTTCGATCGACTAAATATCACGAAGTGGGCCCCACGAACATCTGCTGTACAGTAACAAAATCTGGGCCCAAAAGATATATACCAAAAACCCCAATTTCCAGAGAAGAAGAAACTGTGCAAATTTGGGGGCATGATCACACAGAATGGCCGAGGATGCGTGGTCAAACCATAGGTTTGACCACGATTCCGCGGCAGTCTTGTCGAATCATGTGCCCAAATTTGTACGGTGTTCTTATAAAACCCTGCACAGATTTCTGTGATATGTAGAATAATTTTTGGAACCCTTTAAAAATCAACAGAAACTGTGAATGGAAATTTTGGGGTTTTCGATATCCGGTTCGATCGATATTTTAAACGCGTTAGCACAAATTAGTAAAGCAAAATGGTGAGGCTCTGATACCACTGTAAGCCTACGGTAGCGCCCCGGCCGTCTACAGACACCAAATGCGGAACAAAAACTTTTTAACTGGCGCTATCGTATACTATAACCCGGATCTGCCATTATTGCTAAACTAACAAACTGCAAAGAGGGTGGAAAGGTTATACCGAATGATCCAAGTCCTTCATTCTCTAACCATCATCTCACGCTCCATTGCGGCTGCTCCGATCTCTTCGATCTCCGATCTGCTCGTCCAGGTGGCACCACGTCAACGATTCTTTAAACGAGCTCCCGCCTCTGACTCGAGGCAACTCGGTCGTCAAGTTTGCTAAAAGAGACGACCAAGATTGATGTAGAGAATGAGTAGAAGACTTTGTCTCGTTCCGTCCAAAGCTATGGACGAACGGTTAATGAAGTTGCCAATTGATTGGGGTGATGGAATGAAATGAGCTATGAAATTTCCATACACCCCAAAACTATCATAATCTTTTCACTACCAAGTGAGAGAGAGTGAGTTGAGAGGAGGGGAGGGGCCGGCCATGATATACGAATGGGGGGTGAGTGTAGGAGGGAAGAGGGTGACTACAAGGATAAAATATCTAGTGTGAACACAAAGTGTGAACACAAAGTATGAACACATTAAATGCAACCAATGAAACATCAACATCATTCTAACCTAGTCACCTCTTCTAGAAACTTCTAGAACCTTCCACACTCATCTCAAGAAAAGATAAATCCGTCTTTAACCGAATGTTAAAAGACGGGCGATAGAAAACCGGAAACTGGCAACTTCCAAAAGTGATCCCGAAACGAATTTCAGGATAACCCCGTAACTGTATAAATATACCCGCATTTGTATTACGACCGAATACAAATGCAACTGAGACAAAGATATTATATCTACTCAATATAATACTCGGATCCGGCTTAAACCAAAGCCCACCAGTATTATCTGCCCGAAAAATGACACGTGCGTAAACGCACGTGCATTTTCCGAACCCTGCCATAAAACCATACGGCCTCTACAACGTTTCATCCGAACTAGGGAAACTGTCTGTGGGGGACTCTAATGACTCGTCAGTACCCTGGCAGTGGGTTCAACCACAAACCGTCAGCGGCACTAGCTATGCGTAACGACTGCCCATGGACTGACCTCAAGGGAGGCCGATGAGCGAACTCATCCGGAAACCCTACTGAGCCTAACAGTGACAATGTATATACAGTCCGGTCTGTTCGTCAATGAGTATCGCATATCTGCCTAGGGGGCTAGTAACGTCAGACCCTCATTAGCAGAATAAGTCGTGTCGGAGTGTAGCCCAATAACATCCTGAGATACTACTGGAGTACCTACCAGTAAATCTCCTGCCACGGCCGTGGGCTTTGTGTAATGGCTCTCCTAGACACTGCACGATCTCGCCCCCAATACCGGGAGAAACGAATCCCCTGCCGATCCGCTCACGTGCCTCCATGTGGCTCGGGATTGTACCCAAAAATTACCTATTTGCACGACTCCTTTGAGCCGTGGTAGGGTAGAAATCAAAGCACAGTGGGAACTCACACGAGACAAATGATGACCTCAGATCGATGAACTAACCTGTACATATGTCACCAGGGAACGGCTATCTGGCGATAGGTATAGTACTAACTAGCAGATTCCCGGCGAGTCCTGTCCGGTGTACTCATAACCCAATGAGCACCTGTATACATCTTAGATGATCCAACTGACACCAGTGGCTTGTGAGACCGGCCACCGCCCCTCGTCGGGGTCTCGACTGTATACACTAGTCTACTCCGCAATATCGATGCCCTGTCTCGAAACTCCCACGTCTAGGGACCACAATTAAGGATATGCATGTAAACCACCCAACTCTCACGTATATGATCGCCATCATACTGTTGGTAGTAAAGCAAGATCCTAAGGGCTCTATCAAACTGTAACATGTAATCAGTCACCTGAACATGTACACGACTGATAAAGGCAAACCAGATAGCATACTATCATCTCGAGGTATAGGTCCTCCGCAATCATTGCAATCACGTACCTGCGATCTAATAATTGACTCTGAGGGCACTATCTCCAACACTTTCTTCATTCGAGTGGCATGGGAATCTTGGTATTCCCCTATATCCTGTTCACTCTTATAACTCTTATAAGAAAGAACGGAACCAACGTTCCCCAGCACAGTATAACATGCGGGTTCGGTCAATACATCTATATTATTATTTTGATTAAGGCATGATATGGTCGCTACCTGGAGAGGAAAGAGAAGAAAACACTTTAGCGTATGCTCTTGTAAGATCAGATTGGTTATTATTTTATCTAATTAGGATGGTTCCCACCGTTTTTATCAAATCTTCCTTCAAACCCTAAAAGGAAAGACTAGCCGGGATTAATTACACCCTACAACTTCGCCGATCTTTCAGCCAGGCCAGTGTCGGTACTTTGAGGGAGGTTCCCCGTGCTATCGCACGGACCTAATTAAAGTAAAGCTTGTTTTCCCAGAGGCGTAACCCCGTTGACACCTTTCTAGACACCTACTTGATCGGCTAATTGTCCTGTGTAAAACTCTCCCGGGAGTAACAATTACTCGCAGTGGGTATCGGGATCCAACTATCTCATAGAAGGTATGCAATCTCATTGAAAATTTCAACACTTGAAATTCGCGATAATATTTTTCCCCTAACGTGCTATGACCTTGACGAAAGCCAACAAACCATAGCCCGCTAGTCAAGTTCAACCCGTACATTTCTTGATTGAATTAAACCCACCCGCACGACCTTTGACGAAAGCCTACAAAGCCGTATGACTACCTTAATCCAATCGCATCATATGCAGCATATAAGCAGTATATAGCTACCGCACACTACACTGACGAAAGCCAACAAATGCAGCACGAATACTATATACAACTTATCTGAAATGACGGAGGGCTACGACAGGTTTTTCTGAAAACCTATTGCGTAATGAACTTGATATCGTTGTAGAATCATGTGAATTTTGAAATGGAGTGATTTTGAGGCTTTTATTAGTTTTGCTAAAGTGGTCACTCCCGGTGAAGGGATCTCGGCTCTTTCCTTATGGAATAAGGTGCAGGATATATCATATACATCACTATGCAAAGCAAAACTCCAAAAGCAATCAAAAATAAACCGAGTGTTGTAGCATCTGCCAGTTTTGCTAAAGAGGTCACTCCCGGTGAAGTCATCTCGGCTCTTTCTTCATCGAATAAGGTGCAGGGTATATCATATATACCGCTATGCAAAGCAAAACTGTAGCTACTCTTTTTAAAAAATTTGATTCTACAAAAACTTTTAGGTTTCTTTTCTTTCATTAATCACATTAATGAAGTCCCATCATTTAAGTCACCTAAACATTACAGATAAATACGACGTATACTGATGCCATCCGCATTCACCTCGATGTCCCCTCGTGCACCGTTAGGTTAGGTAACTAACGGCAGAGCGGGACAGGGCTCGCGCGGGTGTAAAACATAAGTAACGCCTATATAATATATCATATATACTATATACAGTATCTATCATAGCACATCAAATGATCACATCTCAGATATCGCAGCAGAAGAAATATATGAAACATTGGATATACTAGGACGTCCGTGTTTTATTTTGAGCCTCTATAAAACACGGATTCCACGGTCGCGATGAATAGCCAAACCCACACCCCTAGACCCCTACGAGAGCGGCAAGAAACCCAACCAATTCTAGAGTTAGGAGACCCAGACTCGACTCCTCGAGTTGGTCTCCCACTGGACTCCGAACCCGGTTACTTGTGCTCTCCTCCTTGGGTCTATCCTAGTGCGGAAAAGTAAATAATATACAAAATGTGACATCAACCTCATCCCGGAAATGCCCCAATAAAAGAATATTACATACATTTTATTTTAATGAATGAAAATAAAAACTCTCATCTCACATAAAAACCCCCGGCTATTCAAAACGCGATGATCCAATATAACATATCCAGCAACACATAACATCACATGTCATCAACGTAAGTAAATATGCGCATCCCAATTGTCGTTGATATATAGCAACGAAACCGGCGATATCACATATTACACTTACGGTCACAGAAAAAAAAGTGTAAAACTACAACATTTGGAATCCACAGTCTCTTTAGACATCGTAAATCCGAAATATCACATATTTCGCATTTCATGCCTAACTTTGTGAATTCCACATATTGTATCACATTCCAGATATATAGACAGTATTAAACTTTCCGATCGAATAATCTAATACCCAAGATTTCCTAAATAGCTCAACATTTGAGCGGAGTTCAAAAATTCCAGAATACGTCACAGTAGCAACGGTCCAGCCGTAGAAGGGTCAAGCCAACGCCTCACATGTGGCACGCCGTACTGCCTCAATACTCCTTCTCTGCCACGGAACCGACGCAAATGGTGGTTCAAAAGGTAGTTCAAGATGGTCACATAATCGAGTTAAGGTTTGTTGTCTTCTAGAGGGTCCATCGCGTCACATGCACGTTTTCCGAAAGATTTAAACCCGAGAAAAATTCAACACTTGATTATTTTTCGTGCCGGGAAAAATTGAGTTAATGATATCCGTTCGAACATTTTAGTACTTTCTAAATTATCCGAAATAACATAACAAAATTAAATTCTCCGATCGAATCGACGATTACAAAATAAACCCCAAAAATACTCAACACATGAGTCACAATAAAAATACCCAGAAAGATGCAGGAATGGCAGTGGAAATTACTGCATGAAGAACCGTCCCCAATACTCCTTCTCTGCCGCGGAACTGCCCCAAATGGTGGCTTAGTGCCGCGGTTCCACGGCCACGTGGAGGCTTTGAGGGCTCGTTTTTCATGGTAACCCTTAAAATTACCTGCTGATTTTTTTAGGTATATTTAATTCTGAAAATACACAGTTTTTAAAAAATGTACAGAGAGGGGGTTAACTTTGACATTGTCGGGATCGATCGGGGTTTTAACTTCGTTAACACATCGCCTAATGCTCTAGCTAGGCTCTGATACCACTGTAGGGTTACTAGGCATACTAATAAGGCTCTACAAGGCATCGACCATGCCAAAATTAAATTTTTATGTGCCGAACAACCCTAAGCAAGATCGTATACTAGAGTTTAGGCGAAACTAATAGTAAGTAAACAACTTTACTTCTAAGGGAACATGAAATACAACCTTTGTAGATCGATCCTTCACTTCATTTGCTCCTTGTTGAAGTCCCTTCGCTGTGATCAAGGTTCTCCTGGGCTCTTGCATGGCTTCACGAGGCGAAAAATGCGACCTTGCTTGAAGTCTCTGAGGCCGAAGATGATCTACGTCGAGGGAATTCCGACTCAAGCTATTACTTCACTAATTTGAGAATTAATGAAGCAAACACCCTATACTAAAATGCTAGTCTAGTAGAGGATAGAGAAATAGGAAGTGGGTTCTCTTTGGATATTTATTTCTCACTTTAGTTCTCACTTTGGATCAAACCCTAGCAAGCTTTCCTTTTGAACAATGAAGAAGATGAACAAAAGAAAAGCGAAGAGGATAATGATCAAGTGTGTGATCTAACCATGGTGAGTGAGTATCATATACTAACTCTTGTAGAGACTTAACCCTAGGCTAATTGTTATGGTTGGGTTAATAAATATCCATAGTAAAATACAAACTCAAGTTGAATTAGTCAATGCATCCACAAGCTTCCATAAGCTTCATGCATTTTCTAATCCTCCACTTGATTTTGTATTTACTTTAAATATTAAAAACCCAAACTAAAAATTAGCATAGTGTAAGTCTCATACACCCATGGATGATGTATCATCAACCATGATTGTAACACCTTAGACTTTGTTTTGTATCTAATTATATTTTTATATATAGTTTTTAATAAAAAGGTTTACCAATTTGGTTTTTAAATATTTTATCCTATTTATTGAGTATTTTATTAGAATTTTCCTAGGCTTGCACACACTTGTGCATGATAACTAGGGTTGTTTTTGGGGTTAAACATGATTAGCAATCATGGTTAACTAACCATTTTCCTTAATCTAGTTTAATATGGTTAGGTGTTTTGGGTTAAATAGTTATGGTTGTTAAAATAAAAAGGGTTTTATTTTGAATTTTTTTTTGGGTTTTGACCTTGGTGGGAGAGAGAGAGAGTGCATGATGGGGCATCATGGCTTTGCCCATGCCTTCATTAATGAAGAGAGAGGGAGAGAAAGGGTTGACTAATGTAAGCTCCCATTTCCATTTTCCTTCTCATTCTCTCACTCTCATTCTCTCACACAACTTACACACACTGACACACACATCCATCATCATCATCATCAGCAGCTAAGACGACGACAACAACAACAACAACAGAAGCAGCAGCAGTGGCATCGGTATCAGCAACAGCTGCAGAAGCAAGCAGCAGTAGCAGCAACTGTAGCAGCAGGAGCCCCAGCAGCAGGAGCAACCCCTCACACACTTCTTCACCTGCTTCTTAGGGTTCATTAGGGTATATTTCTGAACCCCATTTCATGTTTGCTTAAGTTGTGTGTGGTTTTGTGTCGATTAGTGTTAATTAGCTAGTTTGGTGCTAGTTTTGGTGATTTGTGAGATGTGGTGGTAAATTGGTTATTGTGTTAGGTACCTTAGTTTATTTAAGTGTTTTTAGGGTCACTGAACTGAGCTTTGCCCTGGATTACACTAAAATACCATAAGGTTTCTAAATTGTGCAAATTGAAGTTTTTAAAGCGATATATTAGCAATCTGGAATCTGCTTTTGACCCGGATCCTTCAGAACAAAATTGAGAAAACTGGGGCATGCTCACTAGGTCTAGATACCACCACCAGAACACGAGCCCCTCATTCTTGTTCCAGGCCGTAGATTTAATTGGTTTGGCCGCAATTTGCGGCCAGGTAGGGGACTGGGGTATTGGGTTTTTGTGTGGGGTAGTTTACTGTTATGTGTAGTGCTTTGGCATGTCTAGTTTTGTAAGTTTTGGCCTGTAGGAAAATCTGGGACTATATATATCGTTTTTGGTGTCCGTTGTGTTTGCGCGATACACGCGATACGTGAGTGGGTTCTGTGATCCAGCGTATCGCGGCGTGTCGCGATGGTTTTAGACGCGTACACACACAATTCAGCGTATCGTGCACACGCTCATTTAGTTCGCGACGCGAGTTTCTCGTTTTGGTTCGATATCGCGTTTCGCGGAATATTTGGCTTATAAATGATTTCTGTGTCTTATTTGCAGGTTTGCAGGCAGGGACTACGGACACTACTACAGGGGGGAGCAGATGGTAGGATTCACCTAGCGTGGAGCGTAGGTGAGTAGATTTAACATCTACAGTGGAATCGCCCGCATGGCGTTATGCGTCTGGGCTAGGATTCAAATACCTGTCGCACATTCTACGTCATTGTTAGAATTGCGCCTTTACTTTATTTCCTTGATATAGTTATACTGTGACTAGCAGCCGTAGGACACTGCACATATTATTGACGGTTCATGTTGCACGAGCACGGATTGTATGCTACACACACACCGTCAATAATTGCCATGTCACACACAACCCCTTATAGATTCTATTGCTTATCACACATGACATCTAGCTTATCGGTATACCTGTAGGGTATCTTACCATTAGTAATAGATACATATACACCTTGCGATACGGCTACAGGTATACCCTGCACATATTTGACTTATAGGTAGATACCTATACTTAGCTGTACCTTATTGATTTCGCATACATCTGGTTTTAGCTACATGTTCTCATTTATATGCTCACATTCAGATATATCGCATTTATTTGTTCCTGGATTTGCTCATTTGTTTATTTGGATTTTACATGGTGTTTTCTGGATTTTGGAATCGTGGGAGTTCATGAAATTATGCATAAATTGAAAAACCCGGTTTCCTTGAGATGATATTTGTGCGTCCACCATGAGTTTTATCGGTGCTGATTATATACTCCATACGAGGTGTGGTTGCCGTATGAGAGTACATGGTGGGGCCCGGTATGGTTTCCCTCGGCAAGAAGATCGATTGATTTGCCGATTGAGCCTGGAGGCGGGCGAGTACCTACCGGTGACAGTACCCATGACTCGGCGGGGGATCACGGAGACACCGCTGGGAGTCATGTACGTATGCATATGTCGAAAGGCGAGGGTCAGAGCTAGGCACTCATGCTTTCGGGATAGCGTATGATACGTGATCAGGATTTCTGTGTCGATGCTTGGCACATTGTTTTCATGATATTTCTTTTAATACTTTTGTATATATAACAGGGGATTTAGCCGTTGTTATATATACCCTTACACCAATATTAGTGGAATGGGACGCTAATATATGTGTATTGCCCCCATCATATTTATTTCTGCAAATATATATATACCTTTAGAATGTTAGAAACTTACTTGAGATTCGACTTGGGATATATGTGATTCATTGACATTGGATATTGGATATGAGAGAGATTGTTGATTTGTACATTCGAGATATAGGAGAGCTACTCGATATTGTACATTGAGGTGATGTGAGACTTATATGATGTGAGAGCCCAGTTTGGGGGCTGATTTGAGGATTTGGGATTTGAGTGTCTTGATGGATTGTGATCCGGCCACGATGTCAGGTTTCCGTGGAAATGACATGTTCCACCCCATACCTCACACTTATCTATTCTTTGCACAGATTCATATATTGGTAGTACCTGTTAGTGTACCCTTATGATAGTTGCATATTTGCTTTCTCATATCCCTATTGCATAGTTATTGCATACTATTATCATGTCATCATTGCTTCATATATTGATTGTACCTGCTAGTGTACATTTCCATTACCTTGCATTCACATGACACGTTATTACTGTAATCGCATATCTTAGTGTCACGACCCGAAAGTACGGAACATGACCGGCACTTAAACTACGAAACGTCTCGAGGCGTTCGTAATCTAAGTAAGCCGAAAACCCAGAAATCCAAACCAGGAAAAGTAGCAGAGTGAAGGAAAACCAATTTAAATTAAGTAGTTATAATAGCATAAGCCGAATTATGCGGGTTTCTAAGAACATCAAAAATTTACTGAAAATTTCGGCAGAGTCTCCTTTGTAAATACTGGCTCCCAAACGGGATACAACATGAATAGTATATGAAATCAATAAAAAGGCATCCCCAAGTGGGAGCTAGCTCTTCGTCAATCGATGACCACAACCATACAAGCAATATAATATACAACGCCAACGGCGAGGATCAAAATTCAAAAGGAAACTCAAAACCACAAGAAAACCACAGAAATAAAACGCGCGACTCTAAGGTCGAAGGAATAACATCACTGGTCTCTATCTCAAAATAAATATATGTTTGGTTGATGGAACTTCTAGATACAACAGAATAATGATATACAAGATATATAATAGGGGTACGATACAAGTAAACCCACCTACTAGCAAATCACCCGAAGGAAACTATGCCCGCAAAGCCGTAATGAAACCTGTACGGCAACCTGCAAGAAACTGGGGCACAACGGGGGTGAGTTGCCAACTCGTGAATAGAAAAACATCTACGCATAGAAATTGCATAAATAACGCAACCTAGGTCAATGATCATAATATATTCTCAAATATAAGAATAACATGCAACCTATAACAAGGCTAGGGTAGATATCTAACCCGAGTGTAATCTCATGTGCCCGTGTCAGTGCCTCAGGTAGCAATATATCATATGAATGAGGTATGAATGCATGAAAACAGAATACATGTAAATGAAGAACTGTTTTCATAATTTAGTGAGATTTCCTTTGTATTTTTAAAATGAGGTATCATAATGAAATCAGCATAAAACAGTGCCTAGCATCGGCACAAAACGTAATCCCAATATCTCGATATCTCTGTATCACAGTCTCTGTACCTCAATATCTCGAAATCTCAATATCACAGTCTCAATATCTAGGGCACCGTCAGTCCAGACCGGCCCCTACCATCCATCTCAAGACCACGACGGTATCCTTCGGATATCCGACGCGTCGGGTAAAATCACCGGTAGGTAGTGCTCCCCTGCCAGGCTCACATCGTCATCATCACGCGCTTCTTGCCCCGGGGTACCTTACCGGGTCCACCATGTACCCGAAACGGTTCATCCGCCTTCTCGAATCGGGTCTCGAAATCCATCAGCAAACTCATGGTGGACGACTCATACAGCATGGGAAAAACCGCACTTTTTATTTAAAAAGAGCGAAATCAGTTTATATAAGTTTTGCGGTTTTCCCCCCCAAATCCAGAAAATTTCATGGAAATCCGAATCCAAATCATCAATAGCATGTAAAACCATGAATATAGGCATAACAAAGAATAACAGTATGCATGAAGTGACAAGTAATAACTACAATGTGAAGCTGGCATATAAGGCAGGTACACTAATATCATGTCAAATTACTAACTAACAAGCTAAGTCAAGCAATAATATTTTCTAAGGTGTACGTGACATGGCAATTACCGATGAAGATGTGTGTGAGCCGGCAAGTAAGTGTACGTAGTACATACGCATCATCGGTAATGGTGCTAGTGTCCTAACAGCATGATATCGATAATGGAGTATGAAACATAATATAAGCATGCGATGCGAAGCGAACCACAATAAAGAGCGGGAGCTGAATACTAGACGCAACTATAACTAATCTGCATTAACCTAATATAAGTCCTACAAATGGTGCCTTTTGAAATAACACGAATCGTGGGGTTTTGAAAATAGGGGCTACGGTGTTTTTATGAAAAGATACGTCTTTTGAAATATCCGTAGGATCCCTTGGGCTGTCTTTTAAAATACCCACGATTCGTTAGTTTTGAAATAGGTAAGAATCGAATCTAATCTAACAACTAAACTAAACTAAAGGGCTAAGCTGACCAGCTGGGCTACAGGTAAGGAAACCGCCTAACATCTGAGTCGATACATATACATACTTGTATATATATTAGTCGGTGATCCCGCCTCAATAATATCATATCCGATACCATATCTATAATCAGACATCCCAAGTCAAGAGTGCGGATCAATCATCAAAATATAGCCCGTACGTAAATCCGTCATACGGCATCCCCAAATCTGGGTACGGGTTAATATCATATTCATCACACTATTCATCTAGTATCCTCTTTATCCAAGATCATAGTCCAGGGTACTGACCTATGTCTAGTACAATACTAATATCATCAATATAGTCATGATCTGACTACGAATCGACAGTCTCGTACAAACCGATATCACAACCACAAAACAAATCTCATCGACTCAGCTCAATCCCTAGTATCGTCCTCATATCCGTATGTGAACACGTAGTCCCATACCCATGTGAACACATAACTATAAAAAATCCCATGAGCACATATAAATAGGAATGTATGCAAGTAAGTATGTGTGTATGTATGTGTGTATGTGTAGTGCAACACAACCCTAGGGTTCGCAACACTAAAGTAATCCAACACACCAATATCCATCCTAACATCGTTATTAATCCTAAATAACATATAATAATTGTTGGTGTGTATACGCATCTGTATATACCACCACGGACTGCGGGGGTGCTATACGCCATCCACCCGACTTCTCCCCGTAGATATAAATCTACTCACCTGGTCCTCGCTCGCCGGTGCCGACGTCGCCACGCGCTTTCTTGTCGTCTCGAAGTCCACATGGGGGTACCTACATATCACAACGCATCGTATCGCATTAAAATCCGACTCATGACCAAAACGACACACGAATCCCACATAAGTCAAAACCTATGGTTGCTTTCACAAATGAACCCAAAAACCCTCGACGTCGGTGTACAAACGCCAAACAATCGAGAAAACTCCCAACACACTCATTTGTACAATTACAAGCACTAATTATAATATAAAATAGCTTACAATACCCAAAAACCCCAATTTCACTTAAAAAGTCATTTTTCCGAAAATATAGCAAGCACAAATTACCGTTTTTGTACAAAACATGATGTTTTAATAATTCTAGTGACCAAGATGATAACTTAATATCTTAATTATGCCATAGAAACCACTACGTAAATTTTAAACCCATAATTTAATTCAATTTCAAAAACCTAGTTTGCAATTTTAACCAATTTCAAGCATTTTATAGCAAAAATGCACATACAACAATCTAGCTTGGATTTGCATGATTTAAAGCATTAAACTACATTTTAAAATGTTAATGAAGTCATAAAACCCTGATTACATTTTTAATCTCACACATGCAATTAAATTCCAAAACCTAGTTTGCAAAACAAAAAAACATATTTTGGACATTTTAAATGTTACAATTTGGAAAATAGCAACTAGATTAATTTTGCATAGTATTAACATGTTAAATACATCACACAACTATAATCTCATTTCCCAAAACCCTAACTACATTTTCACAAACCCTAATCTCATGAATTTGGACTTGCAAATTTCAAACCTAAAATTAAACCCTTTACTAAGTTAATTTGAAGTAATAACAAATAATGTAACAAAAGATCAAGATTTTATACCTCACAAACTATGGATCAAACCTTGCAATCTAGCCTCTCAAATGCAAATTTTTCTCCAAGAATCATGTTAGAATGGGCTAAGGAAAAATGGGTAGAGATTGGATTTGGGTTTAGCTTTGAATTTGTGAGAGAAATGGTTGATTTTTGTTGGGTTTTGATGAGGAAATGAGAGGAGAAATTTGGGGGGGCTGCCCAAGAGAGGCTCGGCCAGAAATTGGTGAAGGAGTGAGAGAGAGATGTGGGTTTCAAGTCAACACAAGACCAAGTCAACAATTACCCATACTTCATTAATAAAACATTACCCCTTTTCTTTTTTTCTTTTTCTTTTGCTTTTCTCTTCAAATTCAAGTGGGGAAAAGGGTGGGAGCTGCTGAATTCAGCCAAGGAGAGAAGTAAATGGGGGTGTGTGAGTGTGGGTATGGGTGTGGGGTGATGAAAAATGATAAATATAACACCCCAAACATCCATTTACACAAAAAAAGCCTTTTTTCTTCAATAATTTCTAAACCGATTTGGCAACCGATTTCCTTTCAAAAACCACGTGATAAAATTTTATTTAATGTTTTATGATGTACAAAATTTGTTTCAACTCATTCCAATTTGTAATTTTCCCTAATTAAATGTATTAGTGACGATTTAAAATAATATTAAAATAATATTTTTTTCAGAAAAATTGAAATTTCACCTGTGGCTCAATAAACACCAAATACTAGCAATTACATTGCTAAAATATATATATTTAATTTTTATAATAAGATATTTATATTTTGACTTTTTACAGAAAACCCCCTTATTTTACCGATTTTCCGAAATTTCACCGAAACGATTTTCAAACCGCTACAATTTTCCCCCCTTAAAGAAATTCGGTCCCCGAATTTAAATTCAAACTCCCCCCAAATACAAAAACATCTAAGCAAAATCATCAAGTCGTCGTGGCTCCGAAACCATAAGTGCATAATACGCATCATAGCGCAATGCATGCGCATGAGCAACGAGCATATAACTCAAAATCAAAACTCCGTCAAGTATCCCGCCATCATTGGAGTCATGGTAAAGATACAAATGTCGAATCCAATACAAAACCAATATTCTATAATTCGGAACTACACACGTAAATATCAAATCTATATATGTAAATATCTGAAGGAAATGAATGCCAAATATATTCAGGTACTGTCCTCAGACTAGTCCTGCCCAGTACGAAAACACATAGTAAATATCATAAAAACGTACTGCTCTATAGGAAAAATTAATCCCAAAATACGCGTATGAGTACTACGTGCGTCTGGTGCGCACGGAAATCAAAATCCAAATATGTGCCATACATATGCATAGAAACAACATACAAGTGCATCGGGTGTGCATGAAACATCTGTCGTAGGCAACATGTGTGCCTGACAGCAAAATCAGGTGCATCTGACATGCACAAAAAATCTCGATTTAGTGCACCTGGTGTGCACCAAAATCACATCTCAAAACATGCGCCCAACATGTGCGAAAATCCAAGGCAGGTGCATCCATCATGCACGAAATCATGAAATCCAATATCAAGCGCCGAACATGCGCAAAATCAAATCAGGTGCACAAGGTGCACAAAACAAATATCGAGTATCACAATCGAAATCGAAGTCCAGTGCATCTAAGTGCACAAAAGGCGTATCACTGCACTGCAAGCATATATAAACTATACAGAGTGCAGGAACCAAATCGTGTGCGTGCATACGCACAAAATCAACTCAAATGTCTAAAACCGTAAAATCACAAATATGTGAAACCCAAGAACGAAAACAATATCAAGTGCAACACTGTGCAAAGATCGTAAATCCTCAATCATCAAAATCAAATCATTCGAATAAATCACCCAAAACATCGAAATCAATAATGGCGACATAGTACCGCTCAAGCGCATCCTATAAGAATCTCGGGCCAACTGTCGCGGTCACTAGTGGGACGTCTCGTCGATGATCATGAACTCTGGCCTGCTGGTGTGCGTAACAATGACCACTCCTGGGTCAAGGTCTTCACTGGGAATTACCAATCTTTCGGTCCATCGGCTCATCGGCCTTGTCAGGTGTGCTAATGGGGACGATCCCGTGCTGGCACGTCTCTTGTCATCTCCCGGTCAATCATCGCGACCACTCGTAAGACAGCATATCACTGGCGTCGGCCTCTGGCTCTCTGAATGTACGTGACACATCTGATCCTGGGTGCAAGTATCATTGCAGCAGTGTCCTGGAAGGAATCCTGCTCACGGACTCTTCCATGTCTCGTCCCTGCCAACTGTCCGGAAGTCATCGTCCTTTCCTATATCTGCATCTTGCTCCGGAACGGCTGCATACCCATCGCGACTCCTTCTGGAAGGTATATCCAGCACTCTGCCTCGGCATGCGTATCGCATCTCTGATGTCGGCGGAGTGGAACGTCGTCTTATCCAGATCTTGTATGGACCTCTTTACTCCACTTTGTCTAATGTCGACTGCTTCGGACTTGTTTCATCGTGGCTACATGGACTGAGCTCCAATGGCTATCCTCGTATCGGGAGTCTCCCAAGAAATGCATCTCACCACCTAGCATCCGAATTAAGTCGAGCCATCCGATCGAGACGTCAAAACCTCATAATCCTCCAAGAGCTCAACCTCTTGGGCACAGTTTAATAGTATCGAGTACATACCACAGCATCGGTGGTCCAGCTGTAGAAGGGCAAACCCAAGCCTCACTAATGGCGCCGTAGAACTGCCGCAAACCCGAAGGTTCAAAGGCTTTCACACGGTCATTAAGTCGGGTTAGGGTTTCATTCTTCTAGAGGGACCATAGAATTGCCTGCATGTCTTTCCGACTACTTTAAACTTGGAATAATAGGTTTCTGACATTCGATCGTCTCTGTCGACTCCCAACGTCTCCGCGTGAAGTCGTCTTTAGCTGGAACCAATCTATCTGATGACCTCGCATCGGGGTAGGCGAACGATCCACATGTCCTAGTCATTCATCCTCGATGACTAGCGACCTTCTATCATCTCTTAGTACACCTCGTTCTGCCCTAATTCCAGCATCTGGGGCAATATCTCGTCGTTCGCAACAATAACTGGCTCGCTCGTCTGCACGCTGAACAGTGCCTCGATCATCATGAATAAGCAACACACCAACGGTTATCAAAATCTGGCTGGCCTCTATCATTGGCTCAATCCTCTAGTGTCGATCAGCACATCCGAGTAACCTCATAAAGGCGATCCGCCAAACGCTCGTGGCGCGGAAACACAGTAAAAGACACATCTCTGCAATCGTGTGTTGCCGGAATTTCGCCCTGGTCAGTCCTCGTTCGTGACGAGCTCGTGCTGACCGCAACTCTTGCTGTAGCTCTCCCTGCCCGTAATCGTGGCAGCAAAACCATAACTCGTACTGATGAGGCTAGATCGGAATGAATATAATACTGAACAAAGAAATGTAAATCCTAAGGCTCCTTAAATGGAGTGGCGTGTCATAAGTATGCCGCGGAACATACCCACGGTACGTCACTCTACTTTAGTCACCAATTCCATCAACCAAGGGTCATCCTACGCTCCGAAGGTAAAACCTAACGCTCTGATACCAACTTTGTCACGACCCGAAAGTACGGAACATGACCGGCACTTAAACTACGAAACGTCTCGAGGCGTTCGTAATCTAAGTAAGCCGAAAACCCAGAAATCCAAACCAAGAAAAGTAGTGGAGTGAAGGAAAACCAATTTAAATCAAGTAGTTTTAATAGCATAAGCCGAATTATGCGGGTTTCTAAAAACATAAAAAAATTACTGAAAATTTCTGCAGAGTTTCCTCTGTAAATACTGGCTCCCAAACGGGATACAACATGAATAGTATACGAAATCAATAAAAAGGCATCCCCAAGCGGGAGCTAGCTCTTCGTCAATCGACGGCCACAACCACACAAGCAATATAATATACAACGCCAACGGCGAGGATCAAAATTCAAAAGGAAACTCAAAACCACAAGAAAACCACAGAAATAAAACGCGCGACTCTAAGGTCGAAGGAATAACATCACTGGTCTCTATCTCAAAATAAATACATGTTTGGTTGATGGAACTTCTAGATACAACAGAATAATGATATACAAGATATATAATAGGGGTACGATACAAGTAAACCCACCTACTAGCAAATCACCCGAAGGAAACTATGCCCGCAAAGCCGTAATGAAACCTGTACGGCAACCTGCAAGAAACTGGGGCACAACGGGGGTGAGTTGCCAACTCGTGAATAGAAAAACATCTACGCACAGAAATCGCATAAATAACGCAACCTAGGTCAATGATAATAATATATCCTCAAATATAAGAATAACATGCAACCTATAACAAGGCTAGGGTAGATATCTAACCCGAGTGTAATCTCATGTGCCCGTGTCAGTGCCTCAGGTAGCAATATATCATATGAATGAGGTATGAATGCATGAAAACAGAATACATGTAAATGAAGAACTGTTTTCATAATTTAGTGAGATTTCCTTTGTATTTTTAAAATGAGGTATCATAATGAAATCAGCATAAAACAGTGCCTAGCATCGGCACAAAACGTAATCCCAATATCTCGATATCTCTGTATCACAGTCTCTGTACCTCAATATCTCGAAATCTCAATATCACAGTCTCAATATCTAGGGCGCCGTCAGTCCAGACCGGCCCCTACCATCCATCTCAAGACCACGACGGTATCCTCCGGATATCCGACGCGTTGGGTAAACTCACCGGTAGGTAGTACTCGCCTGCCAGGCTCACATCGTCATCATCACGCGCTTCTTGCCCCGGGGTACCTTACCGGGTCCACCATGTACCCGAAACGGTTCATCCGCCTCCTCGAATCGGGTCTCGAAATCCATCAGCAAACTCATGGTGGACGACTCATACAGCATGGGAAAAACCGCACTTTTTATTTAAAAAGAGCGAAATCAGTTTATATAAGTTTTGCGGTTTTCCCCCCCAAATCCAGAAAATTTCATGGAAATCCGAATCCAAATGATCAATAGCATGTAAAAGCATGAATATAGGCATAACAAGGAATAACAGTATGCATGAAGTGACAAGTAATAACTACAATGTTAAGCTGGCATATAAGGCAGGTACACTAATATCATGTCAAATTACTAACTAACAAGCTAAGTCAAGCAATAATATTTTCTAAGGTGTACGTGACATGGCAATTACCGATGAAGATGTGTGTGAGCCGGCAAGTAAGTGTACGTGGTATATACGCATCATCGGTAATGGTGCTGGTGTCCTAACAGCATGATATCGATAATGGAGTATGAAACATAATATAAGCATGCGATACGAAGCGAACCACAATAAAGAGCGGGAGCTGAATACTAGACGCAACTATAACTAATCTGCATTAACCTAATATAAGTCCTACAAATGGTGCCTTTTGAAATAACACGAATCGTGGGGTTTTGAAAATAGGGGCTACGGTGTTTTTATGAAAAGATACGTCTTTTGAAATATCCGTAAGATCTCTTGGGCTGTCTTTTAAAATACCCACGATTCGTTAGTTTTGAAATAGGTAAGAATCGAATTTAATCTAACAACTAAACTAAACTAAAGGGCTAAGCTGACCAGCTGGGCTACAGGTAAGGAAACCGCCTAATATCTGAGTTGATACATATACATACCTGTATATATATTAGTCGGTGATCCCGCCTCAATAATATCATATCCGATACCATATCTATAATCAGACATCCCAAGTCAAAAGTGCGGATCAATCATCAAAATATAGCTCGTACGTAAATCCGTCGTACGGCATCCCCAAATCTGGGTATTGGTTAATATCATATTCATCACACTATTCATCTAGTATCCTCTTTATCCAAGATCATAGTCCAGGGTACTGACCTATGTCTAGTACAATACTAATATCATCAATATAGTCATGATCTGACTACTGATCGACAGTCTCGTACAAACCGATATCACAACCACAAAACAAATCTCATCGACTTAGCTCAATCCCTAGTATCGTCCTCATATCCGTATGTGAACACATAGTCCCATATCCATGTGAACACATAACTATAAAGAATCCCATGAGCACATATAAATAGGAATGTATGCAAGTATGTATGTGTGTGTGTATGTGTGTATGTGTAGTGCAACATTACCCTAGGGTTCGCAATACTAAAGTAATCCAACACACCAATATCCATCCTAACATCGTTACTAATCCCAAATAACATATAATAATTGTTGGTGTGTATACGCATCCGTATACACCACCACGGACTGCGGGGGTGCTATACGCCATCCACCCGACTTCTCCCCGTAGATATAAATCTACTCACCTGGTCCTCGCTCGCCGGTGCCGACGTCGCCACGCGCTTGCTTGTCGTCTCGAAGTCCACATGGGGGTACCAACATATCACAACGCATCGTATCGCATTAAAATCCGACTCATGACCAAAACGACACACGAATCCCACATAAGTCAAAACCTATGGTTGCTTTCACAAATGAACCCAAAAACCCTCGACGTCGGCGTACAAATGCCAAACAATCGAGAAAACTCCCAACACACTCATTTGTACAATTACAAGCACTAAGTATAATATAAAATAGCTTACAATACCCAAAACCCCAATTTCACTTAAAAAGTCATTTTTCCGAAAATATAGCAAGCATAAATTACCGTTTTTGTACAAAACATGATGTTTTAATAATTCTAGTGACCAAGATGATAACTTAATATCTTAATTATGCCATAGAAACCATTACGTAAATTTTAAACCCACAATTTAATTCAATTTCAAAAACCTAGTTTGCAATTTTAACCAATTTCAACCATTTTATTGCAAAAATGCACATACAACAATCTAGGTTGGATTTGCATGATTTAAAGCATTAAACTACATTTTAAAATGTTAATGAAGTCATAAAACCCTAATTACATTTTTAATCTCACACATGCAATTAAATTCCAAAACCTAGTTTGCAAAACAAAAAAACTTATTTTGGACATTTTAAATGTTACAATTTGGAAAATAGCAACTAGATTAATTTTGCATAGTATTAACATGTTAAATACATCACACAACTATAATCTCATTTCCCAAAACCCTAACTACATTTTCACAAACCCTAATCTCATGAATTTGGACTTGCAAATTTCAAACCTAAAATTAAACCCTTTACTAACTTAATTTGAAGTAATAACAAATAATGTAACAAAAGATCAAGATTTTATACCTCACAAACTATGGATCAAACCTTGCAATCTAGCCTCTCAAATGCAAATTTTTCTCCAAGAATCATGTTAGAATGGGCTAAGGAAAAATGGGTAGAGATTGGATTTGGGTTTAGCTTTGAATTTGTGAGAGAAATGGTTGATTTTTGTTGGGTTTTGATGAGGAAATGAGAGGAGAAATTTAGGGGGGCTGCCCAAGAGAGGCTCGGCCAAAAATTGGTGAGGGAGTGAGAGAGAGGTGTGGGTTTCAAGTCAACACAAGACCAAGTCAACAATTACCCATACTTCATTAATAAAACATTACCCCTTTTCTTTTTTTCTTTTTCTTTTGCTTTTCTCTTCAAATTCAAGTGGGGAAAAGGGTGGGGGCTGCTGAATTCAGCCAAGGGGAGAAGTAAATGGGGGTGTGTGAGTGTGGGTATGGGTGTGTGGTGATGAAAAATGATAAATATAACACCCCAAACATCCATTTACACAAAAAAAAGCCTTTTTTCTTCAATAATTTCTAAACCGATTTGGCAACCGATTTTGTTTCAAAAACCACATGATAAAATTTTATTTAATGTTTTATGATGCACAAAATTTGTTTTAACTCATTCCAATTTGTAATTTTCCCTAATTAAATGTATTAGTGACGGCTTAAAATAATATTAAAATAATATTTTTTTTCAGAAAATTTGAAATTTCACCAGTGGCTCAATAAACACCAAATACTAGCAATTATATAGCTAGAATATGTATATTTAATTTTTATAATAAGATATTTGTATTTTAACTTTTTACAGAAAACCCCCTTATTTTACCGATTTTCCGAAATTTCACCGAAACGATTTTCAAAACGCTACACTTAGATTCATGCTGTACGTACATTCCTGCTATTACCTGCATATGTTATCTACTATTCATGAGTTGGCAACTCACCCCCGTTGTGCCACAGGTGTTTCAGGTTGTTCCCAGAGTAGTCGAGGCAGGCTATTCAGCTATTCCGCTTTTCAGCTATCATCTTTTGCTACAGATATCGCATCAGCTCACAGTATACCGTTTTACTTAGGTGGGTTGGATGATTATCTGTATTTCATATCGTACATTCGTTGTATTTTGTACTCTCTATCTACTACTGTATTGTTGACTTAGAGACTTGGTGAGGACGTTATTGTATATTATTGTGGATTTGTTGTCTTTTATTTACAGCTTTCTCTCTATTGCCTCTTATTTCTTCGCTACGGCGTCGTATATTTATGATGTTATTGTTTTCCGTCTTGAGCTATTTTTTACAAAAAGGGGGTGTTGCTAAAATTTTAAAGAAAGAAAGTAAGACTTTTAAAGAATTTGGGTTGCGATTTCAAACGTTTCAAAAACTATACTATCTTTTCCGTATTTTCTTGGTTTAGATTTCTGGGTTTCGGCTTTCTTTTACTGCGTTGCGTCTTTAGGCGTTGCGTAGTATTAGGGCCGTCACGAGCCAATTTTGGGTCGTGACAAAGTTGGTATCAGAGCGCTAGATTTTACCTTTCGGAGTGTAGGATGACCTTAGTATGATGGAGTAGGTAGCTTAAGCAGAGTAACGTAGTATGTGTATGTCTGCAGCATACCCATGACGCGGTACCTTGCATTAAGTGACCTAAGTACAATTTGCTTGAAATTCCTTCCTTGATGATTCATATCCTTAAGATTCGATTCCTTATTCTCATCGAATCTTATATCTATTTATAGCCTTGCCGCCGATGACTATGGGGACTCAGAGTGATGCAGCGAGGGCCGAGGTCAGAGTTGGCTCGGGTGAGACGAGTACTGACCAGGATGGCACTCTAGTGGCACAGGTGCAGACAGACCAGCCTACGACATATACTATTGATAGACTTTTGGCAAAGATGCAAGACTTCCGCCAGACTATGAGTTCATTGGTTGATATCGTTCGGGAGCTACGACAGGAGGTTGTCACCCCTGTTACTCAGCCGTCCCTTATGATCAGCATGCAGCAGTCCGTCACCTACATAGCACCAGTGGTTGCAGCTCCAGTTGACGAGGCACATATTCCAGAGGCTCAGACAATTCCAGGACAGTGGAGGACTCATACCAGTGTACCAGCCCAGAGGCAGAGGTTTGGTTGTCGAGACAGATTTCGTGGCCGTCGCGGGAGTAGCAGAGGCTTGGGACGAGGACAGTCGTTCAGCCCTCATCCCCAGGATGGTCAGCAGTCAGCGCGTGGATGTTTTCGATGCGGGAGCCTTCAGCACTTCGTCAGGGATTGTCCCTTAGCACCTCATCAGGATCGTATTCAGAGAGGCCGTGGACGTAGAAGATTCGCTCAGAGGGCTCAGTCTACCAGAGGAGTTCATCCAGCTGCGAGTGGAGGGCAGACACAGGAGTTTGCTTCTACTCATCGGGACGCGCAGACGTCCAATGTGGAGTTTTCAGGTACCCTTGATTTATATGTTCTTTTCATGTATTCGTTGTTTTCATGCTTGTACCGAGGTTGGGTAGATTATTCGTAGTTGTTTTAACTTCTGTCAGCGATTCTTTTGTTGCGCGACACGTATTTCAGTTGTGTGCCAATCGGATAGGAGATAGAGATTCGTCCGTCGTTTTGGTCCTTCTAGAGATGTTGGATTTGACGTTCTCCTGGGCACGGACTGGTTAACTACGTGCTAGGCGTCTGTGGACTACCGTGAGGAAACCGTCAGGTTTGTTTTCCCCGGCAGGTCAGTTCTTATTGTGCAGGTGGATAGTTGTGCCGCCTCTCACAGCTTGAATTCAGCCTTTCGCTAGTCGGCTACTGAGGATTCTTGGCGTTCATTCATGATACCAGAGCCACAGTGGGATTGTTGGACCGGGTTCCTTTCGTGCGAGAGTTTTTCCGACGTTGTTCCGGATAAGCCGGCGAAGCTTGGGGAGCTTAAGGATCAGCTGCAGAGTTGTGGTTTGGGGAGTTTTGTGCGTCTGAGTGTTTCGCTTTTGGAAGCTCCTATTTCTGTTCGTCAAGGAGAAAGACGGCAGTTTAGGGTTGTGTATCGACGGGTCGTCAATTGAACCGGCTTACGGTGCGGATAGGTATCCGGTACCACGCAGTGATGATTTCTTCGATCAGCTTCAGAGTGCGAGACATTTTCTAAGTTTGCTTGGGATCAGGTCATCATTATTGCGGTTCGGAGTGACGGCATTCCGAAAACCTGCCTTATGCGTGCTACGGGCTTTGGGTGTTTTAGTGAGTCATTGGATTCACCGATGCCCTAGCAGCATTTGTAAATGTGATGAACCAGATTTCTTTAGGCCGTTCCTCGACCAGTTATGGTTGTGTTATTTACGACATTCTGGTCTACCTAATGTGTCTTGAGGAACAGGAGTAGCATCTGAGGATTTGTTATGCAGATATTGGGAGAGCACCAGCAGTTTGCTAAATTCTCGGAGTGTTTCTTCAGGCTTGTTTTGTGTTGACTCCTAGGTCTTGTAGTCACGGGAGACGGTTTCGTATGGTTCCGAGGGAGATCTTGCCGTACAGCATAGGTCCAGACATGTGTGCTGGACGAAGATCCGCAGATTGTTGGGCTTAGCAGGTTTCTACCGCCGTTTCATGCAGGATTGCTAGAGTAGTGCTGCACCGTCGACTGAATTGACCGGGAAGGGAGGTTTCTTTTCTGTGGACTGAGGCATGTGTACGGAGTTTCGGCAGTTGGAGATTCGGTTAACAACTGCATCAGTTCTTTCTTTGCTTTTGGTTCTGGCGACCTTGTTGTTTAACTGTAATGTTTCTTGAGTGGCCTCGATTGTGTACTGAGGTGACACTATAGAGTTATCACTTTTGCTTCCCCACATCTGGAGGGAGTACGAGGAGGATATTCCACTCATGATCTGGAGATGGCCGCGGTGGTTTTGCGTTGGAGATTTGGAGACACCATCTGTTCGAGAGTCATGTCAGATTTTCACAGACCACCAGAGCTTAACGTACATCTTCCTGCAGCGGATTTTGATTGTTGTGATAGTCTTCTGCAGATTTACAGTTCTTGTGTGATCGTCGAGTACAGCTTAAATTCGTCTCTACGGAGGGGACGGCTTGCTCATGTCCGTGCCCGACCACTTTCCTTAAATCGCTTTCGCGAGACACTGCCCGCCTATGCTCGTTTGTCAGTGATACTTGAGCATACTCGGCTGGGTAATGATTCGGAGACCTTGATTTGTGAAAATGATGTGCTAAGTTAGGGACGCGTTTGTGTACCTGGTTTCATCGGTTGGAGATGTGTAATCCTAGAACACGCACATCTGTCAATTCTATATATTCATTTAAGTTCCACCAGCATTGACGTGACTTGTGAGATAGTTATGGGTGGACAGGGATGTAAACAGAAGTTTCAGGTTTCGTTTCAAGGTGTCTGTCTTGTTGTGTGCTTGGGTCGAGCATCTGAGGTCGGCTGGAGAGTTGCAACCTTTTACCGTTCCGAAGCAGGAATGGGAGCAGATCTCCACAAATTTCGTTATGGTTTCTACCAAATTTAGTCAGGGTGTGACTCCATTCGGATTCTTGTCGTCCGGTTATACTCAATGTGCTCAGTTGGTTCTTGTTAAGTTGTTTGTTTGTTGACAGCAGTTGGGGATCGTCACTCGCCATCGTTAGGGTTCTCCTTCGATAGCCGTTATCAGGAGACACTCCAATTGGCCACCTTTAGGTTTAGGGGTTAGGTCATGTCGATCACCATCCTGTTGTTTTTCTGACTCTGCGTAAGTAGGACTTTGGACCCCAGCTAGTCTAGAGACTTCGGAGATGGTCCAGTTGTGTTAGGTCAGGATGGGAATTGTCCATTGCGAACTGAGGTCTCATACCGACTGCCTTGGTCATAGACTCGAGGTCGCAGGGACAGATCATGCATTCCTACGGACTTTCCGATGAATGACGTGTTGGATTTTGGGAAGCTTGTCCCAGGATTTAGGTCCTTTTAAGATCCTATAAGCGGGTTAGTTTCGTTGCCCTTAATTTGGCACTTCCACCCAGATTATTGGATTTTCACCCCGTATTCCTTTTGATGATACTTTACAATTACCTTCTTGACCTTCCTCACATGATCTAGCACCAGACCACTTAGCTTGACGCGATCTTTCATTCGCCAGCAGCCAATTGTGCTAAGGGCTCGGCAGGTGGAGAAACGTCGGTCAAGGGTCTTGCCATCTGTGAAGGGTTTTTCTTGGACGTAGCCGCATAGTGAGGTAATCACTTGGGAGGCTGCGAGCGAGATTTAAGGGCTGTAATCTTCTCTTTGAAGGTACGCGTAACAGTATATTTTAAATTCGGGGACGAATTTCTTTTAAGGGGGGAGATTGTAACACCTTAGACTTTGTTTTGTAGCTAATTATATTTTTATATATAGTTTTTAATAAAAAGGTTTACCAATTTGGTTTTTAAATATTTTATTGTCACGACCCGAAAGTACGGAACATGACCGGCACTTAAACTACGAACGTCTCGAGAAGTAAGTAATCTAAGTAAACCGAAAACCCAGAAATCCAAACCAAGAAAAGTAGTAGAGTGCAGGAAAACCAATTTAAACAAGTAGTTTTAATAGCATAAGCCGAATTATGCGGTTTTTAAGAACATCAAAATTTACTGAAAATTTCAGCAGAGTCTCCTTTGTAAAAACTGGCTCCCAAACGGGATACAACATGAATAGTATACGAAATCAATAAAAAGGCATCCCCAAGCGGGAGTTAGCTCTTCGTCAATCGACGGTCACAACCACACAAGCAATATAATATGCAACGCCAACGGCGAGGATCAAAACTCAAAAGGAACTCAAAACCACCAGAAATATAACGAGCGACTCTAAGGTCGAAAGAATAAACAGCACTGGTCTCTATCTCAAAATAAATAGATGTTTGGTTGATGGAATTTACTAGATACAACTGAAATATATTATACAAGGTAATATGATGGGTACGATACAAGAAAAACCCACCTACTAGCAAGTCACCCGAATGAAACTGAGCCCGCAACGCCGTAATGAAACCTGTACGGCAAACCTGCAAGAAACTGGGGCACAACGGGGGTGAGTTGCCAACTCGTGAATAGAAAAACATCTACGCACAGAAATCGCATAAATAACGCAACCTAGGTCAATGATCATAATATATCCTCAAAAATATACATAACAAGCAGCCTATAACAATGGCTAAGGTAATATCTAACCGAGTGAAATCTCATGTGCCCGTGTCAGTGCCTCAGGTAGCAATATATCATATGAATGAGGAATGAATGCATGAAAACAGAATACATGTAAATGAAGAAACTGTTTTCATAAATTAGTGAGATTTCCTTCGTATTTTTAAACTGAGGTATCATAATGAAATCAGTATCAACAGTGTCTAGCATCGACAAGAAACATAAATCTCACTGTCTAGAAATATCAATGTCTCAATCTCAATATCTAGGGCGCCGTCAGTCCAGACCGGCCCCTACCATCCATCTCAAGACCACGACGGTATCCTCCGGATATCCGACGCGTCGGGTAATATCACTGGTAGGTAATCTGTCCCCTGCCAGGCTCAACGTCAACACCACATTCATCTTGCCCCGGGGTACCATATCGGGCCCACCATGTACCCGTGACGGTTCCTCCACTCCTCGACACGGATCTCGAAAACCACAGCAAACTCATGGTGGACGACACTTACATCACTAGAAAACCGCAATTTACATATTTTAAAAGGTTAATAAGTTTAGAAATTTTGCGGCTTTCCCCCGAAATCCAGAAATATCATAAATCTCAAGAAGTCATCACAAGTGCATATGTCAATGCTAATGAATGCATATGGTATCAATAACCAAGTTGCAATGTATGATTATTAACTAGGCATGAACAATGGAATAACAGTATGCATGAAGTGACAAGTAATAACTACAATGTCTAAACTGGCATATAACCCAGGTACACTAATATCGTATCAACTACTAACTAACAAGCTAAGCCAAGCAATAGTATTTTCTAAGTATACGTGACATGGCAATTACCGATGAAGATGTGTGTGAGCCGGCAAGTAAGTGTATGTGGTACATACGCATCATCGGTAATGGTGCTGGTGTCCTAACAGCATGATATCAATAATGGAGTATGCAGCAAAATAAGTATGCGGGGCAGAGCGAACAGCAATAATGTGCGGAAGCAGAATACTAGACACAACGATAACTAATCAGTATTAAACTAATATAAGTCCTACAAATGGTGCCTTTTGAAATAACACGAATCATGGGGTTTTGAAAATAGGGGTTACGGTGTTTTTATGAAAAGATACGTCTTTTGAAATATCCATAGGATCCCTTGGGCTGTCTTTTAAAATACCCACGATTCGTTAGTCTTTGAAATAGGTAAGAAGTCTAATCTAATCTAATAACTACACTAAACTATACGGCTGAACTACAGGTAAGGGAACCGCCTATCATCTGAGTCGATACATATACATACCTGTATATGTATAGTCGGTGATCCCGCCTCAATAATATCATATCCGATACCATATCTATAATCAGGCATCCCAAGTCAAGAGTGCGGATCAATCATCAATATAGCTCGTACGTAAATCCGTCGTACGGCATCCCAATCTGGGTACGGGTCAATATCACATTCATCATACTATTCACCTGGTATGCTCTTTATCAATTATCATGATCGGGGTACTGATCTACGTCTAGTACCATACTGATACCGCCTACGTATGCATGGACGTGTGTGAAACACTACGTCAAGGACCCGCTACAACGTCATGTCGTATCTAAGATACGACCCCTGCTATATCACCGATCTCACGGCCTCAAATCGAATCTCATCGACTCAGCTCAATCCCAAGTATCATCCTCAAATCCGTATGTGAACACATAGTCCCATACCCATGTGAACACATACTATAAAGAATCCCATGAGCACATATCAATAGGAATGTATGCAGGTATGTATGTGTGTATGTGTAGTGCAACACTTCCCTAGGGTTCGCAACACTAAAATAATCCAACACACCAATATCCATCCTAAGCATCGTTATTAATCCCAAATAACATATAATAATTGTTGGTGTGTATACGGATCCGTATACACCACCACGGACTGCGGGGGTGCTATACGCCATCCACCCGACTTCTCCCCGTAGATATAAATCTACTCACCTGGTCCTCGGTCGCCGGTGCCGACGTCGCCAGGCGCTTGCTTGTCGTCCCGAAGTTCACATGGGGTACCTACATATCATAACGCACCATATCGCATTAAAACTAAATTCGAAATCGAAACGGCATACGAAAATCAAATCGGCACGCGCATCACGCATAGATCCAAACCTATCGCCTACGCATGCAAGAATAGTCAAACCAACTCCCGATGTCGATGTACAAACGTCAAACCATCGAGAAAACCCAAACACACCAATCGTGATTTCAAAACTCACTAATTATATAAGAAATAGGGTTTAGTTCATCAAAACCATAAAATTAAACAATTCGTTTTATTTTCCAAAAACCTAGTTAGCACAAATTCCCATTTCGGTTCAAAACTTGATGTTTTACCCAAACTAAATATTTTGACGATTCTAATGGCCAAAATGCTCACTTAATATCATAATTAGGTCATACAAATCACCTCCATATTTTTAATCTCACGAATTAGCATTAACTCAAAATTCAAGTTTGCAACAAATATCGATTTTAACACTTTTCAAAGTAAAATTCACAATTTATCAATTAAGCATGGTTTTGCATGATCAAAGTCGCTAAACAACAAATTAAAATGCTAATAAAGTCATCAATACCTTAATTACATTTTAAATCTCAATTTTATATGTATTTCACTAAAACCTAGTTTGCAAATTACATAATTAATACAAATTTAAATTTAACAAAGATATAAACTACCAACTAGATTAGTTTTAGCATAATAACAACATGTTAAACTACACAATTTTCCCATGATCAATTATAAGAACCCCAACTTAAATTCACAACCCTAATCTAGAATTTCTTAATCATACAATTGAACCCACATAAAACCAAATTAACACTTAATTAAGCTAACTACAAGCAATTAACAACGATTTAAGCAAAAGGGTTAGAATTTACCCAAACAAATTGAAGATCCCACAAGCACACATAGCCCTCCAAAATGCTCCCTTGTCACCAAAATCCATGCGATAAGGGCTAAGCAAAAATGGGTAGGAGTCGGATTTGGGTTTTGGGATTTCTTTGATGGATTTTGGGGCAATTTTTGAAGAAGTTTTGAAGAGAAAAGAGAAGGGGAAAAGGGGGGCTGTTGCTGCTGTAGGAGAGGGAGGGGTCGGCCAGAAATTGAGGGGGGGAGGAGAGAGAGGGAGGTAGAGAAAGTGGGGGAAAGTCAAGGTCAAGGTAAGGTCGAAAGTCAAGGTCAAGGTAAGGTCAAATATCTTTTCATATTCACCCATTTTCTTTTATTTCATATCTTTTCCTTTGAAAATCAAGTGGGGAAAAATATGGTGGCTGCTGAATTCAGCCATGGGGAGGAGTAAGTGGGGGTGTGTGGGTGTGGGTACGGGTGTGGGGTGATGAAAAATGATAAATACAATACCCCAAGCATCCATTTACGCTAAAAAAAGACTTTTTTCTTCAATAATTTCTAAACCGTTTTGGCAAATGATTTCGTTCCAAAAACTACATGATAAAATTTTATTTAATGTTTTATGATGCACAAAATTTGTTTCAACTCATTCCAATTTGTAATTTTCCCTAATTAAATGTATTAGTGACGGCTTAAAATAATAATAAAATAATATTTTTTTCAGAAAATTTGAAATTTCACCAGCGGCTCAATAAACACCAAATAATAGCAATTACATAGCTAGAATATGTATATTTAATTTTTATAATAAGATATTTGTATTTTGACTTTTTACAGAAAACCCCCTTATTTTACCGTTTTTTCGAAATTTCACCGAAACGATTTTCAAAACGTTACAATCTTCCCCCCTTAAAGAAATTCGGTCCCCGAATTTAAATTAAAACTCTCCCCAAATACTAAAACATCTAAACCAAAACCATCAAGTCGTCAGGGCTCCGAAATTGTAAATACATAAAACAAATCGTAGCGCAGCGCACAAGCATCCCGCAATCATCGAAGTCATGGAGAAGACATCAATGCCAAATCCAAATCAAAACCAATATGATATAACTCGAAACTATACATGTAAATATCGAATCTATATCTGTAAGTATCCGAAGGAAATGCATGCCAAATCTCCTTAAGTCGCTGTGCAACGCGTATAACACTGCACAGTGGCGGACGTCTATCATAAGAAAATAACTATATACATATATACCTTTGTTTGAAATGTACGTTCCGCCGTTTTGGAAACAATTTAGAAGGGTCTCCTTGTTTTAAACATTTCGTGTCATATCAGACACGTAGGTAAATACTGAGGCTATAGCTCACTTTTTGGAAATCCCTTCAATAACTATCAATGCATGCAAAATATATTCAGGTACTGTCCTCTGACTAGTCCTGGTCAGTACGAAAACACATAGCAATATCATAAAAACGTACTACCCTATAAGAAATCAATCCCAAAATATGCACATGAATACTACGTGCGTCTGGTGCACACGGAAATCAAAATCCATGAATGTGCCATACATGCGCACAGAAACAACATCTAAGTGCATCGGGTGTGCACGAAACATCTGTCGTAGGCAACAGGTGTGCCTGACAGCAAAATCAGGTGCATCTGACATGCACAAAAAAAAATCTCGATTTAGTGTATCTGGTGTGCACCAAATCGCATCTCGTAACAGGCGCCCAACAGGCGCTAAAAATCCAATCCGGTGCATAAAATGCACAAAACAAATGTCGAGCATCACCCTCGAAATCGAAATCCAGTGTATCCAAGTGCACAAAATATATGTCACTGCACTGCCAGCATATATAAACTATACAGAGTGTAGGAACCAAATCGCGTGCGTGCATACGCACAAAATCAACTCAACTGTTTAAAACCGTAAAATCACAAACATGTGAAACTAAAGCACGAAAACGATATCAAGTGCAACACTGTGCAAAGATCGTAAATCCTCAATCATCAAAATCAAATCATACAAATAAATCACCCAAAACATCGAAACCAATAATGGCGGAATAGTATCGCTCAAGTGCATCCTCTAAGAATCTCGGGCCAACTGTCGCGGTCACTAATGGGACGTCTCGTCGATGATCATGAACTCTGGCCTGCTGGTGTGCGTAACCATGACCACTCCCGGGTCAAGGTCTTCATTGTGAATTACCAATCTTTCGGTCCATCGGCTCATCGGCCCTGTCAGGTGTGCTAACGGGGACGATTCCGTTCTGGCACTTCTCCGGTCATCTCTTGGTCAATCATCGCGACCACTCGTAAGACAGCATATCACTGGCATCGGCCTCTGGCTCTCTGAATGTACGTGACACATCTGACCCTGGGTGCAAGTATCATTGCAACAGTGTCCTGGAAGAAATCCTGCTCACGGACTCTTCCATGTCTCGTCTCTGCCAACTGTCCGGAAGTCATCGTCCTTTCCTATATCTGCATCTTGCTCCGGAATGGCTGCATACCCATCGCGACCTCTTCTGGAAGGTATATCCAGTACTCAGCCTCGGCATGCGTATCGCATCTCTGATGTCGGCGGAGTGGAACGTCGTCTTATCTAGATCTTGTACGGACCTCTTTACTCCACTTTCTCTAATGTCGACTGCTTCGGACTTGTCTCATCGTGGCTACATGGACTGAGCTCCAACGGCTATCCTCGTATCGGGAGTCTCCCAAGAAATGCATCTCACCACCTAGCATCCGAATTAAGTCAAGCCATCCGATCGATTCGTCAAAACCTCATAATCCCCCAAGAGCTCAACATCTTGGGCACAGTTTAATAGTATCGAATACATACCACAGCATCGGTGGTCCAGCCGTAGAAGGGCAAACCCAAGCCTCACTAATGGCGCCGCAGAACTGCCGCAAACCCTAAGGTTCAAAGGCTTTCACACGGTCATTAAGTCGAGTTAGGGTTTCATTCTTCTAGAGGGACCATAGAATTGCCTGCATGTCTTTCCGACTACTTTAAACTTGGAATAATAGGTTTCCGACATTCGATCGTCTCTGTCGACCCTCACGTCTCTGCGTGAAGTCGTCTCTAGCTGGAATCAATCTATCTGATGACCTCGCATCGGGGTAAGCGAACGATCCACATGTCCTAGTCATTCATCCTAGATGACTAGCGACCTCCTATCATCTCTTAGTACAACTCGTCCTGCACGATTTCCAGCATCTGGGGCAATATCTCGTTGTTCGCAGCAATAACTGGCTCGCTCGTCTGCACGCTGAACAGTGCCTCGATCGTCATGAATAAGCAACACACCAACGGTCATCAAAATCTGGCTGGCCTCCATCATTGGCTCAATTCTCTAGTGTCGATCAGCACCTCCGAGTAACCTCATAAAGGCGATCCGCCAAATGCTCGTGGCACGGAAACACAGTAAAAAGACATATCTCTGCAATCGTGTGTCGCCGGAATTTCGCCCTGGTCAGTCCTCGTTCGTGACGAGCTTGTGCTGACCGCAACTCTAGCCGTAGCTCTCCCTGCCCGTAACCGTAGCAGCAAAACAATAACTGGTACTGATGAGGCTAGATCGGAATGAATATAATACTGAGCAAAGAAATGTACATCATAAGGCTTCTTAAGTGGAGTAGCGTATCGTAAATATGCCGCGGAACATACCCACGGTACGTCACTCAACTTTAGTCACCTATTCCATCAACCAAGGGTCATCCTACGCTCCGAAGGTAAAACCTAACGCTCTGATACCAACTTTGTCACGACCCGAAAGTACGGAACATGACCGGCACTTAAACTACGAACGTCTCGAGACGTAAGTAATCTAAGTAAACCGAAAACCCAGAAATCCAAACCAAGAAAAGTAGTAGAGTGCAGGAAAACCAATTTAAACAAGTAGTTTTAATAGCATAAGCCGAATTATGCGGTTTTTAAGAACATCAAAATTTACTGAAAATTTCGGCAGAGTCTCCTTTGTAAAAACTGGCTCCCAAACGGGATACAACATGAATAGTATACGAAATCAATAAAAAGGCATCCCCAAGCGGGAGCTAGCTCTTCGTCAATCGACGGTCACAACCACACAAGCAATATAATATACAACGCCAACGGAGAGGATCAAAACTTAAAAGGAACTCAAAACCACCAGAAATATAACGAGCGACTCTAAGGTCGAAAGAATAAACAGCACTGGTCTCTAACTCAAAATAAATAGATGTTTGGTTGATGGAATTTACTAGATACAACTGAAATATATTATACAAGGTAATATGATGGGTACGATACAAGAAAAACCCACCTACTAGCAAGTCACCCGAATGAAACTGAGCCCGCAACGCCGTAATGAAACCTGTACGGCAAACATGTAAGAAACTGGGGCACAACGGGGGTGAGTTGCCAACTCGTGAATAGAAAAACATCTACGCACAGAAATAGCATAAATAACGCAACCTAGGTCAATGATCATAATATATCCTCAAAGATATACATAACAAGCAGCCTATAACAATGGCTAGGGTAATATCTAACCGAGTGAAATCTCATGTGCCCGTGTCAGTGCCTCAGGCAGCAATATATCATATGAATGAGGTATGAATGCATGAAAACAGAATACATGTAAATGAAGAAACTGTTTTCATAAATTAGTGAGATTTCCTTCGTATTTTTAAACTGAGGTATCATAATGAAATCAGTATCAACAGTGTCTAGCATCGACAAGAAACATAAATCTCACTGTCTAGAAATATCAATGTCTCAATCTCAATATCTAGGGCGCCGTCAGTCCAGACCGGCCCCTACCATCCATCTTAAGACCACGACGGTATCCTCCGGATATCCGACGCATCGGGTAATATCACCGGTAGGTAATCTGTCCCCTGCCAGGCTCAACGTCAACTCCACATTCATCTTGCCCCGGGGTACCATACCGGGCCCACCATGTACCCGTGACGGTTCCTCCACTCCTCGACACGGATCTCGAAAACCACAGCAAACTCATGGTGGACGACACTTACATCACTAGAAAACCGCAATTTACATATTTTAAAAGGTTAATAAGTTTAGAAATTTTGCGGCTTTCCCCCGAAATCCAGAAATATCATAAATCTCAAGAAGTCATTACAAGTGCATATGTCAATGCTAATGAATGCATATGGTATCAATAACCAAGTTGCAATGTATGATTAATAACTAGGCATGAACAATGGAATAACAGTATGCATGAAGTGACAAGTAATAACTACAATGTCTAAACTGGCATATAACCCAGGTACACTAATATCGTATCAACTACTAACTAACAAGCTAAGCCAAGCAATAGTATTTTCTAAGTGTACGTGACATGGCAATTACCGATGAAGATGTGTGTGAGCCGGCAAGTAAGTGTATGTGGTACATACGCATCATCGGTAATGGTGCTGGTGTCCTAACAGCATGATATCAATAATGGAGTATGCAGCAAAATAAGTATGCGGGGCAGAGCGAACAGCAATAATGTGCGGAAGCAGAATACTAGACACAACGATAACTAATCAGTATTAAACTAATATAAGTCCTACAAATGGTGCCTTTTGAAATAACACGAATCATGGGGTTTTGAAAATAGGGGCTACGGTGTTTTTATGAAAAGATACGACTTTTGAAATATCCGTAGGATCCCTTGGGCTGTCTTTTAAAATACCCACGATTCGTTAGTCTTTGAAATAGGTAAGAAGTCTAATCTAATCTAACAACTACACTAAACTATACGGCTGAACTACAGGTAAGGGAACCGCCTATCATCTGAGTCGATACATATACATACCTGTATATGTATAGTCGGTGATCCCGCCTCAATAATATCATATCCGATACCATATCTATAATCAGGCATCCCAAGTCAAGAGTGCGGATCAATCATCAATATAGCTCGTACGTAAATCCGTCGTACGGCATCCCAATCTGGGTACGGGTCAATATCACATTCATCATACTATTCACCTGGTATGCTCTTTATCAATTATCATGATCGGGGTACTGATTTACGTCTAGTACCATACTGATACCGCCTACGTATGCATGGACGTGTGTGAAACACTACGTCAAGGACCCGCTACAACGTCATTCCGTATCTAAGATACGACCCCTGCTATATCACTGATCTCACGGCCTCAAATCGAATCTCATCGACTCAGCTCAATCCCAAGTATCATCCTCAAATCCGTATATGAACACATAGTCCCATACCCATGTGAACACATACTATAAAGAATCCCATGAGCACATATCAATAGGAATGTATGCAGATATGTATGTGTGTATGTGTAGTGCAACACTTCCCTAGGGTTCGCAACACTAAAATAATCCAACACACCAATATCCATCCTAAGCATCGTTATTAATCCCAAATAACATATAATAATTATTGGTGTGTATACGCATCCGTATACACCACCACGGACTGCGGGGGTGCTATACGCCATCCACCCGACTTCTCCCCGTAGATATAAATCTACTCACCTGGTCCTCGGTCGCCGGTGCCGACGTCGCCAGGCGCTTGCTTGTCGTCCCGAAGTTCACATGGGGTACCTACATATCATAACGCACCATATCGCATTAAAACTAAATTCGAAATCTAAACGGCATACGAAAATGAAATCGGCACGCGTATCACGCATAGATCCAAACCTATCGCCTACGCATGCAAGAATAGTCAAACCAACCCCCGATATCGATATACAAACGTCAAACCATCGAGAAAACCCAAACACACCAATCGTGATTTCAAAACTCACTAATTATATAAGAAATAGGGTTTAGTTCATCAAAACCATAAAATTAAACAATTCGTTTTATTTTCCAAAAACCTAGTTAGCACAAATTCCCATTTCGGTTCAAAACTTGATGTTTTACCCAAACTAAATATTTTGACGATTCTAATGGCCAAAATGCTCACTTAATATCATAATTAGGTCATACAAATCACCTCCATATTTTTAATCTCACGAATTAGCATTAACTCAAAATTCAAGTTTGCAACAAATATCGATTTTAACACTTTTCAAAGTAAAATTCACAATTTATCAATTAAGCATGGTTTTGCATGATCAAAGTCGCTAAACAACAAATTAAAATGCTAATAAAGTCATCAAAACCTTAATTACATTTTAAATCTCAATTTTATATGTATTTCACTAAAACCTAGTTTGCAAATTACATAATTAATACAAATTTAAATTTAACAAAGATATAAACTACCAACTAGATTAGTTTTAGCATAATAACAACATGTTAAACTATACAATTTTCCCATGATCAATTATAAGAACCCCAACTTAAATTCACAACCCTAATCTAGAATTTCTTAATCATACAATTGAACCCACATAAAACCAAATCTTAATTAAGCTAACTACAAGCAATTAACAACGATTTAAGCAAAAGGGTTAGAATTTACCCAAACAAATTGAAGATCCCACAAGCACACATAGCCCTCCAAAATGCTCCCTTGTCACCAAAATCCATGCGATAAGGGCTAAGCAAAAATGGGTAGGAGTCGGATTTGGGTTTTGGGATTTTTTTGATGGATTTTGGGGCAATTTTTGAAGAAGTTTTGAAGAGAAAAGAGAAGGGGAAAAGGGGGGGCTGTTGCTGCTGTAGGAGAGGGAGGGGTCGGCCAGAAATTGAGAGGGGGGAGGAGAGAGAGGGAGGTAGAGAAAGTGGGGGAAAGTCAAGGTCAAGGTAAGGTCAAAAGTCCACCTAATTCACCCATTTTCTTTTCTTTCATATCTTTTCCTTTGAAAATCAAGTAGGGAAAAATATGGTGGCTGCTGAATTCAGCCATGGGGAGGAGTAAGTGTGGGTGTGTGGGTGTGGGTACGGGTGTGGGGTGATGAAAAATGATAAATACAATACCCCAAGCATCCATTTACGTTAAAAAAAAGCCTTTTTTCTTCAATAATTTCTAAACCGTTTTGGCAAATGATTTCGTTCCAAAAACTACATGATAAAATTTTATTTAATGTTTTATGATGCACAAAATTTGTTTCAACTCATTCCAATTTGTAATTTTCCCTAATTAAATGTATTAGTGACGGCTTAAAATAATAATAAAATAATATTTTTTTCAGAAAATTTGAAATTTCACCAGCGGCTCAATAAACACCAAATAATAGCAATTACATAGCTAGAATATGTATATTTAATTTTTATAATAAGATATTTGTATTTTGACATTTTACAGAAAACCCTATTATTTTACCGTTTTTTCGAAATTTCACCGAAACGATTTTCAAAACGTTACATTTATCCTATTTATTGAGTATTTTATTAGAATTTTCCTAGGCTTGCACACACTTGTGCATGATAACTAGGATTGTTTTTGGGGTTAAACATGATTAGCAATCATGGTTAACTAACTATTTTCCTTAATCTAGTTTAATATGGTTAGGTGTTTTGGGTTAAATAGTTATGGTTGTTAAAATAAAAAGGGTTTTATTTTGAATTTTGTTTTGGGTTTTGACCTTGGTGGGAGAGAGAGAGAGTGCATGATGGGGCATCATGGCTTTGCCCATGCCTTCATTAATGAAGAGAGAGGGAGAGAAAGGGTTGACTAATGTAAGCTCTCATTTCCCTTTTCCTTCTCATTCTCTCACTCTCATTCTCTCACACAACTTACACACACTCACACACACATCCATCATCAGCAGCAGCAGCAGCTAAGACAACAACAACAACAACAGAAGCAGCAGCAGTGGCACCGGCATCAGCAACAGCTGCAGAAGCAAGCAGCAGTAGCAGCAACTGTAGCAGCAGGAGCCCCAGCAGCAGTAGCAACCCCTCACACACTTCTTCACCTGCTTCTTAGGGTTCATTAGGGTATATTTCTGAACCCCATTTCATGTTTTCTTAAGTTGTGTGTGGTTTTGTGTCGATTAGTGTTAATTAGCTAGTTTGGTGCTAGTTTTGGTGATTTGTGAGATGTGGTGGTAAATTGTTGATTGTGTTAGCTAGCTTAGTTTATTTAAGTGTTTTTAGGGTCACTGAACTGAGCTTAGCCCTGAATTACACTAAAATACCATAAGGTTTCTAAATTGTGCAAATTGGTGTTTTTAAAGCGATATATTAGCAATCTGGAATCTGCTTTTGACCCGGATCCTTCAGAACAAAATTGAGAAAACTGGGGCATGCTCACTAGGTCTAGATACCACCACCAGAACACGAGCCCCGCATTCTTATTCCAGGCTGCAGATTTAATGGGTTTGGCCGCAATTTGCGGCCAGGTAGGGGACTGGGGTATTGGGTTTTTGTGTGGGGTAATTTACTGTTATGTGTAGTGCATTGGCATGTCTAGTTTTGTAAGTTTTTGCCTGTAGGAAAATCTGGGACTATATATATCGTTTTTGGTGTCCGTTGTGTTTGCGCGATACGCGAGATACGTGAGTGGGTTCTGTGATCCAGCGTATCGCGGCGTGTCGCGATGGTTTTAGACGCGTACACACACGATTCAGCGTATTGTGCACACGCGCATTTAGTTCGCGACGCGAGTTTCTCGTTTTGGTTCGATATCGCGTTTCGCGGAATATTTGGCTTATAAATGATTTCCGTGTCTTATTTGCAGGTTTGCAGGCAGGGACTACGGACACTACTACAGGGGGAGCAGATGGTAGGATTCACCTAGCGTGGAGCGTAGGTGAGTAGATTTAACATCTACAGGGGAATCGCCCGCATGGCGTTATGTGTCTGGGCTAGAATTCAAATACCTGTCATACATTCTACGTCATTGTTAGAATTGTGCCTTTACTTTATTTCCTTGATATAGTTATACCATGACTAGCAGCCGTAGGACACTGCACATATTATTGACGGTTCAAGTTGCACGAGCACGGATTGTATGCTACACACACACCGTCAATAATTTCCATGTCACACACAACCCCTTATTGTAGCGTTCCTAGGCACCCTAATGAGGTCTCACAAGGCATCAACCATGCCAATTTCAAAAAATCTAGGTGCCGAGAAACCCGACTACGGATCGTCGGCTAGAAATCTAGGCGAAACAATAAACTAGTTAACACTTAACTAAGAGATACGGAAATACAACCTTTGTAGATCCGGTTCTCCACCTCCATAGCTCCGCAATGAAGTCTCCTCGCTGTCCATAACAAGTCCCGGGCTCTAGCGTCGGCTTCATCGGAGAATGGACGGGCTAGGTCATCGATGTCCATGCCGAAGATGATCTACGTCGAGGCATCGCTAAATCAAGCTCCGACTTCACCAAGTCAAGAAACTTGTGAAGAAAACACACTCTACTACTTGGCAAGAGGTAGAGGATGAAGAAATAGGAAGTGGGTTCAATTTAGAATTGGATTTCTCACTCTTTATCATCAATCACCATTGATGGAGCTTGCTTTCTTCAAGTGAAGAAAGGAAGAAGAAGAAGAATATTGTTATGATAAGTTATTAAAAATGAAAAGAAAAACCAAAACTTATCATAATCTAAACCATGGTCAAGTGTAGAGATTAAACCAAGGTTAGTTGGAATGGTTAGGGTTAAGGATGAGATAAGAATGGTTGACTTGATCAAAGCTTCAAGAAACTTCAACATAAAACAAAATAAGCCACCATCCTTAAATAATTTCCAAAATGAATATATAAATAAATGAATAAGATAATCAAAACCCTAATCATTAAGTAAACCATGGTTTAATCTTTACACTTAACCAAGTTAATATGCATCATCAAACATGATACAAACATGTGCATAAAAGTATATCACATATACAACTTGCACAATCCAAGTGAGAAAATCCATTTAAAGTGAACCATTACTAGTTAATGCAAAGTAATATATCAAATATATAATTATACATTAAATCATTAAATCAACACTTGATTCAATGATCCGGTCATGTCGCACACAACCGACTAGTATACAATGTATCGGCTTATCGAATCAACGCTTAAATCGATAACTAGGTTATATCGCATACAACCATTCGATACATTCATCGCGAGAATGGAATACGGTATCACATACACGCATTATTCTCGGTCCCGCACATATCTCATATGCGCTCCTATTTCGTTTCGCTTGAGCCAGGAAACCTCTGTGTAGGACTCTAAAGACTCGTCAATACGCCGGCAGCAGATGATGATCATATCAAGCATCCACAAGCCGCAAGCGGTCTGCCAAACGTAACGGCCACCCAGGTATTGAGCGATCAGAAGATCGACGAGCAAGCCCGCTCACACTCCTGTGAATCCAACCAGTAACACTACCGTACAGTCCGGTCTGATCGTCTGATATGTCGCATATCTTGCCTAGGGGTGGTAAACGTCAGACCCCAATAGCTCGATAAGTCGTGTCGATATGAGGTCTATAACTGTTCGAGAAACTACTGGTAACACTTACCAGTAAATCTCAGCAACCCTGGCCAGGGATTTCCTGTTATAGCCAATCGAACACAGCGCAACATCAACCCCCTATACCGGGAGAGACGAATCCCCTCCTATCGCTCATTGCCTCCATGTGACTCGGGACTGTACCCAAAAACCACCGTTTTGCACGCCCTCTTGGACGTGGTAAGATGGAAATCAAAGCACAGTGGGAACCACACAAGACTCTATGACGATCTCGGGTCAACAGACTACTCTGTACCAGTGTCACCAGAGAACTGCCATCTGACGTGAGGTATAATACCATCTGGGAGTTCTCAGCGAGTCCGTCCAGTGTACCCAGTCTCTACTGAGCACCCGTATATCATCTCTGATGTCAAACACCAATGGATATGGGATCATCCATCGCCCATCTGTATGGGTCGAGAAGGTATACGCTAGTCTACTCTGGTATATCGATGCCCCGTCTCGATACACCCACGACTAGGGACTTTGAAGGATGTACTTATGGACTACCATCTCCCCACTAGTATGATCCGGATCATAGTCCAGGTAGTCAAGTACAGATCCTAAGGGCTTTACCAACATGTAACAGAGAGACAATTAGTGTACACGTTAAGGTAAAGATCAACCAGATAGCATACTATCATGTCGAGCAAGAAAGTCCTCCCTATATATGTCCCAGCATCCACTACAATATACATCCTATGTATAGTAATGGCCTCTAGGGCATACATATAACTAACAATCTCCCACTTGCACTAGGGCCATCTGATAGCAGTGGTTGCAGTATCTCATACTCAACCATCCCATAAAAAGTCTCTCTCTAGGAACAGGCCTTTGTGAGTGGATCCGCTGTGTTGTCCTCTGAGTCTACTCTCCTAACCTCGATCTCCCTGGAGATCAACCATCTCCATGATCAGGTGACACTGCCTTAGAATATGTCTGGATCACTGATGGGACGGACGTTCCTTGGCATAAGCCATAACTCCATTGTCACACAATGGGAGGAACATAGTTCATCTCATGAACCAATATACACCCAAACAGCCTCTTTGGTAGCATCTTAAGTAGCGATATATCCTGCCTTTATCGTCTAGTATGTCACGGTATCTAGCTTGGAACTCTTCCAACATACCGTCCCTCCACTGAGGGTAAAGACAATGCCTGTGACTGACATTCAGTCGTCTTTATCACCCTGGAACCCTTCCAGTGATTCTCCCCAGGATCGGTTGATACCGTCTCACTACAACTAGTGAGAGTCCTAACATCCAATTAGATCTATCTCATAGATCCAAAATCCAGGATTTAGTAGGTATCACTTTGATCCTTTGTGGAGAATCATTATGATAAGCAGAGATTGATCGAGCGTAGCATAGGAAACTCCTTCCCTATCAAGAGTATGTCATCCACGTACTCTATGAGGATCGTCACCATACTCCCTACTACCTTTTTGTTTATACAAGGTTCATCTACCATTTTGATGATGTCAAACTCTTTGACTAACACATCAAAACAGACGTTCCAACTCCGCGATGCCTGCTTTATCAGATAAAACATCTTGCACACGTTTCCGCTGCTCCCACTGTTTATGAAGCCCTCTGGCTGTGTACTTACAGACGCACTCTTCTAAATCATCATTTAGAAAAGCAGTCATGGCACCCAACCGCCAGATATCGTAGTCATGGTATGTAGCCGTGGCAAGTAGGATCCGGATGGACTTAAGCATAGCTACTTGAAAAGGTTTCATCATTATCCATGCCTGGTCAATGACGAAAACCTTTAACAAGTCTAGCTTTGAAAGTCTCAACTTTTCCATGTACACCAAGTAATCTTCTCAAGATATACTTGCCCCTGATGGGGATTTAACCCTTCAGATATAGCAACCAAAGTCCATACTTTGTTGGTGTATAAGGATTCCATCTCAGATCGATAAACATCCAGCCATTCTTACAGAGTCTCACTCTTGATGGCCAGCTCGAAACTAGTTGGGTCATCATCTCATGATGCATTCCTCGCTCCCACTGTCATAGAGAAACCGAAGTATCTCTCAGGTGGGTGAGGAACCCTACTAGATCGGCGGAGAGGCTGAGGTTCGTTGGTATCTACTGAATCCTCTGGTTGTACCAAATCATCTGCTGTATTTTGTATAGCTGGAACCTTTCCAGTTCTACATAACAGACTTTGCCTCGAGCTTGTCCAGATTTTGCTTTCAGACATAGGCCGGACAACCCCAAATCTTAACTGGCTTAAGACATGGACTCTTCCCATACCATATCTCATATGGAGTGGTAGGCAACTGATTTGATTCGAACCGTATTCAATAGGTATGCAGCTTCTCAAGCGCATAACTCCCAAAAGGAAATAGGTAACTCAGTAGTACTCATCATAGAGCACACCTTATCACATAGGGTGTAATTGCTCCACCCCGATATACCATCGTGCTATGGTGTATGCGGAGGAGTAATGCTGAGAGAGAATCTCATTCCCCTTTAGAATAGTCCAGGAATTCCGTGCTCAAGTATTCTCCTCCTTGATCACATCAAAAGACATAATACTTATACCTGTATTTTGGTTCTCTACTTCTCGCTTATATTATGTGAATATCTCAAAAGGTTCTGACTTGTGTTTCAACAGGAACATATGTCTGAATCATGAGAGATCATCAGAGAATGTAATGAAGTATAAAGAACCAATCTTGGCATGTGTAGACAGGGGACCTTCATACATCAACATGTATCATCCCAAGAGTTTACTAACTCTTTCTCTATTTCCAGTAAACGGAGCTATGGTCATCATATCTTTGTGACATGACTGGCGAGTTTCACAAGATGTAAATTCAAACTAATTTAAATATGCATCTTTATGTAACTCTAGCTAGTCGGGTCACATTGATCTGACCTAGTCTACAATACCTCAAGAAGAATTCGTTCATTTCTGAACTCTTCCTCTTGTGTGGGTTCCGTATACTAAGAACTGTAGTTTGATTTAGTACATCAATGCTTTTAGATAACATGCCTGAACCGATCAACTTTTGATATAGGAAATGTTCAAAACATTATCCAACAATACAAAATTTTATCATTTCTTTACTAATAAAGAGAGTGATATGATTTTGTATATCAGGTTCGGTATCTAATACCATTCGTTCAGAATCAATGTATTGGTAATACAGGGTGACAGTGACCAACAGACTTGGCTGCAACACTTGCCCCGTTTTCTGCCTCATGAAACTTATCACCCGTTCTCAGTTCTCTACCTATCTGTAGCCCTATGTAACATATTACATATCTGGGATCCTGATCCGGTATCATATACCCAGGATGTAGAGGATACAGAGAAACAGTTCTTTGTAACGAACACACCCGAAGATGATGCATCAGCATGCACTCTCTTCGTTTGGGCGGCACGGGAAATCTGGTATTCCCTAATTTCCTGCTCTGTCTTATAACAATTATAAGTTGGAGCGGGACCAACGTTCCCCAGCTCAGTATAACAAGCGGGTTCGGTCAATATTCCGTATTATTATCTTGATTAAGGCGTGAAATGGTCGCTACCTGGAGAGAGAGAGAGAAGAAAACACTCAGCGTGCGCTCTTTCAAGAATAGATTGGTTATTATTTTATCTAATCAGGATGGCTCCCACTGCTTTTTATCAAATCTTCCTTCAAACCCTAAAAGGAAAGACTAGCCGGGTTTAATTACACACTACAAGTTCGCCAATCTTTCAGCCAGGCCAGTGTCGGTACTTTGAGGGAGGTCCCCCGTGCTTTCGCACGAACCTAATTAATGTAAACCTCGTTTTCCCAGAGGCGTAACCCCGTTGACACCTTTCTAGATACCTACTTGATCGGCTAATTGTAATGCGTAAAACTCTCCTAGGAGTAACACTTACTCGCAGCGGGTATCGGGATCCAACTATCTCATAGAAGGTATGCAATCTCATTGCAAATTTCAACACTTGAAATTCCCGATAATATTTTGCCCCTAGCAGCTATATGACCTTAACATAGTCAACAAATCATAAGTGCTAGTCAAGTTCAACCCGTCATTTCTCGATTGAATTAAACCCACCCGCACGACCCTTAACATAGTCAACAAAGTCGCACGACTACCCTAATCCAATCACATCATATGCTTATGCAGATAAGCACTAATTAGCTACCGCACACTACGCCTTAACATAGTCAACAAACGTAGCACGAATACTAACCAGTACTTATCTAAAATGACGGAGGGCTACGACAGGTTTTTCTGAAAACCTTTTGCGTAATGAACTTGATATCGTTGTAGAATCAAATGATTTTGAAATGGAGTGTTTTTGAGACTTTTCTAGTTTTGCTAAAGGAGTCACTCCCGGTGAAGGGATCGTCGGTCCTTTTCTCGTCGAATGACGTGCGGGATATATCATGTATATCACTGTGCAAAGCAAAAACTCTTAAAAGCAATCAAAAGACAAACCGAGTGTGTAGCATCTGCCAGTTATTGCTAAAGGAGTCACTCCCGGTGAAGGGATCTCGGTCCTTTCCTCATCGAATAAGGTGCAGGATATATCACATATACCTCTGTGCAAAGCAAGAACTGTAGCTACCTGTTTTACTTTGAAATTCGATTCTACAACATCTTAGGTTTCTTTTATTTCATTAATCACATTAATGAAGTCCCATCATTTAAGTACCTAAACATCACAGATAAATACGACGTACACTTATGCCATCTGCATTCGCCTCGATGTCCCCTCGTGCACCGTTAGGTTAGGTAACTAACGGCAGAGCGGGGCAGGGCTAGCGCGGGTGTAAAACATAAGTAACGTCTATATAATATATCATATATACTATATATAGTATCCATCACAGAACATCACATGATCACATCACAGATATCGCAGCAGAAGAATCATATGAAATATTGGATATACTAGGACGTCCGTGTTTTCAATACGAGCCAGTATAAAACACGGATTCCACGGTCGTGATGAATAGCCAAACCCACACCCCTAGACCCCTACGAGAGCGGCAAGCAACCCTACCAATTCTAGAGTTAGGAGACCCGGACTCGACTCTTCGAGTTGGTCTCCCACTGGACTCCAGAACCCGGTTACTTGTGCTCCCCTCCTTGGGTCTATCCTAGTGCAGAAAAGTAAATAATATACAAAAGGTGACAACCTCCGCAACCTGGAAGTGCCCTAATAAAAGAATATTACATACAAGTTTTTACATGAATGAAAATGAAAAACACTCATCTCACATAAAAAAAACCCGGCTATTCAAAGACGACGATCCAATATAACATATCCAGCAACACATAATATCACATGTCATCAACGTAAGTAAATATGTCCATCCCAATTGTCGTTGACATATAGCAACGAAACCGGCGATATCACATATTACACTTACGGTCACAGAAAAGAAGGTGTAAAACTACAACAGTTGGAATCCGCAACCACCTCAGACATCGCATGCCTGACCAAATGAATTACTTAGACATCGCATGCCTAACAATTATAAACCCCGCATTTTAGTCTCAAAATCGAAAACTCTTTTCAATATCAAGTCGGGTAATTCAACAAGATTCCCGACATCCTGATCGAATACTCGTCGCAAACTTCAGTAGGCGGCCGCACCCCCGATACCGTCGACGAAGTGCACCAAGGCGGAACACCGCTGCCGCGAGCACCCGAACGGATGCTTTCGGCGACGGGGTTCTCCTACAGTCACTTGGTCGAGGCTATGGAGTGAGGCTGTCTATTAAGTTTACCCGGCGAATATCCGCGTACACTACGTGATTGCGACGGACTTTTGATCACATCAAAATTCCGTGGCAACCGATCAAGTGAGACTAAAGTGCTATGTTTATAACATTCATTCAGTTATCTCATAACTCATTGTGAATTCCAATTATTGTATCACATTCCGGATAAATAGAAAATGTCAAACTTTCCGATCGAACAATCGAACACCCAAGTTTTCCCGATACAGATCAACACATGAAATAAGTCTAACAACATTCAGTTCGTGCCTCAGTACCAACGGTCCAGCCGTAGAAGGGTCAAGCCAACGCCTCACATGTGGCACGCCGTACTGCCCCAAACCCGAAGGTTCAAAGGGCAGTTCAAGACGGTCACATAATCGAGTTAAGGTTTGTTGTCTTCTAGAGGGACCATCGCGTTACTTGCACTACTTAGAACGTTGTTAAACTACGGAAAAATCCATCACATGGAAATTTCCCGACAGGGGAAAAATTGGGTATTTATATCCGGTCGAACTTTTTAACATATTCTATAATTTATCTGGAAAGCCACACAGACAAAATTTGATAATCCGGTAGAACATTCGAATCCCCAAAACAACCCCAGAAAATTCAACTCTTGAATAAAATTTAAAAATACCCAGAGAACTCAGCACTGAAAACAATGAATTACTGTGCAACTTTTAAAGGCTGACGTCATACTTTAGCCGCGGAACCGCCGCATAAGCTAGGCTTATGCCGCGGTTCCGCCGCCGATTTCACTGTTCATCGAATAAATTTTGCGTTGTAATTCTTAGAACTCCCTGCTGAGTTTTTTGCATATTTTTAATTTCAAAAAACTCCAGATTTTAGAAAAAGTCCAGAGAGCAAGTTTGGTTTGGGGTTTCGGGTTCGTTCGGACTTCAAATTCCGTCTGGACTTCGCCTAAGGCTCTAGCTAGGCTCTGATACCACTGTAGGGTTCTTAGGCACCCTAATGAGGTCTCACAAGGCATCAACCATGCCAATTTCAAAAAATCTAGGTGCCGAGAAACCCGACTACGGATCGTCGGCTAGAAATCTAGGCGAAACAATAAACTAGTTAACACTTAACTAAGAGATACGGAAATACAAACTTTGTAGATCCGGTTCTCCACCTCCATAGCTCCGCAATGAAGTCTCCTCGCTGTCCATAACAAGTCCCGGGCTCTAGCGTCGGCTTCATCGGAGAATGGACGGGCTAGGTCATCGATGTCCATGCCGAAGATGATCTACGTCGAGGCATCGCTAAATCAAGCTCCGACTTCACCAAGTCAAGAAACTTGTGAAGAAAACACACTCTACTACTTGGCAAGAGGTAGAGGATGAAGAAATAGGAAGTGGGTTCAATTTAGAATTGGATTTCTCACTCTTTATCATCAATCACCATTGATGGAGCTTGCTTTCTTCAAGTGAAGAAAGGAAGAAGAAGAAGAATATTGTTATGATAAGTTATTAAAAATGAAAAGAAAAATCAAAACTTATCATAATCTAAACCATGGTCAAGTGTAGAGATTAAACCAAGGTTAGTTGGAATGGTTAGGGTTAAGGATGAGATAAGAATGGTTGACTTGATCAAAGCTTCAAGAAACTTCAACATAAAACAAAATAAGCCACCATCCTTAAATAATTTCCAAAATGAATATATAAATAAATGAATAAGATAATCAAAACCCTAATCATTAAGTAAACCATGGTTTAATCTTTACACTTAACCAAGTTAATATGCTTCATCAAACATGTTACAAACATGTGCATAAAAGTATATCACATATACAACTTGCACAATCCAAGTGAGAAAATCCATTTAAAGTGAACCATTACTAGTTAATGCAAAGTAATATATCAAATATATAATTGTACATTAAATCATTAAATCAACACTTGATTCAATGATCCGGTCATGTCGCACACAACCGACTAGTATACAATGTATCGGCTTATCGAATCAACGCTTGAATCGAAAACTAGGTTATATCGCATACAACCATTCGATACATTCATCGCGAGAATGGAATACGGTATCACATACACGCATTATTCTCGGTCCCGCACATATCTCATATGCGCTCCTATTTCGTTTCGCTTGAGCCAGGAAACCTCTGTGTAGGACTCTAAAGACTCGTCAATACGCCGGCAGCAGATGATGATCATATGAAGCATCCACAAGCCGCAAGCGGTCTGCCAAACGTAACGGCCACCCGGGTATTGAGAGATCAGAAGATCGATGAGCAAGCCCGCTCACACTCCTGTGAATCCAACCAGTAACACTACCGTACAGTCCGGTCTGATCGTCTGATATATCGCATATCTCGCCTAGGGGTGGTAAACGTCAGACCCCAATAGCTCGATAAGTCGTGTCGATATGAGGTCTACAACTATTCGAGAAACTACTGGTAACACTTACCAGTAAATCTCAGCAACCCTGGCCAGGGATTTCCTGTTATAGCCAATCGAACACAGCGCAGCATCAACCCCCTATACCGGGAGAGACGAATCACCTCCTATCGCTCATTGCCTCCATGTGACTCGGGACTGTACCCAAAAACCACCGTTTTGCACGCCCTCTTGGACGTGGTAAGATGGAAATCAAATCACAGTGGGAACCACACAAGACTCTATGACGATCTCGGGTCAACAGACTACTCTGTACCAGTGTCACCAGAGAACTGCCATCTGACGTGAGGTATAATACCATCTGGGAGTTCTCAGCGAGTCTGTCCAGTGTACCCAGTCTCTACTGAGCACCCGTATATCATCTCTGATGTCAAACACCAATGGATATGGGATCATCCATCGCCCATCTGTATGGGTCGAGAAGGTATACGCTAGTCTACTCTGGTATATCGATGCCCCGTCTCGATACACCCACGACTAGGGACTTTGAAGGATGTACTTATGGACTACCATGTCCCCACTAGTATGATCCGCATCATAGTCCAGATAGTCAAGTACAGATCCTAAGGGCTTTACCAACATGTAACAGAGAGACAATTAGTGTACACGTTAAGGTAAAGATCAACCAGATAGCATACTATCATGTCGAGCAAGAAAGTCCTCCCTATATATGTCCCAGCATCCACTACAATATACATCCTATGTATAGTAATGGCGTCTAGGGCATACATATAACTAACACTTATAGATTCTATTGCTTATCACACATGACATCTAGCTTATCGGTACACCTGTAGGGTATCTTACCATTAGTAATAGGTACATATACACCTTGCGATACGGCTACAGGTATACCCTGCACATATTTTACTTATAGGTAGATACCTATACTTAGCTGTACCTTATTGATTTCGCATATATCTGGTTTCAGCTACATGTTCTCATTTATATGCTCACATTCAGATATATCGCATTTATTTGTTCCTGGATTTGCTCATTTGTTTATTTGGATTTTACATGGTGTTTTCTGGATTTGGGAACCGTGGGAGTTCATGAAATTATGCATACATTGAAAAACCCGGTTTCCTTGAGATGATATTTGCGCGTTCACCATGAGTTTTATCGGTGCTGATTATATACTCCATACGAGGTGTGGTTGCCGTATGAGAGTACATGGTGGGGCCCGGTATGGTTCCCCTCGACAAGAAGATCGATGGATTTACCGATTGAGCCTAGAGGCGGGCGAGTACCTACCGGTGACAGTACCCATGACTCGGCGGGGGATCACGGAGACACTGCTGGGAGTCATGTACGTATGCATACGTCGAAAGACGAGTGTCAGAGCTAGGCACTCGTGCTTTCGGGATAGCGTATGATACGTGATCAGGATTTCTGTGTCGATGCTTGGCACATTGTTTTCATGATATTTCTTTTAATACTTTTGTATATATAACAGGGGATTTAGCCGTTGTTATATATACCCTTACACCAATATTAGTGGAATGGGACGCTAATATATGTGTATTGCCCCCATCATATTTATTTCTGCAAATATATATATACCTTTAGAATGTTAGAAACTTACTTAAGATTCGACTTGGGATATACGTGATTCATTGACATTAGATATTGGATATGAGAGAGATTGTTGATTTGTACATTCGAGATATAGGAGAGCTACTCGATATTGTACATTGAGGTGATGTGAGAATTATATGATGTGAGAGCCCAGGTTGGGGGCTGATTTGAGGATTTGGGATTTGAGTGACTTGATGGATTTGATCCGGCCACAATGTCAGGTTTCCGTGGAAATGACATATTCCACCCCATACCTCACACTTATCTATTCTTTGCACAGATTCATATATTGGTAGTACCTGTTAGTGTACCCTTATGATAGTTGCATATTTGCTTTCTCATATCCCTATTGCATAGTTATTGCATACTATTATCATGTCATCATTGCTTCATATATTGATTATACCTGCTAGTGTACATTTCCATTACCTTGCATTCACATGACATGTTATTACTGTAATCGCATATCTTAGATTCATGATGTACGTACATTCCTGCAATTACCTGCATATGTTATCTACTATTCACGAGTTGGCAACTCACCCCCGTTGTGCCACAGGTGTTTCAGGTTGTTCCCCAGAGTAGTCGAGGCAGGCTATTCAGCTATTCCGCTTTTCAGCTATCATCTTTTGCTACAGATATCGCATCAGCTCACAGTATACCGTTTTCCTTAGGTGGGTTGGATGATTATCTGTATTTCATATCGTACATTCGTTGTATTTTGTACTCTCCATCTACTACTGTATTGTTGACTTAGAGACTTGGTGAGGACGTTATTGTATATTATTGTGGATTTGTTGTCTTTTATTTACAGCTTTCTCTCTATTGCCTCTTATTTCTTCTCTACGGCGTCGTATATTTATGATGTTATTGTTTTCCGTCTTGAGCTAGTTTTTATAAAAAGGGGGTGTTGCTAAAATTTTAAAGAAAGAAAGTAAGACTTTTAAAGAATTTGGGTTGCGATTTCAAACGTTTCAAAAACTATACTATCTTTTCCGTATTTTCTTGGTCTAGATTTCTGGGTTTCGGCTTTCTTTTACTGCGTTGCGTCTTTAGGCGTTGCGTAGTATTAGGGCCGTCATGGGCCAATTTTTGGTCGTGACAATGATACAAAAAGATAACACATTTTAATATATATCATATATATAGTAAAGATGTGTACATGTGAGAAAAAACCCTAAGTGAACAAGTGTTAGTAAATGTAAACTAGTATATCTAATATACAATTATACACTTAATTATTAAATCAACACTTGACTTAATAATTCGGTCATATCTCATATAACCGACTAACATCCAATGTATCGACTTACCGAATCAACACTTGATTTGATAACCCGGCTATATCATATATAACCGACTGATACATAAAGTCGCGAGAATAGAATACGGTATCACATGCACGCATTATTCTCGGTCCTGCACATATCACATACGCGCTCCTATTTCGTTTTGCCTGAGCCAGTAAAACCTCTATGTAGGACTCTAAAGACTCGTCAATACGCCGGCAGTAGTTGATGATCACATCAAGCACCCACAAGCCGTCAGCGGTACTAGCTGGACGTAACGGCTACCCGGGTATTGAGCGATCAGAAGATCAGCAAGCAAGCCCGCTCCAACTCCTATAAAAGCCTGCCGGTAACACTTCCCGTACAGTCCGGTCTCCTCGTCAGATATGTCACATATCAAGTCTAGGGGTGGTAAACGTCAGACCCTAATAACCGATAAGTCGTGCCGATGTGAGGCTCATAACGGGTCGAGAAACTACTGGTAACACTTACCAGCAAATATCTGAATTAGCCCTGGTCAGGGACTTCCCTGTTATGGCCAATCGATCACAGCGCAACATCAACCCCCAATACCGGGAGAGACGAAACCCCTCCTATCGTTCATTACCTCCATGTGACTCGGGACTGTACCCAAAAACCATCATTTTGCACGCCCTCTTGGATGTGGTAAGGTGGAAATCAAAACACAGTAGGAATCACACAAGACTCTATGACGATCTCGGGTCTACAGACTAACCTGCACAAGTGTCACCAGAGAACTGCCATCTGTCGTGAGGTATAATACCATCTGGGAGTTCTCGGCGAGTCCGTCCAGTGTACCCAGTCTCCACTGAGCACCCGTATGCCATCTCTGATGTCAAACATCAATGGATATGGGATCATCCATCGCCCATCTCATGGGTCGAGAAGCGTATACGCTAGTCTACTCTGGTTTATCGATGCCCTGTCTCGATACACCCACGACTAGGAACATTAAAGGATGTACTTATGGACTACACTGTCCCGGCTAATATGATCTGCATCACAGTCCATGTAGTCAAGTACACATCTTAAGGGCTTTACCAACTGTAACTATAAGACGGTATCAAGAGACAAGTATACATGTTAAGATAAAGAGCAACCAGATAGCATACTATCATATCGAGCAAGAAAGTCCTCTCTATATATGTCCAAGCATCCAATATAATATACATCATTTGTACAATACTGGCCTCTAAGGCATACATACAACTAACAAGGCACACGCACAAGGTTCTACGAGGCATCAACCATGCCCGATCTAAAAATTAGCCGTGCCGAACAACCCGAAGCCGGATCTTTAAACTAGAGATTAGGCGAAAACAAGCAAGTTAAACACTTTAACACTAAGTGAGAGGGATTACAACCTTTGTAGATCCGGTCCTTCACTTCATTAGCTCCATGTAGATGTCCCCATCGCTGCGATCGTGAACTCCGGACTCTAGAGAAGCTTCACAAGAAGAATGAACGTGCTTGCTTCGTTGACTTCGAGGCCGAAGATGATCTACGTCGGGGAGACACTAACTCAAGCTATTCCTTCACTAGGTCATGAACTTTATGAAGAGAACACACTCTACTACATGGCAAGTGGTAGAAGATGAAGAAGTAGGAAGTGGGCTCACTTTAGAATTGATTTTCTCACACTTTTTCTCATGGCACCATTGGAGCTAGTAAGCTTTTCATGGAGCTTAATGAAGAAGAAGAAGAAGAAAGAATAATATCATATGAATTATCTCTCCTCTCAGTAATGTAACCATGGGTGAGTTAAGCTATCATGCTTAACTCATGTAGAGAATTAACCAAAGCATGAGGTTAAGGGTTGGGTTAACTAAATATCCTTAAGAATGACAAAAGAGTTGACTTTGTCAATGTTTCCACAAACTTCATGAAAGCTTGAGAACCTTGACAAAGTCTTTCTCTTTTGTTATTCTTAAGATATAAACAAAACCCTAATCTTTTTCCTAATCTTGGTATAAGTCTCAGAAACCTATCTTTGATGTATCATCAAGCATGATACAATCATATGTACACAAATATATATCACATATACACTTATGCACAATCAAGTGAGAAAATAAATCTTAAGTGAGCTAATACTAGTTCACGTAATGTAATATATCAAATATATAATTATACATTAAATTATTAAATCAACTCTTGATTTAATAACCCGGCAATAACCGACTAATATTATGTGTAACAACTTATCGAATCAACACTTGATCCGATAACCCCGCTATATCGCATACAACCGATCAATGTCACAAATCACGAGAATAGAATACGGTATCTCATATCGTATTAATCTCGGTCCCGCACATATCACATATGTGCTCCTACTCCGTTTTGCTTGAGCTAGGATACCCCTGTGTAGGACTCTAAAGACTCGTCAATACGCCGACAGTAGGTGATGATCATATCAAACACCCACAAGCCGCAAGCGGTCTGCTAAACGTAACGGCCACCCAGGTATTGAGCGATCAGAAGATCAACAAGCAAGCCTGCACATTCTCCTGTGAATCCAATCAGTAACACTCCCGTACAGTCCGGTCTCGTCATCTGATATGTCACATATCTCGCCTAGGGGTGGTAAACGTCAGACCCCAGTAGCTCTATAAGTCATGTCGATATGAGGTCTATAACAGTTCTAGAAACTACTGAAAACACTTACCAGTAAATCTCAGCAAACATGGCCAGGGATTTCCAGTTATAGCCAATCGAACACAGCGCAACATCAACTCCCTATACCGGGAGAGACGAATCCCCTCCTATCGCTCATTGCCTCCATGTGATTCGAGACTGTACCCAAAAGCCACCTTTTTGCACGCCCTCTTGGACGTGGTATGATGGAAATCAAAGCACAGTGAGAATCACATAAGACTCTATGACGATCTCAGGTTAACAGACTACTCTGTACCAGTGTCACCGGAGAACTGTCATTTGACGTAAGGTATAATACCATCTGGGAGTTCTCGGCGAGTCCGTCCAGTGTACCCAGTCTCCACTGAGCACCCGTACACCATCCTTGATGTCAAACACCGATGGATATGGGATCATCCATCACCCATCATATGGGTCAAGATGCGTATACGCTAGTCTACTCTGGTGTATCGATGCCCTGTCTCGATACACCCTCGACTAGGAACAGTTATAGGATGTACTCGTCGACTACCGTGGACCCACTAGTATGATCTCATCATAGTCCCAGTAGTCGAGTACATATCCTAAGGGCTTTATCAACATGTAACATAGAGACAATCAGAGTACATGTTAAAATAAAGTACAACCAGATAGCATACTATCATGTCGAGCAAGAAAGTCCTCCCTATATATGTCCTAGCATCCACTACAATATACATCGTATGTACAGTAATGGCCTCTAGGGCATACATATAACTAACAACATTTTGGTTATCTCTCCTCACTAGCCTTTTTTGAGCTCTTCCTCCTTCTTGTTGATCTTCCAGCCTACCATCTCATGTGTTGAGAATCAAGGGTGGATGAGAGATAAAACTACACTAACAACAACTCACCAGATCACTAGACACTTTAGATTAGCAGTCTAGAATTCCTAGTTGCTCCACTAGTTTTTTAGTGCGGAGCTAGAGCCATGAACTATATCCCTCAGGTGGATCATCTTCGACGGAGGAAGACCGGCTGTCAAGCTCGATCAAGAAGACCTGAAGGAGCTAAGGAAGAGGGTAGAAGACCGAAGGACACGGATCTTTTGGTAAAACACTCTAGCACAGTAGATAACCTCTTTGTAGCTTGCTAGTTTCATGTTTGGTTTCGATTCTAGGTAGTTGTTTCTAGCGCTGAGTTTTTTAAACACCAAAATTTTTTGTTCCGCAATGGCCGCGGTCGATGGTCAGGGCACTAGAAACCCCAACATGGTATCAAATTTACCCAAATATTAGAAACTAGTAGTAGACAATGCATTAGTTTCAAAACCGAAAAATTCCAATTTCAAAACCCACTCTCGGTTCTGAAATTTTTTTGGTCTCTAAAAATTTTTTAAACAAGTGCAGAGACTTACTCTAGACATTTATGTGACACACAATGAAAATGAGGGCATTCTCTTAAACTTTGGCCGGCCAAAATGTAGAAAAACCCGATTCTGGTGGTTTACTGTTCACCATTGTACATCATTTTCATCCATTGTCTTGGGTTTTGTGAATTGGTATTTTTGGTCTTATTTGATTTGCCCCAGATTTCACTTAGAGTTGTCTTTGCTTTGGGGCAACTTGGAAAGTTTCAAAACTTGAAATTTTGCATCGTTGATATCTGTGATGTGGTGTATGTGTTTTTCAAACATCGTCTATTTTCAATATGTCATTTAGACAGGATTGCACATACTTGCTTATACTGCAGTGATGTTGATATCTGTGATGGCATGTTCGAATTGTCATGTTGGATAGCTCCTAAAGCAATGGTAGTTGTACAGTTTAGATTCATTTATATATTCATTAATGTGGGGCGAGCATCCGACATGTGGACCGTCGTTTCTGCCAGTTTGTATATTCTGTTATTGGGGCACGTCCGGGTTGAGGTTGATGTCACTTTTGTAAAAATGTTTTTCTTTTTTGTACTAGGATTACCCCACGGTGGAGTGCTCGAGTAGCCGGGTTCTAGAGGGCAACGGGCCCGCATCTCATGGCGTTGAGGCGGAGGGGGGCCTCACTCTAGAATTAGCAGGCTATTCGCCATACTTGTAGGGGGTATAGGATGACCCATGAAGGGGTGCTCAAGTTACCGGATTCCGTGAAGTGCTGGGTGGCCCATTCACTTCATTGATTAGGGTTGCCTCACTTATGGGATTAGCGGATAACTTGCCACACTCATAGGGGTCTTGGTTCTTTATTGCATGGGCTATCCACACAACCGGGGAACGTCGGGTTCATTTGCGGCTCAAATGAAACCCGGGGCTCCTAGATTATCCGTTATTCTGTTTTGTTTATCGTTTTTTATGATGTTACTTATATCATTCCTGGGACGAATGTTATACACACACACACACACACACACACACTAGTAGATGTTGTATATATTTTGCACCTGCGCTAGTCCTGCTCCCGCTCTGCCGTTAGTTAAGTAACCTAACGGTGCTCGACGGGGCCCCGTGACGAATGCGGATGGCACATACGTACATTGTATTTTCGTTCTTTTCTGGTATGATAGGGATTAATTGATGGGACCACATTAATTTTGATTAATGCAAGAAAAAATAAACCTAAAAGATGTTGTTGGAACAAATTTTGAAAAACTATAGGTTTATTCTTTTACTTTGTATAGTGGTGTTCATTCAGGAATATCTAACACCTCATTCTAGGAGGCAAGAGCCTAGATCCCTTTACGGGGAGTGACGTCTTGAATAAATTTTTATGATACTGTAGATTACTCGGTTTTCTTCAAAACCAAAAGTTTTTAAAATGCGGAGCTTAAACCACTCTTGTTCAAAAATTGCTCGAGTTCCTTCAACGATATCAAGTTCATTACGTTAAAGGTTTTTCGCTAAAACCCAGTCGTAACCCTCCGTCATTTCAGATTAATATTGCTTAGTATTCGAGCTACGTTTGTCTTTGTTATTCGCCGAGACGTAGTGTTCGGTAGCTCTGTAATGCTTTTCTGTTGCATGGATATATGGATTGGTTTGGATAGTCATACGACTTTGTTGATCATTCGTCAAGGGTCGTGCGGGTGGGTTTAACGCAATCAAGATAGTGACAGGTTGAACTTGACTAGGACCCTTGATTTGTTGATTATTCATCAAGGTCCTTGGGTTCTAGGGGAAAAAACTACATCGGGAGTTTCAAATATATAGAAAACTTGTTAGTGTTACATACCTTCTAGAGTATGGTAACTAGAGTGGCTTCTACCTAATTTATCACGCAATGATAGTTGAATCCCGATCCTATAGATAAGTAGGATTACTCTTGGGAAATATTTTTCACTTCACAATTAGCTGACCTATTAGGTGTCTAGAAAGGTGTTAACGGGGCTACACCTCTGTTAGTGATATATGCTCTAGAGGCCATTATTGTATCATACTGGATTATATATTACTTAATGGGATCTTCGGATATACACAGATATAGTAACAGTCTTACTCGAAATGGTAGTATGCTACCTGGTTTGTTTCTACCTCAATATGTGCATGTGTTTTCTTAGCATATCGCTTATACATATTGGTAGAGCCCTTAGGATCTTTGCTTGATTACCAGCGTTGTGATGGCAGTCACACTAGTGGGGGCTGGGTAATCTATAAGCACACCCTATACAGGTCCCTAGTCGTAGGATTATCGAGACAGGGCATCGATATTCCACAATAGACTAGTGTATACGCTTCTCATCCCAGCAGGGGAGATGGTCTGTCCCATAGCCATCAGTACGTCGTACTGGAGATAGTATGCAGGTGCTCATTAGGTTATGGGTACACTGGACAGGACTCGTCGGGAACTGTTGGTAGGTACTATACATGTCGTCGGGTAGCAGTTCCCAGGTGACATGAGTATAGCTTAGCCCGTTGACTTGACACTGCCACTTAGCCTCAAGTGTGTTCTCACTATACTTTGATTACTACCCTACCATGGCTCAATGGAGTCGTGCAAACAGGTAGTAGTTGGGTGCTGTCCCGAAGCAGTTGGAGGCAGTGGCGGTTAGATAGGATTCGTCTCTCCCGGTATTGGGGGTTGATATCGCGCTGTGTTCGGAAGGCTATTACACAAAGTCCTTGGCCAAGGCAAGCGAGATTTACTGGTAGGTATTCCAGTAGTTTCTCAGGGTGTATTGGACTACTCTCCGACATGACTTATTGCGCTATTAGCGGTCTGACGATTACCGTCCCCTAGGCCCGATATGCGATACTCTTAGACGAACAGACCGGACTGTACAGAGATTGTCACATTCAGGCTCAGTAAGAGTTCGAATGGGTTATCCTCATCGGCCTTCTTATCGACATCTACCTGGAGACCGTTCCGTCCAGCTAGTACCGCTTGCGGCTTGTAGTTAAACCCACTGCCAGCGTAGTGTCGATTATTTAAATTCTCACACAGAGAGTTTCTCTGCACCGGGCAAAAAGTGTAGAGGTTGTATGTTTTTACGGCAGGGCTTCGATCACTTACGTGCACTTGTATGATGTTCGGGCGGATAATACTAGTGGGATTTGGTTTAATCCGAATCCTAGTATTATATTGATGAATCGGTTTCGTCTCTTTGGTGCCAGCCCTACCTAAGTCTATAAGTATATGGATATCATCCAACTATGAAATCAATGCCTGTATGCATGTGGATCTCGTCCACGTGTCAACCCATGACACAACAACATCATGCATGTAAATATCATAAAAAAAACATATGCATGAAAGTATGAGGATGTAAATCAACGTGTGTCCCTTGCGACACATCAAAATCATGGAACCTAAGTGTCCAGCATCGACACTCGAAACATCATGAAACACGTGCCCAGCATCGGCACGTAAATCCTCATATCTCTCGGGCTCCGTCAGTCCGGATCGGCCCATAACATCTCTCGACTCCGGTCGGTATCCTCCGGATAGCCGCCAGGTCCAACCAATCACCGGTAGGTACTAGCCACCCTGCCAGGATCATCATCTACTCCACAAAAAACATTTCTCACCCCGGGGAACCATACCGTGTCCACCATGTACCCGCAGACGGTGCCTCCCACTCCTTGAATCGGGTATCACATGCCAATCTTAGAACCGAGAAAACACATGGCGGACGCACTGAAATATCATATCAAGAGAAACCGGGTTTTTAAAACAATACATACTTTTTTTTTGAAATAACCACGGTTCTCAAATCCAGAAATCTCATGAAAACAGCATATCTCAATGCGCATAATCGTAAAGCATGACGTGTGCGACATATAACAGAAATGTAAGCATATCGGTATATCATGCAACATAGAACAGTAATATGCACATTTCGAGGGAAAACCACTCTTTTAAAATGAATCCAGTTTTAAAATATATCTTGCGGTTCCCAACTTTTCCAAAGTCAAATGCAACATCGTAAAAAGGTGCATATGTAATTATAGCAAGTAAATTGTGCAAGGAGTCATATCATGATACAGCATTCCTACTGTATAGTGACATGGCAATTACCGATGGTGATGTGTGTGAGCCGGCAAGCGAGTGTACGTGAAGCATACACATCATCGGTAATGGTGCTGGTGTCCTAGCAACAAGTTTCATCATTACTGACGAAAATACATATAAGCCTGCAATGCAATGCGAACAGCAGAATAAATGGCAAATGAATAGTAAATGCAGCAATAAAGAAATTTACATTCCTACATACGAGTCATACAATTTTTGGTATCTGAAATCGCACGAATCGTGGTGTTTAGAAAAATAGGGTTATGATGTTTTTATGAAAAAGTACATCCTTTGAAATATCCGTAGTATCCTTTGGTCTGTCTTTAAAATACACACGATTCATTAGTTTTGGAAATAAGTATGACTCTTGCTCAGTCTGACATCTACTAAGTAACTACAGGACTAAACTAACAGACTAGTCGAAAAGGTAAGGAAACCACCTAAATCTGAGTCGATATATATAAATATAATAGTCGGTGATCCTGCCTCAATAGTATCACATACGATACAATATATAACATGACAATCTCGAGTCAAGAGTACAGATCTATCAACAATATAAAGCTCGTACGGTAAATCCATCGTACGGCATCCCAATCTGGGTACGGGTCGAATCTCACATTTATCTCATCATTCATCCGGTATCCTTATCATCATATCCTGTATTAGGGGTACTGATCTAAGTCTAGTACAAACTGATACCATCTACATATATATATGCGTGTATGAAAACACACGCTTAAAGACCTGCTATAATCTCATTTTGTATCTCATAATACGAATCAAAATATATCACCGATCTCATGGATCATGCCTAAACTCATCGACTCATCTCCAAGTACCATGTACAATCCTCATCATCCAAGTATAGGTATACGTATATATATACATAGTCCCATACCTATATGTGTGTATATATATATGTATCTCCATATACGCACAAGTAATAATAATGCATGCAAGGGTGTGTGTGTGCGTATGTGCAAACCTATTCTATGATTCACGACTATGAATCAACCACGACACTATCATCCAATAAACCAACATTTATCACATGATCTTCTAAGATCCTACTTGTTAATCATCCAAATTCACAACACATATGTAAATATATAACATATCGCATGCTACACTACGAACTGCGGGGGTGCTATACGCCATCCACCCGACTTCCCCCGTAGATATAAATCTACTCACCTTGATCTTCGCTTGCCGATGCCGATGTCGCCACACGCTAGCTTGTCATCTCGACGTCCTCGTGGGGGTACCTACATACCAAAACACATCGTGTCGCATTAAAATCCAATTCGTAAACGAAACGACACACGAAACTCACATAAGTCAAAACCGATGGTTTGCTCTCGCAAATCAACCAAATAACACCCGATAGAGACATACAAACGTCATGTGATCAAGATAAAACACAAATACTAAAATCCAGAATTCAAAATACGTAATATATAACCCCGAATCAAAACAACAACTCATGAAGATAGTCCCAGATTTTGTTTAAGGTGAAAACAAGGTAAGCAAACAACACCGGGGTGATATATAAGGTGTATATGACCTACAGAAGAAACCAGGACCCCAAATTTTGCAGAGTGGCCGGCCACACTAGCCCTAAATCCGGCCTGCTCGGATTTCCTGGGGAGTTAGGGTGTCATTTTCACAGGGTGGTCTCCTGATGGTCCATCTAGGATAGTGGTGTTGTTTATTTTTCTAGTAAAATTCCAAGGTCAACCCAGATTTCCCTGCACCCTCAATTACCTCACAAACCGACATTGGAATGTTTTTGTTTTGTGTTTTCAGGTTTCAGTTGGGTTTGATCTGAGTTTCTATGTCACGACCCGAAAATGGCACGTGATGGCCCTTAAACTACGCAACGTCAATAGGCGTAACGCAATTTAAGTAAGCCGAAAACCCAGCAATCTAAACCATCAAAAGTAGTAAAAAATAAGAACATTGTTAAAACTTTTGAAATCTCAAACCAAATTCTTTAAAGTCGAACTTTTCTTCCTTTAAAATTTTGGCAGCACCTCCTTTGTAAAACAAGACCCCAAAAATGGGTACAATATAAATATAAGTAAAGCATCCCCAACGCGAGCAAATCCATGCCCAACGGCGGAAAACAACCACTACAACAGATATACGACGCCGTAGCGAAGAAATAAAAGACGATAGAAGTAAAACTGCATAAAAGACCTCCAAGTCATAAAATAATACACAATATCGTCCTCACATCAAGTCTCTAAGTCATACAAGATAATGGTAGATGGAGAGTACAGGATACAACGAATATACAACAAGCAACATTGGATAACCGCAAAACCTACCTAAGCAAAACTGCATACTGTCAGGCAAAGCGGTATCCGCAGTAAAAGATGATACGATAGATGGAAATAGCCATGCATATGACAACTCTGAGGAACATCTGCAAAACACTGTGGCACAACGGGGGTGAGTTGCCAACTCGTGAATAGTAAAAAAAGATATGCAGGTAATCGCAAGTATGCACGTACAGCGCGAATCTAAAACATTGCAAGCTGATAGCAATAAGATGGCAGTATGTATGTGCAATAGTCATGAAAAGTACTCTAGCAGGTACTACAATACATGAAGCAATAAACAAAGTATGTAAATGCAACAGTCATGGAATGTACTCTATCAGGTACTACTAATACATGAAGCAATGCATAAACAATAAATATGGAGTATGGAATAAAACATGTCATTCTCACGGAAATCCTAACCTCGTGGTAGGACCAAAATCCAACAAAATAATCCAAATCCCAAATTTCCACAAATCAGCTCCCAAATTGGCTCTCATATCATGTAAGTCTCATATATTCTTAATGTACAACATCAAGTAAATCTCATATATCCTGAATGTCCAACATCAAGTATATCTCATATATCCCGAATGTACAACATCAAGTAGATCTCACATATCCTGTATGTACAATATCAGTATATCCCACATATCCTGTATGTACAATATCAGTATCAAGTAAGTTTCATATAAGGTGAGTGTCTAATATCGACACCCAAAACATCATGAAACAAGTGTCAAGTATCGACACCGAAATACTGATCTATCATGTGCTGTCACCACGACAGGCTCCCTGATAGGTACGTATCATACGCTATACCGAAAGCTCGAGTGCCTAACTCTGACCCTCGCCTTTCGACGTATCCATACGTACATGACTCCCGTCGGTATCCCCACGATAACCGCCGAGTCATAGGTACTGTCACCGGTAGGTATGGTTCCCCCACTAACTCATCCCCTCACTAAGATTCTTGCCTCGGGGTACCTCCGGCCCCCACTATGTACCCGCACACGGACCCCTCATTTCCTCGCGTGGGGTATATATTTCAGAACCGATAAAACTCATGGTGGGTGCTGAAATATCATATCAAGGGAAACCGGGTTTTTCAAATAATGCATAATTTCATGAAACTACCACGGTCCCCAAATCCAGAAAATATCATGAAAAATTCATATCTCAATGCAAAAATCCATGAATATAATATATGCAACAGAAAACTGTATTGTAAGCATATAAAGGAAAAGCCGCTATTAACTGCAACAAGTTAATATATGAATCATGCGGTTCCTAATTTCTCTAATTCTATATAACATCAAATAAAGGTAAATATGTAGCTATAGCCAGATATATGTGTAAACATAAAAGTATAGCAAGGTATATGTATCTACCTATCAGTAATGATGTAATATACCCTCCGGGTATAAGTGAAGTATGTATGCAAGGTATACATGTAGCTATGTCATTATGTGTGTATGTACCTATCGCCAATGGTGCAATATCCTATAGGTATACAAGTAACTAGCATGTAAGCATGTCAAGGCATATGTGTAAGCTTGTAGGTATACAGGTATGCTATATGTCATATGCATAAAGAAATATGAATCAATATCACAATGTCCCTAACCCAACAATATCATATCTATATGTGTGTTGTGCGTGTCATGGCAATTATTGACGGCGTGCATGGCATACAATCAGTACTCATGAAACATGAGCCGTCAATAATAGTGCAGTGTCCTAAGGGTACAAGTCCAAGAACAACAAATAACTGGGCAATATGGTGTATGCGCAACTCTATACATGAAAAAGAATATGCGACAAGTCAAGTCATCTCTAGCCCAGACGCATAACGCCATGCAGGCGATTCCCCTGTAGATGTTAAATCTACTCACCAACCATCCTGGCTAAGTAAAGCCAACTACTTGCTTTCCCCTGTTCGCAGCGCCCGAAGTCCCCGCCTGCGATCCTGAACACATATAACAATAAAGCAAGCGTATATAAGCAATCGACCAAAAATACGTACAACTACGTTTAACCGACGCACCAACTCCAAACATACTCTCAAGTGTTCGTATTGTGGCTAATGAGCGTAGCGACACTACGAAACCAATTCAAGAGCAAAAGCTACACAAAGACACGAACGACATCGGCACGATCCTAGCTAGGAACGCAAAGCGACACAACTACCAAGCCTAGACCCCGATCGTACCGATCGCGCATTCAAAACACAATAATAAACATAGAATCAATATAATTAACGTCGCAACGTCAAAAGAAACCCACGCCTAAAAGTTACCGAAATCTAGTAAGCAGCATATATCATTTTAGCACAAAACTACAAGATTTATCAAAACTAGAATTTATAAACATCACTAATTAGTAAGATTAAACCATTTAAACCTTTACTAAAATTTTATATTTCACTAATTACGATTAGCAAAAGTTTAGTTTGTTAATTATCTTAATTAGCCGATTAGGAAAATATCAATTAATAAATTAACAATTTGATTAAGTTTTCATTTGTCTTAACTTATTAATTAACCATTTCACTAACCAAAACCATTTGCTAGAAATTCTACATATGCAAATTAAAGCTTTAATTAAACATCTAATTAACTAGATTAAGATATTAAAACAAGAACTTAAGCTTAGAGTTAGGATTTATACCTCAAAATTGATTTCAAAAACTAGCAAAAATCTCCAAAATTAGCCTCCAAAATGATATCTTAATTGAAGATCCAAGCATGTTTGAAGAAGAAGAATGATGGGTTTGATTTATATTTGATTTTGTATGAATTTATTTGGATTTTTCATGAATTTTGAAGCAAAATGAGATGAAAATGGGAAAAAATAAAAAGAGGGCAGAAATGGGGAAGGGAGGCTCGGCCAAGAGGTGAAGGGGTGGTGTTTTGTGTAAAAAAAAGAAATATCTAGCAAAAAAAACAACATTAAATGCTAATAAATGCATTTTGCCACCTTTTCTTTTCTTTTCTTTTCTTAAAACTTCATTTTAATCCACAGAATATCTAGATATTTCGGTGAGAAGGTTAAAAATATAATTTAGTAATTAACTTAGTATAAAACCACATTAGTAGTAATTAACCCACATAAAAATTTAATTACCACTAATAAAGTGCAAAAATAAAGCATTAAAATAATATTTTATTATGGAAAAATTTTATGTGAACCAAAACTTTCCATTGACCCCCAAAGTTCGCGCACCCGCTTTATTCAAGCTAAACTAGGTGCCGGCAAGTCTATATTGAAGTTTGATCACAATCGGGTTAAAACGGAAAATACCGACAATTTTGCTCTAAAACGGAAAAATTCGCAAAACGATTTCTAAAACTTTACAATCTTCCCCCTTAAAGAAATTCAGTCCCCGAATTTAAAATTCTCACTAAACGTACCTTCAAAGAGATGAGTACAAAACTCCCAAATCTCGCTGCCAGCCTCGCAAGTGATCACCTCACCATACGGCTACGCCAAAGAACCCTCACAGATGGCAAGACCCTTGACCGAAGTTTCTCCACCTGCCGAGCCATTAACACACTTGGCTGTTGGTGAACGAAAAGATCGCGTCCCAATTAAATGGTCTGGTGCTGAATCATGTGAGAAAGGTCATGAAGGTATTTACAAAGTATCGACACAAGAAAAAACGGGGTGAATACTCAATAATCTGGGTGGAAGTGCCAATTTATAGGCAACGGAACTAACTCGCTTGAGGATCTCAAAAGGACCTACAATCCTGGGATAATCTTCCCAAAACTCAACACGCCATTTCACCGGTAAAAAATCCGTAGGAATACATGATCTCCTACTGCTAACTCAAGTCTGCGATCACCACGGTCGGCATAAGACTACTGTCTGCACTGGGCTACTCTCATCCTGACCTGAACCAATTTGGATCTTCTCCAACGTCTCTGGACTAGCTGGGGTCCAAAATCCTACTCTCGCAGAGTCAGAAAAACAGACTGGCGATCGACACGACCTACCAAACAAAAACCTAAAGGTTGCCAATTGGAATGTCTCCTGATAACTGCTATCGAAGGAGAATCCTAACAATGGCAAGTGACGATCCTAACTGCCGACAACAAAGTACACACACAACAAGAAAATCCTCCAGAGTCTGTATAGTCCGTTCTGTCTAACCACCAGCCAACGGATGGAAAGCGGAGCTAATACTCAACCAGTACCCAAGGCTTCCTGAAACTTCTGCCCAAGATGGCAAGCGAACAGGGTGCCTCTATTAGATACAACGCATGAAGGAACTCCAAACAAACGCACAAACTTAACAAAGAAAAACAGAGAAAACTGAGCAAACCGGACAACAAACACCCAAATGGAGTCATACCCTGACCAGACCTGGGTAGACACCATAACGAAATTCGTGGAGATCTGCTCCCATTCCCACTCCGGAACGGTTAAAGGTTGCAACCCTCCAGCTGGTCTCAGATGCTCAACCTTAGCTCACAACAAGACAGACACCTTGAAACGAAATCCGAAACTTCACTTTTCATCCCTGTCCACCCGTAACTATCTCACAAGTCACGCTACAAATTGGTGGAAATTGAATGAACACAGAAAGCTGACCGATGTGCCTGCTCTAGGATTTCGCGTCGCTGCCCACAGTAACAGGTACACACAAACGCGTCCTTAAACGTAGCATACCCTAGTCACAAATCAAGGACTCCGAATATTTACCCAGCCGAGTATGCTCAAGAATCACAGACAAACGAGCATCGGCGGGCTGTGCCTCGTGAAAGCGATGAAGTAAAAGTGGACGGGCGCGGACATGAGCAAGCTGTCCCCTCAGTAGAGGCGAACTTAAGCTATACTCCACGATCGCACAAGAACTGTAAATCTTCAAAAGACTGTCTCAGAACTGCGCACAACTGGGACAAGCTAACACCGGGCCTATAACTCAAGCATCAGCTACCACAATCGCCTTGCCATGGGAACCAAAGGTTCTCACAAACACAATCCTCCACAAGCTCCATCCAACGGCGCTGCCTTAACAATCAAACCCACTGTAGGAAGATGTATATTAAGCTCTGGTGGTCCGTGAAAATCCGACACGACTCTCCAAACAAGTAGTGTCCTCAGATCTTCAACGCACGACCACCGCAGCCATCTCCAGATCATGAGTGGGATATCCTGCTCGTACTTCCTCCAACTGTCGGAAGCATGAGCGATAACTCTATCGTGCTACATCAGTACACAATCAAGCCCCACTCGCCAAACATCACAGTTAAGCAACAAAGTCGCCCAATCCAGAAAGCAAAGAAAGAACTGGTGCAGTTGTCAACCGAATCTCCAACTGCTGAAAACTCCGCACACATGCCTCAGTCCAAAGAAAAGGAACACCCTTCCTGGTCAATCCGGTCAACGGTGCGGCGCTACACAAGCAATCCTGCATGAAACGGCGGTAAAAACCGGCTAAGCTCAAGAGCTGCGAACCTCCGTCCCTGCTACAAGACTGGCCCAAAGCTGTACGGCCTCGATTTCCCTCGGGTCCGTGCGAAAACCATCTCCCGTAACTACAAGACCTTAGGAAGTCAACACAATCAAGCCTGAAGGAACACTCCGAGAATTTAGCAAACCGCTGGTGCTCTCCCAGTATCCGCAAAACAAATCCTCAAGTGCTACACATGTTCCTCACGACTCTTGGAAAAGACAAGAATGTCATCAATGACACAACAATAAACTGGTTGAGGAACGTCCTGAAGAAATCTGGTTCATCACATCCACAAAAGCTGCTAGGGCGTTGGTGAGTCCAACGACACCACCAAAACACACAAATCCCGTAGCGCACACAAAAGCAGTCTTCGGAATGACATCACTCCGAACCCGCAACCAATGATGACCAGATCCCAAAAAAACTTAGAAAATGTCTCGCACTCTAGAGCTGATCGAACAAATCATCAAGGCGAGGTAAAGGATACATATCCACACAGTAACTCGGTTTAATTGACGACAAATCGATACACAACCTCAAACTGCCGTCTTTCTTCTTGACGAACAGAATAAGAGCTCCCCAAAGTGAAATACTTGGACGTACAAGTCCCCCTATCTAGCAACTCTGCAGCAGATCCTTAAGCTCCCTATGCTCCGCCGGCTCATCTTGAACAACGTCGGAAAACTCTCGCACGATAGGAAGTCGGTCCAACAATCCCACTGTGGCTCCGGTATCACGAATGAACTCCAAGAATCCTCGACATCCTCTCCTCAAAAGCCGACTAGCGAAAAAGGATGAATTCAAGCTATGAGAGGCGGCACCACTGTCCCCCTGCACAATAAGAACTGACTGTCTGGGAAAACAAAACCTGACTGTTTTCTCGCGGAAGTCCACAGACGCATAGCACGTAGCTAACCAGTCCGTGCCCAGGAGAACGTCAAATCCAACCTCTCTAGAAGGATCACAACGACGGACGAATCTCTATCTCCTATCATATTGGCACACGACTGAAATATGTGTCGCGCAACAATAGAATTGCTGACAGAAGTTAACACAACAAACGACTGATCTAGCTAACACATCTATCATCCCAAGCCTCTGCTACTCCCGCGATGGTCACGAAATCTGTCTCGACGGCTACGCCTCTGTCTCTGGGCTGGTACACCGGTACAAGTCCTCCACAGTCCTCGAACTCCCAAATTCTCTGGAAGACGTGCCTCGTCAACTGGGACTGCATCCACTGGTGCTATGTAAGTGACGAAATGCTGTTTGCTGATCGCAAGGAACAGCTGGGTAACAGGGGTGAGAACCTCCTATCGCTACGCTCTGCTGGCCGTAACCAAAGACCTCATCGTCTAGCGCAAGTCCCGCATCTCAGCCTCAAGCCTATCGATACGATCGGTCGTAGGCGGATCCGTCTACTTCTGTGCAACGAGCGTGCCATCCTGATCAGTCCTCGTCCCACCCGAAATGACTCTGACCCCAGCCCTCGCTGCACCTCTCTGAGTCCTCATAGTAATCGGCGATAAATGCTATAAATGGAAATAGGATTCGATATGAACACGAAAATCGAATCACAAGGATATGTATCATCAAGGAAGGAATTTCAAGCAATTTGTACTTAGGTCACTTTAAGCGGAGTACCGCGTCGTGAGTATGTCGCGGACATACACACACTACGTTACTCTGCCTAAGCTACCTACTCCATCATACCAAGGTCATCCTACAGTCCGAAAGGTAAAACCTAGCGCTCTGATACCAATTTTCTCACGACCCGAAAATGGCACGTGATGGCCCTTAAACTACACAACGTCTACAGGCGTAAAACAATTTAAGTAAGCCGAAAACCCAGCAATCTAAAGCATCAAAAGTAGTAAGAAATAAGAATATTGTTAAAACATTTGAAATCTCAAACCAAATTCTTTAAAGTCGAACTTTTCTTCCTTTAATATTTTGGCAGCACCTCCTTTGTAAAACAAGCCCCCAAAAATGGGTACAACATAAATATAAGTAAAGCATCCCCAACGGGAGCAAATCCATGCCCAACGGCGGAAAACAACCACCACAACAGATATACGACGCTGTAGCGAAGAAATAAAAGACGATAGAAGTAAAACTGCATAAAAGACCTCCAAGTCACAAAATAATACACAATATCGTCCTCACATCAAGTCTCTAAGTCATACAAGATAATAGTAGATGGAGAGTACATGATACAACTAATATACAACAAGCAATATTGGATAACCGCAAAACCTACCTAAGCAAAACTGCACATTGTCAGGCGAAGCGGTATCCGCAGCAAAAGATGATACGATGGATGGAAATAGCCCTGCCTCTTACTACTCTGAGGAACACCTGCAAAACACTGTGGCACAACGGGGGTGAGTTGCCAACTCGTGAATAGTAAAAAAACATATGCAGGTAATCGTAAGTATGCACGTACAGCGCGAATCTAAAACATTGCAAGCTGATAGCAATAAGATGGCAGTATGTATGTGCAATAGTCATAAAAGTACTCTAGCAGGTACTACAATACATGAAGCAATAAATGAAAATAGGTATATGCAACAGTCATGAAAAGTACTCTAGAAGGTACTACCAATACATGAAGCAGTGCATATAAAAAAAGTATGTAAATGCAACAGTCATGGAATGTACTCTATCGGTTACTACTAATACATGGAGCAGTGCATAAACAATAAATGTGGAGTATAGAATAAAACATGTCATTCCCACGGAAATCCTAACTTCGTGGTAGGACCAAAATCCAACAAGACAATCCAAATCCCAAATTTCCATAAATCAGCCCCCAAATTGGCTCTCATATCATATAAGTCTCATATATCCTTAATGTACAACATTAAGTAAATCTCATATATCCTGAATGTCCAAAATCAAGTATATCTCATATATCCCGAATGTACAACATCAAGTAGATCTCACATATCCTGTATGTACAATATCAGTATATCCCACATATCCTGTGTGTATAATATCGGTATCAAGTAAGTTTCATATAAGGTGAGTGTCTAACATCGACACCCAAAACATCATGAAACATGTGTCAAGCATCGACATCGAAATACTGATCTATCAGGTGCAGTCACCATGACAGGCCCCCTGATAGGTACGTATCATACGCTATACCGAAAGCTCGAGTGCATAGCTCTAACCCTCGCTTTTCGACGTATCCATACGTACATGACTCCTGTCGGTATCCCCACGATAACCGCCGAGTCATAGGTACTATCACCGGTAGCTATGGTTCCCCCACTAACTCATCTCCTTACTGAGATTCTTGCCCCGGGGTACCTCCGTCCCCCACTATGTACCCGCACACGGACCCCTCCTTTCCATGCTTGGGGTATATATTTCAGAACCGATAAAACTCATGGTGGGTGCTGAAATATCATATCAAGGGAAACCGGGTTTTTCAAATAATGCATAATTTCATGAAACTACCACGGTCCCCTAATCCAGAAAACATCATGAAAAATCCATATCTCAATGTGAAAATCCATGAATATAATATATGCAATAGAAAACAGTAATGTGAGCATATAAAGGAAAATCCTCTATTAACTGCAACAAGTTAATATATAAATCATGCGGTTCCTAATTTCTCCAATTCTATATAACATCAAATAAAGATAAACATGTAGCTATAGCCAGATATATGTGTAAACATAAAGGTATAGCAAGGTATATGTATCTACCTATCAGTAATGATGTAATATACCCTCCGGGTATAAGTGAAGTATGTACGCAAGGTATACATCTAGCTATGTCATTATGTGTGTATGTACCTATCGCCAATGGTACAATATCCTATAAGTATACAGGTAACTAGCATGTAAGCTTGTCAAAGCATATGTGTAAATATGTAGGTATACAGGTATGCTATATGTCATATGCATAAAGAAATATGAATCAATGTCACAATGTCCCTAACCCAACAATATCATATCTATATGTGTGTTGTGCGTGTCATGGCAATTATTGACGGTGTGTGTGGCATACAATCAGTGCTCGTGCAACATAAGCCGTCAATAATAGTGCAGTGTCCTAAGGGTACAAGTCCAAGCACAACAAATAACTAAGCAATAAGGTGTATGCGCAACTCTATATATGAAATAGAATATGCGACAAGTCAAGTCATCTCTAGCCAGACGCATAACGCCATGCGGGCGATTCCCCTGTAAATGTTAAATCTACTCACCAACCATCCTGGCTAAGTAAAGCCAACTATTCGCTTTCCCCTGTTCGCAGCGCCCGAAGTCCCCGCCTACGATCCTGAACACATATAACAATAAAGGAAGCGTATATAAGAAATCGACCAAAAATACGTACAACTACGTTTAACCGACACACCAATTCCAAACATACTCTCAAGTGTTCGTATTGTGGCTAACGTGCGTAGCGACACTACGAAACCAACTCAAGAGCAAAAGCTATACAAAGACACGAACGACATCGGCACGACCCTAGCTAGGAACGCAAAGCAACACAACTACCAAGCCTGGACCCCGATCGTACCGATCGCGCATTCAAAACACAATAATAAACGTGGAATCAATATAATTAACGTCGTAACGTCAAAAGAAACCCACGCCTAAAAGTTACCGAAATCTAGTAAGCAACATATATCATTTTAGCACAAAACTACAAGTTTTATCAAAACTTTTATTTACAAACATCACTAATTAGTAAGATTAAACCTTTTAAAGTTTTACTAAAATTTTAGATTTCACTAATTAGGATTAGCAAAAGTTTAGTTTGTTAATTAGCTTAATTAGCCGATTAGGAAAATATCAATTAAAAAATTAGCAACTTGATTAAGTTTTCATTTGTCTTAACTTATTAATTAACCATTTCACTAATCAAAACTCTAATTGATTAACCAAAACCATTTGCTAGAAATTCTACATATGCAAATTAAAGCTTTAATTAAACATCTAATTAACTAGATTAAGGTATTAAAACAAAGAATTTAAGCTTAGAGTTAGGATTTATACCTCAAACTTGATTTCAAAAACTAGCAAAAATCTCCAAAATTAGCCTCCAAAATGATGTCTTGATTGAAGATCCAAGCATGTTTGTAGAAGAAGAATGATAGGTTTGATTTATATTTGATTTTGTATGAATTTATTTGGATTTTTCATGAATTTTGAAGCAAAATGATATGAACATGGGAAAAAATAAAAAGAGGGCAGAAATGGGGAAGGAAGGCTCGGCCAAGAGGTGAATGGGGGGGTGTTTTGTGTAAAAATAAGAAATATCTAGCAAAAAAAATAACATTAAATGCTAATAAATGCATTTTGCCACCTTTTCTTTTCTTTTGTTTTCTTAAAAATTCATTTTAATCCACAAAATATCTAGATATTTAGGTGAGAAGGATAAAAACATATTTTAGTGATTAACTTAGCATAAAACCACATTAATTGTAATTAACCCACATAAAAATTTAATTACCACTAATAAAGTGCACAAATAAAGTACTAAAATAATATTTTATTAGGGAAAAATTCTATGTGAACCAAAACTACCCATTGACCCCCAAAGTTCGCGCACTAGCTTTATTCAAGCTAAACTAGGTGCCGGCAAGTCTATATTGAAATTTGATCACAATCGGGTTAAAACGGAAAATACCGACAATTTTGCCTTAAAACGGAAAAGTTTGCAAAACGATTTCTAAAACGTTACATTCTAACATCATAGGGGGGTTTAGGGTCACCACTAAGGCTTATTAGCACTAACACAACACAAAATTGTTGGATATAGTGCCCTCAGAGTCAATTATTGGATCACAGGCACGTGATTGCAATGATTGATGGAGGACCTATGCCGGTAGGACAGTCTTACTCAAGAGAATAGTATACTATCTGGTTTATCTTTATCATCGTGTACTGCTTTAGGTGATGGTACAGATTACTATTGCACGTTGATAGAGCCCTTAGGATTCTTGCTTGACTACCAGCAGTATGATGGCGATCATATACGTGAGAGTTGGGTAGTTTATAAGCACATCCTTAAAGTGGTCCCTACTCATGGGAGTTTTAAGACTGGGCATCGATACTCCATTAGTAGAATAGTGTATACAGTCGAGACCCCAACTAGGGACGGTGGCCGGTCTCACAAGCCATTGGTGTCAGTTGGTTCACCTAAGATGTATACAGATGCTCATTGGGTTATGAGTAAACCGGACAGGACTCGCCGGGAACATGCTAGTTGGTATTATACCTGACGTCAGATAGCAGTTTCCTGGTGACATTTGTACAGGTTAGTTCATCGACCTAAGATCGTCATTTGTCTCGTGTGAGTTCCCACTGTGCTTTGATTACTATCCTACCACGGCTCAAAGGAGTCGTGCAAACAGGTTTTAGTTGGGTACAGTCCCGAGCCACATGGAGGCAGTGAGCGGATCGGCAGGGGTTCGTCTCTCCCGGTATTAGGGGTGAGGTCGCGCTGTGTCTAGGAGAGCCATTATACGAACTCCTTGGCCAAGGCAGGAGATTTACTGGTAGGTATTCCGGTAGTATCTCAGGGTGTTCTGGGCTACACTCCGACACGACTTGTACCGCTTATGGGGGTCTGACTTTTACCAGCCCCCTAGGTCCGACATGCGATACTCATAAATGAACGGACAGGACTGTATGGATATTGTCACTAACAGGCTCAGTTGGGTGTCAGGATGAGTTCGCTCATCGACCTCCCTTTTGGTCAATACTCGGTTTCCCGTTACGTACAACTACTACCACTGACGTGCTAGTTGTTAAATCCACAGCCAAAGTATTGACGAGTCTTTAGAGTCCCCCACAGACAGTTTCTCAAGTTTCGGGCGAAACGTTGTAGAGGCCGTATGATATATGGCAGGGTTCGATCATATACGTGCGGTATTGCATGGATCATGATCGGACGGATCATACTAGTGGGCTTTGGTTTAAGCCGAATCCTAGTATTAGATTTGTTGGATTACTTTAGTCTCCTCGCATTCGCATTCAGTCGGAATGCGGGTGCAGGTATGTATATACAGGTGAGGGGTATCCTTGTGATCCGTCACGAGTTTACTTTAGATGTTGCCGTATCTTTTTGTTGTTGTAAACATTTGGGTTAATGTTTACAAATGGAAATTATGAGCTAGAAACCATAATTTTGTGCATTAAATGATACATGTACTTCATGGGTGAGTCATGGTATCATTTCTTGTGCAAATATCACATTATGTGATTGATTAGTGAGTTGATTTGATGAGAGTAGAGAGGGGCAGCCAAGGGTAAGGTTGGCTCTTATATTATGATTTCCACTCTCTCTCATATTATCATTCTAGCATCACAAAAGAAAAGAGAGAGGAAACTCCTTCTTCTACCTCTTTCTTCTCTAGCTCAAAACTTCCATCAATGGCTTCATCTCTAACCTCCATCCATCTCATGGATGCAAGAGACAAAGTTGTCACAAACATTCTCTACAACACCTTGGACACGTCGACCAGCACACTTCGTGCCCGAGTTGCTTCGGATGAAGCGGGAGCTCGTAAAAAGACTCATAGATGTGGTGCCCTTTCCGACGAGGAGATCGAGACCGGAGTTGCCAAGAGGAGCTTGGGATGGTGGCCAAAGACCGAAGGACACGGATCGATTGGTATAGCTTTCCACCCTCTCTCTAGATAGCTAGTAGTAGGTTAATGGTTCGATCCGGGTTTTAAGCATACGATAGCGCCGGTTTTCAAGTTAAGAAAAATTTTCGTTTCCGCATTTTGGCCTCAGAAAGACGGCCGGGACACTACCGTAGACTTACATGGTATTAGAGCCACGCCATTAACCTTTACTAGCTTGCTCTAACGTTTTTAAAACTTCGATCGAACAAAAATTCCGAAACCGCGATTCCAAATTTATCAGTTTCTGTCGAAATTTTTGTGCTCTAAAATTTTTTTTGGGCATGTCAGAAAATCATGCAGGGTTTTTTAAGAGAACTGAGAAAATTTGGTGGGCTGAACCCACTGTAGCGCGGCGGAACCGCGGCCATACCCATGCGTTGGCTGCGGTTCCGCCGCAGTCCTGTAGCCACAGTACACCAAATTTCTTCAGGTGGTCTCTGACTTGGAAATGTGGTTTATGGTATTTTTATTTTGGGCCCAGATTTGTTTGAGTACTGGGTATTGTGCTTGGGGCCCACTTCGGGAAATTTTGTCGGTCGAAAATTTAAATATGTTAGTTCACAGTATTTACATTATATCTGCGACCGTGAATGTCATTTGATCGGTAAATCCTGTCTAATTGCTATAGCCCTTTTAGACGGATTTGCGAACGTGACATTCACGTTGATGTTCTGTGTTGTGCTGTGATGTTGCGGATTTGTCATGGTGGATAGCCTAGATGTAATGGTAGTACAGTTTGGTATTATTTGTAAATTTGATATTGCGGGGTGAGCGTCCGACATGTGGACTGCCGCCACTGCCTGTTTGTATATTATTCTTTTGGGGCACGACCGGGCTGAGGTCGATGTACCCGTTGTATATTTTACTTTCTGTACTAGGATTGCCCCGCGGAGGGGTGCACGGATAGCCGGGTTCTAGAGGGCAACATGCCCGCATCTCATGGCTTTGAGACGGAGGGGGCTTCACTCTAGAATTGGCGGGCTATTCGACGCACTCGTAGGGGGTACAGGTTGACCCAAGGAGGGATGGTCAAGTTACTGGATTCCGTGAAGTGCTGGGTGGTCCATTCACGTTGTTGAAGGGGGCTGCCTCGCTTCAGGTTTTGGCGGGTAACTTGCCGCGCCCGTAGCGGTCTAGGATTTCATTGCATAGGCTGTCCACACGACTAGGGGAACGTCGGGTTTCAGTAGCGGCTCTTTGAAACCCGGGGATCCCAGATTATCTGTATTGTTCTGTGATACTTATTACATTTCTGTGATGTTGCATTTTATCACGCCATGAGCGAATATTATATATTGATATATATACTAGTAGATGTTGTATATATTTTACACCCGCGCTAGTCCAGCCCCCGCTCTGTCGTTAGTTAAGTAACCTAACGGGTGATGACGGGACCCAGTGGCGAATGCGGATGGCATATACGTACATCATATTTTCGTTCTTTTGTGGTGTGATTAATTGGTAGGACTGCATTGATTCGGATCAATGCAAGCTAAACAAACCTATTCTGATGTTGTTGGAACATTTTTCAAAAAGCTGTTATTGCAGGGCATTCTCTTTTGTTTTGCACAGTGGTATTCGGTTATGAATATCCAGCACCTCAGTCGACGAGGAAAGGGCCGAGATCCCTTCACCGGGAGTGACCCCTTGGACAGAAGTTTGCGTCAGGGTAATAACATCACTATAGCCGATTACTTTTTGCTTTGTATCGTGGTATTCAGTTGGAATATCCTGCACCTCATTCTACGGGGAAAGTGCCGAGATCCCTTCACCGGGAGTGACCTCTTTAGCAAAGGTTTTCGCCACTATATTTTTATAAAAAGCTATCCGGTTCCTTCAACGATATCAAGTTCATTACGTTAAAGGTTTTTCGCCAAAAACCATTCGTAGCCCTCCATCATTTCAGACGGGTAGCACTTAGTATTCATGCTATGTTTGTTGACCTTCGTCAAGGCATAGTGAATGGTAGCTGCTTGTTGCCTTTCTGCTGCATAGATAGATGTGTTGGTTTGGGACAGTCGTATAGCCTTTTTGGCCTTCGTCAAGGGCTTATACGGGTGGGTTCAAATTAACCTGGACAGTGACGGGTAGAACTTGACATGTGACTTATGATTTGTTGACCTTCATCAAGGTCATAAGAGCATGGGGTAAAAATCACATCGGGAGTTTCTAAAAAAACTAAAACTTGTCAGATATGCGCATACCTTCTGGAGTGTGATAACGTGAGTGGATTCCATCACGTTATCAAGCGATGATAGTTGGATCCCGATTCCCACTGATGAGTTGGTTTACTCCTCAGGTGATCCCGACTAATTCTTCTTTCAGGTTTGGAGGAGAATTTGAGGTTACAGTGGGAGGTTTCCTGATTAGATAAATTGATAACCATTCTGATCTAGGTTAGAGTGCACGCTGAGTGTTTCTTTTCTCTCTCTCTTTGGCAGCGACCATGGCCCGACCCTTGACTATGACTCAGTGACCAAGTTAACCGAACCTTCTTAAACACCGGCTTTTGGATTGTCAGAGTTGCATACCGCATTGCCACTCCTACTTTTACCCTTTTCTCCAGAACACCACGTATTACTACGAACATCCACTTCCATTGGATAAAACCATCTTATGGTTATATACGAACTCGAAGGAACTTGTTCCAGATTCAAGGATGGTTTCCGGTTCTGGAGAAAATGAATATGACTATTCAGTTGTCTTTTCCTTTTACCTTCTCTCAGGTTGCGAGTGCTCCTTGGATTAGGACGGTACACCTATTATGCTAATTGGATAGTCTTCTTCCAAACCATAGGCAGGTGCCGAACGGTGGGGAATGAAGAAAACCAATTAGCCTAACGATGGTGTACAGGTGGTAATAAGTTAAGACAAATAAAGGGATTAGTAAGAGGGCAAAGTAAATTGCGACTGCTATTCACGACCAAACCAAGTATTTCATCGCCACTCCCACTTCACCTTTGTATTTCTCCAGGACACTCCGTATCACTACGAAGATCCACAGTTATTTGGATACTCCATCGTATGGTTATATACGAACTCGAAGGAACTTGTTCCAGTTCGGGGATGGATTCTGGTTCAGGAGAAATAGGAAAAAGGTTTTATTCTGTTGTCTTTTATCTTTACCTTCTCTCGTGTTGCGAGTGCTCCTAAGATTAGGACAGTACACCCATTATGCTTATTGGATAGTCTTCTTCCAAACCATAGGCTGGTGCCGAACGGTAGGGAAGAAAGAAAACCATTTAGCATAAAGGGGTGTACAGAAGGTAATGACTAAAGACATATAAAGAGATTTGGAGAGATGGCAAAGAAGTATACGGTTACAGTCATGAATCTGGATATTGGAAGAGGCATTACTAGGAATACCCGGATACCTATTCGAAACATTTACATGTTTCAGTTTCACTGTGTATTGTTAAAAGAAATCTGATTTCCCAATTAGACACTTGCTCCACGGTATGTATTTACCAGCTATGATTCTCGCATCTGTATGGTTTTACAGATGATGAGTGGGAGTAAGTTATTGGGAATTAGGTGATTGTCCTCATTATATCGGGATTCGTTGTAATTGGTGATATTTGAGTAAAATCACCTGGGTTGTTTGCCGGACGAAAAATATTCGGTTTTGAATATCCGTTGTTATGCACCAATTTCAAATTGATATATCTGTACATTTATTTTTATAAAGTGAGATATAACTTTTTGAAATTATGTCCATGACATTTACCTATATCAGTGGATGGTTAGGTAAGAATCATTAAACAGCGGTGTAATTCTTCGTAACCATAAGTACAGTTTTCAACCTACGACATACAGGGAATGAGTTATTAGACTCAGGGGACATATACAGAGTATTGTGTGTTGTCCAGTGTCCATTAGGACAGAGGGGTTGGTACTCGTACTATATTCTGTTTACTTGTGACTTCTCTAGTTCTTAGACATGTGTTTCATAGAAATGCAAGGTCTAAGTTTTGAGAAGTTATAGGTATAAGAGTAAAGTAGAGAACCAGGTTGCAAGTATCAGGATTCTTCAAGGTGATCGAAGATGTAGATACTTGTGTATGGTATTCAGTTGATAGTAATGATTATGAGAATTTGCTTCTCTTTCAGGTTGCTCATATCTGGATATATTCCTAAGTTGAGTAACGCTGATCGGCCACCTTCCATTTAGTTGACATGCACTGTAGACAGCTGCATGATTTGAATCTGGTTCCAATTAAATCAGTGCCTCTGTTTCTATATTAGATATAGAACGGTTCTTATCTTAACGATGTTAAGGTACGGGGAGTTGTCCGGCTTATGCTTAAAACCAGACTCTGGATAACTCATGGCAAGTTTCAGTAATGGCTGTTTGTGGGTTGACCCGGGCTATGACGAGGGTTGACTTTCTACCATCTGGAAGATCAATAGTGATATTGTTCTTAACTCGCCACAGTTTTGATAAAAAATGGATTTTTTAAAAAAACAGTAGTGGGAGTATGGTAGAACTGGAAGTGATTCCAGAACCGCAAACGATTACTGAAAATTTGATCAGAACCTAAAGATTCAATCTGGTTTGACATTCTATTGGCCACTCCGCAGATATGGTGGGTAACCTCAGGCACCCGAGAGGTACTCAGGTAGCCTCAAGGACGGTGACAGGGAGGTTCTTGTTTACCCAGACTTGCCATTACTGTTGTTCCAGTGTCACACCTTAGATTGTGTTTGTAGCTAATTATATTTTAATATATGGTTTTTAATAAAAAGTTTACCAAATTGGGTTTTAATTATTTTATCCTATTTAATGAGTATTTTATTAGAATTTTTCTAGGCACACACACACTTGTGCATGTTAACTAGGGTGTTAATTTGGGGTTAATCATGATTAGCAATCATGGTTAGCTAACATCTTTCCTTTAAGCTAGTTTTATTAATTGTTTAGGTGTAATGAGTTTTTAAGTGTGCATGGTTGTTTTAATGAAAGGGGTTTTAATAAAAATAAAAAGGTTTTTTATATTTTGGCTTCATGTGACTTTGGGAGAGAGAGGGCATGGGACAACATGGCTTGTGCCATGCTTCTTTAATGAAGTGAGAGAGAGTGAGAAGAAGGGGGTGTTTGAATTCCTCTCATTCTTGTCCTCACACTCATTTTCTTTGTTCTCTCACTCTCATACACACACACACAACATCAACATCATTAGCAGCAGCAGCAGCCCCAGGAGGAAGCAGCAGCAACTCCAGAAGCAACAACAACAACAGAAACATCAGCATCAACAACAACAACAGAAACATTAGCAGCAGCAGGAGCCCCTGCAGCAACTACAGTAGCTCATCCCCTCCGTTCACTTCTTCTCATACTTCCTAGGACCCTTTAGGGTATATTTTCTGAGCCCAATTCCCCTTATTGCTTAACTTGGGTGTTAATTAGCATCGGGTTATGTTTAAGGTTAGTTTTGTGCTAAATTATGGTGAATTATGTGAACTTTGGATAAGTGATGATTGTGTTGATAAACCCTATCTATTTAAGTGTTGTTAGGGTCACTTTAACTGAGAAATTCCCCAGATTACACTAAAATACCATAGGGTTTGTGTTTTGTGCAAAATTAGCTTTTTTAAGCGATATATTGGCTATCTGTGATCTGCTTTTGACCCGGGGCCTTTAGAACAAAATTGAGGAAACTGGGGCATGCTCACTAGGTCTAGACCACATCACCTGAGCACGAAACCCTAATTCCAAACAGTGGCCGCAGATTTATTAGGTTTCGCCGCAATTTGCGGCCAAGTAGGGGGCAAGGGTGCAGGGGTTTTGTGTAGGGCTCTCTACTGTGTTGTCTAGTGTTTTGGCATGTCTAGTTTTGTAAGATTTGACCTGTAGGAAAATCTGGGACAATATATCGTATTTCTAGTTCGATGTGTTTGCGCGATACGCGCGATACGTGGGAGGGTTCTGTGATCCAGCGTATCGCGGCGTGTCGCGATGGTTTTAGACGCGTATACACACGTTTTAGCGTATCGTGCACACGCGCGTTTAGTTCGCGACGCGAGTTTCTCATTTGGGTTCGATATCGCGTTTTGCGGAATTTTTGGCTTATATATGATTTCCATGTCTAAATTGCAGGTTTGCAGCCGGGGACTACGGACACTGCTACAGGGGGAGCAGATGGTAGGATTTACCTAGCGTGGAGCGTAGGTGAGTAGATTTAACATCTACAGGGGAATCGCCCGCATGGCGTTATGCGTCTGGGCTAGGATTCTAATACTTGTCGCTTATTCTACGTCATTGTTAGAATTGCACCTTTACCCTATTTACTTAGATATAGTTGTACTGTGACTAGTAGCCGTAGGGCACTGCACATATTATTGACGGGTCATGTTGCATGAGCACGAATTGTATGCTACACACACACCGTCAATAATTACCATGTCACACACCAACCATTATAGATACTATATTGCTTATCACACATGACATCTAGCTTATCGGTATACTTATACCTTGCTCATGTTTTATTTATACCCAGGGTCTTACATATTCTACTTATACCCGGGGGGTATACGACATCAGTTCTTATAGATAGATACCTATACATTGCTACACCTGTATGTTACATACATATTCAGTTGCAGTTACATATTTACCTTTACTGATGTTACTTAGCTGTACCTTATTGGTTTCGCATACATCTGGTTTCAGCAACATATTCTCATTTATATGCTCGCATTTCGGATATATCGCATATATTTATTCCTGGATTTGCGCATTGTTATTTGGATTTCACATGATGATTTCTGGATTTGGGAACCGCGGGAGTTCATGAAATTATGCATACATTGAAAATCCTCGGTTTCCTTGATATGATATTTGCGCAGCCACCATGAGATTTATCGGTTCTGATTATATACTCCATACGAGGTGTGGTTGTCGTATGAGGGTACATGGTGGGGCCCGGTATGGTTCCCTTCGGCAAGAAGATCGATGGATGTTGCCGATTGAGCCTGGAGGCGGGCTAGTACTTACCGGTGACAGTACTAATGACTCGGCGGGGATCATGGAGATACCGTTGGGAGTCATGCATGTATGCATACGTTGAAAGGCGAGGGTCAGAGATAGGCACTCGTGCTTTCGGGACAGCGTATGATACGTACCTATCAGGATTTCTGTGTCGATGCTTGGCATATTGTTTTCATGATATTTCTTTTAAACACCTTTGTATATATAACAGGGGATTTAGCCGTTGTTATATATTCCCTTACACCAATATGAGTGGAATGGGACGCTAATATATGTGTATTGACCCCATCATATTTATTTCTGCATATATATATATATATATATATTTAAGATGCTAGGATCTTACTTGAGACTTTGACTTGGGATATCAGGTGATTCATTGAGATTGGACATACATATGGGATAATGATTTATACATTCGGGATATAGGAGATTACTCGATATTGTACATTGAGGAGACGTGAGAATTATATGATGTGAGAGCCAAACGTGGGGGCTGATTTGAGGAATTGGGATTTGAGTGTCTTGATGGATTGTGATCCTACCACGATGACAGGATTCCGTGGGATGACATATTTCACTCCATACCTCATACCTTTCCATTTATGCACTGTTCCATGTAGTAGGAGTACCTGTTAGTGTACCCTTCATGATTGCTGCATATTTGCATTTTCCTATACCTATTGCATAGTTATTGCATACTATTGTCATGTTATTATTGCTTCACATATTGATTGTACCTGCTAGTGTACTTTCCATTATTCGGCATTTACATGACATGTTATTACTGTAATCGTATATCTTAGATTCATGCCGTACGTACATTCCTGCGATTACCTGCATATGTTATCTACTATTCAGGAGTTGGCAACTCACCCCCGTTGTGCCACAGGTGTTTCAAGTTGTTCCCCTGAGTAGTCGAGGCAAGCTATTCAGCTATTCATCTATCATCTTTTGCTACAGATACCGCATCGGCTCACAGTATACTATTTTGCTTAGGTGGGTTAGATGATTATCTGTATTTCATATTGTACATTCGTTGTATCTTGTACTCTCCATCTACTATTATGTTGTGGACTTAGAGACTTGGTGAGGACGATATTGTATATTATTTATGGATTTGTTGTCTTTTATATACAACTTTCTTTCTATTGTCTTTATTTCTTCGCCACGGCATCGTATATTTGTGTTGTATTCATCTTGGGCTAGATTTTACAAAAGGGGGTGTTGCCAAAATTTTAAAGAAAGAAAGTAGGACTTTTAAAGAATTTGGGTTGTGATTTCAAATGTTTTAAAAACTTATATTATCTTTTCCGTTTTTTTCTTGGTTTAGATTTCTGGGTTTTGGCTTTCTTTTACCGCGTTACGTATTTAGGCGTTGCGTAGTATTAGGGCCGTCACGTGCCAAATTTCGGGTCGTGACAAAGTTGGTATCAGAGCGCTAGGTTTTACTTTTCGGAGTGTAGGATGACCTTAGTATGATGGAGTAGGTAGCTTAAGCAGAGTAACGTAGTGTGTGTATGTCTGCAGCATATCCACGATGCGGTACTTCGTCTTAAGTGACCTAAGTACAAATTGCTTGAATTTCCTTCCTTGATGATTCATATCCTTGAGATTCGATTCCTTATTCTCATCGAATCTTATATCTATTTATTGCCTTGCCGCCGATGACTATGGGGACTCAGAGTGATGCAGCGAGGGCCGAGGTCAGAGTTGGCTCGGGTGAGACGAGTACTGACCAGGATGGCACTCTAGTTGCACAGGTGGAAACGGATCAGCCTACGATATATACTATTGATAGGCTTTTGGCAGAGATGCAGGACTTCCGCCAGACGATGAGTTCATTGGTTGATGTCGTTCGGGAGCTACGACAGGAGGTTGTCACCCCTGTTACTCAGTTGTCACTTACGATCAGCATGCAGCAGTTCGTCACCTACATAGCACCAGTAGTTGCAGCTCCAGTTGACGAGGCATATATTCCAGAGGCTCAGAGAGTTCCAGGACAGTGGAGGACTCGTACCAGTGTACCAGCCCAGAGACAGAGGTTTGGTCATTGAGACAGATTTCGTGGCCGTCGCGGGAGTAGCAGAAGCTTAGGACGAGGACAGTCGTTCAGCTCTCATCCCCAGGATGGTCAGCAGTCAGCGCGTGGATATTTTCGATGCGGAAGCCTTCAGCACTTCGTCAGGGATTGTTCCTCAGCACGGCGTCAGGATCATTTTCAGAGAGGCCGTGGACGTGGAAGGTTCGCTCAGAGGGCTCAGTCTACCAGAGGAGTTCATCCGGTTGCGGGTAGAGGGCAGACACAGGAGTTTGCTTCTACTCATCGGGACGTGTAGGCGTCCAATGCAGAGTTTTCAGGTATCCTTAATTCGCATGTTATTTTGATGTACTCGTTTGCTTTTCACACTTGTACCGTGGTTGGGTAGATTAGTCGTAGTTGTTGTTTTAACTTCTGTCAGCGATTCTTTTGTTTCGCGACACGTATTTCAGTTGTGTGCCAATCGATAGGAGATAGAGATTCGTCCGTCGTTTTTATCCTTCTAGAGATGTTGGATTTGATGTTCTCCTGGGCATGGACTGTTTAGCTATGTGCTAGGCGTCTGTGGACTACCGTGAGGAAAACAGTTAGGTTTTGTTTTTCCCGGCGAGTCAGTTCTTGTTGTGCAGATGGATAGTTGTGCTGCTTCTCACAGCTCGAATTCAGCCTTTTTCGCTAGTCGGCTACTGAGGAGATGTCGTGGATTCTTGGCGTTCATTCGTGATACCATAGCCACAGAGGGTTTGTTGGACCGGTGTTCCTTTCGTGCGAGAGTTTTCCAACGTTGTTCCAGATGAGCCGGCGAAGCTTGGGAGCTAAAGGATCAGCTGCAGAGTTGTTTGTTTGGGGAGTTTTGTGCGTTTGAGTGTTTCGTTTTTGGAAGCTCCTATTTCTGTTCGTCAAGGAGAAAGACAACAGTTTGAGGTTGTGTATCGACAGATCGTTAATTGAACCGGCTTACGGTGCAGATAGGTATCCTTCACCTCACATTGACGATTTCTTCGATCAGCTCCAGAGTACGAGACATTTTCCAAGTTTGTTTGGGATCAGGTCATCATTATTGCGGTTCGGAGTGATGGCATTCCGAAGACTGCCTTATGCGTGCGACGGGCTTTGTGTGTTTTTGTGAGTCGTTGGATTCACTGATGCCCCAGCAGCATTCGTAGATGTGATGAACCAGATTTCTTCAGGCCTTTCCTTGACCAGTTTTTGTTGTGTTATTTACGACATTCTGGTCTATTTAATGTGTCTTGAGGGACAGTAGTAGCACTTTAGGATTTGTTATGCAGATACTGGGAGAGCACCAGCAGTTTGCTAAATTCTCGGAGTGTTTCTTCAGGCTTGTTTTGTGTTGACTCCTAGGTCTTGTAGTCACGGGAGACGGTTTCGTATGGTTCCGGGGGAGATCGTGGCCGTACAGCTTTGGCCCAGACTTGTGTGCAGGACGGAGATCCGCAGATTGTTGGGCTTAGCAGGTTTTTACCGCCGTTTCATGCAGGATTGCTAGAGTAGTGCTGCACCGTCGACTGAATGGACCGGAAGGGAGGTTTCTTTTCTGTGGACTGAGGCATGTGTGCAGAGTTTTCAGCAGTTGAAGATTCAGTTAACAACTGCATCAGTTCTTTCTTTGCCTTTGGTTCGGGCGACCTTGTTGTTTAACTGTAATGTTTCTTGAGTGGGGCTCGAGTGTGTACTGAGGTGATACTATAGAGTTATCACTTTTGCTTCCCTACATTTGGAAGAAGTACGAGAAGGATATTCCACTCATGATCTGAAGATGGCCGCGGTGGTTTTGCGTTGGAGATTTAGAGACACTACTTGTTCGAGAGTATGTCAGATTTTCCACGGACCACCAGAGCTTAATGTACATCTTCCTGCAGCGGATTTTGATTGTTGTGATAGTCTTCTGTAGATTTACAGTTCTTGTGTGATCATTGAGTACAGCTTAATTTCGTCTCTACGGAGGGGACAGCTTGCTCATGTCTGTGCCCGACCACTTTCCTTAAATCGCTTTCGTGAGACACTGCCCGCCGATGCTCGTTCGTCAGTGATACTTGAGCATACTCGGCTGCGTAATGATTCGGAGTCCTTGATTTATGACAATGGTGTGCTAAGTTAGGGATGCGTTTGTGTACCTGATATTATCAGGTAGAGACGTGAAATCCTAGAACAGGCACATCAGTCAACTCTTTGTTTTCATTCAAGTTCCACCAACATTGACGTGACTTGTGAGATAGTTACGGGTGGACAGGGGTGTAAAGAGAAGTTTCAGGTTTCGTTTCAAGGTGTGTCTTTTGTGTGTTTGGGTTGATCATCTGAGGCCGGCTGGAGAATTGCAACTTTTAACCGTTCCGAAGTAGGAGTGGGAGAAGATCTCCATGAATTTTGTTATGGTTTCTACCCAGGTTTAGTGAGGGTGTGACTCCATTCGGATTCTTGTCGTCCAGTTATACTCAGTTTGCTCAGTTGTTCTTTGTTAAGTTGTGTGTTTGTGTTAGTTGTTGGCAGCGGTTGGGGATCGTCACTCGCCATCGTTAGGTTTCTCCTTAGATAGCTCTTATCAGGAGACACTCCAATTGGCCACCTTTAGGTTTAGGGGTTAGGTCGTGTCGATCACCAGTCTGTTGTCTTTCTGACTCTGCGTAAGTAGGACTTTGGACCCCAGCTAGTCTAGAGACTTCGGAGATGGTTCAGTTGTGTTAGGTCTGGATGGAAATTGTCCATTGCGAACTGAGGTCTTATGCCGACTGTGTTGGTCATAGATTCGAGTTCGCAGGGACAGATCATGTATTCCTACGGGCTTTCCGATGAATGACGTGTTGGATTTTGGGAAGCTTGTCCCAGGATTTAGGTCCTTCTGAGATCCTATAAGCAAGTTAGTTTCGTTGCCTTTAATTTAGCACTTCCGCCCAGATTATTGAATTTTCACCCCGTATTCCTTGTGATGATACTTTACAATTACCTTCTTGACCTTTCTCACATGATTTAGCACCAGACCATGTAGCTTGGACACGATCTTTCGTTCACCAGCAGCCAATTATGTTAATGGCTCGGCAGGTGGAGAAACGTCGGTCAAGGGTCTTGCCATCTGTGAAGGGTTTTCTTGGGCGTAGCCGTATAGTGAGGTAATCACTTGGGTGGCTACGAGCGAGATTGGCGAGTTGTAATCTTCTCTTTGAAGATATGCGTAGCAGTATATTTTTAAATTCGGGGATGAATTTCTTTTAAAGGGGGGAGATTGTAACACCTTAGATTGTGTTTGTAGCTAATTGTATTTTAATGTGTGGTTTTAATAAAAAGTTTACCAAATTGGGTTTTAATTATTTTATCCTATTTAATGAGTATTTTATTAGAATTTTTCTAGGCACACACACACTTGTGCATGTTAACTAGGGTGTTAATTTGGGGTTAATCATGATCAGCAATCATGGTTAGCTAACCTTTTTCCTTTAAGCTAGTTTTATTAATTGTTTAGGTGTAATGAGTTTTTAAGTGTGCATGGTTGTTTTAATGAAAGAGGTTTTAATAAAAATAAAAAGGTTTTTTATATTTTGGCTTCATGTGACTTTGGGAGAGAGAGGGCATGGGACAACATGGCTTGTGCCATGCTTCTTTAATGAAGTGAGAGAGAGTGAGAAGAGGGGGGTGTTTGAATTCTTCTCATTCTCATCCTCACACTCATTTTCTTTGTTCTCTCACTCTCATACACACACACACACAACATCAACATCATTAGCAGCAGCAGCAGCCCCAGGAGGAAGCAGCAGCAACACGAGAAGCAACAACAACAACAGAAACATCAGCATCAACAACAACAACAGAAACAACAGCAGCTCCATCAGCAGCAGCAGGAGCCCCTGCAGCACCTACAACAGCTCATCCCCTCCATTCACTTCTTCTCATACTTCCTAGGACCCTTTAGGGTATATTTTCTGAGCCCAATTCCCCTTATTGCTTAACTTGTGTGTTAATTAGCATCGGGTTATGTTTAAGGTTAGTTTTGTGCTAAATTATGGTGAATTATGTGAACTTTGGATAAGTGATGATTGTGTTGATAAACCCTATTTATTTAAGTGTTGTTAGGATCACTTTAACTGAGAAATTCCCCAGATTACACTAAAATACCATAGGGTTTGTGTTTTGTGCAAAATTAGCGTTTTTAAGCGATATATTGGCTATCTGTGATCTGCTTTTGACCCGGGGCCTTCAGGACAAAATTGAGGAAACTGAGGCATGCTCACTAGGTCTAGACCACATCACCTGAGCACGAAACCCTAATTCCAAACAGTGGCCGCAGATTTATTAGGTTTGGCCGCAATTTGCGGCTAAGTAGGGGGCAAGGGTGCTGGGGTTTTGTGTAGGGCTCTCTGCTGTGTTGTATAGTGTTTTGGCATGTCTAGTTTTGTAAGATTTGACCTGTAGGAAAATATGGAATAATATATCGTATTTCTAGTTCGTTGTGTTTGCGCGATACGCGCGATACGTGGGAGGGTTCTGTGATCCAGCGTATCGTGGCGTGTCGCGATGGTTTTAGACGCGTATACACACGTTTTAGCGTATCGTGCACACGCGCGTTTAGTTCGCGATGCGAGTTTCTCGTTTGGGTTCGATATCGCGTTTTGCGGAATTTTTGGCTTATATATGATTTCCATGTCTAAATTGCAGGTTTGCAGGCGGGGACAACGGACACTGCTACAGGGGGGAGCAGATGGTAGGATTTACCTAGCGTGGAGCGTAGTTGAGTAGATTTAACATCTACAGGGGAATCGCCCGCATGGCGTTATGCGTCTGGGCTAGGATTCTAATACTTGTCGCTTATTCTACGTCATTATTAGAATTGCGCCTTTACCCTATTTACTTAGATATAGTTGTACTGTGACTAATAGCCGTAGGGCACTGCACATATTATTGACGGTTCATGTTGCATGAGCACGGATTGTATGCTACACACACACCGTCAATAATTACCATGTCACACACCAACCATTATAGATACTATATTGCTTATCACACATGACATCTAGCTTATCGGTATACTTATACCTTGCTCATGTTTTATTTATACCCAGGGGGTTTCTTACATATTCTACTTATACCCAGGAGGTATACGACATCAGTTCTTATAGGTAGATACCTATACATTGCTACACCTGTATGTTACATACATATTCAGTTGCAGTTACATATTTACCTTTACTGATATTACTTAGTTGTACCTTATTGGTTTCGCATACATCTGGTTTCAGCTACATATTCTCATTTATATGCTCGCATTTCGGATATATCGCATATATTTATTCCTGGATTTGCGCATTGTTATTTGGATTTCACATGATGATTTCTGGATTTGGGAACCGCGGGAGTTCATGAAATTATGCATACATTGAAAATCCCCGGTTTCCTTGATATGATATTTGCGCAGTCACCATGAGATTTATCGGTTCTGATTATATACTCCATACGAGGTGTGGTTGCCGTATGAGGGTACATGGTGGGGCCCGGTATGGTTCCCCTCGGCAAGAAGATCGATGGATGTTGCCGATTGAGCCTGGAGGCGGGCTAGTACCTACCGATGAAAGTACTAATGACTCGGCGGGGATCATGAAGATACCGTTGGGAGTCATGTACGTATGCATACGTCGAAAGGCGAGGGTCAGAGCTAGGCACTCGTGCTTTCGGGACAGCGTATGATACGCACCTATCAGGATTTCTCTGTCGATGCTTGGCACATTGTTTTGATGATATTTCTTTTAAACACCTTTGTATATATAACAGGGGATTTAGCCGTTGTTATATATACCCTTACACCAATATTAGTGGAATGAGACGCTAATATATGTGTATTGACCCCATCATATTTATTTCTGCATATATATATATATATCTATATCTATATCTATATATATATATGACCCCATCATATTTATTTATGCATATATATATATATATATTTAGGATGCTAGGATCTTACTTGAGACTTTGACTTGGGATATCAGGAGATTCATTGAGATTGGACATACATATGAGATATTGATTTGTACATTCGGGATATAGGAGATTACTCGATATTGTACATTGAGGAGACGTGAGACTTATATGATGTGAGAGCCCAACGAGGGGGCTGATTTGAGGATATGGGATTTGAGTGTCTTGATGGATTGTGTTCCTACCACGATGACAGGATTCCGTGGGATGACATATTTCACTCCATACCTCATACCTTTTCACTTTTGCACTGTTCCATGTATTAGGAGTTCCTGTTAGTGTACCCTTCATGATTGCTGCATATTTGCATTTTCCTTTACCTATTGCATAGTTATTGCATACTATTGTCATGTTATTATTGCTTCATATATTGATTGTACCTGCTAGTGTACTTTTCATTATTCGGCATTTACATGACATGTTATTACTGTAATCGTATATCTTAGATTCATGCTGTACGTACATTCCTGCGATTACCTGCATATGTTATCTACTATTCACGAGTTGGCAACTTACCGCCGTTGTGCCACAGGTGTTTCAGGTTGTTCCCCTGAGTAGTCGAGGCAAGCTATTCAGCTATTCATCTATCATCTTTTGCTACAGATACCGCATCGGCTCACAGTATACTATTTTTCTTAGGTGGGTTAGATGATTATCTGTATTTCATATTGTACATTCGTTGTATCTTGTACTCTCCATCTACTATTATGTTGTAGACTTAGAGACTTGGTGAGGACGATATTGTATATTATTTATGGATTTGTTGTCTTTTATATACAGCTTTCTCTCTATTGTCTTTATTTCTTCACTACGTCGTCGTATATTTTTGTTGTATTCATCTTGGGCTAGCTTTTACAAAAGGGGGTGTTGCCAAAATTTTAAAGAAAGAAAGTAGGACTTTTAAAGAATTTGAGTTGTGATTTCAAATGTTTCAAAAACTTATATTATCTTTTCCGTTTTTTTCTTGGTTTAGATTTCTGGGTTTTGGCTTTGTTTTACTGCGTTACGTCTTTAGGCGTTGCGTAGTATTAGGGCCGTCACGTGCCAAATTTCGGGTCGTGACATCCAGACTGTGAGACCCGGCAGGAGGATGAGTATAGCGTCGTTCTAAATTAGCTTTAGAAGTGTATGTGTATATGACTCTGCCAGAGGGTTGTCGTAGTTAGTGGGAGCAGCGGAAGCGTTGGTGGACAAGTAGCTTATGTCTATTTATGGACTAAAGCAGATATAGCGGAGATAGATCATCTATTTCTGATGTGACAGTCATAGGTTTGACTTCATCAGAATAAGGGATGGATCTGTTAAGAAGGTAGTAGGATGTGATGTCCTGGTATTTGGATGACATACACAGAGTAGGAAGTGATATTCCTATACTGCGATCAGTTATATTTTGGTTGTCGCACAGTGGTTTCTCCATATAGGATATATAAATAAAATCAGACATTCTGGTTACTAGATCTATGGTTTTAGATCTAGATTTGGGTAGTTTCCCAATCTGGGTACTTAGACAGCATTCTAAAGGTGTTTTAGAATGGACGACTCCTGGCACGGTAGTGTACCTACAGATGATGGAGTCACCCTCTCTAAAGGTGTCTTACAGACTAAAGGGGAGATGGATGTGCATGATTGGCAGATCACTTGCTTAGGCAATTGAGTTGATCATGAGATGTCAAGTACCACACCTGATGTTGTTTTTGCAGTTGATGCAATAAGTTGATATTGATACAATCCTGGAGAAACATTCGGAAGCAGTTTTAGAACATAAGTGGATGTTCTAGGGATATGATAACAACAGCCTCTTTCAGAGACGGTTATCATTCCAGGCTTCCAAGATGACTTGGATGACAGAGTGGCTGTCAGAGTTATAGTTTTCCCTCTGACGAGGGGCAGTATTTTGGACAGGTGGTCCAAGCGGATACTGAGGGAGGCATGGCGCAGGATACTGATTAAGTTCAGTTGACGATACAGTCTAAGAAGTTTGGATTTGGAGATCATTTATGAACTAGGTCCTATCAGATATCCAGACATATTCTAAGACAAGTATTGCTCATTTCGGGAGATGGCTTTCTCCGCGAACTTGAGATAAAGAGAGACATAGAAAGAAACATCAGGGCGGATCCACTAGCTGAGGTTATTTCTCGAACGCAATAGTTTCACAAACGGGCTTTGTGAGACTGATCGGTAGAGGAGTTGGGTGTTCGTTATCACACGGGCTGTGAGTATGCGATATCGCAATAATTAGCCTTGAGTGCAAGTGGGAGATTGTTGGATATAGTGCCCTCAGAGTCAATTATTGGATCACAGGCACATGATTGCAATGATTGAGGGAGGACCTATGCCGGTAGGACAGTCTTACTCAAGAGAATAGTATACTATTTGGTTTATCTTTATCATCGTATACTGCTTTAGGTGATGGTACAGATCACTATTGCACGTTGATAGAGCCCTTAGGATTCTTGCTTGACTACCAGCAGTATGATGGCGATCATATACGTGAGAGTTGGGTAGTCAATAAGTACATCCTTAAAGTGGTCCCTAGTCATGGGAGTTTCGAGACTGGGCATCGATACTCCATTAGTAGACTAGTGTATACAGTTGAGACCCCGACGAGGTGCGGTGGCCGGTCTCACAAGCCATTGCTATCAGTTGCTTCACCTAAGATGTATACAGGTGCTCATTGGGTTATGAGTACACCGGACAGGACTCACCGGGAACATGCTAGTTGGTATTATACCTGACGTCAGATAGCAGTTCCCTGGTGACATGTGTACAGGTTAGTTCATCGACCTGAGATCGTCATTTGTCTCGTGTGAGTTCCCACTGTGCTTTGATTACTACCCTACCTCGGCTCAAAGGAGTCGTGCAAACAGGTTTTAGTTGGGTACAGTACCGAGCCACATGGAGACAGTGAGCGGATCGGCAGGGGTTCGTCTCTCCCGGTATTGGGGGTGAGGTCACGCTGTGTCTAGGAGAGCCATTACTCGAAGTCCTTGGACAAGGCAGGAGACTTTCTGGTAGGTATTCCAGTAGTATATCAGGGTATTCCGGGCTACACTCCGACATGACTTGTACCGCTTTTGGGGGTCTGACTTTTACCAGCCCCCTAGGCCCGACATGCGATACTCATAGACGAACGGACCGGCCTGTATGGATATTGTCACTGACGGACTCAGTAAGGTGTCAGGATGAGTTCGCTCATCGACCTCCCTTTTGGTCAATACCTGGTTCCCCATTACGTACAGCTAGTACCACCGACGTGCTAGTGGTTAAATCCACAGCCAAAGTATTGACGAGTATTAAGAGTGCCCCACAGATAGTTTCTCAAGTTTCGGGCGAAACGTTGTAGAGGCCGTTTGATATATGGCAGGGTTCGATCATATACGTGCGGTATTGCACGGATCATGATCGGACGGATCAAACTAGTGGGCTTTGGTTTAAGCCGGATCCTAGTATTAGATTTGTTGGATTACTTTAGTCTCGTCGTATTCACATTCAGTCGGAATGCAGGTGCAGGTATATATATACAGGTGAGGGGTATCCTTGTGATCCGTCACGAGTTTACTTTAGATGTTGCCGTATCTTTTTGTTGTTGTAAACATTTGGGTTAATGTTTACAAATGGAAATTATGAGCTAGAAACCATCATTTTGTGCATTAAATGAAACATGTACTTCATGGGTGAGTCATGGTATCATTTATTGTGCAAATATCACATTATGTGATTGATTAGTGAGTTGATTTGATGAGAGGAGAGAGAGGGGCAGCCAAGGGTAAGGTTGGCTCTCATATTATGATTTCCACTCTCTCTCATATTATCATTCTAGCATCACAAAAGAAAAGAGAAAGGAAACTCCTTCTTCTTCCTCTTTCTTCTCTAGCTCAAAACTTCCATCAATGGCTTCATCTCTAACCTCCGTCCATCTCATGGATGCAAGAGACAAAGTTGTCACAAACATTCTCTACAACACCTTGGACACGTCGACTAGCACACTTCGTGCCCGAGTTGCTTCGGATGAAGCGGGAGCCCGTAAAAAGACTCGTAGATGTGGTGCCCTTTCCGACAAGGAGATCGAGACCGGAGTTGCCGCGAGGAGTTTGGGATGGTGGCCAAAGACCGAAGGACACGGATCGATCGGTATAGTTTTCCACCCTCTCTCTAGATAGCTAGAAGTAGGTTAATGGTTCAATCCGGGTTTTAAGCATACGATAGTGCCGATTTTCAAGCTAAGAAAAATTTTCGTTTCCGCATTTTGGCCTCGGAAAGACGGCCGGGGCGCTACCGTAGACTTACAAAAATCCCACGTAATCTCTTCTAGGAAATATCAAAGCTCACAAAACCGCATCCAAACACTTCTAAACTAAACTAGAAACTAAAGTAAATGAAATACTACACTACTTGTGAAAGAATACCTCATTTGGCAACTCAAGAATCTTCTTGAGTGGCCCCATGTCTCCAAAATCCTTGCTTTCATGGTCCAAAATGCTTGAAGTGGTCTGATGCGTGTTTTTTGTGAAATGGAGATGGACTTTTTGTGATGTTTTGATGATGAAGTGAGTGGTTGAGGTTGTGGAGGGAGGAGGGCAGTAGCCATGGAGAAATGAAGGAGAAGAAATGATGAGGATGATGAATGAAACAAATGCCATGACCATGGTTTGACCCCTCACCTCTCACTCTCTCATGCCCATACCCATTTTTTTATTCAAATTCATTTTCTTTTCTTTTCTTTGGTTTTCTTTTCATTAAAACAACAACCATGCATGAATGAAGAAATAACCAAGAAAGAAAATGCAACAAGTGTTAAAATGTGACATGGTGCATGTCATGTGCACAAAACCGGATTAATGCGCGATTAGCGATATTTAATCGCGATTAGCATTAAAAGTGAATATAATTAATTATAAGGAGTTCATAATCTGGTTAAATCATATAAAACACTCTCATTTTAGAAATGCCTAAAATTTTCCAAATATTTCTCAATTTATCGGTATTTAATTATACCGCATAATAAAATATTCTTAATATTTATTATTTAATTATAAAAATTCCACAAAATAATATTTTATTTTTCTGAAATGTTAGAGTCTTCCCCCCTTAAAGAAATTCGGTCCCCGAATTTAAATTTAAACTCCACCAATTTCTAAAACATTTCAGTAAAAAGATCAAGTCGTCGGGGCTCCGAAATCATAAATGCATGAATCACATCATAGCGCAATGCATGCGCATGAAAAACAAGTAAATAAACCATAATCAAAACTCCGTCAAGCATCCCATAATCATCGGAGTTATGGTGAAGACACCAATGTCAAAACCCAAAACGAAAACCAACATGATATACATCAACTATGCATGCCAAACTCTTTTCCCAATCACCGTGCAAAGCGCGTATCACTGCACAGTAGCGGACGTCTATTGTAAGAAAATAACTATATGTATATATATCTTTTGTTTAACATACACGTCCCGCCGTTTGAAAATAATTTAGGAGGGTTTCCTTTATAAAATGTTTCGTTTCATTTCGGACACGTAGGTAAATACTGAGACTATAGCTCCTTTTTGGAAATCTCTTTGATAACTATCAATGCAAGCAAAACATATTCAGGTACTGTCCTCTGACTAGTCCTGCTGAGCTATTATACCAAATAGCAAATATCATAAAAATGTACTACTCATAGAAAATCAGTCCCAAAATGTACATAAGAATGCCGTGTGCGTCTGGTGCGCCCGGAAAATCGAAATCCATAAATGTGCCATGCATGCGCACAGAAACAAAATCTAAGTGCAACGAGTGTACACGAAACATCTGTCATAGTCAACGGGTGTGCCTGACAGCAATATCAGGTGCATCTGATATGCACGAAGAATCCCGATTTAGTGCATCTGGCGTGCACCAAAATCGCATCAAGCGCGTCAAATATGCGCAAGAATCCAAATCAAATGCACAGAGTGCACGAAATCAACATCAATATCATAATCGAAATCGACGGTCTACAATAAAGCTCAATCCAAATCAGATATACCGCGGTATATAATCTCACAATCATGTGCATCAGCATGCACAAATCAAATCAAAACACTAAAAGTGCATGAAAACTATGCCGAAAGCACAACTCAAATCATATGCATATCATAGGCATGAAATCAAATCAACCTCTCGAATGACATCAAATCGAAGTCAAGTGCAACCGTAGTATACAAAATCTCAATCGTGCAAACAAATCGTCCAAAATACCGAAATCCAAAAACTGACGGATGCGTGATATTTGAATCACCAAATCCCAGATCGTAAACGCTGTCGTCGATATGTCCTTTCTTCGCAGTCGAGAAGGTGTCGGTGCATCCAAAGCTAGTAGAGCAAAATATCTACTTGCCTTCTGTTCATGGTCTGGCGCCTGGTGCCTTTAGGCTCTTGTCTCTCACTGCGAATTGCTAGATATATAGCACCTCGTCTCAACGGCCCAATATGGATTGACGACGGAAACAACCCTACTCTGGCACATCCTCTAAAGATCTCTGGCCAACTATCTCGTCGACGATGCCGAACTCTGGCCTCCTGGGTGTGCACAATATGACCTCTCCTAGGTCCAAATCTTCTCGTATAGTATTCCAGAAAGGTTCTGTCGAAGTCTCTTCCAAATCTCGTTTCTGCCGAACTGCCCGGAAGTTTTCATCTTTTACTAAATCTATTTCTTGTTCCGGAACGGCTGCATACTCGTCATGACTCCTCCTGGAAGATATATCTGTATGTAACGCCTCTGCATGCGTGTCACATCTCTGATGTCAGCGGAGTGGAACATCGTCTTGTCATAATCTCGTACGAAGCTCTTACTCCAGTTTTCTCTAATGTCGACTGATTTGGACTCGTCTCTTCGTGGCTGCATGGACTGCGCTCCAACGGCTATACTCATATCTGGAGTCTCCCAAGCAATGTATCACATCACATGATATCCGAATGAAGTCGAACCATTCGATCGATTCGTCAAAGTTCCATAATCCCCCAAGAGCTCAACATCTTGGATACAGTTCAATAGTATTCTAGTACATGCCACAGTACCTATGGACCAGCCGTAAAAGGGCAAATCCAAGCCTCATCAATGGTACCGCTGAACTGCTGCAAACCCTAAGGTTTCAAAGCATTCTCATGGTCATTATATCGAGTTAGGGTTTCATTCTTCTAGAGGGTCCAGGGAATTACTTGCATGTTTCTCCAAATACTTTAAACTTGGAAAATGGGTTTCTGACATTCGATCGTCTTCCATCGACTCCCAACGTACCTGCGTGAAGTCGTCTCTAGCTGGAATCAATCAATCTGATGATCTCGCATCGGGGTAGGCAATGAATCACATGTCCTAGTCCTTCCTCCTTGGGTGACTAGCGATCTTCTATCATATCTCTAAGTATATGCTCGTACTGCATTAGCTCCAAACATCTGAGGCGATATCTTGTCATTCGCAGCAACAAATGGCTCATTCGTCTGCACGGGAACAGTTCCTCAATCATCAAGAGTAATCGGTGCATTGACGGTCATCACATTCTGGCTGGCCTCTAGCAGTGGCCCAATCCTCTGGTGCTGATCTGCACGTCCGAGAAATCTTGCAAAAGCGATCCATCAAACGCTCATGGCACGAAAAACACAATAAAACGACGCATCTATGCAAATCGTATGTCCGTGGAATCACGCCCTTGTCAGTCCTCGTCCGTGACAAGCTCGTGCTGACGCAAATCTAGCCGTAGCTCTGTCACGACCCGAAATAGCACGTGATTAGCTCTTGAATCATATGAAGTCTATAGGACCCCATCTAATTCAAGTAAGCCAAAAGCCCAGAAATATAAAACCATTTTAAGTAATAAATGAAGGAAAACTAGTTTTAAAGAAGTGAAGAAAACATGTTTTAAAAACAAGGTTTTTAAATAAGTAAGCCAAATATGCATTTTTAAATCCTCAAGACTTTTCTGAAAATTTCGGCAGAGTTTCCTTTGTAAATACTGGCCCCAAACGGGGTACAACAAGAATAATATATGCACAATGATAAAAGGCATCCCCAAGCGGGAGCTAGCTCTTCGTCAATCGACGGTCGCAACCAAAGCAATATAATATACAACGCCAAAGGGCGAGAATCAAAACTCAAAAGGAAACTCAAAATCATCAAGAAAACCATAATACTACAACGCGCGAATCTAAGGTCGAAATAATACACAACTGGTTTTCTAAGTCAGAAACAATATACAAGTTTGGTTGATGGAATTTACTAGATACAACTGAATAAAATAAATAAGTATAATGGTGGTAACGATGCAAGTGAACCCACCAACCAAAGAAATCACCCAAAAGGGAAGCAGTGTGCCAGAAAAGCCGCAATGAAAGCTGTACGGCGAAACCTGCAAGAACTGTGGCACAACGGGGGTGAGTTGCCAACTCGAGAGAAGAAAACATCACAGAGCAGAAATCGTATGTATGACTCGTCCTTGGTCAATACGATCAGATATATATATATATATATATATATATATATATATAAACCTCAAATGATAAAGTCTGAAGCATGATAAGGTGGCAGGGGTAAACATCTATACATAACTGTAGTACCAAGTGATCGTGCCAGTGCCTCAGGTAGCAACATATCATAAATATAAAGTGTGATCAATGTAATCAACATGAATCAATGTCAACTATATCATGAAGTCTATAAGTATGTGGTTATCATCCAACTATGAAATCAATGTCTGTATACATGTGGATCCCGTCCACGTGTCAACCAATGACACAAAACATCATGCATGTAAATATCATAAAGCATATGCAATGGGAGTATGAGGATATAAATCAACGTGTGTCTCTCGCGACACATCAAAATCATGGAACCGGAGTGTCTAGCATCGACACGCGAAAACATCATGAAACCTGTGCCCAGCATCGGCACGTAAATCCTCATATATCGGGCTCCGTCAGTCCGGATCGGCCCATGGGCTCCGTCAGTCCGGATCGGCCCATATCATCTCTCAACTCCGGTCGGTATCCTCCGGATATCCGCCAAGCCCAAATACTATCACCGATAGGTAGTAGTCCCTCTGCCAGGCTCACCGTCTGTATACACAGCATCCCTTTCTTGCCCCGGGGTACCATACCGGGCCCCACCATGTACCCGCACACGGCTCACGGCTCCTCCACGCATGGGGTATATATATACATCAAAACCGATAAAACTCATGCTGGGTGCACTGAAATATCATATCAAGGGTAACCGGGTTTTTAAACAATACCTACTCTCTTTTGAAATACACACAGTTCCCAAATCCAGAAATATTATAGAAACAACATATCTTAATGCGTATAATCATAAAGCATGATGTATGCGACATATAAAAGGAATGCAAGCATATCAGTATATCATGCAACATAAAATAGTAATATGCATATATTGAGGGAAAACCGCTCTTTTAAAATGAATCCAGTTTTAAAATATATCCTGTGGTTCCCAAATCTCCAAATCAAGCCAGAATCATCTATGTATGTGCAAATATGTATGTATGCAAGTATGAGTGTACAATATGTTTGTACACAAGTATGTCAAGCAAGGAGTCATATCCTGATGCAATAGTCCTACTGTATAGTGACATGGCAATTATCGATGATGAAGTGTGTGAGCCGGCAAGCAGGTGTACGTGGAACATACGCATCATCGATAATGGTGCTGGTGTCCTGACAGCATAGGTTTTATACAACAATAAACATATTTAAACATGCAATGTGATGCGAATAGCAAGAATATGCGGCAAATGAATAATAAACACGACAGTGAAGAATCTATATCAACATATAATTCTCATACAGTTTGCCATTTGAAATAAGACGAATCGTGGTTTTAGAAAAATAATGGCTACGGTGTTTTTAAGAGAAGATGCGTCTTTTGAAAATATCCGTAGAATCCCTTGACCTGTCTTTTAAAATACTCATGATTCGTTAGTTTTGTAATAGGTATGACTCGGGTCTAGTCTAACATCTACTAAATAAACTACAGATCTAACTAACAAGCTAATCGAAAGGGTATGGAAACCACCTGAATCTGAGTCGATATATAAATATAATAGTCGGTGATCCCACCTCAATAGTATCATATACGATACAATATATCATATGACATCCTCGAGTCATGAGTGCGAATCTATCATCAATATAAAGCTCGTACGGTAAATCATCGTACGGCATCCTAAATCTGGGTACGGGTCAAATATCACATTCATATCATCATTTATCTGGTATCCTGATCATCATATCTCATGAACTGGGGTACTGATTTAAGTCTAGTAAAAACCGATACCATCTATATAAATATATGTGCGTGTAAGAAAACACGCCTAAAGGCCCTCTAACATCTCACGTTGTATCCCATAATACGAATCACATCATATCATCGATTTCATGGCACCTTTCCCAAACTCATCGACTCATCTCCAAATATCATCCACTATCCTCATCATCCATATGTAGGTATACGTATATATATATATACGTCGCCCCATACCTAGGTGTGTGTGTGTGTATATATATATATACGTATCCTCATATATGCTCCAGTATAACAAAGTAAGCATGCGTATGCGTGTGCGTGTGGGTGTAAACCTATTCTAGGGTTCGCAACTAAGAAGCTATACTAGTTCACTTCTAAAAACCTTAATCTAACCATTGAACACCTAATCATATCCTGAATATCCATGTCACACATAAAGCTATCATATATATATAGTATATATATAGTATACTAAACATCAAACTGCGGTGGTGCTATACGCCATCCACCCGACTTCCCCCGTAGATATAATCTACTCACTTGATCTTGCTTGCCGATGTCGATGTTGCCATCATCTTTTTCATCGTCTCGAATTACCGTGGGGATACCTACACATATAACACATCGCAATGCGCATTAAAATCCAAGTCAAAACCGAAACGACACGCTAAAGGCCTATAGGTTAGAACCTATGGACCAAGCCTTCAAAACCACCAACAACCCTCGATATCGTCGTACAAACGTCAAGTGATCAAGGTAAAACACAATACTAGAAATCCAGAATTCAAAATACGCAAAACGAAACCCTAATTCAAACAGCAACTCTTAAAAATGGTCCCAGATTTTACCCTAGGTCAAATTGGTCAATTTTGCATATGCCAGGGGTCTAATTTACTTGAGATAAAGCCACAGAACAAAAAATAATCAATTCCATATTGCACTGGCCGCAAATTGCGGCCATAATGGATTTATTTGCGGCCAGGGTTGAGGGTTAGGGGCTAGGGTTTCAGTGGGGGGGTCCTAGGTTGCCTGTATGTTCACTGTCCTTGCAAAATAATTTTCAGGTCACCCGGGTGTTAGCAGATTTCAATTTCCCTATAGAATTTCACAAAATACGGATATCGGGGATTTCTAAGTTCGCTAATAGGGGTTCTAGTATCTGGTTTAGGTCTCCAAACAATCACCACAGGGGTTTAGGGTCAAAATTAAGCCTCAATTTCACTATCTCAATTCAATTTAAACTCTAATCCTTTTCTAGGAATTTCCAAACCCTACTAAACATCTCCTAATCACTTCTAAACATACATGGAAGCTAAAGTAAACCAGATTCTACACTAATGGTTCAGAATTTACCTCACTTGGCTCTCATGAATCCCCTAGTGCACCAAAATCAAATTTTTCTTGGTCCATATTGTAGCTTGTGAGCTTGTGCATCTTTTTTGTGAAGTGGGAAAGATGTTTAGGTGTAGTTTTTGATGGTGTTTTGAGGGTTTAGAGGTGGAGGGAGAGAGAGTGCTGCCATGAGAAGAAGAAGGAAGAAGAAATGATGAGGATGATGAAATGAAACAAAGGCCATGACCAAGGTTGACCCTCACCTCACTCTCTCTCTTGCCCATCCCTCTTTGTTTAATATTTTCTTTTCTTTTCCTTTTATCTTTTCTTCTCTTTTCTTTTGAATTAAACCAAAACATGTTTGAAAAATAAGAAAAGCCATGCTAGTAGAAATATAACACAAGTGTGAAAATGATATGTGCATGTTTTGCACAAAACAAGCTTAATGCGCGATTAGCGATATTTAATCATGATTAGCACTAAATTACTGTATAATTAATCATAAAAATTTATAATTTGCATAATTCACATAAAACACCCTCTTTTTAGAAATTTCCAAAATTTTCCCAAATTTATCGGTATTTAATTATACCGCCTTATTAAAATATTCAATATTTTATTATTTAATTATAAAAATTCCTAAAAATAATATTTTTTTTTTGAAATGTTGCAATCTTCCCCCCTTAAAGAAATTCGGTCCCCGAATTTAAATTTAAACTCTTGAATACTAAAACATTTCAGTAAAAAGTCCAAGTCGTCGGGGCTCTGAGATCTTCAGTACATAAAACACGTCGTAGCGCAATGCGTGTGCACGAACAATGAGCAGATAACTCTAAACAAACACTCCGTCAAGCATCCCGCAATCATCGGAGTCATGGTGAATACACAAATGTCAAATCCAAAAAAAAAACCAATATGATATACATCGAAACTATACATGTAGACATCAAATCTAAACATGTAAATATCTAAAAGAATTGCATGCCAAACCTTTCATGTTGCTGTGCTATGCGCGCATCGCGGCACAGTGGCGGACGTCTATTGTAAGAAAATAACTATACATATACTTATCCTTTGTTTAATATGTACGTTCCGCCGTTTTGAAAACAATTTAGAAGGGTCTTCTTGTTTTAAACGTTTCGTGTCATATCAGACACGTAGGTAAATACTGAGACTATAGATCTCTTTTTGGAAATCCTTTCGATAACTATCAATGCATGCAAAATATATCCAGGTAATGCTCCATAAGAAATCAATCCTAAAAATGTGCATATGAATGCTGCGTGCGTCTGGTGCGCACGGAAATCAAAATCCACAAATGTGCCCTACGTATGCACCGAAACAACATCTAAGTGCAACGGGTGTGCACAAAACACCTGTCAAAGGCAACAGGCGTACCTGACAGCAAAATTAGGTGCATCTGATATGCACAAAGAATCTCGATTTGGTGCATCTGGTGTGCACCAAAATCGCATCTCAAAACATGCGCTCAACATGCACGAAAATCCAAATCAGGTATACCGTGGTATATAATCTCACAACCATGTGCATCAGCGTGCACAAACCAAATCAAAACACTAAAAGTGCATGAAAACTATGCCGAAAGCATAAGTCAAATCACATGTATAACATAGGCATGAAATCAAAATCAACATATAGAATAACATCAAATCAAAGTCCTTGCAACTGTAGTGCACAAAATACGTATCACAGCACTGCAAGCATGAACTATACTGAGTGCAAAAATCAAATTAGGTTCATGCCATATGCTCAAAATCAACCCAACCGTATGAAATCCATGAAGTCATAAGCATGTGCAGCCAACGCGCAAAAACGATATCAGGTACAATAACTGTGCATAAATATGAATACCCAGTAGGTGCAACCATGCTGCACGAAAACGATATCAAGAAACTCAATCCTCAAAACTCAAAATCCAAGCGATATAAGCGTGATACTCGGATCACAACGCAAGTCGCAAAAAAAATGACATAGAGGTACACCTCCTACAATGTCGAAGAATAAATCGGCGCGCCCAAAATTGGCAGAGCAAGAACATCCGCTTGCCTCCTGCTCACGGTCTGGCGTCCTTTGTCTCTGGGTCCTTATCTTTTCTGTGGATTACCAATCTCTCAATCCATCGGCTCATCGGCCCTGTCAGGTGTGCTAACGGGGACGATTCCGTCCTGGCACTTCTTGGTCATCTCTCGGTCAATTTTCACGACCACTCGTAAAGCAGCATGTAACTGGCGTCGGCCTCTGGTCCTCCGAATACACATCATACATCTGATCCTAGGTGCAAATCTTATCACAGTAGTGTCCTGGAAGGAATCCTGCTCAAGGTCTCTTCCGATCTCGCCTATGTCGAACTGTACGGAGGCCGGTACTCTTGCATAATCTTTTCTCGCTCTCTGGACATCTGCGTCCTCAGCACAACATTTCCTCGGAAACTGGTCGCATCCCAACGTCTCTGTAGACATATCCGACCTTTAATCTTAACGGGGAGTAACAACAACTCGTCAGCATCATGCACGAACCTCTTGTCCCACTTGTCTGTATCATCGTCCACTTCGACGCCACGTCTCTTTTTACGCACTGCAAATGTTCTCGGCTACGGTCAATCCGAAGTCTCTCACACAGACTCGAAATCACGAACTCGGTATCTTCATCACTCTGTGGAAGATATCTAGCCGAACACGTCCTCAGGAACTCGTCCCAACCTGCGGAGGTATACTCCATACTCATCCATTCTTGATCAACTCACAACACATCTGGTGAGGTCCTCTATCCGAACCTGGTAAGCTTACTGGTCTCCTAGGTGTGCGTAACATGACTGATCCTGGGTCTAAGTTTTCTCGTATAGTATTACAGAAAGGTCCTGTCGAGGTCTCTCTCAAATCTCGTTTCTGCCGAATTTCCCGGAAGTTACCACCCTTACTATATCTGTTTCTTGTTCCGGAACGGCTGCATACTCATCGCGACTCCTTCTGGAAGGTATATCCATATACAATGCCTCTGCATGCGTATCGCATCTCTGGTGTCAGCGGAGTGGAACGTCATCTCGTGCGAACTCTTTACTCCACTCTGTTCCAATGTCGATTGATTCGGACTTGTCTTCTCGTGGCTGCATGGACTGCACTCCAATGGCTATACTCGTATCTGGAGTCTCCCAAGCAATGTATCCCATCACATGATATCCGAAAGATGTTGAACCTTTCGATCGATTCGTTAAGGTTCCATAATTCCCCCAAGAGCTAAACATCTTGGGTACAGTTTAATAGTACTCTAGTACATGCCACAGCACCTGTGGATCAACCGTAGAAGGGCAAACCCAAGCCTTACAAATGGCACTGCTAAACTGCCGCAAACCCTAAGGTTTGAAGGCGTTCCATGGTCATTACGTCGAGTTAGGGTTTCATTCTTCTAGAGGGTCCATAGCATTACTTGCATTTGTCTATGAATACTTTAAACTTGGAAAATGGGCTCCTGACATTCGATCGTCTCCATCGACGCTCAACGTAGCTGCGTGAAGTCGTCTCTAGCCGGAATCAATCTATCTGATGACCTCGCATCGGGGTAAGCAAACGAACCACATGTCCTAGTCATTCATCCTCGGGTGACTAGCAACCTTCTATCATATCTCTAAGTACATCTCGTACTGCAATAGCTCCAACATCTGGGGCGATATCCCGTCGTTCGCAGCAACAACTGGCTCATTTGTCTGCACGCTGAACAGCGCCTCAATCATCATGAATACGCGATATATCAATGGTCATCACATTCTGGCTGGACTTTATCAGTAGCCGGATCCTCCGGTGCTGATCTGCACGTTCGAGAAATCCCGTAAAAGTGATCCATCAAACGCTCATGGCGCGAAAACACAATTGAACGATGCCTCTATGCAAATCGTAAGTCCGTGGAAGCACGCCCTGGTCAGTCCTCGTCCATGACGAACTCGTGCTGACCTAACTCTAGCCGTAGCTCTCTTTGCCCGTGTAATCGTGGCAGCAAAATCATAACCAGTATCGATGAGGATAGATCATAGGAATGAATATAATACTGTGCAAGGAAATGTACATCCTAAGGCTCCTTAAGCGGAGTGGCGTATCGTAAGTATGCCGCGGAATATACGCACGGTACGTCACTCTACTGAAGTCACCTATTCCATCAACCAAGGTCAACCTATGCGACGAAAGTTTGGGTCTAATACCTCCTCGACTAAGTCTAAGTTCCGTAAGGTCAAGCCTAAGTTCCGAATATATATAAACGCTCTAGGCTCTTCATAGTCAAACTTAAACTCGAACCAAGGTTAACCTACCGCTCTGATACCAACTTTGTCATGACTCGAAATAGCACGTGACTGGCCATTGAATCATATGAAGTCTATAGGACCCCATCTAATTCATGTAAGCTAAACGCCCAGAAATCTAAAACCATTTTAACTAATAAATGAAGGAAAACTAGTTTTAAAGAAGTGAAGAAAACAATTTTTAAAAACAAGGTTTTTAAATAAGTAAGCCGAATATGCATTTTTAAATCCTCAAGACTTTTCTGAAAATTTCGGCAGAGTTTCCTTTGTAATACTGGCCCCAAACGGGGTACAACAAGAATAATATATGCATAATGATAAAAGGCATCTCTAAGCAGGAGCTAGCTCTTCGTCAATTGACGGTCGCAACCACGCAAGTAATATAATATACAACGCCGAAGGGCGAGGATCAAAACTCAAAAGGAAACTCAAAATAATCATGAAAACCATAATACTACAACGTGTGACTCTAAGGTCGAAATAATACACAACTGGTTTTCTAAGTCTGAAACAATATACAAGTTTGGTTGATGGAATTTACTAGAAACAACTAAATAAAATAAATAAGTACAATGGTGGTCACGATGCAAGTGAACCCACCTACCAAAGCAATCACCCAGAAAGGAAGCAGTGTGCCAGAAAAGCCGCAATGAAACCTGTACGGCGAAACCTGCAAGAACTGTGGCACAACGGGGGTGAGTTGCCAACTCGTGAGTAGAAAACATCACAGAGCAGAAATCGTATGTATGACTCATCCTAGGTCAATATGATCAGATATATATATAAACCTCAAATGATAAAGTCTGAAGCATGATAAGGTGGCAGGGGTAAACATCTATATATAAGTGTATTACCAAGTGCTCGTGCCAGTGCCTCAGGTAGCAACATATCATAAATATGAGGTGTGATCAATGTAATCAACATGAATCAATGTCAACTATATCATGAAGTCTATAAGTATGTGGATATCATCCAACTATGAAATCAATGTCTGTATGCATGTGGATCTCGTCCACGTGTCAACCAATGACACAAAACATCATGCATTTAAATATCATAAAGCATATGCAATGGGAGTATGAGAATATAAATCAACGTGTGTCCCTCGCGACACATCAAAATCATGGAACCGGAGTGTCTAGTATCGACACTCGAAAACATCATGAAACCTGTCCGCAGCATCGGCACGTAAATCCTCATATATCGTGCTCCGTCAGTCCGTATCGGCCCATGGGCTCCGTCAGTCCGGATCGGCCCATATCATCTCTCGACATCGGTCGGTATCCTCCGGATATCCGCCGAGCCCAAATACTATCACCGATAGGTAGTAGTCCCTCTGCCAGGCTCACCGTCTGTATACACAGCATCCCTTTCTTGCCTCGGGGTACCATACCGGGCCCCACCATGTACCCGCACACGGACCACGACTCCTACTCGCATGGGGTATATATATACATCAGAACCGATAAAACTCAAGGTGGGCGCACTGAAATATCATATCAAGGGTAACCAGGTTTTTAAACAATACATGCTCTCTTTTGAAATACCCACGGTTCCCAAATCCAGAAATATCATGAAAACAACATATCTCAATGCGTAAAATCATAAAGCATGATGTATGCGACATATAAAAGGAATGTAAGCATATCAGTATATCATGCAACATAAAACAGTAATATGCACATATTGAGGGAAAACCGCTCTTTTAAAATGAATCCAGTTTTAAAATATATCTTGCGGTTCCCAAATCTCTAAATCAAGCCAGAATCATCTATGTATGTGCAAATATGTATGTATGCAAGTATGAGTGTACAATATGTATGTACACAAGTATGTCAAGTAAGGAGTCATATCCTGATGCAACAGTCCTACTGTGTAGTGACATGGCAATTATCGATGATGAAATGTATGAGCCGGCAAGTAGGTGTACGTGGAACATACACATCATCGATAATGGTGCTGGTGTCCTGACAGCATAGGTTTTATACAATAATAAACATATTTAAACATGCAAAGTGATGCGAATAGCAAGAATATGCGGCAAATGAATAATAAACACAATAGTGAAGAATCAATATCAATATATAATTGTCATGCAGTTTGCCATTTGAAATAAGACGAATCTTGGTTTTAGAAAAATAAGTGCTACGGTGTTTTTAAGAGAAGATGCGTCTTTTGAAAATATCCGTAGAATCCCTTGACCTGTCTTTTAAAATACTCACGATTCGTTAGTTTTGAAATAGGTATGACTCGGGTCTTGTCTAACATCTACTAAATAAACTACAGATCTAACTAAGAAGCTAATCGAAAAGGTATGTAAACCACCTGAATCTGAGTCGATATATAAATATAATAGTTGGTGATCCCACCTCAATAGTATCATATACGATACAATATATCATATGACATCCTCTAGTCATGAGTGCGGATCTATCATCAATATAAATCTCGTACGGTACGGCATCCCAAATATGGGTACGGGTCAAATATCACATTCATATCATCATTTATCTGGTATCCTGATCATCATATCTCATGAACTGGGGTACTGATCTAAGTCTAGTACAAACCGATACCATCTATATAAATATATGTGCGTGTAAGAAAACACACCTAAAGGCTCGGTAACATCTCACGTCGTATCCCATAATACGAATCACATCATATCACCGATCTTATGGCACCATGCCCAAACTCATCGACTCATCTCCAAATGTCATCCATTATCCTCATCATCTATGTATAGGTATACGTGTATATATATACGTCGCCCCACACCTAGGTGTGTGTGTGTGTGTGTGTGTGTGTGTATCCTCATATACGCACCAGTATAACAAAGTAAGCATGCGTGTGCGTGTGGGTGTAAACCTATTCTAGGGTTCGCAACTAAGAAGCTATACTAGTTCACTTCTAAAAACCCTAATCTAACCATTGAACACTTAATCATATCCTGAATATCCATGTCACACATAAAGCTATCATATATATAGTATATATATAGTATACTAAACATCGAACTGCGGGGGTGCTATACGCCATCCACTCGACTTCCCCCGTAGATATAATCTACTCACTTGATATTGCTTGCCGATGTCGATGTTGCCATCATCTTCTTCATCGTCTTGAATTACCGTGGGGGTACCTACACATATAAAACATCGCAATGCGCATTAAAATCCAAGTCAAAACCGAAACGACACGCTAAAGGCATATAGGTTAGAACCTATGGATCAAGCCTTCAAAACCAACAACAACCCTCGATATCATCGTACAAATGTCAAGTGATCGAGGTAAAACACAATACTAGAAATCTAGAATTCAAAATACGCAAAACGAAACCCCAATACAAACAGCAACTCTTGAAAATGGTCTCAGATTTTACCCTAGGTCAAATTGGTCAATTTTGCATATGCCAGGGGTCTAATTTACTGGAGATAAAGCCACAGAACAAAAACGAATCAATTCCATACTGCTCTGGCCGCAAATTGCGGCCATAATGGATTTATTTGCGGCCAGGGTTGAGGGTTAGGGGCTAGGGTTTCTGTGGGGGGTCCTAGGTTGCCTGCATGTTTCACTGTGCTTGCAAAATAATTTTCAGGTCACCCGGGTGTTAGCAGATTTCAATTTCCCTACAGAATTTCACAATATACGGATATCAGGGATTTCTAAGTTCGCTAATAGGGGTTCTAGTATCTGGTTTAGGTCTCCAAACAATCACCACAGGGGTTTAGGGTCAAAATTAAGCCTCAATTTCACTATCTCAATTCAATTTAAACCCTAATCCTTTTCTAGGAATTTCCAAACCCTACTAAACATCGCCTAATCACTTCTAAACATACATGGAAGCTAAAGTAAACCAGATTCTACACTAATGGTTCAGAATTTACCTCACTTGGCTCTCATGAATTCCCTAGAGCACCAAAATCAAATTTTTCTTGGTCCATATTGTAGTTTGTGAGCTTGTGCATCTTTTTTGTGAAGTGGGGAAGATATTTTGGTGTAGTTTTTGATGGTGTTTTGAGGGTTTAGAGGTGGAGGAGAAGGAGTGCTGCCATGAGAAGAAGAAGGAAGAATAAATGATGAGGATGATGAAATGAAACAAAGGCCATGACCAAGGTTGACCCTCACCTCACTCTCTCTCTCTTGCCCATCCCTCTTTGTTTAATATTTTCTTTTCCTTTCCTTTTTTCTTTTCTTCTCTTTTCTTTTGAATTAAACCAAAACATGTTTGAAAAAGAAGAAAAGCCATGCTAGGAGAAATGTAACACAAGTTTGAAAATGATATGTGCATGTTTTGCACAAAACAAGCTTAATGCGCGATTAGCGATATTTAATCGCGATTAGCACTAAATTAGTGTATAATTAATCATAAAATCTTATAATTTGCATAATTCACATAAAACACCCTCTTTTTAGAAATTTCCAAAATTTCTCCAAATTTATCGCTATTTAATTATACCGCCTTATTAAAATATTCAATATTTTATTATTTAATTATAAAAATTCCCAAAAATAATATTTTATTTTTTGAAAAGTTACAAGCTCTCTCTGTGCCCGTGTAATCGTGGCAGCAAAATCATAAACCAATATCGATGAGGATAGATCATGAATGAATATAATGTTGTGCAAGGAAATGTACATCTTAAGGCTTCTTAAGCGGAGTAGCGTATCGTAAGTATGCCGTGGAACATACATACGGTACGCCACTCTCCTTAAGTTACCTACTCCATCAACCAAGATCAACCTACGCGACGAAAGTTCAGGTCTAATACCCACTCGACTAAGTCTAAGTTCCGTAAGGTCAAAGCCTAGATTCTATATATATATATACAAACGCCCTAGGCTCCGCATAGTCAAACATAGACACGAACCAAGGTTAACCTAGAGCTCTGATACCAACTTTGTCATGACCCGAAATGACACGTGACTGGCACTTGAATCATATAAAGTCTATAGGACCCCATCTAATTCAAGTAAGCCAGAATAAATCCCAGAAATCTAAACCATTTTAAATAAGAAGTGAAGAAAACTTATTTTTAAAGCAAGTGGTTTTAATAACATAAGCAGAATTTGAATTTTAAAATCTCAAGTCTTTTCTGAAAATTTCGGCAGAGTTTCCTTTGTAAATACTTGCCCCAAAAGGGCACAATATGCATAATATGAATAAAGCCATCCCCAAGCGGGAGCTAGCTCTTCGTCAATTGACGATCACAACCATGCAAGCAATATAATATACAACGCCAAGGGCGAGGATCAAAACTCAAAAGGAAACTCAAAATATCAAGAAAACCATAATAATAATACAACGCGCGACTCTAAGGTCGAAAGAATAAACAACTGGTTTTCTAAGTCTGAAATAAATACAAGTCTGGTTGATGGAGTTACTAGATACAACTGATTAAAAAAATACAACGGTGGTCACGATGCGAGTGAACCTACCTACCAAAGCAATCACCCGAGAAGGGTCAGTGTGCCAGCAAAGCCGCAACGAACCTATACGGCAAAACCTGCAAGAATCTGTGGCACAACGAGTTGCCAACTCGTGAGTAGAAAACATCACAGAGCAGAAATCGTATGTATGACTCAATCCTAGGTCAATACGATCAGTAACATATATCCTCAATATGATGAAGTCTGAAGCATGATAAGGTGGCAAGAGTAAACATCTATAAAAGTGTAATACCAAGTGCTCGAGTCAGTGCCTCAGGTAGAAACATATCATAAATATCCACTATTTCATGAAAGTAATACTATGATATCTAGGGTGACCATATAAGTATAGGCACCAGCCCTACCCAAGTCTATAAGTATGTGGATATCATCCAACTATGAAATCAATGCCTGTAAGCATGTGGATCTCGTCCACGTGTCAACCCATGACACAACAACATCATGCATGTAAATATCATAAAAAAAACATATGCATGAAAGTATGAGGATGTAAATCAACGTGTGTCCTTCGCGACACATCAAAATCAGGGAACCTGAGTGTCCAGCATCGACACTCGAAACATCATGAAACCCGTACCAAGCATCGGCACGTAAATCCTCATATCTCTCGGGCTCCGTCAGTCCGGATCGGCCCATAAAATCTCTCGACTCCGGTCGGTATCCTCCGGATAGCTGCCAGGTCCAACCAATCACCGGTAAGTACTAGCCACCCTGCCAGGCTCATCGTCTACTCCACGGAAAACATTTCTCGCCCCGGGGAACCATATCGTGTCCACCATGTACCCGCAGACGGTGCCTTCCACTCCTCAAATCGGGTATCACATGCCGATCTCAGAACCGAGAAAACACATGGTGGACGCACTGAAATATCATATCAAGAGAAACAGGGTTTTTAAAACAATACATACTTTTTTTTTTGAAATAACCACAGTTCTCAAATCCAGAAATCTCATGAAAACAGCATATCTCAATGCGTATAATCGTAAAGCATGATGTGTATGACATATAACAGAAATGTAAGCATATCCGTATATCATGCAACATGGAACAATAATATGCACATATCGAGGGAAAACCGCTCTTTTAAAATGAATCCAGTTTTAAAATATATCTTGCGGTTCCCAACTTTTCCAAAGTCAAATGCAGCATCGTAAAAAGGTGCATATGTAACTATAGCAAGTAAATTGTGCAAGGATTCATATCATGATGCAGCAGTCCTACTATATAGTGACATGGCTATTACCGATGATGATGTGTGTGAGCCGGCAAGCGAGTGTACGTGGAGCATACGCATCATCGGTAATGGTGCTATTGTCCTAGCAACAAGTTTCATCATTACTAACGAAAATACATATAAGCCTGCAATGCAATGCGAACAGCAGAATAAATGGCAAATGAATAGTAAATACAGCAATAAAGAAATATACATTCCTACATACGAGTCATACAATTTTTGGTATCTGAAATCGCACGAATCGTGGTGTTTAGAAAAATAGGGCTACGGTGTTTTTATGAAAAAGTACATCCTTTGAAATATCCGTAGTATCCTTTGGCCTGTCTTTAAAATACTCACGATTCGTTAGTTTTGGTAATAGGTATGACTCGTGCTCAGTCTAACATCTACTAAGTAACCAGAGGACTAAACTAACAGACTAGTTGAAAAGGTAAGGAAACCACCTAAATCTGAGTCGATATATATAAATATAATAGTCGGTGATCCCGCCTCAATAGTATCACATACGATACAATATATAGCATGACATCCTCGAGTCAAGAGTGCGGATCTACCATCAATATAAAGCTCGTACGGTAAATCCATCGTACGGTATCCCAATCTGGATACGGGTCGAATCTCACATTTATCTCATCATTCATCTGTTATCCTTATCATCATATCCTGTATTAGGGGTACTGATCTAAGTCTAGTACAAACTGATACCATCTGCATATATATGCGTGTATGAAAACACACGCCTAAAGACCCGCTATAATCTCATGTCGTGTCTTATAATACGAATCAAAACATATCACCGATCTCAAGGCATCATGCCTAAACTCATCGACTCATCTCCAAGTACCATGTACAATCCTCATCATCCAAGTATAGGTATACGTATATATATACATAGTCCCATACCTATGTGTGTGTATATATATACATATCTCCATATACGCACAAGTAATAATAATGCATGCAAGGGTGTGTGTGTGCGTGTGTGCAAACCTATTCTATGGTTCGCGACTATGAATCAACCATGACACTATCATCCAATAAACCAACATTTATCCCATGATCTTCTAAGATCCTACTTGTTAATCATCCAAATTCACAACACATATGTAAATGTATAACATATCACACGCTACACTACGAACTGCGGGGGTGCTATACGCCATCCACCCGACTTCCCCCGTAAATATAAATCTACTCACCTTGATCTTCGCTTGCCGATACCGATGTCGCCACGCGCAAGCTTGTCGTCTCGACGTCCTCGTAGGGATACCTACATACCATAACACATCGTGTCGCATTAAAATCCAATTCGCAAACGAAACGACACACGAAACTCACATAGGTCAAAACCTATGGTTTGCTCTCGCAAATCAACCAAATAACACCCGATAGAGACATATAAACGTCATGTGATCGAGATAAAACACAAATACTAAAATCCAGAATTCAAAATACGTAAAATATAATCGTGAATCAAAACAGCAACTCATGAAGATAGTCCCAGATTTTGTTTAAAGTGAGAACAAGGTAAGCAAACAACACTGGGGGTGATATATAAGGTGTATATGACCTACAGAAGAAACCAGGACCCCAAATTTTGCAGAGTGGCCGACCACACTAGCCCTAAATCCGGCCTGCTCGGATTTCCTTGGGAGTTAGGGTGTCGTTTTCACAGGGTCATCTCGTAGTAGTCCATCTAGGCTAGTGGTGTTGTTTATTTTTCTAGTAAAATTCCCACGTCATCCCAGATTTCCCTGCACCCTCAATTACCTCACAAACCAACATTGGAAAGTTTATGTTTTGGGTTTTCAGGTTTCAGTTGGGTTTGGTCTGAGTTTCTAACATCATAGGGGGGTTTAGGGTCACCACTAAGGCTTATTAGCACTAACACAACTTAAAATCCCACATAATCTCTTCTAGGAAATATCAAAGCTCACAAAACCGCATCCAAACACTTCTAAACTAAACTAGAATCTAAAGTAAATGATATACCACACTACTTGTGAAAGAATACCTTATTTGGCAACTCAGGAATCTTCTTGAGTTTCCCCAAGTTTCCAAAATCCTTGCTTTCATGGTCCAAAATGCTTAAAGCGGTCTGGTGCATGTTTTTTGTGAAATGGAGATGGACTTTTTGTGATGTTTTGATGATGAAGTGAGAGGCTGAGGTTGTGGAGGGAGGAGGGCAGCAGCTATGGAGAAATGAAGGAGAAGAAATGATGAGGATGATGAATGAAACAAATACCATGACCAATGTTTGACCCATCACCTCTCTCTCTCTCTCATGCCCATACCCATTTGTTTATTCAAATTCATTTTATTTTCTTTACTTTGGTTTTCTTTTCATTAAAACAACAACCATGCATGAATGAAGAAATAACCAAGAAAGAAAATGCAACAAGTGTTAAAATGTGACATGGTGCATATCATGTGCACAAAACCGGATTAATGCGCGATTAGAGATATTTAATCGTGATTACCATTACAAGTGAATATAATTAATTATAAGGAGTTCATAATCTGCTTAAAGCATATAAAACACTCTCATTTTAGAAATTCCTAAAAATTTCCAAATATTTCCCAATTTATCGGTATTTAATTATACCGCATAATAAAATATTCATAATATTTATTATTTAATTATAAAAATACCCCAAAATATATTTTATTTTTTTGAAATGTTAAAGGCCCACTCCCCAAGACCACCACAAGATGGTCTTGGCGGTGGGGACTCGAAACTGCCCCACCTTGGGCAGTTTCGGGTCTGCCTCACCCCCTGGCCACCTCGTGGTGGCCTCGTGGGTGGGGTACCCCCTCTAGGCCCACTAACTCATAGTTAATTTCATGCTCTTACTTCCCGCGAAGATTCGTGCGGGTTTCGAGTTCGTTTCGAATCCCGGATTGGCTCAAAACTATCGGTTTTGGAACTTTAGCTCACTGGATTTTCAAGTCTTAGAAAATTGTTTAAGTTTGCTAATTGCGTGCGGAATTCTAATGTCCTAGTTACTTTACAAGTTTTATGATGTATATATGTGTTTAGAAATGTCGACTAATTGCTATACGTCGATTAGTCGGGGTTGCACATATCTCTGATGATATTATGTTGGTTTGTGTATATGAACTTGTTGGATCGTCGTGGATGAATAGCCGAGGATGTGAGATGAGGGTTTTCATTCTTTCATTCGATGTAAAATTTGTAAAGTGATGTAATATTATTTTGCGGTGCACATCCGGGTTGAGGTTGTAGCCACCGTTGTTTTATTTCTTTTACTGTTTTTGCTCCTAGGAAGGTGGGGTGCACAAACTACTGGGTACTTTGAAGTGCCGAGTGGCCTACACACTTTTTTGAGGGAGGTTGCTTCGCTTCGGGTATTTGGCGGGTAGTTTTCCGCACCTGTCGGGGTGTATGGTGGGGTTTTGGCTATTCATCACGACCGTGGAATCCGTCATTCGTTACAGGCTCAAACGAAACGCAGATTTCCTAGTATATCCAATGTGTTCATCTGTGATCTGGAATGCCTATCATTGCGTCTGACGAATGGGTATTATTATATATATATATATATTATATAATAGACGTTTCTTATGTTTTGCATCCACGCTAGTCCAGCCCCCGCTCTGTCGTTAGTTAAGTAACCTAACGGGTGATGAAGGGGTCCCGTGGCGAATGCGGATGGCATAAGCGTACGTTTTATTTTTGTTGTTTTCTGCAATGGTAGGTTAATTGATGGGACTGCATTACATTAATTGAGAGCAAAAAAACCAAAGCTGAATCATTGGAACAAATTTTAATACCGCTCGGTTATTTTAAAACAGTAGACTTTTAAATGCGGAGCTTAAACCACTCCTTTTAAAAGCTATCAGGTTCCTTCGTTATATCAAGTTCACTACGTTCACGGTTTCGCCAAAACCATTCGTAGCCCTCCGTCATTTCATATAAATAGTCAGTAGTATTCAAGTTATGTTTGTTGGCCTTCATCAAGGCATAGTGATTGGTAGCTGCCGAGTGTTCATATGTAGCATAGATAGATGCGTTGGTTTGGAACAGTCGTACTACTGTTTTGGCCTTCGTCAAAGGTATGTACGGGTGGGTTCAAATTAACCTGGACAATGATGGGTAGAACTTGACATGTAACTTATGATATGTTAGCCTTCGTCAAGGTCATAAGAGCATGGGGCAAAAATCCACATCGGGAGTTTCTAAAGAAACTGAAACTTGCTAGTACTGCATACCATTTGGAGTGTGATAATGTTGGTAGGATTCCTTCAGGATTATCACACAATGATATTTGGATTCCAATCTTACTGTGAGCATCCGCTACTCCTCGGGAGATTCTTCACTTAAAGATCAATGCTATAAACCAAATAGGTGTCTAGAACAGTGTTAGCGGGGCTACGCCTCCAGGGAAAAGAGGTTATTTAATTAAGGAACTTCGCGAAAGCGTCGTAAAACCTCCCTCAAAGTACCGACACTAGCCTGGCCGAACGGTTAAGCAAGTATTGTAAGGTGTGCTCAATCCTAACTAATTCTTCTTTTATGGTTTGAGGAAGGATTCGAGAAATAGTGGGAGTCATCCTGTTTAGATAAATTAAAAACTAATCTAAACTTGCAAGAGCATCTTGCTGAGTGTATTCTTCTCTGTCTCCTAATTGCTGCGACCAGGTGACCAGATTCGTTTACAGATAGATAATAAAATGACAAAGTTATATTATAGTGACTGGCAAAGGTTTGTCCATATGTCCATTACCTATGACAAGCTGGACCACCTCATTACTACTGATAGCCCCCTCCGTCCCAGGTCCAGTTTCCACCATCGCGGATGTTGATATCTGTAAGACAAGGGAAAAAGACTGCGTGATTGCCAAGTGCCTCGTGTTGGCTTCATTTGATGGTGTATTCCAGAGGCAGCACGAGAAGAAAGACTTAGTTTCTATCTTCCTCCATAACAAAGTTTTATATGGAGAGCAATCTCGTATCGCAAGATATGATACCTTGAAAGAATTTCTTCAAGCGAGGTTGGCTGTCGGATCATCTGTAGGGGACCACGTCCCTACAATGATTAGCTATATTAAAAAGCTCATGGACCTGGAGACCACGTTGGAGAACGAGTCATATGCTGACTTGATTCTAAAGTCCCTACCTCCTACTTACGGCCAGGGGAAGAAAGTTATACTTCCAGTTGAGGGTACCCTGAAGGAAACCAGGGGGACACCCACTCTTCTTATTGGAGAATCTTCCTTTTCTGGATCTAAGGAGGATACCAAGGGTGAGAAGAAGAAGACCCCCACAAAGCCGATAGGCGGTATCGGTAAGGTAGAAGAAAAGGGAAGGGCAAAAGTTTCGAGGTTAATAGTAGGGTGTTAGTTATATGTATGCCCTAGAGGCCATTACTGTACATAGGATGTATATTGTAGTAGATGCTGGGACATATATAGGGAGGACTTTCTTGCTCGACATGATAGTATGCTATCTGGTTACCCTTTACCTTAACGTGTATGCTGATTGTCTCTCTGTTACATGTTGGTAAAGCCCTTAGGATCTGTACTTGACTACCTGGATTATGATGCGGATCATACTAGTGGGGACATGGTAGTCCATAAGTACATCCTTCAAAGTCCCTAGTCGTGGGTGTATCGAGACGGGGCATCGATATACCAGTGTAGACTAGCGCATACCTTCTCGACCCATACAGATGGGCGATGGATGATCCCATATCCATTGGTGTTTGACATCAGAGATGATATACGGGTACTCAGTAGAGACTGGGTATACTGGACGGACTCGCCGAGAACTCCCAGATGGTATTATACCTCACGTCAGATAGCAGTTCTCTGGTGACACTGGTACAGAGTAGTCTGTTGATCCGAGATCGTCATAGAGTCTTGTGTGGTTCCCACTGTGCTTTGATTTCCATCTTACCACGTCCAAGAGGGCGTGCAAAACGGTGGTTTTTGGGTACAGTCCTGAGTCACATGGAGGCAATAAGCGATAGGAGGGGATTCGTCTCTCCCGGTATAGGGAGTTGATGTTGCGCTGTGTTCGATTGGCTATAACAGGAAATCCCTGGCCAGGGTTGCTGAGATTTACTGGTAAGTGTTACCAGTAGTTTCTCGAACAGTTATATACCTCATATCGACACGACTTATCGAGCTATTGGGGTCTGACGTTTACCACCCCTAGGCGAGATATGCGACATATCAGACGATCAGACCGGACTGTACGGTAGTGTTACTGGTTGGATTCACTGGAGTGTGAGCGGGCTTGCTCGTCGATCTTCAGATCGCTCAATACCCGGGTGGCCGTTACGTTTAGCAGACCGCTTGCGGCTTGTGGGTGATTGATATGATCATCATCTGCTGCCGGCGTATTGACGAGTCTTTAGAGTCCTACACAGAGGTTTCCTGGCTCAAGCGAAACGAAATAGGAGCGCATATGAGATATGTGCGGGACCGAGAATAATACGTGTATGTGATACCGTATTCCATTCTCGCGATGAATGTATCGAATGGTTGTATGCGATATAACCTAGTTATCGATTCAAGCGTTGATTCGATAAGACGATACATTGTATACTAATCGGTTGTGTGCGACATGACCGGATCATTGAATCAAGTGTTGATTTAATGATTTAATGTATAATTATATATTTGATATATTACTTTGCATTAACTAGTATCGGTTCACTTTAAATGGATTTTCTCACTCGGGTGTGCGCATTGCATATGCGATATGATTTTGTGCACTTGCTTGTATCATGTTTGATGATACATGCTTTTTGGTTAAGTGTAAAGTATTAAACCTTGGTTAATGAATAGGTTAGGGTTTATTATTTGTTATTCATTTATCTTATTTAATTATCCATTTATTTATGATAAATGAATAAAAGAAAATGAAATGAAATGGTTGCTAATTTTGGATTCTAGTTGAAGCTTCTTGATCTTTTGACTAAGTGACCATTTTGTCTCTAGCTTAACCCTAACCATTCCTTTAACCATGATTGATTCTCTACACATTACCATGGTTAAAGATTATGATAAGTATTCTTTTATTTTACATTTTCTAAATAACTTATCATAACAATTTCCTTCTTCTTCTTCATTTCTTCAAGTGAAGAAAGCTTGCCTCCATCAATGGCAAGTGATGAAAAAGAGTGAGAAATCCAAATCTAAAGTCTACCCACTTCCTATTTCTTCATCCTCTACCTCTTGCCAAGTAGTAGAGTGTGTTTTCTTCACAAGTTTCATGACTTGGTGAAGTGAGAGCTTGATCTTGCGATGCTTCGACGTAGATCATCTTCGGCATGGACATCGACGACCTAGCTCGCTTATTCTTCGACGAAGCCGACGCTAGATCCCAGATTCCTTTTGGACAACGGAGAGGACTTCGTTGCGGAGCTAAGGAGGTGGAGCACCGGATCTACAAAGGTTGTATTTCCGATTCTTATAGTTAAGTGTTAACTAGTTAGCTTTTTCGCCTAGTTTTCTAGCAAACGATCCGTAGTTTAGGGTTTCTCGGCACCGTAAAATTTTATATTGGCATGTTCGATGCCTTGTGAGACCTCACTAGGGTGCCTAGGAACCCTACAGTGGTATCAGAGCCTAGCTAGAGCCTTAGGCGAAGTCCAGACGGAATTTGAAGTCCGAACGAACCCGAAACCCGATCACAAACTTGCTCTCTGTACTTTTTCTCAAATCGTGGATTTTTCCAAATTAAAAATATGCAGAAAAATAAGCAGGGTTTTCTAAGAATTACGGTAAAAAATTTTGGTCGTAATTCCATCAAACAGCCGCGGAAACGCGGCCTTAGCCCACGTGGCGCGGCGGTTCCGAGGCAACACTGTTGCATCGTTGACCAAAATTTACACAGTAATTATTAGTTTGCTGTGCTGAGTTCTCTGGGTATTTTTAATATTTTATTCAAGAGTTGAATTTTCTGGAGTTGTTTTGGGGATTCGGTGTTTCGATCGGGGTATCAAATTTTGTCTGTGTGGCTTTCCGGATAGTTTTTAGAATATGTTAAAAAGTTCGACCGGATATAAATACCCAATTTTTCCCCTGTCGTTAAATTTCCAAGTGTTGGATTTTTCCGTAGTTTAACGACGTTCTAAGTAGTGCAAGTAACGCGATGGACCCTCTAGAAGACAACAAACCTTAACTCGATTATGTGACCGTCTTGAACTGCCCTTTGAACCTTCGGGTTTGGGGCAGTACGGCGTGCCACATGCGAGGCGTTGGCTTGACCCTTCTACGGCTGGACCGTCGGTACTGAGGCGCGAACTGAATGTTGTTAGACTTATTTCATGTGTTGATCTGTATCGGGAAAACTTGGGTGTTCGAATGTACAATCGGAAAGTTTAACATTTTCTAATTATCTGGAATGGGATACAATAATTGGAATTCACAATAGTTATGTGATAACTAAATGAATGTTATAAACGTAGAAGTTTAGTCTCACTTGATCAGTTGCCACGGAATTTTGATGTGATCAAAAGTCCGTCGCAATCACGTAGTGTACGCGGATACTCGCCGGGTAAACTTAATAGACAGCCTCACTCCATAGCCCCGACCAAGTGACTGTAGGAGAACCCCGTCGCCGAAAGCATCCGTCCGGGTGCTCGCGGTAGCGGTGTTCCGCCTTGGTGCACTTTGTCGTCGGTATCGGGGGTGCAGCCGCCTACTAAAGTTTGCGACGAGTATTCGATCAGAATGTCGGGAATCTTGTTGAATTGCCCGACTTGATATTGAAAAGTGTTTTCGATAATGAGACTAAAATGCGGGGTTTATAATTGTTAGGCATGCGATGTCTAAGGAATTCATTTGGTCAGGTATGTGATGTCTGAGGTGGTTGCGGATTCCAACTGTTGTAGTTTTACACTTTCTTTTCTGTGACCGTAAGTGTAATATATGATATCGCCGGTTTCGTTGCTATATGTCAACGACAATTGGGATGCGCATATTTACTTACGTTGATGACATGTGATGTTATGTGTTGCTGGATATGTTATATTGGATCGTCGTCTTTGAATAGCCGGGGTTTTTTATGTGAGATGGGTGTTTTTCATTTTCATTCATGTAAAAACTTGTATGTAATATTCTTTTATTGGGGCGCTTCCAGGTTGCGGAAGTTGTCACCGTTTGTATATTATTTACTTTTCCGCACTAGGATAGACCCAAAGAGGAGGGCACAAGTAACCGGGTTCTGGAGTCCAGTGGGAGACCAACTCGAGGAGTCGAGTCCGGGTCTCCTAACTCTAGAATTAGTAGGGTTGCTTGCCGCTCTCGTAGGGGTCTAGGGGTGTGGGTTTGGCTATTCATCGCGACCGTGGAATCCGTGTTTTATACTGGCTCGTATTGAAAACACGGACGTCCTAGTATATCCAATATTTCATATGATTCTTCTGCTGCGATATCTGTGATGTGATCATGTGATGTTCTCTGATAGATACAGTATATAGTATATATGATATATTATATAGACGTTACTTATGTTTTACACCCGCGCTAGCCCTGCCCCGCTCTGCCGTTAGTTACCTAACCTAACGGTGCACGAGGGGACATCGAGGCGAATGCGGATGGCATAAGTGTACGTCGTATTTATCTGTAATGTTTAGGTACTTAAATGATGGGACTTCATTAATGTGATTAATGAAATAAAAGAAACCTAAGATGTTGTAGAATCGAATTTCAAAATAAAACAGGTAGCTACAGTTCTTGCTTTGCACAGCGGTATATGTGATATATCCTGCACCTTATTCGATGAGGAAAGGACCGAGATCCCTTCACCGGGAGTGACTCCTTTTGCAATAACTGGCAGATGCTACACACTCGGTTTGTCTTTTGATTGCTTTTAGGTGTTTTTGCTTTGCATAGTGATATATATGATATATCCCGCACCTCATTCGACGAGGAAAGGACCGACGATCCCTTCACCGGGAGTGACTCCTTTAGCAAAACTGGAAAAGCCTCAAAAGCACTCCATTTCAAAAACATTTGATTCTACAACAATATCAAGTTCATTACGCAATAGGTTTTCAGAAAAACCTGTCGTAGCCCTCCGTCATTTCAGATACGTACTAGTTAGTATTCGTGCTGCGGTTGTTTGGCCTCCGTCAAGGCGCAGTGTACGGTAGCTAACTAGTGCTTATCTGCTAGCATATGATGCGATTGGATTAGGGTATTCGTACGGCGTTGTTTGGCCTCCGTCAAGGGTCGTGCGGGTTGGTTTAATTCAATCGAGAAATGACGGGTTGAACTTGACTAGCGGACTATGGGTTGTTTGGCCTCCGTCAAGGTCATAGCGAGCTAGGGGCAAAATATTATCGGGAATTTCAAGTGTTGAAATTTGCAATGAGATTGCATACCTTCTATGAGATAGTTGGATCCCGATACCCGCTGCGAGTAAGTGTTACTCCTGGGAGAGTTTTATACATTACAATTAGCCGATCAAGTAGGTGTCTAGAAAGGTGTCAACGGGGTTACGCCTCTGGGAAAACGAGGTTTACATTAATTAGGTTCGTGCGAAAGCACAGGGGACCTCCCTCAAAGTACCGACACTGGCCTGGCTGAAAGATTGGCGAACTTGTAGTGTGTAATTAATCCCGGCTAGTCTTTCCTTTTAGGGTTTGAAGGAAGATTTGATAAAAAGCAGTGGGAGCCATCCTGATTAGATAAAATAATAACCAATCTATTCTTGACAGAGCGCACGCTGAGTGTTTTCTTCTCTCTCTCTCCTGGTAGCGACCATATCACGCCTTAATCAAGATAATAATACGGAATATTGACCGAACCCGCTTGTTATACTGAGCTGGGGAACGTTGGTCCCGCTCCAACTTATAATTGTTATAAGACAAAGCAGGAAATTGGGGAATACCAGATTTCCCGTGCCGCCCAAACGAAGAGAGTGCATGCCGATGCATCATCTTCGGGTTTGTTCATTATACAGAACTGTTTCTCAGTATCCTTTACGTCCTGGGTATGTGATACCGGATCAGGATCCCAGATATGTAATCTGTTACATAGGGCTACAGATAGGTAGAGAACTGAGAACGGGTGATAAGTTTCATGAGGCAGAAAACGGGGCAAGTGTTGCATCCAAGTCTGTTGGTCACTGTCACCCTGTATTACCAGAATACATTGATTCTGAACGAATGTTATTAGATATCGAACCTGATATACAAAATCATATCAGTCTCTTTATTAGTAAAGAAAGGATATAATTTTGTATTGATGGATAATGTTTTTGAACATTTCCTATATCAAAAGTTGATCGGATCAGGCACGTTATCTAAAAGCATTGATGTTCTAAATCAAACTACAGCTCTTAGTACACGGAACACACACAAGAGAAAGAGTTCAGAAATGAACGAATCCTTCTTGAGGCATTGTAGACTAGGCCATATCAATGCGACCCGACTAGCTGAAGTTACATGTAGATGCATATTTAAATCAGTTTGAATTTACATCTTATGAAACTCGCCAGTCATGTCACAAAGATAAGATGACCATAGCTCCGTTTACTGGAAACAGAGAAAGAGTTAATGAACTCTTGGGACTGATACATGATGATGTATGTAAGGTCTCCTGTCTACGCATGCCAGGACTGGTTCTTTATACTTCATTACATTCTCTGATGATCTTTCGAGATTCAGACCTATGTTCCTGTTGAAACACAAGTCCGAACCTTTTGAGATATTCACAGAATATAAGCGAGAAGTAGAGAACCAGAATACGGGTATAAGTATTATTTCCTATGATGAGATCAAGGAGGAGAATACTTGAGCACGGAATTCCTGGACTATTCTAAAGGAGAATGAGATTCTCTCTCAGCATTACTCCTCCGAATACACCATAGCATGATGGTATATCGGGGTGGAGCAATTACACCCTATGTGATAAGGTGTGCTCTATGATGGGTAATACTGAGTCACCTTTTTCTTTTTGGGAGTTATGCGCTTGAGAAGCTGCATACCTATTGAATAGGGTTCGAATCAAATCAATGCCTACCACTTCATATTTGATATGATAAGGGAAGAGCCCATGTCTTAAGCTAGTTAAGATTTGGGGTTGTCCAGCCTATGTCTGAAAAGTATAATCCGGACAAGCTCGAGGCAAGGTCTGTTATGTAGAACTGGAAATGTTCCAGCTATACAAACAACAGCAAATGATTTGGCAGAACCAAAGGATTCAGTAGATTCCAACGAACCTCAGCCTCTCCGCCGATCTAGTAGGGTTCCTCACCCACCTGAGAGATACCTCGGTTTCTCTATGACAGTGGGAGCGAGGATTGCATCATGAGATGATGACCCAACTAGTTTCGAGCAGGCCATCGAGAGTGACGACTCTGTAAGAATGGCTGGATGCTTAGTGATCTGAGATGGAATCCTTATACACCAACAAAGTATGGACTTTGGTTGCTATATCTGAAGGGTTAAATCCCCATCAGGAGCAAGTATATCTTGAGAAGATTACTTGGTGTAGATGGAAAAGTTGAGACTTTCAAAGCTAGACTTGTTAAAAGTTTGCATCATTGACCAGGAGTGGATAATGGTGAAACCTTTTCAAGTAGCTATGCTTAAGTCCATCCAGATCCTACTTGTCACGGCTACATACCATGACTACGATATCTGGTGGTTGGGTGTCATGACTGCTTTTCTAAATGGTGTTTTAGAAGAGTACGTCTATAAGTACACAGCCAGAGGGCTTCGTAGATAGTGGGAGCAGCGGAAACGTGTGCAAGATGCTTTATAGGATTAAAGCAGGCATCGCGGAGTTGGAACATCTGTTTTGATGGATTAGTCAAAGAGTTTGACATCATCAAAATGGTAGATGAACCTTGTATAAACAAAAAGGTAGTAGGGAGTATGGTGGTGATCCTCGTAGAGTACGTGGATGACATACTCTTGATAGGGAAGGAGTTTCCTATGCTACGCTCGATCAATCTCCGCTTATCACAATGATTCTCCACATAGGATCAAAGTGATACCTCCTATATCCTGGGTTTTTGGATCTATGAGATAGATCTAATTGGATGTTAGGATTCTCACTAGTTGTAGTGAGATGGTGTCAATCGATCCTGAGGAGAATCGCTGGAAGGGTTCCAGTGTGATAAAGACGACTGAATGTCAGTCGCAGGCATTGCCTTTACCCTCAGTAAAGGGACGGTATGTTGGAAGAGTTCCAAGCTAGATACCGTGGCATACTAGACGATAAAGGCTGGATACATCGCTACTTAAGATGCCACCAAAGTGGCTGTCTGGGTGTATATTGGTTCATGAGATGAACTTAGTTCCTCCCATTGTGTGACAATGGGGTTGTGGCTTATGCCAAGGAACGTCCGTCCCATCAGTGATCCAGACATATTCTAAGGCAGTATCACTTGATCATGGAGATGGTTGATCTCCAGGGAGATCGAGGATAGGAGAGTAGACTCAGAGGACAACACAGCGGATCCACTCACAAAGGCATGTTCCCAGAGAGAGATTTTTATGGGATGGTTGAGTATGAGATACTGCAACCACTGCTATAGATGGCCCTAGTGCAAGTGGGAGATTGTTAGTTATATGTATGCCCTAGAGGCCATTACTGTACATAGGATGTATATTGTAGTGGATGCTGGGACATATATAGGGAGGACTTTCTTGCTCGACATGATAGTATGCTATCTGGTTACCCTTTACCTTAACGTGTATGCTGATTGTCTCTCTGTTACATGTTGGTAAAGCCCTTAGGATCTGTACTTGACTACCTGGATTATGATGCGGATCATACTAGTGGGGACATGGTAGTCCATAAGTACATCCTTCAAAGTCCCTAGTCGTGGGTGTATCGAGACGGGGCATCGATATACCAGTGTAGACTAGCGCATACCTTCTCGACCCATACAGATGGGCGATGGATGATCCCATATCCATTGGTGTTTGACATCAGAGATGATATACGGGTGCTCAGTAGAGACTGGGTACATTGGACGGACTCGCCGAGAACTCCCAGATGGTATTATACCTCACGTCAGATGGCAGTTCTCTGGTGACACTGGTACAGAGTAGTCTGTTGACCCGAGATCGTCATAGAGTCTTGTGTGGTTCCCACTGTGCTTTGATTTCCATCTTACCACGTCCAAGAGGGCGTGCAAAACGGTGGTTTTTGGGTACAGTCCCGAGTCACATGGAGGCAATGAGCGATAGGAGGGGATTCGTCTCTCCCGGTATAGGGAGTTGATGTTGCGCTGTGTTCGATTGGCTATAACAGGAAATCCCTGGCCAGGGTTGCTGAGATTTACTGGTAAGTGTTACCAGTAGTTTCTCGAACAGTTATAGACCTCATATCGACACGACTTATCGAGCTATTGGGGTCTGACGTTTACCACCCCTAGGCGAGATATGCGACATATCAGACGATCAGACCGGACTGTACGGTAGTGTTACTGGTTGGATTCACTGGAGTGTGAGCGGGCTTGCTCGTCGATCTTCAGATCGCTCAATACCCGGGTGGCCGTTACGTTTAGCAGACCGCTTGCGGCTTGTGGGTGATTGATATGATCATCATCTGCTGCCGGCGTATTGACGAGTCTTTAGAGTCCTACACAGAGGTTTCCTGGCTCAAGCGAAACGAAATAGGAGCGCATATGAGATATGTGCGGGACCGAGAATAATACGTGTATGTGATACCGTATTCCATTCTCGCGATGAATGTATCGAATGGTTGTATGCGATATAACCTAGTTATCGATTCAAGCGTTGATTCGATAAGACGATACATTGTATACTAATCGGTTGTGTGCGACGTGACCGGATCATTGAATCAAGTGTTGATTTAATGATTTAATGTATAATTATATATTTGATATATTACTTTGCATTAACTAGTATCGGTTCACTTTAAATGGATTTTCTCACTCGGGTGTGCGCATTGCATATGCGATATGATTTTGTGCACTTGCTTGTATCATGTTTGATGATACATGCTTTTTGGTTAAGTGTAAAGTATTAAACCTTGGTTAATGAATAGGTTAGGGTTTATTATTTGTTATTCATTTATCTTATTTAATTATCCATTTATTTATGATAAAGGAATAAAAGAAAATGAAATGAAATGGTTGATAATTTTGGATTCTAGTTGAAGCTTCTTGATCTTTTGACTAAGTGACCATTTTGTCTCTAGCTTGACCCTAACCATTCCTTTAACCATGATTGATTCTCTACACATTACCATGGTTAAAGATTATGATAAGTATTCTTTTATTTTACATTTTCTAAATAACTTATCATAACAATTTCCTTCTTCTTCTTCATTTCTTCAAGTGAAGAAAGCTTGCCTCCATCAATGGCAAGTGATGAAAAAGAGTGAGAAATCCAAATCTAAAGTCTACCCACTTCCTATTTCTTCATCCTCTACCTCTTGCCAAGTAGTAGAGTGTGTTTTCTTCACAAGTTTCATGACTTGGTGAAGTGAGAGCTTGATCTTGCGATGCTTCGACGTAGATCATCTTCGGCATGGACATCGACGACCTAGCTCGCTTATTCTTCGACGAAGCCGACGCTAGAGCCCGGATTCCTTTTGGACAGCGGAGAGGACTTCGTTGTGGAGCTAAGGAGGTGGAGCACCGGATCTACAAAGGTTGTATTTCCGATTCTTATAGTTAAGTGTTAACTAGTTAGCTTTTTCGCCTAGTTTTCTAGCAAACGATCCGTAGTTTAGGGTTTCTCGGCACCGTAAAATTTTATATTAGCATGTTCGATGCCTTGTGAGACCTCACTAGGGTGCCTAGAAACCCTACATAGGGAAGGAGGGATGTTCCTATTGTTACGGGAAAGAGCATTGGCAGAAGGGATGCAGGGCTTGGAAAGCCAGAATCCAGGATCCGAAGCATGTTGTGGCTTCGACTTCGGGTGTGTTTGTGATTGAAAACGGTCTGTCAATTAACTCCACTTCCTGGATACTAGATACCGGATCAAGATCTCATATTTGTAATTCATTAAAGGCTTTGAGAAACCATAGAGTTATCAGGGAAGGTGATATGACTCTCAGTGATGCTAACGGAATGAGCGTGGACGCTGTATCCGTAGGGTATATCACCTAGAATTGACAAGTGGGCAGATATTGATTCTACGTATTTGTTTGTGTGTACTAAGTCTAGTTTGTAAGCGATGTGGTTCACATCCACCTAAATCAACGTTTGATTGGGTCAGGTACACTAGAGGACAGTATATATTGAATCAAGCTCAGGTTTTCAAACGTCCAGAACACACTTAAAAGAATGTCTCCAGAATTAAATAAAACTTTCTTATGGCATTGTAGACAGGGTCACATCAATGAAACACGGTTGTCGAAGTTACATAGAGAGGGATATTTGGATCTGTTCGAATATCAGTCTTATGCAACTTATCAATCTTGTCTCATAGGAAAGATGACAAAGACTCCGTTCACTGGACACGGAGTAAGAGCGAGTGAGCTTTTGGGACTCATACATAGCGATGTGTGTAGTCTAATGTCTACACATGCAAGAAGTGGTTATTCCTATTTTATTACTTTTACGGATGATTTCTCTAGGTATGGACATGTCTTCTTGATGAGACATAAATCTAAGGCCTTTGAGAAATTCCGAGAATATAAGAATGAAGTGGAAAAACAAACCGGCAAAAGTATCAAGATACTAAGATTTGATCGAGGTGGTGAATACTTGAGTGTCGAGTTCCTGGATTACTTAAAAGAGAATAGAATTCTCTCTTAGCTTACTCCTCCATACACACCACAACACAACGGTGTATAGGAAAGGCGGAACAGAACCCTATTGGATATTGTCCGTTCCATGATGAGTAACACTGAGTTGCCGCGATCCTTCTGAAGTTATGCACTAGAATAAGCTGCATATCTTTTGAATAAGGTTCCTACCAAGACTGTGCCTACCACACCATATCATATGTAGAGTGGGAAGAAACCATATCTTCAGTATCTGTAGATAAAGGGATGTCCAGCTTTTATTAAAAAGCAGTATGCGGACAAGATCGAGGCACACTCAGTACTGTGTAAGTTTGTGGGATACCCAAAGAACTCCAAGGGGTATCTTTCCTATTACGCAGAGGAACAAAAGTTTTGTTCCTCGTCATGCCCATTTTTTTAGAAAATCAATTTTTTGTAAAAGGAAATAGTGGGATCGCAATAGAACTGGATGAAATTCCAGAACCAAAAACTATTACCGAAAGTATGGTAGAACCAGAGGTTTCAAAAGAACCGGACATCCCTACACCAATCTGCAGGATTAGTAGGCAGTCTCATCCGCCCGAGAGATACTACGGTTTTCTCATAGACGGGGATCGAGAGGATTGCATCATTAACAATGATGAGCCATCTAGCTTCCAGTAAGCTATTCAGAGCAGTGACTCGGTAAAATAGCTAGATGCAATACGGACCGAAATGGAGTCCATCTACACCAACAAAGTATGCACTTTGAACATTGCTCTAAAAGGGGTAAAACCCGTAGGCTGTAAATGGATCTTCAGAAAGAAGATTGGTGTAGATGGATAGGTTGAAACTTATAAAGGCTAGACTTATTGCAAAAGGTTTTCGTTAAAGATCTGGTTTGGACCATGATGAAATTTTTTCTCCAGTGTCTATGCTCAAATCCATTTGGATCCTTCTTGCCATTTCTACCTTCCAAGATTTTTAGATCCGGCAGATAGATGTAGAGACGGCTTTTCTAAATGATAATTTGGAAGAGTGCGTCTATATGGATCAGCCAGAGGGATTCAATAAGAGTGGGAGCAGCGGGACAATGTGCAAGTTGCTTAAGTCCATTTATGGACTAAATCCGGTATCGCGGAGTTGGAACATTTGTTTTAATTGAGACAGTCAAAGAATTCGACTTTATCAAAAATCCAGATGAACCATGCATTTATAGTAAGATTGTAGCAAGAACTATGGAATTCCTCATTGAGTACGTGGATGACATTCTCTTGATAGGAAATGACATTCCTATGCTACAATCAGTCAAACGATTCTTGTCACAGAGGTTCTTCATCAAAGACCTGGGTAATACCAACTATATTCTGGGGATCCAGATCTATCATGATAGATCAAAGAGGATGGTGGGACTTTCACAGTCAAGGTACATCAACACTATACTGAAAATATTTAGTATGGAAGATTCAAAGTACGGTAGTCTACCGGCTTGTCACGGAATCACCCTCTCTAAAAAGATGTCTCCAAAGACTGATTTGGAAAGGGCTCGCATCACATCTATATCCTACGCATCTGCGGTAAGCTCTATAATGTATGTGATATTGTGTACCAGACCAGATGTAGCTTACGCACTGAGCGTGGTAAGCCGGTATCAATCAAACCAAGGGGAGAAGCACTGAGAAGCAGTAAAGAACATTCTCATGTACCTGAGAAGGACTAAGGAGATGTTCTTGGTGTATGGAGGAAAAGGACCTCCAGATCGAGGCCTTTGCTAACTCCAGCTTCCAGAGTGATAAGGATGATTCCAAGTCCATGTCGGGTTATGTCTTTACCCTCAGTAGAAGAGCGGTCGGTTGGAAGAACACCAAGCAGGACACCGTTGCAGACTCGACGATGGAAATGGAGTAGTTCGCTGCATGAGACGCCGCAAAAGTGGCAGTCTGGATATGGAAGTTCTTAATTGAACTTCAGGAGGTTCCTTCTATTTGTTGGTCCAATACTTCAGTATTATGACAACATACGACGCTATAGCTTTAGGAAAGGAACCCAAGTCCCTTCAGAGATCCAGACATATCTTGAGACGGTACCACCTGATCAGGGAGATCGTTGATCCCCAGGGGATCGAGGTGAGGAGAGTACATACGGAGAACAACACTGCGAATCCACTCATAGAGGCCATTCCTCAGACAGTGTTCGAAAGGCTATTCGGGATCTTCGTTCTACGATATTCCAGTATATGGCCTTAGTGCAAGTGGGAGATTGTTAGTGATATATGCCCTAGAAGCCATTATTGTATCATACTAGATTGTATATTACTTAATGGGAGATTGGGATATACACGGATATAGTAACAGTCTTGCTCGAAATGGTAATATGCTACATAGTTTGTTTCTACCTCAATATGTGCATGTGTTTTCTTAGCATATCGCTTATACATATTGATAGAGCCCTTAGGATCTTTGCTTGATTACCAGCGTTGTGATGGCAGTCACATTAGTGGGGCCTGGGTAATCTATAAGCACATCCTATACAGGTCCCTAGTCGTAGGATTATCGAGACTGGGCATCGATACTCCACAGTAGACTAGTGTATACGCTTCTCATCCCAGCAGGGGAGATGGTCTGTCCCACAGCCATCGGTATGTCGTACTGGAGATAGTTTGCAGGTGCTCATTAGGTTATGAGTATACTGGACAGGACTCGTTGGGAACTGTTGGTAGGTATTATACCTGTCGTCTGGTAGCAGTTCCCAGGTGACATGAGTACAGCTTAATCCGTCGACTTGACACTGCTACTTCGCCTCAAGTGTGTTCCCACTGTACTTTGATTACTACCCTACCTGGCTCAATGGAGTCGTGCAAATAGGTAGTATTTGGATGCAGTCCCGAAGCACTTGGAGGCAGTGGCGGTTAGATAGGATTCGTCTCTCCCAGTATTGGGGGTTGATATCGCGCTGTGTTCGGAAGGCCATTACACAAAGTCCTTGGCCAAGGCAAGTGAGATTTACTGGTAGGTATTCCAGTAGTTTCTCAGGGTGTATTGGGCTACTCTCCGACATGAATTATTGCGCTATTAGGGGTCTGACGATTACCGCCCCCTAGGCACGATATGCGATACTCTTAGACGAACAGACCGGACTGTACGGAGATTGTCATATTCAGGATCAGTAAGAGTTCGGATGGGTTTTCCTCATCGGCCTTCTTATCGACATCTACCTGGGGACCGTTACATGCAGCTAGTACTGCTTCCGGCCTGTAGTTAAACCCACTGCCAGCGTAGTGTCGAGTCTTTAGAGTCCCACACAGCGAGTTTCCCTGCACTAGGCAAAAGGTGTAGAGGCCGTATGGTTTTACGGCAGGGCTTCGATCACTTACGTGCACTTGTGCGCGTATGATGTTTGGGCGGATAATACTAGTGGGCTTTGGTTTAAGACAGATCCTAGTATTATATTGATGGATCGGTTTCGTCTCTTTGTATTCGTGTTTCCCGGAACACGAATGCCGGTATGTATATACGGATGAGAGGAGCACAGAAGGAGACACCTCATTAGGGTTTTGACCATTTACTTGATTAAAACAATTATGAGGTGGAGGAAAATATTTGTTATTTTTGTAAATGATAATTGAGACATGACTACTAGTTTTGACTACATGACTTTGTTTGACCTTTTGACTTGGCTTGACCACCTGACTTGGGTTGACTATTAGACCTAGATATTTTTGTGACATATTTTGATAAGATATTTTTATTCCATGATAGCGGTCATGTCAAAGGTAGCCATCTCATTTTTCATTGATGATTATCATTATCGAAAATCATTTCTCTTTCCTCAAGCTAGCTTTCTTCTTCTTCCTATCAACTAAAACCTTAAAAGCTCTCATGTGTTGAGAATCCTAGGGTTACAAGAGAAAAAGCACTCCATCTTCTTACTCTACACCCTCTAGAACCTCTAGTTTAGCGAACTAGAAGCCATGGTTACCTTGGATTTGAGGTAGGAGCTCGGACTATAGACTCTCGGGTGGATCGTCTTTGACTCGAGGAGGCCATGGAGGTTGCTACGATCATGATCGATCCTTGGAGCCTACATAGACGAAGAGGACAGTGATGAAGTCGAAGGACATGTATCGTGAGGTATAACTTTGTATCTGAGTAGTTAAACCTCAAGTAGTTTGCTAGCTAAAGTTTATGAACGATCCTTAGTTCTAGTCGGTGTTGCGAAGCTCGTAAAAATCATTTTTTGCAGATTTCGTCTCCCCGCGAACACGTGGGGTGCGCGACGTCGACTTACAACCTCTGCAGAAACGAGGTTTATTTTAATTAGGTCCGTGCGAGAGCAAGGGGAACCTCCCTCGGAGTACCAACACCGACCTGGCTGAATGGTTAGCGAACTTGTAAGGTGTTATCCCGACTAGTTCTCCTTTTAAGGTTTGAAGGAGAATTCGAGAAAACGGTGGGAACCATCCTGATTAGATAAAGTGATTAACCAATCTAATCTAGATTAGAGTGCACACTGAGTATTTCTTTTCTCTCTCTCTCTCTCTGTGGTAACGACCATAACCTTGCCTTAAACTAAAACTCATGAACCAAATTAACCGAACCTTTTTAAATACTTTGGCTTTTAGATTGTCATGGTTCACGAAAAAATCGCATATATCCCTGTCGCTCCTACTTCCCCTTTTGCATTTCTCCATAACACTCTGTATCACTACGAAGATCCATATTGCTTGGGTATGCTATCGTATAGTTACATACGAACTCGAAGAAACTTTCAGTTCGAGAATGGTTTCCGGTTCTGAAGAAATTGAATAAGATTATTCTGTTGTCTTTTCTTTTTCCCTTCTCTCAGGTTGTGAGAGCTCATAGTAATAGGAGAGTACACCTATTACGCTTATTAGATAATCTTCTTCCAAACCATAGGCAGGAGCTGAAAGGTAGGGATGGAAGAAAACCAATTAGCCTAAGTATGGTTTAGAGAAGGCAAGAAGTAAAGACACATAAATAGATTAGAGTGAGGGCAAAAAGGAAATTGCAACTACTATCATTCATGACGAAGCCGTATATATCCCTGTCACTACTACTTCCCCTTTGTATTTCTCCAGAACACTCTGTATCACTACGAAGATCCATATTGCTTGCCATCGTATAGTTACATACGAACTCGAAGAAATTTGTTTCTGTTCGAGAATGGATTCTGGTTCTGGAGAAATTGAATAAAAAAATTATTATTCGGTTGTCTTTTCTCTTTACCTTCTCTCATGTTGCGAGAGCTCCTAGTATTAGGAGAGTACACCTATTACGCTTATTGGATAGTCTTCTTCCAAACCTTAGGCAGGTATCAAAAAGTAGGGAAGGAAGAAAACCAATTAGCCTAAGTATGGTGTACAGAAGCTAAGAAGTAAAGACATATAAAAGGATTGCAGTGAAGGCAAGGAACATTGCGACTACTGACATAAATCTGGACATTAGAAGAGGCATTACTAGGAATACCCGGCCACTCCCACGAAACATTTTCATGTTTCAGTCTTACTGTGCGGTGTTAATTGAAAACTTCTTTCCCAATTAGATTCTGACTCCTGGGTATGTATTTACCAGACTTTATTCTCACATCTTTATGGCATTACAGATGCTGAGTGGGACTAGAACATTGGGAATTGGGTGATTAGATCCTCAATATCAGAATTATTTATAATTGGTGAAATTTGAGGAAATCGCCTGGGTTTTGCCTAACGGCAAATATTTGGTTTTAAATATCTATTGTTATGCATTAATTTCAAACTGATATATCTGTACGTTTATTTTATAAAATGAAATATAACATTTTGAAATTATGTTTATGACGTTTACCTATATCAGTTGATTGTTAGGTAAGGTACATTCAACAACAGTGTAATTCTTCTTAACCATAACACAGTTTTCAACCTACGACACACAAGGTTTGAGTTATTAAACTCAGAGAACTTATACAAAGTATTGTATGTTTTTCGATATCCATTAGGAAAAAGGGGTTGGTACTCGTACTATATTCCGTTTACTTATGACTTCTCTGGTTTTAGACAAGTATTTCGTTGAAATACAATGTCCAAATTTTAAGAAGTTATAGGTATAAGAATAAAGTAGAGAACCATATGTTGCAAGTATCAGGATTCTTCGGGATGATCGAAGGTGTAGATACTTATGCTAGGTATTCCATCGTAAGTAATATATTTGAGAACTTGCTTCTATCTCAGGTTACTCATCCGTGGGTACGCTCCTTGATAAGTAAGCTGCTTAGCCTTCTTCCATTTAGTCAATATGCACTGGAAACAGCTGCATGTATTTTGAATCTGGTTTAAATTAAATCGGTGCCTTTGTTTCTATATTGGATATAGAATGGATTCATATCTTAACGAAGTTAAGGTATATAGAGTAGTCCGGCTTATGCTTAAAACCAAAATCTGGATAAACTCAAAGCACGTTTCAGTAAAGGCAGTTTGTGGGTTATCCCGGGCTTTGACGAGGGTTAACATTCTACCATTTAGAGGATCAATAATTATATTGTTCTTGACTCACCACCTTTTTAGTAAAATGAGTTCTTTCCAGAAAACACAAGTGCGAGTATGGTAGAACTGGTAGTGATTCCAGAACCACAAACGATTACTGAAAATTTAGTAGAACATAAAGATTCAATTGGATTCGACGATCCATTATCCACTTCGATGATATAATGGGTAACCTCGGCCATCCGAGAGGTAATTCGGTCTCCTCAAAGACGGTGACAGGGAGGTTTTGATGACCCAAGCTTGCCACTATTGCTGTCCTAGACTATGAGATCTTGCCGGTGGATGAATATAACATCGTTCTAAATTAGCTTTAGAAGTGTACGTGTATATGACTCTGCTAGAGGGTTGTTGTAGTCAGTGGAAGCAGCGGAAGCGTGGTAAGCCAGTAGCTTATGTCTGTTTAGAGATTAAAGCATGTATAGTAGAGATAGATCGTCTATTTTAGATGTGAAAGTCATAGAATTTAACTTCATCAGAACAATAGATGGACATGGTAAGAAGATAGTAGGGAGTGATGTCTTGGTATTTAGATGAAGTACTCTTTATAGGAAGTGATATTCCTAAACTACGATCGGTTATACTATGGTTGTCACAAGGTGTTTCTCCATATAGGAATCTGGATAAAATATCAAGGAATCTGGTCACTAGATCTATGGTTTTTGATATAGATTTAGGAAGTGTCCCAATTTGGGTACCTTGACACTATTCTAAAGTGTTTTAGAATGGACGACTCCTGGCCTGCTGGTGTACCCGCACGTGATGGAGTCACCCTCTCTAAAGAGATGTCTTCTAGACTCATGATGAGATGGATTTACATGATTAACATATCACTTGCTTAGGCAATTGAGTCAATCATGAGATGTCAAATAGCACACCAAATATTTCTTTTTACACTAGCTGCAATAATTATATATTAATCCAATACTAGAGAAACATTTAGGAAGCAGTTGTGAACATAAGTGGATGTTCTTGGTATATGGTAATGGCAGCCTCCTTCAGGAGGCAATTATCATTTCAGGCTTTCAAGGTGACCTGGATGACAGAGTAGCTGTCAGAGTTAATTGTTTTCCCTATTTTGAGGGGCAGTATGTTGGACAGGTGGTCCAAGTGGATACTGAGGAAGGCATGGCGCTGGATACTGATTAAATTCAGCGGAAGACGGTCTAAGAAGTTTGTTGTATTTGGAGTTCATTTGTGAGCTTGGTCCCATCAGATATCCGGACAAATTCTAAGACATGTATCGCTCATTTCGGGAGATGGTCTTTCTCCGTGAAGTTGAGATATAGAGAGATAAAGATAGAAACATTGGAGCGGATCTACTCACTAAGACAATTTCTCGAACGTTATAGTTTCACAAACGTGCTTTGCGAGTCTGATTAGTAGAGAAGTTGGGTGTTCGGTATCACGGGATGTGAGTATGTGACACCGCAATAATTAGCCTTAAGTGCAAGTGGGAAATTGTTGGATATAGTGCCCTCAAGTCAATTATTGTAATCGCAGGCAGGCGATTGTGATGATTGAGGGAAGACCTATACGGGTAGAACAGTCTTACTCAAGATGATATTATGCTATCTGGTTTATCTTTATCATCATGTACACGCATTATGTGGTATTACAGATCACTATTACATGTTGATAAAGCCCGTAGGATTATTTCTTGACTACTAGCGTTATGATGGCGATCATATATGCGAGGGCTGGGTAGTCCATAAGCACATACTTAAATGTCCCTAGTTGTGGGAGTATCGAGACTGGGCATCGATATTCCAGAGTAGACTGGTGTATACATTTCTAGACCCCGACGAGGGGCGATGGTTGGTCCCATAGCCATTAGTCTTTCGCACCTAAGATCGTATACATGTGCTCACTGGGGGTGAGAACACTGGACGAACTCGCCGAGAACATGCTAGTTGGTAGTATACCTATTGTCAGATAGAGGTTCTCAGGTGACATGAGTACAGGTTAGTCCTTCGACCTGAGATCGTCATTTGTCTCGTGTGAGTTCCCATTGTGCTTTGATTACTTTCCTACCACGGCTCAAAGGAGTCGTGCAAATAGCTTTTAGTTGGGTACAGTCTCGAGCCACATAGAGGCAGTAAGCGGATCGTCGGCGATTCGTCTCTCCCGGTATTGGTGGTTGATGTCGTACTGTGCACGGGTGGCCATCCCCAGAAATCCTTGGCCAAGGTGGACGAGAATTACTGATTTGGTTCAGTAGTTTCTCGGTAGGTGATGGGCTTCACATCGAAACGAAATATCGCATTATTAGGGGTCTGATTTTATCCACCCTTATACCCGATATGCGATACTCTTAGACAAATAGACCGGACTGTACAGAGATTATCACAGATAGGCTCAGTAGGGATCCAAATGAGTTTGCTCATCGACCTTCCTTTCTGACAGGTACCTGGGTAGCCTTTACGTACAGCTAGTGCCGTTGACGTGCTTGTGGTTATGGATTTATCCAGTAACTCACTGCTGGCATACTGTCCAGTCTTTAGAGTCCCATACAAAGGGTTTCCCTGGTTCTGGCAAAATGATGTAGTGGCCGTATTTTGATAAGTGCAGGGTTTCGATCGAATGATTGTACTAATTACCCGAACATTCGATCGGACGGTTAATAATACTAACCGGCTTAAGATTGAGCCGGATTATTAAATCAGGTATTGATTTAATAATTTACGTATATATATTTCGATATGTATATTCTACTATTATGTTCTTTGTGTTATTCTATTTTTTGGGGGTACTCGTATTTTGATACGAATACGGGTATGTATATACAGTTGAGTGTATTCCGTATTTATATGGAAAACATTTTGGAAGGTAGACACCTCATTTTGGTTTTGTCCATTTATTAGTTTAAATGGAAATGAGGTGTAAAGGTGGTGAGGTGAGAATGGTAAGAACCATGCTTGAATAGTGTTGACAAATGAATTGTAAATTCCTTTTTGCAAACTATTCAAGTATGGTTGCTTTATTTTTATTGGAAAATGGTTTTATACAAAACCATGCTTCATAACTTTCTCTCACTTGATGAAAATCATTCTCACATTTTGGTTATCTCTCCTCACTAGCCTTTCATGAGCTCCTCCTCCTTCTTATTGATCTTCCACCCTACTATTTCATATGTTGAGAATCAAGAGTGGATGAGAGATAGAAATACACTAAGAACAACTCACTACATCACTAGACATTCTAGATTAGCAACCTTGAATCTCTAGTTGCTCCACTAGTTTTTTAGTATGGAACTAGAGCTATGAACTACATCCCTCGGGTGGATCATCTTCGATGGAGGAAGACTGGCGGTCAAGCTCGATTATGAAGACTTTAAGGAGCTAAGGAAGAGGGTAGAAGACCGAAGGATACGGATCTTTTGGTAAAACACTCTATCACAGCAGATAATATCTTTGTAGCTTGCTAGTTTCATATTTGGTTTCAATTCTAGGTAGTTATTTTTAGCGCCGAGTTTTTTAAACACTAAAATTTTTTGTTCCATAACGGCCGCGGTCGACGGCCGCGGTGCTAGGAACCCCAACATCCTAGAATTGAGTGACTCGGTCTCAACTCCTTGAGATGGTCACCCGCTGCAATCTAGAACCCGGCTGTCCATGCGCTTCTCCGCGGGGTAATCCTAACACCTGTATTAATAAAACGGTAACATCGATCGCAACCTGATCGAGTCCCGACAAATAATAATACAATAAACGAAAATGAAGGCCACATATCAACCGCTCATCCCGAATAAAAGAATATACATTTAGCTACAACATAAGTGAAATGAAAACACATCATCACAACACTCAAATACACACGAGGCTATTCATTTCGCGACAATCAAATCCAAACCAAGTAAACTTAAACATAGAATATATCAGACTCTCAAATACATATCAACCAGTATATATCATCGTATTAACTGAGTTAAACACTTTAACCTCATCGATACGGAAACCTACGATGTAACAGTTTCGATCAATAACTTTCCAGAACAAAACGAGATCAAATCTTAAATCTAGGAAAAAACAAATAATACCATAAATCATATTTCTAAAAGCTTAAGCCCCCATAGAAATCTGGGGGAAAGAAACTACAAACTGGCCGCTGGTTTACCGCTAGTAGCGGCCCAATCATTGCCAAATTCCCCCAGGTTTCATCCAACCTCATTTCCATACTAAAAACAATATTCTGCAATACTTTAAAAAAAATTAAAATGAATTTTGAAAATCGAACGGTGAGGGGGTTTAAACTTCGAAATCAGAAATGGAAAATCGTTGATCGGGACTAAAACACCGCCCTAGTGCTTGGTTGGCTCTGATACCATTTAAGTCAGGCAGCACAGCGGAAGCTTTCCCGTGGCACTCACAGGTCCCTTAGCACCTACTTTCTACGCATGTCGCCTCGTGAGGACTACAACCCGCCGGTCCAAACGGTCATGGGACACCATGGGGGTAAGAGCCCATGCTTCGCCACACTATCACAAAGTGAGAACCATAGGTTAGCATCCAATGCCTGGTAGCTATGATACCACTATAAGGTCTGTTGCGCTCCGCGCGTATGTGCAGCAGAAGAGGAACTGATCGGATAACAAAAATTCCTAACAGCGCGATCGACCATACGCCAAGAAATCGTCCAAACACTAGTATAGCAAACATTAGGAGCATAGAAAGAGTAGAGAGTGTGCTACAACCATTGTAGCATGTCCGGCTGATCCCGGAAGACCCCATCTAAACTCCGTGACCTCCGAACACGTAGGAACGTCGACCGCCTCGCTGTAGATGATCCGCATGGAAAGCGAGCTGTCCGAACTCCAACTCTGTTTCCGGTCGGAGAAACTTCCTCCAGAGACTTTCTATGCATAGAGGAAGGCGATGTGAATATTGGGTACTCTCTCTTTTTCTCACTCCCTCACCATGGCAACTTTTGCCATTAACCTAGAGAGCCAGAGCTCTTATGAGAGGAAGAAGAAGATGTTTTGATGGCTTGAAAAAATAAATTAATTGATTATTCTTTTTTCCTTTTTCAACCATGTCATATTAATATGACACATGTTACTTTTCCACTCCCTCTCTCTCTCATGTATGTGTCACATACTCAAGAGAGAGGGTGGGCCCCACCATTATGTTAGCATAATAAATAAATAACACACACACACACATTAATATATAAAGATATATATATTTACATATATATATATACATGTAAATTTATTTATAGATAATATAAAAAGTGGGAAATTATATATATATATATAAAGTATTAGTATGTGTATCCCATACATATAAATATCATGTATCACATACACGAAATACCATCAATATCTTCTCAGTATCATATACTGTAGAGAGTGTGTATCATATACACTATACTAGAAACCGCAACATAAATACAGTTATCAAATCAACACTTGACTTGATATTCCGGCTTTTAAACCGGCTAGTATAACAGTCGTCCAATTAAACGTGTATATCCAATATGCATGTTTAATCGAACTCATGCACGTATCCCTATACGCACTTCACATCGCGTTTTTCCTGGGCAGGTACTTTCGTTGCGGGACTCTAAAGACCTGTCAATACGCTGGCAGTAGGTTATACAGGATCGCATCCGATTAAACCTGAAATACTTTCAGATTCAACCCTTTTTCTGGATAACCCACAATCTCGTCAATGGAACTAGTTGTACGTAACGGCTACCAAAGTATAAACAAGATAAAGACAGGTCGACGAGCGAACTCATCCGGACCCGACAAAGTCTATAAGTGAGAGTCACCGTATAGCCCGGTCTCTTCGTCAAGGAGTATTGCATACCGGGTCTGGGGAGTGGAATCTGTCAGACCCCCAATAACCCGATAAGTCATGCTAACAGAGGACTCATAACCAAAGAGATATAACTGGTAAAACTTACCAGTTTATCTCTACTGTCGTGGCCACGGACATCTGGTTATAGTCGTGTCCTTCACAGTGCAATATCGACTCCCAATACCAGAAGTGACGAGTTCCCTCAGCTACTCACTACCTCCATTTGCTTCGGGACTGTACCCAACTAAAACCTATTTGCACGACTCGGTAGAGCCATGGTAGGATAGTAATCTAAGTACAGTGGAAATACACACAAGACACTATGGAGATCTCATATCTAGGGACTACCATGTACTCATAGCACCAGAGAACTGCTATCTGACCTTTGGTATAATACCGTCTAGGAGTTCTCGATGAGTTTGTCTAGTATAAATCATCCAATGAGCATATGTATACAATCATCAGTGTTAAGCACCAATGGCAATAGGATCTGCCATCGCTCCGTATAGGGTCATGAAACATATACACTAGTCTAAACTGGAATACCGATGCCCAGTCTCGATATTCCTACGACTAGGGACGTTTAAGGATGTGCTTATAGACTACCCAGGTCCCACTAGCATGATCCTTATCACAATCCTTGTAATCATGCAAAGATCCTATAGGCTTTATCTCATGTATTAGCGATATGTGATAACTAGTAAAACGTATACACATGACAGATAAAGATAAATCAGATACCATACTATCATCATGAGTAAGCCTGTTCTCTGTATAGGTCCTTATAAATTCAGTAATTGCATTCCTACAATTACGATAATTGCCTTGAAGGCACCTATATCCAACATAATATACCTCCTCCGGGATTAATTCTACATCCTCTTGGTGCGAATAATCTACCACCTCCTGTAAGAGCACCGCCACGCATCGTATTACAAGACCGATGATATCCTGTCCGTACAACTCTTCTCACCTGCCTTTCTGTACCACCAGCCAACGGGGATAATTTTGAGATTAAACCCTATATTCTCAACATTCTGCCTAAATTTCATAGGCTCGATTCTGATGACCCATACGTCTTCATCAATAAATTTCAGCAAATTTGTCGGATGATGAAAACAACCCAGCTTTCTGATGATGCGATCCGCTTAAGGATGATCCCTTTCACCCTTTGCGATTTAGCGAAAAATGGATTTATTCCACCACATCTCATTCCATATCCAGTTGGGATGAGTTTGTAAAAGCATTTTTAAAGAAGTTTTATCTAAATCATAAAACCGCGTGCATCAGAACTGAGATCAATCAATTCGCACAACTTTCTAATGAACCATTTTGGAAGTTTTTTGAATGGTACAAGGATCCTCTTGTGCAGTGTCCTCACCATGGTTTTGAAAAATGGAAACATTATTGTACTTTATATGAGGGCCTGCTTCCAGAAACTAGATAGTTACTAGAAACCATATGTAGAAGCCACTTCCTATCTAAATCCGACAAGGAAGCCTGGCCATTCTTGGAAGATCTCGCTCAGCAAACATTGTAGTGGGAAAGTACCCGACCGAACGCTTCATCTTCTACATCTTCTTTGGGTCAATCTAGGGCAGGAGTTCACCATCTTAACGTTTCAATTACGATGAAAGACGAACTGGCCTTAATCACATGGAACTCGAAGCGATTGAGAGCAAATTTTCATTTCTTACCCCTAGCCTTGTTGCTCCCCTCCGATCCATTTGTTCTTATTGTTCGGATTTGTCACACTTGGCGGAACAGTGTCCTTATAATCCACTATCTCAAGGACAAGATTAGATTAATGTTGCATTTCAGTAAAGACCTAAGAACGATCCATACTCTTCTGTTAGGAATACGCATGCCCCACATGCCATTATTGTATGATATAGTGGATGCTTGGACATATATATAGAGGACTTTCTTACTTGACATGATAGTATTCTATCTAGTACCTCTTTATCTTAACATGTACACTAGTATTATTATACTGTCTCTCTGATACATGTAGATAAAGCCCTTAGGATGTTTGCTTGACTGCCAGGACTATGATGCGGATCATACTACTGGGACTTGTGTAGTCCATAAGCACATCTTTTAATTGTTCCTAGTCGAGGGAGTATCGAGACAGGGCATTGATATTCTAGAGTAGACTAGTGTGTACGTTTCTTGACCCTGTATGGGGCGATGGTTGATCCCATAACCATTGGTATTTGACATCAAAGATTATACACATGTGCTCATTAGAGAATGGGTACTTTAAACAACACTCGCCGAGCCGAGAACTCCTAGTTGGTATTGTACCTATCGTTAGATAGCAGTTCTCTGGTGACACTGGTACAGGTTAGTCTGTAGACCCGAGATCATCATAGAGTCTTGTGTGCTTCCCACTGTGCTTTGATTTCCTCCCTACCATGGCTCGAAGGAGTCGTGCAAATAGGTGGATTTTGGGTGCAGTCCCGAGTCACATGGGGGCAATGAGCGATAGGAGGGGTTTCGTTTCTCCCAATATTGGGAGTTGATGTTGCGCTATGCTCGATTGGTTATAACAGTAAGTCCCTGACTAGAGCTGATGAGATTTACTGGTAAGTGTTATCAGTAGTTTCTCGAACTGTTATGAGCCATACATCGGCATGACATATCAAGTTACTGGGGTCTGACAATTCCACCCCTAGACTCGATATGCGACATATCAGACGAAGAGACCGGACTGTACGGTAAGTGTTACTTATAGGATTCATGGGAGTTTGGACAAGCTTGCTTATAGATCTTCTAATCGCTCAATACCTGGGTAGCCATTATGACCAGCTAGTACCGCTGACGGCTTGTGGGTGGCTGATGTGATCATCACCTACTGCTGGCGTATTGACGAGTTGATTGATCGTCTTTATTGTGTTAAGTAAAATGTTTCACAACCAAATAAATTTATACTGCAATCAATTAACGGTGTCGTTGTAGCGCGTTAATGAATACAGATCGTCCATTGAGATGCGAGTACTTGTTCGATCTTGCTTTAGATGATTCAAAATGAAAATATAAAAGAAAATTCAAGAAAGTAATTCGAGATTTAATTGAGTTGCCATTTCAAGAAAATCAAGAATACATTCAAGAATTAGAAATTAAGAAGATGTCCAATCAATTTGAATTATCAAGATTATATAGAATAGCTTGTAGGAATCGATCAAATTAGTAGCAATGATGAATACTAGAATTACGAATCTTATCTATTGATGAATTATAGCTAGATCAATGACGATCAATGAAGATTAGGGATCTATTGAAGAAACTAGGGTTTCTCCTTCACTATCCCTTGTACCTTGTCTTTTCATTGATTAGCATTCAAATCTAGCCTCTAGCAAAGAGGATCTTCAATCGTTTGATCCCTAATTTGCTACGAAATAATCAAGAACATGATCTCGATCCAAATTAGGTCATCAAAAATTCTTTTTCCTAGAGTTCAAAAATCTCAAAAGACTTAAGAGTAGTAAGAGGATTTCATCATCATTAGATCTACCGATTCTCTCGATTCCTTTACAAGCGAAGATTTCACTCACACATCATGAAAGTTAACGAATCATAAGTGAAATATTTCATAATGCAAGAATGTAATGAAAACGAGAATTAACAATTTATCACCTTCATTAAATCTTCTTCAAATTTACACAACTCCTTAATTCGAGGTACAAGATTAAGCTCTTGATCGCTCCTTTGAAGAGGTGAATTTATCGCCGATCTTTGCGAAGCTCGATCGCCGTGAGTCGTGGATCGGATGCTGATCTCTTGCTCGGATGACGACCGACGTTGCGATGAAGGATCGTTGATTGCTCGCTTGATTTGCTTCTCAATGGATCTTGATTTTTGCTTTGGATTGGATCTCAAGTTGTGTCACTCAACTTGAATTTGAATTTTGAATTGTGGCTCCAATTGTGTAACTAACTAACCACTAATTGAACAACTAATCAACAGCCTTTGAATTGTAGATCTAGATCCCCTTTTATAGCCCCAAATTAATCTTCTCTCATAAGCTTGGTTGTTAGGCAGAGCCTTCTCGAAGAAGCTAGGCCGTTACAAAGAGTCTTCTAGAAGCTAGGCGGTTAAATGGAATATTCTTGAGAATTTTGAATCGCTGACGAGTCAATACGGCCGCGGATCCGCGGCCAATTGAGGAGATCTCTGCATGAAGTTTTCTGGTTTGTTTGGTGTTGTCTTTAGGGTGTTCGTTTGATGTCTGGAATCTTATAATTCTTTCTTGGTTGCTGCCAGATTTCAAGCCTTTGACTTGCTGCGCTTTATCGGCACTTTTGTGATTTCGGATCTTTGACCTGAAGAATTTTCTGTACACAATCTTGATTAAATGTGTTGAGATATACAACATCATGCACAAACACACAATTTCCCTCCAGAGTGTCGATTATAACTGTAACACGTGACATTTGGTATTTTCCAGATGAATTTGTAATCCGTGTTATATTTACATTAAACACCCTTAGATGATTAGGAAGAGTAGGGAAATTGATGTGTTAAGATTGCAATATTTTCGACTGATCAAATTCTCCCAAACTTAATTTTGGTCGTCTCGAGCAAACTTGTTTTATTCAAGAGAAGGAGAAAATATAAAGAAAGAGAAAAACTAACTAGCACACTTTCGTAGGCAACACGATTGCACTGAGCATGTGCAACAAGCCTTTAAACCTCTAGGTGTCTCTAGTAGGAGGAGTGTTGTCTTCTGAGGGTTTTCAGCGGATTGCACCCACAAAATCCTATAATAAAAGGAAGACTGTGAAAGTTACATATAAAGATAAGAATCGTAAAAGAAAGACTTTGAAAATCAGAGTTTTCAACTACACTAGCTTTTCGGTTGTCATGAGCCCTATCTTAATAGTCATGAAAAAATGTTAGAAATCACATCATCTCTCAATAAAACATCGCCTTTATTCTTCATTCCAACCTTTCTTCTAAACACCGATCATATACCCCTACGTGTGTGTAAAGAACATCCCTATACTCGGAGAATTCAATTCAAGCCATCATACTCTTATCCATCACCACAGTACTTTTTGGTCGGTGAGTATTTAGATGGAATTGCTCACACATTTTTCATGCGACCGTTAATACTTCTTGAGGTACTAACCGACCGATTACTCATATTCTTGCTGATTAGGCGTAAATAGTATTTTCCTAGTCTTGCAACACCCAAGGCTTAGCAGTGACTCCCAAACCAGTTGGTCTAAGGCACTAGGTGATGAAGCACCCTCGCTATATTTTTTATGCTACCTTGGTGATTACAAAACCGGTGTTCATTTTTCTACACCATTTTATATTTTATGTTTCATTTATTATTTTCGTACTTTTGGCTTTTAGACAAGAGCATTTCAAAGTATCCTCTACTATCCCGAGTTTCAAGACGTGTGTAAGTGCGTATAGTAAGGTATCAATATTCAAATGTTTGGCTTCCAGTATAGGAACTATTTTTTAGACTTATTTTTATCCACAGATTAGTGACTTCTTTCATCTTACTAGCCCTTGGGAAAACGGCTCATAACTACTTATTACTAGTTTCGTTTAAGAAAACATCTAACTTTCTTGGTTTTCTTAAATTTTTCCAATCTTTTAGATGTAATTTTTCACTTTCTAATCTTTTATTATAAAAGAAAATTTTTTAAATTTTTTTTGAAAATGTTGTGCTTATGCAAAGTATGATACAAAGTGATGCGTAAATAAGCACAAACACCCCCAAACTTGTTTACAACAGTGTCCTCACTGTTGCCATCTGTTAAATCTCAAAAACCTGTAAGCTTGGGAAGAAAAGTTATTAACGGGGACATGAAATATGATCGTGAAAATATCCCCCAAACTCACTTTTGGCTCACAATTTCGTGTACAAATTTTATTTTCAAGAGCCAAATATAACCCCCCCCCCCCAACTTGAGTTAAACAATGTTAATCTTTTAAAATCACAAGATGGGTCAAAGTTATTGGTCAATACCAAGTTTTGCAAAGACCGAAAGTCAACACCAACTATTCGAAGATTTTATCAGTGTAGTGCACCGGTTGGTGGAAGAACATGTTGCATAGAGGCAGGAAGAAGTGGGGAAAAGATAAGTGGTGTAATAGAATGCGTTTGCGTCTCATTTTGGAAAGATGACTCAATGATTGTGATGGATTACTCGCATTCTTATGATTGTTCAGAAGAAGGGGTGGAGATTCAATTTCTTTGTTTTGGAGATGATTCATCTCAACACCCGTGTCTTTTAAAAATGCAAGTTCATCAGCGAAAATGTCCTCAAAGCTTTCATCGATACCCCGAAGAATAATCTCATCGGAAAGAACAGGGTGATCCTCAGACTCCATAAAAGGTTCAAAATCAGCGTTAGAGGCTGACCTGGACAGCTCGATGGAAGAGTCCATATGTGAATAATACATAGCTGGGTCAAACAACAACGTATTGAGGAAGTCTGGATCAGTATCATGAAGCTCGTCAAATTCGCTGCTGTCGACATCCATTAATTCGACAGAACAGACCTGAGCAGAAGGTTCGAAGGGTACACTTCTCAACTTGTAAATGTTAAGCTCAATTGACATCATCCCGAAGGATAGGGTCATAGAGCCGTTACGACAGTTGATTACAGCATTAGAAGTGGCCAAAAAGGGTCTACCGAGAATCACCGGAATATGGTTCCGTGGGTTTGCTACTGGTTGTGTATCTAGAACAATAAATTCCACAGGGAATACAAATTCCCCGACTTTTATCAGCACATCCTCAAATGCACTCCTAGGTTTGGTGATTGATTGATCTACCATTTGGAGAGTGCAGTGCGATGGTTTCAACTCTCCGACACCTAATTGCCCAAAGACTGAATAAGGAAGCAGGTTAACAGTTGCGCCAAGGTCAAGTAAAGCACGGTTGATATTTTTACCCCTAATAGAAATAGAAATTGTAGGACAGCCAGGGTCCTTACGATTCCTTAGAAATTGTTGGGGAAAAGCTGTGTTTACACTACTCGATATGAACACCTTTTTTGGCACTTGAGTCTTCATCTTCCTAGTGCACAAGTCCTTGAGAATTTTCGCATAAGCCGGGACTTGTTGTATAGCATCTAGGAGAGGGATATTGATGTTAACCTGTTTAAAGATTTTAGTGATCTTCTCCATTTGCGGACCTGGTCTGTTTCCCTTTAACCGATTAGGAAAAGGAGCTTTAGCAATAATAGCAGGGTCCAACATTGGAGAAGATCGTGTGGGTAGGAAAGATACCAGAATAGGAGTGGGGATTGTCTTTGGTGGACTAGAAGAAGTGTGCTGAATGTTCGAGCCTTGGGGAAAACGGAGAATAGGCTCGGAAGAAAGCGGTGGGGTAGACGAAATGGGGTCAGAAGTAGAAGTGGAAGTGGAAGGAAAAGTCTCAGCCGGGGTATCATCGATTGATTCATCATTATTATCAATCTCTTCACCGACATGGTTGTCTTGCACTCTTCCAGATCTCAACGTGGTAATAGCATTCACATGCTGTGAGTAGCCAGGATTCGGTACGGGATGAGCTGGAAGTTTCCCATTCTCTCTAGCACTCATTTCGGCTTTTAATTTTGCAATTTGTGCTTCCATCGATTTAATACTCTCACCTTGAGAGGCAGAGTTCTTCTTTATGTCATCGACAGAAGACTTCATCTCAGCTGAAACTTGCATGAAATTTGTCAGAAGAAAATTCATGGTTTGTTCAAGTGAAGAGGAGTTATCAGTACCAATCAATTGCAAAGAATTGATGTACGGTGCAGAAGTGTTGACCGGATTTTGAAAATTTTGTGATTGATAGGGGTGCTGACTCAGTTGTAGTGGTTGCTGTTGTTGTGGAGGGACCCGTTGAAAGTTGTTTTGGTTTAGAACCGTGTTTTGAGTTTGTTGTTGGTTCCAAGCAAAGTTAGGGCAATTCCTCCAACCCAGATTATAAGTGGAAGAATACGGATCGTTTCTAGGTCTTTGCTAGAAAGCAGCATTAGTATGCTCTTGACCTTGAAACGGAGAATTCAAAGGACATTCTTCCGTAAGATGTGATGGATCAGAATAGCATCCACAGACAGTTTTGGGGATTGTCATCTGATTTAGGGAGGCTACTAAAAATTTATGTTCCATAGCTTTGAATTTCTTTTGCATTGCTGCCATTTCAGCTCTAACTCCTATGGAAACATCAAGTTGGAGAATACCACCCCTAGATGATGGTTGGTTTACACTCTCCCACTGTAAAGTTTTTTCAGCGAAATCTTCTAAAAATCTCCAAGCTTCACCATCGTATTTAGACATGCAGGTGCCTTGACACATGGATTCAAGTATCTGTTTTGTTGTAGGATTAATGCCCTCATATACAATTCTACACAGATTCGATCTAGGGATTCCGTGATGAGGACATTGAACTAACAGATCCTTGAAGCATTCAAAACACTTCGAAAATGGTTCATTGGGAAGCTGGGTAAATTGATTTATTTCGCTACGGACTCGAGCAGTCTTATGATTGGGGTAGAATTTCTTCAGGAAAGCTACGACGAATTCATCCCAGTTTGAAATAGAATGTGCGGCTGTGTTATAAAGCCACTTCTCGGTTATATCGTACAAAGTGAACGGGAGAAGACGTAATCTGATAGCATCCACAGAAAGCTGTGAAGTACCCATCATAGCGCATACGTTTTCAAATTTGTTAATAAAGACGTATGCATCCTCGGACTCGAGACCGTGATATTTGGGTAAAAGATTGATGTATAGTGGTTTGATTTCGAAATTGTCCCCATTGGCTGGTGGAATGGTAAGACAGGTCGAAAGAGGACCTCGAATAGGGTAGCATCTCTCTTGGAGAGAGATGCGGGGCGGATTCTGCGCACCTGCAGACGGTGGTAGAGTGGTGTTAAAGAAGTTCGATGGAGATCCGTCCATCGAAATGGATGTGGTGTGTGGTAAAGAAAAAGTAGATATAGAATTACCGACTTCGGAGTTGATAGGAAGAACGCGGACAAGACGGGCACTAGAATCCCGTGTCCAACTGAGCATGTATTAAATGTAGCACAAGTGGCAGGGTTGATTAATTAGAGAAAAAGTTGGTTAGGTGTTTGTTTTTGAAAAAGACGGATTTTTGAAAAAAAAAATCACACAAACAATGCACAAGCAACCCTAGATCTAATGGTCACCTAGGTCAAGTCTCTAGACCGCTCCTAGACTTCCAGAAGACAAATCGCATGATAACTCCTCTACTGCCTCTTTATCCTTTCTGTGGCCAGGTAAGTGCTAGATAAGTGGGCCTAATTAAGTAACCACTTGCCTTAGACACACTTGCCTTAGACACCACAAAAGAAACGCGGATAAATAGTAGATTACCCACGACCTCCTTCTGTCCTAATTGAGCGTGACGGTCCTTAGAGTCTTGTCTAGATATTTTTTACTTAATGAGGGTGATGCAGATGCTAGTTTTATGATTTTTAGGGCTTAGGAAGGGTAATGAAATCCCTACCTAATCTGAATTTGGTCTTTGCCCCTTAATTTCCGTATTAAAATATGCAAACAACCAATTTCAAGAAACGCAACAGATTTTTATTTAGCGGCGCTGTTTTTGCAAAGAATCCTACAGAAAATGGTTAGTGGACAAGATCAGAGAAAAGAGGAGAGAACAGAGAATATACCACAGAAGTTTGAAGCTCTGAAGAACCTAAACGACGGCGGAACCGCCTCAAAAACGCACCATACGCAGCGGATCCGCGGTTCTATGGGGGAATTAGGGTTTCAAAATTTCCTGTAGCTTCTTGTACTCCTCTGGAATTTCTAGATCTTCTCTGAATCTTGATCTCACTGCTCAAATGATTCCAGATTCTCTCGCAAAAAATTCAAACACTAATCGTTAAGCACTTGAAGCGATTCTTGAATTAAAATTTGATGGAATAATAAATTTTCAACTCAAATTGCAAAAATGAACAAATTAGCACACATCCCCGGCAACAGCGCCATTTGATTGATCATCTTTATTGTGTTAAGTAAAATGTTTCACAACCAAAGAAATTTATACCGCAATCAATTAATGGTGTCGATGTAGCACGTTAATGAATACGGATCGTCCACTGAGATGCAAGTACTTGTTCGATCTTGCTTTAGATGAGTCGAAATGAAAATATAAAAGAAAATTCAAGAAAGTAATTCAAGGTTTAATTGAGTTGTCATTTCAAGAAAATCAAGAATACATTCAAGAATTAGAATTTAAGAAGATGTCCAATCAATTTGAATTATCAAGATTATGTAGAATAGCTTGTAGGAATCGATCAAATTGGTAGCAATGATGAATACTAGAATTACGAATCTTATCTATTAATGAATTGTAGCTAGATCGATGATGATCAATGAAGATTTGTGATCTATAGAAGAAACTAGGGTTTCTCCTTCTCTATCCCCTGTCCCTTGTTTTTTCATTGATTATCATTCAAATCTAGTCTCTAGCAAAGAGAATCTTCAATCGTCTGATCCCTAATTTGCAATGGAATAATCAAGAACATGATCTCGATCCAAATTAGGTCATCAAAGATTCTTTTTCCTAGAGTTCACAAATCTCATAAGACTTAAGAGTAGTAAAAGGATTTCATCATCATTAGATCAACCGATTCTCTCAATTCCTTTACAAGCGGAGATTTCACTCACACATCATGAAAATTAAAGAATCACAAATGAAATATTTCATAATGCAAGAATGTAATGAAAACGAGAATTAACAATTTATCACCTTCATTAAATCTTCTTCAAATTTACACAACTCCTTAATTTGAGGTACAAGATTAAGCTCTCGATCGCTCCTTTGAAGAGGTGAATTTGTCGTCGATCTTTGCGAAGCTCGATCGCCGTGAGTCGTGGATCGGATGCGGATCTCTTACTCGGATGACGACCATCGTTGCGATGAAGGATCGTTGACTGCTCTCTTGATTTGCTTCTCAATGGATCTTGATTTTTGCTTCGGATTGGATCTCAAGTTGTTTCACTCAACTTGAATTTGAATTTTGAATTGTGGCTCCAATTGTGTAACTAACTAACCACTAATTGAACAACTAATCAACAACCTTTGAATTATAGATCTAGATCCCCTTTTATAGCCCCAAATTAATCTTCTCTCATAAGCTTGGTTGTTAGGCAGAGCCTTCTCGATGAAGCTAGGCCGTTACAAAGAGTCTTCTGGAAGCTAGGCGGTTAAATGGAATATTCTGGAGAATTTTGAATCGCTGACGAGACAATGCGGTCGCGGAACCGCGGCGGATCGGCCTGACTTGGCCGTGGATCCACGGCCCTTTGAGGAGATCTCTGCATGAAGTTTTCTGGTTTGTTTAGTGTTGTATTTGGGGTGTTCTTTTGATGTCTGGAATCTTATAATTCATTCTTGGTTGCTGCCAGATTTCAAGTCTTTGACTTTCTGTGCTTTATCGGCACTTTTACGATTCCGGTTCTTTGACCTGAAGAATTTTCTGCACACAATCTTGATAAAATGTGTTGAGATATACAACATCATGTACAAACACAGAATTTCCCTCCAGAGTGTCGATTATAACTGTAACACGTGACATTTGGTATTTTCCAGATGAATTTGTAATCCGTGTTATATTTGCAATAAACACCCTTAAATGATTAGGAAGAGTAGGGAAATTGATGTGTTAAGCATGCAATATTTTCGACTGATCACGAGTCTTTAGAGTCCCACACAGAGGTTTCCTAGTTCAAGCGAAACAATGTAGGGCACATATGCTGATATGTGCGGGGGGCCTGATTAAATACGAGTATGTGATACTGTGTTGTAATCTGGCGGTTAATTGATATCGGTTAGGTTATATGTGATATAGCCGGATTATTGAATCAAGTATCGGTTAAGTTATATATGATATAGCGGGGGGCCTCATGTGATGAATGACACTTGTAAGTCCTCTCGACTTATAAGGAGAAAATACTCTTGTAAGATCCTTACGACTTATAAGAGAACATACACTTAGGAATCCTCACGATTCTTAAGGAAAAAACGCACCTACGAGATCCTCACGACTCGTAGGGAGAAACTTCTTCATGAGACCCTTACGGCTCATGAAGTCAAAAGCCTTAGTCGACGGGATCCTAACCCTGTTCGCTAAGCCACCTTTGTACGAACCGACAAAGGTAAAATGATGATTCGCTCCTGGCAGTGTCCCAGTGGTAGCGATGCCGATGCCTAAATTGGCATCAAATGCCAAGTCCTTTCACGGCAAATGATGATTCGCTCCTGGCAATATCGCAGTCGCAGCGATGCTGATGCTGAGATTAGTATCAGATCTTGAGTCCTATACTCACAGCAAAAATCAGCGAGCCAAAAATGCATACGAAATAGCCGAAATGATAGGACGGCTTGCAACAAAAATCAGCAAGTAAAATATATGCATACAAAAATTGCCGAAATGATTGGGCAACCCGCAATAAAAAACGAGTAAAGAAAAAACAAAATAGCCGAAATGATTGGGCACCGCGAGAAAATAGCCGAAATGATTGGGTAATCGCGACTTCGCGATATAAAAAGCTGAAATGATAGAGCATCGCGGAAAGAAATACCAAAAAAATGATGAAACTTTGCCCTACAAGCGGTTCAATATTGACCTTTGTATACAATCCATGGGCACAAACAGAAAGAGAACCATATCGTCCTACCGGGTTTCGGCAAAGGGAAGCCAGGTCTCGACGGCTACATCTATAGCCTAGAGATCAACCAACAGTGTTCTTCTTCCCTCCAGCGGGATACAGGCGCGACATCAACAAAAGGAGCCTTGGCAAAGTCCCCTAGTTCCAAATCCCGATGGTTCACAGACAGCCTAGAGACTACCCCGGAACCATGGCAAAGTCCCCTAGTTCCAAACCTCGACGGTTCACAGACAGCCTAGAGACTACCTCAGAACCATGGCAAAGTCCCTAGTTCCAGGTCTCGACGGCTACATCTACAGCCTGGAGATCAACCAACCGCGTTCTTCTTCCCCCAGTAGGATACAGGCGCGACATCAACAAACGGAGCCATGGCAAAGTCCCCTAGTTTCAAACCTCGACGGTTCACAAACAACCTCGACATTCGACGCAATATTGCCGACACAATGTCAACCAACGAAGCCAAGGAAAATCCCTCGCTTCAGGGTCTAGACGGCAACTCAAATGAGACCTGAAAAGACTATCGGAGATTATCCTACTCCAGCACGGAGTAGTCATAACTCATCGGGGCTCCCAAAATGAGCCTAACCTCAAGTAAAAAGCGCCATGGAATATCCCTAACGCTTGCTCTTTCGACGGTAATATTACCTGGAAGATTACTTGAAGACGTCTTGTCCAGCCCCCGAAGGGATCAGAGACACGACAATCACGGGGCTACCCGAACAGCAAGATTGCATATTGGGGAATATATCGGCTAATGCGACGGTACGACGGGTAGAAAACCCTAGTACCATAGACCCTAACTGACTTCTATTAGCAGGAGTTAATTGTGACGTTAGGAAACCCTTGCGAGAACTTCTCGATTCGTCTCGACTCGTGAGGAAATTAGTATCCTCGCGAGAACTTCTCGACTCGTCTCGACTCGTGAGGGAAAGCCTTAGGCAATGGGGATAAAGACCTGTTTCCTAAGCACTGGGCCCTGCAAGTCGGTCCAAGATGGATTCTTGCATACTATTCACGGGTCACACTCTCTAAAGTCGAATCTTGACAAGGAGGGAAACAACCACTTACGAGTCCTCTCGACTTGTAAGCGGAAAAAATTCTCTTGTGAGATCCTTACGACTCTTAAGAGAAATCTTACTTAGGAGTCCTCCGGACTCCTGAGGAGAAAACACACCTACGGGATCCTCTCGACTCGTAGGGAGAAAAGTCTTTATGAAACTCTCACGACTCATAAAGTTGAAAAGTCTTAGGTGGCAGATCTGAACCTGTCTTCTAAGCCATCGCTGCCCTACAAAGGAGATCAAGATAGACTATCTACAAAATACATTTGCCAAAGGGACACGCCCATATAAAATGAAGGATGTCTTTTATTCATGAATTCAAGTGAATACAAAATGCATTTCACAAAGGAATCAAAATGAATACATGTTATTCATAAACCGCAAGTTTACAGTAAAAAATGGGGTACAAAGACGGTTATTGAGGAGGAGGCGTCTTCAACAAATCAGCCAGTTGCTCACACGCTCCTCTCAATCCTTTCTCGTGATCGGCCGCCGTGGCCAACTCCGCTTCGACTTGGGCCCGTTGTCGCAAACAAGACGAAAGATTTTCATCGGTTCCTAGCATGGCAGCTTCGCAGTCCTGCACGACCCGCTCGGTAGAGTCAAGCGTCCGTCTCAGCGTCAACCCATCCGAAATGCATCGCTGGAGATTGTCGAAGACAGCTTTTAACTGCGTAGCATTCGCTTCAACCTGGGCGCGTAACCGGGCGGATTCGCTTGAAGCTACTTCATGTTCCTTTCGCCTCTGGGTCGCCTCTTGTTCAAAATAGCGGATGAAAGGAACACTACTCTTGACCCACATAGCCCACCGGGAGTTCAAAGCTAATACTTCAGGAGCGAGATGCTTGAGCTCAATCTCATGCAGGCAAGCCTCGATCTTCCTGTAGTAATCAACCTATGAGCCGACAAGATCTTCATCATGAAAGTTCACGAGTGTCGCCAACATTGGATTGACTTCAACAGCAAAATCCGTAAAAGAACTGAGGGCCTCAGCATCGAGATCTTCGATGAATTCGCTCAACATTCGCCGGCTATTCGCAGCGCCCCTGGAAGATGTGCGTTTAGCAAAGGGCCCTGCCGGCATTGGGATGCGAGCCTCAAAGGGAGCTGGAGCCGGTGCGATTGCTACAAAACAAATTATGGTCAAATGTCGACTCGGGAGGTAAAGAAAATACACGAGCGATGGAGTCTACTATACCGGCAGTGGCCGGTGGCAAAATTGGAAGTACCTGAGGCACGGCTATTCTCTCGTCTCCTCCTCCGATCCGTAATGCTGCGATCAATATAAAAAAGACTTAGCAACAATACGGCTATTCATAAAAGAAAGAAGGAGACAATAGCTGAATGATATACTAACCTGTACCAGGAGGCAGAATGACTTTCGACTGGATGGAGAAATGCGGGTTCAGCACCTGATATAGATGGTCAAAAAGGACTCCTGCAAAGTTCTGACAATATACTGTCAATACAAGGAGGATGGTACCCACAGTGAAACCGATAAATCGCAAACCTATACCTTCCAGCATTTCAGAGGACATAGGAGAAGGCGAGGGAACAACAGCCGTCAGGGCGGCGACCGGAGGTGCTTCAGATGGCACAATCTCAGCGTTCACTGCACCTACACACAAAATATCGTCAGAGGGAGCTAAACGGGACTGAGAAATAAAAAGAGAACAGTGACCCAAGACCTACATGATGGGTCATCAACCAAAACCGCGACCGAAGCATCACCAGGCATAGCGGCTTCTTCGCTCTCCCTCAGAGGAGTAGTTTCTGCGCCCATGGCTTCATCCCCTGATTCGACGAGGGCCGTCGTGACGCTTGCGACACCCTCCGATACCAGGGAAACACACGGGGAAAGAGAGGCGGTTTGGACAGTCCCAGATTTCGGAGAGAGGGTAGCAACTTCAGGCACGGTAAACGCCATGGTTTCACCCGTCATCCCATCGCCAAGACTTGGCCCTGCAGAAAATGCACATGTCAAAATTGGAAGATCAAGTTCTAGTAAAAGACTCAGCATTACGTTATCTTGGAGTAGCTTTTCGGTTTCTTCCCGAGCCGCGCGCGCAACCTATCTACGGGCGGTAGAAAACGCAGAGGGAACATCCACCGAAGGAGTATCAGCAAGCGGAATGATGCTTGAGCCTGCACCCACGGCCAAACTGGCATCGCGTTCTCTCGCCGCATGCTTCTTATGCTTCCTTTCGGTCTGAGCAGTGAGAAGCGATCTCCACAAGACCTCCGATAAGGGGACGTCGTCGTCCGAACCAAGCTCTGCCTTTGGAGCCGTTACGGCATCCTTCATCGGCTGCTTCAGCAAAGCCTCCTGTGGGGACGTTGGGAGAGCTGGGGCCACAACAGCTGGCTCCGGAATTTTTTCCGCATTGTTGCTCGGGATCGGCACTACACTTGGAATAACCCGAGTCAAGGTAGTCCCTGCAACAAGATGAAAGGAAGGGTCAGAGCACGAATAAAGGCATAATGAATGGAATTTTACCAAGGCCCAAAGAAGCGCAGAGCCACTCTTCCTCTTAGAATGTCTTGAGGGAAGCCGCGAGAGCCTCTTCGGCAGAAATACCTGTTGAAGAAGAAAGCGTCAGTAGAAGCATAATAAAAGAAGATAGCCGCGGAAGAATGTAACTGAAGTATACCTGACTTCGCGATAGTGATCAGTGCCGCTTCATCGCGAGCCAGTCGCTCGGAAGTCATAAGGGCAGCCTGGAGATCAGTATCATCCACAGGCGCGATGAATAAACCCTCATTGGTCCCATATTCGCACAAACCCTCGCTGTAAGGAGCATGTGGCTCCTGGCCAAATATGACGTCGGCAGAAAACAGCGACTTCTTCTTCTTTTGCGAGCGAGCGCCGGAAGACGATGTAAAGAGCTTGCGCTTAACAGGAATTTTTGGGCGGTGGGTCCCGATTTCTACACCAACGCCAGACTCCGGGGACGCTGCAGCTACCGTTTCTATAGGAACGCGGGGTAGAGCCTCCTCAGGAAAGGCGTGCGGGACCACAACCGCAGCAGCTTCTCTTAATGAAGGACGAACAGTGGTCTGTCGCTTTAAGGGGACAGCTGGATTACCAGCAGGGACCGCATCTTTGCGATCAAGCAATAACCGCCTTTCTTCCCTAATAACAGCACCCGTCGCATGCTAGTACCACGCCACGTATGCGTTCGAGGCTTTCGGAACGTAGCTCGTCTCACTGATGAGAAAGTAGGACCCGGTATTTAGCCGCATGAAGTGGTGCAGCGCGTTGAGGATACCCTCTTCCATAGCAACCAGCTCAGCTAAAAAATCCTCAAGCAGGACAGCCTGATCGTAACCCGACTGTTGAGAAAAACGGTGCGGATTGTACCTCATGAATAACGTCGAGTCCTTATTCCTGAACACTAAAAAGCCCGGCCTGATTGAATACAAATGCAGAATCTCCCGAGCCTTCAATGTAGGAGCCCCGTCTTTGAAAGTATCGCGTAGTGGATGCACCATTTTAGTGGATTCCTTGCCGATAGTTCAGACCCTATCGATGAAAGTCATGCTGTCCCCGACCATACGCGGGCGAAGGACCAGACGTCGAGCCTCTCGCTGTGACGGATCTAAAGCAGTAGCGTCAACTAGAGACATAAGGGGAAATTATAACTGTCATAGAAACGGGGCCTTTTGTGGACTCCAAAAGCGCCAAGCACATGCAGCTCGATCCACGACGTGAAATAGTGCAGCGGGATATGTACGGGCTGTATCCTCGGCTGAGTGGTGTATGCCGCTAAGCTTAGGCCATGATACAGGTGAGCCAGCCCAGCAATCCCGATGGCCACTCGTCCCGGCAACCACTCGGTGAGCCGGATAGAAGACGGATGGCCTCATATAGCGAGGGTGCATTGGGAGCACAAACCAGCTTAACTATAGGCCAAGGAACCCCCAAAAAGAACGTCTCTTTGTCAACGTCTGAAGCTGCGAGCTCTGCAAAGGGGACGACCGGGGTGTCTGGGATGAAGAAATTCCTTTGATCCGCTTCCACTGTCGGCTGGTTGTCCAAGCAAAAACCAAGAGGATCGTCAAGCTTGGCAAATTTCGTGGCTTGTTTTGACAAGACTTCCGGACGAAGAAAGCGGGCGATGAAATCCGCGAAGCTGACTCCGTGCCCTTCGGACTCAAGAAACAGACTCTCGTAAATGTTCAACAACTTGATTAGACTCGGGAATCGATGTTGAATAGCATTCTCCGGAGTGAGACCCATCACCACTGATTTGGTGGTGATGATGTACTCGTGAGGGGGAAGTATTTCCTCATAATGTTCCCCTCTGACAGGTAGGCCCTAGATTTCTGCAAATTCCTCCAAGAAAATCAAAACCTCCTGGTCCGATAAAAGAATGGTGTGAGTCGGGGCATTCCACTGTTCCAAGAAAGCCATGACCCACCATACGTGAGGCGCGTGATACTGGAAAAGAGACGCGTAGATAGCGGGGTACAACCCAAGCTTCAGCAGCAGCGACTTTTTGGCCGACAAGATGTATCGAGCCCACTGCAAGTATCCGGCTGAATAGCGAGGAGTCAAGCCTATCATGTATACCTATCCCCAAGGGCGCGACTTGCCTTGACATATGTGCCGCCCCAGAATATCTAAAGCCATCGGCGGTTGTACAGGTATCGAGCCCATAGAAGGCTGGAGGCGTCCCTCTGTAGTCCAGTTAACCTCCTCCACAGCGTAATTCACCTGGGGCGAGTCAGCATAATGAATGGCGGAAATTGGCTCTGAAGGCGCCGCACAAGAGAAACTGCGCCGACCCCGAATAATTTGCTTGTACCATAACCCCTATAAGTGAAGAGACTTCTACTCCGGATCGTGATCTTTAATCAGTGCAAAAACTCCATGATCCACGGGCGCGTCGGCGTATGCACTCTTTGGGCGAACAAATGGGAAAGAAGAGTCAAAAGACATAGTACCTGTACGAAAAGAAACAAGGGTTAGATGTCAATACTACATTACAAATTCTGACACTTGGTACATTAAAATTGTACCACACTGCAATGCAGGAGAAATAGATCAAGGGGGACCCACAAAATCAAAGTGACGGCTCATCATTGATGAGACAGTCACTCAGTAAGGAGAAAATCCTAAAAAGGATTCTCATTTAATGAGAGACTCATTGGGCGAAGGAGTTGAACTCCCTCGAGAGTAATGCTCTGCAGACAGAATTTACCTTTGTCAATTAAGAAGGGAATAAAATTCCTCAAAAATTTCTAAAGAGCTATGCTCTATAAAAACCCCCAAGATCTTTAAAGATCTGAAGAAGAAATCCTAAAAACTCTAAAAGTTCTTCATTAACGGGTTAAGAAACCCTAAAAAAGATTTCTTTAGATGGATGATCTAAGAAGAGCAAAGCTCTGTTCTAATTAACGGTTTAAAGAAACCCTAAAAAAGATTTCTTTAGATCTATGATCTAAGAAGATCAAAGATCTGTTTAAGGGGTTCGATTATGATCCTTACCAAAAATTTCGACAAAGTTATAACTCTAAAAGAGTTTCCTTCGACAGAGATCTATGCTCTGGAAGGAGAATTGAATTCTCCGAAAGAAGAAAATGGAAGATGAACATCAGTCATCTCAAGGGCCAAAGGCCATACTTACAGGCATGGGAAGACGATCCAACTTCTAAGAACATCCAATGGTGGAAAAACTGCCACCGCTGCACTCACGTGTAAGCCACGTGAGCGCAACGGTGGGGGGTACTTGTTTCTCCCCAATAAAAGAGCAAAGCTCTGTTCAAAATTTGAAAAGAGGTAGCGCCTCACGTGCCTTGCACGTAGGCGCCAGCACCAAGAGTTAAAAACTCTGAGGCAGCGCCGCACGTGCCCCATACGAGGGCGCTAGCGCCAAGAGTTAGAAACTCTGAGACAGCGCCTCACGTGACCCACACGAGGGCGATGGCGCCAGAACTAAAAGTTCTCTGCCGTTGGATCAAAGATCCAACGGAGATGATAAATCATCAGAGCATAGAATTAAATTCTGATTGAGGAAATACTCCTCAAATCATTCTAAACAAGAAAGATTGTGCTCTGTAAATCAAAGCACCATTGGATTAAAGATCCAATGGTGATTAAAAATCACCAAGATACAACATAAGCTCTGTATGGGAAAATATTTTCCCAATCTTTCTAAACAAGAAAGATTGTGCTCTGTAAATCAGAGCACCGTTGGATCAAAAGATCCAATGGTGTTTAAAAATTACCAAGATACAGAGTAAGCTCTGTATAGAAAAATATTTTCCCAATCTTTCTAAACAAGAAAGATTGTGCTCTGTAAATCAGAGCACAATTGGATCAAAGATCCAATGGTGATTAAAAATCACCAAGCTACAGAATAAGCTCTGTAGGGGAAAATATCTTACCAATCTTTCTAAACAAGAAGGATTACCGTTGGATCAAAGATCCAATGGTGATTAAAAATCACCAAGATACAGAATAATCTCTGTATGGGAAAATATTTTCCCAATCTTGTTAAAAACAAGAAAAATGTTTTCTGTAAAACAGAAGTCCTTGGATCAAAGATCCAACGGTGGATAAAATCCCAAATCAATTAAGAAATCTCTCAATGAGAGATTTCCTTAACTGAATCAACAAATATGCCTCCACTATATAAAGACCCCAAGACTTCAGGTCTTGTACAGAGGAACCCCCCCATAAACTTTAAGTTCAAAAAGAGGAGCAAGCAAAAAGAGCTTTAAGAGAGAAGAAAGAAGAAGAACTTTCTTCAAGGTAAATAGAGATCATAGTATCTCATTTGCATACCCAAGGGTTTAACTCTTATAAAAGAACATAGTTCTTTCCCTGGATCTGAGATCCATAAAATAAGTCTCCCACAAATGAGAATTTAATTCTCGTAGGGATGAATTTGTTCTTGGGGATTGAAGATCCATGGGAGAACAAAGAATTGAAATCTTCAGAAAAATGCACAAAGAAGGAAACAGCACCGAGCGCCCCGCGTGTCCCTTACGTGGGCGCTGCATAATAAAGAGTGCCTTGCACTCGGTGGTTGGCACCCAGCGCCAAGCGCCCCACGTGCCCCTCACATGGGCGCTAATAAAATAGAGAGCGCTCTGCATTCAGTGGTTGGCGCCTAGCGCTGAGCGCCCCACATGCCCCTCACGTGGGCACTGTTTAACCTAAAGCGCTCTGCCCATAGAGCCCAACGCCACAAAGAGTGTGTAACACTCCATAAAAAACAAAGAAATAGGGTGAGAGTCAGAGCCCATATCAATGCTTAGCATTGTTGCGCATAAAAGGGACCGAGCCCAAACAAGTGTTTAAAACTTTATTCAAAATTAAGTGGGATGAATTCAAGTTCACCAAAAGTCCTTAATTCAGATCAACCGAGCCCATGTGCTCATAACTTTCCTAAAATTGGTCTTAGCCTCAAACTCGACTACAGATCTCCCAACCGACATTGGATCAAGGGTACATCTTCCACACCTCTGATACATGTCATTGTAATTCTTCAACGTCTTCAGAGAGGTGGCGGGTCCCGACAACCAGCAATTCTACGGACCGTAATGTCTTTAAACTAACCATTGGACCGTAATGTCCTTAAACTAGCCCTTGGACCGTAATGTCCTTAAACTAGCTATGGACCGTAATGTCCTTAAACTAAAACGATAGAGCCTAAATGCTCTTTTGTTGGATCAAAAATGATCCCAAACCCCCGTTAAGTAGATCTTAGTCCAATATCGGATTAACCTATCCTTAACAAATATTTAAGTTGATCTTAATCTCAAACAAGGTTAATGATCCTTAAATCAAACCAAACCCAAATCTAAGAAAATACGGATTTGGACTAATCCACGACCTACGGGCGACAACCCAAATTAGTCTCCGTATACAATCCACGGGCAACCAAAAATAAAACAAACACACACGACACAAAGTGACCTTCTGGAGCAGGAGAAAGTGTTTACCGCGATGCGGTAACGTAATTAACTGCAGGGGCTTGCACCTGCTGGGAAGAGCGTCCCTACAATCAAAAAACTCTCACAACGAGGGGGAATCTGACGAAGTCTGCTACAACGGCCGCATCCGTCCAGGCCTCAGAAACACGGTGCCATAAATCAGCTTGGCATCTTCGGAGAGGTGGACGGATAAAACCAAATAGCATCTGCCCGTAAAATTCAGGCCAGACGTCCTAACGTCCCGGTCACGTCTTTCGGCGGTAAACAATGGTTACAATTCTATATTAATGGATATTGGTTGCTTCAATAATGTGAGGGTTTTATGCCATTCTTTACTTGGTTCATTTTTGCCTTAGCCATTTCTTGAGCTCATCTCTCTAGCTCTCTCCATTTTCTTCACCTTCACCTCCAAGCCCTACACTCACATAAGTTGTGAAACCTTGGACTTGTGAGGATCCTTAGTGAGATAAACACCCCTACTTCACCATCCTACACTAGATTAGCACTTTGGTGTAGTGTGTTTCCTTCACTAAAGATACTTTAATGATGAGGTAGCTTGGATTAGCGGAGCTTCGGGTGGATCATCTTCGGCACGAAGATCACAAAGAAAGCTCGATCCAACTTCAAGTGGAGTCTAGTGAAGTCATAGGGACTACTACCCGGAGCATTTGAAAAGAAGGACACGGTCTACAATGGTTGTTGCCTCCTTCTCTTAGCTAGTTTAGTTGATATCAAACCATAAACCCTAATCATCTAGTTTAGATTCTGCAGGGTTGCCTAGGACGGCAGCAAGGTTTCGGAAGGTATCGTCCATGCCAAATTCAAAAATTTTCCGTTCTAGCTAACCCTAACCCTAGAATCGTATACTAGAAATCCGCCGGAATGTAAATGCAAACACTTTGAAATTAAAAGAGAACAAGGAATACAACCTTTGTAGACCGGTCCTTCACTTCATTAGCTCTGTGTAGTCATCCCTTCACTGCAATCATGAACTCCATGCTCTTGAGAGGCTCGACAAGAAGAATAGAACAAGCTTGCTTCGAAGTCATCAAGGCCGAAGATGATCTACGTAGAGGAGACACTAACCCAAGCTATCTCTTCACTAATTGTGGAATTAGTGAAGCAAACACCCTATACTAAATAGCAAGTAGTAGATGTTGGATATAGTGCCCTCAAAGTCAATTATTGGATCGCAGGCACGTGATTGCAATGATTGAGGGAGGACCTATACCGGTAGGACAGTCTTACTCGAGATGACAGTATGCTATCTGGTTTATCTTTATCATGTGTGTACTGTTTTAGGTGACACTATATATCACTATTGCATGTTGATAGAACCCATAGGATTCTTGCTTGACTACCAATAGTATGATGGCGATCATATACATGAGAGTTGGGTAGTCTATAAGCACATCCTTAAAAGTGGTCCCTAGTCGTGGGAGTTTCGAGACATGGCATCGATACTCCGGAGTAGACTAGTGTACACAGTCGAGACCCCGACAAGGGGCGGTGGCCGGTCTCACAAGCCATTGGTGTTAGTTGGTTCATATAAGATGTATACATGTGCTCATTGGGTTATGAGTACACTGGACCGGACTCACCGGGAACATGCTAGCTGGTTATTAAAACCTGTCGTCAGATAGCAATTCCCAGGTGACATGTGTGCAGGTTAGTCTATCGACCTAAGATCTTCATTTGTCTCGTGTGAGTTCCCACTGTGCTTTGATTATTACCCTACCACGGCTCAAAGGAGTTATGCAAACAGGTTTTAGTTGGGTACAGTCCCGAGCTACAAGGAGGCAGTGAGCGGATCTACAGGGGATTCGTCTCTCCCAACATTAGGGGTGAGATCGTGCTGTGTCTGGAGAGCCATTACACAAAGTCCATGGCCATGACAAGCGAGATTTACTGGTAGGTATTCCAGTAGTATCTCAGGGTGTTCTGGGCTACACTCCGACACGACTTATACCGCTATTGGGGGTCTAATGTTTACCAGCTCCCTAGGCCCGATATGCGATATTCATAGACGAACGGACCGGACTGTACGGATATTGTCACAGATAGGCTCAGTAGGATTCCAGGATGAGTTCGCTCATCGGACTCCCTTTCACTCAATACATGGGAAGCCGTTACGTACAGCTAGTACCACTGACGGCTTGTGGTTAAAACCACTACTAGAGTATTGACGAGTCTTTAGAGTCCCCAACAGAAAGTTTTCCAGTTCGGGCGAAACGTTGTAGAGGCCGTATGGTTTTATGGCAGGGTTTGAACATACACGTGCACTTGTGCACGTGTCATGGTTCGGACGGATAATACTAGTGGGTTTTGGTTTAAGCTGGATCCTAGTATTATACTGTATTAGAATAATTTTGTCTCATTGCATTTGTATTCGGTCGAAATACAGATGCGGGTATGTATGTACAATTGCGGGGTAATCCTGTAATTCGTTACAGGATCGCTTTTTGAAGTTGCCAGTTTTTCTTCCCTCGATTAAACATTGTTTTTAATGTTTGATGTGTGCATTCTTTTGTGGCCGCATTTTGCTGTGAGGGGGTTCTTTGCAAATGTGGCTTTTCATAAATGAGGTTTTTTTTTTGTAGGGCCAGGGCTCCAGCAGCTCTCTTGAGGATTCTAGATTGAATGAGTCATTTGATGAGGTGGTTTTGACTTTAATGTTCCTGTTTTAAGCTTTGGATATTTGTTGTGATATTTTTTCCTTGTGATCATCACTTGAGCTTGTGCTCACCCCCTCCCCCCCACCATCCCGTGGCCGAGCCCTATTTTAGGTAGCCCCATCTTTTGTGTGGTGAGAGATATTGATTCATTTTGCAACAAAATCCTCAAGCTCATTTCCATCACAACTCTTAATTGGCAACTTCGATTAACCTTCACCCAATCACTTGGGTAACTTGAGACAAAGTGTTCTACACTCACTCTACTTCAACCTTGGACATGTCGGCTGGCAAACTTCATGTCCGAGTTGCCTCGGTTTAGAGGCGGGAGCCCGTATAAAGATTCGTTGACGTGGCGCCACCTTTGGCGAGGAGGAGATCATAGATCGAGAGAGATCGGAGAGCGAGCTTCGTCGGTGCATCCGCAATAAGCTAGGGGCAGAAGCTAAAGACCGAAGGACATGGATCGATCGGTATAATCTCGAAACCCCCTTTTACAGTATACTAGTTTACGGTTAATGGAACGATCCGGGTTTTAAGTTTGCGTTAGCGCCAGTTCGAAAAAGTTTTTGTTCCGCATTTGGCCTTGGAAAGACGGCCGGGGCGTTACCATAGACTTACATGGTATCAGAGCCAAATTATTAACCGTTAACTAGTTGGTTTAGACAATGTTAAAGTATCGAAACCGAAACAAAACCCAAACGAGGCCACTGGATTTGTATTCTCTGTTGTTTTTAAAACATCTTCAAAAAATTATTTAAACATGTGCAGAAGACTACTGGGGAGACCACTAGAACACACCCCAAACCCGGACCCCTGGCCTCGAATTTTAGCCGAGCCCAAGCCTACCAGATCCGGCGTCGCCGACCAGTTAGGTGCTTTAGGGGTTGGTGTTTTGGGTGTGCTCTGGTCTATGTGTTTTTGGTTCAGTGGTGTTGTTTGTGTAGCCCATTTTGGATATGGTTTTATCAGGTTGTTTGGGCTATTCGGAGGTTATTTCGGAGTCAATATTTTCTAACATTGTTTAAGTTTTGTAGTGCATTACATTACTATCTGTGACCGTGAATGTCATTCGAGCGGTAAATCTTGTCTAATTGCTATAGCTCTTTTAGACGGGTTTGCGAACGTGACATTCTCGTTGTTTTTCTGTGTTGTGCTGTGATGTTGCGGATTTATCGTGGTGGATAGATTGTGTGCAATGGTAGTGCAATTTAGATATATTTGTATATTTAATATCGCGGGGCGAGCATCCGACATGTGGACTGTCGTCACTTCCTGTTTGTATATTATTCTTTTGGGGCACGACCGGGCTGAGGTCGATGTACCCGTTGTATATATTTTTTTTTCTGTACTAGGTTTATCCCGCGATGGAGTGCACGGATAGCCGTGTTCTGGAGGGCAACGGGTCCGCATCTCATGGCTTTGAGACGGAGGGGACCTCACTCTAGGATTGGCGGGCTATTCGCCGCACTCGTAGGGGGTATAGGTTTTCATTGCACAGGCTATCCACACGACCAGGGGAACGTGGGTTTCATTTGTGAGAAACCCGGGGCTCCTAGTATATCTGTATTGTTCTGTGATGCTTATTACTTTTCTGTAATGTTGCGTTTATCACGCCTGGAGCGATTATTGTATATTGATATATATATACTAGTAGATGTTGTATATGTTTTACACCCGCGCTAGTCCATAACCTGCTCTGTCGTTAGTTAAGTAACCTAACGGGTGATGACGGGACCCAGTGGCGAATGCGGATGGCATATACGTGTAAGTCCACGTTGCGACCCCCGGTTCTTACGGGGAGGCGGAAACGGTATAAAAATCAAATTTTTAGCTCATGGGGCAACATGGACTAACAAAGTCGGGATCTTTTCTAAACTAAACTAGCAAACATGCAAAGGAGAGTTAACTACTCGGCAAAGTGGTTATACCTAACTTGAACTCCTTCTTCTTGAAACCTAGTAGAGGTTGATGGTTCTTTCTTCGTAGCCTTCTTCCGTCAAAGATGGATCCACCTGAGGGTTCAACCTTCGGGCTCTTTCTCGAACTTAGAGTGAACTAGGATCTCCGGCTTGCTAAACCTTGAACCCTAGAGAGAGTAGAGAGTATCTAAGGGGTGTTTCTCTTTCAAGGAGAGGGATTCTCAACACATGAGAAGGATTCTCCTTGAGCTTGAGGAAGAAGAAGATGAAGTGAGGAGAGAGAATGAATATGATAGAATGAGCTCCTTTTTCTTTTGCAACCATAACAAAAGGAAAAAGAATTATCTAATTAATAATAATAATTCAAAATGAAATAGTTGATGGTTGTTTTTGGAATGACCACTATCATCACTTCATTAAATGAATGTAAGCTAGAATCAAGGAGTATCCTTGCAAAGTAATGATGATGGTCAAACATTCAACCATGGTCAACAAGTCAACCATGGTCAACAAGTCAACAAACCAACCATAACACAATTTCATTTAATTACTATTATTAATTGATATTTCATAAATCCATTAGGGTTTGGAAAAAGACGACTGTCAACTGTGCATACGCACCCGTTCCGAAACCCTAATGAAAGACCACTTCCTCCGCCTCAAACAACTGTGCATACACACCTGCATTCTCGTTCCGAGGAACAAGAATACTGAGAGATAAAAGCAACCCCAAAACATATACCAGTATCTAACTCAAACCAGAGCCAGCCAGTAATATCCGTCCGGACTCCAAACGTGCACAAGTGCGCGGATGAGAACGAACCCTGTCGCAAAACCATGCGACCTCTACTCTGTTTTGCCCAGAGGCGAATAGCCCTCTGTGTGGGACTCTAAAGACTCGACACTTACGCTGGCAGTGGGTTTAACCACAGACCGCAAGCGGCACTAGCTGTGCGTAACGGTCCCCAGGTAGATGCCGATAAGAAGACTGACGAGGTAAAACCCATCTGAACTCCTACTGAGTCTGAATGTGACATTCTCCGTACAGTCCGGTCTGTTCGTCTGATACATCGCATGGCGGGCCTAGGGGGCGGTAAACGTCAGTCCCCTAATAGCGGTACAAGTCGTGTCGAAGTGAAGCCTAAAACACCCTGAGATAACACTGGAAGCCTACCAGTATATCTCGCTTGCCCTGGCCAGGGACTACTCGTGTAATGGCTCTCCTAGACACAGCGCGATGTCAACCCCCAATACCGGGAGAGACGAATCCTGTCTAACCGTCACTGCCTCCAAGTGCTTTGGGACTGCACCCAACCATTATCTGTTTGCACGACTCCTTTGAGCCGTGGTAGGGTAGTGATCAAAGTGTAGTGGGAACACACTCGAGGCGAAGTGGCAGTGTCAAGTCAGCGGACTAAGCTGTACTCATGTCACCTGGGAACTGATAACTGACGATAGGTATAATACCAACCTGTCAGTTCCCGACGAGTCCTGTCCAGTGTACTCGTAACCCAACGAGCACCAGTATACTATCTCCAGTACGACGTACTGATGGCTGTGGGACAGACCATCTCCCACACTGGGATGAGAAGTGCATACGCTAGTCTACTCCGGAGGATCGATGCCCTGTCTCGATAGTCCTGTGACCAGGGACTTGTATAAGGATGTGCTTATAGATTACCCAGCCCCCACTAGTGTGACTGCCATCACAACGCTGGTAATCAAGCAAAGATCCTAAGGGCTCCACTAATGTGTATAGGTGATATACAAAAATAAACACATGTACACATTGAAGTAGAAACAAACCAAGTAGCATACTACTATATTGAGCAAGATTGTTTATACAAGGTGAATATCCCAAGCTTCCATTAAGTAATATACAAACTAGTATGATACAGTAATGGCCTCTAGGGCATATACACTAACAATCTCCCACTTGCACTAAGGCCATGTACTGGCGTATCGAAGACCTATCATCTCGATCAGCCGCTCGAACTGAGTCTGGGGTAGGGCCTTGGTGAATGGATCTGCAGTGTTTTCTTCTGAAGCAACCCTCCAAACCTCGATCTCCTTGCGATCCACGATCTCCCTGATCAGGTGATACCGCCTCAAGATGTGCCTGGATCTCTGATGGGACCTGGGTTCCTTCGCTAAAGCTATAGCCCCGTTGTTGTCGCAATACAGAGGTATTGGGTCAACAATGGACGGAACCACCTGAAGTTCTTTCAATAACTTCCTCATCCAGACATCTTCTTTTGCGGCATCAGATGCAGTGATGTATTCCGCTTCCATCGTCGAGTCTGCAACGGTTTCCTGTTTGGAACTCTTCCAACACACCGCCCCTCCATTGAGGGTAAAGACAAAACCCGACATGGACTTGGAATCATCCTTGTCACTCTAGAAGCTGGAGTCAGCAAAGGCCTCGATCTGGAGGTCTTTTCCGCCATACACCAAGAACATCTCCTTAGTCCTCCTTAGGTACTTGAGAATGTTCTTTACTGCTATCCAGTGTTTCTCCCCAGGGTTTGACTGATACCGGCTTACTACACTCAGTGCATAAGCTACATCCGGTCTGGTACACAACATCGCATATATTATAGAGCCTACCGCAGAAGCGTAGGGTATAATAGACATGCGATCCCTCTCCAAATCAGTCTTGGGAGACATCTCTTTAGAGAGGGTGATCCCGTGACAAGCCGGTAGGTTACCGCACTTGGAATCTTCCATACTGAATCTCTTCAGTATAGTGTCGATGTACCTGGACTGTGAAAGTCCTAATATCCTCTTGGATCTATCACGATAGATCCGGATCCCCAGGATGTAAGAGGCATCACCCAGGTCTTTCATGGAGAACCTGTGTGACAAGAATCCCTTGACAGATTGTAGCATAGGAATGTCATTTCCTATTAAGAGAATGTCATCCACGTATAAAACGAGGAATACTACAGTTCTCGCTACAAATCTACTATAGATGCATGGTTCATCTGGATTTTTGATAAAGCCAAATTCCTTGACCGTCTCATCAAAACAGATGTTCCAACTCCGCGATGCCTGCTTTAGTCCATAGATGGACTTAAGCAACTTGCACACATTTCCGCTGCTCCCACTCTGAATGAAACCCTCTGGCTGATCCATATAGACACACTCCTCTAAATTTCCATTTAGAAAAGCGGTTTTTACGTCCATCTGCCAAATCTCATAATCGTGGAAGGCAGCAATGGCAAGAAGGATCCGAATGGATTTCAGCATAGCCACTGGAGAAAAGGTTTCGTCATAGTCCAAGCCAGGTCTTTGACGGAAACCCTTTGCTACAAGTCTAGCTTTATAGGTCTCAACCTGTCCATCTACACCAATCTTCCTTTTGAAGATCCACTTGCATCCTACGGGTTTTACCCCGTCTGGAGCAATGTCCAACGTCCATACTTTGTTGGTGTACATGGACTCCATTTCGGTCCGCATTGCATCCAGCCATTTTACCGAGTCAACGCTCTGAACGGCCTGCTGGAAGCTAGTAGGCTCATCATAATCTATGATGCAATCCTCTCTATCCCCGTCTATGAGAAAACCGTAGTATCTCTCGGGCGGATGAGACTGCCTACTACTCCTGCGGAGCGGCGTAGGAATGTCCTGTTCTTTTGAACTTACTGGCTCTTCCAAGATTTCAGTAATAGCTTGTGGTTCTGGAATTTCTTCCAGTTCTATTGCGTTCCCACTTATCTGGGTTTCCAAAAACTCAGTTTCCAAGAAGCGGGCATGTTGAGAAACAAAAACCTTTTGTTCCTCAGCGGAATAGAACAGATACCCCCTGGAGTTCTTTGGGTATCCCACAAACTTACACTGTACTGAACGTGCCTCGAGCTTGTCCGCATGCTGCTTTTTTACAAAAGCTGGACATCCCCATATCTTAAGGTACTTAAGACAGGATTCCTTCCCACTCCACATCTGATATGGAGTGGTAGGCACAGTCTTGGTGGGAGCCTTGTTCAAGAGATATGCAGCTGCTTCTAGTGCATAGCCCCAGAAAGATCGCGGTAACTCAGCCTTACTCATCATGGAACGAACCATATCCAATAGGGTTCGATTCCTCCTTTCCGATACACCGTTATGTTGCGGAGTGTATGGAGGAGTACGCTGAGAGAGAATTCCATTCTCTTTTAAATAGTCCAGGAACTCGGCACTCAAGTATTCACCACCTCGATCCGATCTTAGAATCTTAATACTTTTGCCTGTTTGTTTTTCAACTTCATTCTTGTAATCCCGAAATTTCTCAAAGGCCTCGGATTTGTGCTTCATTAAGAAGACATGTCCATACCTAGAGAAATCGTCTGTGAAAGTAATGAAGTATGAATAACCGGTTCGCGCATGTGTAGACATTGGACTACACACGTTACTGTGTATGAGTCCCAAGAGCTCGCTCGCTCTTTCTCCGTGTCCAGTGAACGGAGTCTTTGTCATCTTTCCCATGAGACAAGATTCACAAATGGCATAAGAATGATACTCGAACGGATCCAAGTATCCTTCTTTATGTAACTTAGTCAACCGTGTCTCATTGATGTGACCCAGTCTACAATGCCATAAGAAAGCCTGATTGATATATGGAGACTTTCTTTTGTGTGTATTCTGGACATTGAAAATCTGTGGTTGGTTTAATACGTATATACCATTGCTCAATGTACCTGACCCAATCAGAACTTGATTAAGGTGAATGTTTACAACATTACTTATAAACGCAAATTCATAACCTTCTTTAGAAACCAAAAATACAGAAATGATATTACAAGTTGCGTTGGGTACAAAAAAGTAATTACGCAAAACCAAAACATGCCCATCTGTCATTCCCAGGTGATAGTCCCCCACGGCTTTAGCATTCATGCTAGCTCCGTTCACAACTCTGAGGGTCATGTCACCTGCCTTCAAAAACCTACGGTTTCTCAACGCCTGCAAAGAATTACAGATATGAGATCCTGATCCGGTATCCAATACCCAGGAAGTAGAGTTTATAGAAAGACAGTTTTCAATAACATACACACCTGAAGCTGAAGCCGCAACCTGCTTCAGTTCCTGTGTCCTGGCCTTCCAAGCCCTGCAATCTTTCTTCCAGTATCCACTCTTATGACAATAGAAGCATTCTTCCTTTCCCACAAGCTTCCCCGCAATCTTTGTTGCATTTTCCTTTCCCTTCGTACCCACTTTACTAACACCGCCCCTTGGTTTGGCGGGGGCTTTCTTCCTCTTTCCCTTGGCTTTCGCCTTGGACCTAGAAGAAGAAGATCCTTCTACAAACAAAGCGGGTGTTTCCCTATCATTCTGTAGGGTGCCCTCTGCGCTCCTCAGCATGTTGAGGAGTTCTGAAAGTTCAACTTCCTTTTCTTGTAAGTTGAAGTTCAGTATAAACTGGGCGTAAGTGGATGGAAGGGACTGGAGAATTAAATCCGTATAGAGTTCACTTTCCAACGTGGTCCCAAGTTCCGCGAGCTCCTCAGTGTAGCCAATCATCTTAAGCACGTGGTCCACTACCGATGATCCGACGGCCAACTTTGCCGAAAATAACTTCTTCGACACTTCGTATCTTGCGGTACGAGACTGCTCTCCATACAGTTCTTTTGTATGAAGAAATATGGATTCCAAGTCCATATTCTCGTGCCTCCTCTGATGTTCGTTGTCCATAGAGGCAAGCACGAGGCACCTGGCCTTCGCGCAGTCAATCTCCCAAGTCTTACGGATTTCCTTATCCGCGACGCTGGAGGTGGGACCTGGGACGGGGGGAGCTTTGGTGGTAAGAAGATACCCCAGCTTGTCGTAAGTGATTGCCATTTTGACATTCCTGAGCCAATCTTTGTAGTTTGGCCCTGTCAGCATGTTTTTATCTAGAAGTAACTTAAGTCCGGTCATTTCGATTTGGTCGCTGCAGGGGGAGAGAGAAGAAACACTTTAGCATGATGCTCTTGCAAGTTTAGAGTGGTTTTTAATTTGTCTAAACAGGATGGCTCCCACTGTCTCTCGAATCCCTCCTCAAACCATAAAGGAAGAATCGGTCGGGATCAATCCCACCGCACAATACTTGCTTAACCGTTCAGCCAGGCCAGTGTCGGTACTTCGAGGGAGGTTTTCCAACGCTTTCACGAAGTTCCTTAATTTAAGAACCTCTTTTCCTTGGGGGCGTAGCCCCGCTAACACCTTTCTAGGCACCTACTAGGTTTATAGCATTGATTGTTTAGTGAGAAATTTCCCGAGGAGTAGCATATACTCACAGTAGGATCGGGATCCAAATATCATCGCGTGACGAAAATGAAGGAATCCTACCATAATCATCACACTCCAAATGGTATGCAACTCTAGCAAGTGTTAGTACTTATGAAACTCCCGATGTGGATTTTTGCCCCATGCTCTTATGACCTTGACGAAGGTCAACAAATCATAAGTCACATGTCAAGTTCTGCCCGTCATTATCCAGGTTAATTTGAACCCACCCGTATATACCCTTGACGAAGGTCAACAAGGCAATACGAATGTCCCAAACCAACGCATCTATCTATGCTACATATGAACACCCAACAGCAACCAATCTCTATGCCTTGACGAAGGTCAACAAACATAGCTTGAATACTATTGAATATTCATACGAAACGACGGAGGGCTACGAGTGGTTTTGGCGAAACCGTGAACGTAGTGAACTTGATATAATCGATGGAACGAGATAGCTTTTAGAAGGAGTGGCTCAAGCTCCGCATTTTAAAAGTTAGTTTTGAAAAGAACCGAGTGGTTTTTCGAAAGTGTTCCAACGACTTTAACTTGGTTTATTATCTTGCATTAGTTCTTTTAATGCGTGATATTCTTGCATTAGTTCTTTTAATGCGTCCCATCATTTAATCCTACCATTGCAGAAAATAACCAAAATAAGACGTAGGCTTATGTCATTCGCATTCGCCACGGGGTCCCGTCATCATCCGTTATGTTACTTAACTAACGACAGAGCGGGGGCTGGGCTAGCGCGGCTGTAAAACATAAGCAACGCCTAAATATAAAGCAATGATAGACATTACAGATCACAGATGAATACATTGGATATACTAGGAATCCGCAATCCGTTCGAGCCTGCAACGAAAAGCGGATTACACGGTCGCGGTGAATAGCCAAAACCCCACCCAAGACCCCTACGGGTGCGGCAAACTACCCGCCAAGTACCCGGTAGTTTGTGCACCCCTCCATGGGTCTATCCTAGGAGCAAAAACAGTAAAAAGAATTATACAATGACGGCTACAACCCCGACCCGGTTGTGCGGCCATACAAATAATAATATTACATCAATTTACATATTACAAATGAATGTAAGAAAAACAACACTCATCTCACATCCATCCCGGCTATTCACCCGCGACAATCCAATCCATTCATATACACAAACCATCAACAAATATAGATCACAGATATGTATAACCCCGACTAATCGACATATAGCGATTAGCCGACGTTCAATACATTCAAACATCACAGATATAACCAATATAGCCAAAGTGTAGCGAAGTTCGAAAAAAATACGGATTTATAGGACCCTAAAAGTAAATTTCTTTTCTGGAAAATCTGGGCACAAATAACATATTTGAAAAATCCCAAAACCCTACCAGAAGAACACAGAACAAAACACGATCACATGAAGAGCCCAAACGGCGACGGATCCACGGCAATAAGAATAGCAATGGCCGCGGATTCGCGGCGGTTTGAAGGATTCATGGGATCGTTTTTGGTGGGTGTTCTCACAAAACCCTGAGCCGATTTTAGGAGTAAAACTTTTTACTTTTAGAGCACAAAAAAATTCAACAGAAACATAGGGTTTTTGATTTTCCGGTTTTGCGATTTTTCCATTTCGAACTTCCATACACTTCGCTACCAAGCTAGTTTAAGTTTAGTTAGGCTCTGATACCACTGTAAGTCCACGTTGCGACCCCCGGTTCTTACGGGGAGGCGGAAACGGTATAAAAATCAAATTTTTAGCGCATGGGGCAACATGGACTAACAAAGTCGGGATCTTTTCTAAACTAAACTAGCAAACATGCAAAGGAGAGTTAACTACTCGGCAAAGTGGTTATACCTAACTTGAACTCCTTCTTCTTGAAACCTAGTAGAGGTTGATGGTTCTTTCCTCGTAGCCTTCTTCCGTCAAAGATGGATCCACCTGAGGGTTCAACCTTCGGGCTCTTTCTCGAACTTAGAGTGAACTAGGATCTCCGGCTTGCTAAACCTTGAACCCTAAAGAGAGTAGAGAGTATCTAAGGGGTGTTTCTCTTTCAAGGAGAGGGATTCTCAACACATGAGAAGGATTCTCCTTGAGCTTGAGGAAGAAGAAGATGAAGTGAGGAGAGAGAATGAATATGATAGAATGAGCTCCTTTTTCTTTTGCAACCATAACAAAAGGAAAAAGAATTATCTAATTAATAATAATAATTCAAAATGAAATTGTTGATGGTTGTTTTTGGAATGACCACTATCATCACTTCATTAAATGAATGTAAGCTAGAATCAAGGAGTATCCTTACAAAGTAATGATGATGGTCAAACATTCAACCATGGTCAACAAGTCAACCATGGTCAACAAGTCAACAAAACCAACCATGACACAATTTCATTTAATTACTATTATTAATTGATATTTCATAAATCCATTAGGGTTTGGAAAAAGACGACTGTCAACTGTGCATACGCACCCGTTCCGAAACCCTAATGAAAGACCTCTTCCTCCGCCTCAAACAACTGTGCATACACACCTGCATTCTCATTCCGAGGAACAAGAATACTGAGAGATAAAAGCAACCCCAAAACATATACCAGTATCTGACTCAAACCAGAGCCAGCCAGTAATATCCGTCCGGACTCCAAACGTGCACAAGTGCGCGGATGAGAACAAACCCTGTCGCAAAACCATGCGACCTCTACTCTGTTTTGCCCAGAGGCGAATAGCCCTCTGTGTGGGACTCTAAAGACTCGACACTTACGCTGGCAGTGGGTTTAACCACAGACCGCAAGCGGCACTAGCTGTGCGTAACGGTCCCCAGGTAGATGCCGATAAGAAGACTGACGAGGTAAAACCCATCTGAACTCCTACTGAGTCTGAATGTGACATTCTCCGTACAGTCCGGTCTGTTTGTCTGATACATCGCATGGCGGGCCTAGGGGGCGGTAAACCTCAGTCCCCTAATAGCGGTACAAGTCGTGTCGGAGTGAAGCCCAAAACACCCTGAGATAACACTGGAAGCCTACCAGTATATCTCGCTTGCCCTGGCCAGGGACTACTCGTGTAATGGCTCTCCCAGACACAGCGCGATGTCAACCCCCAATACCGGGAGAGACGAATCTTGTCTAACCGTCACTGCCTCCAAGTACTTCGGGACTGCACCCAACCATTACCTGTTTGCACGACTCCTTTGAGCCGTGGTAGGGTAGTGATCAAAGTGCAGTGGGAACACACTCGAGGCGAAGTGGCAGTGTCAAGTCAGCGGACTAAGCTGTACTCATGTCACCTGGGAACTGATAACTGACGATAGGTATAATACCAACCTGTCAGTTCCCGACGAGTCCTGTCCAGTGTACTCGTAACCCAACGAGCACCTGTATACTATCTCCAGTACGACGTACTGATGGCTGTGGGACAGACCATCTCCCACACTGGGATGAGAAGTGCATACGCTAGTCTACTCCGGAGTATCGATGCCCTGTCTCGATAGTCCTGTGACTAGGGACCTGTATAAGGATGTGCTTATAGATTACCCAGCCCCCACTAGTGTGACTGCCATCACAACGCTGGTAATCAAGCAAAGATCCTAAGGGCTCCACTAATGTGTATAGGTGATATACAAAAATAAACACAAGTACACATTGAAGTAGAAACAAACCAAGTAGCATACTACTATATTGAGCAAGATTGTTTATACAAGGTGAATATCCCAAGCTTCCATTAAGTAATATACAAACTAGTATGATACAGTAATGGCCTCTAGGGCATATACACTAACAATACGTACATTTTATTTTCGTTCTTTTCTTTTGTGATTAATTGATGGGACTGCGTTGATTCGTATCAATGCAAAAAAATCATACCTATACAGATGTTGTTGGAACATTTTTCAAAAAGCAGTTATTAAAAGGACGTTTCATTTGTTTTGCATAGCGGTATTCGGTTATGAATATCCAGCACCTCATTCGACGAGGCAAGGGCCGAGATCCCTTCATCGGGAGTGACCCCTTAGACAGAGGTTTGCGTCACGTTAATAACTTCACTATAGTCGATTACTTTTTGCTTTGCATCGTGGTATTCAGTTTGGAATATCCTGCACCTCATTCTATGGGGAAAGAGCCGAGATCCCTTCACCGAGAGTGACCTCTTTAGCAAAGATTTTTTCCACTATATATTTGTAAAAGCTATCCGGTTCCTTCAACGATATCAAGTTCATTACGTTAAAGGTTTTTCGCCAAAAACCATTCGTAGCCCTCCGTCATTTCAGATGGGTAGCACTTTGTATTCATGCTATGTATGTTGGCCTTCGTCTAGGCATAGTGTATGGTAGCTATTTGTTACTTTTCTGTTGCATAGATAGATGCGTTGTTTTGGGACAGTCGTACTGCCATTTTGGTCTTCGTCAAGGGTATGTATGGATGGGTTCAAATTAACCTGGATAATGATGGGTAGAACTTGACATGTGACTTATGATATGTTGGCCTTCATCAAGGTCATAAGAGCATGGGGTAAAAATCACATCGGGAGTTTCTAAAGAAACTGAAACTTGCCAGGCATGCGCATACCTTCAGGAGTATGATAACGTGAGTGGATTCCATCACGTTATCATGCGATGATAGTTGGATCCCGATTCCCACTGATGAGTTGGTTTACTCTTCGGGTGATCCCGACTAATTCTTCTTTCAGATTTGGAGGAGAATTTGAGGATACAGTGGGAGGTTTCCTGATTAGATTAAATGATAACCATTCTGATTTCGGTTAGAGTGCACGCAGAGTGTTTCTTTCTCTCTCTCTCTTTGGCAGCGACCATGACCCGACCCTAGACTATGACTCAGTAACCAAGTTAACCGAATTTTCTTAAAACACTGGCTTTTGGATTGTCTGAGTTGCATACATCATTGCCACTCCTTCTTTTACCCTTTGCATTTCTCCAGAACACACCGTATTACTATGAATATCCACTTCCATTGGATAAATCCATCGTATGGTTATATACGAACTTGAAGGAACTTGTTCCGGGTTCGAGGATGGATTCTGGTTCTGGAGAGATTGAATATGACTATTCAGTTGTTTTTTCCTTTTACCTTCTCTCAGGTTGTGAGTACTCCTAGGATTAGGAGAGTACACCTATTACGCTAATTGGATAGTCTTCTTCCAAACCATAGGCATGTGCCGAAAGGTAGGGAATAAAGATAACCAATTAGCATAAGTGTGGTGTACAGAAGGTAATAAGTAAAGACAAATAAAGGGATTAGAAAGAGGGCAAAGTAAATTGTGACTGCTATTCACGACCAAACCAAGTATTCCATCGCCACTCCTATTTCACCTTTGTATTTCTCCAGAACACCCCGTATCACTACGAAGATCCACAGTTATTTGGATAATCCATCGTATGATTATATACGAACTCGATGGAACTTGTTCCATTTAGGGGATGGATTCAGGTTCGGGAGAAATAGAATAAGGTTTATTCAGATGTCTTTTATCATCACCTTCTCTCACGTTGCGAGTACTCCTAGGATTAGGAGAGTACACCTATTATGCTTATTGGATAGTCTTCTTCAAAACCATAGGCTGGTGCCGAACGGTAGGGAAGGAAGAAAACCATTAAGCCTAACGATGGTGTACAGAAGGTGACGACTAAAGACAAATAAAGGGATTTGGATAGATGGCAAAGAAATAACACGGTTACAGTCATGAATCTGGATAATGAAAGAGGTATTACTAGGAATACCCGGAAACCCTTTCGGAACATATTCATAGTTCAGTTTCACTGTGTATTGTTAATAGAAAACTGATTTCCCAATTAGTCCTTGCTCCATGGTATATATTTACCAGGTATGATTCTCACATCTGTATGGTTTTACAGATGATAAGTGGGAGTAAGTTAGTGGGAATTAGGTGATCATCCTCATATATCGGAATTCGTTGTAATCGGTGATATTTGAGGAAATCGCCTGGCTTGTTTGCCAGACGGCAAATATTTGGTTTTGAATATCCGTTGTGGTGCACCAATTTCAAACTGATATATCTGTACGTTTATTTTTATAAAGTGAGATATAACTTTTTGGAATTATGTCGATGACATTTACCTATATCAGTTGATGGTTAGGTTAGGAGCATTTAACAGCGGTGTAATTCTTCATAACCATAGTACATTTTTCAACCTACGACATACAGGGTTTGAGTTATTCAACTCAGGGGACTTATACAAAGTATTGTATGTTGTCCAGTGTCCATTAGAAAAAAGGGGCAGGTCCTCGTACTATATTCTGTTTACTTGTAACTTATCTAGTTTTAGACATGTGTTTCGTAGAAATACATGGTCCAAGTCTTGAGAAGTTATAGGTACAAGAATAAAGTAGAGAACCAGGTGAAGCAAGTATCGGGATTCTTCAAGGTGATCGAAGATGTAGATACTTGTGGTTGGTATTCAGTTGATAGTAATGGTTTAGAGAACTTGCTTCTCTTTTAGGTTACTCATAATTGGATGCACTCCTAAGTTGAGTAATGCTGATCGGCCTCTCTCCATTTAAATGACATGCACTGGAGAAAGCTGCATGATTTGAATCTGGTTCCAATTAAATCAGTGCCTCTGTTTCTATATTGTATATAGAATCGATCATATCTTAACAATGTTAAGGTATATGGAGTTGTCTGGCTTATGCTTAAAACCAGACTCTGGATAACTCAAGGCACGTTTCTGAAATGGCAGTTTGTGGGTTGACCTTGGCTTTGACGAGGGTTGACTATCAATAGTGATATTGTTCTTGACTCGCCACAGTTTTAGTAAAATGAATTTTTTCAGAAAACAGTAGTGGGAGTATGGTAGAACTGGAAGAGATTACAGAACCGCAAACGATTACGGAAAATTTGATAGGACCTAAAAATTCAATCAGGTTTGACATTCCATTAGCCACTCTGCAGATATGGAGGGTAACCTCAGACACCCGAGAGGTACTCCAGTAGCCTCAAGGACGGTGACAGGGAGGTTCTTGTTTACCCAGATTTGCCATTACTGCTGTTCTAGACTATGAGAGCCGGAAGGAGGATAAGTATAGCGTCGTTCTAAAATAGTTTTAGAAGTGCACGTGTATATTATTCTGCCAGAGGGTTTTCGTAGTCAGTGGGTGCAGCGAAAGCATAGTGGACAAGTAGCTTGTGTCTATTTATAGACTAAAGCAGATATAGCGGAGATAGATCATCTATTTTTGATATGACGGTCATAGGCTTTGACTTCATCAGAATAGGGGATGGATCTGTTAAGAAGGTAGTAGGGTGTGATGTCCTGTTACTTGGATGACATACACATTGTAGGACGTGAAATTCCTATACTACGATCGGTTATACTTAGGTTGTCACACGGTGGTTTCTCCACATAGGATATGGATATTATATCAGACATTCTGGTTACTAGATCTATGGTTTTAGATCTAGATTTGGGTAGTTTCCCAATCTGGATACTTAGACAGCATTCTAAAGGTATTTAGAATGGACGACTCCTAGCATGGTGGTGTGCCAGCAGGTGATGGAGTCACCCTTTCTAAAGGTGTCTTACAGACTAAAGAGGAGAGAGATGTGCATGATTGGCAGATCACTTGCTTAGGCAATTGAGTTGATCTTGAGATGTCAAGTACCACACCAGATATTGTTTTTGCACTGGATGCAATAAGTTGATATTAATCCAATCCTGGAGAAATGTTTGGAGGCAGTTTTAGAACATAAGTGGATGTTCTAGGGATTTGATAACGGTAGCCTCCTTCGGGAGACAGTTATCATTCCAGGCTTCCAAGGTGACCTGGATGACAGAGTGACTATCAGAGTTTTAGTTTTCCCTCCGACGAGGGGCAGTAGTTTGGACAGGTGGTCCAAGCGGATACTGAGGAAGGCATGGCACAGGATACTGATTAAGTTCAGTTGACGATACAGTCTAAAAAGTTTGGATTTAGAGTTCATTTATGAACTAGGTCCCATCGGAAATCCAGAGATATTCTAAAACAGGTATTGCTCATTTCGGGAGATGGCTTTCTCCGCGAACTTGAGATATAGAGAGACATAGAAAGAAACATCAGAGCGGATCCACTCGCTGAGGCTATTTCTCGAACACAATAGTTTTACAAACAAGCTTTGTGACACTGATTAGTAGAGGAGTTGGGTGTTCGGTATCACACGGGCTGTGAGTATGCGACATCGCAATAATTAGCCTTAAGTGCAAGTGGGAGATTGTTGGATATAGTGCCCTCAAAGTCTATTATTGGATCGCATGCACGAGATTACAATGATTGAGGGAGGACCTATACCGGTAGGACAATCTTACTCGAGATGATAGTATGCTATCTGGTTTATCTTTATCATACGTGTACTGCTTTAGGTGACATTATATATCACTATTGCACATTGATAGAGCCCATAGGATTCTTGCTTGACTACCAACAGTATGATGGCGATCATATATGTGAGAGTTGGGCAGTCTATAAGAACATCCTTAAAAGTGGTCCCTAGTCGTGGGAGTTTCGAGACAGGGCATCGATACTCCGGAGTAGACTAGTGTATACAGTCGAGACCCCGAGGAGGGGCGGTGGCCGGACTCACAAGCCATTGGTGTTAGTTGGTTCACCTAAGATGTATACAGGTGCTCATTGGGTTATGAGTAAACTGGATTGGACTCGCCGGGAACATGCTAGCTGGTTATTAAAACTTGTCGTCAGATAGCAATTCCAAGGTGGCATGTGTACAGGTTAGTCTATCGACCTGAAATCGTCATTTTTCTCGTGTGAGTTCCCACTGTGCTTTGATTATTACCCTACCACGGCTCAAAGGAGTCGTGCAAACAGGTTTTAGTTGGGTACAGTCCCGAGCCACATGGAGGCAGTGAGCGAATCGGCAGGGGATTCGTCTCTCCCAACATTGGGGGTGAGATCGTGCTGTGTTTGGAGAGCCATTACACAAAGTCCATGGCCATGGCAAGCGAGATTTACTGGTAGGTATTCCAGTAGTATCTCAGGGTGTTCTGGGCTACACTCCGACACGACTTATACCGCTATTGAGGGTCTGATGTTTACCAGCTCCCTAGGCCCGATATGCGATACTCATAGACGAAAGGACCGACTGTACGGATATTGTCACAGATAGGCTTTGTGTGGTTCCAGGATGAGTTCGCTCATCGGACTCCCTTTCACTCAATACATGGACACCGTTACGTACAGCTAGTACCACTGACGGGTTGTGGTTAAACCCACTGCCAGAGTATTGACGAGTCTTTAGAGTCCCCTACAGAAAGTTTCCCAGTTCGGGCGAAACGTTGTAGAGGCCGTATGGTTTTATGGCAGGGTTCGAACATGCACGTGCACTTGTGCACGTGTCATGGTTCGGACGGATAATACTAGTGGGCTTTGGTTTAAACCAAATCCTAGTATTATACTGTATTAGAATAATTTTGTCTCATTGCATTTGTATTCGGTCGAAATACAGATGCGGGTATGTATGTATAGTTGCGGGGTAATCCTGTAATTCGTTACAGGATCACTTTTTGAAGTTGCCAGTTTTTCTTCCCTCGATTAAACATTGTTTTTATGTTTAATGTGTGCATTCTTTTATGGCCTTCATTTTGCTGTGAGGGGGTTCTTTGCAAATGTGGCTTTTCATAAATGAGGGCGGTTTTTGTGGGGCTGGGGCTCCAGCAACACTCTTGAGGATTCTTGATTGAATGAGTCATTTGATGAGGTGGTTTTGACTTTAATGTTCTTGTTTTAAGCTTTGGATATTTGTTGTGATATTTTTTCCTTGTGATCACCATTTGAGCTTGTGCTCACACACCCTCCCATCATCCCTTGCCCGAGCCCTACTTTAGGCAGCCTCATCTCTTGTGTTGTGAGAGATATTGATTCATTTTGCAACAAAATCCTCAAGCTCATTTCCATCACAACTCCTATTTGGCAACTTCGATTAACCTTCACCCAATCGCTTGGGTGACTTGAGAAAAAATGTTCTACACTCACTCTACTTCAACCTTGGACATGTCGGCAGGCAAACTTCATGTCCGAGTTGCCTCGGTTTAGAGGTGGGAGCACGTATAAAAATTCGTTGACATGGCGCCACCTTCGGCGAGGAGGAGACCGTAGATCGAGTGAGATCGGAGAGCGAGTTTCGTCGGTGCATCCGCAACAAGCTAGGGGCAGAGGTTAAAGACCGAAGGATACGGATCGATCGGTATAATCTCGAAACCCCCTTTTTACAGTATACTAGTTTACGGTTAATGGAACGATGAAAAAGTTTTTGTTCCGCATTTGGCCTCGGAAAAACGGCCGGGGCGCTACCATAGACTTACAGTAGAGGATGATGAAGTAGGAATTTTGTTCACTTTAGATTTCATATTCTCACAAGTTTTCATCACAAACTCAAACCCTAGAAAACTCTTTTCTTTTTGAGCTCATGAAGAAGATGAAGAATTATCAAGAGAGAATGAGAGTGATGTTAGAATTGCAACTATGGGTGAGTTAGTGTCATGCCTAACTCATATAGAGAATAAACCAAGGTCAAGGGTTAAGGTTAGGTTAACAGATATCTTAAGGAATGACAAAAGAGTGGACTTGGTCAATGTTCGACAAGCTTCATCCATGCTTGAAATATTGACTAAGTCTTTACTCTTTTGTGATAACTTAAGTGATAAATAAAACCCTAACTTAACCTAGCATGGTTTGAGTCTCATACTAACTAAGTTGCAAGTGTAACCAAGCATGACACACTTATGTATATCATATATATATTTTGTGCCAAAAAGAAAACAATACATATATCACATATATGTAAAGTATATCAAATGTGAGAAAAGAAATCTTAAGTGAACTAATACTAGTTAATGTAATGTAATATATCAAATATATAATTATACATTAAATTATTAAATCAACTCTTGATTTAATAATCCGGTTATATCCTATACAACCGACTAATATTATATGAATCAACTTATCGAATCAACACTTGATCCGATTACCCGGCTATATCATATATAACCGACCTATATCTCATATCGCGAGAATGGAATGCGGTATCACATACACACATTAATCTCGGTCCCGCACATACCACATATGTACTCCTACTCCGTTTCGCTTGAGCCAGGAAACCTCTGTGTAGGACTCTAAAGACTCGTCAATACGCCGACAGTAGGTGATGATCATATCAAACACCCATAAGCCGCAAGCGGTCTGCTAAACATAACGGCCACCCGGATATTGAGCGATCAGAAGATCAACAAACAAGCTTGCTCACACTCTTGCAAATCCAATCAGTAACACTATCGTACAGTCCGGTCTCTTCGTCTGATATGTCGCATATCTCGTCCAGGGGTGGTAAATGTCAGACCCCAGTAACTCGATAAGTCGTGTCGATATGAGGCTCATAACGGGTCTAGAAACTACTGATAACACTTACCAGTATATCTCTGAAGCAGCCCTGGCCAGGGACTTCCTGTTATAGCCAATCAAGCATAGCGCAAAATCAACTCCCAATACCGGGAGAGACGAAACCCCTCCTATCGCTCATTACCTCCATATGATTCGGGACTGTACCCAAAAGCCACCATTTTGCACGTTCTCTTGAATGTTGTAAGGTGGAAATCAAAGAACAGTAGGAATCACACAAGACTCTATGACGATCTCGGGTCTACAGACTAACCTGTACCAGTGTCACCAGAGAACTGCCATCTGACATGAAGTATAATACCATCTGGGAGTTCTCGGTTAGTCCGTTCAGTATACCCAGTCTCCACTGAGCACCCGTATACTGTCTCTGATGTCAAACACAAATGGATATGGGATCATCCATCGCCCATCTACATGGGTCGAGAAGCTATACGCTAGTCTACTCTAGTATATCGATGCCCTGTCTCGATACACCCACGACTAGGAACATTTGAAGGATGTACTTAACGACTACTCTGTCCCTACTAGTATGATCGGCATCATAGTCCTGGTAGTCAAGTACTCATCCTAAGGGCTTTATCAACATGTAACATAGAGACAATCAGAGTATATGTCAAGATAAAGAGCAACCAGATAGCATACTATCATGTCGAGCAAGAAGTCCTCCATGTATATGTCCAAGCATCTACTACAATATACATCGTATGTACAATAATGGCCTCTAGGGCATACATATAACTAACAATCTCCCACTTGCTCTAGGGCCATCTGTTGTAGTATCCCATACGTACCCAACAATCAGCAGTGGTTGAAGTATCTCATACTCAACCATCCCATAAAAGTCTCTCCTGGGAATAGGCCTTTGTGAGTGGATCCGCCATGTTCTCCTCTGTGTCTACTCTCCTGACCTCGATCTCCCTGGAGATCATCCATCTCCATGATCAGGTGATACCGCCTAAGAATATGTCTGGATCACTGATGGGATGGGGGTTCCTAGGCCAAAGCCACAACTCCATTATCACACAATGGTAGGAACGAAGTTCATCTCATGAACTAATATACATCCAGACTACCTCTTTGGTAGTATCCTTGGTAGTGATGTATCCAGCCTTTATCGTCTAGTTTGCCACGGCATCTAGCTTGGAACTCTTCCAACATACCGTCCCTCCACTGAGGGTAAAGACAATGCCTGTGACTGACATTCAGTCGACCTTACCATCCTGGAAGCTTTCCAGTGATTCTCCCCAGGATCGATTGATACCATCTCACTACACCTAAGGAGAATCCTAACATCCATTTCGATCTATCTAATAGATCCAAAACCCAGGATTTAGGAGGTATCACCTTGATCCTATATGGAAAATCCTTGTGATAAGAGGAGATTGACCGAGTGTAGCATAGGAAACTCCTTTCCTATCAAGAGTATGTCATCCACGTACAATACGAGGATCACCACCATACTCCCTACTACCTTTTTGTATATACAAGGTTCATCTACCATTTTGATGAAGTCAAACTCTTTGACTACCACATCAAAAACAGATGTTCCAACTCCGCGATGCCTGCTTTAACCCATAAAGCAACTTGCACACGTTTCCGCTGCTCCCACTGCTTACGAAGCCCTCTGGCTGTGTACTTATAGACGCTCTCTTCTAAATCATCATTTAGAAAAGCAGTCATGACACCCAACCGCCAGATATCGTAATCATGGTATGTAGAAATGGCAAGTAGGATCCAGATGGACTTAAGCATAGGGACTAGAAAAGGTTTCATCATTATCCACACCTGGTCGTTGACGAAAACCTTTTGAAACAAGTCTTTGTTCGAAAGTCTCAACTTTTCCATGTACACCAAGTAATCTTCTCAAGATATATTTACTCCTGATGGGGATTTAACCCTTCAGATATAGCAACCAAAGTCCATAATTTGTTGGTGTATATGGATTCCATCTCAGATCGCTTAGCATCCAGCCATTCTCACAGAGACCCCACTCCTGATGGCCTGCTCGAAACTAGTTGGGTCATCATCTCATGATGCAATCCTCGCTCCCACTATCATAGAGAAAACCGATGTGTCTCTCAGGTGGATGAGGAACCCTACTAGATCGTTGGAGAGGCTGAAGTTCGTCGGGAGCTATTGAATCCTCCAGTTCTACCAAATCATCAGCTGCAGTTTGTATAGCTGGAACTCCTTCCAATTCTACCTCATAACCACTAATTTCTTCACAACAAATTCCCTTTCTCAAAGGTGGCATGCTGAGAAATAAAACACATTTTGCATCTCGGTGTGGTAGAAGATATTCCCTTACGAATGCTTGGGATATCAAACAAACTTCCACAGAACTAACCTTGGCTCGAGCTTGTCTGGATTTTGCTTTTAGACATAAGCCGGACAACCCCCCAAATCTTAACATCCTTAAGAGATTGGCTCTTCACATACCATATCACATATAGAGTAGTAGGCACCTGATTTGGTTAGAACCCTATTCAATAGGTATGCAGCTTCACAAGTGCATAACCCCTAAAAGGAAATAGGCATCTCAGTAGTACTCATCATAGAGCACACCATATCACATAGGGTGAGATTGCTCCGCCCCGATATACCAACGTGTTGTGGTGTATACGGAGGAGTAATGCTGAGAGAGAATCTCATTCTCCTTTAGAATAGTCCAGGAATTTCGTGCTCAAGTATTCTCCTCCCTGATCACATCAAAAGACATAATACTTATACCCATTTTGGTTATCTAATTCTAACTTATATTCTTTGAATTTCTCAAAAGGTTCAGACTTGTGTTTCAAAAGGAACATATGTCAAAATCTTGAGAGATCATCAGTGAATTTAATGAAGTACAAAGAACCGGTCCTGGCATGTGTAGACAGGGGACCTTCATACATCATCATGTATCAATCCCAAGAGTTCACTAACTCTTTCTCTGTTTCCAATAAACGGAGTTATGGTCATCTTATCTTTGTGACATGACTGGCAAGATTCACAAGATGTAAGTTCAAACTGATTTAAATATGCATCTTAATGTAACTTAGCTAGTCGGGTCGCATTGATATGACCTAGTCTACAATACCTCAAAAAGGATTCATTCATTTCTGAACTCTTCCTCTTGTGTGCGTTTTGTACGTTTAAGAACTGCGGTTTGATTTAGAACGTATATTCTTTTAGATAACGCGCTTGAACCGATCAACTCTTGATACAGGAAATGTTCAAAACATTATCCAACAATACAAAATTATATCTTTCTTTACTAAATAATGAGACTGATATGATATTGTATATCAGGTTCGGTATCTAATAACATTCGTTCAGAATCAATGTATTTGGTAATACAGGGTAATAACTGCCAACAACTTGGCTGCAACAATTGCACCGTTTCTAACTCTTAAAACTTATCACCCATTCTCAGTTCTCTACCTATCTGTAGCCCATGTAACAGATTACATATGTGGGATCCTGATCCGGTATCTCATACCCAGGATGTAAAGGATACTGAGAAACAGTTCTCGGTAATGAACACACCCGAAGAAGATGCATCATCATTCACTTTCTTCGTTTGGGCGGCACGGGAATTCTGGTAATCCCCTATTTCCTGCTCGGTCTTATAACAATTATAAGTTGGAGCGGGACCAACGTTCCCCAGCTCAGTATAACAAGCGGGTTCGGTCAATACATCCATATTATTATCTTGATTAAGGCGTGACATAGTCGCTACGTGGAGAGAGAGAGAAGAAAACACTCAGCGTATGCTCTTGCAAGATTAGATTGATTATTAATATATCTAATCAGGATGGCTCCCACTGTTTTAGTCAAATCTTCCTTCAAACCTTAAAAGGAAAGACTAGCCGGGATTAATTACACCCTACAAGTTTGCCAATCTTTCAGCCAGGCCAGTGCCGGTACTTTGAGGAAGGTTCCCCATGCTTTCGCACGGATCTAATTAAAATAAACCTCGTTTTCCCATAGGCATAACCCCGTTAACACCTTTTTAGACACCTACTTGATTGGCTAATCGTAATGTGTAAAACTCTCCCAGGAGTAACTCTTACTCGCAGTGGATATCGGGATCCAACTATCTCATAGAAGGTCTGCAATCTTATTTGCTAATTTCAACACTTGAAATTCCCGATAATATTTTTCCCCAAGCGTCCTATGACCTTGACAGAAGTCAACAAACCATAAGCTGCTAGTCAAGTTCAACCCATCATTTCTTGATTGAAATAAACCCACCCGCACGACCCTTGACAGAGGTCAACAAGGTCGCACGACTACCCTAATCCAATCGCATCATATGCTTTGCAGATAAGCACTAATCAACTACCGCACACTACGCCTTGATAGAGGTCAACAAACGCAGCACGAATACTAAATATTACTTATCTGAAATGACGGAGGGCTACGACAGGTTTTTAAGAAAACCTTTTGCGTAATGAACTTGATATCGTCGTAGAATCGAGTGATTTATAATGGAGTGTTTTGAGGCCTTTGCTAGTTTCGCTAAAGAGGTCACTCCCGATGAAGGGATCTCGGCTCTTTCCTCATCGAATGAGGTGTGGGATATTCACAATACCACTATACAAAGCAAGAACTAGAAAAGCAATCAAAAGAAAAACCGACGGTTGTAGCATCTGCCAGTTATTGCTAAAGAGGTCACTCCCGGTGAAGGGATCTCGGCTCTTTCCTTATCGAATAAGGTTGTAACACCTTAGGATTTCGATTAGTATTAATTAAGCGATAGTACTGGTTTTCTGTAAAAAGTATACCAATTTGGGTTCCACACATTTTATAACAATTAATTAATATTTTATTATTATTTGTTTTGGCTTGCACACACTTATGCATGTTAATGTGAGGGTTTGTTTGTGTTAATCTAGTTTAGCAACCATGACACTTTAATCTAATCCTTGCTTGTTTAAACCTTAACCCTAATCCCTTAGATATTTATTGTGAGAGAAGATATTTTCCTTGTTTTGGATTGAGGGGAGGTGGCATTGGTGATGTTAGTGTATATGCCCTAGAGGCCATTACTGTATCATACTAGTTTGTATATTACTTAATGGAAGCTTGGGATATTCACAGTTGTATAGTCAATCTTGCTCGAAATGGTAGTATGCTACTTGGTTTGTTTCTACTTTAATGTGTGAATGTGTTTCTTTTAGCATATCGCCTATACACATTAGTGGAGCCCTTAGGATCTTTGCTTGATTACCAGCGTTGTGATGGCAGTCGCACTAGTGGGGGCTGGGTAATCTACAAGCACATCCTTATACAGGTCCCTAGTCGTAGGATTGTCGAGACAGAGTATCGATACTCTGGAGTAGACTAGCGTCTGCGCTTCTCATCCCAGCAGGGGAGATGGTCTGTCCCACAGCCATCAGTACGTCGTACTTGAGATAGTATGCGGGTGCTCGTTAGGTTATGAGTATACTGGACAGGACTCGCTGGGAACTGTTGGTTGGTACTATGCCTATCGTCAGTTATCAGTTCCCAGGTGACATGAGTACAGCTTAGTCCGCTGACTTGACACTGTCATTTTGTCTCGAGTGTGTTCCCACTGTTCTTAGATTGCTACCCTACCACGGCTCAAATGAGTCATGCAAACAGGCAGCAGTTGGGTGCAGTCCCGAAGTACTTGGAGGCAGTGACGGTTAGACAGGATTCGTCTCTCCCGGTATTGGGGGTTGATATCGCGCTGTGTCTAGGAGAGCCATTACACAAAGTCCCTGGCCAGGGCAAGCGAGATATACTGGTAGGTTTTCCAGTGTTATCTCAGGGTGTTCTGGGCTACACTCCGACACGACTTGTACTGCTATTAGGGGACTGGCATTTACCGCCCCCCTAGGCCTGCCATGCGATACTTTTAGACGAACAGATCGGACTGTACGGAGATTGTCACATTCAGGCTCAGTAAGAGTACGGATGGGTTCCCCTCATCAGTTTTCTTATCGGTATCTACCTGGGAACCGTTACGTACAGCTAGTACCGCTTGCGGCCTGTGGTTAAACCCACTGCCAGCGTAGTGTCGAGTGTTTAGAGTCCCACACGGAGGGTTATTCGCCTTTGGGCAAAACAGAGTAGAGGTCGCATGGTTTTGCGACGGGGTTCGTTCACATCCGCGCATTTATGCACGATTGGTGTCCGGACAGTTATTACTAGCGGGCTTTGGTTTAAGCCAGATCCTAGTATTTATTTTGGGATTGGTTTTGTCTCATTGTATTCGTGTTCCTCGAAACACGGATGTGGGTGTGTATGCACAGTTGACAGAGGCAGAGGAATCTCATTAGGGTTATTGACCGTTGACTTTTTTCTTAACCCTAATGAGAATGAGAAATATTATTAATGATATTAATTAAGGATAATTGTGCTATGGTTAGGTTGACCATTTGACTTTTGTTGACCTTTTGACTTCGGTTGACCGGTTGACCCTTGTTGACCTTTTGACCATCATCATTTCATTTGCAAGATGCTTCTTGTTTCTTACAAAATGCATTTAATGTTGAAATGATAATGGTCATTCCATACTAACCATTACAATTTCCTTAGTTATTATTATTATTATTATTATTATTATTATTATTATTATTATTATTATTATTATTATTCTCATTTGAGAGCATGGTTGTAGATTTTCTAGTTGATTCTCTCTTGCACATTCTCTCTCATGTTTGAGCTCTCCCTCTTCCTCTCAAAGCTCCCACCTCTCATGTGTTGAGAACCAGGGCTCTTGAGATAAAACCATCAAGACTTCACTTTACTCATTCTAGGGTTCTTAGTTTAGCAAGCCAAGCACTCTAGTTACATCTTGGTTGAGGTAGGAGCTCAAGGTAGAGGCCTTTGGGTGGATCTTTCTTCGGCAAAAAGAAGACGACGAGGAGGGGCCGTCTACACCACTCCAAGGAGCTAGCAAGAAGGAGAACCACAATAAGAAGAGAAGGAGTTCAAGACCTAGGTATAACCTTCTAACTGAGTAGCTAAACTTGTAGTTAGTTTGTTAGTTTTTGTTTAGCAAAGATCCTCTAGTTCTAGTCCATGTTGCCTTGTGTTAAAAATCGTTTTTTACCTATTCCGCCTCCTCGCAAGCACCTGGGTGGGTAACGTGGACTTACAGTGGTATCAGAGATAGGTTAAACAACAACTAGCATGTTAGCAAAGTGTTTGGAACTTCGATCCGAAAAAAAAATTCGCGAAACATGTCAAAAGCCTATACTTTCTGCTGATTTTTAAAACAGCTCTAAAAATATTTCCACATACTTTAAAAATCCGTGCAGGGAATTTCAGGAACAGGCAAGAAAAACGAGCCCACGACTCGGTCAACGCGCCGCGGAAGCGCTGCGAAACCACGCGTTTCGCCGCGGCTCCGCAGCCGACTTATCTTGTCCGCGACTCGTTTTTCATGTAGAATTCTCAGTTTGGTGTTCTGTGATTTTTTTAATATTTTGTTTCTGCCCAGATTATCTGGAGAACAAAGTTGTGTTTGGGGTAGTTACAAATTGGTATTTTGATCGAAGTTCTACAAACTTTTGCTAAATGGTTATATCTGAAATGTGATATATGCACTGAATGTCGACTAATCGCTATACGTCGATTAGTGGGGGTTGTGCATATCTATGATCTGTAATGTTGTTGGATTGTGTATATGAACTTGTTGGATTGTCGCGGATGAATAGCCAGGGTTTTGTGAGATGAGAGTTTCTTTATCTTTCATTTGATGTAATATGTAAATTGATGTAATATTATTTTTTATGGCCGCACATCCGGGATGAGGTTGTAGCGGCCATTGTATATTATTTCTTTTACTGTTTATGCTCCTATGATAGACCTAAGGTGGGGTGCACAAAGTACCGGGTACTTTGAAATGTCGAGTGGTCTACTCACGTTGTTGAGGGAGGTTGCTTCACTTCGGGTACTTGGCGGGTAGTTTGCCGCACCCGTAGGGGTCTAGGGTGGGGTTTGGCTATTCATCGTGACCGTGTAATCCGTCTTTCGTTGCAGGCTCGAACGAAACGCGGATTCCTAGCATATCCAATGTGTTCATCTATGATCTGGAATGGCTATCATTGCATCTGACGAATGTATATATATCTATATATGATATCTAGTAGGCGTTGCTTATGTTTTGCATCCGCGCTAGTCCAGCCCCCGCTTTGTCGTTAGTTAAGTAACCTAACGGGTGATGACGGGGCCCCGTGGCGAATGCGGATGGCATAAGCGTACGTCATATTTTTGTTGTTTTCTGCAATGGTATGATTAATTGATGGGACGCATTAAATTAATGCAAGAAAATAAACCAAAGTTAAATCGTTGGAACAATTTCAAAACCACTCGGTTTCTTTTCAAAACAGAAAACTTTTAAAAACGCGGAGCTTGAACCACTCCCTCTAAAAGCTATCACGTTCCTTCGATTATATCAAGTTCACTACGTTCACAGTTTCGCCAAAACCATTCATAGCCTTCTGTCATTTCATATAGATAGTCAATAGTATTCAAGCTGTGTTTGTTGGCCAAAGTCAAGGCATAGTGATTGGTAGCTATTGAATATTCATATATAGCATAGATAGATGCGTTGGTTTGGGACAGTCGTACTGCCTTGTTGGCCAAAGTCAAGATTAGGTACGGGTGGGTTCAAATTAACCTGGAAAATGACAGGTAGAACTTGACATGTGACTTATGATTTGTTGGCCAAAGTCAAGGTCATAAGAGCATGGGGCAAAAGTCCACATCGGGAGTTTCTAAAGAAACTGAAACTTGCTAGTGCTGCATACCATTTGGAGTGTGATGATTTTGGTAGGATTCCTTCAACTTTATCACACGATGATATTTGGATCCCGATCCTACTGTGAATATATGCTACTCCTCGGGAAACTTTCTCACTTAACGATCAATGTTATAAACCAAGTAGGTGTCTAGAAAGGTGTTAGCGGGGCTACGCCCACAGGGAAAAGAAGTTTTTTAATTAAGGAACTTCGCGAAAGCGTCGTAAAACCCCCCTCGAAGTACCAACACTGGCCTGGCTGAACAGTTAAGCAAGTATTGTACGGTGAGAATGATCCCGACTAATTCTTCTTTTTTGGTTTATGGAAGGATTCGAGAAACAATGGGAGCCATCCTGTTTAGACAAACTAAAAACCACTCTAAACTTGCAAGTGCATCATGCTAAAGTGTTTCTTCTCTCTCTCCTAATTGCAGCGACCAAACATTATGACCAGCCTTAAGTTACTACTAGATAAAAATATACTGACAGGGCCAAACTACAAAAATTGGCTCAGGAATGTCAAAATGGCAATCACTTATGACAAGTTGGGGTATCTCCTTACCACCAAAGCCCCCCTTTCCCAGGACCTCAATCCAGCGTCGCGGATAAGGAAATCCATAAGACCTGGGAGATTGATTGCGCGAAGGCCAAGTGCCTCGTGCTTACCTCTATGGACAATGAACATCAGAGGAGGCACGAGAATATGGACTTTGAATCCATATTTCTCCATACTAAGGAACTATATGGAGAGCAATCCCGTATCGCCAGATACGAAGTCTCGAAAAAGTTGTTTTCGGCGAGATTGGCCGTCGGATCATCTGTAGCGGAACACGTGCTTAAGATGATTGGCTACATTGAAGAGCTCGCGGACTTCGGGACCACGTTAGAGAACGAGCTCTACACTGACTTGATTCTCCAGTCCCTTTCTTCCACTTACGCCCAATTTATCCTGAACTTCAACATGCAAGGAAAAGAAGTTGAACTTCCGGAACTCCTCAACATGTTGAGGAGTGCAGAGGGCACCTTACAGAAAGTAAGGGAAACATCCACTTTGTCTGTTAGAGGACCTTCCTCTTCTAGTCCAAGGCGAAAGCCAAGGGAAAAAAGAAGAAGACCCCCACCAAACTAAGGGGCGGTGTTAGTAAAGTGAAAGTCAACGGAAAGGCAAAGGTAGCGGGACAGCTTCTGGGGAAGGAAGAGTGCTTTTATTGTCATAAGAAAGGACACTGGAAGAATGATTGCTGGGCTTGGAAGGCCAAGAACCAGGACCCGAAGCAAGTTGTGGCTTCGGCTTCAGGTGTGTATGTTATTGAAAACTGTCTATCAGTAAACTCTACTTCCTGGGTATTGGATACCTGATCAGGATCTCATATCTGTAATTCTTTGCAGGCACTGAGAAAGCGTAGGGTTTTGAAGGCAGGTGATATGACCCTCAGAGTTGCAAACGAAGCTGGAATGGATGCTGAGTCCGTGGGGGACTATCACTTGGGATTGTCAGATGGACATGTTTTGGTTTTACGTGACTGTTATTTTGTACCCAGTGAGACTTGTAATATCATATCTGTATCTTTAATGTCTAAAGAAGGTTATGATTTTGCATTTGTAAGCGATGTTGTAAACATTCACTTTAATCATGTTCTGATTGGGTCGGGTACATTACGCAACAGTATATACGTATTAAACCAACCACAGATTTTCAATGTCCAGAATACACACAAAAGAAAGTCTCCAGAAATAAATCATGCTTTCTTATGGCATTGTAGACTGGGTCACATAAATGAGACAAGGTTAACTAAGATGCATAAAGAAGGATATTTGGATCCGTTCGAATATCAATCATATGCAACTTGTCAATCATGTCTCAAAGGAAAGATGACAAAGACTCCGTTCACTGGACACAGAGTAAGAGCGAGTGAGCTCTTGGGACTCGTACACAGCGATGTATGCGGTCCAATGTCTACACATGCGCGAAGTGGTTATTCTTACTTCATTACTTTTACGGATGATTTTTTAAGGTACGGATATGTCTTCTTAATGAAGCATAAATCTGAAGCCTTTGAAAAATTCCAGGAATACAAGAATGAAGTAGAAAAACAAACAGGCAAAAGTATCAAGACACTGAGATCTGATCGAGATGGTGAATACTTGAGTGCCGAGTTCCTGGGTTACCTAAAAGAGAATGGAATTCTCTCTCAACTTACTCCTCCATACACCCCACAACATAATGGTGTATCGGAGAGACGGAATCGAACCCTATTGGATATGGTACGTTCCATGATGAGTAACGCTGAGTTGCCGCGATCATTCTGGGGATATGCACTAGAATCAGCTACATATCTTTTGAACCGAGTTCCAACTAAGACAGTGCCTACCACACCATATCAGATGTGGAGTGGGAAGAAACCCTATCTTAAACACATTAAGACATGGGGATGTCCAGCTTTTGTTAAAAAACAGCATGCGGACAAACTCGAGGCACTCAGTACAGTGCAAGTTTGTGGGATATCCAAAGAACTCCAAGCGATATTTCTTCTATTACGCAGAGGAACAAAAGGTTTTTGTTTCTCGTCATGCCTGCTTCTTGGAAACTGAATTTTTGGAAAATCAGATAAGTGGGAGCGCAATAGAAATAGAAGAAATTCCAGAACCACAAGCTATTACTGAAAGCTTAGTAGAACCAGAAGGTTCGAAAGAACTGGAAATTCCTACGCCACTCTGCAGGAGTAGTAAGAAGTCTCATTCGCCCGAGAGATACTATGGTTTTCTCATAGACGGGGATAGAGAGGATTGCATCATTGATAATGATGAGCCAACTAGCTTCCAGCAGGCCATTCAGAGCACTGACTCGGTAAAATGGCTGGATGCAATGCGGACCGAGATGGAGTCCATGTACACCAACAAAGTATGGACTTTGGACGTTGCTCCAGAAGGGGTAAACCCGTAGGCTGCAAATGGATCTTCAAAAGGAAGATTGGTGTAGAATGACAGGTTAAGACCTATAAGGCTAGACTTGTTGCAAAGGGTTTTCGTCAAAGACCTGGTTTGGACTATGACGAAACCTTCTTTCCAGTGGCTATGCTCAAATCCATTCAGATCCTTCTTGCCGTCGCTACCTTCCACGATTATGAGATTTGGCAGATGGACGTAAAGACTGCTTTTCTAAATGGAAATTTAGAGGAGTGTGTCTATATGGATCAGCCAGAGGGTTTCATTCAGAGTGGGAGCAGCGGGAAGGTGTGCAAGTTGCTTAAGTCCATTTATGGACTGAAGCAGGCATCGCGGAGTTGGAACATCTGTTTTGAAGAGACGGTCAAAGAATTTGGCTCTATCAAAAATCCAGATGAACCATGCATTTATAGTAAAATTGTAGCACAAACTGTCGTATTCCTCGTTTTATACATGGATGACATTCTCTTGATAAGAAATGACGTTCCTATGCTACAATCTGTCAAAGGGTTCTTGTCACACAGGTTCTCCATGAAAGACCTGGGTGATGCCTCTTACATTCTGGGGATCCGGATCCATCGTGATAGGTCCAAGAGGATATTAGGACCTTCATAGTCCAGGTACATCGACACCATACTGAAAAGATTCAGTATGGAAGATTCCAAGCGCGGTAATTTACCGGCTTGTCACGGGATCACCCTCTCCAAAGAGATGTCTCCCAAGACTGATTTGGAAAGGGATCGCATGTCTATTATACCCTACGCCTCTACGGTAGGCTCTATAATGTATGCGATGTTGTGTACCAGACCAGATGTAGCTTATGCACTCAGTGTGGTAAGCCGGTATCAGTCAAACCTTGGGGAGAAGCACTGGATAGCGGTAAAGAACATTCTGAAGTACCTGAGAAGGACTAAGGACATGTTGTTGGTTTATGGCGGAAAAGACCTTCAGATGGAGGCCTTTGCTGACTCCAGCTTCCAGAGTGACAAAGATGACTTCAAATCCATGTCAGGTTATGTCTTTACCCTCATTGGAGGGGCGGTGTGTTGGAAGAGTTCCAAATAGCAAACCGTTGCTGACTCGACGATGGAAGCGAAATATATCGCTGCATCTGATGCCGCAAAAGAAGCCGTCTGGATGAGGAAGTTCTTGACAGAACTTCAGGTGGTTCTCTCCATTGTCTATCCAATACCTCTGTATTGTGACAACAATGGAGCTATAGCATTAGCGAAGGAACCCAGGTCCCATCAGAAGTCCAGACACATCTTGAGGCGGTATCACCTGATCAGGGAGATCGTGGATCGCCGGGAGATCGAGGTTCGGTGGGTTGCTACAGAAGATAACACTGCAGATACATTCACGAAGGCCATACCCCAGACCTAGTTCGAGCGGCTGATCGAGATGATAGGTCTTCGATACGCCAGTACATGGCCTTAGTACAAGTGTGAGATTGTTAGTGTATATGCCCTAGAGGCCATTACTGTATCATAATAGTTTGTATATTACTTAATGGAAGCTTGGGATATTCACAGCTGTATAGACAATCTTGCTCGAAATGGTAGTATGCTACTTGGTTTGTTTCTACTTTAATGTGTGCATGTGTTTCTTTTAGCATATCGCCTATACACATTAGTGGAGCCCTTAGGATCTTTGCTTGATTACCAGCGTTGTGATGGCAGTCACACTAGTGGGGGATGGGTTATCTACAAGCACATCCTTATACAGGTCCCTAGTCGTAGGATTATCGAGACAGGGCATCGATACTCCGGAGTAGACTAGCGTATGCGCTTCTCATCCCAGCAGGGGAGATGGTCTGTCCCACAGCCAATAGTACGTCGTACTTGAGATAGTATGCGGGTGCTCGTTAGGTTACGAGTACACTGGACATGACTCGCTGGGAACTGTTGGTTGGTACTATGCCTATCATCAGTTATCAGTTCCCAGGTGACATGAGTACAGCTTAGTCCGCTGACTTGACACTGTCACTTCGCCTCGAGTGTGTTCCCGCTGTTCTTAGATTGCTACCCTACCACGGCTTAAATGAGTCGTGCAAACAGGTAGCAGTTGGGTGCAGTCCCGAAGCACCTGGAGGCAGTGACGGTTAGACAGGATTCGTCTCTCCCGGTATTGGGGGTTGATATCACGATGTGTCTAAGAGAGCCATTACACAAAGTCCCTGGCCAGGGCAAGCGAGATATACTGGTAGGTTTTCCAGTGTTATCTCAGGGTGTTCTGGGCTATACTCCGACATGACTTTTACCACTATTAGGGGACTGACGTTTACCCCCCTAGGCCTGCCATGCGATACTCTTAGACGAACAGACCGGACTGTACGGAGATTGTCACATTCAGGCTCAGTAAGAGTTCGGATGGGTTCGCCTCATCAGTCTTCTTATCGGCATCTACTTGGGGACCATTACATACAGCTAGTACCTCTTGCGGCCTGTGGTTAAACCCACTGCCAGCGTAGTGTCGAGTCTTTAGAGTCCCACACAGAGGGTTATTCGCCTTTGGACAAAACAGAGTAGAGGTCGCATGGTTTTGCGACGAGGTTCGTTCACATCCGTGCACTTGTGCACGTTTGGTGTCCGGGAAGTTATTACTAGTAGGCTTTGGTTTAAGCCAGATCCTAGTATTTGTTTTGGGATTGGTTTTGTCTCATTGTATTCGTGTTCCTCGGAATACGGATCCGGGTGTGTATGCACAGTTGAAGAGGCAGAGGAATCTCATTAGGGTTATTGACCGTTGACGTTTTCTTAACCCTAATGAGAATGAGAAATATTGTTAACGATATTAATTAAGGATAATTGTGCCATGGTTAGGTTGACCATTTGACTTTTGTTGACCTTTTGATTTCGGTTGACCGGTTGACCCTTGTTGACCTTTTGACCATCATCATTTCATTTGCAAGATGCTTCTTGTTTCTTGCAAAATGCATTTAATGTTGAATGATAATGGTCATTCTATATTAACCATCACAATTTCCTTAGTTGTTGTTGTTGTTGTTGTTGTTGTTGTTGTTATTATTATTATTCTCATTTGAGAGCATGGTTGTAGACTTTCTAGTTGATTCTCTCTTGCTCTTTCTCTCTCATGTTTGAGCTCCCCCTCTTCTTCTCAAAGCTCTCATCTCTGATGTATTGAGAACCATGAGCTCTTGAGATAAAACCATCAAGACTTCACTCTACTCATTCTAGGGTTCTTAGTTTAGCAAGCCAAGCACTCTAGTTACCTCTTGGTTAAGGTAGGAGCTCAAGGTAGAGGCCTTTGGGTGGATCTTTCTTCGGCAAAGAGAAGACGACAAGGAGGAGCTGTCTACACCACTCCAAGGAGCTAGCAAGAAGGAGAACCACAACAAGAAGATAAGGAGTTCAAGACCTAGGTATAACCTTCTAACCGAGTTGCTAAACTTGTAGTTAGTTTGTTAGTTTTTGTTTAGCAAAGATCCCCTAGTTCTAGTCCATGTTGCCTTGTGTTAAAAATCGTTTTTTACCTATTCGGCCTCCCCACAAGCACCGGGGTGGGCAACGTGGACTTACAGGTAAGTCATGGTGAACTTAATGTTTGCATCAAGTGATGGTGGTGCACTCACCCTACACTCACCTCTCTCTCTTTTCATCTCACCCTCTCTCATTCTCTCTCATTCTTCTATCTCTTTCTCATTATTCTCATCTCCTCACTACCTCAACTGATCACTCACCTCTTCATCACCAATCCTTCACAAAATCTTCACCAAATCACTTCTCAAGCCTTGTTTTGCCTCTTAGATGCCTTGGATCTTGGAAAGCTAGGATCTTTGAGCTTGTGGGAGTAGGTAATGATCTCTATCTGTTAAGTAGGTGCTTTTAGTGTTGTGTAGTTCATTCGTTTCAGTTTAGAACACAAAAACTAATTTTTCGTGCACCTATCGTATTTTTAGTGTCATTTTGTGATATCTGTGATCTGATGTGACCCAGTGCATTTACTAGAAAATCTAGCAGTGTAGTGGTGTTGTACTAGAGACCCTAAGCTTTCACCTGAAGTACGAACCCCATCCCCTCGGATTTGGCCAGTAACACAGTGAGGAAATCCAGAGACCTCGGCCTCCTTGAGGAGTTTTGACTTGGTTTTTCTAGGGTAGCTGTCTGCATCTATTTTAGTATGTTTGGTACGGTTTGATTTTTGAGTTTTGACTGTATACAAAATCTGGGATCACTTTGCTAGTTTCTAGTGTTACGTTATCCGACACGGTGCGTGTACTTTGTGTAGTTTTTGCTCTTGGATTGGTTTCGTAGTGTCGCTATGCATGTTATCCACTAGACGAACACTTAAGAGTATGTTTAGAGTTGGTGCGTCCGTCAAACGTTGTGGTTACGTGTTATTGGTCGATTGCTAATATACACTTGTTATTGTTGTTTCTGATCTTAGGTTCGCAGGCGGGGACTTCGAACGCTGCGAAGAAGGGAAAGCGAGTGGTTGGCTTTACTTAGCCCAAGATCATTTGTGAGTAGATTTAACATCTACAGGGGAATCTCCCTCATGGAGTTATGCGTCTGGGCTAAATATGATATGATATTAGTTGCATGTTTATATTGCACATATAGAGTTTGCGCATAAACTTCATTTCATTTTATTACTTGTTGTGCTTGGACTTGTACCCATTGGACACTGCACTATTATTGACGGCTCATGTTGCACGAGCACTGATTATATGCCACACACACCGTCGATAATTGCCATGACACGCACAACCCATATACATATGAGATATAGTTGACACCTATACATAGGTGATATTATATGGTTAGGGACATTGAGACATTGATTCATATTCCATTGTGCATATGACATATAGAATACCTGTATACCTACATTGTTACACATATGCCTTGCTATGACTACATGCTAGCTACCCATATACCTATATGGTATTGTACCATTAGAGATAGGTATATACACATATAAGACATAGCTACATGTACATCTTGCATACATACTTACATGTACACCCGTATACCTTGAGGGTATTACATCATTATTGATAGGTAGATACACATATCTTGCTATACCAACATGGTTACGCATACCTGGCTATAGCTACATGTTCACCTTTATATGATGTTGCGTTGGATTTCGGAGAAATTAGGAACCGCATGATATATTTAATAACTTGTTGCAGTTAAATAGCGGTTTTTCCTTTATATGCTCATATTACTGTTTCATGTTGCATATATTATATTTCATGGATTTCGCATTGATATATGGATTTTCATATGATGTTTTCTGGATGTTTTACTCCTGGGTATATATATCAGTGGTATGGAATGCTGATATATATACATGTATATATATATATGTATATCAGTGGTATGGGACGCTATTATATATGTACACCAATATAATATATATCATCATAATGATGTGAGGGCCGATCTTTGGCCGATGTGAGGGCCGATCTAGGGGCCGATCTAAGGAATTTGCGATTTAGATTGTCTTGATGGACACTGGTCCTGCCACGATGAGGATTCAGTGAGGATGACATGTTTTATTCCATACTCCGCATTTATTTGATATGCATTGCTTCATGTATTAGTAGTACCTGATAGAGTACCTTTCATGACTGTTGCATATACATATTGTTGTTTATTGCTATCAGCTTGCATGTGATTGATTAGCGCAGTACGTGCATACTTGCGATTACCTGCATATGTTATTTACTATTCATATGTGATTAGCGCAGTACGTGCATCCAGAGGCAGGGCTTTCTTCTTCCTATCATATCATCTTTTGCAGCGGATACTGCTACGGCTGACTGGGTGCAGTTTTGCTATAGGTGGGTTTTGCGGTTATCCGATGTTGCTCGTTGTATATTCGTTGTATTCAGGACTCTTCATCTACCATTTTCATGTATTGACTTAGAGACGGGTTGTGAGGACGGTATTGTATATTATTTTGTGACTCTGGATGTCATTTATGCTGATTTTATTTATATCGTCTTTTTCTTCGCTACGGCGTCGTATATCTGTTGTGGTGGTTGTTTTACGCCTTTGGGCGTGGATTTGCTCCCGTTTGGGGATGTTTTGCTTATATTTATGTTTTACCCTTTTTGGGGGCTTGTTTTACAAAGGAGGTGCTTCCAAATTTTAAAGGAAGTAAATTTGGACTTTAAAGAATTTTGATTGAGATTTCAAAAGTTTTAAAAATGTAATTATCACTTACTAATTTTGATGGTTTAGATTGTTGGGTTTTCGGCTTACTTGAATTACGTTACGCCTGGAGAGGTTACGTAGTTTAAGGGCCGTCACGTGCCAAATTTTAGGTTGTGACAAACTTGGTATCAGAGCACTAGGTTTTACCTTTCGGAGTGTAGGATGACCTTGGTATGATGGAGTAGGTAGGTTAAGCAGAGTGATGTAGCGTGTATATGTCCGCGGCATACTTACGACACGGTACTCCGCCTAAGTGACCTAAGTACTATTTGCTAGAAATTCCTTCCATGATGATACATATCCTTGTGATTCGATTTCCATGTTCTTATCGAATCCTATTTCCATTTATATCCTTTTGCCGCCGATGACTATGAGGGCTCAGAGAGAGGCTGCGAGAGCCGAGGTCAGAGTTGACTCGTTTGGGACGAGGACTGACCAGGAAGATACACTCGCTGCACAGGAGCAAATTGATCCGCCTTCAATAGATCGTATCGCTAGGCTTGAGGCAGATATGTAGGTCTTGCGCCAGATGATTTGGTCGTTAGTTGAGGCCAGTCGACCGCAGCGACAGGAGATTGCCACCCTTGTTACCCAGTTATTCCTTACTATCAGCACACAACATTGTGTCATGTATACAGCAGCAGTGGATGCAACCCGTTTAGCTGAGGAGCGTCTTCCCGAGACTTTAGGAGTTCCGAGACCGAGGAGGGCTCGTACAGGTGTATCAGTCCCGAGACAGAGGCTTAGTCGCCGCGACAGATTTCGTTTACGTCGCGGGAGTAGCAGAGGCTTTGGACGAGGACGGCTATTTAGCTCATATCCTTAGGAGAGTCAGCAGTTTTCTTTTGGATGTTATCGGTGCGGGAGTTTGAGTCATCGTTTTCGAGATTGTACTGAGCCACGTGAGGGCGGAACAGCTGTACCACATGATACCTTACCACCTTCACCTCTGGGAGAGTCGCCTGTTGTGCCTGTTGTTGATCCGCGTCAGACTTATGTTCAGAGAGGTCGTGGTCGTGGAGTATTTGTTCCGAGAGTACAGGATGGTAGATGAGGAGGACAGCCGGGTGTTGGTAGAGGGCAGGCACGAGCGTTTGCTTCTACTCATCGGGGCGCGCGGGCGTCCAATGCAGAGTTTTCAGGTATTCATTTTCGTATGTTCTCTTGTTGCACATGTTTGTTTAATTCGGGATCTATGCAATCGTTTGTTCTACAAACTTCGTGCCGAGGTTGGGCCGGGAGTCGTGTATGCCAGATCAGCCGTTTGTTGTGTTTACTCTTGTTAGAGATCCTTTTATTGCGCGACACGTGTTTCGGTCATGTGCCAATTGGATAGGAGATAGAGATTCGTCCATCGATTTGATCCTTCTGGAGATGTTGGACTTTGACGTTCTCCTAGGCACGGACTGGTTGGCTATGTACTATCCGTCTGTGGACTGCCGTGAGAAGACAGTCAGGTTTTGTTTTCCCATCGATTCAGTTCTTGTTGCGTAAGGGGGACTGTGGTGCCGCCCCCCACAGCTTGATTTCAGCCTTTTTCGCTGATCGGTTTTTGAGGAGAAGATGTTGAGGATTCTTGGCTTTCATTCATGATAACGGAGCCACAGTGGGTTCGTTGGACCGAGTTCCTATCGTGCGAGAGTTTTCTGACGTTGTTCTAGATGAGCCGGCGGAGCTTAGGGAGCTTAAGGATCTGCTGCAGAGCTGCTAGATAGGGGGACTTATGCGTCCGAGTGTTTTGCTTTGAGGAGCTCCTATTCTGTTCGTTAAGGAGAAGGACGGCAGTTTGAGGTTGTGTATTGATTGATCATCAATTGAACCGAGTTAAGGTGCGGATTAGGTATCCTTTATCTCGCATTGACGATTGCACCAGTTCTTTCTTTGCTTTCTGGACCGGGCGACTTTCTTGTTTACTGCGATGTTTCGTGAGTGGGGCTCGATTGTGTACTGATGTGGCATTATAAAGTTATCGCTTATGCTTCCCGACAGTTGGAGGAAGTACGAGTAGGATTTATCCCACTCATGATCTGGAGATGGCCGCGGTGGTCTTGCATTGAAGATTTGGGCACACTACTTGTAAGGAGAGTCGTGTCGGATTTTCACGGACCACCAGAGCTTAATCTTCCTGCAGCGGGTTTTGATTGCTGAAACAGCGCCGTTGGATGGAGCTTGTGAAGGATTATGATTGTGAGATCCTTTATTACCCGTGGCAAGGCGATTGTGGTAGCTGAGGCTTTGACTCGTGGGCCCGGGAGTAACTTGTTTCAGTTGTGCGCAGTTCAGAGACAGTCTTCTACAGATTTACAGTTCTTATGCGACCGTTGTGTACAGCTTAAGTTCGCCTCTACCGAGGGGACATCTTGCTCATGTCCGTGCCCGTCCACTTTTTACTTAATCGTTTTCGTGAGGCACGGCCCGCCGATGCTCGTTTGTCTACAATTCTTGCGCATGTTCGGCTGAGTAGAGATTCAGAGTTCTTGATTTATGACCAGGGTGTGCTATGTTAGGGACTCTATGGCGTGTACCCGATACTGATGGGTAGAGACGCGAGGTCCTAGAGCATGCACATCAGTCAGCTTTCTGTGTTCACCCAAGTGCCACCGAGATGTAACGTGACTTGAGTGTTGGTTACTGGTGGGAAAGGGTGAAGAGTGAAGTTTCGGACTTTGTTTTGAAGTGCTTGGCTTGTCAGCGAGCTAAGGTTTAGCATTTGAGGCCGGCAGGAGAGTTGCAATCTTTAACCGTTCCGGAGTGGGAATGGGAGCAGATTTCCATGAAATTTCGTTGTGGTGTCTACCCAGGTCTAGACAGGGTGTGACTCCATTTGGGTGATTGTTGTCCGGTTATGCTTAGTTTGCTCAGTTGTTCTTCGGTAAGTTTGTGCGTTTGCACGGTGTTCCTTCATGTGTTGTATCCGATAGAGGCACCCAGTTTGCTAGCCGTCGTTGGCAGAACCTTCAGGAAGCCTTGGGTACTGGTTGAGCATTAGCTCCGCTTTTCCATCTGTAGGCCGATGGTCAGACAGAGCGGACTATACAGACTCTGGAGGATATGCTTGTGCGTACGTGCTTAATGTTTGTTAGCAGTTGGGATCATCACTTGCCATTGATGGAGTTCTCCTACGATACCGTTTTTCAGGAGACGTTTCAGATGGCAACTTTCAAGCCTTGAGTAGTAGGTTTGTCGATCGCCGGTCTGTTTTACTGACTCCACGAGTGCAGGATTTTTTTTGGACCCCAGCTAGTCGAGAGGCTTCGGAGAAGATCCGGTTGATTCAGGTCAGGATGAGAGCAGCCCAGTGCAGAAAGAAGTCTTATGCCGACAGTCGTTGTCGCAGACTTGAGTTCGCAGGGGGAGATCATGTATTCCTACGGATTTTTCCGATAAAATGACGTGTTGAGTTTTGGGAAGCTTAGTCCCAGATTGTAGGTCCCTTTGGAATCCTTTAGCGAGTTAGTACCGTTGCCTATAATTTGGCACTTCCACCAAGATTTTTGAGTATTCATCCCGTATTCCTTGTGTTGAAACTTGCAAATACCTTCATGACCTTTCTCACATGATTCAACATCAGACCATTTAGCTTGGACACGATCTTTTCGTTCACCGGCAGCCAATAGTGTTATTGGATTGACAGGTAGAGAAAGTTCGGTCAAGAGTCTTACCATCTGTGGAGGTTTTCTTTGGCATAGCCATCTTGTGAGGAATTCACTTCAGAGGCTGCAAGCGATATGTGGAAGTTTTGAACTCATCTCTTTGGAGGTATGCATAGTAAGAATTTTAAATTCGGGGACGAATTTTCTATAAGGGGGGAGATTGTAACACCTTAGGATTTCGATTAGTGTTAATTAAGCGATAGTGCGGGTTTTCTGTAAAAAGTTTACCAATTTGGGTTCTCACATTTTATAACAATTAATTCATATTTTATTATTATTTGTTTTGGCTTGCACACACTTGTGCATGTTAATGTGAGGGTTTGTTTGTGTTAATCTAGTTTAGCAACCATGACACTTTAATCTAATCCTTGCTTGCTTAAACCTTAACCCTAATCCCTTATATGTTTGTTGTGAGAGAATATATTTTCCTTATTTTGGATTAAGGGGAGGTGGCATTGGTGAGTCATGGTGAACTTAATGCTTGCATTAAGTGATGGTGGTGCACTCACCCTACACTCCCCTCTCTCTCTCTCTTCATCTCGCCCTCTCTCATTCCCTCTCATTCTTCTATCTCTTTCTCATTATTCTCATCTCCTCACTACCTCAACTGAACACTCACCTCTTCATCACCAATCCTTCACAAAATCTTCACCAAATCACTTCTTAAGCCTTGTTTTGCCTCTTAGATGCCTTGGAGCTTGGAAATCTAGGATATTTGCGTTTGTGGAAGTAGGTAATGATCTCTATCTGTTAAGTATGTGCTTTTAGTGTTGTGTGTTCATTTAATTCAGTTTAGAACACTAAAAGTAATGTTTCGTGCACCTATCGTATTTTTAGTGTCATATTATGACATCTGTGATCTGCTGTGACCCAGTGTGTTTACTAAAAAATCTAGCAGTGTAGTGGTGTTGTACTAGAGACCCTAAGATTTCACCTGAAGTACGAACCCTATCCCCTCAGATTTGGCCGGCGACACAGTGAGGAAATCCGGCAACCTCGGCCTCCTTAAGGAGGTTGGGCTTGGTTTTTCTAGGGTAGCTGTCTACATCTATTTTAGTGTGTTTGGTACTGTTTGATTTTTGAGTTCTGACTGTATATAAAATCTGGGATCACTTTGCTAGATTCTAGTGTTACGTTATCCGACACGGTGGGTGTACTTTGTGTGGTTTTTGCTCTTGGATTGGTTTCGTAGTGTCGCTATGCATGTTAGCCACTAGACGAACACTTGAGAGTATGTTTGGAGTTGGTGCGTCGGTCAAACGTAGTGGTTACGTGTTATAGGTCGATTGCTAATATACACTTGTTATTGTTGTTTTTGATCTTAGGGTCGCAGGCGGGGACTTCGGACGCTGCGAAGAAGGGAAAGCGAGTGGTTATCTTTACTTAGCCCAAGATAATTTGTGAGTAGATTTAACATCTATAGGGGAATCGCCCGCATGGCGTTATGCGTCTGGGCTAGATATGATATGATATTAGTCGCATGTTTATATTGCATATATAGAATTTGCGCATAAACTTCATTGCATATTATTACTTGTTGTGCTTGGACTTGTACCCATTGGACACTGTACTATTTTTGACGGCTCATGTTGCACAAGCACTGATTATATGCCACACACACCGTCGATAATTGACATGACACGCACAACCCATATACATACGAGATATAGTTGACATCTATACATACGTGATATTGTATGGTTAGGGACATTGAGATATTGATTCATATTCCATTATGCATATGACATATAGCATACCTATATACCTACATGCTTACACATATGCCTTGCCATGACTACATGCTAGCTACCCATATACCTATATGGTATTGCACCATTAGAGATAGGTATATATACATATGAGACATAGCTACATGTACATCTTGCTTACATACTTTAATGTACACCCGTATACCTTAATATAGCTACACATATACCTGGAGGGTATTACATCATTATTGATAGGTAGATACACCTATCTTGCTATACCGACATGGTTACGCATACCTGGCTATAGCTACATGTTCACTTTTATATGATGTTGCGTTGGATTTCGGAGAAATTAGGAACCGCATGATATATTTAATAACTTGTTGCAGTTAAATAGCGGTTTTTCCTTTATATGCTCATATTACTGTTTCATGTTGCATATATTATATTTCATGGATTTCGCATTGATATATGGATTTTCATATGATTTTTTCTGGATGTTTTACTCCAGGGTATATATATCAGTGGTATAGGACGCTGATATATATATACATGTATATATATATATATATCAGTGGTATGGGACGCTGTTATATATATACACCTATATAATATATATCATCTTAATGATCTGATGGCTGATCTTTGGCCGATGTGAGGGCCGATCTGAGGGCCGATGTGAGGGCCGAGATGGGGGCCGATCTGAGGAATTTAGGATTTAGATTGTCTTGAAGGACACCGGTCCTACCACGATGAGGATTCAGTGAGGATGACATATTTTATTCCATACTCCGCATTTATTTGATATGCATTGCTTCATGTATTAGTAGTACCTGATAGAGTACCTTTCATGACTGTTGCATATACATATTGTTGTTTATTTCTATCAGCTTGCATATGATAGATTAGCGCAGTACGTGCATACTTGCGATTACCTGCATATGTTATTTACTATTCATGAGTTGGAAACTCACCCCCGTTGTGCCACAGGGTTGTACAGGTTGTCCCTCAGAGCAGTCAGAGGCAGGGCTTTCTTCTTTCTATCGTATCATCTTTTGCAGCGGATACCGCTACGGCTGAGTAGGTGCAGTTTTGCTATAGGTGGGTTTTGCGGTTATTCGATGTTGTTCATTGTATATTCGTTGTATCCAGTACTCTTCATCTACCATTTTCATGTATTGACTTAGAGACGGGTTGTGAGGACGATATTGTATATTATTTTGTGACTCTGGATGTCATTATGCTGATTTTATTTATATCGTCTTTTTCTTCGCTACGGCGTCGTATATCTATTGTGGTGGTTGTTTTCCGCCTTTAGGCGTGGATTTGCTCCCGTTTAGAGATGTTTTACTTATATTTATGTTGTACCCTTTTGGGGGCTTGTTTTACAAAGGAGGTGCTACCAAATTTTAAAGGAAGTAAATTTGGACTTTAAAGAATTTTGATTGAGATTCCAAAAGTTTTAACAATGTAATTATCACTTACTACTTTTGATGGTTTAGATTGCTGGGTTTTCGTCTTACTTGAATTACGTTACGCCTGGAGACGTTACGTAGTTTAAGGGCCGTCACGTGCCAAATTTTGGGTCGTGACAAAGGTGCTGGATATTCTACAAGGAATACCTCTATGCAAAGAAAGAACTAGAGCTACCAGTTTTTTTAAAAACAAGTTTCTACAACATCTTTAAGTTTATTTTCTTTCATTAATCTCATTAATGAAGTCCCATCATTTTAAGTTACCTAAACATCACAGATAAATACAACGTACGCTTATTCCATCCGCATTCGTCTCGATGTCCCCTCGTGCACCGTTAGGTTAGGTAACTAACGGCAGTGCGGGGCGGGGCTAGCGCGGGTGTAAAACATAAGCAACATCTATATAATATATCACATATACTATATCCAGTATCTATCTCAACATATACAGTGATCACATCACAGAATATCGCAGCAGAAAACTATATATGAAATATTAGATATACTAGGATTTCTGGGTTTTAAATTAAGCCAGTATAAAACACGGATTCCACGGTCGTGATGAATAGCCAAACCCACATCCCTAGACCCCTATGAGAGCAGCAAGAAACCCTACCAATTCTAGAGTTAGGAGACCCGTTCTCAACTCCTTGAGATGGTCTCCCACTGGACCCTAGAACCCGGTTACTTGTGCTCCCCGCCTTGGGTCTATCCTAATGCGGAAAATTAAATAATATACAATGGTGACATCATCCTCAACCCGGAAGTGTCCCAATAAAAGAATATTACATATAATGAATTTTACATGAATGAAATTAAAAACTCTCATCTCAAATAAAACCCCCGGCTATTTAAAACACGACGATCCAATATAACATATCACAGCAACACATAACATCACATGTCATCAATGTAAGTAAATATGCGTATCCCAATTGTCGTTGACATATAACACCGAAACCGGCGATACACCACATATTACACTTACGGTCGCAGAAAAGAAAGTGAAAAACTACAACAGTTGGAATCCGCAACCACCTTAGACATCATAAACCCAATGTATCTCAAACTTTGGATTTCATGCCTAACCAAATGAATTCCTTAGACATCACATGCCTAACTATTATAAACCCCGCTTTTTAGTCTCAATATCGAAAATATTTTTCAATAACAAGTCGGGCAATTCAACAAGATTCCCGACATCCTGATCGAATGCTCGTCGGTAATTTTAGTAGACGGTTGCACCCCCCAATGCCGTCGACGAAGTGCACTAAGGTGGAACACCGCTACCGCGAGCACCCGAATGGATGCTTTTGGCGGCGGGGTTCTCCTATAGTCACTTGGTTGGGGCTATGGGGCGTGGCTATCTAATAAGGTTACCCGGCGAGTATCCGCGCACACTACGTGATTGCGACGGACTTTTGATCACATCAAAATTCCATGGCAACCGATCAATTGAGACTAAACTGCTAGATTTATAAAATTCAAACTAGTTATCTCATAACTACATTTATGGATTCCAAATATTGTATCCTATCATAAAATATCCGGACGACGTTAAACTTTTGATCGAATCATCAAAGTCCCACAATTTCCCGACAGCTCAACACTTGAGCACAGTTCAATAATACCCAGAATATACCACAGTACCTATACACCAGCCGTAGAAGGGTAGACCCAAGCCTCACTCATGTCGCCACGGAACTATGGAAAACCCTAGGGTATGACTGTGGTTCCGCAATCCAAAAAGTCGAGTTAGGGTTTCATTCTTCTAGAGGGTTCATAGAATTACTTGCATGTTTTTCCGAGTACGTTAAACTTGAAAAAATGGGTTTTTGACATTCGATTGAACTTTTTAACTTCACCTAGACAATATGTGAATAACCCAAAACTATGTTAAAACTACGAATACGAAACACTCCGAATTGCATATAGTGTAAGATTACATCACATGCAAAATTAGCAAAAACAAACAACACCTGAAACATCAAAACTAAGTCACTGGAACACAAAAAAAAATTCAGGCAATTCTGGAAAAACATGGCCGGCCCCATCATATGTGATCTCGGCTAAAATCCGAGCAGATCCCCTGAATTTTTCATGGTGTTCATGATATATCCCATATAACACTCTGTACTTGTATATAAAAATTTTTGACAATTATTTAAAATCGACAGAAACTTCATTTTGGCGTTTCAAGTTTCGGAGTATTTCGGTTTCGTAATCTTAAAAAAATCCGTATAAATTTCTAGCATAGCTCTGATACCAGTGCAGGGTTGCCTAGGACGGTAGCAAGGTTTCGGGAGGCATCGTCCATGCCAAATTCAAAAATTTGCCGTTCTATCTAACCCTAACCCTAGAATCGTATACTAGAAATCCGACGGAATGTAAATGCAAACACTTTGCAATTAAAAGAAAACAAGGAATGCAACCTTTGTAGACCGGTCCTTCACTTCATTAGCTCCGTGTAGTCGTCCCTTCGCTGCGATCATGCACTCCGGGCTCTTGGGAGGCTCGACAAGAAGAATAGAACAAGCTTGCTTCGAAGTCTTCGGGGCCGAAGATGATCTACGTCGAGGAGATACTAACCCAAGCTATCTCTTCACTAATTATGGAATTAGTGAAGCAAAAACCCTATACTAAATGGCAAATAGTAGAGGATGATGAAGTAGGAATTTTGTTCACTTTAGATTTCATATTCTCACAAGTTTTCATCACAAACTCAAACCCTAGAAAACTCTTTTCTTTTTGAGCTCATGAAGAAGATGAAGAATTATCAAGAAAGAATGAGAGTGAGGATAGAATTGCAACTGTGGGTGAGTTCGTGCCATGCCTAACTCATGTAGAGAATAAACCAAGGTCAAGGGTTAAGGTTGGGTTAAAAAATATCTTAAGGAATGACAAAAGAGTGGACTTGGTCAATGTTCTACAAGCTTCATCCAAGCGTGAAACATTGACTAAGTCTTTACTCTTTTGTGATAACATAAGTGATAAATAAAACCCTAACATAACCTAGCATGGTTTGAGTCTCATACTAACTAATTTGCAAGTGTAACCTAGCATGACACACTTATATATATCACATATATATTTTATGCCAAAAAGAAAACAATACATATATCATGTAAAGTATATCAAATGTGAGAAAAAAAATCTTAAGTGAACTAATACTAGTTAATGTAATATAATATATCAAATATATAATTATACATTAAATTATTAAATCAACTCTTGATTTAATAATACGGCTATATCGTATACAACCGACTAATATTATATGAATCAACTTATCGAATTAACACTTGATCCGATAACCCGGCTATATAATATATAACCGACCGATATCTCATATCGCAAGAATGGAATGCGGTATCACATACACGCATTAATCTCGGTCCCGCACATATCACATATGTACTCCTACTCCGTTTCGCTTGAGCCAGAAAACCTCTGTGTAGGACTCTAAAGACTCGTCAATACGCCGACAGTAGGTGATGATCATATCAAACACCCACAAGCCGCAAGCGGTCTGCTAAACGTAACGGCCACCCGGGTATTGAGCGATCAGAAGATCAACAAGCAAGCCTACTCACACTCTTGCGATCCAATCAGTAATACTACCGTACAGTCTGGTTTTCTTCGTCTGATATGTCGCATATCTCGTTTAGGGGTGGTAAACGTCAGACCCCAGTAACTCGATAAGTCATGTCGATATGAGGCTCATAACGGGTCGAGAAACTACTGATAACACTTACCAGTATATCTCTGAAGCAGCCCTGGCCAGGGACTTCCTGTTATAGCCAATCAAGCACAGCGCAACATCAACTCCCAATATCGGGAGAGACGAAACCCCTCCTATCGCTCATTGCCTCCATGTGATTCGGGACTGTACCCAAAAGCCACCGTTTTGCACGTTCTCTTGAACGTGGTAAGGTGGAAATCAAAGCACATTGGGAATCACACAAGACTCTATGACGATCTCGGGTCTACAGACTAACCTATACCAGTGTCACCAGAGAACTGCCATCTGACGTGAGGTATAATACCATCTGGGAGTTCTCGGCGAGTTCGTTCAGTGTACCCAGTCTCCAGTGAGCACCCGTATACTGTCTCTGATGTCAAACACCAATGTATATGGGATCATTCATCGCCCATCTACATCGGTCGAGAAGCTATACGCTAGTCTACTCTGGTATATCGATGCCCTGTCTCGATACACCCACGACTAGGAACATTTGAAGGATGTACTTAACGACTACTCTGTCCCCACTAGTATGATCTGCATTATAGTCCTGGTAGTCAAGTACTCATCTTAAGGGCTTTATCAACATGTAACATAGAGACAATCAGAGTACATGTTAAGATAAAGAGAAACCAGATAGCATAATATCATGTCGAGCAAGAAAGTCCTCCATGTATATGTCCAAGCATCCACTACAATATAAATCGTATGTACAGTAATGGCCTCTAGGGCGTACATAAAACTAACAGATTCTAGGTTAGTATTGATTAGCGCCCCGAAATTTTTTAAATTGGCATGCTTGATGCTAGTAAAACCCAGTAGTAGCGCTCATAAACACTTTCATGGTATCAGAGCCAAAGCTAGAAGATTAGACGATGTTAGTTGAATTGCGAAACCGAAAGACTCCGAAACATGCAAACATGAAACCCTGTTCTCAATTGTTTTTTAAACAAGTACAGAATGTTACATGTGATGTAACTAGAACACGAGAGAAATTTGAGGCCAAAACTCCAACAGTAACCCGGCGAGAACTTGATTTTGGCCGGCCTGGCCGGTCCTATTACTTCTGTTTTGGCTCGAATTTGTTTGGTGTTCTGTAGGCTTGGTTTTGGGGTTTCAGGTTATGTTTGATTAGGCCAAGATTGCATGTGATGTTATCGTTCTGTTAAGGCTTATCGAAGTGTTTCGTAGTCGCAATTTTAACATCGTTTCGGGTTTAAGTTTGATATTTGATACAATTTTTAGAATCCAAAATAATTAGTTTTATGAAAACTAGTTTGCTAATTGTAAATCTAGAATTTTAGTCTATGTTGATCGATTGCCATGGAGTTTTGATTCGGATCAAAACTCTGTCGCAATCGCGTATAGTACGCGAACACTCGTCGGATAACTCTACTAGATAGCCATACCCCATTGCCCCGACCAAGTGACAGTAGGAGAACCTGTCATGCCCCGCTTCCGCTTCCCAGTGTACGGGAAGAGGACGTGGCAAGGCCCGCTACGTATTTACTCAGAATTAAACACGCTAAGCGTATCTAAGCAATATAAAGTAAAGTACACAAGAGACGGGAATATAAATGAACAACAACTTTATTTATTAAACATTTTTTTACAGGTACAACTGAAATGTAAATACATGAGTAGAAAGAATGGAATAACTGAAATGAAATAAATATGTACAAGTGTCTAAAGCTCCGGGTCAAATGCAAACTGCTCCAAATCCTCAGTGCTGGGCTCGGTCTCTAAAGCGTCCGAAACACCTGGCAACATTCCAAAGAAAGAAGAAAAGTAATGTCATCAGCGAACAATCGCTTGGTATGTCCCAAAGGTGAGTAGAGATAGAATAGACAGAAAAAGAATATATCTTATAATATTTGATTATATTGTTAACGATGTTGTAGCTTGGTACAGAAAATGTCAGTGTATATGAGAGGAGTCCCACTATTCCGGAGACTAAAGTATACGGAGCACAAGAAACCATTCAGCCACGGTACAACGGCAATGGATATTCAGGTTAGCTGTATTATGGTGACAGTCTTGTGCCACTTCTAACATCTTTCCTACCAATCTACCCCTTATAAACCCTTTTGTATTGATTGTATTGTTTATTATATAGATGGATGACTTGCCAGAACCATGATATCAATAAACAGAATGGATATAAATGGAGAGTCATGTAGACGGAGTATATCCATGATTCGGTTCAGTCAATACAGTTTGATATAGATTGAATAAACGGATTCATGTTAAATTGTAGTTTATACTTGAATCACATTCAAGTCAGATTGATTAAATTGACACTCGGTCTGAGTCAGACACTTTGAAGAGAACGTGAAATCCTGAATTAGTTTTGATGTTATCGATAACTGCTGCACATAGACGGCAGGATTTGTGTCTTTTTCTAAGACAATTACGGTGTTGATAACACCGTTTGTTAGATTGTCTACCTTAAATAGGAAAGCATCCATATTCTCCGTCTCTCTGAGGCTCAAGAGAACTGGTCCCACTTAAACCTAGGTTTACTAGGGTCCTTGTTGTAATTTAGTATAACTTGAGGGGATTTTATGTAAAAATAGTTTGATATAATTTTCAAAATAAACCTCAAGGATTTAATTATCGTATTTAGAGTTTTTATAGATGTATATTTTATAAAAGAAAAATTTCTACTAAGTAGAACATAATTTTCATAGTATATGGTATTTTATTGAAAAATTGGAATTTGTTTGTATTTGGACGGTATTTTCATGTAATGGTGATTCCTTAGATTTAGAAAACTTGGAATATTTAAATAATTAAAATAGATATTTTGATAATAGATATATATATATATATATATATATATATTTAATGAAAATAAATTTTATTTATTTTCTTGTGGAAATCTCATTTTCTAAAGAAAAATGCATAAAAAATTCCATCGAGATCGAATGCTCCTTTCGGAGGTCCGCATCTCTCTCTACTAGGCCCGAGGATGTGCGATAACCTGCATCATCCCGATCAGGGTCCCCAAGATGGGTTGTAGAAGTACAATTGCAAAGAATTGATTAATACATCTTTTTAAAGAAATGGTTTTATAAGTTGATTGTATTTATTTGTAAAGTCGTGTTATCCCATGAATATATTCCTAAAACTTCATCGTGCTATGTCAAAGATGTGTGTTGTGATGAGGTAGGTCATTACCTCGTGAGTAATCTAAAGGTAATACAAGTTTTGTGTTGTTTTATGTCGTAAATGAAGTATGTGGTATTTTACCATAAAAATACAATAAAAATTGCATAAATGATTCTTTTGAGATTAAACTTGGTTTAAAGTGTTTGTTAATATTTGTTAAACAATATATGAGAGTATGGTATTTTATTGATTAAGAAAAATAGTGTTTTAAATAAAAAACCGAATCGGAAGTCGGATTAACTCTGCTTCCATCGGGTTTTAGAATCAAAAGTTTTTATAATAGGAGAAGAGAGGGGGAGAGGGGACTTACTGGCTTTTGGACAAGAGAAGGGACAAAGGAAACTAAGGAAGGTTTCGGGGCGTCGTTTCGTCGCCGGAATCTCTTTGCAACGTCGCCGGAACTTCACCCTCCGCTAATTCCACCTGCACACTAAAGGGACTTGAGAATTTTTGAGAGTTTTGACAGGGAATTTCTGAGTGATAATGTGTGAAATGGAGTGTGGTATTTATAGGGAAAATTAGGGTTTATAGGGTGAAAGAATGGATTAAAAATTGCATTAAAATTAGGATTAAATGGCATTTTATTGTGCTCTGGATGAATGCAGAGAAAATTAACAATGTGAGAGAAGTGGGGTAGCTGAAGGGGTGCTCGGTTGAAAAGATGGGGAGCATCCCCTACGGAGGGGCCGTTGACGCCGAGTTTTTAAGAAATCTCGCCGGTCGAGTTGGGTGCTATGGGGCTCGGATTCTCGCCACGTGTCTCTGTCGCCTCATATACCTTAGTGCACGTGTTTGTTTATTCTTTGTCTTTTCATTTTACGTGTAGTGCACGTGTAAACCCTTGGGCTTCTAAAATATTAAAAGAAAATTAATTAAAAAGATAATGTAGCTAGGGGGATTCGATCACAAGGGCTACGTCACAGCAGTGCAAGGCTTTACCAATGTGCTACAAGTATTTTCTTGTTGTTCTCAAATAAAACAAATACTTATAGTATACACAAGACTGCAAATACCCTAATTGTACATTAACTTTTAAACAATTTTCTGTACATTTAAATTGGAGTTGTTACAGTCTACCCTCCTTACAAAAATATCGTCCTCGAAATTTACAATTTATTTTAAGGACTAGTTTACAAATAAATGAAGATATCTTTCACGCATCTCATCTTCCCTTTCCCATGTTGATTCTCCTTGTGTGTCCTTTCTCCACGTCACTCGAACCAACTTGACTTCCTAGTTCCGAAGTGACTTCACCTTTCTATTCGGGATTTCATCAGGTTGTTGCTCACAGGATAAGTCTGGCTGTACTGTGAGCTCGGAAAGATCAAGAATATGGCTCGGGTCACTCACATACCTTCTGAGTTGGGATATATGGAACACATTGTGTACTCATTCCAATGAAGGTAGAAGTGCCAAGCGATAAGCCACTTCAACGACTCGTTCGAGTATGTCGAACGGTCCAATGTACCTTGGACTTAGCTTACCCCGTCTTCCAAAACGGATCACTCCACGGTTCGGAGATATCTTCATAAACACATGATCTCCCTGTTGAAATTCGAAGTGACGGCGCTTTGCATCAGCCTAGTGCTTCTGTCGATCTTGGGCTATGCGCATTCTTTCCCTGATAGTATGAACCACGTCAACAGTTGCTACTATCATCTCAGGTCCAAGGAGTTCTCTATCTCCGATGTCATCCCAACTTAATGGCGATCGACACTTCCTTCCATAAAGTGCTACAAAAGTTGTCATTCCTATACTTGCTTGGTAGCTGTTGTTGTATAAAAACTCCATAAGATTTAGGTGATCTTCCCACGATCTTATGAAGTCTAGCATACACGCTCTGAGCATATTTTCTAAGATCTGAATAGTTCGCTCAGACTGACCATCTGTTTGTGGATGATAAGCCGTGCTGAAGTTCAGACTTGTTCCCAAGCTGGCTTGCAGACTTTGTCAAAATTGTGATCGGAACCTGGTGTCACGATCGGAGACAATGCAAACCGGTACTCCATGTAATCTCACGATTTCCTGCATGAGTTCATGGGTATCAGAGATAGTACATATTTGAAGATTTTAAATTTTACTTAGATTCTTACCTCCATGTACTTCTTTGCTAGTGTCTCAGTAGATTGGCCAACTCGAAATGGAATAAAGTGAGCCGACTTTATGAGTCGATCTACGATAACCCATACCGCATCGTTACCCATTGTGCTGCGAGGAAGTGCGGTCACGAAATCCATTGTGATGTGTTGCCACTTCCATTCTGGGTTATGTAACGGTTGAAATAATCCAGCAGTCATGTGATGTTCAGCCTTTACTTGCTGACACACCAAGCATTTAGCGACGCTTCTGTCTACTTCACGCTCACTCCATGCCACCAGTAATTTTGACACAGATCTTTATACATCTTTGTACCTTCAGGGTGTACTGAATAAGGAGAGTTGTGAGCTTCTTTCATCAACTCTTCTCACATAGAACCTTTTGGTACACATAATCTACTGTCGTATCTCAAGGATCCGTCTTCATGGATAATGAAGTCTGTTCGAAGTCCTCTTTCCACTTGTTCTCTGATCTTCTGCAACATAGCATCACTTGCTTGAGCTGCTTTGATCTGATTGACAATGGTAGATTGAACTTGTAAGTTCATCAAACTTGAAGCGTTACCTGGCATGACTACTTCAATCTCCATCTGATGCAAGTCTTGTTGAAGCTTCCACTGTGCGGTGAGATGCAGTGCTAATGGTTAGCGACTAAGGGCATCAGGTACTACATTCACCTTCCCTGGGTGATATTGCAGGTTGATGTCAAAGTCCTCCTTGAGTTCTAACCATCTTCTTTGCCGCATATTCAACTCTTTCTGAGTAAACACATATTTCAGACTCTTGTGATCTGTGTATATGTCCACTCGTTCACCAAGAAGATAATGGCGCTAAATCTTAATAGCAAAGATTGCGGCCGCCAACTCCAAATCATGCGTCGGATAATTGCGCTCATGAATCTTCAGCTATCTTGAAGAATAAGCCACAACCTTACCGTGCTGATGTAGAACACATCCTAATCCCTTACCGGATGTATCATAATGCACTACAAAACCTCCAGATTGGTCCGATATGACAAGAATAGGCGCTGATATCAATCTTGACTTGAGTTCTACGAAAGCTTGTTCGCATGCTTCTGACCACAAGAATTCATCATCTTTACGTGTGAGCTTGGTCAGGGGTGTTACAATCTTCGAAAATTCTTCAATGAACCTTCTGTAATATCCTGCTAGACCCAAGAAACTTTGAATGTCCTTCACTGACTTTGTTTTCGGCCATTCGCTTACTGCTGAAACTTTAGCTGGATCCACAGAGATTCCATCGCCTGATACAATATGTATGAGAAAACCAACTTGATCAAGCCAAAACTCGTATTTGCTGTACTTGGCGTAGAGTTGATGTTGTCGTAGAGTTTCCAGGAAAATTCGTAGGTGCTCGGCAGGTTCTTTCCGACTTTTTGAATACACCAGGATGTTGTCGATGAAGATGACAATAAACATGTCTAGGTACTCTCGGAAAACTTGATTCATTAGGTTCATGAATATAGCTGGTGCGTTGGTCACTCCAAATGGCATCACAAGAAATTCGTAATGACCATAGCGAGTTCTGGATGTCATTTTATGGATATCAGATTGTTTGACCTTCACCTGATGATAACCCGAACGAAGATCTAACTTGGAGAAAATGCAGGATCCACTTAGCTGATCGAACATATCGTCGATGCGAGGGGGTGGATACTTGTTCTTTATAGTTACATCATTCAGAGCTCTATAATCAATGCACATTCGATATGAACCTTCCTTCTTCTTCACAAGCAGAACTGGCGATCCCCAACTTGAAGTGCTGGGAAGAATCTATCCTTTCGCCAATAATTCATCCAAATGAGTTCGGACTTCCTTTAAATCTTCCGGACTTAATCGATACGGTGCTATGATTACCGGTTGTGCTCTAGGTACTAAATCAATGCTGAATTCAAGCTCGATCGGGAGGCAAACCTGATATGTCTTCAGGAAACACATCGTCGAACTCTCGAACTATTTCTGGCATTGATCCTTCCTCCACTTTAATTACTACAATCACTGCCTTCTTTGGTTTCGCCTTGTATGTACTTGGCTCCAGGGTACGGTCTCCACTTTTGAAATAGAAGACCGGATGCTCTGGAATCTCGAATACTACCCTCCTTTGACGACAGTCAATGGTAGCATAGAATGTTCCAAGCCAATCCATACCCAAGACGACATCGAAATTCGGTATGTCCAGCACCTTGAAGTCAGCATAGAATTCTCTACTGCAGACGACCACTGGACACAGATCATATCTTATTACTGCCTTTAGAACGCCGTTCCCTGAACTGACATTCCAGTTGGATACGAGGAGTTTGACTGGAATCGCATGAGTTCGGACGAACCGTTGCGACATAAAGCAATGAGATGCTCCAGTATCGAAGAGTGCTAGTGCAAGGAGTGAGGCTACTAAGATTGTACCTAAGTTATGTGGGATAGTTTTAGGTATAAGGAAAATATATGCGATGTATAGATGGAAAATAAAGCTTGGTGGGGAAGTGTTACCAGTAATGACTTGGCCGGTGGCTTTAGCCTCTTCCACAGTCATTGCGAAAGCCTGTTGCCTTGGCACATTCCTCCTTGCTGGAGAGCATTCCTCTGTCCATTCCATGGTCCTTGAGGTACGTTCCATTGAGCTTGATGGAACTGACGGGGAGGAGGTGCAGTCGGTCCATGAGGATGTGGAGCAGGTAGTGGGAGTCATGGAGCAGGTGCCTGGATGGCTGGGCGCTGCTGGTAAGTGATTGTTGGCCTGGGTGCAGCATTTGGGTTATGTCTCCGAGGACAAGACCCAATGTCATGAGTAGCTGAGCCGCAGACTAAACAAAGGCGATTTGCATTCCGACAGTCTTTCACCAGATGTCCATCTCTGCTGCAGTAGGTACAAAAGGCTAGGTTGGGCCGGTGGTTCGGTACTCCCGGTCTCTTGGGCACAAATGGCGTCCTTGAAGAGGCTCCTCCTGCCATCTGAGTGGCAGGGCGCTTCATCCCGGCAGATTGAGGTCTACCTCTCATTTTCACCACTGCCTCATATCGGCGGGCAGCTTTTAGAGCGAATTCGTGGGTAGGGAAATCCCCTGTAGCTAAGGCAGCTTGGATTTCCAAATTTAACCCTTGCTGAAACCGTCTGGATCGGATCTCAGCAGTTGGTATCAAATGTGCCATGAACCTGTTAAGGTCTTGTGTTAGTTGTGTAATGTGTGATATTAGGAAATCGAATACTGAGACATATCTTACCTACTGAGCATGGTAAACTCAGCGTCATACTCATCCACTGACTTGGTCCACATCGAACCCTTTTGTAGATGAATAAATTGCGGCTCCATGTCGAATCGGGCAGTCTCTTGGAAGTATTTCGCATCAAACATATCGCGAAAAGTCCTCCATTCGATCGGTTGGTCAAGACGGCTTTCTTCCGCTTTCCACCAGACCCGTGCATTGTCAGTGAGCTACAGCTTCGCAACACGAACCTAAGCAATCTCTGGCACTTGTGCCGCTGCCAGATCATCTTCATTACTCTAAGCCCACTCCTCGGCTTCCAGAGGGCTCTCTTTTCCTGAGAATTTCTTAGGGTGCAAATCCCGGAATTTCTTTACCCCCGGGGCTTCCGCTTCTGGGCGGTTCATCAAAATAGCAGTCTGTTGCTGCTGTCCCTCCAGTAGGCCACGAATCGCCTCAAGCAGTACTGTCTGCTCATTGATCGGAGCAGCGACGGTTGGTGTAAGCGGTAGAGGTGGTGGAGTGTTGTTGATGTTGGTGCTAGTATTGTTTAGGGAATCCATAACCTTGAAAGAAAATTTTGGGTTAAGAAAGATTCAAAATATAAGAAATTAGAAGATTCAAGGAATATGTAAAGAATGTTTTTAGTTGCTGGTTCTTGTGTTATATTGCTTAGGACATCATGCAGAATTAACCTGCATGTCCATGCAGAACTGACCTGCATGTCCATACAGAGCTGGCCTGCATAGGCCACCAACAAAACCTGTCACGTCCCGCTTCCTAGTGTATGGGAAGAGGATGTGGCAAGCTCCGCTACATATTTACTCAGAAGTAAACACGCTAAGCGTATCTAAGCAATATAAAGTAAAGTACACAAGAGACAGGAATGTAAATGAACAGCAATTTTATTTATTAAACATTCTTTTGCAGGTACAACTGAAATGTAAATACATGAGTAGAAAGCGATGCCTAAACAATGGCATAACTGAAATGAAATAAATATGTACAAGTGTCTAAAGCTCCGGTTCAAACGCACACTGCTCCAAATCCTCAGTGCTGAGCTTGGTCTCTAAAGCGTCCGAAACACTTGACAACATTCCAAAGAAAGAAGAAAATGAATGTCGTCAGCGAACAATCGCTCGGTAAGTCCCAAAGGTGATTAGAGATAGAATACATAGAAAAAGAATATATCTTATAATGTTTGATTATATTGTTAACGCTGTTGTTTGTAGCTTGGTACAGAAAATGCCAGTGTATACGAGATGAGTCCCACTATTCCGAAGACTAAGGTATACGGAGCACAAGAAACCGTTCGGCCACGGTACAACGGCAATGGATATTCAGGTTAGGTGTATTTTGGTTACAGTCTCGTGCCACTTCTAACACTTTCCGTACCAATCTACCCCTTATAAACCCCGCGATGTCTTTTGTATTGATTGTATTGTTTATTATATAGATGGATGACTTGCCGGAACCATGATATCAGTAAACAGAATAGATATAAATAGAGAGTCATGTAGACGGAGTATATCCATGGTTCTGTTCGGTCAATACAGATTGATATAGATTGAATAGACGGATTCATGTTGAATTCTAGTTTATAATTGAATCACATTGAAGTCAGATTGATTGGATTGAAACTCAGTCTGAGTCAGACACTTTGAAGAGAACTTGAAATCCTGAATTAGTTTTGATGTTATCGGTAACTGTTGCACATGGACGACAGGATATGTGTCTTTTTCCAAGGCAATTACCGTGTTGATAACACCGTTTATTAGATTGTCTACCTTAAATAGGCAAGAAGCCATATTCTCCGGCTCCGTAAGGCTCAAGAGAACTGGTCTCGCTTAAACCTTTGTTTACTTGGGTCCTTGTTGTAATTTAGTATAACTTGAGGGGGTTTTATGTAAAAATAGTTTGATATAATTTTCAAAATACACCTCAAACATTTAATTATCGTCTTTAGAGTTTTCATAGAAGTATATTTTATAAAAGTGAAATTTCTAGTGAGTAGAACCTAATTTTCATAGTATATGGTATTTTATTGAAAAATTGGAATTTGTTTGTATTTGGATGGTATTTTCATGTAATGGTGATTCCTTTGATTTCGAAAACTTAGAATATTTATATAATTAATATATATATATATATAATGAAAATAAATTTTATTTATTTTTTTGTAGAAATCTCATTTTCTAAAGAAAAATGCATAAAAAATTCCATTGAGATCGAATGCTTCTTTCGGATGTATGTATCTCGCTCTACTAAGCCCGAGGACATGCGATAACCCGCACCATCCCGATCGGGGTCCCCAAGATAGATTGTAGAGGCACAATTGCAAGAAATTGATTAATACATCTTTTTAAAGAAATGGGTTTGTAAGTTAATGGTATTTATTTGTAAAGTCGTGTTATCCCATGAATATATTCCCAAAAATTCATCGTTCTATGTCAAAGATGTATGTTGTGATGAGGTAGGTCATTACCTCGTGAGTTATCTAAAGGTAATATAAGTTTTGTGTTGTTTTATGTCGTAAATGAAGTATGTGGTGTTTTACCGTAAAAATACAATAAAAATTGCATAAATGATTCTTTTAAGATGAAACCTAGTTAAAGTGTTTGTTAATAGTTGTTAAACAATATATGAGAGTATGGTATTTTTTTGATTAAGAAAAATAGAGTTTTAAAGAAAAAACCGAATCGGAAGTCGGATTAACTCCGCTTTCGTCGGGTTTTAGAATTGAAAGTTTTTATAATAGGAGAAGAGAGGGGGAGAGGGGACTTACTTGCTTTTGAACAAGAGAAGGGATAGAGGAAACAAAGGAAGGCTTCCGGGCGTCGTTTCGTAGCCGGAATCTCCTCGGAACGTCGCCGGAACTTCACCCTTCGCTAACTCCACTTGCACACTAAAGGGACTTGAGAATTTTTACGAGTTTTGACAGGGAATTTCTGATTGAGGATGTATGAAATGGAGTGTGATATTTATAGGGAAAATTAGGGTTTAGAGGGTGAAATAATGCATTAAAATTGGGATTAAATGGCATTTTATTGTGCTCTGGATGAATGCAGAGAAAATAAACAATGTGAGAGAAGTGGGGTAGCTGAAGTGTTGGGTTATGCAAGCGCCTCGGCCATCAATCCGTGACCAAATGCGGAACAAAAATTTATAAAACCTGGCGCTACCACAACCAATTACCCGGATCAACCCATAAGCCCTAGATAACAAAACATGCAAAGGAGTTAGAATGGTTATACCGAATAGATCCGTGTCCTTCGGTCTTCAACCATTATCCCAAGCTCTTAGGGGCTTCCTTGATCAAGCTTGATCTCCGGTCTCCCTCCATCGAAGATGATCAACCCGAGAGTCTATGCAACGAGCTCCAACCTCATATCCGAGGCAACTAGGGCACCTAGATCGCTACTCTAGATACCGTAGATGAAGTAGAGAGTGATGAAAGATTAATTTGTCTCAAAACACCCAAGGATTCTCAACACATGAGAGGGTTTGGGTGGAGATAGAGGAAGAAGAAGATGCCATGAGAATGAGATGTTGAAAGCAACTCAAGAAAGAGATAAAGAAATGAATAATGGCTTGTGTTTTTGTTTAATGTGTGAGTGTGATAAGAAATAATGGAGCCATCACATAAATGTGTCAACTCTCCAAAATATCTAGAGTGAACAAAAATATCTCAAGTCAACAATCAATCTCACAACAAACAAAAACCCTAAGCATAATTGAATAGTAACCATGGGTCACTAATTAGCCATGTCACCAAAAATGCAATAAACATCTCATCCTACACCTCAACAACCTTTTAATCTAAAAAGGTCTAAACCATGATGAGATGTAATCTTCTAAAAGTAATCTTGTAATAAATTACAAGAATACCCCTCAACCGTATATACATACCCGCATCCGTATTCCGAAGAATACGAATACAAAGAGACGAAAATAATCAAACAAATATAATACTAGGATCCGGTTTAAACCAAAGCCCACTAGTATTATCCGTCCGAACATCATCCGTGCACAAGTACACGTATGTGATCGAACCCTGCCGTAAAACCATACGGCCTCTACATCGTTTCGCTCCAAGCAGAGAAACCCTCTGTGTGGGACTCTAAAGACACGTCAATACGCTGGCAGTGGGTTTAACCACAAGCACGTCAGCAGCACTAGCTGTATGTAACGGCTACCCAGGTATTGAGCGAAAGAGAGGCCGACGAGCAAACTCATCCTGAAACCCCTACTGAGCCTGAAGGTGACAATATCCGTACAGTCCGGCCCGTTCGTCTATGAGTATTGCATATCGAGTCTATGGGTTGGATAAATTCAGACCCCCTAATAACACGATATTCGGTTTCGGTATGAAGTCCATCACCACCTAAGAAACTATCTATCCTAGATCAATAATTCTCGACTACCTTGGCCAAGAATTTCTGGTGACGGCCACCCGTGCACAACCGCGACATCATCCCCCAATACCGGGAGAGACGAATCCCCTGACGATCCTCTCACTGCCTCCACGTGGCTCGGGATTGTACCCAATTAAAACCTGTTTGCACGACTCCTTTGAGCCATGGTAGGGTAGTAATCAAAGAATAGTGGGAACTCATACAAGACAAATGATGATCTCAGGTCGATAATCTAACCTGTACACATGTCACCTGGGAACTGCAATCTGACAATAGGTATAATACCAACTAGCATGTTCCCGGCGAGTCCGTCCGGTGTACTCATAACCCAATGAGCACCTGTATACATCTTAGGTGAATAAACTAACACCAATCGCTTGTGAGACCGGCCACCGCCACTTGTCGGGGTCTCGATCAGTATACACTAGTCTACTCTGGAGTATCGTTGCCCAGTCTCGAAACTCCCTCGACTAGGGACATTTAGGGATGTGCTAATAGACCACCCAGCTCCCACGTATATGATCGCCATCATACTGCTGGTAGTCAAGAAAGAATCCTATGGGCTCTATCAACATGTAATAGTGAACTGTAATACCACCTAATGCTGTACATAATGATAAAGACAAACCAGATAGCATACTATCATCTCCAGTAAGATTGTTCTACTGGTATAGGTCCTCTCTCAATCATCATAATCACCTGCCTGCGACAATGATAATTGCCTTGAGGGCACTATAGCCAACAATCTCCCACTTGCACTTAAAGCTAATTATTGCGATGTCGCATACTCACAGCCCGTGTGATACCGAACACCCAACTCCTCTACTAATCAGTTTTACAAAGCTCGTTAGTGAAACTATTGCGTTCGAGAAATAGCCTCAGTGAGTGGATCCGCTCCAGTGTTTCTTTCTGTATCATTCTATATCTCAACTTCGGGGAGAAAGCTATCTCCGGAAATGAGCAATACCTGTCTTAGAATATGTCCGGATATCCGATGGGACCCAGTTCACAAATAAACTCCAAATACAGCAAACTTCTTAGACTGTATTGTCTACTGAATTTAATCAGTATTCTGCACCATGCCTTCTTCAGTATCCGATTGAACCACCTGTCCAAACTACTGTCCCTCAAAAGAGGGAAAACTAAAACTCTGACAGTCGCTCTGTCATCCAGGTCACCTTGGATGCCTGGAATGATAGCCGTCTCCCGAAAGAGGCTGCTGTTACCATATCCCATGAACATCCACTTATATTCATAAACTACTTCCCAACGTTTCTCCAGGATTGGATCAATATAAACTTATTGCAGCTAGTGCAAAAACAACATTTGGTGTGGTACTTGACTTCTCATGATTGACTCAATTGCCTAAGCAAGTGATATGCCAATCATGCACATCCCTCTCCAATTTTAGTCTCTAAGATACCTTTAGAGAGGGTGACTCCATCACCTGCAGGCACACCATCATGCCAGGAGTCTTCCATTCTAAAACACCTTTAGATTAGTGTCAAAGTACCCAGATTGGGAAACTACCCTAATCTAGATCTAAAACCATAGATCTAGTTACCAAAATGCCTGATATATTATCCATATCCAATGTGGAGAAAGCACTGTGTGACAACCACAGTATAACCGGTCGTAGTATAGGAATTTCACTTCCTATAAAGTGCATGTCATCCAAATACCAGGACATCACACCCTATTACATTCTTAACAGATCCATCTCCTACTCTGATGATGTCAAAGCCTATGACTATCACATCAAAAATAAATGATCTATCTCCGCTATACTTGCTTTAGTCTATAAATAGACACAAGCTACTTGTCCACTATGCTTCCGCTGCTCCCACTGACTATAACAACCCTCTGGCAGAGTCATATACACGTGCACATCTAAAGCTAGTTTAGAACGATGCTATACACATCCTCTTGCCGGGTCTCATAGTCTAGAACAGCAGTAATGGCAAGTCTGGGTAAACAAGAACCTCACTGTCACCGTTTCTGAGAACACCGAAGTACCTCTCGGGTGCCTGAGGTTACCCACCATATCTGCGGAGTGGCTTATGGAATGTCAAACCCGATTGAATCCTTAGGTTATATGAAATTTTGAGTAATCGTTTGTGGTTCTGGAATCACTTCCAGTTCTACCATACTCCCACTACTGTTTTCTAAAAAAATCTATTTTGCTAAAACTGTGGCGAGTAAAGAACAATATCACTATTGATCTTCCAGATGATAGAAAATTACCCCTCGTCATAGCCCGGGATAACCCACAAACTGCCATTACAGAAACGTGCCTTGAGTTATCCAGAGTCCGGTTTTAAGCATAAGCCGGACAACTCCATATACCTTAGCATCGTTAAGATATGAACCATTCTATATACAATATAGAAACATAGATACTAATTTAATTGGAACCAGCTTCAAATCATGCAGCTTTCTCCAGTGTATTTCAACTAAATGGAGAGAAGCCGATCAGCATTACTCAACTAGGAGTGCATCCAGATATGAGTAGCCTGAAAGAGAAGCAAGTTCTAAAAACCATTACTATCAGCTAAATACTAAACACAAGTATCTACATCTTCGATCACCTTCAAGAATCCCGATACTTGCAACACATGGTTTTCTACTTTATTCTTGTACCTATAACTTCTCAAAACTTGGACCTTGTATTTCTAAAAAATACTTGTCTAAAAACTAAAGAAGTCACAAGTAAACAGAATATAGTACGAGTACTAACCCCTTTGTCCTAATGGACACTGGACAACATACAATACTTTATATAAGTCCCCTGAGTTCAATAACTCAAACCCTATGCGTCGTAGGTTGAAAATTGTACTATGGTTAAGAAGAATTACACCGTTGAATACTCCTTACCCAACCATTAACTGATATAAGTAAATGTCACAGACATAATTTCAAAAAGTTATATCTCACTTTATAAAATAAAAGTACAGATATATCAGTTTGAAACTGGTGCATAACTACGGATATTCAAAACCAAATATTTGCCGTCCGGCAAAAACCCAGGTGATTTCCTCAAATATCACCAATTACAACGAATTCCGATATAATGAGGATATAATCACCTAATTCCCAATATCTTACTCCCACTCATCATCTATAAAACCATACAGATATGGGAATCATACCTGGTAAATACATACCCTGGAGTAAGGATCTAATTGGAAAATCAGTTTTCAATTAACAACGCACAGTGAAACTGAAACATGAAAATGTTTCGAAAGGGTAGCCGGGTATTCCTAGTAATGCCTTTTCCATTATCCAGATTCATGACTGTAACTGTATATATTCTTGTTATCTCTCCAATCCTTTTATTTGTTTTTACTCATTACCTTCTGTACACCACCCTTAGGCTAAATGGTTTTCTTCCTTCCCTACCGTTCGGCACCAGCCTATGGTTTGGAAGAAGACTATCCAATAAGCGTAATAGGTGTACTCTCCTAATCCTAGGAACCCTTGCAACCTGAGAGAAGGTAAAGATAAAAGACAACTGAATAATCCTTATTCTATTTCTCCTGAAGCAGAAACCATCCTCGAACTGGAACAAGTTCCTTCGAGTTCATATGTAACTATACGATGGCTTATCCAGTAAATGTGGATTTTTGTAGTGATACGGAATGTTCCGGAGAAATGCAAAGGTGAAGTAGGAGTGGCGATCATATACGCGGTTTCGTCGTGAATGATAGCAGTCACATTTTACTTTTCCCTCTTTCTAATCCCTTTATTTACCTTTACTTATTACCTCCTGTACACCACACTTAGGCTAATTGGTTTACTTCCTTCCCCATCCTTCGGCACCAGCCTAAGGTTTGGAAGAAGACTATCCAATAAGCGCAATAGGTGTACCCTCTCCTAATCATAGGAGCCCTCACAACCTTAGAGAAGGTAAAAGGAAAAGACAACTGAATAGTCCTATTCAATTTCTCCAGAACCGAAAACCATTCTCGAATCTGAAAAAAGTTTCTTCGAGTTCGTATGTAACTATACGATGGTCATATCCAATAAATGTGGATCTTCGTAGTGATACGGAATGTTCCAGAGAAAAGCAAAGGGTAAAAGTAGGAGTGGCAATGAAGTATGTAACTCTGACAATCCAAAAGCCAGTGTATTTTAAGAAGGTTCGGTTAACTTGGTTTATGAGTTCTAGTGTAGGGTCGGGCCAGGGTCGCTTCCAAAGAGAGAGAGAAAAGAAACACTCAGCGTGCACTCTAACCTAGATCAGAATGGTTAATCACTTTATCTAATCCGGATGGCTCCCACTGTTTCATCAAATCCTCCCCCAAACCCAAAGGAGAATTAGTCGGGATCATCTAAAATCACCCGAGGAGTAAATCAACTCATCAGTGGGAATCGGGATCCAACTATCATCGCATGATAACTTGATGGAATCCACTCAAGTTATCACACTCCAGAAGGTATGCGCATGCCTGGCAAGTTTCAGTTTCTTTAGAAACTCCCGATGTGATTTTTACCCCATGCTCTTATGACCTTGACTAAGGCCAACAAATCATAAGTCACATGTCATGTTCTACCCGTCATTGTCCAGGTTAATTTAAACCCACCCGTACTCTCCCTTGACTAAGGCCAACAAGGCTGTACCCAAACCAACGCATCTATCTATGCAAAAGAAAAGGAACAAATAGCTACCATACACTATGCCTTGACTAAGGCCAACAAACATAACATGAATACTAAGTGCTACCCGTCTGAAATAACGGAGGGCTACGAATGGTTTTTGGCGAGAAACCTTTAACGTAATGAACTTGATATCGTTGAAGGAACCGGATAGATTTACAAATATATAGTGGTGAAAACTTTTGCTAAAGAGGTCACTCCCGGTGAAGGGATCTCGGCTCTTTCCTCGTAGAATGAGGTGCAGGATATTCCAAACTGAATATCACGATGCAAAGTAAAAAGTAATCGACTATAGTGAAGTTATTACCCTGACGCAAACTTTTGCTAAAGAGGTCACTCCCGATGAAGGGATCTCGGCTCTTTCCTCATCGAATGAGGTGCGGGATATTCCAAACTGAACACCATTGTGCAAAACAAAAGAAAACATCCTTATAATAACAGCTTTTGAAAATTGTTCCAACAACATCATATAGGTATGTTTTCCTTGCATTGATCAGAATCAACGCAGTCCCATCAATTAATCACGCTAGAAAAGAATGAAAATATGATGTACGTATATGCCATCCGCATTCACCACTGGGCCCCATCATCACCTGTTAGGTTACTTAACTAACGACAGAGCCGGGGCTGGACTAGCGCGGGTGCAAAACATATACAACATCTACTAGTATATATATAATTATATATAACAATCGTCCAAAGTATGATATATGCAACATCTCAGAATCTCCGCCAAGCAACACAGAGTGGTGGATAATCCTGGAGCCTCGGGTTTCATTTGAACTGCAAATGAGACCCGACGTACCATGTCGTGTGGATAGCCTGTGCAATGAAAACCTAAACCCCTACGAGCGTGGCAAGTTACCCGCCAATCCCAAAAGCGAGGCAACCCCAATCAACAACGTGAATGGGCCACCCAGCACTCCACGGAATCCGGTAACTTGATCACCCCTCCTTGGGTCAACCTATACCCCCTATGAGTGCGGCGAATAGCCCGCCAATTCTAGAGTGAGGCCCCATCTATCTCACCGCCATGAGATGCAGGCCTGTTTCCCTCTAGAACCCGGCTATCCGTGCACTCCACCACGGGGTAATCCTAGTACAGCAAAGAAAAGAATATGTACAACGGTGACAATGACCTCAACCCAGTCGTGCCCCAAAAAAATAATATACAAACTGGCAGTGACGGCAGTCCACATGTCAGACACTCGCCCCGCAATATCAAATGTACAAATAAACCCAAACTGTACTACCATTGCACCCAAGCTATCCACTACGATGATCCAACCACAACCACAGCACAACACAGAACATCAACGTGAATTTCACGTTTGCAAACCCATCTAAAAGTCATATAGCAATTAGACGAGTTGTACCGCTCTAATGACATTCACGATGATATTAATGTATGTACTGAAAACTACGACATTAGAATTCCGCACGCAATTAACAAACTAAACCAATTTCTAAAACTATGAAAAAAACAGTGAGCTAAATTTCCAAAAAACCGACCGTTTAAAGCCAATTCGGAAGTCCGAATCAAAATGAAACGCGCCCGAATCTTCACGGGGAGTTAGATCACGAAATTAAATTTGAGTCGGGGGCCTAGAGGGGGTACCCTACCCCAGAGGCCACCACGAGGTGGCCAGGGGGTGAGGCAGACCCGAAACTGCCCAGGGTGGGGTAGTTTCGGGTCCCCACCGCCAAGACCTCCTTGTGGTGGTCTTGCGGAGTGGGCCCAGCCATTCGGTCCCCACGGGGCTTTCCCGGGATGCCCATACACCACCCCGTGGCTTTTCAGTTCAAACCGTGAACCCACGGGGTGTGCAAACACCTCAAACTTTCAGTTTTCGGAATGGTTTTTGTCGGTAGTTTTTGCACGACAAAAACGGAGGATTCTAATGTCGCAATGAGTTAACTAAGGCTTATGGAGTGGCTCTGATACCATGTTGGGTTATGCAAGCGCCCCGGCCATCAATCCGGGACCAAATACGGAACAAAAATTTATAAAATTTGGCGCTACCACAACCAATTACCCGGATCTACCCATAAGCCCTAGATAACAAAACATGCAAAGGAGTTAGAATGGTTATACCGAATAGATCCGTGTCTTTCGGTCTTCAACCATCATCCAAAGCTCCAACGTGCTTCCTTGATCAAGCTTGATCTTCGGTCTCCCTCCATCGAAGATGATCCACCCGAGAGTCTATGCAACGAGCTCCAACCTCATATCCAAGGCAACTAGGGCACCTAGATCGCTACTCTAGATACGTTAGATGAAGTAGAGAGTGATGAAGGATTAATTTGTCTCAAAACACCCAAGGATTCTCAACTCATGAGTGGTTTGGATGGAGCTAGAGGAAGAAGAAGATGCCATGAGAATAAGATGTTGAGAGCAACTCAAGAAAGAGAAAAAGAAATGAATAATGGCATGTGTTTTTGTTTGTTGTGTGAGTGTGGTAAGAAATAATGGAACCATCACATAAATGTGTCAAGTCTCCAAAATATCTAGATTCAACAAAAATATCTCAAGTCAACAAACAATCTCACAACAAACAAAAACCCTAAGCACACTTGAATAGTACCATGGGTCACTAATTAGCCATGCCACCAAAAATGCAATAAACACCTCATCCTACACCTCAATAACCTTTTAATCCAAAAAGGTCTAAACCATGATGAGGTGTAACCTTCTAAAAGTAATCTTTTAACAAATTACAAGAATACCTCTCAACCGTATATACATACCCGCATCCGTATTCCAAAGAATACGAATACAAAGAGGTGAAAATAATCCAACAAATATAATACTAGGATCCGGTTTAAACTAAAGCCCACTAGTATTATCCGTCCGAACATCATCCGTGCATAAGTACACGTATGTGATCGAACCCTGCCGTAAAACCATACGGCCTCTACATCATTTCGCCCGAACCAGGGAAACCCTCTATGTGGGACTCTAAATACTCGTCAATACGCTGGCAGTGGGTTTAACCACAAGCACGTCAGCGGCACTAGCTGTACGTAACGGCTACCCAGGTATTGAGCGAAAGGGAGGCCGACGAGCAAACTCATCCTGAAACCCCTATTGAGCCTGACAGTGACAATATCCGTACAGTCTGGTCCGTTCGTCTGTGAGTATCGCATATCAAGTCTAGGGGGTGGATAAACTCAGACCCCTAATAACACGACATTCGGTGTCGGTATGAAGCCCATCACCACCTGAGAAACTACCGATTGTAGATTAGTAATTATCGACTACTTTGGACAAGGATTTCTTGTGATGGCCACCCGTGCACAACCGCGATATCAACCCTTAATATCGGAAGAGACGAATCCCCCGACGATCCGCTCGCTGCCTCCATGTGGCTCGGGACTGTGCCCAACTAAAACCTATTTGCACGACTCCTTTGAACCGTGGTAGGGTAGTAATCAAAGCACAGTGGGAACTCTCACGAGACAAATGAAGATCTCAGGTCGATAGACTAACCTGTACACATGTCACCTGGGAATTGCTATCTGACAATAGGTATAATACCAACTAGCATGTTCCCAGCGAGTTCGTCCGGTGTACTCATAACCCAATGAGCACCTGTATACATCTTAGGTGAACAAACTAACACCAATGGCTTGTGAGACCGGCCACCGCCCCTCGTCGGGGTCTCGATCAGTATACACTAGTCTACTCTGGGGTATCAATGCCCAGTCTCGAAACTCTCTCGACTAGGGACATTTAAGGATGTGCTTATAGACCACCTAGCTCCCACATATATGATCTCCATCATACTGCTGGTAGTTGTAACATTTCAGAAAAATAAAATATTATTTTTAGGAATTTATATAACTGTATAATAAATATTATGAATATTTTAATGTGTGGAGATTAGTTTTAAATGATATGGTATAATTAAATACCGATAAATTGGGAAAAATTGAAAAAATACATTTGAATGGTGATTTTGAACGAATATCATATGACTTAGACACTTTATAAATTTTATACTATTGATTATATACTAGGTTATGCCTAAACTTGATTAATTATCACTAATCGTGCATTAAGCTTGATTTTTGCATGTGACATGCACCATGTCATATTGCTAACACTTGTTACATTTCTTTTTCTTGTTTGAAAACCATGCACCACTTCATTGTTATTTGGTTTTTATTTGTTTTTGTTGGAGTTAAAAAGAAAAAGAAAAGAAAAAGAATAAAGAAAGAAGGTATGGGCAAGAGAGAGAGGGGTGAGGGGTTCATTGACCATGGCTCATTTTCTTCATTCCCTTCATTCTCTTCTTCTCCTTGCATTTCCTTGGCTGCCCTCTCCCTCCACCTCCTCTACCTCCTCACCACAACCTCAATCCCACATCAAAACCTTGCATCCTCTTCACAAAAAATATGCACAAGCTCACTATAAGCATGGGGAACCAAGAAAGTTTGGATTTTGAGCACTATGGGCAACTCAAGAAAATTCTTGAGTTGCCAAATGAGGTAATTCTTTCACATTAAGTGTAGTATTTGATTTCCCTTAGCTTCCATTTTAGTTTAGAATCAATTTGGTGGGGTTTAGTGATGTATGAAAATTTCAAGATCAAGCTTAGGGATTCTTGAGTAGTGAAGATGCAATTGAGGTGTAATTGGTGACTACAAACCCCCCACCCATAGTGTTAAAATCTAGATTAAGCCAGAGCCTAGAGTTAAACTTAAGATTAGATATTGAAATATCGGTTTTGTAAGAAATTGATGCCGACAGGGAATCTGGTGTGACCTGAGACTTTTACTAGAAAAGCTAGCAACACCACTAGCGTAGATGGACCACTAGAAGACCCTCCTAGAAATACGAACCCAATGCATGCAACCAAAACCGAGCTGGCCGGTTTTCAGGACAATGTGGCCGGCCAAAATGTGGTATTTGGTGTGTAGGTTTGGTCTGCAGCTCAGTTACTTCATATACAACCCCACTGCATTGCTTGTTTAGACCCTTTTCACCTGAACTAAAAGATGGAGCATGTTTTCATGAGTTGCTGTATTGTTTTTGTAACTTTCCATGACATGAAGTTTTGACGTTTTTACGTCGATATTGGGTGTTTTTTGGTTGATTTGCGTGAGTAGACCATAGGTTTTAACCTATGTGTTATTCGCGTGTCGTTTTGGTTTTGAATTGAACGTTTTGATGCGATACGATTTATGTGATATGTAGGTACCCTTACGTGGATTTCGGACGATGAAGAAGAAGATGGCGACATTGACTTCGGCAAGCAAGGATCAAGGTGAGTAGATGTATATCTACGGGGGAAGTCGGATGGATGGCGTATAACACCCCCACAGTTTCATAGTGTAGCGTACGAATATGTTATATATATTTATAAGTATGGTATTTTGAGATATGTATAATTAGCAAGGAAGGTTTTAGGAGACCATGGGTTAAATTTTAGTGTAATTGGATGATAGTGTCGTTAGCTAGTTTCTTAGTCGCGAAACCCTAGAGTAAAGGTTTACACATGCACACACGTGATCTGTTTTGGTGTATATGATATATGTGTGTGTGTGTGTGTGTGTGTGTATGTATATGGATGTGTTGCTATATATATATATATACATATATGTATACACGTTTGATGAGGATAGTATATTATAGTTGGTGGAGAATCGATATGATCGGGCATGATGCCGTGAGATCGGTTATGTGATTTGGGTCGTATTATGAGATACGACATGTTATTATAGCGGATCGATGGGAGATGTGTTGTCATACACACGCGGATATGTGTTTGATGGTATTGGAATGTACTTGACTTTAGATCAGTACCCCTAGTTAATGATACTATGATATGATACTATATGAATAATGAGATAAATGTGATATATGACCCGTACCCCGATTTTGGGATGCCGTACGAGGGATTTTACCGTAAGAGATATCAATATGATGATTGATCCGCACTCTTGATTCGAGGATGTCGTATTATATATTTTATTGTACGTGACGCTATTGAGGCGGGATCACCGACTACTAGATATATCGACTCGGACTTAGGTGGATTTCCTTACCCCTTTTGTTTGTCTCTTAGTTTCGTCCAGTAGTTTACTTTGTAGATGTTAGACTGGGCTCGAGTCATACTTATTTCCAAAACTAATGAATCGTGAGTATTTTAAAGACAGGCTGAGAGATACTACGGATTTTTCAAAGGATGTACCTTTTCTTAAAAACACCGTAGCCCCTATTTTCTAAAAACCACGATTCATGCTATTTCAAATGTCAACACTATATGAATCATATATATATAAAAATGTATATCCTCTATTGTTGCGTTTACTATTCATTTTCCGTATATTCTTGCCGCTCGCATCGCATTGCATGCTTAAATGTGTTTTCGTTAGACATTGTGAAACCCTGTTGTCAGGACACCAGCACCATTACCGATGATGCGTATGCTCCACGTACACTTACTTTCCGGATCACAAACATCATCATCGGTAATTTTCATGTCACGTACACATTAGAAAACACTACTTCATTGGTATAAATTGCTAGTTGGTAGTTTCGACATACCACTAGTACACTTGCTTTTATATGCTAGTTTAGACATTGCGTTTATTACTGAGATACTTCATGCATGTATATGTATTCTTTTGTCCTGTGATATTATGGGGCTTTATGCCGGTAATTTAATGTTTATTGACTCTCGATATTGGGATTTCGGAGTTTCCTTGAGATTTCTGGATTTGGAGAAACCGCAAGGATTTTATAAACTCATTTTCATTGCAAAAGATAAAAATTGCGATTTTCTCGTGATATGATTTGAGAGGTGTCCACCATGAGTTTTCTCGGTTCTTGAGCAGTATCATACACCCGATTCGAGGAAGAGGAGGAATCGTCTGCGAGTGCATGGTAGACCCGGTGCGGTACCCCGGGGCAAGATGGTCACAGATGATGGCGTTGAGCCTGGCAGGGGAGCACTACCGACCGGTTATTTGTGACGCGGCGGATATCGGGAGGATACCGACGTAGTCGTGAGATTTGATTATATGGGCCAGTCCGGATTGTCAGAGCCCGAGATATTGAGACTTTGAGATATTGATATTTTATGATATGGGCCAGTCCGGATTGCCGGAGCCCGAGATATTGAGACTTTGAGATATTGATATTTTATGATATGGGCCAGTCCGGATTGCCGGAGCCCGAGATATTGAGATATCGGGATATATATTTTGTGTCGATGCTTAACACGGAGTCTCTTTTGATTTCATTGATGATACTTCATTTTTTATATAGAAATCTTATTGAGATATGAAAACAGTTTTCTCATTCAAAATGTATCATGTTTTCACGCATTCATATATCATATATGTGACATGTTGCTACCTGAGGCACTGACACGAGCACTTGGTATTACACTTATGTATAGATGTTTACCCATGCCATTATTTAGATGCTTCAGGTTATATATTGAGGATATTATTGTATGACCTAGGAGAGAGTCATACATGCGATTTCTTCTCAGTGATGTTTTCTACTCACGAGTTGGCAACTCACCCCCGTTGTGCCACAGTTTCTTGCTGGTTTTGCCGTACAGGTTTCGTTGCAGCTTGCTGGCACACTGCTTCCTTTCGGATGATTGCTTTGGTGGGTGGGTTCACTTGCATCGTGACCACCGTCGTACTTTTATTATATTCAGTTGTATCTAGTAAACTCTATCAACCAGACTTGTATTAATTTATAGACTTAGAAGACTAGTTGTATATTCTTTCGACCTTAGAGTCGCTCGCTTGTATTATTATGATTCTTCTCTGGTTTTCTTGAGGATGTTGGTTTTCTTCTGAGTTTTTGATCCTTGCCTTTCGCCGTTGTATATTATATTGCTTGTGTGGTGGTTTCCGCCATTTGTCGTAGAGCTAGCTCCCGCTTGGGGATACCTTTATTCATTATTATGTATTTCTTGTGTTGTACCCGTTTGGGGGCCAGTATTTACAAAGGAGACCCTGCCGAAATTTTCGGGAAAATATGATGTTGCTTTTAAAATGTTTAAAGCCTTATTTTGTTAAAACTGCTTACTTTAAAACAAGTTTTCCTTCACTCGTTTCTTTAAAAATGGTTTAGATTTCTTGGCTTTTGGCTTACTTGAATTAGGTGGGGTCGTATAGACTTCACATGATTCAAGTGCCAGTCATGTGCCATTTCGGGTCGTGACAAAATTGGTATTAGAGTGCTAGGTTTAACCTTGGTTCGAGTCTAGGTTTGACTATGCAGAGTCTAAGGCGTATATTTATATATATTCGGAACCTAGGCTTGACCTTACAGAACTTAGACTTGGTCGAGGAGGTATTAGACCCGAACATTCATCGCATAGGTTAACCTTGGTTGATGGAGTAGGTGGCTTAAGTAGAGTGATGTACCGTGTGTATGTTCCGCGACATACTTATGATACGCTACTCCGCTTAAGAAGCCTTAGTATGTATATTTCTTTGCACAGTATTCTATTCGTTCATTGATCTATCCTCATCGTTATCGGTTTATGGTTTTGTTACCACGATTGCATAGGCAGAGAAAGCTGCGACTAGAGTTGCTGTCAACATGAGCTCGTCTTGGACGAGGACTTACCAAGGCGTAATTCCGGTGGCACATGATTGCATAGATGTGTCGTCTTATTGTCTTTTTCGTGCCATGAGCGTTTGATGGATTGCTTTTACAAAAATTTCTCGAACGTGCAGATCAGCACTAGAGGATTGGGCCACTGCTAGAGGAAGGCTAGAATGTGATGACCGTCAATGCACCGTTTATTCTTGATGATTGAGGCATTGTTTAGCGTGCGGACGAATGAGCCAGTTGTTGCTGCGACTGACAAGATATCGCCCCAGATGTTTGAAGCTATTGCAGCACGAGTTATACTTAGAGATGTGATAGAAGATCGCTAGTCACCCATGGATGAATGACTAAGCCATGTGGTTCGTTTGCATACCCCGATGCGAGGTCATCAGATTGATTGATTTTAGCTAGAGAAGACTTCACACAGGCACGTTGAGAGTCGATAGAAACGAACGAATATCAGAAACCCATTTTTCCAAGTTTAAGGTATTCGAAAAAACATGCAAGTAATTCTGTGAACCCTCTAGAAGAATGAAACCCTAACTTGACATAATGACCATGGAACCGCCTTTAAACATAGGGTTCGCGGCAGTCCCGCGGTGCATTAATGAGGCTTGGGTCTGCCCTTCTATGGCTGGTCTATAGGTACTATGGCATGTACTGGATATTATTAAACTGTGCTCAAGTGTTGAGTTCTCAGGGAATTATGGGACTTTGATGAATCGATCGAAAAGTTTAGCGTCGTCTGGATATCATGTGATGGGATACATTACTTGGGAGACTCTAGATATGAGTATAGCCGTTTGTAGCACAGTCCATACAGCTACGAAGAGACGAGTCCGAATCAGTCGACATTAGAGAAAATTGGAGTAAGAGGTTCGTACAAGATTTTGACGAGATGGCGTTCCACTCAGTTGACATCAGACATGCGATACGCATGCATAGGCATTGAATAAAGATATATCTTTCAGAAGGAGTCGTGATGAGTATACAGTTGTTCCGGAACAAGAAATGGATTTAGTAAATGGCGATAACTTCTGGGCAGTTCGGCAGAAACGAGATTGGGAGAGACCCCGACAAGAATCTTCTGGGATACTACACGAGCAGACTTGGACCCAGGATCGTTCGTATTACGCACACCTAGTAGGCCAGAGTTCGGCAGCATCGACGAGACATGTTATGAGCGACCATGATAGTTGGCCAGAGATCTTTAGAGGATGTGCCAGAGCAGAACTGTTTCCTTCATCGTTCCATATTGGGCCATTAGGCCGAGGAGTTATGTAACTGTCAATTCACAGTGAGAGACGAGAGCCTAAGGGTACAAGGCGCCAGACCATGAAAAGGAGGCAAGGAGATATCTTGCTCTGCTAGCTTTGGATTCACCGACACCTTCTCGACTTCGAAGGAAGGACATATCGACGATAGTGTTTACGATTTGCGATTTGGTGATTCGAATATCACGTGTCCGTTATTTGGATTTCGGTGTTTTTGGGCAATTTATTTGCAGGATTGAGTTTTCGTGGACCACAGTTGCACTCGATTTCGATTTGATGTCATTCGAGATGTTTGATTTTGATTTCACGCATATGATATGTATGTGTTTTGACTTGTGCTTTCGTTGTAGTTTTCACGCACTTTTAGTACTTTGATTCGATTTTGTGCATGCTGATGCACGTGGGTGTGAGATTATATACCACGGTATACCTGATTTGGATTGAGTTTTGTTGTATACCGTCGATTTCGATTGTGATATTCGATATTGTTTTCGTGCACCTTGTGCACTTGAGTTGGATTCTTGTGCATACTTGGCGCGCTTGATGCGATTTTGGTGCACACCAGATGCACTAAATCGGGATTCTTCGTGCATATCAGATGCACCGGATATTGCTGTCAGGCACACCCGTTGCCTTTGACAGGTGTTTTCGTGCACACCCGTTGCACTTAGATTTTTTTTCTGTGCACATGTATGGCACATTCATTGATTTCGGTTTCTATGCGCACCAGACGCACGTGGCATTCTTATACACATTTTGGGATTGATTTCTTTTGGAGCAGGGTGTATTATGATATTTACTATTCGGTATAGTGACTGAGCAGGACTAGTAACAGGACAGTACCTGAATATGTTTTTGCATGTATCGATAGTTACCGAAGGGATTTCCAAAAAAAAGCTATAGTCTCAGTATTTTCTTATGTGTCCGAAATGACACGAAACATGTTACAAAGGAAACCCTTCTAAATTATTTTTAAAACGGCAGGACGTATATGATTAACAAAGAATATATATATAAACATATATAGTTATTTTTCCTACAACAAACGTCCGCTACTTGCGCTGTGATACGCGCATCGCACAGCGACTTGAAAAAGGTTGATATGCATTTCTTTCAGATGTTTTGATGAGTTTACAACGATACATACTATGTACATGTTATAGTTTTGATATGTATCATGTTGGTTTTCATATTGGACTTTGACATTGGTGTCTTCACCATAACTCCGATGATTGCGGGATGCTTGACGGAGTTTTTTTCTTTTTGGAGTTATATACTCGCTTTCCATGCGCATGTATTGCGCTACGATATATTTTATGTATGTATGATTTCGGAGCCCCGACGACTTGATCATTTTAATGAAATGTTTTAGTATTTGAGGGGTTTAAATTTAAAATCGGGGACCAAATTTATTTAAGGGGGGAAGACTGTAACATTTCAGAAAAATAAAATATTATTTTTGGGAATTTATATAATTGAATAATAAATATTATGAATATTTTAATGTGTGGAGAATAGTTTTAAATGATATGGTTTAATTAAATACCGATAAATTGGGAAATATTGGAAAAATACATTTGAGTGGTGATTTTGAACGAATATCTTATGACTTAGACACTTTATAAATTTTATACAATTGATTATATACTAGGTTATGCCTAAACTTGATTAATTATCACTAATCGTACATTAAGCTTGATTTTTGCATGTGACATGCACCACGTCATATTGCTAACACTTGTTACATTTCTTTTTCTTATTTGAAAACCATGCACCATTTCATTATTATTTGGTTTTTATTTGTTTTTTTTAGATTTAAAAAGAAAAAGAAAAGAAAAAGAATAAAGAAAGGAGGTATGGGCAAGAGAGAGGAGAGAGAGAGAGAGAGGTGAAAGGTTCACTGACCATGGCTCATTTTCTTCATTCCCTTCATTCTCTTCTTCTTCCTCCATCTCCTTGTTTGCCTTCTCCCTCCACCTCCTCTACCTCCTCACCACAACCTCAATCCCACATCAAAACTTTGCTTCCTCTTCACAAAAAATGTGTACAAGCTCACTACAAGCATGGGGAACCAAGAAAGTTTGGATTTTGAGCACTAAGGGAAACTCAAGAAAATTCTTGAGTTTCCAAATAAGATAATTCTTTCACATTAAGTGTAGTATTTGATTTCTCTTGGCTTCCATTTTAGTTTAGAATCGATTTGGTGGGGTTTAGTGATGTATGAAAATTTCAAGATCAAGTTTAGGGATTCTTGAGTGGGGAAGATGCAATTGAGGTGTAATTGGTGACTACAACCCCCCCCCATGGTGTTAAAATCTAGATTAAACCAGAGCCTAGACTTAAACTTGAGATTATATATCGAAATATCGGTTTTGTGAGAAATTGAGGCCTACAGGGAATCTGGTGTGACCTGAGACTTTTACTAGAAAAACTAGCAACATCACTAGCCTAGATGGACCACTAGAAGACCCCTCTAAAAATACGAACCCAATCCATGCAACCAAAACTGAGCTGGCATGTTTTTAGGGCAATGTGGCCGGCCAGAATGGGGTATCTGGTGTCTAGGTTTGGTCTGTAGCTTAGTTACTTCATATACAACCCCACTGCATTGCTTGTTTAGACCTTTTTCACCTGAGCTAAAATCTTGAGCAAGTTTTCATGAGTTGTTGTATTGTTTTTGTAACTTTCCATGACATGAAGTTTTGATATTCGGTTTTGTATCAGTCACTTGACATTTGTACATCGATATCGGATGTTGTTTGGTTAATTTGCGTGAGTAGACCATAGGTTTTAACCTATGTGCGATTCACGTGTCGTTTTGGTTTTGAATTGGACTTTTGATGCGATACGATTTATGTGATATGTAATTATCCTCACGTGGACTTCGGGCGATGAAGAAGAGGATGGCGACATCGACTTCGGCAAGCAAGGATCAAGGTGAGTAGATGTATATCTACGGGGGAAGTCGGGAGGATGGCGTATAGCACCCCCACAGTTTCGTAGTGTAGCGTACGAATATGTTATATATATTTATATGTATGGTATTTTGATACATGTATAATTAGCAAGGAAGGTTTTAGGAGATCATGGGTTAAATTTTAGTGTAATTGGATGATAGTGTCGTTAGTTAGTTTCTTAGTCGCGAAACCCTAGAGTAAAGGTTTACACATGCACACACGTGATCTGTTTTGGTGTATATGAAATATGTATATATATATATGTATATGGATGTGTTGCTATATATATATATATATACATACATATACGTATACACGTATGATGAGGATAGTATATTATACTTGGTGGAGAGTCGATATGATCGGGCATGATGCCGTGAGATCGGTTATGTGATTTCGGTCGTGTTATGAGATACGACATGTTATTATAGCGGATCGATGGGCTATGTGTTGTCATACACACGCGGATATGTGTTTGATGGTATTGGAATGTACTTGACTTTAGATCAGTACCCCTAGTTCATGATACTATGATATGATACCATATGAATAATGAGATAAATGTGATATATGACCCGTACCCCAATTTTGGGATGCTGTACGAGGGATTTTACCGTATGAGATATAAATATGACGATTGATCCGCACTCTTTACTCGAGAATGTCGTATTATATATTTTATTATACGTGACGCTATTGAGACGGGATCACCGACTACTAGATATATCGACTCGGACTTAGGTGGATTTCCTTACCCCCTTTCGTTTGTCTCTTAGCTTCGTCCTGTAGTTTACATGGTAGGTGTTAGTCTGGGCTCGAGTCATACTTATTTCCAAAACTAACAAATCGTGAGTATTTTAAAGACAGGCCGAGGGATACTACGGATTTTTCAAAGGATGTACCTTTTCTTAAAAACACCGTAGCCCCTATTTTCTAAAAACCACGATTCGTGCTATTTCAAATGTCAACACTGTATGACTCGTATATATATAAAAATGTATATCCTCTATTTTTGCGTTTACTATTCATTTTCTGTATATTCTTGCCGTTCACATCGCATTGCATGCTTAAATGTGTTTTCGTTAGTTATTGTGAAACCTTGTTGTCAGGACACCAACACCATTATCGATGATGCGTATGCTCCATGTACACTAACTTGCCGGCTCACACACATCATCATCGGTAATTTTCATGTCACGTACACATTAGAAAACACTACTTCATTGGTATAAATTGCTAATTGGTAGTTTCGACATAGCACTAGTACACTTGCTTGTATATGCTAGTTTAAATATTGCATTTATTACTGAGATACTTCATGCATGTATATGTATTCTTTTGTCATGCGATATTATGGGGCTTTATGCCGATAATTTAATGTTTATTGACTCTCGATATTGGGATTTCAGATTTTCCATGAGATTTCTGGATTTAGAGAAACCGTAAGGATTTTATAAACTCATTTTCATTTCAAAAGATAAAAAATGTGGTTTTCTCATGATATGATTTGAGAGGTGTCCACCATGAATTTTCTTGGCTCTTGAGCGGTATCATACACCCGATTCGAGGAGAAGGAGGAACTGTCTGCGGGTGCATGGTGGACCCGGTGCGGTACCCCGGGGCAAGATGATCGCAGATGATGGCATTGAGCCTGAAAGGGGAGCACTACCGACCGGTTATTTGTGACGCGGCGGATATCCGGAGGATACCGACGTAGTCGTGAGATTTGATTATATGGGCCATTCCGGATTGCCGGAGCCCGAGATATTGAGACTTTGAGATATTGATATTTTATGATATAGGCCAGTCCGGATTGCCGGAGCCTGAGATATTGAGATATCGGGATATATATTTTATGTCGATGCTTGACACGGAGTCTCTGTTGAATTCATTGATGATACTTCGTTTTTTTATACAGAAATCTCACTGAGGTATGAAAACAGTTTTCTCATTCAAAATGTATCATGTTTTCATGCATTCATACATCATATATGTGACATGTTACTACCTGAGGCACTGACACGAGCACTTAGTATTACACTTATGTATAGATGTTTACCCATGCCATTATTTAGATGCTTCAGGTTATATATTTAGGATATTATTGTATGACCTAGGAGAGAGTCATACATGTGATTCTTCTCAGTGATGTTTTCTACTCATGAGTTGGCAACTCACCCCCGTTGTGGCACAGTTTCTTGCAGCTTTTTCTATACAGGTTTCATTGCGGCTTGCTGGCACACTGCTTCCTTCCGGGTGATTGCTTTGGTAGGTAGGTTCACTTGCATCGTGACCACCGTCGTACTTTTATTATATTCAGTTCTATCTAGTAAACTCCATCAACCAGACTTGTATTAATTTATAGACTTAGAAGACTAGTTGTATATTCTTTCGACCTTAGAGTCGCGCGCTTGCATATTATGATTCTTCTCTGGTTTTCATGAGGATGTTGGTTTTTTCCTGAGTTTTTGATCCTCGCCCTTCGGCGTTGTATATTATATTGCTTGTGTTGTGGTTTCTGCCATTTGGCGTAGAGCTAGCTCCCGCTTGGTGATGCCTTTATTCATTATTATGTATTTCTTGTATGGTACCCGTTTGGCGGCAAGTATTTACAAAGGAGACTCTGCCGAAATTTTCGGGAAAATATGATGTTGCTTTTAAAATGTTTAATGCCTTATTTTGTTAAAACTACTTGCTTTAAAAAAAGTTTTCCTTCACTCGTTTCTTTAAAAATGGTTTAGATTTCTGGGCTTTTGGTTTACTTGAATTAGGTGGGGTCCTATAGACTTCACATGATTCAAGTGCCAGTCATGTGTCATTTCGGGTCGTGACAGTAGTCAAGCAAGAATCCTATGGGCTCTATCAACATGTAATACTGATCTTTAATGCCACCTAATGCTGTACATGATGATAAAGACAAACCAGATAGCATACTATCATCTCGAGTAAGACTGTTCTTGGTATAGGTCCTCCATCAATCATCATAATCACCTTCCCGCGACTATGATAATTACCTTGAGGGCACTATAGCCAACATGAAGGGGTGCTCGGGTGAAAAGACGGGGAGCATCCCCTACGGAGGGACCGGTGATGCCGGGATTTTAAGCAATCTCACCGGTCGAGTTGGGTGCTATTGGGCTCGGTTTCTCACTACGTGCCTCTGTCGCCTCATATACCATAGTGCACGTGTTTGTTTATTCCGTGTCTTTTCATTTTACGTGTAGTGCACGTGTAAACCCTCGGGCTTCTAAAAGATTAAAAGAAAATTAATTAAAAAGATAATGTGGTTAGGGGGATTCGATCACAAGGGCTACGTCACAGCAATGCAAGGCTTTACCAATGTACTACAAGTACTTTCTTGCTGTTCTAATAAAACAAATCTTATAGTATACACAGGATTGCAAATACCCCAATTGTACATTAACTTTTAAACAATTTTCTGTACATTGAAATTGGAGTTGTTACAGAACCCCATGTAGGGTTCCTAGGCACCCTAATGAGGTCTCACAAGGCATCAACCATGCCAATTTCAAATTTAAACGGTGCCGAGAAACCCTAGAACGGATCGTTGGCTAGATTTCTAGGCGACAAAGAAAACTAGTTAACACTTAACTACAAGAATACGGAAATACAACCTTTGTAGATCCGGTTCTCCACCTCCATAGCTCCGCAATGAAGTCTCCTCGCTGTCCTCATACAATCCCGGGCTCTAGCGTCGGCTTCATCGGAGAAAGAGCGGGCAAGGTCGTCGGCTTCGTGCTGAAGATGATCTACGTCGAGGCATCGCTAGATCAAGCTCCAACTTCACCAAGTGATGAAACTTGTGAAGAAAACACACTCTACTACTTGGCAAGAGGTAGAGGATGAAGAAATAGGAAGTGGGTTCACTTTAGAATTGGATTTCTCACTCATTTCATAAATCCACCATTGATGAAGTGAAGCTTTCTTCATTGAAGAAGATGAAGAAGAAAAAGAAAGTGTTATGATAAGTTCATTAGAATAATTGAAAAAGAATTATCCTTATCATAACATGAACCATGGTTCGATGTAGAGAGTTAACTCAAGTTAGATGAATGGTTAGGGTTTGAAGAAGAAGACAAAAAGGTTACATGAGTCAAAGTTGCATGAAGCATCATGAAGCTTCATGTAAGAAAGCAACCTTTTTATTTTCTTTTCCCTTTTTCTTTTAATCCAAATTAAAAGATAAAAGAATAAATGAATAATAAATAAAACCCTAACCATTTACTTAACCAAGGTTTAACTCTTTACACAAAACCTAGTAATCTTGCATCATCAAACATGATACAATCAAGTGCACAAAAGTATATCACATATACAATGTGCACACCCGAGTGGGAATATCCATTTAAAGTGAACCGATACGAGTTAATGCAAAGTAATATATCAAATATATAATTATACATTAAATCATTAAATCAACACTTGATTTAACGATACGGTCATATCACATATAACCGACTAGTATCCAATGTATCGGTTTATCGAATCAATCCTTGATTCGATAACTAGGGTATATCGTATATAACCTAATCGATACATTCATCGCGAGAATGGATTACGGTATCACATACACGCATTATTCTCGGTCCCGCACATATCTCATATGCGCTCCTATTTCGTTTCGCTTGAACCAGGAAACCTCTGTGTAGGACTCTAAAGACTCGTCAATACGCCGGCAGCAGATGATGATCATATCAAGCACCCACAAGCCGCAAGCGGTCTGCTAAACGTAACGGCCACCCGGGTATTGAGAGATCAGAAGATCGACAAGCAAGCCCGCTCACACTCCTGTGAATCCAACCAGTAACACTACCGTACAGTCCGGTCTGTTCGTCTGATATGTCGCATATCTCGCCTAGGGGTGGTAAACGTCAGACCCCAATAGCTCGATAAGTCGTGTCGATATGAGGTCTATAACTGTTCGAGAAACTACTGGTAACACTTACCAGTAAATCTCAGCAACCCTGGCCAGGGATTTCCTGTTATAGCCAATCGAACACAGCGCAACATCAACTCCCTATACCGGGAGAGACGAATCCCCTCCTATCGCTCATTGCCTCCATGTGACTCGGGACTGTACCCAAAAACCACCGTTTTGCACGACCTCTTGGACGTGGTAAGATGGAAATCAAAGTACAGTGGGAACCACACAAGACTCTATGACGATCTCGGGTCAACAGACTACTCTGTACCAGTGTCACCAGAGAACTGCCATCTGACGTAAGGTATAATACCATCTGGGAGTTCTCGGCGAGTCCGTCCAGTGTACCCAGTCTCTACTGAGCACCCATATATCATCTCTGATGTCAAACACCAATGGACATAGGATCATCCATCGCCCATCTGTATGGGTCGAGAAGGTATACGCTAGTCTACTCTGGTATATCGATACCCCGTCTCGATACACCCACGACTAGGGACTTTGAAGGATGTACTTATAGACTACCATGTCCCCACTAGTATGATCCGCATCATAATCCAGGTAGTCAAGTACACATCCTAAGGGCTTTACCAACATGTAACAGAGAGACAATCAGTATACACGTTATGGTAAAGAGTAACCAGATAGCATACTATCATGTCGAGCAAGAAAGTCTTCCCTATATATGTCCCAGCATCCATTACAGTATACATCCAATGTACAGTAATAGCCTCTAGGGCATACATATAACTAACAATCTCCCACTTGCACTAGGGCCATCTGTAGCAGTGGTTGTAGTATCTCATACTCAACCATCCCATAATGGTCTCTCTCTGGGAACATGCCTTTGTGAGTGGATCCGCTGTGTTGTCCTCTGAGTCTACTCTCCTAACCTCGATCTCCCTGGAGATCAACTATCTCCATGATCAGGTGATACTGCCTTAGAATATGTCTGGATCACTGATGGGACCTGCGTTCCTTGGCATAAGCCACAACTCCATTGTCACACAATGGGAGGAACATAGTTCATCTTATGAACCAATATACACCCAAACAACCTCTTTGGTAGCATCTTAAGTAGCGATGTATCCTGCCTTTATCGTCTAGTATGTCACGGTATTTTTCTTGGAACTCTTCCAACATACCGTCCCTTTACTGAGGGTAAAGACAATGCCTGTGACTGACACTCAGTCGTCTTTATCACCCTGGAACCATTCCAGTGATTCTCCCCAGGGTCGATTGATACCTTCTCACTACAACTAGTGAGAATCCTAACATCCATTTAGATCTATCTCATAGATCCAAAACCTAGGATTTAGTAGGTATCACTTTGATCCTATATGGAGAATCATTGTGATAAGCGGAGATTGACTGAGCGTAGCATATGAAACTCTTTCCCTATCAAGAGTATGTCATCCACGTACTCTACGAGGATCGTCACCATACTCTCTACTACCTTTTTGTTTATACAAGGTTCATCTACCATTTTGATGATGTCAAACTCTTTGACAAATCCATCAAAACAAATGTTCCAACTCCGCGATGCCTGCTTTAATCCTATAAAGCATCTTGCACACGTTTCCGCTGCTTCCACTGTCTACGAAGCCCTCTGGCTGTGTACTTATAGACGCACTCTTCTAAAACATCATTTAGAAAAGCAGTCATGACACCCAACCACCAGATATCGTAGTCATGGTATGTAGCCGTGGCAAGTAGTATCTGGATGGACTTAAGCATAGGTACTGGAAAAGGTTTCATCATTATCCATGCCTGGTCGATGACGAAAACCTTTAACAAGTCCAGCTTTGAAAGTCTCAACTTTTCCATCTACACCAAGTAATCTTCTCAAGATATACTTGCTCCTGATGGGGATTTAACCCTTCAGATATAGCAACCAAAGTCCATACTTTGTTGGTGTATAAGGATTCCATCTCAGATCGCTAAACATCCAGCCATTCTTACAGAGTCTTACTCTCGATGGCCTGCTCGAAACTAGTTGGGTCATCATTTCATGATGCAATCCTCGCTCCTACTGTCATAGAGAAACCGAAATATCTCTCAGGTGGGTGAGGAACTCTACTAGATCGACGGAGAGGCCGAGGTTCGTTGGAATCTACTGAATCCTTTGGTTTTACCAAATCATCTTCTGTAGTTTTCATAGCTGGAACCTTTCCAGTTCTACATAACTAACCTTGCCTCGAGCCTGTCCGGATTATGTTTTTAGACATAGCCCGGACAACCCCAAATCTTAACTAGCTTAAGACATGGGCTCTTCCCTTTCCATATCATATATGAAGTGGTAGGCAACTGATTTGATCGGAACCTAATTCAATAGGTATGCAGCTTCTTAAGTGCATAACTCCCAAAAGAAAATAGGTAACTCAGTAGTACTCATCATAGAGCACACCTTATCATATAGGGTGTATCTGCTCCACCCCGATATACCATCGTGCTATGGTGTATACGGAGGAGTAATGCTGAGAGAGAATCTCATTCTCCTTTAGAATAGTCCAGGAATTCCGTGCACAAGTATTCTCCTCCTTGATCACATCAAAGGGCATAATACTTATACCCTTATCGGTTCTCTACTTCTAACTTATATTCTGTGAGTATCTCAAAAGGTTCGGACTTGTGTTTCAACAGGAACATATGTCTGAATCTTGAGAGATCATCAGAGAATGTAATGAAGTACAAAGAACCGGTCTTGGCATGTATAGACAGGGGACCTACATACATCAACATGTATCATCCCAAGAGTTCACTAACTCTTTCTCTGTTTCCAGTAAACGGAGCTATGGTCATCTTATCTTTGTGACATGACTGGCGAGTTTCACAAGATGCAAATTCAAACTGATTTAAATATGCATCTATATGTAACTCTAGCTAGTCGGGTCACATTGATCTGACCTAGTCTACAATGCCTCAAGAAGAATTCGTTCATTTCTGAACTCTTCCTCTTGTGTGTGATCCGTATACTAAGAACTGTAGTTTGATTTAGAACATCAATGCTTTTAGATAATGTGCCTGAACCGATCAACTTTTGATATAGGAAATGTTCAAAACATTATCCAACAATACAAAATTTTATCATTTCTTTACTTATAAAGAGACTGATATGATTTTGTATATCAGGTTCGGTATCTAACAACATTCGTTCAGAATCAATGTATTGGTAATACAGGGTGACAGTGACCGACAGACTTGGCTGCAACACTTGCCCCGTTTTCTGTCTCATGAAACTTATCACCCGTTCTCAGTTCTCTACCTTTCTGTAGCCCTATGTAACTGATTACATATCTGGGATCCTGATCCGGTATCAGATACTCAGGATGCGGAGGATACTGAGAAACAGTTCTTTGTAACGAACACACCCGAAGATGATGCATCAGCATGCACTCTCTTCGTTTGGGCGGCACGGGAATTCTGGTATTCCCCAATTTCCTGCTCTGTCTTATAACAATTATAAGTTGGACCGGGACCAACGTTCCCCAGCTCAGTATAACAAGCGGGTTCGGTCAATTATCCGTATTATTATCTTGATTAAGGCGTGATATGGTCGCTACCTGGAGAGAGAGAGAAGAAAATACTCAGCGTGCGCTCTTGCAAGAATAGATTGGTTTTTATTTTATCTAATCAGGATGGCTCCCACTGCTTTTTATCAAATCTTCCTTCAAACCCTAAAAGGAAAGACTAGCCGGGATTAATTACACACTACAAGTTCGCCAATCTTTCAGCCAGGCCAGTGTCGGTACTTTGAGGGAGGTCCCCCGTGCTTTCGCACGAACCTAATTAATGTAAACCTCATTTTCCTAGAGGCGTAACCTCATTAACACCTTTCTAGACACCTACTTGATCGGCTAATTGTAATGTATAAAACTCTCCCAGGAGTAACACTTACTCGCAGCGGGAAACGGGATCCAACTATCTCATAGAAGGTATGCAATCTCATTGCAAATTTCAACACTTGAAATTCCCGATAATATTTTGCCCCGAACGATCTATGACCTTGACAAGGTCAACAAACCATAGACCGCAAGTCAAGTTCAACCCGTCATTTCTTGATTGAATCAAACCCACCCGCACGACCCTTGACAAGGTCAACAAGGCCGCACGACTACCCTAACCCAATCTGCATCATATGCATAAACAGATAAATACTGGTTAGCTACCGCACACTGCGCCTTGACAAGGTCAACAAACGCAGCACGAATACTAAACAGGATTTATCTGAAATGACGGAGGGCTACGACAGGTTTTTCTGAAAACCTATTGCGTAATGAACTTGATATCGTTGTAGAATCAAATGATTTTAAAAATGGAGTGCTTTTGAGGCTTTTCCAGTTTTGCTAAAGGAGTCACTCCCGGTGAAGGGATCGTCGGTCCTTTCCTCGTCGAATGAGATGCGGGATATATCATATATATCACTGTGCAAAGCAAAAACACTTAAAAGCAATCAAAAGACAAACCGGGTGTGTAGCATCTGCCAGTTATTGCTAAAGGAGTCACTCCCGGTGAAGGGATCTCGGTCCTTTCCTTATCGAATAAGGTGCAGGATATATCATATATACCGCTGTGCAAAGCAAGAACTGTAGCTACCTGTTTTATTTTGAAATTCGATTCTACAACATCTTAGGTTTCTTTTATTTCATTAATCACATTAATGAAGTCCCATCATTTAAATTACCTAAACATCACAGATAAATACGACGTACACTTATGCCATCCGCATTCGCCTCGATGTCCCCTCGTGCACCGTTAGGTTAGGTGACTAACGGCAGAGCGGGGCAGGGCTAGCGCGGGTGTAAAACATAAGTAACGCCTATATAATATATCATATATACTATATACTGTATCTATCACAGAACATCTCATGATCACATCACAGATATCGCAGCAGAAGAATCATATGAAATATTGGATATACTAGGACGTCCGTGTTTTCAATACGAGCCAGTATAAAACACGGATTCCACGGTCGCGATGAATAGCCAAACCCACACCCCTAGACCCCTACGAGAGCGGCAAGCAACCCTACCAATTCTAGAGTTAGGAGACCCGGACTCGACTCCTCGAGTTGGTCTCCCACTGGACTCCAGAACCCGGTTACTTGTGCTCCCCTCCTTGGGTCTATCCTAGTGCGGAAAAGTAAATAATATACAAAGGGTAACAACTTCCGCAACCTGGAAGTGCCCCAATAAAAGAATATTACATACAAGTTTTTACATGAATGAAAATGGAAAACACTCATCTCACATAAAAACCCCCGGCTATTCAAACACGACGATCCAATATAACATATCCAGCAACACATAACATCACATGTCATCAACGTAAGTAAATATGCGCATCCCAATTGTCGTTGACATATAGCAACGAAACCGGCGATATCACATATTACACTTACGGTCACAGAAAAGAAAGTGTAAAACTACAACAGTTGGAATCCGCAACCACCTCAGACATCGCATGCCTGACCAAATGAATTACTTAGACATCGCATGCCTAACAATTATAAACCCCGCATTTTAGTCTCATTATCGAAAACACTTTTCAATATCAAGTCGGGCAATTCAACAAGATTCCCGAAAAACTGATCGAATGCTCGTCGCAAACTTTAGTAGGCGGCAGCACCCCTGATACCGTCGACGAAGTGCACCAAGGCGGAACACCGCTACCGCGAGCACCCGAACGGATGCTTTCGGCGACGGGGTTCTCCTACAGTCACTTGGTCGGGGCTATGGAGTGAGGCTGTCTATTAAGTTTACCCGGCGAGTATCCACGTACACTACGTGATTGCGACGGACTTTTGATCACATCAAAATTCCGTGGCAACCGATCAAGTGAGACTAAACTGCTATGTTTATAACATTCATTCAGTTATCTCATAACTCTTTGTGAATTCCAATTATTGTATCCCATTCCGGATAATTAGAAAATGTTAAACTTTTCGATCGAACAGTCAAACACCCAAGTTTTCCCGATACAGCTCAACACATGAAATAAGTCTAACAACATTCAGTTCGTGCCTCAGTACCAACGGTCCAGCCGTAGAAGGGTTAAGCCAACGCCTCACATGTGGCACGCCGTACTGCCCTAAACCCTAAGGTTCAAAGGGCAGTTCAAGACGGTCACATAATCGAGTTAAGGTTTGTTGTCTTCTAGAGGGTCCATCGCGTTACTTGCACTACTTAGAACGTCGTTAAACTACGGAAAAATCCAACACTTGGAAATTTCCCGACAGGGAAAAAATTGGGTATTTATATCCGGTCGAACTTTTTAACATATTCTAAAATTTATCCGGAAAGCCACATAGATAAAATCTGATACTCCGATCGAAACACCGAATCCCTAAAACAACCCAGAAAATAAAACTCTGGAATAAATATTAAAATATTCCCAGGAAAACCAGCACTGACTATTATTGATTATGGTGCAAATTTCGATGATCAATACGACAAAACAGCCGCGGATCCGCCGCACAAGCCATGCTCGTGCCGCGGATCCGCGGCGTAATAATGGAATTAGGTCATCAAAATTCACCGTAACTCTTAGATATCCCTGCTGAATTTTCTGCAAATTTTTAATGTTGAAAAATCCCAGATTTTAGAAAAAGGACAGAGAGCATGTTTGGAATTGGGTTTCGGGTTCGTTCGGACTTCAAATTGCGTCTTGACTTCGCCTAAGGCTCTAGCTAGGCTCTGATACCATTGTAGGGTTCTTAGGCACCCTAATGAGGTCTCACAAGGCATCAACCATGCCAATTTCAAATTTAAACGGTGCCGAGAAACCCTAGAACGGATCGTTGGCTAGATTTCTAGGCGACAAAGCAAACTAGTTAACACTTAACTACAAGAATACGGAAATACAACCTTTGTAGATCCGGTTCTCCACCTCCGTAGCTCCGCAATGAAGTCTCCTCGCTGTCCTCATACAATCCCGGGCTCTAGCGTCGGCTTCATCGGAGAAAGAGCGGGCAAGGTCGTCGGCTTCGTGCCGAAGATGATCTACGTCGAGGCATCGCTAGATCAAGCTCCAACTTCACCAAGTGATGAAACTTGTGAAGAAAACACACTCTACTACTTGGCAAGAGGTAGAGGATGAAGAAATAGGAAGTGGGTTCACTTTAGAATTGGATTTCTCACTCATTTCATCAAACTACCATTGATGAAGTGAAGCTTTCTTCATTGAAGAAGATGAAGAAGAAGAAGAAAGTGTTATGATAAGTTCATTAGAATAATTGAAAAAGAATTATCCTTATCATAACATGAACCATGGTTTGATGTAGAGAGTTAACTCAAGTTAGATGAATGGTTAGGGTTTGAAGAAGAAGACAAAAAGGTTACATGAGTCAAAGTTGCATGAAGTTTCATGAAGCTTCATGTAAGAAAGCAACCTTTTTATTTTCTTTTCCCTTTTTCTTGTAATCCAAATTAAAAGATAAAAGAATAAATGAATAATAAATAAAACCCTAACCATTTACTTAACCAAGGTTTAACTCTTTACACAAAACCTAGTAATCTTGCATCATCAAACATGATACAATCAAGTGCACAAAAGTATATCACATATACAATGTGCACACCCGAGTGAGAATATCCATTTAAAGTGAACCGATACGAGTTAATGCAAAGTAATATATCAAATATATAATTATACATTAAATCATTAAATCAACACTTGATTTAACGATCCGGTCATATCACATATAACCGACTAGTATCCAATGTATCGGTTTATCGAATCAATCCTTGATTCGATAACTAGGGTATATCGCATATAACCTAATCGATACATTCATCGCGAGAATGGAATACGGTATCACATACACGCATTATTCTCGGTCCCGCACATATCTCATATGCGCTCCTATTTCGTTTCGCTTGACTCTAAAGACTCGTCAATACGCCGGCAGCAGATGATGATCATATCAAGCACCCACAAGCCGCAAGCGGTCTGCTAAACGTAACGGCCACCCGGGTATTGAGCGATCAGAAGATCGACGAGCAAGCCCGCTCACACTCCTGTGAATCCAACCAGTAACACTACCGTACATTCCGGTCTGTTCGTCTGATATGTCGCATATCTCGCCTAAGGGTGGTAAACGTCAGACCCCAATAGCTCGATAAGTCGTGTCGATATGAGGTCTATAACTGTTCGAGAAACTACTGGTAACACTTACCAGTAAATCTCGGCAACCCTGGCCAGGGATTTCCTGTTATAGCCAATCGAACACAGCGCAACATCAACTCCCTATACCGGGAGAGACGAATCCCCTCCTATCGCTCATTGCCTCCATGTGACTCGGGACTGTACCCAAAAACCACCGTTTTGCACGCCCTCTTTGACGTGGTAAGATGGAAATCAAAGCACAGTGGGAACCACACAAGACTCTATGACGATCTCGGGTCAACAGACTACTCTGTACCAGTGTCACCAGAGAACTGCCATCTGACGTAAGGTATAATACCATCTGGGAGTTCTCGGCGAGTCCGTCCAGTGTACCCAGTCTCTACTGAGCACCCGTATATCATCTCTGATGTCAAACACCAATGGATATGGGATCATCCATCGCCAATCTGTATGGGTCGAGAAGGTATACGCTAGTCTACTCTGCTATATCGATGCCCCGTCTCGATACACCCACGACTAGGGACTTTGAAGGATGTACTTATAGACTACCATGTCCCCACTAGTATGATCCGCATCATAATCCAGGTAGTCAAGTACACATCCTAAGGGCTTTACCAACATGTAACAGAGAGACAATCAGTATACACGTTAAGGTAAAGAGTAACCAGATAGCATACTATCATGTCGAGCAAGAAAGTCTTCCCTATATATGTCCCAGCATCCACTACAGTATACATCCAATGTACAGTAATGGCCTCTAGGGCATACATATAACTAACACCCCATTGCCAATAGCATCCACTCGGGTGCTCGCGGCCACGGTGTTCCGCCTAAGTGTACTTCGTCGTCGGCATCGGGGCTACGACTATCTACTAAAGTTCCCGACGAGTATTCGATTATTTTAGTCGGGAATCTTATTGAATTACCCAACTAAGTTATTGAAAAGTGTTTTTGATTTGAGACTAAAATGCAAGGTTTATAGGGTTAGGCATGAAATTCGAAATATGAGATATTCGGGGTTTATAACTCTAAGATATTTGCGGATTCTAAATATTGTAGTTTTTCATTTTCTTTCTGCGACCGTAAGTGTAATATGTAGGGTATCCCCGATCTCGTTACTATATGTCAATGGAATTTGGGATACGCATATTTACTTACGTTGATGACAAGTGACGTTATGTGTTGATGTGATATGTTATATTGGATCGTCATGAATGAATAGCCGGGGGGTTTTGCGTGAGATGAGAGTTTTTTAAATTTCATTCATGTAATCAAATGTGTGTAATATTCTTTTTTTGAAACACTTTCGGGTTGAGGATGATATTACCATTGATATATATTATTTACTTTTCCGTATTGGGATAGACCCAAGGCGGGGAGCATAAGTAACTGGGTTCTAGAGTCCAGTGGGAGACCATCTCGAGGAGTCGAGACCGGGTCTCCTAACTCTAGAATTGGCAGGGTTGCTTGCCGCTCTCGTAGAGGTCTAAGGATGTGGGTTTGACTATTCATCACGACCGTGGAATCCATGTTTTTCATTACTGGCTGAATTTAAACACGAACCTCCTAATATATCCAATATTTTATATATTTCCTTCTGCTGCTTTGTTCTGTGATGTGATCACATAACTGCGTGAGGCGAATGCTATATATATATGATAAATATAATAAACATTGCTTATGTTTTACACCCGCGCTAGTCCAGCCTCCGCTCTGCCGTTAGTTAAGTAACCTAACGGTGCATGATAGGGGCCCGTGGCGAATGCGGATGGCATAAGCGTACATTCTATTTTCGTTTCTTTTCTATGATGTTTAGGGAAACATAAATGATGGGACTTCATTAATGAGATTAATGGAAAGAAAAGAAACCTAAAAATGTTGTAGAATTAAAATTTTAAAAAGGTAGCTCTAGTTCTTGCTTTGCATAGTGGTATTCCTTGATGAATATACAGCACCTCATTCGATGAGGAAAGAGCCGAGATCCCTTCACCGGGAGTGACCTCTTTAGCAAAACTAGCAAATGCTACAACCCATTCAGTTTTGTTTTTATAGCTTCTCTAGTTCATGCTTTGCATATTGGTATTCCTTGAAGAATATCCAGCACCTCATTCGATGAGGAAAGAGCCGAGATCCTTTCACCGGGAGTGACCTCTTTAGCAAAACTAGCAAAAGCTACGAAAAAACACCTATTTTCAAATCAATAGATTCTACAATGATATCAAGTTCATTACGTTAAAGTTTTTCTTCAAAACCAGTCGTAGCCCTCCGTCATTTCAGATAAGTGCTATTTAGTATTCGTGCTACGTTTGTTGGCCTTCGTCAAGGCGTAGTGTGCGGTAGCTGATTAGTGTTTATCTGCAGCATGTGATGCAGTTGGATTAGGGTAGTCGTGCGACTTTGTTGGCCTTCGTCAAGGGTCGTGCATATGGGTTTAATTCAATCAAGAAATGAACGGGTTGAACTTGACTAGCGGCCTATGGTTTGTTGGCATTCGTCTAGGTCATAAGACGTTAGGGGGGTAAAAACAATTATCGGGAATTTCAAGTGTTGAAATTTGCAATGAGATTGCATACCTTCTATATGATAGTTAGATCCCAATACCCACTGCGAGTAACAGTTACTCCTGTGAGAGTTTTCCACTTTACAATTACCTGATCAAGTAGGTGTCTAAGAAAAGTGTTAACGGGGTTATACCCCTGTGGAAACGTGGTTATTTAATTAGTTCCATGCGAAAGCATGGGGAAACTCTCTCGGACTACCAATACCTGCTTGGCTGACCGATTGGCGAACTTGTAGTATGTAATTAATCCCGGCTAATCTTACTTTTTATGGTTTGAAGGAAGATTTGATAAAAACAATGGGAGCCATCCAGATTAGATAAGATAATAACCAATCTAATCTTGTAAGAGCGCACGCTAAAGTGTTTCTTCTCTCTCTCTCTCTCTCTCTCCAGGTAGCGACCGTGACACTTTTTAATCAAGATAATAATATTGATATACTGACCGAACCCGCTTATTATACTGAGCTGGGGAACGTTGGTTCCACTCTATCTTATGACTGTCATAAGTCTGAGCAAGGAATAGAGGAATACTCGGTTCCCACGCCATCCGAACGAAGGAGTATGCTGATGCATCTTCTTCGGGTGTGTTCGTTACCAAGAACTTTTTCTCAGTTTTCTCTACGTTCTAGATATTGGATACTGGATCAAGATCCCACGTTTGTAATTTGTCACATGGGCTAAGAAGAGGTAGAGAACTGGGAAAGAGTGATATGTCTCTAAAAGTAGGGAATGGAGCAATTGTTGCAGCAAAAACAGTTGGCGAATATCACCTAGTATTACCAAATGGTATTACAATGACTCTGAATGACTGTTATTACGTACCAAATATGATGTGCAATATTATATCAGTTTCCTTGTTGCATAAAGAAGGATGTAACTTTGTATTGGAGGATAATGTTATGAACATTTTCCTAAATCAGGTGTTGATTGGGTTTGGTACGTAGTGTAACGGTATATATGTTCTAAATCAAACGACGGTTCTAAACGTGCAGAACACACAAGAGGAAAAGTTCAGAAATGAACGAAGCCTTCTTGTGGCATTGTAGACTATGTCATATCAAAGCGACAAGACTAGCTAAGTTACATAAAGATACATATTTGAATCAGTTTGAATTTACATCTTATGAAACTTGCGATTCATGACTCAAAGGCAAGATGACCAAAACACCGTTTACCGGACACGGAGAAAGAGCTACTGAACTCTTAGGACTGATATATAGTGATGTATGTGGTCCTATGTCTACATATGCCAGGAATGGTTCCTGATACTTATTACATTCACCGATGATCTCTCAAGATACGGACATGTGTTCCTGATGAAACACAAATTTGAATCTTTTGAGAAATTCAAGGAATATAAGTGCGAAGTGGAGGACCAAATGGGTAAAAGTATTAAAATCCTTCGATCTGATTGGGGAGGAGAATACTTGAGCACGGAATTCCGTGACTATTTAAAAGAGAAGTGGATTCTCTCTCAGCTTACTCCTCCGTATACACCACAACACAACGGTGTATCGGAGCGGAGAAATCGCACCCTATTAGATAGGGTGCGATCTATGATGAGTACTGCTGAGTTACCTATTTCTTTATAGAGTTATGTGCTTGAGACAGCCGTATACCTATTGAATCAAGTTCCATCAAAATCTGTGCCTAAAACACCATATAATATATGGAGTGGAAAGAGACCATTAAATGAGTTAAGATATGGGGTTGTCCGGCCTATGTCAAAAAGCAAAATCCGGACAAGCTCGAGGCAAGGTCGGTTCTTTGCAAGTTTGTGGGGTATCCAAAGGTTTTGCATGTATAACTTTTCTACTATAGTGAGGAACAAAAAGTGTTTGTTGCTCAACATGCCACCTTTCTAGAAATGGAATTTCTTGTGAAAGAAATTAGTGGTAATGAGATAGAACTGGAAGAAGTTCCAGCTGCACAAACTACAACTGACGATTTGATAGAAGCGAAGGATCCAATGGTATCCGACGAACCTCATCCATTCCGCAGATCTAGTAGGGTTTCTCATCCACTTGAGAGATACTACGGTTTTCTCATAGACGGTGGGAGCGAGGATTGCATCATAGACGATGATGACCCAACTAGTTTCGAGCAGACCATCATAAGTGGAGACTTTTTGAAATGGCTGGATGATATGCGATCTGAGATGGAATCCATGTACACCAACAAAGTATGGACTTTGGAAGTTGCTCCTGAAGGGGTAAAACCCATCGGGAGCAAGTGGATCTTTAAAAAGAAAATTGGTGTAGATGGAAAAATTGAGACTTTCAAAGATAGACTTGTAGCAAAAGGTTTTCGTCAACGACCTGGTATTGACTATGATGAAACCTTTTCTCCTATCACTATGCTTATGTCCATCAGGATCCTACTTACCATTGCTGCATACCATGACCACGAAATCTGGCAGATGGACGTCAAGACCGCTTTTCTAAATGGTGATTTAGAAGAGAGCGTGTACATGATACAGTCAGAGGGCTTCGTAGAAAGTGGGAACAGTGGAAGCGTGTGAAAGCTGCTTAAATCAATCTACGGATTAAAGCAGGCATCGCGGAGCTGGAACATCTGTTTTGATGAAGCTATTAAAGAGTTTGACTGCATCAAAAATGTAGATGAACCTTGTATATACAAAAAAGTTGAAGAGAGTAAGGTCGTCTTCTTCGTATTGTATATGGATGACATATTCTTGATAGGAAACGATGTTCCTATGCTACACTCGGTCAAGCTCTTCTTATCACACAAGTTCTCCATGAAAGATCTGGGTGATGCCTCCTACATCCTGGGGATTAAGATCTATAGAGATAGATCTAAGCGTATGTTGGGATTGTCCCAATCTAGGTACATTGACACCATACTGAAGAGGTTTAGTATGGAAGATTCTAAACGTGGTAATTTACCCGCTTGTTCAGGAATCACTCCCTCCAAAGTGATGTCTTCCAAGACTGATTTGGAGAAGGCTCGCATGCAAGGGATACCCTATGCTTCGGCAGTCGGGTCTATCATGTATGCGATGTTATGTACCAGACCGGATGTATCTTACTCACTAGGTGTAATGAGTAGGTATCAATCAGATCCTGGGGAGAAACACTGGACAGCTGTGATGAACATTCTTAAGTACTTGAGATGGACTAAAGAAATGTTCTTAGTGTATGGTAACAGTGAACTCCAGGTGGAGTCCTTTATCGATTCGAGCTTCCAGAGTGATAAGAACGACAGTAAGTCGGTCTCGGGTTTTGTCTTCACCCACAATGGAGGGGAGGTATGTTAGAAGAGTTCCAAGCAAGATACCATAGCAGACTCGACGATGGAGGCTGAATACATCGCTTCCAAAGAGGTTGTCTGGATGAAGAAGTTCATTGTTGAACTTGGTGTGGTTCCATCGATTGAGCATCTAACACATATATATTTTGATAACAATGGAGCGGTGGCCTTAGCAAAGGAACCCCGGTCCTATCAGAGATCCAGACATATTCTTAGGCGGTATCACCTGATTCGGGAAATAGTAAATTGATGGGAGATTGAGGTCAAGAGAGTTGACACGATGGACAACATATCGGATCCACTCACAAAGGCCCTCCCCCAAACGCAGTTTGAGAGACTTTTTAGGATGTTGGGTATGAGATACTACAACACATGGCCTTAGTGCAAGTAGGAGATTGTTAGGAATATCTATGCCCTAGAGGCCATTATTGTATGATATAGTGGATGCTTGGACATATATATATATATATGACTTTCTTGCTCGACATGATAGTATACTATCTGGTTGCTCTTTATCTTAACATGTACACTAGTATTATTAAACTGTCTCTCTGATACATGTTGATAAAGCCCTTTGGAAGTTTGCTTGACTACCAGGACTATGATGCGAATCATACTACTGGGACTTGTGTAGTCCATAAGCACATCCTTTAATTGTTCCTAGTCGGGGGAGTATCGAGACAGGGCATCGATATTCCAGAGTAGACTAGTGTATACATTTCTTGACCCTGTATGGGGCGATGGTTAATCCCATAACCATTGGTGTTTGACAACAAAGATTGTACACAGGTGTTCATTAGAGAATGGGCACACTGAACAGGACTCACCGAGAACTCCTAGTTGATACTATACCTATCATCAGATAGCAGTTCTCTGGTGACACTGGTACAGGTTAGTATGTAGACCCGAGATCGTTATAGAATCTTGTGTGGTTTCCATTGTGCTTTGATTTCCTCCCTACCACGGCTCAAAGGAGTCGTGCAAACCGGTGGATATTGGGTACAGTCCCGAGTCACATGGAGGCGGTGAGCAATTGGAGGTGTTTCGTCTCTCCCGGTACTGGGAGTTGATGTTGTGCTACGCTCAATTGGCTATAACAGTAAGTCTCTGGCCAGGGCTGATGAGATTTACTGGTAAGTGTTATCAGTGGTTTCTCGAACCGTTATGAGCCATACATCAGCATGACTTATCAAGTTATTGGGGTCTGACGATTCCACCCCTAGACTCGATATGCGACATATCAGACGAAGAGACCGGACTGTACGGTAAGTGTTACTTATATGCTTCATGGGAGTTTGAACAAGCTTGCTTGTTGATCTTCTAATCGCTCAATACCTGGGTAGCCGTTATGTCTAGCTAATACAGCTGACGGCTTGTGGATGACTGATGTGATCGTCACCTACTGCTAGCGTATTGACGAGTCTTTAGAGTCCCACATAGAGGTTTCCTAGTTCAAGCGAAACGAAGTAGGGCACATATGCTGATATGTGCCGGGGGGGCTGATTAAATATGAGTATGTGATACCGTGTTGTAATCTGGCGGTTATTTGATATCGGTTAGGTTATATGTGATATAGCCGAATTATTGAATCAAGTGTCGATTTGATAATGATATATACAGATAAATGATATTAGTCGGTTATATGAGATATAACCGGATTATTGAATCAAGTGTTGATTTAATAATAAGATATATATTTATATTTGATATAATTATATATTAACTAATATTATTGCTCACTAATTATTTTCTTTTATATATATATATTAAGAAGCATGGTTGGATTTTCTATTTTGGGAAAATAGAAAATAGGGAGACTTTTATGGTATAGTGCAAAGTATGGCTTGATAAATTTTTTATTCATCATCCTACACTATTGAATCATGGTTACAATTCTATATTTATGGATATTGGTTGCTTCAATAATGTGAGAGTTTTAAGCCATTCTTTACTTGGTTCATTTTTGCCTTAGCCATTTCTTGAGCTCATCTCTCTAGCTCTCTCCATTTTCTTCACCTCTCCAAGCCCTAACACTCACATGAGTTGTGAAACCTAGGACTTGTGAGGATCCTTAGTGAGCTAAACACCTCTACTTCACCATCCTACACTAGATTAGCACTATGGTGTAGTATGTTTCCTTCACTAAAGATACTTTAGTGAAGAGCTAGCTTGGATTAGCGGAGCTTCGGGTGAATCATCTTCGGCATGAAGATCGCAAATGAAACTCAATCCAACTTCAAGTGGAGCCTAGTGGAGTCATAGGGACTACTACCCGGAGCATTTGAAGAGAAGGACATGGTCTACAAAGGTTGTTGCTTCCTTCTCTTAGCTAGTTTAGTTGATATCAAACCATAAACCCTAATCATCTAATTTAGATTCTAGCTTAGTGTTGATTCGCACTCCGAAAATTTTTAAATTGGCATGCTTGATGCTAGTAAAACCCAGTGGTGGTGCTCATAAACACTTTCATCTTCCACGTATAATCCCGGTTAAAGGAACCACCCTAATTTTGCCTGGAACCAGAAACAAAACCAAAACCAGTTCTAAGGCCAAACTAACTTTCAGAGGGCCCCTCCACAACAACAACCAATACAACAACAATTTCAACAACCTTTCCAACCGCAACCTTTTCAAAACCCGACGAACAATGCTGCTCCATACAACAATTCATTCCCTCAGAACAACAATTTTTCTGCGTCTGGTAATGATAAGGTTTCCGCTCTCGAATGAAGTATAAAAGCTTTTTTTAACCTATCCACACAATCCATCGCAAATATCCAATCTTCAATCCAATCGGTTATGCAACACACAACTTCTTATGGACAGAGCATAAAATCCATCGAGACCCAGATTGCACAACTAAACGCTATAATAAGCGAAAGGGGGGAAGGAGAGCTCTCATCTCAATCTTTACCAAATCATGGTCACCCACATAATGTGCATGTTGTTCTTGAACAACAGAATCATAATGTGAGCGTTGTCACTACGTTGAGATCGGGACGATTGTTGAACAACCGCGTTGACGCCCCCAATTGTTGATGATGACACCCCGTCAACTTCTATTTCTATCCCACTTTCTTCTTCTAAACTTGTTCCCCATAATTCATCGAGTTCTTCTCACAAGTCTGCTGCTTCGAACGGACCAACATCTCACTCAACTTAAACATCAGTTTTGGATTATATTCTGTCTCTATGACCTTCCATACGGGTATTGAACTTAACCAATTTAAACAAAACTCTTTTTCCAAACCGGTTGATACCCAATAAACCCAGTTTACAGATGGAGAAGGTTGTGGAGCTGTTCAAACAGGTTAACATCAACATCCCTCTTTTAGATGCAATCCAACGAGTCTCTTCATACGCGAAAATCCTTAAGAACTTGTGCACTAAGAAGAAGAAATATCAAGTATTGAAGAAGGCTTTCTTAGTTAGTAATGTGAGTGATGTTCTTACCCTTGATTTGCCGAAAAAACGGAAAGACACTGGTTGTCCTACAATCTCAATTACCATCGGGGATAAGAATATTAATCGCGCTCTTTTAGACCTCGGTGGTAGTATTAACTTTCTTCCATATTCAATATACGAGCAACTCGGTGTAGGAGAACTGAAACCCATACATTGTATGCTGCAAATGGCCGACAGATCCATCACCCATCCTAGGGGTGAGTTAGAAGATGTGTTGATTAAAGTTGGGGACTTCATATTCCCTATGGACTTCATAGTCTTAGACACAAAGCCTGTGGCTAAACACTGGAATCAAATTCCGGTGATCCTCGGTTGTCCATTTCTGGACACCTCAAATGCTTTAATTATTTGTCGCAATGGTTCTATGAACTTATCATTCCGAAAAATGACAATTGAGCTCAATATTTTCAGGTTGGGAAATCAGCCCTCTGACCCGAGTTCTCATATTCTGGATATCTATTCCATCGAAGAAATCGATCTTGAAACATGCATGTTTGAGAAATTTCTTGTCGATCCCGATTATCTCGATTCAACTAGTGCGTATCTATTTTATCCCATTACTTCGGCACAGATAGAGAGTACGACTATTTCACTTTTGCAGATATCCTGACGAATCTCCAGAGTTTTAATCATTCGTGTTTACGGATGAGTCTGTTGAATCAACCGAGTCCATCACTTACACTCGCTTTAAGCCACTTATGGAGTTTTTTGAGTCCGAAAATCGGTCACCTACTTTACCATCGATCGTTTCTTCACCAGTTCTCAAACTCAAACCTTTACCGTCTCACCTTAAGTATGCTTACTTAAGTTAGAGCAATACGCTGCCCGTAATCATCTCTGCTTCTCTAGATTTAGAGTACGAGAAAGCACTTCTTTCGGTCTTGCAAAACAATCGGCAAGCTTTCGGCTGGACCATGGCTAACATCAAAGGGATTAGTCCCTTGAATCGTTGAACATAATATTAATCTGATGGATGAAACCAAGCCAGCTAGGGTCCCACAAAGACGGTTGAACCCCTTCATAAAAGAGGCTGTCAAGAAAGAAATCGTTAAATGTCTGGATAACGGTATCATCTACCCGATATCCGACAGCCAGTGGGTAAGTCCAATCCATGTTGTCCCTAAGAAGTCAGTCATCACCAACGAAGTGAATGAGTTAATTCCGACTCGCACCCATACCGGGTGGCGAGTTTGTATCGATTACTAGAAACTCAATGTTGTTATGCCGAAAGATCACTTCTCGCTTCCATTTATTGACCAGATGCTCAAGCGCTTAGCTGGATATGAGTTTTACTGTTTCTTGGACGGTTACTCAGGGTACAACAAAGTTCCCATCACTGAAAAAGACCAAGACAAAACCACTTTTACTTGTCCTTTCGGCATGTTCGCATACAGACGCATGCCCTTCGGGACAATGCTTCCGCTACCTTCCAGCAGTGTATAATGGGAATCTTTTTTAATATGGTTGAGACCTTTCTGGAAATTTTCATGGACGATTTCTCAATCTATGGAGATTCTTTCAACGAGTGTTTGAAAAACCTTGACGCTGTCCTTACCCGGTGTAAGGAAAAGAACTTAACTCTAAACTGGGAGAAATGCCACTTTATGGTACGTGAAGGAATTTTCCTAGGACATATTATTTCATAAAGTGGCATTGAAGTCGATAAGGCTAAAGTCGACGCCATTTCAAATCTTCCTGCTCCCAACTGCGTCAAAGACATTCGTTTCTTTCTTGGTCATGCCGATTTTTATAGATGGTTCATCAAGAATTTTAACAAAGTTGTTAGACCCTTGACTCTTTTATTGGCCAAGGACTCGACGTTCCATTTCAACTCGGAATGTTTTGTTGCCTTCATCTTGCTGAAACGGTCACTCACTACTACTCCTGTCTTATCATCCCCCGACCAGAACTACCTATTCGAAATTATGTGTGATGCTTCTGACTTTGCCATCGGTGTTGTTTTAGGAAAGCATATCGATAAGAATCAACACCGATTTATTACGTGATCCATACCCTGAATGATGCCCAATTTGTTGGTTAGCCTAGCACCTCATGAAGGGTTTGGAAGCATCACATGAACCAAAAACTGAATTTTTAGGGTGCTAAGTTAACGAACATAGAATCGTTCCTAGAAAAAAATTAGGGTTTCAAATTTTTCACATCATCATATGAAAGAAAAGCTAGGGTTTAGAGAGTACAACCATTGTAGCTCCCTACGCTAGACTCCTCGGCTACTTGGGGTTTGAAAAAGCTCCACTTGAACTCCTCTAGGTCATCGATGATCCACCCGGAGTCCGCTTTGTCCAAGCTAGCAACTTCACCCGGTCAAGAGAACGAAATGAAGCTAACACTCCAAACAAGTGGGCAAGACTTGTGTAGAATGGTGTTGTGGTTCTCTTTCTCACTTCAAAATCCTAATCAGATGAGTATATTGCTCACTACAAAAATCTAGAGAGCAAAATGAGAGAGGAAGAAGAAGATGATGGCTATATTTTTTCAAGAGTAAAAAGAATGACTCTCTTGTCAAAGGAAAAAGAAAATATATCAATATATATTTTCTTGTTCTCATCTCAAACCATGGTTTAAACATTATTGAACTTGAGTTAAAACCCAAAAGGAAAAGTAATCCATGGTTAAATGGTGGGTGAGCATGGTTAGGTCAAGAAGAGTGTAGAAAGCTTCCATGAATTATCCTTTCCTTTTCTTTTATTTTAAATCAAATTCAATAATAATATATATAAATAAAACCATGGTGTGAGTCTTATATTGCCACCATTTTCTTTGTATAAGCAACCATGATAGATGATGTATGTATGTATGTATGTATACACATCCATATGTGCATGAAACTAGAAAGAAAGAAAAACATGCATGCATGCATACATCCATCCAACACAAGAAAGGATTTCTAGTGAGAAACTAATGGTTAAATGATAAATCAACACTTGATTTATCAATCCGTCCATATCACATACGACCCTAACCAAAAGCAAGCCGCCCGATCAATATACGGTATTCTATACACGCATTTTAATCAGGTCCATGCGCATATCGCATACGCGCACCACAACGTTTCGCCTGGACTAGGTAACTCCATTGTGGGACTCTAAGACTCGTCAATACGCCGGCAGTGGGTGATGATCATATCAAGCACCCCCAAGCCGCAAGCGGTCAGCTAAACGTAACGGCCACCCGGGTATTGAGCGATCAGAAGAGAACAAGCGAACCTGCTACAACTCCCGTCGAGCCAACCGACAACACTTCCCGTACAGTCCGGTCTCCTCGTCTGATATGTCGCATATCAAGTCTAGGGGTGGTAAACGTCAGACCCCAATAACCGATAAGTCGTGCCGATGTGAGGCTCATAACGGGTCGAGAAACTACTGGTAACACTTACCAGTAAATCTCTGGATCAGCCCTGGCCAGGGACTTCCCTGTTACGGCCAATCGAGCACAGCGCAACATCAACCCCCAATACCGGGAGAGACGAAACCCCTCCTATCGCTCATTGCCTCTATGTGACTCGGGACTGTACCCAAAAACCATCGTTTTGCATGCCCTCATGGACGTGGTAAGGTGGAAATCAAAGCACAGTGGGAATCACACAAGACTCTATGACGATCTCGGGTCTACAGACTAACCTGCACAAGTGTCACCTGAGAACTACCATCTGACGTAAGGTATAATACCATCTGGGAGTTCTCGGCGAGTCCGTCCCGTGTACCCAGTCTCCACTGAGCACCCGTATACCATCTCTGATGTCAAACACCAATGGATATGGGATCATCCATTGCCCATCTCATGGGTCGAGAAGCGTATACGCTAGTCTACACTGGTATATCGATGCCCCGTCTCGATACACCCACGACTAGGGACCTTGAAGGATGTACTTATGGACTACCATGTCCCCACTAGTATGATCCGCATCATAGTCCAGGTAGTCAAGTACACATCCTAAGGGCTTTACCAACATGTAACTCTAAGACAGTATAAAGAGACAAGTATACATGTTAAGATAAAGAGCAAGCAGATATCATACTATCATATCGAGCAAGAAAGTCATCTCTATATATGTCCAAGCATCCAATATAATATACATGATCTGTACAATACTGGCCACTAGGGCATACATACAACTAACACAATTTAACTACACGGAGACTGAGAAGGAATTATTAGCTGTTGTATTTGCTTTAGAGAAATTCAGGCCATACCTTAACGGCTCCCCAGTCGTCTGTTACACAGACCATTTAACTCTGAGGCATCTTTTCACTAAAAAAGATGCCAAGACTCGGTGAATACGTTGGATCCTCTTGCTACAAGAATTCGATCTTGTGATCAAAGACAAAAGTGGATGTGAAAACATTGTCGTCGACCATCTATCTCGACTCCCTTCTGTGCCATCGCCTATCGTGCCAATCAATGATTCATTCCCTGATGAAAAAATATTGACAATATCGTATGAACCTTGGTTTACGGATATTGTAAATTACCTTGCTACTGGAGTTGGACCAAACGAATGGTCAAGTCAGGAAAAACATCATTTTCTTTCCCAAGTAAAACACTTTTACTATGAAGAACCCTATCTGTTCAAGTATTGTCCTGATCAAATCGTTCGCCGGGGCGTGCCCAATACTGAAATTCATAGTGTTCTATCATTTTGCCACGATCAAGCATATGTGGTGGTCATTTCGACCCCAAAAAGCTGTGGAAAAGGTTTTGCAGTGCGGCTTTTACTGGCCGACGCTGTTTAAGGATTCAAATGAATATTGCAAAACCTGCTCTATATGCCACCACATGGACCGAAATTAGGTAAGAAATCAAATGTCACTCCAACTAATCTTGGTTGTTGAGATTTTCGACGTCTAGTGCATTGACTTCATGGGCCCGTTCCCTAACTCATATGGGAACCTATGCATTCTACTTGCAGTTGATTATGTCTCAAAATAGGTCGAGACCGACCCAAGCCAAACAAACAAAAACAAAGTTGTCGTTAAATTTCTGAAAGAAAACATCTTTTCTCGGTTTGGGCACTGATTGTTAGATTTTTTGCGTGCTTAGTTTTAATTACCACAATCAAGACGGTTTCGCTTGGTAGCTAGCCGGTTGAGTACGGGTCGGTCCACGGAGAGATGGGAATCTTTTTCTTAGTGTTTTAACGAGTTAAGTCCAATTTGTCCAGGTTTGTTTAGTGTCACTATGTGCTAAAATATGTATAAAGAGAGCTTGTTAGAGTTAGGATTAGGTTAGTTTGAGTTTGGAGTCCCTCTCTTCTTTCGTTGCCACTCTTAATATCGATGTTACGGTAACCGGCAAAAACGGGGATTAGCACGACTAGGAAAGAAACTTGCGAGTATAAGCTAGGCTTTCCAACGCTTAGTTCCTTCCTTTTGGTCCTTGTCCATCCGTTTTTGGCTCTTAACCTTAACCTCCGGTTAATTCAACCACAACCGGTCTCACTAGGATATCACCGCTATCATGTAGGGTAGGGTGCCATAGGGAGCGGATTGTGGTTCAATTAACGGCAGTCCGAATCAAGATGTTGGGAAAAGAAAAGAGTGAGAGAGATTTTCTTCTCTCAAACTTTCCTTATCCTACCCTAACAAGTGAGAAACTACTCACCCATTAAAAAGAAAAAGGAAATAAAACAAGAAGGAAGGTAGAAAGAAATGCGTTTAGAAAATCACAACTAGCTATTTGAGACCTCACTTTGGCAAGGATCATACTTAAGCATCATTGTTGTAAGGATAAAGAAAAAGAGAAAAAAGAAAGAAAGCAAACAACAAATAACAACAACTAGTTTAACAAATGAAAATTACAAGCAAATATAATAACACAATTACAAGACATGCAAGTTAATAAAAAGAACTCTTCTTTTATTCATCATCACACATGAAGCTCACTACAATATCAATGGAGAAAGATGAAGAGGAAGAAGAAACTACAAACTCTTATCCTAAAATCTAATACAAAGAAAAAGCCCCCTTTACTTGGCTTGGAACTAGGCTATTTATAAGCAGATACATGAAACCCTAGGGATACAATCTGAGCCCAAATACAATTACAAAACTATCCTCAAAAAACGATCCCCTACAGAGTTGACTCGGCCGCGGATCCGCGGCCTAAGTGCCATATTGGCCGCGGATCCGCGACCCTTTTGTTGACTTAGAGGGTCGTATTTTCTGGGGTTCTCCATGTTGCTACTCTCTTCTTCTATTTGGTACACTTGGTTTCTCAGAATCTCTTCAGTTTTCTCCCAGTTTTCAGCAGTGCAAAAGATGAAATGATGTGGACTTTTGCCTTGATTTTCTTGAGCTCCGCGTTGAAGTCTTGAATCTTGTGCTGCCCCTTGTGTTTTGTGCATGAAATGACCAATGATTTATCATTTTGTCCCTTAAACTGGTAGGCGGCATCATATGGATAGTGAGCGGAGACCCGTATTTATCTGTTGTTGGCCGTAGTCCTGAATTTGTTGCAAATTTTCACGATTTTCACTGTTTAGAGCTGAGAACCTGTAACCTGCAATTATTTAGCAAATACGGATCAAGAGTACCTACCTATATGCAATGTGACTAATAATGGGCGGTATAAAAATGCAAAAATCTGATATGAACAAATACCCCCAAACTTATCTTTTGCTCGTCCCGAGCAAAGCCATTTTATTCACAAAAAGTTCTAACCTCACTTTCGCAGGGAACGCGATTGCACTGAGCTCGTGCAACAAGCCGTTAAACCTCTAGGTTGCCCTAGAGGAGGAGTGATGTCTCCTGAGGGTTTTCAGCGGATACTACCCACAAAATCCGATCAAATTGACCGTTGATTCTAATTCTACAGTTCAGCATTCCAGCAAGAAATTCTATCATCTTTAACTTAGAAATCATCAACCCGTATTTTTCACACATCCTTTTCATTTAACTTATGATCCTATACGTTTTGCCAGTTTATAAAGCTCTCAGCATCTCTTGAGTTTTCCTTCTAAAACGCAATCTCAAATCCGGAATTTTTATCATCTCTACTGAAGATCTAAGCCCTATCTTTCATTCCTATCTCTCGTCCAAACTCCGATCATATACCCCTATGTGTGTGTAATTATCATCCCTACACTTGGAAATTCAATTCAAGTTATAATACCGTTGCCTTAATACCTAGTACTACTTCTTTTCATTAATGATGGACGGTTTTGCTCATATACCTTTCAGGAGACTATTAAGGCTTCTTGAGGCATTAACATCCGATTACTGAATGTATGAGCTTAAAGCGTAAATAGCAATTTCCATGTCTTGTATTTTATTCCTTTTTTATTATTATTATTATTTTTTATTTCAAGACCGGATATGTTTTTCAGTGATGCAATTTTGGTGGTTAGCTTTAAATGCCGTTTTTTCTTTCATACTAAGCTTTCAGGCAAGAGTATTTCTAGGTATTCTCTACTATCCCAAGTTTCAAGGTGCGTGTATGTGCGATTTTTAGGGTATATATTTTCAGAATTTGGACTTAAGGTTCAGAATTATTTTTCAGACTTACTCTTCAAATAGAGCTTTCAATACTCTTCTCTCATTTCAACTTAGCTTAAGAACTGAACTCAAAATTGCTTATTTCTAAATAAACTGCAAGGACATATATTTTCTATAGTTATACTTCAAGGAAGGTTATTTTTAGGGTTTTTAATTTACTAAGTTTAGGATTTAGTTTTTTCTAACTAGTCAACCGTCATGTCGAACTCGAGTCAAAAATGGCCAATATTGAAATTTTCATTTTTTAAAATTTTTTTTTTATTTTTTTATCATCAAAATGTAATGTAGGAAAATGCGATGCGGAATTTAAACATGCAAAGCAAAAAAAGATATTTACATAAATAAAAAAAACGTGCAGATGCAATGCAAGGATAACTATTTACAACCAAACCCCACCCCCAAACTTACCAACAGCAGTGCCCACACTGCTGCCTACGGCGTCTCCTAGACGCGGCATCACTTGTTCCTGCCTCACCCCTATCTGTCTCTCGTCCTCTCGATCGTGCTCGTTCCTCTCTTGCCAGTAGGGTGGACATTCCCTGTTCCAGACTCGTCAACCGCTGATCAAAATTTGTCAGCATCCCTAACACTCGTTCTACCCCCCTATGGGTACGTCGTATTAAGCGTGCTTGCACCGTAGGGGTTAGCTCTTCATCGCTCGCTGTCGAGCTCGAGCTAAGCGTCTTTGCCATCACATCTTCGGCCAGCTCGGTGCGCGACCATAATCCATGAAGTCTCGTATAGGATGTGGAGACACCCTCCAGAAGGGGTCGAATGGGGACCCCACCATGCAGGTAAACCTCGAATTCCTCAACAGGAAGGAAATAGCGACACAGTTGTGTCACTAATATCGGGCATGGGTAATTGGCAGCCCCCTTTCCGGCGCTAATCGAGTGTAGCAACACAGTGCACATGTCATAACTAGGGTTTTTGGTCATTAATGCGTGCATTATGTGTAAGGATGGGGTAAAAAATGTGGTGTTGTGCGAACTTCCGAAAATGTTGTTTTGTGCCCAACGACACATGGTTAAAACGTTCGCATATAGCGTGCGAGCCTGAATGCCCTTCCTAGGCTCCCTAGAACAGTCATCCCCCATTAATGGCAGGTAGTCCTCAAAACGGAGGGGTTGATCGTGTACAGGGATTCGTGGCATTAAAGTGACTTCGTGAATGAAGTCCCTATCGATAATAATTTCTCGATTCCCCCACAATAATCGTATGAATCCGTGTCTAGCTAAACATCCCTCCTCTAGACTTTCAAAGAAACGCACAACGAGATCCGGAATCGCGAACGCGTTTGTATGGCTAAATAACAGAAAATTCAATCCGCGTTTTCGGATCTCGTCGCCGAAATAGCTACCGTATATGTTATGGGCAAATATTTGGGAAAAATCCCGTTCAAACTGAAATGTAGGGGCCATGGAAATAAAATGCAGAAAAATGTAAATTTACAGAGAGGAAAATCAGATATGCAAACCTCCTCTGAAAATTCAGAGGAAGAGGACTGTAGGCGGCGGCGGTTGCGCGGCAGAAGGGGAGTTGGGCGGCGATTCCGCGGCAGGAAAAGGGGCTCTCTTGGTGTATTATGTTGCAGCGGCTAGGGTTTGTTCTGAGGGATGAATGGAGGCTCGGGTATCGCAGAGAAAAGAAAGACGGTATTTATAGGGGTTGTTGGTATTTTGTACAAAAGACCCTCCAAAAATAATAATTAAATAAAAAGAATTTTATTATAAAAAAGTTTGTTTATTTTGATTTATTTATGGGTCTGAATATTTACAAAAACAAACCTCTTTAAAAAAAATTATTTTTTTATTAATTTTTAATTTTTTTATTTTACAAATTAGTACAAGTGGGAATTTCACCAGGCAAGAAATATCCCGACAAAAAGAAACAAAAAATGGTATATACATACCCCCAAACTTATTTGAAACAGTGTTTCCACTGTTTATGGCTGGATAACCGAAGTTTGGTGGTAAGCGGAGGAAGATTAGTCAATGTAAACCGGCTCCTGCAACATCTGGAGCTCCTCCGATGGTTCTGCGGTGAGGAACGGTTTTACCCTGTGGCCGTTCACTTTGAATAGTGAACCGTCCTCTGGATTCTCCAAATCCACCGTGCCGTGCGGATATACAGTCCGCACAAAAAAGAGTCCTTTCCAGCGAGATCTGAGCTTTCCGGGATGGAAATGTAGTCGGGTGTCGTAAAGAAGTACCTGTTGTCCAGGTGTGAAAGTTTTGCGTGTAAGGTGTTTATCATGAAACACCTTCATTCGGTTCTTAATGACAACCGCGTTTTCATAAGCTTCATCCTAAAGCTCGTTCAGTTCGTTGAGCTGCAGCTTCCGATAGCTGCCCACATCTTCAAGGGTTAGATTCGGCTCTTTGATCGCCCAAAATGCGCGATGCTCGATTTCCACAGGAAGGTGGTGTTGGATATATATGCCCTAGAGGCCTTCATTGTATAGAATGCTAGGGATATGTATGTACATGACAGTCTTGCTTAATATAATAGTACGCTATTTGGTTTATCTTTATCTTAACATATGATATATTTTGCGTAGTATTCATATATATATACATGTTGATAAAGCCCATAGGGTGTTTGCCTGACTACCGGCGTTGTGATGGCAGTCATACTAGTGGGAGCTGGATAGTCAATAGGCACATCCTTAGAAGTCCCTGGTCGCAGGAGTATTGAGACTGGGCATCGATACTCCGGAGTAGACTGGTGTATATATATCTAGACCCTGAGGAGGGGCGATGGATTGGTCCCGCAACCATTGGTGGAGTGCACCTAAGATTGTATACAGATGCTCACTGGGTGTGAGTACATCGGACAGGACTCGCCGAGAAATGACTGGATAGTATTTATACCTAACGTCAGATAGCAGTTCTCAGGTGACATGTGTGCAGATAGTCCGTTGACTTAAAGTCGTCATTTGTCTCGTGTGAGTTCCCACTGTGCTTTGATTGCTACCCTACCACGGTTCAAAGGAGTCGTGCAAACAGGTTTTAGTTGGGCACAGTCCCGAGCCACGTGGAGGCAGTGAGTGACTGTTAGGGATTCGTCTCTCCCGGTATAGGGAGTTGATATCGCACACTGATCGGTTGGTCATTACCATAAGTCCCTGGCCAGGGCTGATTGAGAATTACTGATAGATTGATCAGTAGATTATTGGATGATGATAGAGCCATACCGACACGACTTGTACGGTTATTAGGGGTCTGACGTTTACCACCTCCCTAGACCATACATGCGATACTCTTAGAAGAACAGACCGGACTGCACGGATATTGTCATGCACAGGCTCAGTAGGAGTTCGGATGGGTATCCTCATCGGCCTTCTTATCGACATCTACCTGGGGACCGTTACGTACAGCTAGTGCCGCTTGCAGTCTGTGGTTAAACCCACTGCCAGCGTAGTAGTCGAGTCTTTAGAGTCCCACACAGAGTTTTCCCAACTCCAGGCGAAACCATATAGAGGTCGTACGGTTTTACGACAAGGGTTCGGAAGAATACGTGTTTAAACGCACGTACGACATTCGGACAGTTTTTACTAGACGACTTTGGTTTAAGCCAGATTCTAGTATCAGGTTATTGGATTTATACAGTCTAAAGTTTTTCCGTGTTTTCACGGATGAGAGGGGCGTTCTCGTAATTTCCGGGAAGTTTCTAGAAGCATGGTGACTTGAGGGGTTAAGGTGGCATTGTCATTAATGTAAATTATGACTCATTATGTGTGATTCACTATGTCATTAATGCATCATTAAATGCTTAATGACTCACGTAGTGAATCACTCATATTCATTTATGAAGCATGATGAATAATCAATTATTATTCATTTGATTGATATTTCATTATGCTTGATATATTAAGTGAAAAGCAATTTTCATTTCATTTTATTCTAGTTCACCTTCTCTCTCCTCAAGCTCTCTCTTTCTTCAAGCTCTAATCCTACCACTCATGAGTTGAGTACAAGGGTTAGAAAAGACTAAACATCCCACAACCTAACTCTATATGACCTAAGTCCCTTTGGTTAGCAACTAGAGAAACTTAGTTACTTCAAGTCTTGAGGTAAAGCTTGGATTAGGGTTCTCGGGTGGATCATCTATCACTTGGAGGAGACCGAGGAGGACGAAGAGATCGTAAAGACGAAGGACACGTATCACTAGGTATAATCTCTTTACATAGTACTTAAGAACTTCTATGGTAGTTGTTAATTATCGTTTAGCAAAGATCTTCGGTTAGTTGATGTATGGTTCAAGAACAAGATCGTTTTTCATATTTCCGCCTCCCCGCAACTCGTGGGGTGTTGCACATCGACTTACAGTGGTATCAGAGCCTCACTAAACAATAATTAATTCACTTGCAAAGTCGTATGAATTTCGAACGCAAAACGAAACTGAAAATACCCCGATATCACATAGTTTCTGTGATTTTAAAATGAGGTCCTAAAATTTTTCAGGTTCCTCCAGAACACCCTACATGAAATTATAAGAACACATAGAAAAAATGGGCTCCTGAATTGGCCACAGAGCAGCGGAACCGCGGCCGATCCCACCGATCCGCCGCGGATCCGCGGCCGAGTTGGGGCCGATTCAGCCCAATTTTTCTCTGTGCATCTTCTGTGATATGTTGTATTTTCTGGTGTGGTTTATTTTTTGCTCAGGTCTCAGGTTTACAGAGAAGTATTGGAGCAGAATCTGATGGGTTTGATCGATCGAAATTATACGATGTTTTCTTGTTTGATTATATCTGTGAACTGTATTATGTGTTCGTAAACCTCCCCTAACTGCTAGTATGTCGGTTGGCAGGGGGTTGCACATATCTATAATGTTTTAACTGTTTGTGATTATGAACTCTATTGGACTGTTGTGATGATTAGCCGGGGTTTTGTGATGGGTTATTGTATTAATTCATTCGATGAAATGTGTAAAAAGTTGTAATATTATTTTGCGGGGCACATCCAGTTTGCGGTTGTAGCCACCGTTGTATTATTTCTTTTTACTGTTTTTGCTCCTAGGATAGACCCAAGGTGGGGTGCACAAACTACCGGGTATTTCGAAGTGCTTAGTGTCCTACTCACGTTATTGAGGGAGACCGCTTCACTTCGGGTATTTGACGGGTAGTTTGCCGTACCTGTAGGGTCTAGGGTGGGGTAATGGCTATTCATCACAACTGTGTAATCCGTCTTTTCTTACAGGCTCAAAAGAAACGTGGATTGCTTGCATATCCAATAAAGTTTATCTGTGATCTGGAATGCCTATTATTGCGTCTGACGAATGTACAATATCTATATATGATAGCTATTTAGACGTCACTTATGTTTTACACCCGCACTTGCCTTGCCCCCGCTCTGCCGTTAGTTAACTAACCTAACGGGTGATGACGGGACCCCGTGGCGAATGCGGATGGCATAAGAGGACGTTGTATTTTCGTTGTTATCTGTAATGATAGGTTAAAAGATGGGATGCGTTATTTTTAATGCAAAGAAAAATAAAACCTAAACTGAATCGTTGGAACAATTTCTAAAAACCACTCGGTTTTCTTGAAAAAGCAAGTTTTAAATGCGGAGCTTAAACCACTTCTTTTAATAAAAGCTATCTTGGTTCCTTCGATCAAATCAAGTTCACTACGTTAACGGTTTTTTTGCCAAAAAACCAACTGTAACCCTCCGTCGTTTCAAATAGACAGCACATCGTATTCATGCTATGCTTGTTGGCCTACGTCAAGGCATAGTGGATGGTAGCAGTGTGGTCTGCTTATTTGTTGCATAGATAGATGCATTAGTATAGGACAGACGTACAGCCTTGTTGGCCTACGTCAAGGGCATGTACGATGTACCTAAATTAATCAGGACAATGATAGGTAGAACTTGACTTGCGTCTTATGACATGTTGGCCTACGTCAAGGTCAATAAGAGCTTGGGGTAAAAATCACATCGGGAGTTTCAAACATAAAGGAAACTTGCAGATTTAGCATACCTTCTGGAGTGTGGTGACTAGAGCGGCTTCCATCTAGTACATCATGCAATGATAGTTGGATCCCGATCCCACTGATGAGTAGGTTTACTCTCGGGAAACTTTCTCACTTAACAATCAATGCTATAAACCAAGTAGGTGTCCAGAAAGGTGTTAGAGGGGCTACGCCTCCAAGGGAAAAAGGTTATTTAATTAAGGAACTTCGCGAAAGCGTTGGAAAACCTCCCTCGAAGTACCAACACCAGCCTGGCTCAAAGATTAAGCAAGTATTGTGACGTGTGATTAAATCCTGACTAGTTCTTCTTTTAGGTTTTGAAGAAGGATTTGAGGGAACAATGGGAGCCATCCTGTTTAGATAAACTAATAACCAATCTAAACTTGCAAGAAGCATATGCTGAGTGTTTTCTTTTCTCTCTCTCTAGCAGCTACCATGACAGGACTAAAACTATTACTTGAAAAAAATATACTGACCGGGCAGAACTATAAAGATTGGCTAAGGAACGTCAACATTGCACTGACTTATGACAAAGTAGCATATGTTACCACCGCTGTTCCTCCCTTTATCCCTGGACCAGATTCCTCAGTTGTGGATAAGGAAGTTCGCAAAACCTGAGATCTAGATTGTGAGCGAGCTAAGTGTATCATGCTGGCGTCCATGAACAATGAACTCCAGAAACAACACGAGAGTATGGATATTGTATCCATCTTTCTCCATGTTATGGAATTATATGGAGAGCACTCCCGTATCGCGAGGTACGAGACCTCAAGGAAACTATTCCAGATGAGGTTAGCTCCTGGATCGCCTATAGGAGAGCACGTCCTCAAAATGATCAGCCTCATTGAGGAACTCGCAAACCTGGGTGCGTGCTAGAGAATGATTTGTATATCGACTTGATTTTGCAGTCCCTTCCCCACACCTTCTCTCAGTTCGTGCTTAGCTTCAACATGCACGAAATGGAAGCTGGTCTTCCAAAGCTCCTCAACATGTTGAGGGTAGCAGAGACCTCCTTGAAAAAGGAGAGGACCCCCGTTCTGTATGTTGGCCAATCATCCTCTTCTAAATCTAAAGCGAAAGCTAAAGGGAAGAAGAAGATGAAAGCCACCAAACCGAAGGGTGGGGTCAAGAAGGTGCAGAGAAAGAACAAGGCAGGAAGGGCGAAAGCGGATATGAACGAATGCCATTATTGTCACAAGCAAGGGCACTGGAAGAAGGACTGTATGGCCTTCAAGGCAAAGGACACGAAGCAAGCGGTTGCTTCTGCTTCAGGTGTGTTCGTAATCGAAAATTGTCATTCAGTAAACTCTACATCATGGGTACTTGATACCGGTTCTGGTTCTCACATCTGTAATTCATTGCAGGATCTGAGAAATAGTAGAGTACTGGGGGCAGGTGATATGACTCTCCGGATGGGCAATGGAATGCATGTAGATGCTATTGCAATAGGGGAGTATCACCTAGGGTTGACTAGTGGGCACGTTTTGGTGTTGTACAGTTGTTTTTGTATTCCCAGTATGCTGTGTAATATTATATCAGTATCTTTGCTGTCTAATAAAGGATATAATTTTGCGCTTGAAAGTAATGTCATGAACATTCTCCTAAATCAAGAACTGATTGGGTATGGCACATTGGAAAACGGCATATACATACTTAATCAACCTCGAATTTTCAATATTCAAAACACACTTAAAAGAAATGCTCCAGATTCAAATCAAGCCTTCCTATGGCATTGTAGACTTGGTCATATAAACGAAACAAGGTTGACTAAGTTACATAAAAATGGATATCTAGATCCGTTTGAATATTCATCATATGCAACTTGTCGATCATGTATCAAAGGAAAAATGACCAAATCTCCGTTCACCGGATACGGCGCAAGAGCTACAGAACTCTTGGGACTAATACACAGTGATGCATGTGGTCCAATGTCTACGCATGCGAGAAGCGGTCACTCCTATTTCATCACTTTTACTGATGACTTCTCTAGGTATGGACATGTGTTCTTAATAAAACATAAATCCGAGGCCTTTGAGAAGTTTAAGGAGTATAAAAATGAAGTAGAGAAACAAACTGGTAAAAGCATCAATACACTTCGATCTGATCGAGGTGGAGAATACTTAAGTACCAGTTTTCTTGAATACTTAAAAGAGAATGGAATTCTCTCTCAGCTTACTCCGCCTTATACACCTCAGCATAATGGTGTATCAGAAAGGAGGAATCGCACGCTATTAGATATGGTGCGTTCAATGATGAGTAGTGCTGAGTTGCCACTTTCCTTCTGGGGATTTTCTCTAGAATCAGCAGCATACTTATTGAATAGAGTTCCAACTAAGTCTGTGCCTACCACTCCATATGAAATGTGGAGCGGGAAGAGACCATATCTTAAGTACATCAAGATATGGGGGTGTCCGGCATATGTTAAAAAGCATAGACCGGACAAGCTCGAGTCACGATCGGTTTTGTGCAAGTTTGTAGGATACCCCAAACATTCAAGTGGGTACATGGTCTACCACACTGAAGAACAAAAGGTGTTTGTCGCTCACCACATTGTCTTCTTAGAAAGCGAATTTCTTGCAAAAGAAATTAGTGGGAGCGCGGTAGAGCTGGAAGAAATTCCAGAACCTCAAACTGCTACCGAGGACTTAGAAAAACCTTAGATTTCAATAGAACATGATGAACCAACGCCACTCCGCAGATCTAGTAGGTTTTCTCATCCTTCAGAGAGATACTATGGTTTTCTTCTAGATGGGGATCGAGAGGATTGCATCATCGATGATGATGAGCCTACTAGTTTTCAGCAGGCTATCACGAGTATTGACTAGATGAAGTGGCTGGATGCTATGAGATCCGAAATGGAATCCTTGTACACCAATAAAGTATGGACTTTAGAAGTTGCTCCTCCTGGGGTGAAACCAGTTGGATGCAAATGGATCTTCAAAAAGAAGATTGGTGCACTTGGACAAGTGGAAACCTATAAAGCTAGACTCGTTGCAAAAGGTTTTCATCAAAGACCAGGATTGGACTATGATGAAACCTTTTCACCTGTAGCTATGCTTAAATCCATTCGGATCCTGCTTGCCATTGCTGCCTTCCATGACTATGAAATCTGGCAAATGGATGTAAAAACAGCTTTTCTAAATGGACATTTAGAAGAGAGTATTTACATGGATCAACCAGAAGGTTTCTTAGACGGTGGGAGCAGCGGAAGAGTGTGCAGGTTGCTTAAATCCATCTATAGATTAAAGCAAGCATCGCGAAGTTAGAACATCTTCTTTGATGAGACAGTCAAAGAATTTGACTTTATCAAAAATGTAGATGAACCATGTATTTATAGGAAGATTGTAGAAGGAGCAGTATTCTTCCTCGTTTTGTACGTTGATGACATACTACTGATAGGGAATGATGTCCCTATGCTACAATCAGTAAAGCTCTTCTTGTCACAGAAATTCTCCATGAAAGACTTGGGTGATGCAACCTACATTTTGGGCATTAAGATCTATCGTGATAGATCTAATAGAATGTTGGGACTTTCACAGTCCAGGTATATTGACACTATACTAAAGAGATTTAGTATGGAAGATTCCAAGCGCGGTAATATGCCCGCTTGTCACGGTATCACCCTCTCCAAAGAGATGTCTCCAAAGACTGATGAAGAGAGGGATCGCATGGGCATTATACCCTACGCTTCGGCGGTAGGATCTATAATCTATGCGATGTTATGTACAAGACCGGATGTAGCTTACACACTTGGTGTGGTAAGCAGGTATCAGTCTGACCCAGGTGAGAAGCATTGGATAGCGGTAAAGAACATTCTCAAGTACCTGAGAAGGACTAAGGAGATGTTCTTAATTTACGGTAATGGGGACCTCCAGGTAAAGGCTTTTACCGACTCCGGCTTCCAAAGTGACAAAGATGATTCTAAATCCATTTCGGGTTTTGTGTTTACCCTCAATGGAGGGGCGGTATGTTGGAAGAGTTCCAAACAGGATACCGTCGCAGACTCAACTATGGAGGCTGAGTATATAGCTGCTAGTGAAGCCGCAAAAGAGGCTGTCTGGATGAGGAAGTTCATCTCTGAACTTCAGGTGGTTTCATCCATTTCTAATCCAATACCTTTGTATTGTGATAACAATGGGGCCGTAGCATTGGTGAAGGAACCCAGGTCCCATCAGAAATCCAGGTATATCTTAAGGCGTTTTCACCTGATCAGGGAGATCGATGATCGTCGGGAGATCGAGGTACGGAGAGTGGATACAAAAGACAACACAGCAGATCCATTCATAAAGGTCATCCCTCAAGTTCAGTTCGAGAGACTGTTTGAGATGTTGGGCATGCGGTACTCCAGCAACTGGATCTAGTGAAGACAGTGGGTACTCATTGCGCCAATTATAGGCCCTAGTGCAAGTGGGAGATTGTTGGATATATATGCCCTAGAGGCCTCCATTGTATAGGATACTAGGGATATGTATGTACATGACAGTCTTGCTTAATATAATAGTACGCTATTTGGCTTATCTTTATCTTAATATGTGATATATTTTGCGTAGTATTCATATATATACACATGTTGATAAAGCCCATAGGGTGTTTGCCTGACTACCGGCGTTGTGATGGCAGTCATACTAGTGGGAGTTGGATAGTCAATAGGCACATCCTTAGAAGTTCCTGGTCGCAGGAGTATTGAGACTGGGCATCGATACTCCGAAGTAGACTGGTGTATACATATCTAGGCCCTGAGGAGGGGCGATGGATTGGTCCCACAGCCATTGGTGGAGTGCACCTAAGATTGTTTACAGATGCTCACTGGGTGTGAGTACACCGGACAGGACTCGCCGAGAACTGACTGGATGGTATTTATACCAAATGTCAGATAGCAGTTCTCAGGTGACATGTGTGCAGATAGTCCGTTGACTTAAAGTCGTCATTTGCCTCGTGTGAGTTCCCACTGTGCTTTGATTGCTACCCTACCACGGTTCAAAGGAGTCGTGCAAACAGGTTTTAGTTGGGCACAGTCCAGAGCCACGTGGAGGCAGTGAGTGATTGTTAGGTATTCGTCTCTCCCCGTATAGGGAGTTGATATCGCACAGTGATCGGTTGGTCATTACCATATGTCCCTGGCCAGGGCTGATTGAGAATTACTGATAGATTGATTAGTAGATTATCGGATGGTTATAGAGCCATACCGACGCGACTTGTACGGTTATTAGGGGTCTGACGTTTACCACCTCCCTAGACCATACATGCGATACTCTTAGACGAACAGACCGGACTGCACGGATATTGTCGCGGACAGGCTCAGTAGGAGTTCGGATGGGTATCCTCATCAGCCTTTTTATCGACATCTACCTGGGAACCGTTACGTACAGCTAGTGCCGCTTGCGGTCTGTGGTTAAACCCACTGCCAGCGTAGTAGTCGAGTCTTTAGATTCCCACACAGAGTTTTCCCAACTCCAGGCGAAACCATATAGAGGTCGTACGGTTTTACGATAAAGGTTCGGACGAATACGTGTTTAAACGCACGTACGACACTCGGACAGTTTTTACTAGACGGCTTTGGTTTAAGCCAGATTCTAATATCAGGTTATTGGATTTATACAGTCTAAAGTTTTTCCATGTTTTCACGGATGAGAGGGGCGTTCTCGTAATTTCCGGGAAGCTTCTAGAAGCATGGTGACTTAAGGGGTTAAGGTGGCATTGTCATTAATGTAAATTGTGACTCATTATGTGTGATTCACTATGTCATTAATGCATCATTAAATGCTTAATGACTCACATAGTGAATCACTCATATTCATTTATGAAGCATGATGAATAATCAATTATTATTCATTTGATTGATATTTCATTATGCTTGATATATTAAGTGAAAAGCAATTTTCATTTCATTTTATTCTAGTTCACATTCTCTCTCCTCAAGCTCTCTCTTTCTTCAAGCTCTAATCCTACCACTCATGAGTTGAGTACAAGGGTTAGAAAAGACTAACCATCCCACAACCTAACTCTATATGACCTAAGTCCCTTTGGTTAGCAACTAGAGAAACTTAGTTACTTTAAGTCTTGAGGTAAAGCTTGGATTAGGGTTCTCGGGTGGATCATCTATCACTTGGAGGAGGCCGAGGAGGACGAAGAGATCGTAAAGACGAAGGACACGTATCACTAGGTATAATCTCTTTACATAGTAGTTAAGAACTTCTATGGTAGTTGTTAATTATCGTTTAGCAAAGATCTTCGGTTAGTCGATGTATGCTTCAAGAACAAGATCATTTTTCATATTTCCGCCTCCCCACAACTCGTGGGGTGTTGCACATCGACTTACAGGTGGCAATCCTTTCCGTAAAAAAGCCGATAAGGAGACATGCCAAGATTAGTCTTATATGCAGTTAGAAATGCCCAAAGGGCCTCAGTGAGTTTCAAAGACCAATCCTTACGGTTCTTGGAAGCCGTTTTCTCCAAAATCTGCTTGATTTGCCGATTAGAAACTTTAGCTTGCCCACATGTTTGGGGGTGGTAGGGCGTGGATAGCTTATGATTAATGGAGTATTTCCGCATCAATGCCTCGAAAGTCTTATTGCAGAAATGCGTCCCATTGTCACTAATGGTCGCGCGGGGGTTCCCGAACCGCGAAAAGATGTTTTCTTTAAGGAATCGAACGACAACCTTATTGTCGTTCGTCCGGTTTGGCATAGCCTCGACCCATTTAGAGACATAATCAATAGCTAGAAGAATATACAGGTTCCCAAAAGAGATGGGAAACGGTCCCATGAAATCAATTCCCCAAACGTCGAAAATCTCAACAACCAAGATTGGTTGGAGCGGCATCTCGTCTCTCCTGGAAATCCGGCCCAAGTGTTGGCACCGGGAGCAAGTTTTGCAGTAATCATGAGCATCTTTGAAGCGTTGTGGCCAGTAGAAGCCACACTGCAAGACTTTCTCGGCTGTCTTTCTTGGGCCAAAATGCCCGTCACACGCTTGATCGTGGCAAAACGACAGCACACTCTTGAACTCATTATCAGGAATACACCGACGAATAATCTGGTCGGGACAGTATTTGAACAGGTAGGGTTCGTCCCAGTAAAAGTGTTTTACTTGGGATAAAAATCTCGGTCTGTCCTGACTTGACCATTCGGTCGGTAGTAGTCCTGTTGCCAAATAGTTCACAATATCTGCGAACCATGGTTCGCACGATACTGTCAAGAGTTGTTCATCCGGAAAAACATCGTTGATTGGGAGTGGAAGCGTCGGCGAAGAAGGAAGTCGTGAAAGATGGTCGGCAACTACATTTTCACATCCTCTTTTGTCCTTAATGACAAGGTCAAATTCTTGATGTAGAGGATCTAACGTATCAACCGAGATTTTGCATCCTTTTTCGCAAAAAGATGTTGCAGAGCTGAATGGTCTGTGTAGACAATGACTGGAGAGCCGATCAAGTTAGGCCTGAATTTTTCTAAAGCAAACACAACAGCCAAGAATTCCTTCTCGGTTGTTGTGTAATTCGGTTGGGCATCATTCAGGGTCCAGCTAGCGTAGTAGATTACGTGCAGCATTTTATCGATGTGTTGTCCTAGGACCGCACCGATAGCAAAGTCGGATGCATCACACATAATCTCAAAAGGATACGTCCAGTCAGGTGAAGAAATAACGGGAGCAGAGGTGAGTGAGCTTTTCAGTGACTCGAACGCAATCACACAGCTCGAGTTGAAGTCGAATGTGGTATCTTTGGCCAGCAGAAGGTCAAGGTTCTAGCAATCTTGCTAAAGTCCTTGATAAACCGTCTATAAAAACCGGCATGGCCAAGGAAAGCTCGGATGTCTCTGACACATCTGGGAGGAGGGAGATTGGAAATGACTTCAATTTTCGCTTTGTCAACCTCAATGCCATTTTGCGAAATGATATGTCCTAGGACCATACCTTCGTGTACCATGAAGTGGCACTTCTCCCAGTTTAAAGTGAGGTTTTTATCCTTACATCGGGTAAGGACAGCGTCGAGATGTTGCAGACACTCGTCAAAGGAGTCTCCAAAGATGGAGAAATCATCCATGAATATCTCTAAGAATTTCTCAACCATGTCAGAGAAAATTCCCATCACACACCGCTGGAAGGTAGCAGGAGCATTGCATAACCCAAAGGGCATGCGGCGATATGCAAACGTGCCGAAAGGACAGGTGAACGTGGTTTTGTCCTGGTCTTTCTCGGCGATGGGAATCTGGTTGTAGCCTGAGTAGCCGTCCAGAAAACAGTAGTACTCATGTCCAGCCAATCGTTCGAGCATTTGGTCAGTGAATGGTAGTGGAAAGTGGTCCTTCCGTGTTGCGGCGTTGAGTTTTCTATAATCAATGCATACTGGCCACCCAGTCAGGGTGCGAGTAGGGATTAAATCGTTCGCCTCGTTTATGATGACCGTTATGCCCGACTTCTTGGGGACAACGTGTATAGGACTGACCCACTGGCTGTCTGAGATAGGGTAAATGATATCACTATCAAGACATTTGACGATCTCTTTTTTCTCACTATCAAGACATTTGACGATCTCTTTTTTCACAGCCTCCTTCATGACTGGATTTAGATGCCTCTATGGATCCCTGGCTGGTTTGGCATCATCCATCATATGAATGTGATGTTCAACGATCAAGGGACTAATCCCCTTGATGTCCGCCATTGTCCAGCCAAAAGCTTGTCGATTGCTTTGCAAGACCGTGAGAAGGGCTTTCTTCTGCTCTGAAGCTAGAGAAGCCAAGACGATGACAGGGAGGGTCTCTTTCTCACCTAAGTAAGCATACTTCAGATGAGACGGCAACGTCTTGAGTTCGAGTGTCGGAGGTGAGACGATTGAAGGCAAGATTGGCGAAAATGTCTCGAACTCAAAGGATTCTAACAGAGGCTCAAAAGGAGTGTATGCGACCGAGTTGGATGGTTCAGCTAACGCATCCGAAAATTCGAAAGATTCAAACTCGGGTGGCGACAGGCCAAGATCGTTCGAAAATGTGAAACACTCATAATCATTGTCGGGAGCGGAAGCAGCAACAGGTTCAAAGAGGAACGCACTAGTGGCGTCAAGATTGCTGTGATCGAACAAGAATTCCTCGAATTCACAGTCCTCTGGGGAGATCTCCTGGATGGAACAAACATCGAGTATATCAACATTAGGTTCGGATGGCTGATTCCCTAACCTAAAAATGTTGAGATCAATTGTCAAGTTTCCAAAAGATAGGTTCATCGAACCATTTTGACAATTGATCACAGCATTTGAGGTTGCAAGGAATGGGCGACCGAGTATCACCGGAATTTGATTCCGGGGGTTAGCTACAGGTTGTATGTCTAAAACAATGAAGTCAACGGGGAATATGAAGTCCTCTACCTTTATTAACACATCCTCTAGCTCACCCCTAAGATGGGTGATATATCGGTCGGTCATTTGGAGAGTACAATGTGTGGGTTTCATCTCTCCTACACCTAGTTGTTCATATACAGAATATGGAAGCAGGTTAACACTAGTACCAAGATCCAAAAGTGCGCGGTTGATGTTCTTATCCCCAATGGTTATTGAAATCATAGGACAGCCAGGGTCCTTCCGTTTTTGAGGTAAAGCTTGGGTAAGAGCATCACTTACAGCACTAGCTAAGAAAACCTTCTTGGGTACCTGAGATTTCCTCTTCTTAGTGCACAAGTCCTTCAAGATTTTTGCATAGGAAGGGACTTGTTGGACTGCATCCAAGAGGGGAATGTTGATGTTAACCTGTTTAAACAACTCCAGAATCTTCTCCATTTGTGGATTTTGTTTATTGGACCTCAACCGGTTTGGAAATCGAACGTTTTTGAAATTGGTTGAGTCCAATGCTTGTGGAGGAGATTGTGGAGTTGGAACGGATCCCAGAGCTGGAGTTTTAGTGGAGCGAAAAGTTGGTCCATTCGGAGCAGCAGAAGAAGAAGAGCCTTTTGAAGAATGGAGAATAGGCTCAGAAGAAGAAGAAGAAGAAGAAGAAGCAGTCGGGGTGTCATTATCTATTCGCGTGCCAATGTTGTTGTGCAGGATCCTTCCAGATCTCAACGTAGTCACGGCACTCACATTATGGTTCTGTTGTTCAAGAGCAACATGTACATTACGTAGGCGACCAGGATTGGGGAGTGGTTGAGATGGAAGCTTCCCTTTCTCTCGCTCGCTTAACGCCGCATTCAGTTGTGCAATCTAGGCTTCGATGGTCTTGATGCTCTGCCCGTGTGCAGCAGTGTGTTGTACCAAAGACTGAATAGAAGACTGGATGTTGGTGGTGGATTGAGTAGATTGCTTTACAAACGCCTCCAGATTCCATTCTAGCGAGGAAACCTTATCGTTGTTTGACGGAACAAAGTTGTTTTGAGGAAAAATATTGTTGGGTGCAAAGTTGTTCTTCGGATTTTGAAAAAGGTTAGTGTTGGAAGAGCTGCTGATATTGATCTTGAGTTGTTGTTGAGCTTGTTGTTGTTAGAGAGGCCTCTGGAAGTTGTTGTGGCCTTGGAATTGATGCTGGTTTTGATTCCAAGCGAAATTGGGGTGGTTCCTCCAACCGGGATTGTAAGTGGAAGAGTATGGATCATTTCTTGGTCTTTGCTGAAATGCAGCATTGACCTGATCCTGTCCTTGAGGAGGTGGGTTGTAAGGACACTCTTCGGTCAAATGGGATGGATCAGAACAACAAGCGTAGATGGTACGAGGGGGAAGAGCAGGAACAGGAAAAGGAGATGAGAATTTGCCCTCAATTGCTTCCAGTTTTCTCGTGATTGCTGCCATTTCGGCCTTCATTGCAATTGAGAGGTTGAGTTGATGAACTCCTACCCTGGAATGACCGTAAGAAGTAGAAGAAGAATAAGAAGTGTTCGGTCTGGTGCTTTCCCACTGAAGCGTCTGTTCCGCAAGATCGTCGAAGAATTGCCAAGCTTCCTCGTCAGATTTGGATAGGAAATGGCCTTGACAAATGGTTTCCAACAACTGCTTAGTTGCTGTATTCAGGCCTTCATATAAGGTCTAGCAAAGTTGTCATCTCTCAATACCGTGATGGGGGCACTGAACAAGAAGGTCTTTATATCGGTCAAAGCACTTCCAAAAAGGTTCGGTATGAAGCTGGGAAAATTGGTTAATCTCGTTTTGGATCCTCGCGGTATTGTGATTTGGGTAGACTTTTTTAAGAAACGCTTTTACAAACTCATCCCAACTGGTTATGGAATGCGATGCGGTGTTATACAGCCACTTCTCAGCAAGGTCACACATAGTGAAAGGAATGACTCATAGCCATATAGCATGATTGGACAGTTGGGTTGTCTTCATCATTGCACAGACGTTCTGGAATTTGTTGATGAAGATGTAGGCATCTTCGGATTCCAGCCCATGAAATTTGGGCAACATGTTGATGAAGTGGAGCTTAATTTCGAAACTATCCCCATTGGCCGGCGGAAGTGAAAGATAGGTAGGAAGTGCAGAGCGGGTAGGATAGAAACGATCCTGAAGCGTGATTCGCTGTGGCGCTTCAACAAGAGGTGGTTGCGGGTTATTCGCACCCAAATGAGGTGGAATCAGTCCCGGTGCAGGTAAAGGGATGTTAGGAGGAAATCCTAACATCTCAGAAGAAGAATTTGGTGATGGTGATGGTGAAGGTGAGGATGTATTAACAGAATCCCGGTCAACGTCGGAGTTGGCCGGAAAAGGTAAGGGTGAAAGAGGTGTGGAGGGAGTTTCGACGTCGGAGTCGATCGCGTAGTCGGTAGCGACTAACATAACGCGGACTAGACGGGCACTAGTGTCTCGAGTCCAACCGGACATACACTAAACGAGTTTAGTATAGTCAAAGCGTAGAAAGTGAGGGTAAGAAAACGTCAATGGAGAAATGCGGATGAAAGGTGGGTGAAATGGAATTCTGGCGACAAATGGCAAGTTTTTATAAAAGTTTTTGTTTTGTTGTTTTTTTTAGAAAGAGTTTTGCAAAAATATGTACGGACTTATGGCACAACTTCAAACAATCACAGTCAAAACATGCACAATCATACCTAGATCTATGGTCTTCAAAGTCCACTAGACTGCCCCTAACTGTTCCAAAGTGACAAGTTGTGAGATAACCCTCAAATCGTCTCTTCACTGCCAATTATGGTCAGGTAAGCACAAGTGAGGTAAGGAGAGTTGCGCTCACGAATCACCATGAGACGGGCCTTTTAAAATTACATTTCTCACTTGTCTAGCCTAGGAACCACAAAGTCAAGTTTAGATAAACGATCGAATGCCCACAACCTTCCTCTGTCCTATTGAGCACGGCAGTCCTTAGTTGGCTGAGTCTAGATATCTTTTATTAAGCTCAAGGGCAATGCGTATGCTTTTAGTGATTTTTGGGGTCTTAGGAAGGGTGATGAAATCCCCACCCAATCTGAATTGATTTTATAGCCCCTTAAAGTCCATATTATTTATGCAAAACAGTAACAAACAAAAATCTAAAACACTTGCAAAAAAATTTATTTGGCGGCGGCGCAAAGAATGCTGCACAAAAACAGTTTTATTGGAGAGGGGAAGAGAGTTTGTGCAAAGAATGCTGCAGAAAGAATAGTTCAGTGGAGTTCAGAGGAGGTGATAATAGGATTGGGATACTCACAGAGAATTTTGGTTGCATACGTCAGAGTTTGACCGCGGTTCCGCGGTCAAACATGCACTTGTGCCGCGGTTCCGCGGCTGTTCAGTTGATTTGAAGCTTCAAACTTCTTCCCCGTGATGACTTCAGTCTCCTCTTCTTGGTTAGAGCCCCTGAATCTTGATTTGGTCCCTGAATTTGCTCCAGAATTTTACAGTAGACCGTGGTTCCTTCTTGATCCGCCACGGTGTAGCCACGAGATATGGGTCCAACTCCCCACGACTTTGGCACTGAACTTGACCTTCTTCCTATCCTGCAAACTTGCACAAAAACGAATCAAAAATAACAAGATGATTTTTACAATATATTTTTTTGTTTTTGGTTATATATATATTCACAAATTAACCCAAAATTACACAAAGAAATAAACTACCGTCTCCCCGGCAACGGCGCCATTTGATTATTAGATTTTTTGCGTGCTTAGTTTTAATTACCACAATCAAGACGGTTTCACTTGGTAGCTAGCCGGTTGAGTACGGGTCGGTCCACGGAGAGATGGGAATCTTTTTCTTAGTGTTTTAACGAGTTAAGTCCAATTTTTCCAGGTTTGTTTAGTGTCACTATGTGCGAAAATATGTATAAAGAGAGCTTGTTATGGTTAGGATTAGGTTAGTTTGAGTTAGGAGTCGCTCACTTCTTTCATTGCCACTCTTAATATCGGTGTTACGGTGTTAGTTATATGTATGCCCTAGAGGCCAGTAATGTACAGATGATGTATATTATATTGGATGCTTGGACATATATAGAGAGGACTTTCTTGCTCGATATGATAGTATGCTATCTGCTTCTCTTTATCTTAACATGTATACTTGTCTCTTTATACTGTCTTATAGTTACATGTTGGTAAAGCCCTTAGGATGTGTACATGACTACCTAGACTATGATATGGATCATACTAGTGGGGACATGGTAGTCCATAAGTACATCCTTCAAGGTCCCTAGTTGTGGGTGTATCGAGACGGGGCATCGATATACCAGTGTAGACTAGCGTTACGCTTCTCGACCCATGAGATGGGCGATGGATGATCCCATATCCATTGGTGTTTGACATCAGAGATGGTATACGGGTGCTCAGTGGAGACTGGGTACACTGGACGGACTCGCCGAGAACTCCCAGATGGTATTATACCTCACGTCAGATGGCAGTTCTCTGGTTACACTTGTGCAGGTTAGTCTGTAGACCCAAGATCGTCATAGAGTCTTGTGTGATTCCCACTGTGCTTTGATTTCCACCTTACCACGTCCATGAGGGCATGCAAAACGGTGGTTTTTGGGTACAGTCCCGAGTCACATGGAGGCAATGAGCGATAGGAGGGGTTTCGTCTCTCCCGGTATTGGGGGTTGATGATGCGCTGTGCTCGATTGGCCGTAACAGGGAAGTCCCTGGCCAGGGCTGATTTAGAGATTTACTGGTAAGTGTTACCAGTAGTTTCTCGACCCGTTATGAGCCTCACATCGGCACGACTTATCGATTATTGGGGTCTGACGATTACCACCCCTAGACTTGATATGCGACATATCAGACGAGGAGACCGGACTGTACGGGAAGTGTTACCGGCAGGCTTTTACAGGAATTGGAGCGGGCTTGGTTGCTGATCTTCTGATCGCTCAATACCCGAGTAGCCATTACGTCCAGCTAGTACCGCTGACGGCTTGTGGGTGCTTGATGTGATCATCACCTACTGCCGGCGTATTGACGGGTCTTTAGAGTCCTACATAGAGGTTTTACTGGCTCAGGCAAAACGAAATAGGAGCACGTATGTGATATGTGCGGGATCGAGAATAATGCGTGTATGTGATACCGTATTCTATTCTCGCGACTTTTTGTATCGGTCGGTAATATATGATATAGCCGGGTTATCGAATCAAGTGTTGATTCGATAAGTCGATACATTGGATGTTAGTCTGTTATATGTGATATGACCGGATTATTAAGTCAAGTGTTGATTTAATAATTTATTGTATAATTGAATATTTTATTTACTAGTTTACATTAACTAACACTTGTTCACTTTAGGTTTTTTCTCACATGTACACAACTTTAATATATATGTGATATATATTAAAATGTGTTTTCTTTTTTTTGTATCATGGTTGATGATACACATGACTTGGGTGTATGAGACTTACACCATGCTATTTATTTATGTTGGATTTTAATATTCAAAGTAATTACAAAATTAGTGGAGGATTAGCTAAATTCTTGAAGCTTGTGAAAGCTTGTGGAAGCATTGACTAATTCTACTAAATTTGTTTTTACTATGGATATTTCTTAACCCAACCATAAGGATTAGCCATGGGTTAAGTCTCTACAAGAGTTAGTATATGATACTCACTCACCATGGTTAGCCTTCTCACTTGATCATTATCCTCATCTCTTTCTTTTGTTCTTCTTCTTCATTGTTAAAAAGAAAAAGCTTGCTAGGGTTTGATCCAAAGTGAGAAAGATTGTGAGAAATAAAATTCTAAAGAGAACCCACTTCCTATTTCTCCATCCTCTACTAGACTAGCACTTTAGTTTAGGGTGTTTGCTTCACTAATTCTTAAGTTAGTGAAGTAGAAACTTGAGTTGGCATCCCCTCGACGTAGATCATCTTCGGCCTCGAAGACTTCAAGCAAGGATGCGTCTTTCGCCTCGTGAAGCCATGCAAGGGTCCGGGAGAACCACGATCGCAGCGAAGGGACTTCAACAAGGATCTATAGAAGTGAATGACCGATCTACAAAAGTTGTATTTCGTATTCACTTAGTCGTAAACGTAGTTTACTAGCATATGAAACCCTAATTTTCTTGCAACGATCTTGTTTAAGGTTATTCGGCACGGCGGCATGTTTGATGCTTCCTTAACCCTTGTTAGAGTGCCTAGTAACTCTACAGTGGTATCAGAGCCTAGCTAGAGCATTAGGTGATGTGTTAACGAAGTTAAAACTCCGAACGAACCCGAATACGTCAAAGTTAACCCCCTCTCTGTACATTTTTTCAAAACTGTGTATTTTCAGAATTAAAAATACCTAAAAATTCAGCAGGGTTTTCTAAGAACTACGGTGAAAATTGAGCGCACAATCCGTACGCACCACCGCGGAACCGCGGCCGTACCTCCCTTGGGCCGCGGATCCGCGGCAGTAATGAGGAATCATGCACTCATTTTTTCACTGTAATTACTATTTCTGTTATTTGTATTTTCTGGGTATTTTTAAATTAACTCAAGTGTTGAGTATTCTGGGGTTTATTTTGTAATCGTCGATTCGATCGGAGAATTTAATTTTGTTCTGTTATTTCGGATAATTTAGAAAGTATTAAAATGTTCGAACGGATATCATTAACTCAATTTTTCCCGGCACGAAAAACATTCAAGTGTTGAATTTTTCTCGGGTTTAAATCTTTCGGAAATACGTGCATGTGACGCGATGGACCCTCTAGAAGACAACAAACCTTAACTCGATTATGTGACCGTCTTGAACTGCCTTTTGAACCTTAGGGTTTGGGGCAGTACGGCGTGCCACATGTGAGGCGTTGGCTTGACCCTTCTACGGCTGGACCGTTGCTACTGTGACGTATTCTGGAATTTTTGAACTCCGCTCAAGTGTTGAGCTATTTAGGAAATCTTGGGTATTTGATTATTTGATCGGAAAGTTTAATACTGTCTATTTATCTGGAATGTGATACAATATGTGGAATTCATACAGTTAGGCATGAAATGCGAAATATGTGATATTTCGGATTTACGATATCTAAAGAGATTGTGGATTCCAAATGTTGTAGTTTTACACTTTCTTTTCTGCGACCGTAAGTGTAATATGTGATATCGCCGGTTTCGTTGCTATATGTCAATGACAATTGGGTTGCGCATATTTACTTACGTTGATGGCATGTGATGTTATGTGTTGCTGGATATGTTATATTGGATCGTTGGGTTTTATGTGAGATGAGAGTTTTTATTTCCATTCATGTAAAATAAAATGTATGTAATATTCTTTTATTGGGGCACTTCCGGGATGAGGTTGATGTCACCTTTTGTATATTATTTACTTTTCTGCACTAGGATAGACCCAAGGAGGAGAGCACAAGTAACTGGGTTCTGGAGTCCAGTGGGAGACCAACTCGAGGAGTCGAGTCCGGGTCTCCTAACTCTAGAATTGGTAGGGTTGCTTGCCGCTCTCGTAGGGGTCTAGGGGTGTGGGTTTGGCTATTCATCGCGACCGTGGAATCCGTGTTTTATAGAGGCTCAAAATAAAACACGGACGTCCTAGTATATCCAATGTTTCATATGTTTCTTCTGCTGTGATATCTGTGATGTGATCATTTAATGTGCTATGATAAATACTGTATATACTATATATGATATATTATATAGGCGTTACTTATGTTTTACACCCGCGCTAGCCCTGCCCCGCTCTGCCGTTAGTTACCTAACCTAACGGTGCACGAGAGGACATCGAGGCGAATGCGGATGGCATAAGTGTACGTCGTATTTATCTGTGATGTTTAGGTGACTTAAATGATGGGACATCATTAATGTGATTAATGAAAGAAAAGAAACCTAAAAGATGTTGTAGAATCAAATTTTTCAAAAAGGGTAGCTACAGTTTTGCTTTGCATAGCCATATATATGATATATCCCGTACCTTATTCGATGGGGAAAGAGCCGAGATCCCTTCACCGGGAGTGACCTCTTTAGCAAAACTGGCAGATGCTACAACACTCGGTTTGCTTTTGGAGTTTTGCTTTGCATAGTGATGTATATGATATATCCTGCACCTTATTCCATAAGGAAAGAGCTGAGATCCCTTCACCGGGAGTGACTGATTTGAATGAATTCTCGGTTTGTGTTTATCAAATGATCCCCGGCAACGGCGCCATTTGATTTGAATGAAATTCTTGTTTGTGTGTAAAAGCAAGTATCGAATCAATTGTTTCCTGATAACGGTTTCATTTGATCAATAATAGTATCTTGTATCGGTATTTAGAAAATTGTATAAAGAAATCACAACCAAAGAATTATATTTGACCGCAATCAATTACGGTGTCAGTTGTAGATCGTAAGCGAGTGCGGATCGTCCACAGGGATTGTGCGATTCGTTTCAATGTTCGATTTGTTTGAATTAAAAAGTTAATCGAAAAGAAAAGAAAGCATGATTCAAGATTTATCAATTGTTTCAAGTGTCACTATTCTATTCAAGAATCAAGAAAATGATAAACAATCGAGAATCGGGTTTCGATGATATTTCCAACCAAATGTCAAGAATCTAAATGAGGCTCGTAGGAATCGATCGGATCTATAGATGTGATATAATCTCAAGATATCGTGTTCTTGTCCTTTGAAGAATTGATACTAAATCGATGATGATCGACGAGAGTTAGGACTTTCTCGTGAAACTAAGGTTTCAACATTTAACCCTTGTTCTTTCGTTGATATCATTCACATTGTAGCCTCTAGCAATTTCAAGAAACGATCGTAACTCCCCAATCTCGAGCGATATCATTCAAGAAAGCATCGCAACGAATTGGGTTGTCGGTTCTTGAACTTGCTAGGGTTTACAAAACTCGTAGGATTCAAGAATTGATTTAAGATATGTTACATCATCATTCTATTGATCGTTTCGACTCCTCGACGAGCGGAGTATTACTCAAACATCATCACACAGAAAGCATTCAAGAATTGAAAAGATATCATGATGCAAGAATTTAAAGAAAACAAGATAAAAGAATATCACCTTTTATTTATATCAACAATTTGATTACAGTCGCTCAAGAACTACAAGAGGAAGAACTAAATTGTCGATCTGGCGTCGTTTTTCTCCGTGAGTCGTGGATCGGCTTGGACCACTTGCTCTGTTGAAGATCGGCTCCGCTCATAAAAGGTTGAAGGGCTTCTTGCTCGATTTGGTACTCGGGATCTTGGCTTTTGATTGGAATTAGGGTTAGGGTTTCACACAAGTCTTCTCACTAGACTTGTGGAAGAAGATGAAGAATGAGGTAGAATGGCTCTAGATTGGCTACTAAAATGAACTAATGGAGGGATCTATCCATCCTCTTTACAAGTGAGTCTAGGGTCTTATTTATAGATCTCCCAAACCCTAGGTCTAGGTTTGAAATTACAATTCCCTCCAAAAGTTTGTTGAGGCTTCTAGAAGGTAGTTTGTTAGGAGCTAGCTTAGGCTTTAAGCTACGATTGTTTAAGCTTAGAAACCCTAGTTTGCTGATCTAGCAGAAGTCTTTGGAGTCTTCTGGAACTTGAAGTACATTTCTGAACTGTAGGAGCCGAGGTAAGAATTCTGCAGCAAAATTGGATAGATGTTGTGGCAAGGCCGCCGCAGAACCGCGGCGCAAGCCGGCTCCGGCCGCGGTTCCGCGGCCTTGTGTTGGTTTCATGTCTTGGTTCTTCTGGTGTGGTCTTGGGCTAACATTTGGGGCTTTATCTGATGTGTTGATTTGTATTTTGCCCTTTGGATTGATACCAGAACTGAAATCATTGAGTTGGCGTAATGTTTGATCAGTACCATGTAAATTTTTGGTTTTTCTTCTGAGTTTTCCTGCATAGATCTCAAAACAAGTGTTGCGCAATATAGGGATGATGCGATGCCATGAAATTCCGTCAATTTCCTTTATAGTGCCGGTTTTAGAGTCTAACACATGCAATCTGATATTTACGACTTATTTGCTAATATGTGAAATATGAATGCCGAACACTTCTATATGAATGCAAATGATGAGGAAATTGCCGGCTAAAAGATGCAATATTTTCGACTAATCAAATTCCCACAAACTTAATTTCGATCGTCTCGAGCGAACTTTTTTTTATTAAAAAGAGAAGGAGAAAATAAAGAAAGAGAAAAACTAACTAGCACACTTTCGTAGGCAATACGATTGCAGTACAACAAGCCTTTAAACCTCTAGGTGTCCCTAGTAGGAGAAGTGTTGTCTCTTGAGGGTTTTCAGCGGATTGCACCCACAAAATCCAATAATAAAAGAAATATCATGAATATTACATTTAAAAACAAGAATTGTAAAAGAAAGACTTTGAAAATTAGGGTTTCCAACTAAGCTAGCTTTTCGGTTGTCATGAGCCCTATCTTAATAGTCATGAAAAGATGTCAGAAATCACGTCCTCCCTCAATAAAACATCGTCTTATTTTTCATTCTTATCTTTCTTCCAAACATCGATCATATAACCCTGCGTGTGTGTAAAGACATCCCTACACTTGGAGAATTCAATTCAAGCTATCATACTCTTGCCCATCAGCCTCAGTACTTTTTAATTAATGAATATTTAGACGAATTTGCTCACACATTTTCATGCGACCGTTAATACTTCTTGAGGTACTAACCGACCGATTACTCATATGCTTGCTTATTTGGTGTATTTTCCTCGTCTTGCACCACCTCAGACATAGCAGTGACTCCCAGACCAGTTGGCCTTAGGGCACTAGGTGAAGATGCACCCTTGCTATACATTTTTATTGCCCTCGGTGATAACAAAACCAGTGTTCATTTTTCTCACCACTTTATATTTTTTTATTCATTTTTTTCTTTTTATTTCCTTCATACATCGGCTTTAAGACAAGAGCATTTCAAGGTATCCTCTACTATCCCAGGCTTCAAGACGTGTGTAAGTGCGAATAGCAGGGTATCAACGTTCAAAATGTTTGGCTTCCAGAATAGAAACTATTTTTCAGACTTATTTTTATCTTCAGATTAGTCACGTCTTTCATCTCACTAACCCTTGGGACAACGGCTCATAACTACTTATTACTAGTTCGTATAAGAAAACTTCTAATTTTCTTAGTTTTCTTAAATTTTTTTAATCTCATAGATGTAATTGTTCATTATCTAAACTTTTATTATCTTATTTATGTACAAAAAAAGTTTAAATATTAAAATATTTTTCTATTTGAAATTTTTTTAAATTTTTGTGGGTTTTGAAATTTTTTTTAAATTTTTATAGATTTTTAAAAGAAATGTTTTGTGCTTATGCAGATGATATGCAAATGATGCAAAAATAAGCACAAACCTCCCCCAAACTCGATTTCAACAGTGTCCTCACTGTTGCCAATTGCTATACCTACAAAAACTGTAAGCCTGGGGGGAATTATTAGTGGGGGCACAATATATAAGTGAAGAACTTCCCCCAAACATATTCTTTTCACTCACCTCCATCCAAAAGATGATGCAATGATATACAGGACATGAAGGTGAGACGGAGGAATTTTAATCTAAATAAACTGGCTCTTGTAAGAACAAGAGCTCCTCCGTGGGGTCAGTGGAAAAATACGGCTTTAGTCTATGTCCATTTACTTTGAAAAATGTGCCGTTTTTAACATTTTCTACTTCTAATGCCCCGTGCGGATATACAGACCGCACAACAAAAGGTCCCTTCCACCGAGATCGAAGCTTACCCGCGTGAAGGTGTAATCGTGAATCGTAAAGAAGGACTTGTTGACCAGGTGAAAATGTTTTCCTCAAAATGTTTTTATCATGAGAAACCTTAGTCCTATTCTTTACAATTACAGCGTTATCATAAGCTTCATCGCGGAGTTCGCTTAGCTCATTAAGTTGCAGCTTCCGAAAGTTGCAGGTTTGGTTTAGATCAAAATTTATTTCCTTAATAGCCCACAATGCTTTATGCTCTATCTCGACGGGTAAGTGACATGCTTTCCCGAACACTATCCTATATGGACACATCCCTAGGTCGGTTTTATATGCAGTCCTAAATGCCCAAAGAGCATCCGTCAGTTTGGTCGACCAGTCTTTTCTATTCTTAGCAACAGTTTTCTCCAAGATAAGTTTGATCTGTCTATTTGAGATCTCAGCCTGCCCGCTCGTTTGGGGATGATAGGGTGTAGAAAGTCGGTGGTTGATTGCGTATTTCCGCATCAGAGTCTCGAAAGTCGGTGGGTGTCCAAATCGCGAAAAGATATTTTCTTTTAAGAACTTAATGATAACTTTCTTGTCATTAGTGCGACATGGAATGGCTTCAACCCACTTTGAGACATAATCAACCGCCAACAGTATGTACAAATTCCCAAAGGAGTTGGGAAAGGGACCCATAAAATCAATGCCCCAAACATCGAATATTTCAACAACCAGAATGGGTTGCTGAGGCATTTCATTTCTCCGGGATATTCTACCCGTGTACTGACACTGTGTACAGGTTTTGCAATACTCAAATGCGTCCTTGAATAAGGTCGGCCAATAAAATCCATATTGCAAAACCTTTTCTGCCGTTTTTTAGGACCGAAGTGACCCCCACAGGCCTGATCATGACAAAAAGAAAGAACACTCTTGAACTCTTCTTTCGGGACACACCGGCGAATGATCTGATCAGGACAATACTTAAACAAGTATGGATCATCCCAGTAAAAGTGTTTTACTTGGGATAGAAAACGATATTTTTCCTGTTTTGACCAATCGCTCGGTATAAGTCCCGTGACAAGATAGTTCACAATATCCCTGAACCATGGTTCAGCGGATACGTTCAAGAGTTGTTCATCAGGGAACGAATCATTGATCGGCAGGGTCACAGGGAAAGAAATGATGCGTGAAAGATGGCCGGCTACAACGTTTTCACATTCTTTCTTATCTTTGATAACAAGATCAAATTCTTGTAACAGAAGGATCCAACGTATTAGTCGACCTTTTGCATCTTTCTTCGCCAGAAGATGTTTTAGGGCAGAATGGTCAGTGTAAACAACTATAGATGAGCCAATTAAGTAAGGCCTGAATTTTTCTAATGCAAATACAACCGCTAAAAGTTCTTTCTCGGTGGTTGTATAGTTGATTTGTGCATCGTTCAAGGTCTTACTTGCATAGTAGATCACGTGTGGCATCTTTTCAATATGCTGTCCTAAGACTGCACCTACTGCAAAGTCGGATGCGTCACACATCAGCTCAAAGGGGTAGTCCCAGTTTGGTGATGATAGCACGGGGGCTGAAGTGAGTCAGTGTTTAAGTGAGTCGAAAGCTGTCTCACATTCCAAGTCAAAATGGAAGGTCATATCCTTGGCCAGGAGAAGAGTTAAAAGTCTAGCAATTTTGCTAAAGTCCTTAATGAATCTCCTATAAAAGCCCGCATGGCCAAGGAAAGATCGAATATCTTTGACGCTTTTGGGATGAGGAAGGTTTTGAATGACATCTATCTTAGCTCTGTCAACCTCAATGCCTTTCTGTGAAATAACATGTCCAAGTACTATTCCTTCTTGGACCATGAAATGACATTTTTCCCAGTTCAAAGTTAAGTTCTTCTCTTTGCAACGAGTAAGAACTGCGTCAAGATTCGATAGGCAATCAGAAAAAGAGTCTCCAAAAATCGAGAAATCGTCCATAAAGATCTCCAGAAAATTCTCTACCATATCAGAGAATATCCCCATCATACACCGCTGAAAGGTAGCGGGAGCATTGCATAGCCCAAAGGCATGCGACTGTAAGCAAAGGTACCAAAAGGACAAGTAAAAGTGGTTTTATCTTGATCCTTTTTGGCGATGGGGACCTGATTATAGCCTGAGTATCCGTCCATAAAGCAATAAAACTCTCGTCCCGCTAAGCGTTCCAGCATTTGATCAATGAATGGTAGAGGAAAGTGGTCTTTCCTCGTGGCAGCATTGAGTTTTCTATAATCAATACATACATGCCACCCAGTTTGGGTGCGTGTCTGAATCAACTCATATGCCTCATTGGTTAAAACAGTGATGCCGGATTTCTTAGGAACGACATGTATAGGACTTACCCATTGGCTATCGGAGATGGGGTATATAATACCATTATCTAGGCATTTGACGATCTCTTTCATCACCGCTTCCTTCATGACGGGATTCAATCGTCTCTGTGGTTCTCGGGTTGGTCTGGCATCATCCATCACATGTATATGATGTTCAACAATCAAGGGACTAATCCCTTTGATGTCCGCCATACTCCAACCGAATGCCTCTTTGTCAGATCTCAATACCGATAAAAATGCATTCTCTTGCTCTGATGCTAGAGAAGCGGATATGATAACCGGTAAGGACTCATTCTCACCTAAATATGCATATTTAAGGTGAGAAGGTAAAATTTTGAGATCTAATTCAGGCGGAGAAATGATAGAAGGTGGGATCATCGAGTGATTTTTGGAGTTACAAAGAAGCTCAGAGCCTGTGAAAGATACAGACTCGGGTGAAGAAAAGTCAGGAGTGTCGGACTCAAGTGTAGGAAAAGTGTCCTCACTAAGATCATGTGTAAACTCAAACAGAGATGTGGTAATGTCGTCGAGATCTAGAAAGTAAAGATCCTCAGCTCCACAACTATCGGGAGCGATCTTGTGGACAGAGCACACATCTAGAATATGAGCAGAGGGTTCTGATGGCTGACTTCCAACTTTGTAGATGTTTAGTTCAATGGTCATATTTCCAAATGATAAGTTCATTGAACCATTTCTACAGTTTATAACAGCGTTGGAAGTGGCAAGGAAAAGACGACCCAGAATCACCGGAATTTGGCCCCGGGGGTTTGCTACAGGCTGTGTATCGAGTACAATGAAGTCTACAGGGAAAACAAATTCCCGACCTTTATCAACACATCCTCTAGTTCACCCCTTGGTTTGGTGATTGAACGGTCTTCCATTTGGAGAGTGCAGTGAGCAGGTTTCAACTCTCCAATCCCTAGTTGCTCATATACAGAATAAGGAAGTAGGTTAACACTTGCGTCAAGGTCTAAAAGAGCACGATTTATGTTTTTACCCCCAATAGAAATTAATATTGTAGGACATCCTGGGTCCTTACGTTTCTTTGGTAGCTGGGGGATAAAAGCGGTGCTGATATTATTAGACATGAAGACCTTCTTTGGCACTTGAGTCTTCCTCTTCTTAGTGCACAAGTCCTTAAGAATTTTCGCATAAGCGGGGACTTGTTGAATCGCATCTAGGAGAGGGATGTTGATGTTAACCTGTTTGAACATTTCCATAATTTTCTCCATATGAGGACTCGTTCTGTTACCCCTTAACCGATTCGGGTAAGGAGCTTTGGCAATAAGTGTCGGGTCCATCATAGGAGAAGGAAGAGGGGGTAGACGAGATCCCAAAAGAGGTGTGGGGACCGTCTGTGGAGAACTAGAATGGTTATACTGAGGTGTCGAGCCTAGTGGGAAATGGAGAATAGGCTCGCGAGAAGGTGGTGTGGTAGAAGAAGAAGGATCAGAAGGAGAAGTGTGTGTGTGTGGAAAGGTCTCAGCCGGGGTGTTGATATGATTTCCAATATCATCAACTTCTTCCCCAACATGGTTGTTCAGCACTCTTCCCGATCTCAACGTTGTGACGGCATTTACATTGTAATGCCTAGGATTCTTTAGGGGTTGAGAGGGAAGTTTCCCTTTTTCTCCCGCACTCATTTCGTCTTTAAGTCGTGCGATTTCAGCTTCCATCGTTCTGATACTCTCAGCTTGGGACGCTGAGTTTTTCTTTATCTCACCGACGGAAGATCTAACCTCAGCCGAAACCTTTATGAAATTTGACAAAAGTGATTTCATGGTTTGAGTGAATTGAGAGAATTCGTCAGAACAGGACAACTGCATAGGATTAGACTGTGCAGAAGCGTTGACCTGATTTTGGAAGTTTTGTGACTGATATGTTGGAGATAGTGCCCTCAGAGTCAATTATTGGATCACAGGCACGTGATTGCAATGATTGAGGGAGGACCTGTCCCAGTAGGACAGTCTTACTCGAGATGATAGTATGCTATCTGGTTTATCTTTATCATCGTGTACTGCTTTAGGTGACCAGACAGGTCGCTATTACACGTTGATAGAGCCCCTAGGATTCTTGCTTGACTGCCAGCAGTATGAGGGCGATCATATACGTGGGAGCTGGTAGTCTATAAGCACATCCTTAAAAGGTCCCTAGTCGTGGGAGTTTCGAGACAGGGCATCGATACTCCAGAGTAGACTAGTGTATACAGTCGAGACCCCGACGAGGGGCGGTGGCCGGTCTCACAAGCCACTGGTGTCAGTTGGTTCACCTAAGATGTATACAGGTGCTCATTGGGTTATGAGTACACCGGACAGGACTCGCCGGGAACATGCTAGTTGGTCTTATACCTGACGTCAGATAGCAGTTCCCTGGTGACATGTGTACAGGTTAGTTCATCGACCTGAGGATCGTCATTTGTCTCGTGTGAGTTCCCACTGTACTTTGATTACTACCCTACCACGCTCAAAGGAGACGTGCAAACAGGTTTTAGTTGGGTACAGTCCCGAGCCACATGGAGGCAGTGAGCGTATCTTTAGGGGTTCGTCTCTCCCGGTATTGGGGGTGAGGTCGCGCTGTGTCTAGGAGAGCCATTACACGAAGCCCTCGGCCGCGGCAGGAGATTTACTGGTAGGTATTCCAGTAGTATCTCAGGGTGTTCTGGGCTACACTCCGACACGACTTGTACCGCTTTTGGGGGTCTGACTTTTACTAACCCCCTAGGCCCGCCATGCGATGCTCATAGACAAACGGACCGGACTGTACGGATATTGTCACTGACAGGCTCAGTAGGGTGTCAGGATGAGTTCGCTCATCGACGTCCCTTTTGGTCAATAGCTGGTGGCCCGTTATGTATTGGCTTATACCTCTGACGTGCTAGTGGTTAAATCCACAACCAAGGTGTTGACGAGTCTTTAGAGTCCCCCACATTCAGTTGCTCAAGTTTTCGGACGAAAAGCTGTAGAGGCCGTATGGAGATATGGCAGGGTTCGATCAGATACGTGCGGTATTGTACAGATCAGGATCGGACGGATTATACTAGCAGGCTTTGGTTTAAGCCGGATCCTAGTATAGTACAGTGTAGAGTTTGTCTTATTGTATTTGTATTCGGTCGGAATACAGATGCGGGTGTGTATGCACAGTAGCGGGGTTTTCCTGTAATTTATTACGGGACCAGTTTTCTAGAGTTGCCAGTTTGCTTTCCGTTTCGGCCATTTTCATTTGTATCTTTCAATGGCTGAAGATTGGTGGAGGAGGGCTTATTTGCATTTGTGCAAATTAGCTATTTGGAGGGTTGTCTTCGCATACTTTTATATCATGATGGTTTCATGATGGAGCCCCATCCCTTGACCTTCCATGGTTCATGATTGCTTGACTTTTTGTAGCAATCATGGTTGTTGATTAGTTGATGGAGTGTGGTTTTGCTAGTGATGATGATTCTTGCATGATGACCATTCCTTTCACTTGCATTATTCTTGTGGCTATCCTTTTTCACTCCTCACTCTCCTTCATTCTCTCCTCTCCTATAGCCATGGCCGGCCAAGCTCCAAGGGGGTTGTCCCAATTTTGTGCAAGGGGATTTTTGGTCTTTTAGCTTCACAAAATCCCATAGTTCCACCTCCAAAGTATAGTTCATTCCTCCACCAAATGGCAAACTCCATAACCCCAAATGAGACATGGTTCTACACCATTCTGCAGCAAACCTTGGGCACGTCGACTCGCCAGCTTCGTGCCCGAGTTGCCTCGGTATAGAGGTGGGAGCCCGTAAAAGAAGCCGGCGACGTGGTGCCCTTCCGGCGACGAGGTGGAGACCGGAGCTTCCGCGGGAGATCGGGACGACGAGGAGAAGACCGGAGGACACGGATCAGTCGGTATATCTCTCTTCCCCATCTTGTAGTTAGCTAGGACTAGTTAATGGTACGATCCGGGTTTTAGTGCGCGGTGGTACCGGTTCAAGAAAAATTAAAGTTAACCATCGCTTCCGCATTTGGCCTCAGGATGGAGGCCGGGGCGCCGCCGTGCACTTACAGTGGTATCAGAGCCTCGCCATTAACATAGTCTAGCTTTGTCTAATGTGTCTTACATTTCCGATCGAACAATTTTCCAAAAACCGTATTTTTCTAAACAACAGTTTTCTGTCGAAATTTTTTTGTCTCGAAAAATTTTTCAGGTAGTCTCAGAATACTGTGCATGGAATTATAAGCCTACTGTAAAAATTTGGTGGCGAGATCTCATTATTCGACCGTGGCACCGCGGCCAAACCCATGCTTGGGCCGTGGTTCCGCCGCTGTTTTGAGTGATCAGTGCACTATTTTTTTACAGATGCCTCCAGTGATGAAAATAGGGGTTTTGGAATATTAATTTTGGGCCCAGAATTTCTTGATGTGCTAAAGTAGTACTTGGGGGCCCACTTGGTAAATTTGATCGATCGGATATTTAAAACACATTATTTCACAGTATTTACATTATATCTGCCACCGTGAATGTCACTTGATCGGTAAATCCTGTCTAACTGCTATAGCCCGGTTAGACGGATTTGCGAACGTGACATTCACGTTGATGTTTTGTGATTTTGCTGTGATGTTGCGGATCGGTCGTGGGGGATAGCCTGGATGCAATGCTAGTAAAGTTGTGGTTGTATTATGTACATTTGATATTGCGGGGCGAGCGTCCGACATGTGGACTGCCGTCACTGCCTGTTTGTATTATTATTTTGGGGCACGACTAGGTTGCGGTCGATGTACCCGTTGTATGTATATTTTACTTTCTGTACTAGGTTTACCCCGCGGAGGGGTGCACGGATAGCCGGGTTCTAGAGGGCAACAAGCCCGCATCTCATGGCATTGAGACGGAGGGGGCTTCACTCTAGAATTGGCGGGCTATTCGCCGCACTCGTAGGGGGTACAGGTTGACCCAGGAGGGATGCCCAAGTTACCGGATTCCGTGAAGTGCCGGGTGGCCCATTCGCATTGCTGAAAGGGGCTGCCTCGCTTCAGGATTTGGCAGGTAACTTGCCGCGCCCGTAGGGGTCTAGGATTTCATTGCACAGGCTATCCACACGACCAGGGGAACGTCGGGTTTCAGCGGCTCTGTGAAACCCGGGGATCCCAGATATCTGTATTGTTCTGTGATGCTGTACATTTCTGTGATGTTGCATTTTATCACGCCTTGAGCGAAATATAATATATTGGTATATATATTAGTAGATGTTGTATATGTTTTGCATCCGCGCTAGTCCAGTCCCCACTCTGTCGTTAGTTAGCTAACCTAACGGGTAATGACGGGACCCAGTGGCGAATGTGGATGGCATATACGTACATCAGTATATTTTCGTTCTTTGGGGTGTGATCAATTGATGGGACTGCGTTGATTCGGATCAATGCAAGTTAAAAACAAACCTAATCTGATGTTGTTGGAACACTTTTCAAAAAGCTGTTATTTGCAAGGACGTTCACTTTTTTTTTGCACAGTGGTATTCAGTTGGAATATCCTGCTCCTTAGTCGACGAGGCAAGGGCCAAGATCCCTTCACCGGGAGTGACCCCTTGGACAAAAGTTTCCGTCAGGGCAATAACTTCACTATAGCCGATCACTTTTGCTTTGCATCGTGGTATTCAGTTGGAATATCCTGCACCTCATTCTACGGGGAAAGAGCCGAGATCCCTTCACCGGGAGTAACCTCTTTAGCGAAGGTTTTCGTCACTATATTTTTAAAAAAGCTATCCGTTCCTTCAATGATATCAAGTTCATTACGTTAAAGGTTTTCGCCAGAAACCATTCGTAGCCCTCCGTCGTTTCATATGGGTGGTCAATAGTATTCAAGCTGTGTATGTTGGCCAAAGTCAAGGCACAGTGATTGGTAGCTATTGGGTATTCATATGCAGCATAGATAGATGCGTTGGTTTGGGGCAGTCGTACTACTATTTTGGCCAAAGTCAAGGGTATGTACCGGTGGACTCAAATTAACCTGGAGGATGACGGGTAGAACTTGACATGTGACTTATGATATGTTGGCCAAAGTCAAGGTCATAAGAGCATGGGGCAGAAATCACATCGGGAATTTCTAAAGAAACTGAAACTTGTCAGATATGCGCATACCTTCTGGAGTGTGACACCGTGAGTGGATTCCGTCACGTTATCATGCGATGATAGTTGGATCCCGATTCCCACTGATAAGTTAGTTTACTCCTCGGGTGACCCCGACTAATTCTTCTTTCAGGTTTGGAGGAGAATTTGAGGAGATAGTGGGAGGTTTCCAGATTAGATAAATTGGTAACCATTCTGATCTAGGTTAGAGTGCACGCTGAGTGTTTCTTTTCTCTCTCTCTTTGGCAGCGACCATTGACCCGACTCTAAGACAATGACTCAGTGACCAAGTTGACCGAACCTTCTTAACACTGGCTTTTGGATTGTCAGAGTTGTAGACCTCATTGCCACTCCTACTTTTACCCTTTTCTCCAGGACACCCCGTATTACTACGAACGTCCACTTCCATTGGACAAAACCATCGTATGGTTATATACGAACTCGAAGGGATTTATTCGAGGATGGTTTCCGGTTCTGGAGAAAACGGATAGGACTATTCAGTTGTCTTTTCCTTTTACCTTCTCTCAGGTTGCGAGTACTCCTTGGTTTAGGAGATAGTACACCTATTACGCAAATTGGATAGTCTTCTTCCAAACCTTAGGCTGGTGCCGAACGGTGGGGAATGAAGAAAACCAATTAGCATAATGATAGTGTGCAGAAGGTATTAAATTAAGACAAATAAAGGGATTAGTAAAAGGGCAAAGTAAATTGCGACTGATATTCACGACCAAACCAAGTTTTTCGTTACCACTCCCACATCACCTTTGTATTTCTCCAGGACACTCCGTATCGCTACGAAGATCCACAGTTTATTGGATATTCCATCGTATGGTTATATACGAACTCGAAAGGAACTTGTTCCAGTTCGGGGATGGATTCTGGTTCAGGAGAAATAGGAATAAGGTTTATTCAGGTGTCTTTTATCTTCACCTTCTCTCGCATTGCGAGTGTTCCTAGGATTGGGACAGTACACCCATTATGCTTATTGGATAGTCTTCTTCCAAACCATAGGCTGGTGCCGAACGGTAGGGAAGGAAGAAAACCATTTGGCCTAAAGGGATGTTCAGAAGGTAATGACTAAAGACATATAAAGGGATTTGGAGAGGTGGCAAAGAATTATACGATTGCAGTCGTGAATCTGGAAGAGGCATTACTAGGAATACCGGGATACCCTATCGAAACATTTCAATGTTTCAGTGCCACTGTGTACTGTTAAAAGAAAACTGATTTCCCAATTAGACACTTGCTCCAGGGTAAGTATTTACCAGGTTTGATTCTCACATCTGTATGGTTTTATAGATGATGAGTGGGAGTAAGTTATTGGGAATTGGGTGATTGTCCTCATTATATTGGGATTCGTTGTAATCGGTGATATTTGAGGAAGTCACCTGGGTTGTTTGCCAGACGGCAAATATTTGGTTTTGAATATCCGCGGTTATGCACCAATTTCAAATTGATATATCTGTACGTCTATTTTTATAGAGTGAGATATACCTTTTTGAAATTATGTCCGTGACATTTACCTATATCAGTGGATGGTTAGGTAAGGAGCATTAAACGGCGGTGTAATTCTTCTTAACCATAAGTACAGTTTTCAACCTACAACACACAGGCAGTGAGTTTTCAGACTCAAGGGACTTATACAGAGTATTGTATGTTGTCCAGGGTCCATCAGGACAGAGGGGTTGGCCCTCGTACTATATTCGGTTTACTTATGACTTCTCTAGTTTTTAGACAAGTGTTTCGTGGAAACACAGGGTCCGAATTTTGAGAAGTTATAGGTATATGGATAAAGTAGAGAACCAGATGTTGCAAGTATCGGGATTCTTCAAAGTGATCGAAGATGTAGATACATGTGTATGGTATTCAGTTGATAGTAGTGATTCAGAGAACTTGCTTCTCTTTCAGGTTACTCATAATTGGAAGCATTCCTAAGTTGAGTAACATTGATCGGCCTCCTTCCATTTAGTTGACATGCACTGGAGATAGCTGCATGATTTTAATCTGGTTCATTTAAGATCAGTGCCTCTGGTTCTATATTGGATATAGAACAGTTCATATCTTAACATTGTTAAGGTACGGGGAGTCGTCTGGTTTATGATTAAAACCAGACACTGGACAACTCAAGGCACGTTTCTGTAATGGCTGTTTGTGGGTTGACCCAGGCTATGAAGAGGGTTGACTTTCTACCATCTGGAAGAACAATAGCGATATTGTTCTAAACTCGCCACATTTTTAATAAAAATGGATTTTTTCAGAAAAACAGTAGTGGGAGTATGGTAGAACTGGAAGTGATTCCAGAACCACAAACGATTACTGAAGATTTCATAGGAACCTAAAGATTCAATCTTGTTTGACATTCCATTGGCCACTCCGCAGATATGGTGGGTAACTTCAGGCACCCGAAAGGTACTTCGGTAGCCTCAAGGACGGTGACAGGGAAGTTCTTGTTTACCCACACTTACCGTTGCTGTTGTTCCAGACTGTGAGACCCGGCAGGAGGATGAGTATAGCGTCGTTCTAAACTGGCTTTAGAAGTGTACGTCTATATGACTCTGCCAGAGGGTTCTCATGATCAGTGGGAGCAGCGGAAGCATTGGTGGACAGGTGGCTTATGTCTATTTATAGACTAAAGCAGATATAGAGGAGATAGATCATCTATTTCTAATGTGACAGTCATAGGTTTGACTTCATCAGAATAGGGGATGGATCTGTTGAGAAGGCAGTAGGGTGTGATGTCATGGTATTTAGATGACATACACAGAGTAGGAAGTGATATTCCTATACTACGATCGGTTACACTTTGGTCGTCACACAGTGTTTTCTCCACACAGGACTTGGATATTATATCAAACATTCTGGTTACTGGATCTATGGTTTTAGATCCAGATTTGGGTGGTTTCCCAATCAGGATACTTAGACAGCATTCTAAGAGTATTTAGAATGGACGACTCCTGGCACGGTAGTGTACCTGCAGGTGATGGAGTCACCCTCTCTAAAGATGTCTTACAGACTAAAGGGGAGAGGGATGTGCATGATTGGCAGATCACTTGCTCAGGCAATTGAGTCAATCATGAGATGTCAAGTACCACACCAGATGTTGCTCTTGCACTAGATGCAATAAGTTGATATTAATCCAATCCTGGAGAAACAGTCGGAAGCAGTTTTAGAACATAAGTAGATGTTTTAGGGATATGATAACGACAGCCTCATTCGGGAGACAGTTATCATTCCAGGCTTCCAAGGTGACATGGACGACAAGGAGGTTGTCAGAGTTATAGTTTTTCTTTCTGACGAGGGGCAGTATTTTGGACAGCTGGTCCAAGGCAATACTGAGGGAGGCATGGCACAGGATACTGATTGAGTTCAGTTGACGATACTGTCTAAGAAGTTTGGATTTGGAGTTCATTTATGAGCTAGGTCCCATCAGACATCCAGACACATTCTAAGACAGGTATTGCTCATTTCGGGAGATGGCTTTCTCCGCGAACTTGAGAAATAGAGAGAGATAGAAAGAAACATCGAAGCGGATCCACTCACTGAGGCTATTCCTCGAACACAATAGTTTGGCAAACGAGTTTTGTGAGACTGACTAGTAGAGGAGTTGGGTGTTCGGTATCACACGGGCTGTGAGTATGCGACATCGAAATAATTAGTCATGAGTGCAAGTGGGAGATTGTTGGAGATAGTGCCCTCAGAGTCAATTATTGGATCACAGGCACGTGATTGCAATGATTGAGGGAGGACCTGTCCCAGTAGGACAGTCTTACTCGAGATGATAGTATGCTATCTGGTTTATCTTTATCATCGTGTACTGCTTTAGGTGACCAGACAGGCCACTATTACACGTTGATAGAGCCCCTAGGATTCATGCTTGACTGCCAGCAGTATGAGGGCGATCATATACGTGGGAGCTGGTAGTCTATAAGCACATCCTTAAAAGGTCCCTAGTCGTGGGGGTTTCGAGACAGGGCATCGATACTCCAGAGTAGACTAGTGTATACAGTCGAGACCCCGACGAGGGGCGGTGGCCGGTCTCACAAGCCACTGGTGTCAGTTGGTTCACCTAAGATGTATACAGGTGCTCATTGGGTTATGAGTACACCGGACAGGACTCGCCGGGAACATGTTAGTTGGTCTTATACCTGACGTCAGATAGCAGTTCCCTGGTGACATGTGTACAGGTTAGTTCATCGACCTGAGGATCGTCATTTGTCTCGTGTGAGTTCCCACTGTACTTTGATTACTACCCTACCACGTGATTGTTAGAGGTTGTGCGTGTTCAAGTTTTAGTTTAAATACCGCAATCAAGACGGTTTCGCTTGTAGCTAGCCGGTTGAGTACGGGTCGTCCGCAGGGAGATGGGAGTGTTTTTCTATGTGTTTTAACGAGTTAAGTCCGAGAGTTCATAGTTGTTTGTGATTATCTAAGTGTTAAGTTGATGTTTTAAAGAGAGCTTGTTAGGGTTAGGATTAGGTTAGTTTGAGTTAGGAGTCTCCACATCTTTCGTTGCCCCTCTTAATATCGGTGTTACGGTAATCGGCAACAACGGGGATTAGCACGACTAGGAAGGAACTTGTGAGTATAAGCTAGGCTTTCCAACGCATAAGTCCTTCCTTTTGGTGCTTGTCCGTCCGTTTTTGGCTCTTAGCCATAACCTCCGGTTAATTCAACCACAACCGGTCTCACTACGGAATCACCGCTATCAGGTAGGATAAGGTGCCGTAAGGAGCGGATTGTGGTTCAATTAACGGGAGTCGATTTAAGCTGTTGGGCAAGGAAAGAGTGAGAGAGATTTCCTTCTCTCAAACTTCCCTTATCCTACCCTAACAAGTATGAATTACTCACACATCATGATACGGAAAAATAAAACAAAACAAAAGAGGAAGATAGAAAGAAGGAGATTAGAAGAATACGACTAGCTATTTGCGACCTCACCTTGGCGAGGATCGAGCGTAAGCATCATTGTCGTATTAAGGATAAAGAAAAAGAGAGAAGAAAGAAACAACAAGAAAATAACAACAACTACTTAACAAATTAAAATTACAACAATTAACAAGATAAAGAGACAAGCATGATAATAAATGGTTCTTCTTTATTCATCACACTTCACTCATAAGCTCACTACAAGTTTCAATGGAGAAGAGGTGAGAAGAGGAAGAAGAAACACACTAAACTTAGCAAAATCAAAATACAAGAATGGACCCTTTCCTTCTCAAAGTTCTGGGCTATTTATAGGCTGGAGAATGGAAATCTAGGGCAACCATCAGAATACACATGAAAAGACCCAAATACCCCCCAAAGCCCATGCCCTGACTCCACTGTATGGCCGCGGATCCGCCGCCTATACCCCCTATTGGCCGCGGATCCGCGGCCCTATGGTGGAGTCAGGGTATGGTGCTTCTTGTACTGCCCTGATCTGCTGTCCCCTGTTGTCTGGTACATGTATTTTCTGAAAATACTTCCACATTTCTTCCAGAATTTCTGTTGAGGGAAAGGTGGACTTTTGTCAAGATTTTCTTGAGCTCCGCGTAGATTTCTTGGAACTTGTTGTTGCCATTGAGCCTTGTGCATGAAGGTGACAATCGATTTGCCATTTTGTCTTCCTAAACTGGTATCTGGCAACATACGGATGAAGAGCGGAGACCGTGTTTTATCTGTGATTGGCAGGAACCCGGATTTTGTCGTGTTTTCCATGAATTCCACCGTTTTAGAACCGAGAACCTGTATCCTGCAATTGACTAGCAAACACGGCTCAAGAGTATCTACCGATATGCAATGTGATAAAAATTGGGCGGTATGAAAATGCAAAAATCTGATATGAACAAATACCCCCAAACTTATCATTTGCTCGTCCCGAGCAAAGCCCATTTATTCACAAAAAATTTCCTAACCTCACTTTCGCAGGGAACGCGATTGCACTGAGCATGTGCAACAAGCCGTTAAACCTCTAGGTATCCCTAGTAGGAGGAGTGTTGTCTCCTGAGGGTTTTCAGCGGATACTACCCACAAAATCCGGTCAAGTTGGTTTTTGTAAAATAACTTAAGATTCAAACCCTAAAGTTTTGTTTCAGAAAATAACAATTCTATAATCCTAAGTCTAGACCATCGAACCTTTATTTTTCACACCTCGCTTCTTATTTAACTACAGATTTTATATGTCTTTACGTGCAGTGCAAATAGTGTCGTTAAGTTCCCGAAAGATCGAATAAAGTCATCATGTTTCACAATAAAGCCAAGATAACAATTTTAAAAGGATCACATAAGTTTTATAAAGAGTTAAGCATTTTTCAAGTTTCGTTTTCCAGTAAGGTTTCAACTTCAGAATTTCTATCTTCCTTAACAGGAAACTAAGTCGTATTCTTCACTCCACCTTTTTCTTGTTTTCATTTCATACACACCTCTGTGAACGTGCAATAGTCTTTATCATAGAATAAAACCTTCATATCTCCGTTAAAATTTTTTATAAAAAGCCTGTCTTTTATCAAGATTATTCTCACACAAAGAACCGTTAGGAATTTTAACTCGGAGAGAACACTTGCTTGACTTTGTTTTAGACTGGACTTTCTAGGCTTCTTAGCGAGCTTTGGGCCAATGCACCCAAACCAGTTGGTTTTAGGGCATTAGGTGTAGAAACACCCCAGCGGACTTAATTACTCAAGTTACCTAGGTCCAAAAACAAAAGACAGTTTGGCGTGAAAATCAGATGATTTAATACGAACGGAGATATGACCGGCAGTTCAATTATTTTTTTTTGGATAAAAGACGTGTTTAGTAGGTTTGGTGTGTAATCATTCCAATCATGTTTCAGATGGGTTATTTTTCAGACTTAGCTCCAATTACGGCATCAATAACATTCCTTCATATTCACTTTACTTCATAAACTATTCTTGACATTACTTATTTCAGAACAAACCTATTTGATCCTCAGAAAATCATTTATCTGTTTAAAAGTTTAAACATGAAAGACTTGCCATCTAATTCCCAAAATCTTACGACACGTGTAGTGTGATGTAAAGACGTATATCAGCTATAGTTAACTTCAAAGGAGAGTTATCTTTCAGGTTTTCAAAATCCAAACATAAGATTTAGTTATTCCTATTTTTTCAAACAAAAACCGTCGAATGTTGAATCAGAGTTCTTCCACAAGCTAACTTGACAAAAAAGTTTTTATATTTTTTAGAAAATTTTCAGATTTTTATGGATTTTATGGATTTAATATGCAGATGCAAAATATACATATGAATGCGAAGGTAAGAAATGCGTACCGAGCGTACCCCCAAACTTAAACTAGACAGTGCCCTCACTGTCCGTGCATGAAGAGAGCAGTTGAAGGGTCAAAATTGTCGGTTAGCGATACATAAATTTTTATTTGTTTTTGTTTTTGAAGAAAAGAAAAAGAATATACACAAATATATACAAAATGGTTTATACATACCCCCAAACTTATTTGGAACAGTGTCCACTGTTCTTGGCTGGATAACCGAAGTGTGGAGGTAGGCAGAGGAAGATTAGGCAGGGTAAACCGGCTCCTGTAAGAACAGGAGCTCCTCTGTTGGTTCGGCGCTAAGGTACGGTTTGCATCGGTGTCCGTTCACTTTGAAAAATGAACCGTCCTTTGGATTTTCCAAATCCACAGTGCCTTGCGGATACACATTCCGCACAAAATACGGCCCTTTCCAGCGAGATCTGAGCTTTCCAGGATGGAAGTGAAGTCGGGTGTCGTAAAGCAGTACCTGTTGACCAGGTACGAAGGTTTTGCGCAAAAGGTGTTTATCATGAAACACCTTCATTCGATTCTTAACGACAACCGCGTTATCGTAAGCCTCACCCCTAAGCTCATTCAGTTCGTTCAACTGCAGCTTCCGATGGCTGCCCGCATCTTCGAGAGACAGATTCAGCTCCTTTATCGCCCAAAATGCGCGATGCTCTATTTCGACAGGAAGGTGGCAGGCTTTTCCGTACACAAGCCGATAGGGAGACATGCCAAGGTCGGTCTTATAAGCGGTTCGAAATGCCCAAAGGGCATCAGTGAGTTTCAGCGACCAATCCTTACGGTTCTTGGAAACCGTCTTCTCCAGTATCTGCTTGATTTGCCGATTTGAAACTTCGGCCTGCCCGCAGGTTTGGGAGTGGTAGGGCGTAGAAAGCTTATGATTAATGGAGTATTTCCGCATCAAGGCTTCGAAGGTTTTATTGCAGAAATGACTTCCATTGTCGCTAATGATCGCTCGGGGGTGCCCAAACAGGGAGAAAATGTTTTCTTTAAGGAACCTAACGACAACCTTGTTGTCGTTAGTCCGGCTGGGCACAGCCTCGACCCATTTAGAGACGTAATCAACAGCGAGAAGGATGTACAAGTTCCCAAAAGAGCTGGGAAACAGCCCCATGAAATCTATCCCCCAAACATCGAAAATCTCCACAACCAAGATCGGTTGGAGCGGCATCTCGTTCCTCCGGGATATCCGGCCCATGTGTTGGCACCGGGAGCAAGTCTTGCAATAGTCATGAGCGTCTTTGAAGAGTTGTGGCCAGTAGAAACCACATTGCAAGATCTTCTCAGCTGTCTTTCTGGGCCCAAAATGCCCGCCACACGCTTGATCGTGGCAAAATGATAGCACACTCTTGAATTCCTCATCAGGGACACACCGACGAATAATCTGGTCGGGACAGTACTTGAACAAATAGGGTTCGTCCCAGTAAAAGTGTTTTACTTGGGATAAGAAGCGAAGTCTGTCCTGTCTTGACCATTCAGTCGGTAGTAATCCTGTGGCCAAATAGTTCACAATATCTGCGAACCAAGATTCGCAAGATACTGTCAAGAGCTGTTCATTCGGGAAAACGTCGTTGATTGGAATTGGAAGCGAAGGCGAAGAAGGAAGTCGTGAGAGATGGTCGGCAACTACGTTTTCACATCCTCGTTTGTCCTTAATGACAAGGTCAAACTCTTGAAGCAAGAGGATCCAACGTATTAACCGAGATTTTGCATCTTTCTTCGCAAAAAGATGGCGCAGAGCAGAATGGTCAGTGTAGACAATGACTGGAGAGCCGATGAGGTAGGGCCTGAACTTTTCTAAAGCAAATACAACAGCTAAGAATTCCTTCTCAGTTGTTGTATAATTGAGTTGTGCGTCGTTCAGGGTTCGGCTCGCATAATAGATTACGTGCGGCATCTTGTTGATGTGTTGTCCAAGGACAGCACCAATGGCAATGTCGGATGCATCGCACATAATCTCAAATGGGTGCGTCCAGTCAGGTGAGGAAAGAACGGGAGCAGAAGTGAGTGAGCGTTTTAGTGACTCGAATGCAGTCACACAGCTCGAGTCGAAGTCGAAAGGCGTATCCTTGGCCAGCAAAAGAGTCAAGGGCCTAGCAATCTTGCTAAAGTCCTTGATGAACCGTCTATAGAAACCGGCATGGCCAAGGAAGGCTCGGATATCTCTGACGCGTCGGGGAGGAGGCAGATTGGAAATGACCTCAATCTTTGCTTTGTCAACCTCTATGCCATTTTGCGAGATGATATGCCCTAAGACAATACCTTCGCGCACCATGAAATGGCATTTCTCCCAGTTCAAAGTGAGATTCTTGTCCTTACATCGGGTAAGGACAGCGTCAAGATGCAGCAAACACTCGTTGAAGGAATCGCCGAAGATGGAGAAGTCATCCATGAAAATCTCCAGAAATTTTTCCACCATGTCTGAGAAGATACCCATCATACACCGCTGGAAGGTAGCGGGCGCATTGCATAACCCAAAGGGCATGCGTCGATATGCAAACGTGCCGAAAGGACAAGTGAAGGTGGTCTTGTCCTGGACTTTTTCGGCGATGGGAATCTGATTATAGCCGGAGTAGCCATCAAGAAAGCAGTAGTACTCGTGTCCGGCCAATCGTTCAAGCATCTGGTCAATGAAAGGTAGCGGAAAGTGGTCTTTCCGCGTTGCGGCGTTGAGTTTTCTGTAATCAATGCAAACTCGCCACCCAGTTTGGGTGCGAGTAGGGATTAACTCGTTCGCCTCGTTAGTGATGACCGTGATGCCCGACTTCTTGGGGACAACATGAATGGGGCTAACCCACTGGCTATCAGAGATAGGGTAAATGATACCACTATCTAGACATTTTACGATCTCCTTCTTCACAGCCTCCTTCATGACTGGATTAAGACGTCTTTGTGGATCCCGGGCTGGTTTGGCATCATCCATCAGATGAATGTGATGCTCAACGATCAGGGGACTAATCCCCTTGATGTCCGCCATGGACCAGCCAAAAGCTTGCCTGTTGCTGTGCAAGACCGCGAGAAGGGCTTTCTCTTGCTCAGGAGCTAAAGAAGCCGAGATGATGACAGGGAGGGTCTCGTTCACACCTAAGTAAGCGTACTTAAGGTGAGACGGCAACGGCTTGAGTTCGAGCGTTGGAGGTGAAACGATGGAAGGCAAGACTGGTGCAAAGGTCTCGAACTCAAAGGACTCCAGCAAAGGTTCAAAACGAGTGTAGGCAACCGAGTTGGATGGTTCAGGTAACTCATCCGGAAAGTCGAAGGATTCAAACTCGGGTTGTGCGCAGCTAAGATCGTTTGAAAATGTGAAACACTCGTAGTCGTTGTCGGGCGCAGAAACAGCAGCAGGTTCGAAGAGAAACGCACTAGTGGCGTCAAGATTATCATGATCAAACAGAAACTCCTCGAATTCACACTCTTCTGGGGTGATCTCCTGGATCGAGCAGACGTCCAGTATATGAGCATTAGGTTCGGCGGGTTGATTCCCCAACCTAAAAATGTTGAGTTCAATCGTCATATTTCCGAAAGAGAGGTTCATCGAACCATTGCGACAATTGATCACAACATTTGAGGTTGCGAGAAATGGGCGACCGAGTATCACCGGAATTTGATTCCGGGGGTTAGCTACAGGCTGTGTGTCTAATACAATGAAGTCAACGGGGAATATGAAATCCCCGACTCTTATCAACACATCCTCTAGCTCACCCCTAGGGTGGGTGATCGATCGGTCGGCCATTTGGAGAGTGCAGTACGTGGGTTTCAGCTCTCCGACGCCTAATTGCTCATATACTGAATACGGAAGCAGGTTAACACTGGCACCAAGATCTAATAGTGCGCGGTTGATGTTCTTATCCCCAATAGTAATTGAAATCGTAGGACAGCCAGGGTCCTTCCGTTTTTGTGGTAAAGATTGGGTAAGGGCATCACTCACAGTACTAGCCAAGAAAACTTTCTTGGGTACCTGAGACTTCCTCTTTTTCGTGCACAAGTCCTTTAAGATTTTCGCGTAAGACGGGACTTGTTGGACAGCATCTAAAAGAGGAATGTTAATGTTAACTTGCTTAAATAACTCCAGAATCTTCTCCATTTGTGGATTCTGTTTGTTAGACCTCAACCGGTTTGGAAATGGAACATTTTGAAAATTGGTTGAGTCTAATGCTGGAGGAGGGGATTGTGGAGTTGGAACGGATCCCAGAATAGGTGTCTTCGTGGAGTGAGAAGTGGGTCCGTTCAGAGCAGAAGAAGAGGGAGGGGAGCCTTGTGAAGAACGGAGAATAGGCTCAGAAGACGAAGAAGAAGAAGAAGAAGAAGAAGAAGAAGAAGCGGCGGCCGGGGTGTCATCGTTGATTCGTGTGCCAATGTTGTTTCGCAGCATCCTTCCCGATCTCAGTGTGGTCACGGCACTCACATTATGGTTCTGTTGTTCAAGAGCAACATGTACATTATGTGGGTGACCGGGATTTGGGAGTGGCTGGGACGGGAGCTTCCCCTTCTCTCGCTCGCTTAAGGCCGCGTTCAGCTGTGCAATCTGGGCCTCGATGGTCTTGATGCTTTGCCCGTGTGCGGCAGTGTGTTGCACTAAAGATTGAATGGAAGACTGGATGTTGGCGGTGGATTGAGTCGATTGTTTAACAAACGCCTCCAGATTTCGTTCGAGCGAGGAAACCTTATCGTTGTTTGACGGAACAAAGTCGTTTGGTGGAAAAGAATTGTTGGGTGCAAAGTTGTTCGTCTGATTTTGGAAAGGTTGGGGTTGGAAGGGCTGCTGATATTGATGTTGAGTTTGTTGTTGCGCTTGTTGTTGCGGCGGAGGGGCCCTTTGGAAATTGTTGCCTTGGAATTGATTCTGATTCTGATTCCAGGCGAAATTGGGGTGGTTCCTCCAACCGGGATTGTAGGTGGAAGAGTATGGATCATTCCTCGGTCTTTGCTGGAAGGCAGCATTAACCTGATCCTGTCCTTGCGAGGGTGGATTGTAAGGACACTCTTCGGTCAAGTGAGAAGGATCGGAACAACAAGCGCAGATGGTACGAAGGGGGAGAACAGGGGCAGGAGCAGGAGCAGAAAATTTGCTCTCTATCGCTTCAAGCTTTCTTGTTATTGCAGCCATTTCAGCTTTCATCGCAATAGAGACATCAAGTTGGTGGATTCCTACCCTAGACTGACCGGTAGAAGTGGAGGTAGAAGAAGAAGAAGTCGGTCTGGTGCTCTCCCATTGTAGCGTTTGCTCCGCAAGGTCGTCAAAGAATTGCCACGCTTCCTCGTCAGATTTGGATAGGAAGTGGCCCTGACAGATGGTTTCCAACAACTGCTTCGTTGCTGGGTTCAGTCCCTCGTATAAGGTTTGGCAGAGTTGCCATTTCTCTATACCGTGGTGAGGACACTGAACAAGAAGGTCTTTGTATCGGTCAAAGCACTTCCAGAAAGGTTCAGAAGGAAGCTGGGAGAATTGGTTGATTTCATTTCGAATCCTTGCGGTTTTATGATTCGGATAGAATTTTTTCAGAAATGCTTTAACAAACTCGTCCCAGCTGGTGATTGAGTGGGAAGCGGTGCTATACAGCCATTTTTCAGCAAGATCGCATAAAGTGAACGGAATGACCCGTAGACGTATAGCATCGTCCGACAGCTGGGTGGTTTTCATCATGGCACAGACGTTTTGAAATTTGTTGATGAAGATATAGGCATCTTCAGATTCAAGCCCATAAAAACGTGGAAGCATGTTGATGAAATGGGGCTTAATTTCAAAGTTGTCCCCATTGGCCGGAGGAAGAGAAAGGCAGGTGGGAAGTGCAGAACGGGTGGGATAGAAACGATCCTGGAGCGCAATTCGCTGTGGCGCTACAACAGGCGGAGGTGGTGGGAGATTGGTCTCCGTAGGAGGTGGAGCCAATCCAGCGGTGGTCAAAGAGATGTTCGGATTAAATCCCGACATCGCGGAAGAAGAGGTTGGTGAAGGTGAAGGTGAAGATGTATGAACAGAATTCCGGTCAACGTCGGAGTTGGCCGGCAAAGGATGGGGTGAAAGAGGAGTGGACGGAGTATCGACTTCGGAGTCGATCGCGTAGTCGGTAGCGACTAACGTAACGCGGACTAGACGGGCGCTAGTGTCCCGAGTCCAAGCGGACATACACTAAACGAGTTTAGTATAGTCAAAGCGGAGAAGGTGAGGGTAAGAAAACGTCAATTGAGAAAGGCGATGGGTGGTGGGTGAAAAATGGATTTGGCGACAAAAGGGCAAGTTTTTATAAAAGTTTTTGATTTTTTTTTCTTTTTTTTTTTAGAAAGATTTTTACAGAAATATGTACGGATATACGGCTTAAGCAATCACAAACAAGATATGCACAATCACACCTAGATCTAGGGTAACCTAGGTCTACTAGACCTGCTCCTGAACTTGATTGTCGAAGTTAAACAGTGTCGAGAAACGGGCTTAAAAATACACTGATCACGAGGCCAGGTAAGTGCAGAGATAAGGGGAGGTTGTCCAACGCTTTCGCGAAGTTCCTTAATTAAATAACCCTTTCTCTTTCGGCGGTTGCGCCTTTAACACTTTCCTAGACACCCCGTAAACAATATACCGTTAAGCGAGGTTCTAAACACGGTTTATCTTCTCCTAATGAGCGCGAAGTCCTTAGGGCTGAAGTCTAGTATTTTTTAATTTACAATGGACAATGCATATGCTTTGGTGATTTTTGGGGTCCTGGGAAGGGTGATGAAATCCCCACCCAATCTGGATTGGTTTCAAGCCCCTTAAGTCCGTATTAAAGAAATGCAAAGCAGTAACAAATCAACTGCAAACAATTTTTATTTTTGCGGTGCAAAGAATCCTGCACAAGAACAGTTTATTGGATGGGGGAGAAGAGTTTGCGCAAAGAAATCTGCAGAAAACACAATTTATTGGAGTCCAGAGGAGTGGGATAGAGAGGAGGAAAACTTACAGAGAAGATGGCAGCCCAAAGGCACCAAGTGGCCGCGGATCCGCGGCCTAAGCCCTCTATTGCCGCGGATCCGCGGCAGTAAGGGGAGATTGGTGCTTCAGTTTTGGTTTGGGTGCTGGAGTGGGTCTCCTCTGCTTGTCTGGATGTGTGGAATTCTGATTTGCTCACTGTATCTGCTCCAGATTTTTACAGTAGACCGGATGCTTCGTTTTGTCCGTCGCGGTGTAGCCGCGAAATGTGGGTCTATCTTCCCACGTCTTTGGCACTGTACTTGAACTCCGTATTATCCGACGTCTTTTGGCGCCGATCTTGAACTTCGTATTTTCCTGCACACTTGCATAAAAACTAATCAAGAATAACAAGATGGTTTATTACAATGTATATTTTTTTCGTTTTTTTTTTTGGTTATACTTATACTTACAAATTAACCCAAAATTACACAAGGAAATAAACTACCGTCTCCCCGGCAACGGCGCCATTTGATTGTTAGAGGTTGTGCGTGTTCAAGTTTTAGTTTAAATACCGCAATCAAGACGGTTTCGCTTGTAGCTAGCCGGTTGAGTACGGGTCGTCCGCAGGGAGATGGGAGTGTTTTTCTATGTGTTTTAACGAGTTAAGTCCGAGAGTTCAGAGTTGTTTGTGATTATCTAAGTGTTAAGTTGATGTTTTAAAGAGAGCTTGTTAGGGTTAGGATTAGGTTAGTTTGAGTTAGGAGTCTCCACATCTTTCGTTGCCCCTCTTAATATCGGTGTTACGGTAATCGGCAACAACGGGGATTAGCACGACTAGGAAGGAACTTGCGAGTATAAGCTAGGCTTTCCAACGCATAAGTCCTTCCTTTTGGTGCTTGTCCGTCCGTTCTTGGCTCTTAGCCATAACCTCCGGTTAATTCAACCACAACCGGTCTCACTACGGAATCACCGCTATCATGTAGGATAGGGTGCCGTAAGGAGCGGATTGTGGTTCAATTAACGGGAGTCGATTTAAGCTGTTGGGCAAGGAAAGAGTGAGAGAGATTTCCTTCTCTCAAACTTCCCTTATCCTACCCTAACAAGTATGAACTACTCACACATCATGATACGGAAAAATAAAACAAAACAAAAGAGGAAGATAGAAAGAAGGAGATTAGAAGAATACGACTAGCTATTTGCGACCTCACCTTGGCGAGGATCGAGCGTAAGCATCATTGTCGTATTAAGGATAAAGAAAAAGAGAGAAGAAAGAAACAACAAGAAAATAACAACAACTACTTAACAAATTAAAATTACAACAATTAACAAGATAAAGAGACAAGCATGATAATAAATGGTTCTTCTTTATTCATCACACTTCACTCATAAGCTCACTACAAGTTTCAATGGAAAAGAGGTGAGAAGAGGAAGAAGAAACACACTAAACTTAGAAAAATCAAAATACAAGAATGGACCCTTTCCTTCTCAAAGTTCTGGGCTATTTATAGGCTGGAGAATGGAAATCTAGGGCAACCATCAGAATACACATGAAAAGACCCAAATACCCCCCAAAGCCCATGCCCTGAATCTACTGTATGGCCGCGGATCCGCCGCCTATACCCCCTATTGGCCGCGGATCCGCGGCCCTATGGTGGAGTCAGGGTATGGTGCTTCTTGTACTGCCCTGATCTACTGTCCCCTGTTGTCTGGTACATGTATTTTCTGAAAATACTTCCACATTTCTTCCAGAATTTCTGTTGAGGGAAAGGTGGACTTTTGTCAAGATTTTCTTGAGCTCCGCGTAGATTTCTTGGAACTTGTTGTTGCCATTGAGCCTTGTGCGTGAAGGTGACAATCGATTTGCCATTTTATCTTCCTAAACTGGTATCTGGCAACATACGGATGAAGAGCGGAGACCGTGTTTTATCTGTGGTTGGCAGGAACCCGGATTTTGTCGTGTTTTCCATGAATTCCACCGTTTTAGAACAGAGAACCTGTATCCTGCAATTGACTAGCAAACACGGCTCAAGAGTATCTACCGATATGCAATGTGATAAAAATTGGGCGGTATGAAAATGCAAAAATCTGATATGAACACCACGCTCAAAGGAGACGTGCAAACAGGTTTTAGTTGGGTACAGTCCCGAGCCACATGGAGGCAGTGAGCGTATCTTCAGGGGTTCGTCTCTCCCGGTATTGGGGTTGAGGTCGCGCTGTGTCTAGGAGAGCCATTACACGAAGCCCTCAGCCGAGGCAGGAGATTTACTGGTAGGTATTCCATTAGTATCTCAGGGTGTTCTGGGCTACACTCCGACACGACTTGTACCGCTTTTGGGGGTCTGACTTTTACCAACCCCCTAGGCCCGCCATGCGATGCTCATAGACGAACGGACCGGACTGTACGGATATTGTCACTGACAGGCTCAGTAGGGTGTCAGGATGAGTTCGCTCATCGACGTCCCTTTTGGTCAATAGCTGGTGGCCCATTATGTATTGGCTTATACCTCTGACGTGCTAGTGGTTAAATCCACAACCAAGGTGTTGACGAGTCTTTAGAGTCCCCCACATTCAGTTGCTCAAGTTTTCGGGCGAAAAGCTGTAGAGGCCGTATGGAGATATGGCAGGGTTCGATGAGATACGTGCGGTATTGCACGGATCAGGATCGGACGGATTATACTAGCAGTCTTTGGTTTAAGCTGGATCTTAGTATAGTACAGTGTAGAGTTTGTGTCATTGCATTTGTATTCGGTTGGAATACAGATGCGGGTGTGTATGCACAGTAGCGGGGTTTTCCTGTAATTTATTACGGGACCAGTTTTCTGGAGTTGCCAGTTTTCTTTCCGTTTCGGCCATTTTCATTTGTATCTTTCAATGGCCGAAGATTGGTGGAGGAGGGCTTATTTGCATTTGTGCAAATTAGCTATTTGGAGGGTTGTCTTTGCATACTTTTGTATCATGATGGTTTCATGATGGAGCCCCATCCCTTGACCTTCCATGGTTCATGATTGCTTGACTTTTTGTAGCAATCATGGTTGTTGATTAGTTGATGGAGTGTGGTTTTGCTAGTGATGATGATTCTTGCATGATGACCATTCCTCTCACTTGCATTATTCTTGTGGCTATCCTTTTTCACTCCTCACTCTCCTTCATTCTCTCCTCTCCTATAGCCATGGCCGGCCAAGCTCCAAGGGGGCTGTCCCAATTTTGTGCAAGGGGAATTTTGGTCTTTTAGCTTCACAAAAATCCTATAGTTCCACCTCCAAAGTATAGTTCATTCCTCCACCAAATGGCAAACTCCATAACCCCAAATGAGACATGGTTCTACACCATTCTGCAGCAAACCTTGGGCACGTCGACTCGCCAACTTCGTACCCGAGTTGCCTCGGTATAGAGGTGGGAGCCCGTAAAAGAAGCCGGCGACTTGGTTCCCTTCCGGTAACGAGGTGGAGACCGGAGATTCCGCGGGAGATCGGGACGACGACGAGAAGACCGAAGGACACGGATCAGTCGGTATATCTCTCTTCCCCATCTTATAGTTAGCTAGGACTAGTTAATGGTACGATCCGGGTTTTAGTGCGCGGTGGTGCCGGTTCAAGAAAAATTAAAGTTAACCATCGCTTCTGCATTTGGCCTCGGGATGGAAGCCGGGGCGCCGCCGTGCACTTACATGATAGGGGTGCTGAGTGAGTTGAAGGGGTTGCTGTGGTGGAGGAAGAGCCCTTTGAAATTGATTCGTGTTTGAAACCGTGTTTTGAGATTGTTGTTGGTTCCAAGCAAAATTCGGGTGATTCCTCCAACCCTGATTGTACGTGGAAGAATATGGATCATTTCGAGGTCTTTGAAATGCGGCATTAGAATGCTCGTGACCTTGAAACGCAGAGTTTAATGGACATTCTTCCGTTAAATGAGACGGATCAGAACAACACCCACAAACAGTTTTGGGGAGCGACATTGGGTTTAGGAAGGCTGCTGCAAATTTGTGTTCCATAGCGTCGAGCTTCTTTTGCATTGCTGCCATCTCAGATCGAACACCTATGGACACATCTATTTGGTGTATGCCACCCCTATTCAATGGTTGGGTTCCACTCTCCCACTGTAGTGATTTTTCAGCGAACTCTTCTAAATACTTCCAAGCTTCCCCATCATCTTTGGTCATAAAAGTACCTTGACACATGTTTTCAAGGCTCTGTTTAGTGTTTGGGTTAATGCCCTTATAAATGATTCGGCACAATTCCCATCTCGGGATGCCGTGATGAGGACACTGAACCAATAGATCCTTGAAACGTTCAAAGCATTTTGAAAATGGTTCAGTAGGGAGCTGGGCAAATTGATTCAGTTCGCTACGGATTCGAGCTGTCTTTTGTATTGAGTAAAATTTCTTAAGGAATGCCGCAACGAATTCTTCCCAATTCGTAATAGAGTGTGCGGTAGTGTTATATAGCCACTTCTCGGCTATATCGCACAAAGTAAATGGAAGAAGTCGTAGACGCATAGCATCCACTGAAAGTTGTGACGTACCCATCATTGCGCATACGTTTTCAAATTTGGTAATGAAAACGTTAGCGTCCTCAGTCTCGAGTCCGTGGAATTTGGGTAAAAGATTGATATACTGGGGCTTAATCTCAAAGTTATCCTCGTTGGCTGGTGGTGTGGATAAGCAGGTCGAAAGAGGACCTCGAATAGGGTAGCACCTCTCCTGGAAAGAGATGCGGGGTGGATTCTGCGCACCAACGGACGGCGGCAGATTAGGGTTAAAGAAGTTTGATGGATTCGGATCCATCGGTGTGGGTGTGGTGGTGGGTAAAGGAAAGCTAAATGGAGAAATATCGACTTCGGAGTCGATAGGAGGTACGCGGACTAAACGGGCACTAGAATCCCGTGTCCATCCTATCTTGCACTAAAAATGGGTTAGTACAAGTGGCAGCGTTGACTTATAATTAGGGGTATGAATGAACGCGGTGTTTGCTTTGAAAAAGGGACGGATTTTTAAAAAAATGATGCGACACAACAAATGCAGCAACAAAGACCCTAGAATCTAGTGGTCACCTAGGTCCGGCTCTAGACCGCTCCTAACTGCCAAAAGACAAGTCGCGGGATAGAATCCTCCACTGCCTCTTTGTCCCCTATGGCCGGATAAGTGCCAGGTAAGTGGGAAGGTACTCCACTACGTAAGTAGTGGGCCTAATTAAAAACCACTGGCCTTAGACACACTTGTCTAGGCACCACAAGAAAACGCGGATAAGCAATGAATTACCCACGGCCTTCTTCTGTCCTAATTGAGCTCGACGGTCCTTAGAGTCATCTCTAGATATTTTTTAGTTAATGTGGGTCAATGCGGATGCAAGTTTTGCGATTTTCGGGGCCTAGAAACGGTAATGAAATCCCCACCTAATTTGGATTTGGCCGTGCCCCTTAATATCCGTATTTAGAATGCAAACAACCAAAAAACAAAATCACGCACAAATTTAATTTTGCAATTTGCGAGCAGCGATTATTTGCAAAGAAACCTGCAGAAATTATTAGTTGGAGCTAAAAAGAGAAGAGAGGAGAAGGTAAGAAATCACCTGAAGCAAAAATTTTGCAGAGATCCCTCCAAGATGCCGCGGTTCCGCCGCATATGGGTGCTTAAACCGTGATTCCGCGGTTGTCTGTGCAGATCACTGCACCAAAATTCTTCAGAGAGCTTCTGTAGACTCCCTCTGCTCTCTGGTATATTCCAAAATTTTTTTCCAATTTCCAGCAATCTCCAGATCTCCTTGCAATGAACCACAACAAATCGTTTAGGGTTTGCACGAATTTTGATCTCAAAAATCACAGTGGAATAAATCTTTCAATTCAACTTTAATATGAAACGAATTAGCGCGTGATCCCCGGCAACGGCGCCATTTGATTTGAATGAATTCTCGGTTTGTGTTTATCAAAATGATCCCAAGCAACGGCGCCATTTGATTTGAGTGAAATTCTTGTTTGTGTGTAAAAGCATGTATCGAATCAATTGTTTCCCGATAACGGTTTCATTTGATCGATAATAGTATCATGTATCGGTATTTAGAAAATTGTATAAAGAAATCACAACCAAAGAATTATATTTGACCGCAATCAATTACGGTGTCAGTTGTAGATCGTAAGCGAGTGCGGATCGTCCACAGGGATTGTGCAATTCGTTTCAATGTTCGATTTGTTTGAATTAAAAAGTTAATCGAAAAGAAAAGAAAGCATGATTCAAGATTTATCAATTGTTTCAAGTGTCACTATTCTATTCAAGAATCAAGAAAATGATAAATAATCGAGAATCGGGTTTCGATGATATTTCCAACCAAATGTCAAGAATCTAAATGAGGCTCGTAGGAATCGATCGGATCTATAGATGTGATATAATCTCAAGATATCATGTTCTTGTCCTTCGAAGAATTGATACTAAATCGATGATGATCGACGAGAGTTAGGGCTTTCTCGTGAAACTAAGGTTTCAACATTTAACCCTTGTTCTTTCGTTGATACCATTCACATTCTAGCCTCTAGCAATTTCAAGAAACGATCGTAACTCCCCAATCTCGAGCGATATCATTCAAGAAAGAATCGCAACGAATTGGGTTGTCGGTTCTTGAACTTGCTAGGGTTTACAAAACTCGTAGGATTCAAGAATCGATTTAAGATATGTTACATCATCATTCTATTGATCGTCTCGACTCCTCGACGAGCGGAGTATTACTCAAACATCATCACACAGAAAGCATTCAAGAATTGAAAAGATATCATGATGCAAGAATTTAAAGAAAACAAGATAAAAGAATATCACCTTTTATTTATATCAACAATTTGATTACAGTCGCTCAATAACTACAAGAGGAAGAACTAAATTGTCGATCTGGCGTCGTTTTTCTCCGTGAGTCGTGGATCGGCTTAGACCACTTGCTCTGTTGAAGATCGGCTCCGCTCATAAAAGGTTGAAGGGCTTCTTGCACGATTTGGTACTCGGGATCTTGGCTTTTGTTTGGAATTAGGGTTAGGGTTTCACACAAGTCTTCTCACTAGACTTGTGGAAGAAGATGAAGAATGAGGTAGAATGGCTCTAGATTGGCTATTAAAATGAACTAATGGAGGGATCTATCCATCCTCTTTACTGTAAGTCCACGTTGCCCACCCCGGTACTTTCGGGGAGGCGGAAAACGGAATAAAAATCGAATTTTTATGAGCTTAGGCAACATGGACTAGACTTTAAAGGATCTTCGCTAAACAAAAACTTGCTAAAGCTAACTAGAAACTAGCTAAGTGCTAGAAAGGTTATACCTTTGGTCTTTATGTCCTTCTCTCCTTGCTCCTTGAAGTAGTGGAAGGAGGTCACCTTGTCGTCTTCTCCCGTCAAAGAAAGATCCACCCGAAAGCCTCAACCTTTGGCTTCAACTCCAAGCTAAAAGTAACTAGGATGCAAGAAGTGCTAGTCCTTGAACCCTAGATGAGAGTAAAGATGATCAAGAGAGGGTTTTTCTCAAGCTCAAGTGTTTCTCAACACATGAGAGGGAGAGAGCTTGAAGGAGAGGAAGAACAAGAGAGAGAAATGAAAATGATAGAATGAGAAAAATGTGAACCATTCTCACTAATATGTGTATATTATTTTAATTGAATAATTAGCTAGATAATTGTCATGGCTTATCATGACATGACCATTATCATTTCAATTTGCAAGGATCAAAAATCATCTTCCAAAAGAAATGATGATGGTCAAAGTGTCAACAAGGTCAACAAGTCAAGATGGGTCAAATGGTCAACAACCATAACCATGCACAATTATTAAACTAATATCAATTAACAATAATACACACATAAGCATTAGGGTTAATAAAATGACAATAGCCATTAACCCTAATCAAGGTCCTCTCCCTCAATCTCAAGCAACTGTGCATACGCACCCGCATTCGTGATCCGAGGAACACGAATACAATGAGAAAAACCAATCCCAAATCATATACTAGGATCCGGCTTAAACCAAAGCCCGCTAGTATAAACTGTTCGGACAGCAAACGTGCACAAGTGAGCGAATATGAACGAACCCTGTCGCAAAACCATGCGACCTCTGCTCAATTTGCCTAAAGGCGAATAGCTCTCTGTGTGGGACTCTAAAGACTCGACACTACGCTGGCAGTGGGTTTAACCACAGACCACAAGCGGCACTAGCTGTACGTAACGGTCCCCAGATAGATGTCGATAAGAAGACTGACGAGGTGAACCCCATCCGAACTCCTACTGAGCCTGTATGTGACAATCTCCGTACAGTCCGGTCTGTTCGTCTGATACATCGCATGGCGGGCCTAGGGGGGCGGTGAACGTCAGTCCCCTAATAGCGGTACAAGTCGTGTCGGAGTGTAGCCCAGAACACCCTGAGATAACACTGGAAACCTACCAGTATATCTCGCTTGCCCTGGCCAGGGACTACTCGTGTAATGGCTCTCCTGGACACAGCGCGATGTCAACCCCCAATACCGGGAGAGACGAATCCTGTCTAACCGTCATTGCCTCCAAGTGGTTCGGGACTGCACCCAAAAACTACCTGTTTGCACCCAAAAACTACCTGTTTGCACGACTCCTTTGAGCCGTGGTAGGGTAGTAATCAAAGTGCAGTGGGAACACACTCGAGACGAAGTGACAGTGTCAAGTCAGCGGACTAAGCTGTACTCATGTCACCTGGGAACTGATAACTGACGATAGGTATAATACCAACCAACAGTTCCCGACGAGTCCTGTCCAGTGTACTCGTAACCTAACGAGCACCCGCATACTATCTCAAGTACGACGCACTGACGGCTGTGGGACAGACCGTCTCCCACGCTGGGATGAGAAACGCATACGCTAGTCTACTCCGGAGTATCGATGCCCTGTCTCGATAGTCCAACGACTAGGGACCTGTATAAGGATGTGCTTATAGATCACCCAGCTCCCATGAGTGTGAGCGCCATCACAACGCTGGTAATCAAGCAAAGATCCTAATGGCTCTACTAATATGTATATCTGCAATATGCTAAAAGAAACACATGCACATATTAAAGCAGAGACAAACCAAGTAGCATACTACCATTTCGAGCAAGATTGTATGTACAACTGTGAATATCCCAAGCTTCCATCAAGTAATATACAAACTAGTATGATACAGTAATGGCCTCTAGGGCATATACACTAACAATCTCCCACTTGCACTAAGGCCATGTACTGACGTATCGAAGACCTATCATCTCGATGAGCCACTCGAACTGAGTCTGGGGCAAGGCCTTGGAGAATGGATCTGCTGTGTTATCCTCTGATGCAACTCTCCGAACCTCGATCTCCTGGCGATCCACGATCTCCCTGATCAGGTGATACCGCCTTAAGATGTGTCTGGATTTCTGATGGGACCTGGGTTCCTTCGCTAAAGCTATAGCCCCGTTGTTGTCGCAATACAGAGGTATTGGGTCAACAATGGACGGAACCACCTGAAGTTCTCTCAAGAACTTCCTCATCCAGACAGCTTCTTTTGCGGCATCAGATGCAGCGATGTATTCCGCTTCCATAGTCGAGTCAGCAACGGTTTCCTGTTTGGAGCTCTTCTAACACACCGCCCCTCCATTGAGGGTAAAGACAAAACCCGACATGGACTTGGAATCATCCTTGTCACTCTGGAAGCTGGAGTCAGCAAAGGCCTCAATCTGCAGGTCTTTTCCGCCATACACCAAGAACATCTCCTTAGTCCTTCTCAGGTACTTAAGAATGTTCTATACTGTTATCCAATGTTTCTCCCCAGGGTTTGACTGATACCTGCTTACCACACTCAGTGCATAATCCACATCCGGTCTGGTACACAACATCGCATACATTATAGAGCCTACCGCAGAAGCGTAGGGTATAACAGACATGCGATCCCTCTCCAAATCAGTCTTGGGAGACATCTCTTTGGAGAGGGTGATCCCGTGACAAGCCGGTAGATTACCGCGCTTAGAATCTTCCATACTGAATCTCTTCAGTATGGTGTCGATGTACCTGGACTGCGAAAGTCCTAATATCCTCTTGGATCTGTCATGATAGATCCGGATACCCAGAATGTATGAGGCATCACCCAGGTCTTTCATAGAGAACCTGTGTGACAAGAACCCCTTGACAGATTGTAGCATAGGAATGTCATTTCCTATTAAGAGAATGTCATCCACGTATAAAACGAGGAATACTACAGTTCTCGCTACAAATCTGCAGTAGATGCATGGTTCATCTGGATTTTTGATAAAGCCAAATTCCTTGACCGTCTCATCAAAACAGATGTTCCAACTCCGCGATGCCTGCTTCAGTCCATAAATGGACTTAAGCAACTTGCACACCTTTCCGCTGCTCCCACTCTGAATGAAACCCTCTGGCTGATCCATGTAGACACACTCCTCTAAATGTCCATTTAGAAAAGCTGTCTTTACGTCCATCTGCCAAATCTCATAATCGTGGAAGGCAGCAATGGCAAGAAGGATCCGAATGGATTTCAGCATAGCTACTGGAGAAAAGGTTTCGTCATAGTCCAAACCAGGTCGCTGACGAAAACCCTTTGCTACCAGTCTAGCTTTATAGGTCTCAACCTGTCCATCTACACCAATCTTCCTTTTGAAGATCCACTTGCATCCTACGGGTTTTACCTCATCTGGAGCAATGTCCAACGTCCATACTTTGTTGGTGTACATGGACTCCATTTCGGTCCGCATTGCATCCAGCCATTTTATCGAGTCGACGCTCTGAATGGCTTGCTGGAAGCTAGTAGGCTCATCACAATGTATGATGCAATCCACTCTATCCCCGTCAATGAGAAAACCGTAGTATCTCTCGGGCGGATGAGACTGCCTACTACTCCTGCGGAGTGGCGTGGGAATGTCCTGATCTTTCGAACCCTTTGGTTCTACTAATCTTTCAGTAATAGCTCGTGGTTCTGGAATTTCTTCCAGTTCTATTGCGCTCGCACTTAATTCTTTTTCTATGAACTGGTGTTCTAGAAAGTGGGCATGGCGAGAAACAAGGACTTTTTGTTCTTCTTCGCAATAGAAGTAATATCCCTTGGAGCTCTTTAGATATCCTACAAACTTGCACTGTACTGAGCGTGCCTCGAGCTTGTCCGCATGCTGCTTTTTTACAAAAGCTGGACATCCCCATTTCTTAATGTGATTAAGATAGGGTCTCTTCCCACACCACATCTGATATGGTGTAGTAGGCACAGTCTTAGTTGGAACTCAGTTCAAAAGGTATGCTGCTGATTCTAGCGCATATCCCCAGAACGATCGCGGCAACTCAGCGTTACTCATCATAGACCGTACCATATCCAATAGGGTTCGGTTCCGTCTCTCCGATACACCATTATGTTGCGGAGTGTATGGAGGAGTAAGCTGAGAGAGAATTCCATTCTCTTTTAAGTAACCCAGGAACTCGGCACTCAAGTATTCACCACCTCGATCAGATCTCAGTGTCTTTATACTTTTTCCTGTTTGTTTTTCTACTTCATTCTTATATTCCTGGAATTTTTCAAAAGCCTCGGATTTATGTTTCATTAAGAAGACATAACCGTACCTTTAAAAGTCATCCGTAAAAGTAATGAAGTAAGAATAACTGCTTCGTGCATGTGTAGACATTGGACCGTACACGTCGCTGTGTACGAGTCCCAAGAGCTCGCTCGCTCTTTCTCCGTGTCCAGTAAAAGGAGTCTTTGTCATCTTTCCTTTGAGACGGGATTGACAAGTTGCATACGATTGATATTCGAACGGATCCAAATATCCTTCTGCATGTAACTTAGTCAACCTTCTCTCATTGATGTGACCCAGTCTACAATGCTATAAGAAAGTTTTATTTATTTCTGGAGACTTTCTTTTGTGTGTATTCTGGACATTGAAAATCTGTGGTTGGTTTAATACGTATATACCGTTGTTCAATGTACCTGACCCAATCAAAACTTGATTAAGGTGAATGTTCACTACATTACTTACAAATGCAAATTCATAACCTTCTTTAGACAATAAAGATACAGAAATGATATTACAGGTTGCATTTGGTACATAATAACAACTACGCAAAACCAAAAAATGTCCATCCGACAATCCCAGGTGATAGTCCCCCACGGCCTCAGCATCCATGCTAGCACCGTTCGCAACTCTGAGGGTCATGTCACCTGTCTTCAAAACTCTACGCTTTCTCAACGCCTGCAAAGAATTACAGATATGAGATCCTGATCTGGTATCCAATACCCAGGATGTAGAGTTTATTGATAGACAGTTTTCAATAACATACACACCTGAAGCTGAAGCCGCAACTCGCTTCAAATCCTGTGTCCTGGCCTTCCAAGCCTTGCAATCCTGTTTCCAGTGACCACTTTTGTGACAATAGAAGCATTCTTCCTTCCCCACTAGCTTCCCCGCTATCTTTGTTGCTTTTCCTTTTCCCTTCGTATCCACTTTACTGACACCACCTTTTGGTTTGGCGGGGGCTTTCTTCTTCTTGCCCTTGGCTTTCGCCCTGGACCTAGAAGAGGAAGATCCTCCTACAAACAAAGTGGATGTCTCCCTACTCTTCTGTAGGGTGCCCTCAGCAGTCCTCAACATGTTCAGAAGTTCGGAAAGTTCAACCTCTTTTCCTTGCATGTTGAAGTTAAGAATGAACTGGGCGTAAGTGGAAGGAAGGGACTGGAGAATTAAATCAGTATAGAGTTCATTCTCCAATGTGGTCCCAAGGTCCGCGAGCTCCTCAATGTAGCCAATCATCTTAAGCACGTGTTCCGCTACCGATGATCCGACGGCCAACCTTGCCGAAAAAAGCTTCTTCGACATTTCGTATCTTGCGATACGAGACTGCTCTCCATACAGTTCTTTTGTATGGAGAAATATGGACTCTAGGTCCATATTCTCGTGCCTCCTCTGATGTTCGTTGTCCATCGAGGGAAGAACGAGGCATCTGGCCCTCGCGCAATCTATCTCCCATGTCTTACGGATTTCTACATCCGCGACGCTGGAGGTGGGACCTGGGACAGGGGGAGCTTTGGTGGTAAGTACATACCCCAACTTGTCATAAGTGATTGCCATCTTGACATTCCTGAGCCAATCTTTGTAGTTTGGCCCTGTCAGTTTATTTTTATCTAGTAATAACTTAAGTCCGGTCATGTTGAATGGTCGCTGCAATTAGGAGAGAGAAAAGAAACACTTTAGCATGATGCTCTTGCAAGTTTAGAGTGGTTTTTAGTTTGTTTAAACTGGATGGCTCCCACTGTCTCTCGAATCCCTTCTCAAACTGTAAAGAAAAGGATTAGTCAGGATCAATCTCACCGTACAATACTTGCTTAACCGTTCAGCCAGGCCAGTGTCGCTACTTCGAGGGAGGTTTTCCAACGCTTTCGCGAAGTTCCTTAATTAAGTAACCTCTTTTCCCTGTGGGCGTAGCCCCGCTAACACCTTTCTAGACACATACTAAGTTTATAGCATTGATCGTTAAGTGAGAGTTTTCCCGAGGAGTAGCATATACTCACAGTAGGACCGGGATCCAAATATCATCGCGTGATAAAACCGAAGGAATCCTACCAGAATCATCACACTCCAAATGGTATGCAGCGCTAGCAAGTTTCAGTACTTATGAAACTCCCGATGTGGATTTTTGCCCCATGCTCTTATGACCTTGACTTTGGCCAAAATATCATAAGTCACATGTCAAGTTCTACCTGTCATTCTCCTGGTTAATTTGGACCCACCCGTACTTACCCTTGACTTTGGCCAAAATGGCAGCACGACTGTCCCAAACCAACGCATCTATCTATGCTGCACATGAATACCCAATAGCTACCAATCACTATGCCTTGACTTTGGCCAAAATACATAGCTTGAATACTTTTTGACCATTCATGTGGAATGACGGAGGGCTACGGATGGTTTTGGCGAAACCGTGAACGTAGTGAACTTGATATAATCGATGGAACGAGATAGCTTTTAAAAGGAGTGGTTCAAGCTCCGCGTTTAAAAGTTTAGTTTTGAAAAGAACCGAGTGGTTTTCAAAGTGTTCCAATCGACTTTTACTTGGTTTATTTTCTTGCATTAGTTCTTTTAATGCGTCCCATCATTTATTCCTACCATTGCAGAAAACAACCAAAATATGACGTACGCTTATGCCATTCGCATTCGCCACGGGGCCCCGTCATCACCCGTTAGGTTACTTAACTAACGACAGAGCGGGGGCTGGGCTAGCGCGGCTGTAAAACATAAGCAACGCCTAAATAGTTATTATATATAAATATATAGCAATGATAGACATTACAGATCACAGATGAATACATTGGATATACTAGGAACCCGCAATCCGTTCGAGCCTGCAACGAAAAGCGGATTACACGGTCGCGGTGAATAGCCAAATACCCCACCCAAGACCCCTACGGGTGCGGCAAACTACCCGCCAAGTACCCGAAGCGAAGCAACCTCCCTCAACACAGTGAGTAGGCCACTCGGCACTTCGAGATACCCGGTAGTTTGTGCACCCCCTCCATGGGTCTATCCTAGGAGCAAAAACAGTAAAAAGAATTATAAAATGACAGCTACAACCCCAACCCGGTTGTGCGGCCATACAAATAATAATATTACATCAATTTACATGTTACAATGAATGAAAGGAAAAACAACACTCATCTCACATCCACCCCGGCTATTCACCCGCGACAATCCAACCCATTCATATACACATACCAATATCAAACACAGATCACAGATATGTATAACCCCGACTAATCGACATATAGCGATTAGCCGACGTTCAATACATACAAACATCACAGATATAACCGTCATAGTCAAAATATAGTGAAGTTCGGAAAAAATACGGATTTATAGGCCCCCAAAAATAAATTTCTATTCTGGAAAATCTGGGCACATATAAACCATCTTAAAAATCCTAAAACCAAGCCATAAGAAAACTGCACCAAACTCAACTCAATGAAGAGTCCAAACGGCGGCGGTTCCGCGGCAATAGCTTGCTATTGCCGCGGAAACGCGGCGGTTTAGACGAATCACTGGACCGGGTTTGGTGGTTTTCTTTAAAAAACCCTGAGACGATTTTTGGTGTATAACAAATTTTGTTTTGACCAGAAAAATTTTTAACAGAAACTAGGGTTTTTGAAAACTCGGTTTTTGGATTTTTCTGTTTCGAACTTCGTTACACTTCACTACCTAGCTAGTTTACGTTTAGTTAGGCTCTGATACCACTGCAAGTCCACGTTGCCCACCCCGGTACTTTCGGGGAGGCGGAAAACGGAATAAAAATCGAATTTTTATGAGCTTAGGCAACATGGACTAGACTTTAAAGGATCTTCGCTAAACAAAAACTTGCAAAAGCTAACTAGAAACTAGCTAAGTGCTAGAAAGGTTATACCTTTGGCCTTTATGTCCTTCTCTCCTTGCTCCTTGAAGTAGTGGAAGGAGGTCACCTTGTCGTCTTCTCCCGTCAAAGAAAGATCCACCCGAAAGCCTCAACCTTTGGCTTCAACTCCAAGCTAGAAGTAACTAGGGTGCAAGAAGTGCTAGTCCTTGAACCCTAAATGAGAGTAAAGATGATCAAGAGAGGGTTTTTCTCAAGCTCAAGTGTTTCTCAACACATGAGAGGGAGAGAGCTTGAGGGAGAGGAAGAACAAGAGAGAGAAATGAAAATGATAGAATGAGAAAATTGTGAACCATTCTCACTAATATGTGTATATTATTTTAATTGAATAATTAGCTAAATAATTATCATGGCTTATCATGACATGACCATTATCATTTCAATTTGCAAAGATCAAAAAGCATTTTCCAAAAGAAATGATGATGGTCAAAGTGTCAACAAGGTCGACAAGTCAAGATAGGTCAAATGGTCAACAACCATAACCATGCACAATTATTAAACTAATATCAATTAACAATAATACACACATAAGCATTAGGGTTAATAAAATGACAATAGCCATTAACCCTAATCAAGGTCCTCTCCCTCAATCTTAAGCAACTGTGCATACGCACCCGCATTCGTGATCTGAGGAACACGAATACAATGAGAAAAACCAATCCCAAATCATATACTAGGATCCGGCTTAAACCAAAGCCCGCTAGTATAAACTGTTCGGACAGCAAACGTGCACAAGTGCGCGAATGTGAACGAACCCTGTCGCAAAACCATGCGACCTCTACTCAATTTGCCTAAAGGCGAATAGCTCTCTGTGTGGGACTCTAAAGACTAGACAGTACGCTGGAAGTGGGTTTAACCACAGACCGCAAGCGGCACTAGCTGTACGTAACGGTCCCCAGGTAGATGTCGATAAGAAGACTGACGAGGTGAACCACATCCGAACTCCTACTGAGCCTGTATGTGACAATCTCCGTACAGTCCGGTCTGTTCGTCTGATACATCGCATGGCGGGCCTAGGGGGGCGGTGAACGTCAGTCCCCTAATAGTGGTACAAGTCGTGTCGGAGTGTAGCCCAGAACACCCTGAGATAACACTGGAAACCTACCAGTATATCTCACTTGCCCTGGCCAGGGACTACTCGTGTAATGGCTCTCCTGGACACAGCGCGATGTCAACCCCCAATACCGGGAGAGACGAATCCTGTCTAACCGTCACTGCCTCCAAGTGCTTCGGGACTGCACCCAAAAACTACCTGTTTGCACGACTCCTTTGTGCCGTGGTAGGGTAGTAATCAAAGTGCAGTGGGAACACACTCGAGGCGAAGTGACAGTGTCAAGTCAGCGGACTAAGCTGTACTCATGTCACCTGGGAACTGATAACTGACGATAGGTATAATACCAACCAACAGTTCCCGACGAGTCCTGTCCAGTGTATACGTAACCTAACGAGCACCCGCATACTATCTCAAGTACGACGCACTGACGGCTGTGGGACAGACCGTCTCCCACGCTGGGATGAGAAATGCATACGCTAGTCTACTCCGGAGTATCGATGCCCTATCTCGATAGTCCAACGACTAGGGACCTGTATAAGGATGTGCTTATAGATCACCCAGCTCCCACGAGTGTGAGCGCCATCACAACGCTGGTAATCAAGCAAAGATCCTAAGGGCTCTACTAATATGTATATCTGCAATATGCTAAAAGAAACACATGCACATATTAAAGCAGAGACAAACCAAGTAGCATACTACCATTTCGAGCAAGATTGTATGTACAACTGTGAATATCCCAAGCTTCCATCAAGTAATATACAAACTAGTATGATACAGTAATGGCCTCTAGGGCATATACACTAACATTTACAAGTGAGTCTAGGGTCTTATTTATAGATCTCCCAAACCCTAGGTCTAGGTTTGAAATTACAATTCCCTCCAAAAGTTTGTTGAGGCTTCTAGAAGGTAGTTTGTTAGGAGCTAGCTTAGGCTTTAAGCTACGATTGTTTAAGCTTAGAAACCCTAGTTTGCTGATCTGGCAGAAGTCTCTGGAGTCTTCTGGAACTTGAAGTACATTTCTGAACTGTAGGAGCTGAGGTAAGAATTCTGCCGCAAAATTGGATGGATGATGTGGCAAGGCCGCCGTAGAACCGCGGCGGAAGACGGCCCCGGCCGCGGTTCCGCGGCCATGTGTTGGCTTCATGTCTTGGTTCTTCTGGTGTGGTCTTGGGCTAACATTTGGGGCTTTATCTGATGTGTTGATTTGTATTTTGCCCTTTGGATTGATACCAGAACTGAAATCATTGAGTTGGCGTAATGTTTGATCAGTACCATGTAAATTTTTGGTTTTTCTTCTGAGTTTTCCTGCATAGATCTCAAAACAAGTGTTGCGCAATATAGGGATGTTGCGATGCCATGAAATGCCGTTAATTTCCTTTATAGTGCCGGTTTTAGAGTCTAACACATGCAATCTGATATTTAACGACTGATTTGCTAATATGTGAAATATGAATGCCGAACACTTCTATATGAATGCAAATGATGAGGAAATTGCCGGCTAAAAGATGCAATATTTTCGACTAATCAGTGACCTCTTTAGTAAAACTAATAAAAGCCTCAAAATCACTCCATTTCAAAATTCACATGATTCTACAACGATATCAAGTTCATTACGTAATAGGTTTTCAGAAAAACCTGTCGTAGCCCTCCGTCATTTCAGATAAGTTGTATATAATATTCGTGCTGTATTTGTTGGCTTTCGTCAAGGTGTAGTGTGCGGTAGCTATATGCTGCTTATCTGTTGCATATGATGCGACTCGATTAGGGTAGTCGTACGGCTTTGTTGGCTTTCGTCAAGGGTCGTGCGGGTGGGTTTAATTCATTCAAGAAATGTATGGGTTGAACTTGACTAGCGGGCTATGGTTTGTTGGCTTTCGTCAAGGTCATAGCACGTTAGGGGCAAAATATTATCGGGAATTTCAAGTGTTGAAATTTGCAATGAGATTGCATACCTTCTATGAGATAGTTGGATCCCGATACCCACTGCGAGTAATTGTTACTCCCGGGAGAGTTTTACACAGGACAATTAGCCGATCAAGTAGGTGACTAGAAAGGTGTCAACGGGGTTACGCCTCTGGGAAAACGAGGTTTACTTTAATTAGGTCCGTGCGAAAGCACGGGAAACCTCCCTCAAAGTACCGACCTGGCCTGGCTGAAAGATTGGCGAAATTGTAGGGTGTAATTAATCCCGGCTAGTCTCTCCTTTTAGGGTTTGAAGGAAGATTTGATAAAAACAGTGGGAGCCATCCTGATTAGATAAAATAATAACCAATCTGATCTTGCAAGAGCATACGCTAAAGTGTTTTCTTCTCTCTCTCTCCAGGTAGCGACCATATCATGCCTTAATCAAGATAATTATATGGATGTATTGACCGAACCCGCATGTTATACTGTGCTGGGGAACGTTGGTTCCGTTCTTTCTTATAAAAGTTATAATACTGAACAGGATATAGGAGAATACCAGGATTCCCATACCACCCGAATGAAGAAAGTACATGTTGATGCATTTTCTTCGGGTGTGTTCGTTACAGAGAACTGTTTCTCCATTTGCTCTACGTCCTGGGTATTAGATACCGGGTCAGGATCCTATATATGTAATCAGTTACATGGGCTTAGGAAAGGTAGAGAACTTGGAGAAGGTGATAAAGACATAAGGGTTGGAAATGGTGCAATTGTTGCAGCTAAAACCGTCGGGGAATATCACCTTGTATTGCCAACTGGTAATACATTGATTCTGAACGAATGTTATTTCATGCCGAACCTGATATGCAACATTATATCGGTTTCTTTGTTGAGTAAAGAGGGATATAATTTTGTATTACAGGATAATGTTATGAACATTTTCCTAAACCAAAAGTTGGTTGGATCAGGCACGTTGTGCAATGGTATTTATGTTCTAAATCAATCAACAGTTCTGGGCATAACAAACACACACAAGAGGAAGAGTTCAGAACTGAACGAATCTTTCTTGTGGCATTGTAGACTGGGTCACATCAATGCGACATGACTAGCTAAGTTGCATAAAGATGGATATTTGAAACCGTTCGAATTTTCATCTTATGACACTTGCCAGTCATGTCTCAAAGGCAAGATGACCAAAACTCCGTTTACGGGACACGGAGAAAGAGTTACCGAACTCTTGGGACTGATACATAGTGATGTATGCGGTCCCATGTCTACACATGCCAGGGATGGTTCTTCGTACTTCATTACATTCACTGACGATCTCTCAAGATACGGACATGTGTTCTTAATAAGACACAAGTCTGAAGCTTTTGAGAAATTTAGAGAATATAAACAAGAAGTCGAGAACCAAACCAGAAAAAGTATTAAAATCCTACGATCTGATCGAGGAGGTGAATACTTGAGCAATGAATTCCTGGACTTCCTAAAAGAGAATGGGATTCTCTCTCAGCTGACTCCTCCATATACACCACAGCACAACGGTGTGTCAGAACGGAGGAACCGCACCCTATTAGATATAGTGCGCTCTATGATGAGAACAGCTGAGTTACCTATTTCCTTCTGGGGGTATGCGCTAGAGACAGCCATACATCTATTGAATATGGTCCCCACCAAATCTGTGCCTACCACTCTATATGAGATATGGAAAGGGAAGAAACCATGTCTTAACTATATAAGATATGGGGTTGTCCAGCCTATGTCAAACGACAAAATCCGGAAAAACTCGAGGCACGGTCTATTCTATGCAAATTTGTAGGATATCCTAAGAATTCACAAGGGTATATCTTCTACCACACTGAGGAACAAAGGGTGTTTGTTTCTCGGCATGCCACCTTTCTAGAAAAGGAATTTCTTGCAAAAGAGATTAGTGGTCATGAGGTAGAACTGGAAGAGGTTCCAGCTACAAAAGCTGCAACAGAAGATTTGGTGGAACCAGAGGATTCGGTAGTTCCCAACGAACCTCAGCCTCTCCGCCGATCTAGTAGGGTTCCTCACCCACCTAAGAGATACTACGGTTTTCTCATGGATGGTGGGAGCGAGGATTGCATCATGGTTTATGATGACCCAACTAGCTTCGAGCAGGCCATCACGAGTGGTGACTCAGTGAAATGGCTGGATGCAATGCGGTCCGGGATGGAATCCATGTACACCAACAAAGTATGGACTTTGGAAGATGTTCCTGAAGGGGTAAAACCCATTGGGAGCAAGTGGATCTTCAAGAAAAAACTTGGTGTAGATGGGAAAGTGGAGACTTTCAAAGCTAGACTTGTTGCAAATGGTTTTCGTCAAAGACCAGGTGTGGACTATGACGAAACCTTTTCTCCAGTGGCTATGCTTAAATCCATCCGGATCATGCTTGCCATCGCTGCATATCATGAGTACGAAATCTGGCAAATGGATCTTAAGACCGCCTTTCTAAACGGTGATTTAGAAGAGTGCGTGTACATGACTCAGCCAGAGGGCTTCGTAGATAGTGGGAGCAGCGGGAAGGTGTGCAAGCTGCTTAAATCCATTTATGGATTAAAGCAAGCATCGTGGAGTTGGAAAATCTGCTTTGACGTCGTTATCAAAGAGTTTGATTTCATCAAAAACGTAGATGAACCTTGTATCTACAAGAAGGTGGCAGAGAGTAAGGTTGTATTCCTCGTATTGTACGTGGATGACATACTCTTGATAGGAAATGACATTCCTATGCTGCAATCGGTCAAGCTCTTCTTATCACAAAGATTCTCAATGAAAGATCTAGGTGATGCCTCCTGCATACTGGGAATTATGATCTATAGAGATAGATCTAAAAGGATATTGAGATTGTCCTAATCCAGGTATATTGACACCATACTAAAGCGGTTAAGTATGGAAGAGTCCAAACGTGGGTTTTTACCCATGATCTCAGGGCTCACTCTCTCCAAAGAGATGTCTCCCAAGACTGATTTGGAGAGAGCTCGCATGCAAGGGATACCCTATGCTTCGGCTGTAGGCTCTATCATGTACGCGATGCTATAGACCAGACCCGATGTAGCATACTCACTAAGTGTAGTGAGTAGGTATCAAGCTGATCCTGGAGAGAGTCACTGGACAGCTGTGAAGAGCATTCTAAAGTACTTACGAAGGACTAAAGAGATGCTCTTGGTGTATGGTAACGGAGAACTCCAAGTGGAGTCCTTTACCGATTCGAGCTTCCAGAGTGATAAGGATGACTCTAAGTCGCAGTCGGGATTTGTCTTTACCCTTTACGGAGGGGCGGTTAGCTGGAAGAGTTCCAAGCAGGAAACTGTGGCAGACTCGACGATGGAGGTTGAATACATCGCTGCCAACGATGCTGCCAAAGAGGCTGTCTGGATCAAGAAGTTCATTACTGAACTTGGAGTGGTTCCATCCATTGAGCATCCAATACCTTTGTATTGCGATAATAATGGAGCGATGGCTTTGGCCAAGGAACCCAGGTCCCATCAGCGATCCAGGCATATTCTGAGGCGGTATCACCTGATCCGGGAGATAGTTGATCGCCGGGAGATCGAGGTCAGGAGGGTTGACACGAAGAACAACACAGCGGATCCACACACGAAGGCCATTCCCCAGATACAGTTTGAGAGACTCTTCGGGATGCTTGGTATGCGATACTAAAGCAGCTGGCCCTAGTGCAAGTGGGAGATTGTTAGTTGTATGTATGCCCTAGAGGCCAGTATTGTACAGATGATGTATATTATATTGGATGCTTGCACATATATAGAGAGGACTTTCTTGCTCGATATGATAGTATGCTATCTGGTTACTCTTTATCTTAACATATATACTTGTCTCTTTATACTGTCTTATAGTTACATGTTGGTAAAGCCCTTAGGATGTGTACATGACTACCTAGACTATGATGCGGATCATACTAGTGGGGACATGGTAGTCCATAACTACATCCTTCAAGGTCCCTAGTCATGGGTGTATCGAGACGGGGCATCGATATACCAGTGTAGACTAGTGTATACGCTTCTCGACCCATAAGATGGGCGATGGATGATCCTATATCCATTGGTGTTTGACATCAGAGATGGTATACGGGTGCTCAATGGAGACTGGGTACACTGGACGGACTCGCCGAGAACTCCCAGATGGTATTATACCTCACGTCAGATGGCAGTTCTCTGGTGACACTTGTGCAGGTTAGTCTGTAGACCCGAGATCGTCATAGAGTCTTGTGTGATTCCCACTGTGCTTTGATTTCCACCTTACCACGTCTATGAGGGCGTGCAAAACGGTGGTTTTTGGGTACAGTCCCGAGTCACATGGTGGCAATGAGTGATAGGAGGGGTTTTGTCTCTCCCGGTATTGGGGGTTGATGTTGCGCTGTGCTCGATTGGCCGTAACAGGGAAGTCCCTGGCCAGGGCTGATTTAGAGATTTACTGGTAAGTGTTACCAGTAGTTTCTCGACCCGTTATGAGCCTCACATCGGTACGACTTATCCGTTATTGGGGTCTGACGATTACCACCCCTAGACTTGATATGCGACATATCAGACGAGGAGACCGGACTGTACGGGAAGTGTTACCGGCAGGCTTTTACAGGAGTTGGAGCGGGCTTGCTTGCTGATCTTCTGATCGCTCAATACCCGGGTAGTCGTTACGTCCAGCTAGTACCGCTGACGGCTTGTGGGTGCTTGATGTGATCATCACCTACTGTCGGCGTATTGACGAGTCTTTAGAGTCCTACATAGAGGTTTTACTGGCTCAGGAAAAACGAAATAGGAGCACGTATGTGATATGTGCGGGACCGAGAAAAATGCATGTATGTGATACCGTATTCTATTCTTGCGACTTTTTGTATCGGTCGGTTATATATGATATAGCCGGGTTATCGAATCAAGTGTTGATTCGATAAGTCGATACATTGGATGTTAGTCGGTTATATATGATATGACCGGATTATTAAATCAAGTGTTGATTTAATAATTTATTGTATAATTGTATATTTTATATACTAGTTTACATTAACACTTGTTCACTTTAGGTTTTTTCTCACATGTACACAACTTTAATATATATGTGATATATATTAAAATGTGTTTTCTTTTTTTTTGTATTATGGTTGATGATACACACGACTTGGGTGTATGAGACTTACACCATGCTATTTATTTATGTTGGATTTTAATATTCAAAGTAATTACAAAATTAGTGGAGGATTAGCTAAATGCTTGAAGCTTGTGGAAGCTTGTGGAAGCATTGACTAATTCCACTAAATTTGTTTTTACTATGGATATTTTTTAACCCAACCATAAGGATTAGCCAAGGGTTAAGTCTCTACAAGAGTTAGTAAATGATACTCACTCACCATGGTTAGCCTTCTCACTTGATCATTATACTCATCTCTTTCTTTTGTTCTTCTTCTACATTTTTAAAAAGAAAAAGCTTGCTAGGGTTTGATCCAAAGTGAGAAAGATTGTGAGAAATAAAATTCTAAAGAGAACCCACTTCCTATTTCTCCATCCTCTACTAGACTAGCACTTTAGTTTAGGGTGTTTGCTTCACTAATTCTCAAGTTAGTGAAGTAGAAGCTTTAGTTGGCATCCCCTCGACGTAGATCATCTTCGGCCTCGAAGACTTCGAGAAAGGACGCGTCTTTCGCCTCGTGAAGCCATGCAAGGGTCCGGGAGAACCACGATCGCAGCGAAGGGACTTCAACAAGGAGCTATAAAAGTGAAGGACCGATCTACAAAGGTTGTATTTCGTATTCACTTAGTCGTAAATGTAGTTTACTAGCATATGAAACCCTAATTTTCTAGCAACGATCTTGTTTAGGGTTATTCAGCACGGCTAAAATTTTAAACGGGCATGTTTGATGCTTCCTTAACCCTTGTTAGAGTGCCTAGTAACCCTACATACGGTAATCGACAACAATGGGGATTAGCACGACTAGGAAGAAACTTGCGAGTATAAGCTAGGCTTTCCAACGCTTAGTTCTTTCCTTTTGGTCCTTGTCCGTCCGTTTTTGGATCTCATCCTTAACCTCCGGTTAATTCAACCATAACCGGTCTCATTAGGGTATCACCGCTATCATGTAGGGTAGGGTGCCGTAGGGAGCGGATTGTGGTTCAATTAAAGGTTGTCCGAATCAAGATGTTGGGCAATGAAAAGAGTGAGAGAGATTTCCTTCTCTCAAACTTTCCTTATCCTACCCTAACAAGTGAGAAACTACTCACCCATTAAAAAGAAAAACAAAATAAAACAAGAAGGAACGTAGAATGAAATGAGTTTAGAAAATCACAACTAGCTATTTGAGACCTTACATTGGCAAGGATCATACTTAAGCATCATTGTTGTAAGGATAAAGGAAAAAAGAAAAAAGAAAGAAAGTAAACAACAAATAACAACAACTAGTTTAACAAATGAAAATTATAAGCAAATATAATAACACAACTACAAGACATAAAAGTTAATAAAAAGAACTCTTCTTTTATTCATCATCACTCATGAAGATCAACCAATATCAATGGAGAAAGATGAAGAGGAAGAAGAAACTACAAACTCTTATCCTAAAATCTAGTACAAAGAAAAAGCCCAATTTGCTTGGCTTGGAACTGGGCTATTTATAGGCAGATACATGAAACCCTAGGGATACAATCTGAGCCCAAATACAATTAGAAAACTACCCTAAAAAAATGATCCCCTAATGAGTTGACTCGGCCGCGGATCCGCGGCCTAAGTGCCATATTGGCCGCGGATCCGCTGCCCTTTTGTTGACTTAGAGGGTCGTATTTTCTGGGGTTCTCCATGTTGCTGCTCTCTTCTGTTTGGTACACTTGATTTCTCAGAATCTCTTCAGTTTTCTCCCAGATTTTCAGCAGTGCAAAAGATGAAATGATGTGGACTTTTGCCTTCATTTTCTTGAGCTCCGCGTTGAAGTCATGGATCTTGTGCTGCCCCTTGTCCTTTGTGTTAGTGTATATGCCCTAGAGGCCATTACTGTATCATACTAGTTTGTATATTACTTAATGGAAGCTTGGGATATTCACAGTTGTATATACAATCTTGCTCGAAATAGTAGTATGCTACTTGGTTTGTCTCTGCTTTAATATGTGCATGTGTTTCTTTTAGCATATTGCTGATATACATATTAGTGGAGCCCTTAGGATCTTTGCTTGATTACCAGCGTTGTGATGGCGCTCGCACTCGTGGGAGCTGGGTAATCTATAAGCACATCCTTATACAGGTCCCTGGTCGTTGGACTATCGAGACAGGGCATCGATACTCCGGAGTAGACTAGCGTATGCGCTTCTCATCCCAGTGTGGGAGACGGTCTGTCCCACAGCCGTTAGTACGTCATACTTGGGATAGTATGCGGGTGCTCGTTAGGTTACGAGTACACTGGACAGGACTCGTCGGGAACTGTTGGTTGGTAATATACCTATCGTCAGTTATCAGTTCCCAGGTGACATGAGTACAGCTTAGTCCGTTGACTTGACACTGTCACTTCGCCTCGAGTGTGTTCCCACTGCACTTTGATTACTACCCTACCACGGCTCAAAAGAGTCGTGCAAACAGGTAGTTTTTGGGTGCAGTCCCGAAGCACTTGGAGGCAGTGACGGTTAGACAGGATTCGTCTCTCCCGGTATTGGGGGTTGACATCGCGCTGTGTCCAGGAGAGCCATTACACGAGTAGTCCCTGGCCAGGGCAAGCGAGATATACTGGTAGGTTTCCAGTGTTATCTCAGGGTGTTCTGGGCTACACTCCGACACGACTTGTACCGCTATTAGGGGACTGACGTTCACCGCCCCCCTAGGCCCGCCATGCGATGTATCAGACGAACAGACCGGACTGTACGGAGACTGTCACATACAGGCTCAGTAGGAGTGCAGATGGGGTTCACCTCGTCAGTCTTCTTATCGACATCTACCTGGGGACCGTTACGTACAGCTAGTGCCGCTTGTGGTCTGTGGTTAAACCCACTGCCAGCGTAGTGTCGAGTCTTTAGAGTCCCACACAGAGAGCTATTCGCCTTTAGGCAAAATGAGCAGAGGTCGCATGGTTTTGCGACAGGGTTCGTTCGCATCCGCGCACTTGTGCACGTTTGCTGTCCGGACAGTTTATACTAGCGGGCTTTGGTTTAAGCCGGATCCTAGTATATGATTTGAGATTGGTTTTTCTCAGAGTATTCGTGTTCCTCGGATCACGAATGCGGGTGCGTATGCACAGTTGCTTGAGATTGAGGGAGAGGACCTTGTTCAGGGTTAATGGCTATTGTCATTTTATTAACCCTATTGTTTTTGTGTGTATTATAGTTAATTGATAATTAGCTTAATAATTGTACATGGTTGTTGTTGTTGACCATTTGACTTCTTTGACTTGTTGACCTAGGTTGACACTTTGACCATCATCATTTCTTTTGGAAGATGCTCTTTGATCTTTGCAAATTGAAATGATAATGGTCATGTCATGATTTACCATGACAATTTTCAAGCCAATTATTCAATTAAAATAATGCACACATATTAGTGAGAATGGCTTACTAATAATTCATTCTCTCATATCATTTCTCTCTCTTGCTCATCCTCTCCCTCAAGCTCTCTCCCTCTCATGTGTTGAGAAACAAAAAGCTTGAGAAAAACCCTCACTTGATCTTCTCTACTCTCTTCTAGGGTTCAAGTCTTAGCATTTCTTGCACTCTAGTTACTCCTAGCTTGGAGTTGAAGCTAAAGGTCAAGGCTTTCAGGTGGATCCTTCTTTGACGGGAGAAGACAAGCAAGGTGACCTCTTTCTACCATTCCAAGGAGCAAGGAGAGAAGGACTTTGAGTTCAAGGTATAACCTTTCCATCACTTAGCTAGTTACTAGTTAGGGTTAGCTTGTTTTTGTTTAGCAAAGATCCTTAAAGCTTGGTCCATGTTGCCTATAGTTGATAAAAATCCAATTTTTATTATGTTTTCCGCCTCCCCGTAAGCACCGGGGTGGGCAACGTGGACTTACAGTGGTATCAGAGCCTAACTAAACATAAACTAGCTAAGTAGTAAAGTGTAACGAAGTTTCGAAACCGGAAAATCGAAAAACCAAACTCGCAAAACCCTAAGTTTCTGTTAATTTTTTTTCTGGTCAAAATAAAATTTGTTATACACCAAAAATTATCTCAGGGTTTTGTTAAGAACACCACCAAAAACGAGACAGAGAGTCGACCAAATGGCCGCGGATCCGCGGCAGTAGGAAGCTTTTGCGCCGCGCATCCGCGGTCGTCTTGTCTCCTCTCTGCCTCGATTTTGGTGCAGTGTATTTCTGTGTTGGTTTTGTGATTTTTAGGATATGTTATATGTGCCCAGATTTTCCAGAACTAAAATTTACTTTTGGGGGCCTATAAATCCGTATTTTTTCGGAACTTCACTACACTTTAACTATATCGGTTATATCTGTGATGCTTGTATGTATTGAACGTCGGCTAATCGCTATAAGTCGATTAGTCGGGGTTATACATCTCTGTGATCTGTGATTGTTATTGGTTTGTGGATATGAATGGATTGGATTGTCGCGGGTGAATAGCCGGGGTGGATGTGAGATGAGCGTTTTTTTTCTTTCATTCATTTGTAACATGTAAATTGATGTAATAATATTATTTGTATGGCCGCACAACCGGGTCGTGGTTGTAGCCGTCATTGTATAATTCTTTTTACTGTTTTTGCTCCTAGGATAGACCCATGGAGGGGGTGCACAAACTACCGGGTATCTCGAAGTGCCGAGTGGCCTACTCACGGTGGTGAGGGAGGTTGCTTCGCTTCGGGTGCTTGGCGGGTAGTTTGCCGCACCCGTAGGGGTCTTGGGTGGGGTATTGGCTATTCACCACGACCGTGTAATCCGCTTTACGTTGCAGGCTCGAACGCATTGCGGATTCCTAGTATATCCAATGTATTCATCTGTGATCTGTAATGTCTATCATTGCTATATATTTATATATGATAACTATTTAGGCGTTGCTTATGTTTTACAGCCGCGCTAGCCCAGCCCCCGCTCTGTCGTTAGTTAAGTATCCTAACGGGTGATGACGGGGCCCCGTGGCGAATGCGAATGGCATAAGCGTACGTCATATTTTGGTTGTTTTCTGCAATGGTAGGATTAAATGATGGGACGCATTAAAAGAACTAATGCAAGAAAATAAACCAAGTAAAAGTCGATTGGAACACTTTGAAAACCACTCGGTTCTTTTCAAAAATAAGCATTTTAAACGCGGAGCTTGAACCACTCCTTTTAAAAGCTATCTCGTTCCATCGACTATATCAAGTTCACTACGTTCACGGTTTCGCCAAAACCATCCGTAGCCCTCCGTCGTTTCATATAAATATTCAACAGTATTCAAGCTGTGTTTGTTGGCCTTAGTCAAGGCACAGTGTTTGGTAGCTGGTGGGTATTCATATGCTGCATAGATAGAATGTGTTGGTTTGGGACAGTCGTATTGCTTTGTTGGCCATAGTCAAGGGTATATACGGGTGGGTTCAAATTAACCTGGATAACGACGGGTAGAACTTGACATGTGACTTATGATTTGTTGGCCTTAGTCAAGGTCATAAGAGCATGGGGCAAAAATCTACATCGGGAGTTTCAAATGTACTGAAACTTGCTAGCGCTGCATACCATTTGGAGTGTGATGATTCTGGTAGGATTCCTTCGGTTTTATCACGCGATGATATTTGGATCCCGATCCTACTGTGAGTATATGCTACTCCTCGGGAAAACTCTCACTTAACGATCAATGTTATAAACCGAGTAGGTGCCTAGAAAGGTGTTAGCGGGGCTACGCCCACAGGGAAAAGAGGTTACTTAATTAAGGAACTTCGCGAAAGCGTTGGAAAACCTCCCTCGAAGTACCGACACTGGCCTGGCTGAACGGTTAAGCAAGTATTGTACGGTGAGATTGATCCTGACTAATCCTTTCTTTACGGTTTGGGAAGGGATTCGAGAGACAGTGGGAGCCATCCTGTTTAGATAAATTAAAAACCAATCTAAACTTGCAAGAGCATCATGCTAAGTGTTTTCTTCTCTCTCTCTTAATTGCAGCGACCCAGTGACCGCACCTAGGTTATATCTAGATAATAAGATGACTGAATCTGACTGTTATGACTGGCAAAGGTCTGTCCAGATGTCCATTGCCCAGGACAAGATGGGACACCTCTTAACTGATCCAACCCCTGCCGTCTCAGGTCCAGTTTCCCCTGTCACGGATATTGATATTCGTAGGACATCGGAAGAAGAATGTGCGAAAGCCAAGTGGCTCGTGTTAGCCTCAGTTGATGGTATATACCAGAGGCAGCACGAGAAGATGGACTCAGCTTCTATCTTCCTCCATAACAAAGTTTTATATGGAGAGCAATCTCGTATCGCAAGATATGAGACCTCGAACGAATTGCTTCCAGCGAGGTTGGCTATCGGGTCATCTGTAGGGGGCAACGTCCTTATAGAGACCAGCTCTTTTGAGCTCTCGGACCTGAAGACCATGTTGAAGAACGGGTCAGATGCTGACTCAGTTCAACAGTTTCTACCTACTACCCTAAAGGAAACTAGGGAAGTAGAAAGAAAGGGAAGGGCAGAAGTTTCAGGAACAGATGTAGTAAAAGAAGGATGTTCCTATTGTTACGGGAATGAACATGGACAGAAGGATTGCAGGGCTTGTAAAGCCAGTAGCCAGAATTCGAAGCATGTTGTGGCTTCAGCTTCGGGTGTGTTTGTGATTGAGAACTGTATGTCAGTTAACCCTACTTCCTGGGTATTGGATACCGGATCAGGATCTCATATCTGTAATTCGTTACAGGCTTTGAGAAACCGTAGGGTTATCAGGAAAGGTGATATGACTCTCAGGGTTGCTAACGGAATGAGCATGTATGCTGAATCCGTAGGGGAATATCATCTAGGACTGACAACTGGGCAGATATTGATTCTGCGTGACTGTTTTTATGTGCCAGGTGCGACTTGTAACATCATATCTGTATCCTTACTTTCTAAGGAAGGATATGATTTTACTTTTGTAAGCGATGTAGTAAACATCCACCTAAATCAAGTGCTGATTGGGTCAGGTACATTGAAATACGGTATATACGTTTTGAATCAAGCTCAGGTCTTCAGTGTCCAGAACACACTTAAAAGAAAGTCTCCGGAATTAAATCAGGCTTTCTTATGGCATTGTAAACTGGGTCACATTAATGAGACACGGTTGACAAAGTTACATAAAGAAGGATACTTGGATCCGTTCGAGTACCAGTCTTATGCCACTTGTGAATCATGTCTCATGGGAAAGATGACAAAGACTCCGTTCACTGGACACGGAGAAAGAAAGAGCGAGCTCTTAGGACTCATACACAGTGATGTGTGTGGTCCAATGTCTACACATGCGCGAAGTGGTTATTCATACTTCATTACTTTCACAGATGATTTCTCTAGGTATGGGCATGTCTTCTTAATGAAGCACAAATCCGAGGCCTTTGAGAAATTTCAGGAATACAAGAATGAAGTTGAAAAAAAAACAGGCAAAAGTATCAAGACACTGAGATCTGATCGAGGTGGCGAATACTTGAGTGCCGAGTTTCTGGGCTTCTTAAAAGAGAATGGAATTCTCTCTCAACTTACTCCCCCATACACACCACAACACAACGGTGTATCGGAAAGGAGGAATCGAACCCTATTGGATATGGTTCGTTCCATGATGAGTAAGGCTGAGTTGCCGCGATCCTTCTGGAGTTATGCACTAGAAACAGCTGCATATCTTTTGAACCAAGTTCCTACTAAGTCAGTGCCTACCACACCATATCAGATGTGGAGTGGGAAGAAACCCAGTCTTAAACACTTTAAGACATGGGGGTGTCCAGCTTTTGTAAAAAAGCAGCATGCGGACAAGCTCGATGCACGTTCGGTACAGTGTAAGTTTGTAGGATACCCAAAGAACTCCAAGGGGTATCTTTTCTATTACGCAGAGGAATAAAAGGTTTTTGTTTCTCGTCATGCCCGCTTCTTGGAAACTGAGTTTTTGGAAAATCAGATAAGTGGGAGCGCAATAGAACTGGAAGAAATTCTAGAACCACAAGCTATTACTGAAAGCTTGGTAGAACCAGAAGGTTCGAAAGAACAGGACATCCCAGCGCCACTCCGCAGGAGTAGTAGGCAGTCTCATCCGCCCGAGAGATACTACGGTTTTCTCATTGACGGGGATAGAGAGGATTGCACTATGGATCATGGTGAGCCTACTAGCTTCCAGCAAGCCATTCAGAGCGGTGACTCAGTAAAATGGATGGATGCAATGCGGGCCGAGATGGAGTCCATGTACACCAACAAAGTTTGGACTTTGGACTTTGCACCAGAAGGGGTAAAACCCGTAGGCTGCAAATGGATCTTCAGAAAGAAGATTGGTGTAGATGGGCAGGTTGAGACCTATAAAGCTAGACTTGTAGCAAAGGGTTTTCGTCAAAGACCTGGTTGGACTATGACGAGACCTTTTCTCCAGTGGCTATGCTGAAATCCATTCGGATCCTTCTTGCCATTGCTGCCTTCCACGATTATGAAATCTGGCAGATGGACGTAAAGACGGCTTTCCTAAATGGAAATTTAGAAGAGTGCGTCTATATGGATCAGCCGGAGGGATTCAATCAGAGTGGGAGCAGCGGTAGAGTGTGCAAGTTGCTCAAGTCCATTTATGGACTTAAGCAGGCATCGCGGAGTTGGAACATCTGCTTTGATGATACTGTCAAAGAATTCGACTTTATCAAAAACCCAGATGAACCATGCATTTACAGTAAGATTGTAGGGAGAACTGTGGTATTCCTCGTCTTGTACGTGGATGACATTCTCCTAATAGAAAATGATATTCCTATGCTACAGTCAGTCAAAGGATTCTTGTCGCAGAGGTTCTCCATGAAGGACCTGGGCGATGCCAACTACATTCTGGGGATCCAGATCTATCGTGATAGATCTAAGAGGATGTTGGGACTTTCACAGTCAAGGTACATTGACACCATACTGAAAAGGTTCAGTATGGAAGATTCCAAGCGCGGTAATCTACCGGCTTGTCACGGGATCACCCTCTCCAAAGAGATGTCTCCCAAGACTGATTTGGAAAGGGATCGCATGTCTATTATACCCTACGCTTCTGCGGTAGGCTCTATAATGTATGCGATGTTGTGTACCAGACCAGATGTAGCATACGCATTGAGCGTTGTAAGCCGGTATCAGTCAAACCCAGGGGAGAAACACTGGATAGCGGTAAAGAACATTCTCAAGTACCTGAGAAGGACTAAGGAGATGTTCTTGGTGTATGGCGGAAAAGACCTCCAGCTCGAGGCCTTTGCTGACTCCAGCTTCCAGAATGACAAGGATGACTCCAAGTCCATGTCGGGTTATGTCTTTACCCTCAATGGAGGGGCGGTTTGCTGGAAGAGTTCCAAGCAGGAGACCGTTGCAAACTCAACAATGGAAGTGGAGTACATAGCTGCTTGCGATGCCGCAAAGGAAGCCGTCTGGATGAAGAAGTTCCTCACGGAGCTTCAGGTGGTTCCTACCATTGTTGATCCAATACCGCTGTATTGCGACAACAACGGAGCTATAGCTTTAGCGAAGGAACCCAGGTCCCATCAGAAGTCCAGGCACATTTTGAGGCGGTACCACCTGATCAGGGAGATCATAGATCGCCAGGAGATCGAGGTGAAGAGAGTTAATACGGAGAATAACACTGCAGATCCACTCACGAAGGCCCTACCCCAGACTCAGTTCGAGCGGCTGATCGAGATGATAGGTCTTCGATACGCCAGTACATGGCCTTAGTGCAAGTGGGAGATTGTTAGTGTATATGCCCTAGAGGCCATTACTGTATCATACTAGTTTGTATATTACTTAATGGAAGCTTGGGATATTCACAGTTGTATATACAATCTTGCTCGAAATAGTAGTATGCTACTTGGTTTGTCTCTGCTTTAATATGTGCATGTGTTTCTTTTAGCATATTGCTGATATACATATTAGTGGAGCCCTTAGGATCTTTGCTTGATTACCAGCGTTATGATGGCGCTCGCACTCGTGGGAGCTGGGTAATCTATAAGCACATCCTTATACAGGTCCCTGGTCATTGGACTATCGAGACAGGGCATCGATACTCCGGAGTAGACTAGCGTATGCGCTTCTCATCCTAGTGTGGGAGACGGTCTGTCCCACAGCCGTTAGTACGTCGTACTTGGGATGGTATGCGGGTGCTCATTAGGTTACGAGTACACTGGACAGGACTCGTCGGGAACTGTTGGTTGGTAATATACCTATCGTCAGTTATCAGTTCCCAGGTGACATGAGTACAGCTTAGTCCGTTGACTTGACACTGTCACTTCGCCTCGAGTGTGTTCCCACTGCACTTTGATTACTACCCTACCACGGCTCAAAGGAGTCGTGCAAACAGGTAGTTTTTTGGTGCAGTCCCGAAGCACTTGGAGGCAGTGACGGTTAGACAGGATTCGTCTCTCCCGGTATTGGGGGTTGACATCGCGCTATATCCAGGAGAGCCATTACACGAGTAGTCCCTGGCCAGGGCAAGCGAGATATACTGGTAAGTTTCCAGTGTTATCTCAGGGTGTTCTGGGCTACACTCCGACACGACTTGTACCGCTATTAGGGGACTGACGTTCACCGCCCCCTAGGCCCGCCATGCGATGTATCAGACGAACAGACCGGACTGTACGGAGACTGTCACATACAGGCTCAGTAGGAGTGCAGATGGGGTTCACCTCGTCAGTCTTCTTATCGACATCTACCTGGGGACCGTTACGTACAGCTAGTGCCGCTTGCGGTCTGTGGTTAAACCCACTGCCAGCGTAGTGTCGAGTCTTTAGAGTCCCACACAGAGAGCTATTCGCCTTTAGGCAAAATGAGTAGTGGTCGCATGGTTTTGCGACAAGGTTCGTTCGCATCCGCGCACTTGTGCACGTTTGCTGTCCGGACAGTTTATACTAGCGGGCTTTGGTTTAAGCCGGATCCTAGTATATGATTTGAGATTGGTTTTTCTCAGAGTATTCGTGTTCCTCGGATCACGAATGCGGGTGCGTATGCACAGTTGCTTGAGATTGAGGGAGAGGACCTTGTTCAGGGTTAATGGCTATTGTCATTTTATTAACCCTATTGCTTTTGTGTGTATTATAGTTAATTGATAATTAGCTTAATAATTGTACATGGTTGTTGTTGTTGACCATTTGACTTCTTTGACTTGTTGACCTAGGTTGACACTTTGACCATCATCATTTCTTTTGGAAGATGCTCTTTGATCTTTGCAAATTGAAATGATAATGGCCATGTCATGATTTACCATGACAATTTTCAAGCTAATTATTCAATTAAAATAATGCACACATATTAGTGAGAATGGCTCACTAATAATTCATTCTCTCATATCATTTCTCTCTCTTACTCATCCTCTCCCTCAAGCTCTCTCCCTCTCATGTGTTGAGAAACAAAAAGCTTGAGAAAAACACTCACTTGATCTTCTCTACTCTCTTCTAGGGTTCAAGTCTTAGCATTTCTTCCACTCTAGTTACTCCTAGCTTGGAGTTGAAGCTAAAGGTCGAGGCTTTCGGGTGGATCCTTCTTTGACGGGAGAAGACAAACAAGGTGACCTCTTTCTACCATTCCAAGGAGCAAGGAGAGAAGGACTTTGAGCTCAAGGTATAACCTTTCCATCACTTAGCTAGTTACTAGTTAGGGTTAGCTTGTTTTTGTTTAGCAAAGATCCTTAAAGCTTGGTCCATGTTGCCTATAGTTGATAAAAATCCAATTTTTATTATGTTTTCCGCCTCCCCGTAAGCACCGGGGTGGGCAACGTGGACTTACACTTTGTGCATGAAATGACCAATGATTTTCCATTTTGTCCCTTAAACTGGTAGGCGGCATCATATGGATTGTGAGTGGAGACCCGTTTTTATCTGTTGTTGGCCGTAGTTCTGAATTTGTTGCGACTTTTCACGATTTTCACTGTTTAGAGCTGAGAACCGGTAACCTGCAATTATTTATCAAACACGGATCAAGAGTACCTACCTATATGCAATGTGATTAAGAATGGGCGGTATGAAAATGCAAAAATCTGATATGAACAGGCACCCTCGAGCTATTATCAGTGATAACGGATCGCACTTCTGCAATCAGTCTTTCGAGACTATAATGCGGAAGTATGGAATCAACCACAAGCTTTCTATGACCTATCTTCCCAAAACATGCAGCCAAGCCAAGATCTCCAATCATCAAATCAAGCAGATTCTGGAGAAGACGGTTTCCACAAACTGTAAAAATTGGTCTTCGAAATTGACTGATGCCCTTTGGGCATTTCGAACTGCATATAAGACCGATCTTGGCATGTCGCCGTATTGGCCTATCTTTGGTAAGAATAACCATCTCCCAATCAAATCGAACATAGAGCAATATGGGTGATCAAGAAACTTAACACCGATCTTTCTCAAGCTGGTAGCTTTCGGAAGCTACAAATGTTACGACCCAAATTGCCACATGACCGACACTAAGATCACATGACATCTAAAGATGTCGATTCGATTCAAGTAAGCCAAAAATTAAGATCTAAACCATTTAAAGAATAAAGAAGGTGAAGTTTTCAAAAATGGTATTTAATATAAAACACAATTTTATTTATAAGGTTGTTTGTTTTAAAGTATATGTCAAGTGTTTTGAAATTGGGTTAAAAATGTTTTCATCATTTGAAATTTCGGCAGCACCCCCTTTGTAATTTTTGATAAAAAGAAGTACATAAACATATAAATATAACGGCATCCCCACTATGGAGCTATCTCAACGCCAATCGGCGGAATCACAACCACGCAGTTATATACGACGCTCGAAGGCGAAGGATTATAAGCAATATATAAATAAACTGCGTAATTAAAGCTAACTCGCCGACTCTACTCGAGTTTGACCAAAAAGAATATACATAAAGTCATAACTCGATCTAAGTCAAATAATACAAACGATCTGATGGAGTGACACGATACAAGGTAAAACATATACAAAGTAGGCGGTTACTATGCATGTAACCTATCTAGCAAAATATGCGATGAACCCCAAAGTATGTGACTGCGAAGCCGCTTAGTGTTTGTGCGGTCCGTCCCGCAAGAAGCTAAGGCACAATGGGGTTAATTGCCAACTCGGTGAATACAAGTATACATCACAAGATACAATATGATATGCGTAGTAATGAATGCAAGTGCGATATAAATGAAGTCGCATAAGAACAATATAATCATCATCAAATCCTCATCAAACTCGTATCTATCATCAATACAAAAATCTGGATATTGTAGGCACCGTCAAACCGATCAGCCCTCTCCTGATATCAACTCAGCCACGGTCGGAATCCTCCAGATATCCGCCGCACTCCAATATCACTACCAGTATCGATCATCCTCGCTAGGCTTTCCATACCTCCCTACGGTCTTCCTGCCGCTCGAAGTCGTACTGGGTCCACCATGTATCCATAATCGGTTAACCCCTCTTTCAATTCGGATATCTCATCATGAAAACCAAAACTCATGGTGGACGTCAAATCATCATATCATGAGAAAATCGCACTTTTAAAACATAATCCGTTTTGTAAAAGATTCCCGTGGTTTCTCAAATCCATAGAAACATCAATTCTATGATATCAACAGTGAATAATTCATACATGCAACATTTGGCAATGATAACATGTAATTGTACAGACTATAGTATTCAAATAATAGAACATGGTAAATAGCAACTAATACTATCATGAAACATGGCAATATGGTTTAAACATAGCAATTCAACGTGTCATAGCAGTACTAATGATGTGTAGTGTAGAATGTGAGTCTGTGAACTGTGCAACATAGAATCATTAGTATTGTGCTTGTGTTCTACTCAATGCATCTAGTCTAAGAAGTATAATTATACACCAAGGATAGCAAGGTACTCAATGTAAGGCATGTGACATAGAAATACATTTAAGTATCGCTAATAGTGTTTAAAAACCGATACAGAGTTTTATAAAGCTTCTGCTAGTCGGGGGTGCTATACGCTATCCGCCCGAGTTCCCACTTGTAAATGACCCCTTACTCACCTACAATCAACACGTGCTAGATGAAGATCGTGAATGCTTTTCCCTTCTTCGCCGCATCAGACGTCTCTACGACCGATCCTAAAAATTACAACAAGCACACTCGTATGAATCAAAACGAAACGTTACTAAAACTCTAACGCACATAGACTAGGGCGTACGATTGACGTACTTTAACGCGTGTAATCAATATCGAATTAGCCCCCGGCAACAAAGAAAACCAAAAATTAAGTGTTTAAAACGTAAAACATTGAACTCCTAAAAGGTATGTGCTCCAGATTTGGCTATAGTGACTCTGGGACAAACGCAGGTATCAAAATGGCCTATTTATTAAGTGATTGAGCAGCAAAACCAAAACCAAACCCTAACTTGCAATTGGGGCCAGAAATCTTGGCCTAAACTCGGCCCAGGTGATGAATTAGGGATTCATTCTTGGGGGTGTTCTCAAGTTGGTCTCACCATCTTAGAAAAATATTCTGAAAATTTTTCAGAGTTCTCAACTTAGAGCAGATATCATTTGAGTACTAAAACCTTACGAACAAATCCTATTTTTCTGATATCAATCAAAGTATTTGAGACTTAAACACTTATAAAACTTCTATGAGATGGGTGTTTACCTATTTGGATAGATGCCAAAGAAATTCTATGCTCATAAGGTGTTTACTTGAAGCTTCTTGAAGTTGTATTGTCTTTGCTTTGAAGTTTTGAATGATTTTCTTGAAGAACTCATCACACTCTTTGTGCTATTATGAATGGATTCTAAAATTTAATATGAAGGTGTAAAGGAGTTGATATGATCAGTTGAGAGTAATAAGTTCATAAAATTTTTAAAAGAGAAAAAAGGAGGAGGTGTGTGCAGAGCAAGGTGGAGGTGGAGGGATGAGAGTGCATGATATGGTGTGATGTATGTGTATGCATAATTTACCCAAACATATATCATTCCCTCTTATTTACAATTAAAAACATTTTTCAAATAAAAACCTTTTACAATTAAATACCATCATCTTTATAAAAAAAACATTTTATCATTGTTAAAATTCTAAAAAAAACATTTAAAAATTTTCTGAAATGTTACAACAAATAAAAAAGTTGAACAAGCTTCAATATGAACCATACGATAACACGGTTATCGTTAAGAACAGGACGAAGGTGTTGTAGGGTTCCTAGGTACACTCAAGAGGTTCCACACGGCATCAACCATGCCAAAATCAAAATTTTCATGTGCCTAAGAATCCTATGCAAGATCGTTAACTAGAGATTAGGCGAAAAGCAAGCAAGCAAACTACTTTGCTACAAGTGAAAGTGACTACAACCTTTGTAGATGCGGTCCACCACTTCTTTAGCTCCGTGTTGATGTCCCTCCGCTGCGATCATCGGAATCCCCGACTCTAGCGATGGTTTCGTCGGAGAAATAATCGGGCTAGGTCGTTGACTTCGATGCCGAAGATGATCTACATCGAGGCGACTCTAACTCAAGCTCCATCTTCACTTGGTCATGAACCTTGTGAAGAAAACACCCTATACAACATGGAAATTGGTAGAGGATGAAGAAATAGGAAGTGGGTTCACTTTGGATTTGGATTTCTCACTTGATTTCAACACTTGAAATTTTTCAAGAAAGGTTTTCTTTTTCTTCATGAAGAAGATGAAGAAGAAAAAAAAAGAATGAATGAAATATTAAAAATAGAAAATCAAGTATGCTTATCATTTAGAAACCATGGGTGAGTGTAACCAATGTAGAGAATAAAGTAGGGTTTAGTTAAATGGTTAGGGTTAAGGATAAAACAAAAATGGTAGACTTTTTCAAAGATGCTAGAAAAGCTTCATGAAGCTTCAAGCATAACAACAAAAAGCCACCATTTAGTTTTGTCAAAAATAAATAAATAAAATAAATAAATAAGGAAAATAAAACCCTAACCATTAACTAAATATGGTGTATAGCATACACACACCCAAGTTTGCATGCATCATCAAACATGATACAATCAAGTGCACAAAAATATATCACATATACTACTTGTGCACATCAAGTGAGAAAATCAATCTTAAGTGAACAAATACTAGTTAATGTAAAGTGATATATTAAAATATAATTATACATTAAATCATTAAATCAACACTTGATTTAATGATCCGGTCATATTGCATATAACCGACTAATATCAATAGTAACAACTTATCGAATCAACACTTGATCCGATAACCCGGCTCTATCGCATATAACCGATCAATGTCACAAATCGCGAGAATCGAATACAGTATCACATACTAGTAATATTCTCGGTCCCGCACATATCTCATATGCGCTCCTATTTCGTTTCACTTGAGCCAGGAAATCTCAGTGTAGGACTCTAAAGTCTCGTCAATACGCCGGCAGTAGGTGATGATCATATCAAACACCCACAAGCCGCAAGCGGTCTGCTAAACGTAACGGCCACCCGGGTATTGAGCGATCAGAAGATCAACGAGCAAGCCCGCTCACACTCCTGTGAATCCAACCAGTAACACTTACCGTACAGTCCGGTCTCATCGTCTGATATGTCGCATATCTCGCCTAGGGGTGGTAAACGTCAGACCCCAATAGCTCGATAAGTCGTGTCGATATGAGGTCTATAACAGTTCGAGAAACTACTGGTAACACTTACCAGTAAATCTCAGCAACCCTGGCCAGGGATTTCCGGTTATAGCCAATCGAACACAGTGCAAGATCAACTCCCTATACCGGGAGAGACGAATCCCCTCCTATCGCTCATTGCCTCCATGTGATTCGGGACTGTACCCAAAAACCACCATTTTGCACGCCCTCTTGGATGTGGTAAAGTGGAAATCAAAGCACTGTGGGAATCACACAAGACTCTATGACGATCTCGGGTCTACAGACTAATATGTACCAGTGTCACCAGAGAACTGCCATCTGACGTAAGGTATAATACCATCTGGGAGTTCTCGGTGAGTCCGTCCAGTGTACCCAGTCTCCACTGAGCACCCATATATTATCTCTGATGTCAAACACCAATGGATATAGGATTATCCATCGCCTATCTATATGGGTCGAGAAGCTACACGCTAGTCTACTCTGGTATATCGATACCCCGTCTCGATACACCCACGACTAGGGACTTTGAAGGATGTACTTATAGACTACCACGTCCCCACTAGTATGATCCGCATCATAGTCCAGGTAGTCAAGTACACATCCTAAAGGCTTTACCAACATGTAACAGAGAGACAATCAGTGTACACGTTAAGGTAAAGAGTAACCAGATAGCATACTATCATATCGAGCAAGAAAGTCATCCCTATATATTTCCAAGCATCCACTACAATATACATCCTATGTATAGTAATGGCCTCTAGGGCATACATAAAACTAACAATCTCCCACTTGCACTAGGGCCATCTGATAGCAGTGGTTGTAGTATCTCATACTCAACCATCCCATAAAAGTCTCTCTCTGGGAAAAGGCCTTTGTGAGTGGATCCGCCGTGTTGTCCTCCGAGTCTACTCTCCTAACCTCGATCCCCTGGAGATCAACCATCTCCACGATCAGGTGATACTGCCTAAGAATATGTCTGGATCACTGATGGGACGGGCGTTCCTTGGCATAAGCCATAACTCCATTGTCACACAATGGAAGGAACAAAGTTCATCTCATGAACTAATATATACCCAGACTTCCTCTTTGGTAGCATCTTTGGTAGCAATGTATCCAGCCTTTATCATCTTGTATGCCACGGTATCTAGCTTGGAACTCTTCCAACATACCGTCCCTTTACTGAGGGTAAAGACAATGCCTGTGACTGACATTCAGTCATCCTTATCACTCTGGAACCTTTCCAGTGATTCTCCCCAGGATCAATTGATACCATCTCACTACAACTAGTGAGTATCCTAACATCCAATTAGATCTATCTCATAGATCCAAAACCCAGGATTTAGTAGGTGTCATTTTGATCCTATATGGAGAATCCTTGTGATAAGCGGAGATTGACCGAACGTAGCATAGGAAACTCCTTCCCTATCAAGAGTATGTTATCCACGTACTCTACGAGGATCACCACCATACTCCCTACTACCTTTTTGTATGTACAAGGTTCATCTACCATTTTGATGATGTCAAACTCTTTGACTAACTCATCAAAACAGATGTTCCAACTCCGCGATGCCTGCTTTATCACATAAAACATCTTGCATACGTTTCCGCTGCTCCCACTGTCTACGAAGCCCTCTGGCTGTGTACTTATAGACGCTTTCTTCTAAATCATCATTTAGAAAAGCAGTCATGACACCCAACCGCCAGATATTGTAGTCATGGTATGTAGCCGTGGCAAGTAGGATCTGGATGGATTTAAGCATAGTTACTTAGAAAAGGTTTCATTATAATCCATACCTGGTCAACGATGCAAATCCTTTAACAAGTCTAGCTTTGAAAGTCTTAACTTTTCCATGTACACCAAGTAATCTTCTCAAGATATACTTGCTTCTGATGGGGATCTAACCCTTCAGATAAAGCAACCAAAGTCCATACTTTGTTGGTGTATAAGGATTCCATCTCAAATCGATAAGCATCCAGCCATTCTTATAGAGTCCTACTCCTGATGGCCAGCCCGAAACTAGTTGGGTCATCATCTCATGATGCAATCCTTGCTCCCACTGTCATAGAGAAACCGAAGTATCTCTCAGGTGGGTGAGGAACCCTACTAGATTGGCGGAGAGGCTGAGGTTCGTTGGTTGCTATTGAATCCTTTGGTTCTACCAAATCATCAGCTGCAGTTTGTATAGCTGGAACTCTTTCCAGTTCTACCTCATGTCCATAAATTTCTTCATAAGAAATTCCCTTTCACAAAGGTGGCATGCTGAGTAACAAAACATCTTTTGTTCCTCGGTTAGGTAGAAGATATTCCCTTGCGTATGCTTGGGATATCCAACAAACTTCTACAGATCTGACTTTGCCTCGAGCTTGTCCGGATTTTGCTTTTAGACATAGGCCGGACAACCCCAAATCTTAACAAACTTAAGATATGGGCTCTTCCCTTTCCATATCTCATATGAAGTGGTAGGCAACTTATTTGATCGGAACCCTATTCAATAGGTATGCAACTTCATAAGTGCATAACTCCCTAAAAGGAAATAGGAAACTCAGTAGTACTCATCATAGAGCGCACCATATCATATAGGGTGTAATTGCTCCACCCCGATACACCGACGTACTATGGTGTATACGGAGGAGTAATGCTGAGAGAGAATCTCATTCTCCTTTAAAAAAGTCCAAGAATTCCGTCCTCAAGTATTCTCCTCCTTGATCACATCGAAGGACATAATACTTATACCCGTTTTGGTTCTCTACTTCTAACTTATATTCTGTGAATATCTCAAAAGGTTCGGACTTGTGTTTCAACAGGAACATATGTCTGAATCTTGAGAGATTATCAGAGAATGTAATGAAATACAAAGAACCGGTCTTGGCATGTGTAGACAGGGGACCTACATACATCAACATGTATCATCCCAAGAGTTCACTAACTCTTTCTCTGCTTCCAATAAACAGAGCTGTGGTCATCTTATCTTTGTGACATGACCGGCAAGTTTTCACAAGATGTAAATTCAAACAGATTTAAATATGCATCTATGTGCAACATAGCTAGTCGGGTCGCATTGATATGACCTAGTCTACAATACCTTAAGAAGGATCCGTTCATTTCTGAACTCTTCCTCTTGTGTGTGTTCCATATACTAAGAACTGTAGTTTGATTTAGAACATCAATGCTTTTAGATAACGTGCCTGAACTGATCAACTTTTGATATAGGAAATGTTCAAAACATTATCCAACAATACAAAATTTTATCATTTCTTTACTAATAAAGAGACTGATATGTTTTGTATATCAGGTTCGATATCTAATAACATTCGTTCAGAATCAATATATTTGGAATACAGGGTGACAGTGACTAACAGACTTGGCTGCAACACTTGCACCGTTTTCTGTCTCATGAAACATATCACCCGTTTCTCAGTTCTTTACCTATCTGTAGCCCATGTAACAGATTACCTATGCGGGATCCTGATCCGGTATCACATACTCAGGACGTAAAGGATACTGAGAAACAGTTCTATGTAACGAACACACACGAAGATGATGCATCAACATGCACTTTCTTCGTTTGGGCGGCACGGGAAATCTGGTATTCCCCAAATTCCTGCTCTATCTTATAACAATTATAAGTTGGAGCGGGACCAACGTTACCCAGCTCAGTATAACAAGCGGGTTCGGTCAATTACATCCGTATTATTATCTTGATTAAGGCGTGACATAGTCGCTACCTGGAGAGAGAGAGAAGAAAACACTCTGCGTGCGCTCTGCAAAGATCAGATTGGTTATTATTTTATCTAATCAGGATGGCTCCCACTATTTTTATCAAATCTTCCTTCAAACCCTAAAAGGAAAGACTAGCCGGGATTAATTACACACTACAAGTTCGCCAATCTTTCAGCCAGGCCAGTGTCGGTACTTTGAGGGAGGTTCCCCGTGCTTTCGTACGGACCTAATTAAAGTAAACCTCATTTTCCCAGAGGCGTAACCCCGTTGACACCTTTCTAGACACCTATTTGATCGGCTAATTGTAATGTGTAAAACTCTCCCAGGAGTAACTCTTACTCGCAGCGGGTATCGGGATCCAACTATCTCATAGAAGGTATGCAATCTCATTGCAAATTTTAACACTTGAAATTCCCGATAATTTTGCCCCTAGCACCCTATGACCTTGACGAAGGTCAACAAACCATAGGCTACTAGTCAAGTTCAACCCGTCATTTCTTGATTGAATCAAACCCACCCGCACAACCCTTGACGGAGGTCAACAAGGTCGTACGACTACCTTAACCCAATCTGCATCATATGCATAAGCAGATAAATACTAGTTAGCTACCGCACACTACGCCTTGATGGAGGTCAACAAACGTAGCACGAATACTAAGTAGGACTTATCTGAAATGACGGAGGGCTACGACAGGTTTTTCTGAAAACCTATTGCGTAATGAACTTGATATCGTTGTAGAATCAAATAATTTTAAAATGGAGTGTTTTTTAGGCTTTCTATTTGCTAAAGGGGTCACTCCCGGTGAAGGGATCGTCGGCCCTTTCCTCATCGAATAAGGTGCAGGATATATCATATATACCGCTGTGCAAAGAAAAAACTATAGAAGCAATCAAAAAAAAACGAAGGTTGTAGCATCTGCCAGTTATTGCTAAAGGGGTCACTCCCGGAGATGGGATCTCGGCCCTTTCCTTATCGAATAAGGTGCAGGATGTTCTACAAGAAACACCGCGATGCAAAGCAAGAACTGTAGCTACCTGTTTTTTTGAAAATTCGATTCCACAACATCTTAGGTTTCTTTTCTTTCATTAATCATATTAATGAAGTCCCATCATTTAAGTCACCTAAACATCACAGATAAATATAACGTACGCTTATGCCATCCACATTCGCCTCGATGTCCCGTTTGCACCGTTAGGTTAGGTAACTAACGCCAGAGCGAGGCAGGGCTAGCGCGGGTGTAAAACATATGCAACGTCTATATAATATATCATATATACTATATATAATATCTATCTGAACATATCACATGATCACATCACAGATAACGCAGCAGAAAAATATCATATGAAATATTGGATATACTAGGACGTCCGTGTTTTCAATACGAGCCAGTATAAAACACGGATTCCAAGGTCGCGATGAATAGCCAAACCCACACCCCTAGACCCCTACGAGAGCGGCAAGCAACCCTACCAATTCTAGAGTTAGGAGACCCGGACTCGACTCCTCGAGTTGGTCTCCCTCTGGACTCCAGAACCCGGTTACTTGTGCCCTCCTCCTTGGGTCTATCCTAGTGTGGAAAAGTAAATAATATACAAAAGCTGACATCTTCCGCAACCTCGAAATGCCCCAATAAAAGAATATTACATACAAGTTTTTACATGAATGAAAATGAAAAACACTCATCTCACATAAAACCCCCCGGCTATTAAAACACGACGATCCAATATAACATATCCAGCAACACATAACATCACATGTCATCAACGTAAGTAAACATGCGTATCCCAATTGTCGTTGACATATAGCAACGAAACCGGCGATATCACATATTACACTTACGGTCGCAGAAAAGAAAGTGTAAAACTACAACAGTTGGAATCCGCAAACTCTTTAGACATCGCATGCCTAAACAAATGAATTCCTTAGACATCGCATGCCTAACAATTATAAACCCCGCATTTTAGTCTCAATATCGAAAACACTTTTCAATATCAAGTCGGGCAAATCAACAAGATTCCCGACATCATGAACGAATGCTCGTCGCAAACTTTAGTAGATGGCTGCACCCCCAATACCGTCGACAAAGTGCACTAAGGCGGAACACCGCTGCCGCGAGCACCCGAACGGATGCTTTCGGCGACGGGGTTCTCCTACAGTCACTTGGTCGGGGCTATGGGGCGTGGCTATCTATTAAGTTTACCGGCGAGTATCCGCGTACGCTACGTGATTGCGACGGACTTTTGATCACATCAAAATTCCGTGGCAACCGATCAAGTGAGACTAAACTGCTATGCTTATAACATTCATTCAGTTATCTCATAACTACTTGTGAATTCCAAATATTGTATCACATTCCAGATAAATAGAAAATGTTAAACTTTCCGATCGAACAATCAAAACACCCAAGTTTTCCCGAAACAGCTCAACACATGAAATAAATTTAAAAACATCCACTTCATGCCACAGTAGCAACGGTCCAGCCGTAGAAGGGTCAAGCCAACACCTCACATGTGGCACGCCGTACTGCCCCAAACCCTAAGGTTCAAAGGGCAGTTCAAGACGGTTACATAATCGAGTTAAGGTTTGTTGTCTTCTAGAGGGTCTATCGCGTTACTTGCACTACTTAGAACGTTCTTAAACCACGGAAAAATCCAACACTTGGAAATTTTCCGGCAGGGGAAAAATTAGGTATTTATATCCGGTCGAACTTTTTAACATACTCTAAATTATCCGGAAAAACACATAGACAAAATTAGACAATCCGATCGAATCTACGAACTACCAATACAACCCAGAAAACTCAACTCTTGAGTAAACATTAAAAATTCCCAGAAAAACAAAGCAATAAAAGAAAGAAATTACTCTGCAAAAAGTAATAAAAACAATGACCGTACGGCCGCGGAACCGCCGCTCGAGCCATGCTCGTGCCGCGGTTCCGCGGCGCCTTGATCGATTCAGGCGCACGTATTGCACAGTATTTCTGAGAAAACCCTGCTGATTTTTCTGCATATTTTTAATCTGGAAAAATCCCAGTTTTGAAAAAATTTACAGAGAAGGGTGTCCGATTAGGGTTTCGGATTCGATCGGATTTCTAATTTCGTCTACACATCGCCTAAATCTCTAGTTAGTCTCTGATACCACTGTAGGGTTCCTAGGTACACTCAAGAGGTTCCACAAGGCATCAACCATGCGAAAATCAAATTTTTCATGTGCCTAAGAATCCTATGCAAGATCGTTAACTAGAGATTAGGCGAAAAGCAAGCAAGCAAACTACTTTGCTACAAGTGAAAGTGACTACAACCTTTGTAGATGCGGTCCACCACTTCTTTAGCTCCGTGTTGACGTCCCTCCGCTGCGATCATCGGAATCCCCGACTCTAGCGATGGTTTCTTCGGAGAAATAATCGGGCTAGGTCGTTGACTTCGATGCCGAAGATGATCTACGTCGAGGCGACTCTAACTCAAGCTCCATCTTCACTTGGTCATGAACCTTGTGAAGAAAACACCCTATACAACATGGCAAGTGGTAGAGGATGAAGCAATAGGAAGTGGGTTCACTTTGGATTTGGATTTCTCACTTGATTTCAACACTTGAAATTTTTCAAGAAAGGTTTTCTTTTTCTTCATGAAGAAGATGAAGAAGAAAAAAAAGAATGAATGAATTATTAAAAATAGAAAATCAAGTGATGCTTATCATTTAGCAACCATGGGTGAGTGTAACCAATGTAGAAAATAAACTAGGGTTTAGTTAAATGGTTAGGGTTAAGGATAAAACAAAAATGGTAGACTTTTTCAAAGATGCTAGAAAAGCTTCATGAAGCTTCAAGCATAACAAAAAGCCACCATTTAGTTTTGTCAAAAATAAATAAATAAAATAAATAAATAAGGCAAATTAAACCCTAACCATTAACTAAACATGGTGTATAGCATACACACACCCAAGTTTGCATGTATCATCAAACATAATACAATCAAGTGCACAAAAATATATCACATATACTACTTGTGCACATCAAGTGAGAAAATCAATTTTAAGTGAACAAATACTAGTTAATGTAAAGGAATATATTAAATATATAATTATACATTAAATCATTAAATCAACACTTGATTTAATGATCCGTTCATATTGCATATAACCGACTAATATCAATAGTAACAACTTATCGAATCAACACTTGATCCGATAACCCAGCTATATCGCATATAACCGATCAATGTCACAAATCGCGAGAATCGAATACAGTATCACATACTGGTAATATTCTCGGTCCCGCACATATCTCATATGCGCTCCTATTTCGTTTCGCTTGAGCCAGGAAACCTCTATGTAGGACTCTAAAGACTCGTCAATAGGCCGGCAGCAGCTGATGATCATATCAAACACCCACAAGCCGCAAGCGGTCTGCTAAACGTAACAACCACCCGGGTATTGAGCGATCAGAAGATCAACGAGCAAGCCCGCTCACACTCGTGTGAATCCAACCAGTAACACTTACCGTACAGTCCGGTCTCGTCGTCTGATATGTCGCATATCTCGCCTAGGGGTGGTAAACGTCAGACCCCAATAGCTCGATAAGTCGTGTCGGTATGAGGTCTATAACAGTTCAAGAAACTACTGGTAACACTTACCAGTAAATCTCAGCAACCCTGGCCAGGGATTTCCGGTTATAGCCAATCGAACACAGTGCAACATCAACTCCCTATACCGGGAGAGACGAATCCCCTCCTATCGCTCATTGCCTCCATATGATTCGGGACTGTACCCAAAAACCACCGTTTTGAACGCCCTCTTGGACGTGGTAAGGTGGAAATCAAAGCACAGTGGGAATCACACAAGACTCTATGACGATCTCGGGTCTACAGACTAATATGTACCAGTGTCACCAGAGAACTGCCATCTGACGTAAGGTATAATACCATCTGGGAGTTCTCGATGAGTCCGTCCAGTGTACCCAGTCTCCACTGAGCACCCGTATATTATCTCTGATGTCAAACACCAATGGATATGGGATCATCCATCGCCCATCTATATGGGTCGAGAAGCTACACGCTAGTCTACTCTGGTATATCGATGCCCCGTCTCGATACACCCACGACTAGGGACTTTGAAGGATGTACTTATGGACTACCACGTCCCCACTAGTATGATCCGCATCATAGTCCAGGTTGTCAAGTACACATCCTAAGGGCTTTACCAACATGTAACAGAGAGACAATCAGTGTACACGTTAAGGTAAAGAGTAAGCAGATAGCATACTATCATATCGAGCAAGAAAGTCATCCCTATATATGTCTAAGCATCCACTACAATATACATCCTATGTATAGTAATGGCCTCTACGGCATACATATAACTAACAGGTGTTTCACGACACCTTCTGCATAAAACGTTCACGCCAGGACAACAAGTCCTTCTTTACGATACCCGACTTCTTTTTCATCCGGGTAAGTTGCGATCTCGTTGGACGGGACCTTTCTTGGTGCGGTGTGTATACCCGCATGGTGCGATGGATTTTGAAAATCCAAAGGAAAGTTCACTATTCAAACTGAATGGAAACAGATTAAAATCATTCTTAACTGCAGAACCATCGGTTTACCTTCACTAATCAAAATGGAGCTCCTGATATTGCAGGAGGCGGTTTACCTTGCCTAATTTTCCTCCGTTTACCACCAAACTTCGGTTGTCCTGCCATAAACAGTGGAAACGCTGTTTCAAATAAGTTTTTGGGGGTATGTCTATACTATCTTGTATATATATGGAATTCTTGTCCGGTGTGTATCCATTTTTTGTTCTTCTGACAAGCATTCCTGTCTGGTAATGCTCGGTTTTTTGTGCCAGGATATTTCTTGCCTGGTAAAATTCCCTTTTGAAAAAAAAATTAAAATAACACAGGTGATTGTCCGAGATTTTGTGCATTCCAACAATTTTGGTTTCTTTCTTGACATGAAAGTGCGAACATTGTCCAATTTAAGTTTAGGGGTATGCTCGGTGAGATTTTTTCTACCCTTTGCTTCATGCATCATGTTTATATTTCCACATTGCATTGATATTTTTTCAAAACCCATAAAAATTTAAAAAATCCTTAAAACCCATAAAAATTGAATTTTTTCCAAAAAAACATAATAATTGTCATCAAGTTAGCTATTTAAACTCGAGTTCGACATGATAGTTGATCAGTTAGAAATAACTAAACTCTAGGTTTAGAAATGAGAAAACTAAAAGATAACACTTCTTGATCTCAACTTAAGCTCTTATACCTTTTCGCAACACACTACACGCGTCGTCAGTCCCTAGATTTAAATAATGAGCCCTATAAGAAAAGATAAATAAAGAAAAACACTTAGAAATCTTTTCTTTAAAATGAGTAAGGTCGAAAATATTAGGGAATTATTGAAATCTTTTAATAGAAGCTAAGTCCGAAAAATAAACCATTTTGAGCTGGTTAGAACTATCACACGCCTTTTTGTACCCACACGCCTTTTTGGATGAGCTAAAAAAGAGTTGTCTCCGTTGTGATATGCATTTTTCCACAAACTAAGTTCGAGGGTACATATCGAGAACAAGTTCTTGAATAGTACCTACCAAGCAAGTGTTCTACCAAACTCAAAAATCCCTGGAGAGTAATCTTGGCTAAAAACTAGTTTGAGACAGATTGAGTTCCATATATATGTATTGCACGATCACAAAGGTGTGTGGGAATTAAAAACAGTGAAATGTAAGCTAAAAATAAAGATTAATTCTTTGTTGAAGATGATAGAAATTTTAGATTTGTGACCAAGCTATAGAATGGACATAAAACTTCCAAATCTGACACGATAACTATTCATTCTGTTAAAGGAAAATGAAGGGCTGCTAAGTTAAATTCTTGGGAGGAAATGACGCTATCGCACTGTCACGACCCGCAGGGTACGGACGTGACTGGCACTTAAGTTTACGAAGCGTCTCAAGGCGTCCGTAAAATAAGTAAGCCAAAGCCCAGAACCAAAACCAAATAAGTAGAAGAGTGAAGAAAACCCAATCAATTGAAAGCGAGTTTATCAAATAAGTCATATAAAATCCTTTTTTTTAAAAACAATATCAATTTTTCCGAAAATTTCGGCAGAGTCTCCTTTGTAAATACTGGCCCCCAAAATGGGTACAACAAGAATATATATGAATCCAACAAATATGGCATCCCCAAGCGGCAGCTAGCTCTTCGCCACCAGGCGGCCACAAATCCCACGAAATATAAAACAACAACATGCAAAATAATCATAAGGAAGCATGAGAAAAGCAGCATGTCGACTCAAGTGAGCTCGACCCCAAAATACAGCATAAAAAGTCCACAAATCTCACACTCTTATCTCTAGGTCAAAATACAACAATACTGGTAGATACAGTAGGTGGAGTACACTAGATACAAGAATATACAAGGTGGTACAAAATAGTAATATAACCCACCTAAGAGCAAAACCTCGAGTCCAGGCAAAAGAAGCAAGAGCGCCCGCCGCTACTGTACTGACGGAGCGGACCTGCAAAAGGCTGTGGCACAACGGGGGTGAGTTGCCAACTCGTGAGTAATAAATAACATCTACACAGGCTATCGAAAGCATGCACACAAGTATCCTAACATCTAAGATACAGGTAAGGCTGGATGCACTAGCAGGTGTGTATACAACATCAGTGTACTAGCAGGTGTATGTATGCAACATGAATATCTGAGGTCTCAATAGGTATATATAAGAAACATTTTATCTCTTTTTGTTTTTGAAACTCTTTTAGAATGCCAGCATAATACTCATAGAATCGACAACAATCTGTGTCCAGCAACGACACCTAAAAACTGTCTCAAATCTCATAAATCCATGTCATAGTGTCTCTGGCCTCAGCCATCCGGCTGACCCATCTCAATATCAATATCTCATCCTCTCGCGGCCCCGGTCGGTATCCTCTGGATATCCGCCGTGCCCAATAAAGTCACCGGTAGGTAATCCGTCTCCTGCCAGGCTCAACGTCAACACCACATTCATCTTGCCCCGGGGTACCATACCGGGCCCACCATGTACCCGTGACGGTTCCTCCACTCCTCGACACGGATCTCGAAAACCACAGCAAACTCATGGTGGTCGACACTTTACATCACTAGAAAACCGCAATTACATATTTTAAAAAATATAATAAGTTTAGAAATTTTGCGGCTTTCCCCCGAAATCCAGAAATATCATAAAATCTCAAGAAATCCTCATAAGTGCATATGTCAATGGTGATGAATGCATATGGTATCAATAATTAAGCTACGATGTATGATTAATAGACTAGGAATGAACAAATAATATGATGAAGCACATGCACATGAATGGCAATCCTACGATTTCATTTTAAGGAATTAAAGAAATAGCGCGAGTTTAAGTATCAATTATAGTAAAAGGTTTCAATTTAAAGGTTATCTAGTGTGGTGGCATGGCAATTACCAGGGTGTGTGTGTAAGCATGAATAGTGCTCGTGCTGCATATAAAAACCCTGGCAATGGTGCAGGTGTCCTATAAAAAGGGTTCGCATATGTATGTCAATATAAGGCATGGATGCAGCAAATAATCATATAAGTATTACACCCCTAATTACTAACATCACTAAGAATCTTTTATGTTACTAAAAATATGGGGCGGCTTGCGCCATCCAACGATAGTCCCCCGTAGATGTTACATCTACTCACCGGAATCCCTAGCTAGTCACGTCCAATCACCGCTTTCCCCTTTCGTGCCGCGTCTGACGTCTCCGCGACCGAACCTGGAATTTACATCAAGACCAAACATAAGGTTACATATCAAGAACGACGCAATTCCCTAACAAAAATACCGACGTTCACAAGCTAGGTACAACGTGCACAAAGTGCGCGGAACACACGCGAAAATCGCAAGAATCTACTAAAATGTCGATTTGGTCGCCCGGAAAAACTAAAACCCGATTACTCAAAAATCCGCACTCACACATCCTAAATGTCATAGGATATGCCAACAATATAATCTAGATATCGCAATTAATTCGTCACAATAATTTACATAAAAACCTAGTAAGCTAAAAACTTGCAATTTGGAACAAACATCGAAAATTAGCGACAAAGTTATCACAGCCCAACACAACCATCCAACCACACAACTAGTTAGCCACAATAACACAATTTTAACCCATTTACCATGCTACAAAACCCAATATCCAAACACAACCCTTTCTTGAATTTGGTAATTAGCAATCTTAATCAAAATTTCACACAAGTTTAACTTAGATTAGCATAACATCAAGCCACTTAAGCAAAGTAACCTTAAAGATTGGTTTAGTAAACAACTAGATAGCTAATTAGATTTAATTAACTAAATAATGGTTTCTAAAACCCTAGTTTAATTTCAACCATGAACTTTTAAAAATCTAGAATGAAACTAACACTAATTTAACACTAAAACAATCTAATTTAAGAAACTTAACAAAAGAATTTATTTAGGAAGAATTTATACCTCAACTAGAGATCTAGCAAAAACAATTTGCCTCCAAAGATGCCTCCTTTCACCAAGATTTAAACTAAGGTGGGTGTGAGAAGAGATGGATTAAGGTTTTGTGTTGAATTAGTGAAGGATTTGTTGATTTTTGATGGTTTTTTAGATGAATTTGAGAACAAAAGATAGGGGCAAAATGAAGGGGGAGGGCTGCAGATTTTTGGCCAGAACAAGGGAGTGAGGGAGTGGTGTGGGGTGTGGAAAAATTCTTGGTCAGCCCACACCAAACAAGTAAAGACCCATACCTAATAAAAAAATCCAAAATCCTTTAAAAAAACACCTCTTTTCTACACAAAAATGAAGTCAAAGAGGCAAGCATTTTTTTTTCTTGGGTTTGCTGGAAAAGGGCCGGCCTAGGGCTGAGGGAAGAGAGAGAGGGGTTTTACAAAAGAAATTTTATGCAAAAAGACCCCCTACAAGTCCAAAATTGCAAGTTTTAGCTTAAAATTCAATAAATTTCGTTTTCCATAATAAAAGCTAGTTAAAACTTAAAATAAAATACTAAAAATTTATGTTACAACTAGATTTTAATTAACATGATTTTAAAGCTTAAATTTAGCCTATTTAAATTTGTATTTATCGCTAATTTAATGTATTTTCTTACCGGCTTAAAATAATATTGAAAAATTGAAAAATTAGGGAAAATTTTTAAACGACCAGAATTTCATAATTAACTCATTAGCTACTAAAAACAAGCAATTACCTATCCATTTTAGGTAAAATTAGTCCTAAACTGCAAAATAACGAAAAAGACGGTTTTCGGAAAAATACCGAATTTTCACCGATTTTCAGGAAAACACCAAAACGACTTTTCAAGGCGTTACACGCACGAGCACGCTGGACGTATATAGGCATAAGTTAAGTAAAAGTGACGACTGAAAAATACGGTTTGGGAGTTTCTTGCTGAGGGTGATAGAATTTCTAACTCAGATGCTAAACTGTAGGATAAGAATCGATGGCTAACTTGAGAGGATTTTGTGGGTAGTATCCGATAAAAATCCTCAGGAGATAAAACTCCCCCTCTAGGGAAACCTAGGGGTTTAACACTTGTTGCACTTGCTAAGTACAACCGTGACGCCTACGAAAATGAGCTTAGGACTTTTTGAAAATAAAATTGTTTGCTTAAGACGAGCAAAAGATAAGTTTGGGGGTATTTGTTCATACCAAAATACTGCATCTTGTTACCACCCATTCTTGATCACATTGCATATTGGTAGGATCTTTTGATCCGTGTTTGCTACATAATTACAAGTTACAGGTTCTTAGTCTAAAACAATACAAATCACGCACAGTTATGACAAATTCAGGACAACTGCCGACAAACGGATAAAAATGCAGGTTCCGGTTATCCACATCCGTCAAGTGCCGCTTACCAGTACAAGGGAAAAGATCAAGCGATGGTCATTCGTGTCTAGAACAAGCACAAAACACGAAGAAGGCAGCACAAGGATAAAGAGTGGCAGCACGGAGCTCAAGGGAGATCCAAGACACAAAAATCAAATGATTTAATGAAAAAATAAAAAAAAGTTGTCATTTTGGACTGTTGAGAATCTGAGAATATTTTGGAAGGATTTTATAAATAGAAACTTACCAAACAGAAGAATAAAGCAACACAAAAATCTACAAGAAAAATAGAGCATCAAATCTAAAAATAGACCGCTGATCTGCGAAATTTTGCATGGTCAGGCGGTGGATCCGTGACCATGACGTGTCATCATACGGCTGATTTTTATGGGAATTTTAGTCATTTTATTTGGCTTCAGAATATTGCCGTAGGATTTCATTTCATTACCTAAAAATGCTCTAGTTCAGAGGCAAACAAGGATGTATTTTTTTCTTTAGGATTAGTGTTAGTTTAGAGCCAACTTCTTCTTCGTCATCATCTTTCCTCTATTAAAATTGTGTGACAGCTTTTTAAGTGGATAATAAATAAAGATTGAGAGTTTTATTTTCATGTCTTGCCTCGATTGTTAACTTAGTTTTTATTATTTTCTTGTTGTTATCTTAGTAGTATAATTGAGTTTTATCGGTTTCCCTTGCCTTATTTTTCTCTTCTCTTTTATTTTATCATTGCAACCTTGAAACTCAAGTGTGATTCTTGTTTAGATGAGATCCCAAATAGTTAGTTGCCTTCTTCTTCCTCATTTCTTTCTATCATCTCTACTTGTTTTATTTTCTATTTTTATAATGAGTGGGTAGTTTTCTCACTTGTTAAGGTAGGAAAAGAGAAGTTTGAGAGAAGGAAATCTTCTTCACTCTTTACTTTGCACAACAATTTGAGTTGAACTCCCTCCAAAGCATCCACAATCCGCTCTCTTCAGCACCCTATACTTTATGATAGTGGTGACACCCTAGTGAGACCGGTTGTGGTTGGGTTGGCCGGAGGTTATGGTTATGAGCCAAGAACGGACGAATAAGGACCAAAGGGAAGGGACTAAGTGTTGAAAAATCTAGCTTATACTCGCAATTATCCTTCCTAGTCGTGCTAATCCCTGTTATTGCCGATTACCATAACATCAATATCAAGTGAGGCAAATGAAAGAAGTGAGCGAATTCCTAACTCAAACTAACCTAATCCTAACCCTAACAAGTTTTCTTTAACATACATATCTGAACACATAGTTAGCATTGATCAAACTTCGACGAACTTGACTGAACTAGTTAAAACCTAAAGAAAAAGACTTTCATCTCTTCGTGGATCGACTTGTGTTCAACCGGCTAGCTACAAAACGAACCCGTCTTGATTGCGGAATAGGACTTTAGAAACGTAGTGAAAACCCTTTCAATCACCGCATCGGCGTTTAACTGATTTAATTTAAATAATTAGCATATATCCTCAAATTCTTTAATAAAGACGTAAGCATCTTCTGATTCTAAACCGTGAAATTTGGGAAGTGAATTAACAAAAGTAGGTTTAATTTCATAATCACCGGCAGCTAATGGTAAAATTATGCAGGAGGGTAAAGAAGTACGCACAGGATAACACCTATCTTGTAGCGTATGTGCAGCAGGTATAACATCACCCATTTTTTTTAATAAAAACTAATATGCAGAAAATTAACTACGGACTCTAACAAATCACAACCGCAAAATGCGCAAGTAATCCCTAAAACTAGGGTCACCTAGGTCGAATCACTAGACCCACTCCTAGACTTTCAGGGGACAAATTGCAGAATGAATCCTCTATCACCTCTTTATCAATCTTGCAGCCAGATAAGTGGGAGGTATCCACTATACGAATCATCTAAATAGCGGGCCTAATTAAGTAAACCACTTGCTTTAGACGCACTTGCCTTAGACACTACAAGAAAAATACGGATAAGCAATAGATTATCCAAAACCTTCTCTTGTCCTATTTGAGCGCGAATGTCCTTAGGAGGCTGAGTTTAGATATTTTTTAAATTAATGAAAGATGAATACTTATGCTAGGTTTGTGATTTTTGAGGCCTAGGAAGGGTGATGAAATCCCCACCTAATCTTGTATTGAGTTTCTGAAAATCACCCTAGACGGGGGGTGAATAGGGTGAAGGCAATAAATAAAAATTTAAAACCTCACACAAGAAGTTCTAGAAAAAATGTGTTTACACTAAATAATATTTCAATCACAAAAAATATAAATGAAATTATCATAGAGCTAATAAAAAGAAGTGCAAGTTAATAAGAGACAAATACAGAGAATTTATCCAGGTTCAGCAAAATTGCCTAGTCCTGCCCCCATGACTATCTTACCGTCATGAAGATTTTCTTTACTAAAACCGATCTTTTTATACGGGTAGAGATCACACCTGGACAGAGTACAAACGGTCTCTAACTCTCCATGAATCTTTATACCCAAGATTCAAGCTCACACACTAACCTCACAAGTAGAGGTTGAATTTACCACCTGTTCAGTTGAAAATATTGCACATTTGATGGAACATTTTCCTTACTTTTGTTAACTACATAAAGATGTTTATTGTAATTATAGAACATATGTGGGTTTATCTGCAAAATACTCTTCATCATATGTTTATACACTATACTTAATATTATGAAGGAAAATATATGCATATAATATTTATATAATATTTTAGTAATTTAAATATGCATATCATATCAAATATCCCTAATCAATATTCTTAAAATATCATATCATATAAAATGGTTAGGATAATATCTCAATAATATAACAAATATAACTAACACTATGATTTGAGATATTGTGCAGATATTAGCTCAGGTCTGGAATCAAGGAGATCCGAGATGTCGAATCAAATCTGCCGAAATATTGAAGCAAATCACAAGATCTAGCAACGGCAGAGATTCAGAATAAGATATGCAGAATGTAGACATCTAAGAAATCTCCAAATGCCAACACCAGATACCACAATAAATCTCAACTCATGAATCCACTAAACCGCCACGGTTTAGCGGCCAAATGCAATATATGCCGCGGATCCGCGGCAAGATCTTGGCCGTAGGATATGATATTTTGGTAGTTGGATGATAGCTGCATATCCTAACTTATAAGATATAGGGTTTGTATTTTCTATGACTATTTAAAGGACCGAAAGCTACACTTAGAAAGGATCAATCCGAAACGATCAAGAGTTCTACAGCGATCTACGAATCCAGGAGATCAATCGACGCATCATTTACTTCCAACGAGAACAGAGATCGGGAGTATAAACTAGGGTTCTTGTACTCTAAATTCGACGGATTTGTAAATGATAGTTGATTAATAAAAAGGTAGATCTTTAGTTTAATTCTTTGCATTTAACTTTCTGCATTACTTTCTGCATTTACATCATGATCTTCTTCTCTATCTTCTCTTCTATCTCAACCATGCATGAGTAATTCTACGCTTGATAGGGTTCGTAGGATTAGGATAGGTCAGTGGATGATAAAATCTCTTAACTTCTTTTATATCTTATAAAGTTTATAAACTTTAGTAAAGTAATTGTTAATATCCTTATTGGGTGCACTATCAATTTATTGATAGTCTGGACCGCGAGTTGAGATTAGATTAACAATTGTTTTGGTAAAGTCTAGACATGAATAGAGATCAATGAAAAGATAAGGGTTAAGAGTGGGAACCGTATTCCCTCAAAAAACCCTAATCGTCATTCACCACTATCGATCTAATTTTAAATCTATTGAAATATAAAATGAGTCATCTTTAATTAATCATCCATTACTATTAAATTCTATGAATTCTACAAGCCTCTTCTTTATAGATTCTATATCCGTATATCGTAGATCTACAACCAATCGCCCCTTCTTTCAATCAACCCGTCTAAAGCAAGTAAAAGATTCAACGTTTCCCTGAGGACGACCCGTACTCATCTCGGCTAGCTACTAGCGACACCGTTATTGATTGCGATTACTAATTTATTTACTACACACTTCTTTTACAAATCTAGAATCAATCAAATGGTGTCGTTGCCGGGGAAACGGCTGTAATTTTTTTCTTGCTATTCGGGTTGAAATCTTATTAATCCATATCATAAAAAAATCAAAACCGTATCTTATGTATTTAACGATTATTGTGTGACTTTTGCGAGTGAATTTGGAGTCACGGGAACAAGGAATTGGAGATTCAGAGATTTTTTACAAATCCCAGAGGATCAAAAGAGGCCACTTAAAAAAATTGGTCAAATGATTCCACCATACCGCCGCGGAACAGCGACATAAGTGAGCAAAGTGCGGCGGAACCGCGGCTTTATGGTGGGTTCAGGTCGCCAAAATCCTCTGGTAACTTCCTCATATCTCTCTCCTCTCAAATCCAATATTTTGATATTTTCTGCAGGATTCTTTGCAAATTTCGCCCCTCAAAAATCTTTTTGCAGGTTTTGATTTCGGGTTGTTTTGCATATTTTGAAACGGACTTTAAGAGGCAATAACCCAAATCCAGATTAGGTGGGGATTTCATCACCCTTCCTAGGCCCCACAAATCAAAAAACAACCATCTGCATAACCCTACATTAATTAAAAAAATATCTAGACCAAGACTTTAAGTACCGTCGCGCTCAATTAAGACAAAGGAAGGTCGTGGGTAATCTATCGCTTATCCGCATTTCTCTTGTGGTGTCTAGACAAGTGTGACTAAGGAAAGTGGTTACTTAATTAGGCCCGCTATTTTCAGTGATTCGTATAGCGGATACCTCCCACTTACCTGGTACTTACCTGGCCACAAGAGCGATAAAGAGGTGGTAGAGGATTGATCCTACGACTTGTCCTTTGGAAGTCTAGAAGCGGTCTAGTTCTTGACCTAGGTGACCTTAGTTCTAGGGTTTCATTGTGCATTTTGTAATTTGTTAAGTCAATCCTCAAGTCCCTCTTTCAAAGCAAAATAATCCAAATAGAGCTTAAATCATTACCATTTCACCCTCTTTTCTTTTCACTTTCTTATAATGGGTAACCCAAACAGACGAACTCTTGCCGAGCTTTGCTATCCAGAACCAGATATCTCTTGATTTTGTAACTGCTTCGGTACAAAATCCGACTCTACTATTTCTTTGAGAGATCGGATAAATGCGTCTAAGACCAATAATTGGACACCGAACTCCACTTCGTATCAACCGTTTCAATATCTCCCACCTTCTTACGTTAATACCCTTTCTGAGAGTCATGTTACGACTCCGAAACCCATGTCCATTGCTGACAGAATTGAACAATCTCGTAACCGATCTTTCACTCCTTTCACCACTCCAAATTCGTTAGGACAACAATTCCGATCACCTTCTTATCAGAATGTTGATCCTACTCCTGTCCATTTTTCACAACCATTCGATTCCTATCAATCCTATCCGACTTTTACACCTTCTCAAGACATTTCTTCTTAACAGCCATTTGGGAGTTTCACCTATCCATAAGAATTTCAATCTTCTACTGAAACCCTTTCACAACCTATGTCTAGTCTTGAACAGTCATTGGAAGAATTTCGGGTAGCGTCGTACCACCAGATAGAGGAATTGAATGCATCAATGGCCGCCCTCATACAACCCAACGAACCAGCAACTAGTTTCCAACTAGCTCAAAATTTTCCAATGTACGATGTGGCAATGGGACAAATTGAGAATTTGAGTAGAGAGAGTGAATTCCAAATTGAATTCCACAACTCCAGTTTCACAAATCTATGAAGTGCACCAAATGATTCACCAATTGAAGATAGAATGTTTGATGAGTTGTGCGACTTTGTAATATTTGATCTACCTGATTGTGAAGGGTCCATTTCAAGTGAAACAACATCCAATCCTTATGATATCTACACCTCCACTCTAGAATCAAAATTGATTGAAAACCATGCTTTTGATGAGGTGTCTAACTTTCACTTGATTGAGGATATTGATACTGGAAATATTTTGGATGATAAACCCACAGTTATGGATGAGTTTTTCTCACCAATTCATCAGGTCCTTTCACTTCCATGTGGACATCATCTCAAACCATTAACTGTTTTTCCCGAACCCCATATGCGTCTGGAAATTGATGATAAATGCATGGATGAGCTGAATTTTAAGGATATTTTTGAAGATGAACCCGTTATGTTAGATGAGTTGGATTCTCTGACCCATCATGTCCCGTCTATTGAATACGAACATCTTTCTGTAGAAATAACCGATCCTATTCTTACCACCGGCCTATCCGATAAGCAATACGACATCCGGCGTTCATTTCCAACATCTGGTTCAACAATGCTCAATACACAAATTTATTTACCTATTTCATCTTCCACTTTCTTTGGTTCTTCTTCTAATATTCATTTAATTCTATCGAGTTTTGATGAATCACACTCCGATATTTCGAGTTCGATAATTCTAGAAAGACCACTTGATTTAGACTCTTTTAAGAATAAGGTAGACGAGCTTTTCGAGTCTCCTGCCGCCATAATTTCTGACAAATCGAATGTGTTGAATTCGGGCGCGAAACAGATTGACATTGAAACGTTCACTCGGACCATCGATGAAAGTTTCAAAGATATTTTCGCCGACGAACTCGCATTCCTAAACGACACGGATGTTGTGATAAATCAACCTCCACCCGAAGAAGTTGAACCACCACCCTTTCTTCTTATCCCATATGAGAATGTGACTATTCTACCCATTCCTAATCATTCACATTCTCATTTTCGTTCACCATCACTGTTCTGTCTCTACCAACCGAGACGTAAACCCAGTCGATTCCGCCTCCTATCTCCCCACTTCTTCAAATCTCTGATCTTCCGCCAACTATATTTGTACATCGATAAAATATTCGAATGGTTGGTGTTGATTTTTGGTCTTTGTAAATCTTTGCATAGACTAATAACTTTACACCCCGTCATAATTTTAAATGCTTAATACTATTTTACTCAAGTTTGGGGGTGAAAAAAATATTTTGGCTCTTGAAAGAAAATAATTTTTTACAAAATTGTGAGCCAAAAATAAGTTTGGGGGAGGATTTTAACTGTCATTAATTCTTGTCCCCTTTAATAACTTTTCCTCCCAAGTCTACAGGTTTTTTGAGCTTAAAAGATGACATCAGTGAGGACACTGCTGCAAACAGTTTTGGGGGAGATTTGTGCTTATTCACGCATTATTTTGCATTATCATAAATATAAGCACAAAAAAAATTTGATAATGAAAGTTTGAAAGTGAAAAATTATATATGAAAGATAGGAATAGTTTAAGAAAAGCAAGAAAAATAGATATTTTCTTAAACGAAACTAGTAATAAGTAGTCATGAGCCGTTGTCCCAAGAGTTAGTAAGATGAAGGAAATTACTAATATGAGGATAAAAATAAGTCTGAAAAATAGTCTCTATTCTTGAGGCCAAACATTTGAACGTTGATACCCTACTATACGCACTTGCATACATTTTGAAACTTGGGATAGTAGAGGATACCTTGAAATGTTCTTGTCTAAAAGCCTTGGTATGAAAGAAAAAAATGGTGAAGAAAAAAAATAAACACTGGTTTTGTAATTACTTAAGATAGCATAAAAAAATATAGCGAGGGTGCTTTATCAACTAGTGCGTTAGACCAACTGGTTTGGGAGCCACTGCTAAGTCTTAGGTATTGCAAGACGAGGAAATTGCTAGTTACGCCTAAATGAGTGAGCATATTTAGTAATCGGTCGATTAGTACATCAAGAAATATTAACGGCCGCATGAAGAATGTGTGAGCAGTTCCATCTAAAATATTCACCGATTAAAAGGTACTTAAGGAAGATGGACAAGAGTACGATAGCTTGAATTGAATTCTTCAAGTGTAGGGATGTCATTTACACACACGTAGGGGTATATGATCGATGTTTGGAAGAAAGGTAGGGAGGAAGACTAAAGGCGATGCTTTATTGAGGGATGATGTGATTTCCGACATTTTTTCATGACCATTAAGATAGGGCTCATGGAAACCGAAAAGCTAGTGTAGTTGGAAACACATCTTTTCAAGTTCTTTCTTTTATATGCTCTTTATTTTTGTATGTAACTTTCATCGTCTTTCTTTTATTATGGGATTTTGTCGGTGTAATCCGCTGAAAACCCTCAGAAGACAACACTCCTCCTACTAGGGACACCTAGAGGTTTAAAGGCTTGTTGCACGTGCTAAGTGCAATCGTGTTGCCTACGAAAGTGTGCTAGGTTTTTCTTTTCCTTTTTTCTCCCTCTCTTGAATAACTAGTTTGTTCGGGACGATCAAAATTAAGTTTGGGGGTATTTGTTCAGTCAAAAATATTGCACATTTGATGGAACATTTTCTTTACTTTTGTTAAGTACTTAAGGTGTTTATTGTAATTATGGAACATATGTGGGTTTATCTGCAAAATACTCTTTATCATATGTTTATACAATATACTTAATATTATGAAGGAAAATATATTTATATAATATTTTAGTAATTTAAATATGCATATCATATCAAATATCCCTAATCAATATTCTTAAAGTATCATGTCATATAAAATGGTTAGGATAATATCTCAATAATATAACAAATATTACTAACACTATGATTTGAGATATTTTGCAGATGCTAGCTTGGGTCTGGAATCAAGGAGATCCGAGATGTCGAATCAAATCTGCCGAAATATTGAAGCAAATCACAAGATCTAGCAATGGCAGAGATTCAGAATAAGATATGGAGAATGTAGACATCTAAGAAATCTCCAAATGCCAACACCAGATACCACAATAAATCTCAACTCATGAATCCACTAAACCGCCACGGTTTAGCGGCCAAATGCAATATATGTCGTGGATCCGCGGCAAGATCTTGGCCGTAGGATATGATATTTTGGTAGTTGGATGATAGCTGCATATCCTAACTTATGGGACATAGGGTTTGTATCTTCTGTGACTATTTAAAGGACCGAGAGCTACAGTTGGAAAGGATCAATCCGAAGCGATCAAGAGATCCACAGCGATCCACGAATCCAAGAGATCAATCGACGCATCATCTACTTCCAACGAGAACAGAGATCGGGAGCATAAACTAGGGTTCTTGTACTATAAATTCGACGGATTTGTAAATGATAGTTGATTAATAAAAAGGTAGATCTTTAGTTTAATTCTTTGCATTTTACTTTCTGCATTAGTTTCTGCATTTACATCATGATCTCCTTCTCTATTTTCTCTTCTATCTCAACCATACATGAGTAATTCTACGCTTGATAGGGTTCGTAGGATTAGGATAGATCAATGGGTGATAAAATCTCTTAATTTCTTATACATCTTATAAAGTTTATAAACTTTAGCAAAATAATTGTTAACATTCTTATCGGGCGCGCTGTCAATTTATTGATAGTCTCGACCGCAATTTGAGATTAGATTAACAATTATTTTGTTAAAGGCTAGACATGAATAGAGATCAATGAAAAGATAAGGGTTAAGAGTGGGAACCATATTCCCTCAAAAAACCCTAATCTTCATTCACCACTATCGATCTAGTTTTAAATCTATTGAAAGATAAAATGAGTCATCTTTAATTAATCATCCGTTACTACTAAATTCTATGAACCCTACAAGCCTCTTCTTTATAGATTCTACATCCGTATATCGTAGATCTACAACCAAACACCCCTTCTTTCAATCAACTCGTCTAAAGCAAGTACAAGATTCGACGTTTCCCTGAGGACGACCCGTACTCATCTCGGCTAGCTACTAGCGACACCGTTATTGATTGCGGTTACTACTTTATTTACGACACACTTCTTTTACAAATCTAGAATCAATCACCACCAAAGAAGTACAAAAGAGAGAGATGGATCTCACACTAGAACTCCTTGATTGAGAAAATATTTCGAGTTAAGGGCTTGGATTTAAGTGTAAATATTTGAAAAATAGAGTTGAAAAGTTTTCAAGTGAGAAACTTTGTAAAAGAGTTGATGATCAACCATGAAAAACTCTTCTCATTTTATAATGAAGAATATGATATCTTTTGTGCAAGAATAAATCAAATTTCCATATTAAAAGAAAACTAGCCGTTGTAATTCAAATTTGAAAGTATATTAAAATTTATTTTAGCAAACAGCTCAAAAAAAACTGCATCAAAATTCATCGAGACTTCGCGCGGTCGAGTGGAGCGGTTGACTGATTGCAAAAGCGGTCGACCGCTCAAAGAAACTGGTCGACTGTTCAGTCGTCTCTGGATATTCAAATAAAAGCACAGTGTGCAGGCGGTAGAGTGACCGGTCGACTGGCAGCTGTCCGCTCAAAGCATATCAGCATAAAAACGACAGATTTTAGCAATCTTGATTTTCTCAGAATATTAAAATAGAATAAGGAAATAATTTGAGAATAAATCGGCTTAGAGATTTGAATAAAAATAATTCCAAAAATAAAAACATAAATCTCTCAATCATAAATCCAAGAAATCAAATATCAATCATGTATATTAATAAGGAAAAGATTTAAAAAATTCTCAATCAATTATTCAATTAGAGATTTGAATTTAAAAAATAATTCCAACTGTGGATTCCAACATATTTCAATCACAAAAACCATGGAATCAAATATTCAATCATATCCTTTTTAATAAGGAAAATTTTTGAATTTTCTCAATCAAAACTTTCATGAAAATAATCAACAAAATCATAAGAGATATTTTCCAGAAAACTCAACAAACATGATAAAAAATTCTTAGAAATAATCTTGTATAACATATCATCTAAAATTACTTTGTGCATGAGCATTTTACTTTAGGAAATACTTAGTAGAATTTAACAAAGTGTTTTATCTCCAAACATAATTTTAGAAACCATAAGTTAAAATTCCTTTGTTCTAAAAATAAAGTATCATCCTATTTTAGAAAGATATTTTGCATATTAGGCCTTTAACTTATATATTTGCAAAATCAAAAGAGCTTTACAAGTCATGCATATTCCCCACTTAAAACTTAACCAAAATTACAAGCACTTTAAATCTGTTGGGGTACCCAGTGCCCTAGGCGCCACTACCACGGCCTATGTGGAACGAAAAAAAATTCTAGAGACGCTAGAAACTATAAACCATAGAATCAAATCTAAACACATGAACTAGAAAACTACAAAGAGTTTTTAGCTACTATGTTAGAGGGTTATACCAAAAGATCAAGTCCTTTGGTCTTCATCTCATCCTTAGCTCCTTGGGTTCTTCTTGATTGAGCTTGACCGCCGGTCTTCCTCCATCGAAGATGATCCATCCGAAGGATGTAGTTCATGACACTAGCTCCACAGTAAAAATCAAGTGGAGCAACTAAAGTTCCGAGCTTTCTACACTAGGAAGTCTAGAGATGTAATGAGTTGCTCTAGTGTATTTCTATCTCTCTTCCACCGTTGATTCTTAACTTATGAGAGGGTAGGGAGGAAGATGTAGGAGGAGCTCAAGAAAAAGGCTAGTGAGGAGAGAGAAGCAAATGGTGAGAATGAACTCATTCATGTAAGAGAAATTATCAAGCATGGTTTTGTATAAAAGGTTTTTGCAAATAAAATATAGCAACCATACTTGAATAGTTTGCACAAATGAATATACAATTCATTTGTCAATACTATTCTAGTATGGTTCTCACCATTCTCACCTCACTACCTTTACACCTCATTTTCCATTTAAATGAATAAATGGATAAATCAAAAATGAGGTGTCCACCATCTAGAATGTTTTCCGTATAAATACGGAATACACTCTACCGTATATACATACCCGTATTCGTATAAAAATATGAATACCCAAAGAGATAGAATAATACAAAGAACATAATACTAGAATATACATATCGAAAATATATATATGTAAATTATTAAATCAATACCTGATTTAATAATCCGGCTTAATCCTAAGTCGGCTAGTATTATCAACCGTCCGATCAAAAGACCGGATAGCTAGTACACTCATTTGATCGGAACCCTGCACGTATTATAATACGGTCACTACATCATTTCGTCTGAAACAGGGAAACCTTCTGTATGGGACTCTAATGACTCGGCAATATGTCGGCAATGAGTTACTAGATAAATCCATAACCACAAGCACGTCAGCGGCACTAGCTGTACGTAACGGCTACCCGGGTACCTGTCGAAAAGGAAGGCCGACAAGAAACCTCATCCGAACCCCTACTTAGCCTATCTGTAACAATCTCCGTACAGTCCGGTCTCTTCATCTAAGAGTATCGTATACCGGATCTATGGATGTTAAACACCAGACCCTAATAACCCGATAATTCGTACCAATATGGCTCAGGACCAATCCGGGAAACTGCTGATCTAACTATCAGTAAATCCCAACTGCCTTGGCTAAGGTCTTATGGTGCTGGCCAACCGAACACAATGCAATATCGACTCTCTATACTTGGATAGACGAATCCCCAACAATCGCTCACTGCCTCCATATGGCTCGGGATTGTATCTAACTAAAAACTGTTTGCATGACTCAATAGAGCCATGGTAGGGTAGTAATCTAAGTACAGTAGGAACTCACATGAGACAAATGACGATCTCTGGTCTTAAGGCTAACATGTACTCATGTCACCTGAGAACTACTATCTGACGATAGGTATAGTACCATGTAGAAGTTCTCGGCGAGTCCGTCCAGTATACTCACCCTCAGTGAGCACCTGTATACGATCTTAGGTGCCAAAGACCAATGGTTGTAGGACCAACCATCGCCCCTCTTAGAGTCTAAAAATGTATACACCAGTCTACTCCAGAATATCGATACCAGTCTCGATACTCATATGACTATAGACATTTAAGGATGTGCTTATGCACTACATAGCCCCTACATAATTTATCGCCATCATAATGCTGGTAGTCAAGAAATAATCCTACGGGGTTTATCAATAAGTTTTAACGATACGTAATAACAAATAAAACATATACACATGTTAAGATAAAAACAAACCAAATAGAATACTTTCATACCGAGCAAGATTGTCCTGTATATACATATATCCAAGTATCCACTATATATATACAATAATGGCCTCCAGGGCATACATATCCTGTTGGATATAGTGCCCTCAGAGTCAATTATTGGATCGCAGGCACGTGATTGTAATAATTGAGAGAGGACCTATACCGGTAGGACAGTCTTATTCAAAAGGTTTGTATACTATCTGGTTTGTTTTTATCATCGTGTACATACTTTAAATGACCTTGTGGTTCACTTTTACACATTGATAGAAAAATAGTATACTATCTGGTTTACCTTTATCATCGTGTACTGCTTTTGGTGATGGTACAGATCACTATTGCACGTTGATAGAGCCCTTAGGATTCTTGCTTGACTACCAGCAGTATGATGGCGATCATATACGTGGGAGCTGGGGTCTATAAGCACATCCTTAAAAGGTCCCTAGTCATGGGAGTTTTCGAGACAGGGCATCGATACTCCAGAGTAGACTAATGTATACAGTCGAGACCCCGACGAGGGGCGGTGGCCAGTCTTACAAGCCACTAGTGTCAGTTGGTTCACCTAAAATATATACAGGTGCTCATTGGGTTATGAGTACACCGGACAGGACTCGCCGGGAACATGCTAGTTGGTATTATACCTAACGTCAGATAGCAGTTCCCTGGTGACATGTGTACAGGTTAGTTCATCGACCTGAGATCGTCATTTGTCTCGTGTGAGTTCCCACTGTACTTTGATTACTATCCTACCACGGCTCAAAGGAGTCGTACAAACAGGTTTTAGTTGGGTACAGTCCCGAGCCATATGGAGGCAGTGAGCGGATCTGCAGGGGTTTCGTCTTTCCCGGTATTGGGGGTGAGGTCGCGCTGTGTCTAGGAGAGCCATTACACGAAGTCGTTGGCCAAGGAAGGAGATTTACTGGTAGGTATTCCAGTAGTATCTCAGGGTGTTCTGGGGTACACTCCAACACGACTTGTACCGCTTTTGGGGGTCTGACTTTTACCAGTCCCCTAGGCCCGCCATGCGATGCTCATAGACGAACGGACCGGACTGTACGGATATTGTCACTGACAGGCTCAGTAGGGTGTCAGGATGAGTTCGCTCATCGACCTCCCTTTTGGTCAATACCTGGTAGCTCGTTACGTACGGCTAATACCTCTGACGTGCTAGTGGTTAAATCCACAGCCAAAGTATTGACGAGTCTTTAGAGTCCCCCACAGACAGTTTCTCAAGTTTCGGGCGAAACGTTGTAGAGGCCATATGGTTTTATGGCAGGGTTTGAACGTACGCGTGCACTTGTGCACGTGTTATGGTTCGGACGGATAATACTAGCAGGCTTTGGTTTAAGCCAGATCCTAGTATTATATAGTGTAGATTTTGTCTCATTGCATTTGTATTCGGCCGGAATACAAATGCGGGTATGTATATACAGTCGCGGGGTTTTCCTGTAATTTATTACCGGATCGTTTTTGAAGTTGCCAGCTTGCTTTCCCTTTTCGGCCATTTTCCTTTCTTTCTTTTCTTGGCTGAATTTTCCATGGAGGGGCTTATTTGCAAATGTGCAAATTAGCAAAATGTAGGGTGCTTTTTATGGTGGAGGGTTCATGATGGTTCTAGCATCCTTTGACTTCTTTTTTGTTCATCATTACTTGCTTTTTGAGATGGGATTGAAAAGGACTTTATTGTGACATTCTTCATGATGATCACCCATTCTCTTTCTTGCATTATTCTCTCTCCCTCCTCTAATTAGCATGGCCGGCCACTATGGATGGGGGCTGTCCAAATTTTTGGTGTAGGGATTTTATCTCTTTTTGCTTGCACAAAATCATATAGCTCCATTTCAAAGTTCATTCCTCCACCTTCACATCCAAATGGCAACTTCAAACAACCCCTCGAGACATAGCGTTCTACACTCAGTCTACAGCAATCTTGGACACGTCGGCTTGCCAACTTCGTGTCCGAGTTGCCTCGGTTCAGAGGTAGGAGCCCGTAAAAAGACTCGGTGATGTGGTGCCCTTTCCGACGAGGAGATCGAGACCGGAGATTCCTCAAGGAGATTGGAATGGTGGCCGAAGACCGAAGGACACGGATCGCTCGGTATCGCATCTCTACCCTTTCTCTAGTTAGCTAGTAGTAGGTTAATGGTCTGATCCAGGTTTATAGTCCGCGGTAGCGCCGGTTTCTAGTTAAAAAAAAGTTTTCGTTTCTGCATTTTGGCCTCGGACAGACGGCCGGGGCGCTACCGTAGACTTACATGGTATCAGAGCCATGCCATTAACCTTTTCTAGCTTGCTCTAATGTGTTTAAAACTTCGATCGAACAAATTTTCTAAAAACCGCATTTCCAAGCATCAGTTTCTGTCGATTTTTTCCAGTCGTCAAAAAATTATTTGGTATATTGCAGAAATATGTGCAGGCTTTTTCAAGAGAACTGAAGAAATTTGGTTGGCTGATTTCACTGTATCGCGGCGGATCCGCGACCGTAACGACGTTTTGGCCACGGTTCCGCCGCTGTACTGTAGCAACAGTAGACCAAATTTCTTCAGTAGTTCTCTGTGTTGGAATTGGGGTTTTTGGTATATTCTGTTTGGGCCCAGATTTATTTTGAGTGCTACAGTTGTGCTTGGGGCCCACTTCGGGAATTTTTGTCGATCAAAAATTTTAAACATGTTAGTTCACAGTATTTTACATTATATCTGCGACCGTGAATGTCATTTGATCGGTAAATCCTGTCTAATTGCTATAGTTCTTTTAGACGGATTTGCGAACGTGACATTCACGTTGATGTTCTATGTTGTGCTGTGATATTGCGGATTTGTCGTTGTGGATAGCCTGGATGTAATGGTAGTACAGTTTGGTTGTATATGTACATTTGATATTTCGGGGCGAGCGTCCGACATGTGGACTATCGTCACTGCCTATTTGTATATTATTCTTTTGGAGCACGACCAGGCTGAGGTCGATGTACCCGTTGTATATTTTACTTTCTGTACAAGGATTGCCCCGCAGTGGGGTGCACGGACAGCGGGGTTCTAGAGGGCAACAGGCCCGCATCTTATGGCTTTGAGACGGAGGGGGCTTTACTCTAGAATTGGCGGGCTATTCCCTGCACTCGTAGGGGGTATAGGTTGACCCAAGGAGGGGTGCTCAAGTTACCGGATTCCGTGAAATGCTGGGTGGTCCATTCACGTTGTTGAAGGGGGCTGCCTCGCTTCAGGTTTTGGCGGGTAACTTGCCGCTCCCGTAGGAGTCTAGGATTTCGTTGCACAGGCTATCCACACGACCAGGGGAACGTCGGGTTTCAGTAGCGGCTCTATGAAACCCGGGGATCCCAGATATCTGTATTGTTCTGTGATGCTTATTACATTTCTGTGATGTTGCATTTTATCACGCCTTGAGCGAATATTATATATGGATATATATACTAGTAGATGTTGTATATGTTTTGCATCCGCGCTAGTCCAGTCCCCGCTCTGTCGTTAGTTAAGTAACCAAACGGGTGATGACGGGACCCAGTGGGGAATGCGGATGGCATATACGTGTTAGTTATATGTATGCCCTAGAGGCCATTACTGTACATTGGATGTATATTGTAGTGGATGCTGGGACATATATAGGTAGGACTTTCTTGCTCGACATGATAGTATGCTATCTGGTTGCTATTTATCTTAACATGTATACTTTCTGTCTCTCTGTTACATGTTGATAAAGCCCTTAGGATGTGTACTCGACTTCCAGGACTATGATGTAGATCGTACTAGTAGGGCCTGGGTAGTCCATGAGTACATCTTTCAATGTTCCTAGTCGTGGGAATATCGAGACGGGGCATCGATATTCCAGAGTAGACTAGCGTATATCTTCTCGACCCATGTGATGGGCGATGGATGATCCCATATCCATTGGTGTTTGACATCAGAGATAGTATGTGGGTGCTCAGTGGAGACTGGGTACACTGAACAGACTCGCCGAGAACTCCCAGATGGTATTATACCTCACGTCAGATGGCAGTTCTCTGGTGACACTGGTACAGCTTAGTCTGTTGACCCGAGATCGTCATAGAGTCTTGTGTGTCTCCCACTGTGCTTTGATTTCCACCCTACCACGGCTCTACTGAGTCGTGCAAACAGGTGGTTTTTGGGTACAGTCCCGATTCATATGGAGGCAATGAGCGATAGGAGGGGATTCGTCTCTCCCAGTATTGGGGGTTGATGTTGCGCTATGCACGACTGGCCATAACTGGAAATCCCTGGCCAGGGTTGCTGTGATATACTGGTAAGAGTTATCAGTAGTTTCACAAATGTTATGGACCTTATATCGGCATGACTTATCAAGCTATTGGGGTCTGACGTTTACCACCCCTAGGCCAGATATGCGACATATCAGACGAATAGACCGGACTGTACGGTAAGTGTTACTGGTTGGATTCACAGGAGTGTGAGCGGGCTTGCTTGTCGATCTTCTGATCGCTCAATACCCGGGTGGCCGTTACGTTTAGCAGACCATTTGCGGCTTGTGGGTGTTTGATATGATCATCACCTGCTGCCAGCGTATTGACGAGTCTTTAGAGTCCTACACAGAGGTTTCCTGGTTCAAGCAAAACGAAATAGGAGCGCATATGAGATATGTGCGGAACCGAGAATAATGCGTGTATGTGATACCGTATTCTATTCTCGCGATGAATGTATCGATTGGTTGTATGCGATATAACCTAGTTATCGAATCGAGGATTGATTCGATAAGTCAATACATTGGATATTAGTCGGTCATATGCGATATGACCGGATCGTTAAATCAAGTGTTGATTTAATGATTTAATGTATAATTATATATTAGATATATTACTTTACATTAACTAGTATTTGTTCACTTAAAATGGATTTTCTCACTTGAAGTGCACATTGTATATGTGATATATTTTTGTGCACTTGATTGTATCATGCAAGTTTGCGTGTATGTTTACTTTAAACCATATTTAAGTGAATGGTTAGGGTTTTGTTTATTTACTTATTCATTTATTTATTTATTCATTTATTCATTTTTGGCAAAATGAAAATGGTGGCTAATTTTGTTTCTTTGCTTTAGCTTCATGAAGCTTCTTTAGATTATCTACCATTTTGTCTTTTGCCTAAACCTAACCATTCACCTAACCTTGGTTTATTCTCTACACTTAACCAAGTTTGCATTATGATAAGAATGAATGGGATTTTCTTTTTAAGACAATTCTTTTTATTCTTTCATCTTCATCATCTTCATCAAGCTTCATGAAAGCTTGCTAGCTTCAATGGTGAAATGAGAAAAAGAGTGAGAAATCCAATTCTAAAGTGAACCCACTTCTTATTTTTTCATCCTCTACCACTTGCCATGTAGTATAGGGTGTTTTCTTCACAAGTTTCATGGCTTGGTGAAGTTGGAGCTTGATCTTGAGTTGCCTCGACGTAGATCATCTTCGGCATCGAAGTCGACGACCTAGCCCGATCTCTTCTCCGATGAAACCACCGCGAGAGTCTAGGATTTCGATGGGTACAGCGGAGGGACGTCATCACGGAGCCAAGGAAGTGGAGGACCGGATCTACAAAGGTTGTAGTCACTTTCCTTTAGCAATAAAGTCGTTTACTTGCTTGCATCGCCTTACCTCTAGTAACGATCTAGTTTACAGTTTCTCGGCACATAGAAAAATTTTGAATTGGCCATGTTTGATCACTTGTAGAACCTCATGGGTGTGCCTAGGAACCCTACAATACGTACATCGTATTTTCGTTCTTTTGTGGTGTGATCCATTGATAGGACTGCGTTGATTCGGATCAATGCAAGCTAAACAAACCTATTCTGATGTTGTTGGAACAATTTTTCAAAAAACTGTTATTGCAAAGACGTTCTCTTTTATTTTGCACAGTGGTATTCGGTTATGAATATCCAGCACCTCAGTCGACGAGGCAAGGGCCGAGATCCCTTCACCGGGAGTGACCCCTTGAACAGAAGTTTGCGTCAGGGTAATAACTTCACTATAGCCGATTACTTTTTGCTTTGCATCGTGGTATTCAGTTGGAATATCCTGCACCTCATTCTACGGGGAAAGAGTCGAGATCCCTTCACCTGGAGTGACCTCTTTAGCAAAGGTTTTCGCCACTATATTTTTATAAAAAGCTATCTGGTTCCTTCAACGATATCAAGTTCATTACGTTAAAGGTTTTTCGCCAAAAACCATTCGTAGCCCTCCGTCATTTCAGAGAGGTAGCACTTAGTATTCATGCTATGTATGTTGGCCTTCGTCAAGGCATAGTGTATGGTAGCTATTTGTTACTTTTCTGCTGCATAGATAGATGCGTTAGTTTGGGACAGTCGTACTACTATTTTGGCCTTCGTCAAGGGTAAGTACGGGTGGGTTCAAATTAACCTGGACAATGACGGGTAGAACTTGACATGTGACTTATGATATGTTGGCCTTCGTCAAGGTCATAAGAGCATGGGGTAAAAATCACATCGGGAGTTTCTAAAGAAACTGAAACTTGCCAGATATACGCATACCTTCTGGAGTGTGATAATGTGAGTGGATTCCATCACGTTATCATGCGATGATAGTTGGATCCCGATTCCCACTGATGAGTTGGTTTACTCCTCGGGTGATCCCGACTAATTCATCTTTCAGGTTTGGAGGAGAATTTGAGGATACGGTGGGAGGTTTCCTAATTAGATAAATTGATAACCATTCTGATCTAGGTTAGAGTGCACGCTGAGTGTTTCTTTTCTCTCTCTCTTTGGCAGCGACCATGGCCCGACCCTTGACTATGACTCAGTGACCAAATTAACCGAACCTTCTTAAAACACTGACTTTTGGATTGTCAGAGTTGCATACCTCATTGCCATTCCTACTTTTACCCTTTTCTCCAGAACACCCCGTATTACTACGAACATCCACTTCCATTAGATAAAACCATCGTATGGTTATATACGAACTCGAAGGAATTTATTCGAGGATGGTTTCCGGTTCTGGAGAAAATGAATAGGACTATTCAGTTGTCTTTTCCTTTTACCTTCTCTCAGGTTGCGAGTGTTCCTTGGATTAGGACGGTACACCTATTACGCTAATTGGATAGTCTTCTTCCAAACCATAGGCTGGTGCTGAACGGTGGGGAATGAAGAAAACCAATTAGCTTAACGAAGGTGTACAGAAGGTATGAAGTAAAGACAAATAAAGGGATTAGTAAGAGGGCAAAGTAAACTGCAACTGCTATTCATGACCAAACCAAATATTTCATCGCCACTCCTACTTCACCTTTGTATTTCCCGAGAACACTCCGTATCACTACGAAGATCCACAGTTTATTTGGATATTCCATCGTATGGTTATATACGAACTCGAAAGGAACTTGTTCCAGTTCGGGGATGGATTCTGGTTCAGGACAAATAGGAATAAGGTTTGTTCAGTTGTCTTTTATCTTCACCTTCTCCCGCATTGCGAGTGCTCCTAGGATTAGGACAGTACACCTATTACGCTTATTGGATAGTCTTCTTCCAAACCATAGGCTGGTGCCGAACAGTAGGGAAGGAAGAAAACCATTTAGCCTAAGAGGGTGTACAGAAGGTAATGACTAAAGACATATAAAGGGATTTGGAGAGATGGCAAAGAAATATACGGTTACAGTTATGAATCTGATAATGGAAGAGGCATTACTAGGAATACCCGGATACCCCTACGAAACATTTCAATATTTCAGTTTCACTGTGTATTATTAATAGAAAACTGATTTCCCAATTAGTCCTTGCTCCAGGGTATGTATTTACCAGATTTGATTCTCACATCTGTATGGTTTTACAGATGATGAGTGGGAGTAAGTTATTGGGAATTAGGTGATCGTCCTCATTATATCGGGATTCGTTGTAATTGGTGATATTTGAGGAAATCACCTGAGTTGTTTGCCGGACGGCAAATATTTGGTTTTGAATATCCATTGTTATGCACCAATTTCAAATTGATATATCTGTACGTCTATTTTAATAGAGTGAGATATAACTTTTTGAAATTATGTCCATGACATGTACCTACATCATTGGATGATTAGGTAAGGAGCATTAAACAGCGGTGTAATTCTTCTTAACCATAAGTACAGTTTTCAACCTACGACACACAGGGATTGAGTTATTAGGCTCAAGGGACTTATACAGAGTATTGTATGTTGTCCAGTGTCCATTAAGACAGAGGGGTTGGTCCTCGTACTATATTCTATTTACTTGTGACTTCTCTAGTTTTTAGACAAGTGTTTCGTAGAAACACAAGATTTAAGTTTTGAGAAGTTATAGGTATATGAATAAAGTAGAGAACCAGGTATTGCAAGTATCGGGATTCTTCAAGGTGATCGAAGATGTAGATACTTGTGTATGGTATTCAGTTGATAGTAATGGTTTTTAAGAAACTTGTTTCTCTTTCAGGTTACTCATAATTGGAAGCATTCCTAAGTTGAGTAATGCTGATCGGCCTCTCTCCATTTAGTTGACATGCACTGGAGACAGCTGCATGATTTGAATCTGGGTCCAATTAAATCAGTGCCTCTGTTTCTATATTGGATATAGAACGGTTCATATCTTAACGATGTTAAGGTACGGGGAGTTGTCCAGCTGATGCTCAAAACCAGACTCTGGATAACTCAAGGCACATTTCTGTAATGGATGTTTGTGGGTTGACCCGGGCTATGACGAGGGTTGACTTTCTACCATCTGGAAGATCAATAATGATATTTTTCTTGACTCACTACAGTTTTAATAAGAATGGATTTTTTTCAGAAAACAGAAGTGGGAGTATGGTAGAACTGGAAGTGATTCTAGAACCGCAAACGATTACTGAAAATTTGATAATAACCTAAAGATTCAATCTGATTTGACATTCTATTAGCCACTCCGTAGATATGGTGGGTAATCGCAGGCACTCGAGAGGTACTTCGGTAGCCTCAAGGACGGTGACAGGGAGGTTCTTGTTTACCCAGAACTTGCCATTGTTGTTGTTCGAGACTGTGAAACCCGGCAGGAGGATGACTATAGCGTCGTTCTATCTTTAGAAGTGCACGTGTATATGACTCTGCCAGAGAGTTGTCATAGTCAGTGGGAGCAGCGGAAGCATAATGGACAAGTATCTTATGTCTATTTTGGACTAGAGCAGATATAGCGGAGATAGATCGTCTATTTCTGATGTGACAGTCATGGGTTTGACTTCATCAGAATAGGGGATGGATCTGTTAAGAAGGTAGTAGAGTGTGATGTCCTGGTATTTGGATGACATACATAGAGTAGGAAGTGAAATTCCTATACTACGGTCGGTTATACTTTGGTTGTCACACAGTGATTTCTCCACATTGGACTTGGATATTATATCAGACATTCTGGTTACTAGATCTATGGTTTTAAACCTAGATTTGGGTAGTTTCCCAATCTGGGTACTTAGACAGCATTCTAAAGATACTTTAGAATGGACGATTCCTAGCACGGTAGTATACCTGCAGGTGATGGAGTCACCCTCTCTGAAGGTGTCTTACAGACTAAAGGGGTGAGGGATGTGCATGATTGGCAGATCACTTGCTTAGACAATTGAGTCAATCGTGAGATGTCAAGTACCACACCAGACGTTGTTTTTGCACGAGATGCGATATGTTGATATTGATCCAATCCTGGAGAAACGATCGGAAGCGATTTTAGAACACAAGTGAATGTTCTAGGGATATGATAACGGCATCCTCCTTCGGGAGACAGTTATCATTCCAGGCTTCCAAAGTGACCTGGATGACAGACTAACTGTCAGAGTTATAGTTTTCTCTCTGACGAGGGGCAGTGTTTTGGACAGGTGATCCAAGCAAACACTGAGGGAGGCATGACGCAGGTTACTGGTTAAGTTCAGTTGATGATACAGTCTAAGAAGTTTGGATTTGGAGCTCATTTATGAACTAGGTCCCATCAGATATCCAGACATATTCTAAGACAAGTATTACCCATTTTGGGAGATAGCTTTCTCCGCGAACTTGAGATAAAGAAGACATAGAAAGAAACATCAGGGCGGATCCACTCACTGAGGCTATTCCTCGATCGCAATAGTTTTGCAAACGGGCTTTGTGAGACTGATTAGTAGAGGAGTTGGGTGCTCGATATCACACGGGCTGTGAGTACGTGATATCGCAATAATTAGCCTTGAGTGCAAGTGGGAGATTGTTGGATATAGTGCCCTCATAGTCAATTATTGGATCGCAGGCACGTGATTGCAATAATTGAGAGAGGACCTATACCGGTAGGACAGTCTTACTCGAAAGGTTTGTATACTATCTGGTTTGTTTTTATCATCGTGTACATACTTTAAATGACCCTGCGGTTCACTTTTACACGTTGATAGAAAAATAGTATACTATCTGGTTTACGTTTATCATCGTGTACTGCTTTAGGTGATGGTACAGATCACTATTGCCCGTTGATAGAGCCCTTAGGATTCTTGCTTGACTACCAGCAGTATGATGGCGATCATATACGTGGGAGCTGTGGTCTATAAGCACATCCTTAAAAGGTCCCTAGTCGTGGGAGTTTTCGAGACAGGACATCGATACTCCAGAGTAGACTAGTGTATACAGTCGAGACCCCGACGAGGGGCAGTGGCCGGTCTCACAAGCCACTGGTGTCAGTTGGTTCACCTAAGATGTATACAGGTGCTCATTGGGCTATGAGTACACCGGACAGGACTCGCCGGGAACATGCTAGTTGGTATTATACCTGACGGCAGATAGCAGTTCCCTGGTGACATGTGTACAGGTTAGTTCATCGACCTGAGATCGTCATTTGTCTCGTGTGAGTTCCTACTGTACTTTGATTACTACCCTACCACGGCTCAAAGGAGTCGTGCAAACAGGTTTTAGTTGGGTACAGTCCCGAGCCACATGGAGGCAGTGAGCGGATCTGCAGGGGTTTCGTCTCTCCCGGTATTGGGGGTGAGGTCGCGCTGTGTCTAGGAGAGCCATTACATGAAGTCATTGGCCAAGGCAGGAGATTTACTGGTAGGTATTCCAGTAGTATCTCAGGATGTTCTGGGCTACACTCTGACACGACTTGTACCGCTTTTGGGGGTCTGACTTTTACCAACCCCCTAAGCCTGCCATGCGATGCTCATAGACGAACGGACCGGACTGTACGGATATTGTCACTGACAGGCTCAGTAAGGTGTCAGGATGAGTTCGCTCATCGACCTCCCTTTTGGTCAATACCTGGTAGCTCGTTATGTACGGCTAATACCTCTGACATGCTAGTGGTTAAATCCACAACCAAAGTATTGACGAGTCTTTAGAGTCCCCCACAGACAGTTTCTCAAGTTTCGGGTGAAACGTTGTAGAGGCCATATGGTTTTATGGCAGGGTTCGAACGTACGCGTGCACTTGTGCACGTGTTATGGTTCGGACGGATAATACTAACGGGCTTTGGCTTAAGCCGGATCCTAGTATTATACAGTGTAGATTTTGTCTCATTGCATTTGTATTCGGCCGGAATACAAATACGGGTATGTATATCCAGTCGCGGGGTTTTCTTGTAATTTATTACCGGATCATTTTTGAAGTTGCCAGCTTGCTTTCCCTTTTCGGCCATTTTCCTTTCTTTCTTTCCTTGGCTGAATTTTCCATGGAGGGGCTTATTTGCAAATGTGAAAATTAGCAAAATGGAGGGTGCTTTTTGTGGTGGAGGGTTCATGATGGTTCTAGCATCCTTTGACTTCTTTTTTGTTCATCATTACTTGCTTTTTGAGATGGGATTGAAAAGGACTTTGGTGTGACATTCTTCATGATGATCACCCATTCTCTTTCTTGCATTATTCTCTCTCCCTCCTCTAATTAGCATGGCCGGCCACTATGGATGGGGGTTGTCCAAATTTTTGGTGTAGGGATTTTATCTCTTTTTTCTTGCACAAAATCATATAGCTCCATTTCAAAGTTCATTCCTCCCCCTTCACATCCAAATGGCAACTTCAAACAACCCCTCGAGACATAGCATTCTACACTCAGTCTACAGCAATCTTGGACACATCGGCTTGCCAACTTCATGTCCGAGTTGCCTCGGTTCAGAGGTGGGAGCCCATAAAAAGACTCGGTGATGTGGTGCCTTTTCCGACGAGGAGATCGAGACCGCAGATTCCGCAAGGTGATCGGGATGGTGGCCGAAGACCGAAGGACACGGATCGCTCGGTATCGCCTCTCTACCCTTTCTCTAGCTAGTAGTAGGTTAATGGTCCGATCCGGGTTTATAGTCCGTGGTAGTGCCGGTTTCTAGTTAAAGAAAAGTTTTCGTTTCCGCATTTTGGCCTCGGACAAACGGCCGGGACGCTGCCGTAGAGTTACATGTCCAACAATCTCCCACTTACACTAAGACCATATATTGGCATATCGAGTACCTAACATCTGCTCTAGGGCCGGTTGTTGGCGTATCGCATACCCAACAACCCAAATAGTCTCTCGAAATATGCTTGAGGGAGGGCCTTGGTGAATGGATCCACCATGTTCTCTTTTGTGTCTACTCTCTGCTCCTCGATCTCCCAGCAGTCTACGATCTCCCTGATCAGGTGATACTGTCTCAAGATGTGTCTGGATTTCTGATAGGACCGTGGTTCCTTCGCTAAAGCCATAGCCACATTGTTGTCGCAATACAAAAGTATTGCATCAACAATGGACGGAACCACCTCAAGTTCAGTAATGAACTTCTTTATCAGACCGCTTCTTTTGTGGGATCGTTAGCAGCAATGTGTTCACCCACTATCGTTGAGTCTGCGACGGTGTCCTGTTTGGAGCACTTCTAACAGACCGTCCCTCTGTTGAGGGTAAACAAAAAACTCGAGACAGACTTGTTGTCATCCTTATCACTTTAGAAGCTCGAGTCGGTAAAGGACTCCACCTGGAGGTCCCCATTACCGTACATCAAGAACAGTTCCTTAGTCCTTCTCAGATATTTAAGAATGTTCTTCACAGCTATCCAGTGATTCTCACCTGGGTTTGACTGACACCGACTCACCACGCTAAGCATGTAAGCTACATTTGGTCTGGTATATAGCATCGCATACATTATAGATCCTATCGCCGAAGTGTAGGGTATAATACTCATGCGAGCCCTCTCCTCATCAGTTTTGGAAGACATCTCTTTAGAAAGAGTGATTCCGTGGAAACCGGATATATTCCCGCACTTAGAATCTTCCATACTAAATCTCTTCAGTATAGTCTCTCTGTACCTGGACTGTGAAAGTCCCAACGATCTCTTAGATCTATCTCTGTAGATCTTAATCTCTAGAATGTAGGAGGCATCACCCAGGTCTTTCATGGAGAACATTTGTGACAAGAACAGTTTGACCGATTGTAGTATAGGAATGTCATTTCCTATTAATAGAATGTCATCCACGTACAAGACTAGGAATATGACAGTTTTTCCTACAATTTTCTTATAGATACAAGGCCCATCCTCGTTTTTAATGAAGTCAAATTCCTTGACGGTCTCATCAAAACAGATGTTACAGCTCCGCGATACCTTCTTTAATCCATAAATGGATTTAAGAAACTTGCACACCTTTCCGCTGCTCCCACTGTCTGCGAATCCCTCCGGCTGATCCATATAAATGCACTCTTCTAAACTTCCGTTCAGAAAATCCATTTTTACGTCCATCTGCCAGATTTCTTAGTCATGGAAGGCAGCAATGACAAGTAGGATCTAAATGGATTTCAGCATAGCCACTAGTGAAAAGGTTTCGTCATAGTCCATCCCGGGTCTTTGACGAAAACCTTTTGCAACAAGTCTAGCCTTATAGGTTTCCACTTGTCCATCTACACCAATCTTCTTTTTGAAGATCCAATTGCATCCAACGGGTTTTATCCCAGGAGGACCAATATCCAAGGTCCAAACTTTATTGGTGTACATGGATTCTATTTCAGATCGCATAGCATCCAGCCATTTATCAGAGTCCCTACTGGTAATGGCCTGTTTGAAACTGGTGGGATCATCTTCTTCCAAAATGCAATCCTTTCGATCCCCGTCTATAAGAAAACCGTAGTATCTCACGGGCGGATGAGAAATCCTACTGGATCTATGGAGTGGCTGAGTTTCGTCGGGTACTACTAAATCTTGACATTCCACCAAATCTTAAGTTTTAGTTTGTGGTTCCATAATTTCTTCTAGTTCTACCGTGCTCCCACTGATTTTTTTTGCAAGAAATTCCTTCTCTAAAAAGATGGTGTGCTGAGCAACAAACACGTTCTGCTCCTCGATGTGGTAGAACAGATATCCATAACCATTATATGGATATCCCGCAAGCTTACATAGAATTGACGGTGCCTCATGTTTGTCCGGGTTATGCTTTTTAATATAAGCTGGACAACCCCATATCTTAAACCTTTTATGATATGGTCTCTTACCATTCCAAATTTCAAATGGTGTCTTGGGAACTGATTTGTATGGAACATAATTCAATAGATATGCCGCTGTGTGAAATGCATATCCCCAGAATGAAAGAGGCAACTCGACATTACTCATCATAGAGCAAATCATATCCAAAAGGGTACGATTCATCCGCTCTAATACATCGTTCTGTTATGGTGTATACGGAGGAGTATGCTGAGAGAGAATTCAATTCTCTTTTAAGTAGTCGAGGAATTTCGTGCTTAAGTACTCCTCTCCTCTATCAAATCGGAGGATCTTGATACTTTTGCCAGTCAGGTTCTCTACTTCGTTCTTATATTCTTTGAATTTCTCAAAAGCATCAGATTTTTGTTTTATGAGAAATACATATCCGAATTTAGAGAGATCGTCAGTGAATGTAATTGTTGGAGATAGTGCCCTCAGAGTCAATTATTAGGTCACAGGTACGTGATTGCAATGATTGATGGAGGACCTATCCCGGTAGGACAGTCTTACTCGAGATGATAGTATGCTATCTGGTTTACCTTTATCATCGTGTACTGCTTTAAGTGACCTGACACGTCGCTATTACACGTTGATAGAGCCCCTAGGATTCTTGCTTGACCACCAGCAGTATGAGGGCGATCATATAAGTGGGAGCTGGGGGTCTATAAGCATATCCTTAAAAGGTCCCTAGTCGTGAGAGTTTCGAGACAGGGCATCGATTCTCCATAGTAGACTAGTGTATACAGTCGAGACCCCGACGAGGGGCGGTGGCCGGTCTCACAAGCCACTGGTGTCAGTTGGATCACCTAAGATGTATACAGGTGCTCATTGGGTTATGAGTACACCGGACAGGACTCACCGGGAACATGCTAGTTGGTCATATACCAGACGTCAGGTGGCAGTTCCCTGGTGACATGTGTGCAGGTTAGTTCATCGACCTGGGGATCGTCATTTGTCTCGTGTGAGTTCCCACTGTACTTTGATTACTACCCTACCACGGCTCAAAGGAGTCGTGCAAACAGGTTTTAGTTGGGTACAGTCCCGAGCCACATGGAGGCAGTGAGCGTATCTTCAGGGGTTCGTCTCTCCCGGTATTGGGGGTGAGGTCGTGCTGTGTCTAGGAGAGCCATTACACAAAGCCCTCGGCCGAGGCAAGGAGATTTACTGGTAGGTATTCCAGTAGTATCTCAGGGTGTTCTGGGCTACACTCCGACACGACTTGTACCGCTTTTGGGGGTCTGACTTTTACCAACCCCCTAGGCCCGCCATGCGATGCTCATAGACGAACGGACCGGACTGTACGGATATTGTCACTGACAGGCTCAGTAGGGAGTCAGGCTGAGTTCGCTCACAGACGTCCCTTTTGGTCAATACCTGGTAGCCCGTTATGTATTGGCTTATACCTCTAACGTGCTAGTGGTTAAATCCACAACCAAGGTGTTGATGAGTCTTTAGAGTCCCCCACATTCAGTTACTCAAGTTTTCGGGCGAAAGGTTGTAGAGGCCGTATGGAGATATGGCAGGGTCCGATCAGATACGTGCGGTATTGCACGAATCAGGATCGGACAGTTTGTACTATAGGCCGTATGGTTATATGGCAGGGTTCGATCACATACGTGCGGTATTGCACGGATCAGGATCGAACGGATATTACTAGCCGGTTTTGGTATAAGCCGGATTCTAGTATAGTACAGTGGAGATTTTGTCTCATTGCATTTGTATTTCGGTCGAAATACAGATGCGGGTGTGTATGCACAGTTTCGGGGTCTTCCTGTAATTTATTACGGGACCAGTTTTCTGGAGTTGCCAGTTTGCTTTCCGTTTCGGCCGATTTCCATTGTTCCGTTCATTGGCCGAAGATTGGTGGAGGAGGGCTAATTTGCATTGTTGCAAATAAGTATTTATGGAGGGGGTATTTGCTTATTCTTGTATCATGATGGTTTTCATGATGAGCACCATACCTTGACCTTTTTGACTTGATCATTTCATGATAGCTTGACTTTTAGTGGTCATGATGGTTGTTGATGGTTGGAGTTGTGTGTGGTTTTGCTTATGATCATATTCTTTCATGATTTGTTTTTGGATGCCTTGCATTATTGTTCATGCCACTCACTCCCTCATGGATATCTATTTCATTCTCTCCCTCCCTCATTAGAGATGGACAGCCATGTATAGGAGGGGCTGTCCAAAAATTGAAAAGGGGGAAATGTTGTTCATTTCATGCACCAAAATTCTCCAAGCTCCTCCATATACTTCTTGTATCATCCCTCTACCAAAATGGCAACTCCACAAACCCCAAATGAGACTTCTTCTCTAGATATTCTACAGCGAACCTTGGGCACGTCGAGTAGCCGGCTTCATGCCCGAGTTGCCTCGGCATTGAGGTGGGAGCCCGTAAAAGAAGTAGGCGATGTGGTGCACTTCCGGCGACGAGGAGGAGACGGGACATTCCGCAGGAGATCGGGACGATGAAGAGAAGACCGGAGGACTTGGATCGTCGGTATATCTCTATTCCCTTTCTTGTAGTAAGCTAGGACTAATTAATGGTTCGATCCGGGTATTAGTGCGCGGCGGTTTGCCAGTTCAAGAAAAATTAAAGTTTATCACCGCTTCCGCATTTGGCCGTCGGATTGACGGCCGGGGCGCCGCCGTGCACTTACAGTGGTATCAGAGCCTCGCCATTAACTTAGTCTAGCTTTCCTTAATGTGTTTTGCGTTTCCGATCGACCAAAATTCCAAAATCTACATTTTTACTTGCATCAGTTTTCTGTTGAAATTTTTTGGTGTCGAAAAATTTTTCAGGTTACAGAAAAGTGATGTACTGGAAAATCTAAGAGTTCTGTGAAAATTCGATGCACTAAGTCCACTGTTGGAGCGCGGATCCGCGGCCAAACACCCCTTTGGGCCGCGGATCCGCCGCACACTGTTGGGTTCCCTGCACCAAATTTCTACAGTATCTTTCTGGGGTTAAAATCGGGGTTTTGGAATATTAATATTGGGCCCAGAATTTCTTGATCTGCTACAGTATTGTTTGGGGGCCCACTTGTTAAAATTTGGTTGATCGGATATTTTAAACACATTATTTCACAGTATTTACATTATATCTGCGACCGTGAATGTCACTTGATCGGTAAATCCGGTCTAACTGCTATAGCCCGGTTAGACGGATTTGCGAACGTGATTTTCACGTTGATGTTCTGTTTTTGCTGTGATGTTGCGGATCGGTCGTGGGGGATAGCCTGGATGCAATGCTAGTACAGTTGTGGTTGTATTATGTACATTTGATATTGCGGGGCGAGCGTCCGACATGTGGACTGCCGTCACTGCCTGTTTGTATTATTATTTTGGGGCACGACCTGGTTGCGGTCGATGTACCCGGTGTATGTATATTTTACTTTCTGTACTAGGATTGCCCCGCGGAGGGGTGCACGGATAGCCGGGTTCTAGAGGGCAACAAGCCCGCATCTCATGGCATTGGGACGGGGGGGGCTTCACTCTGAGATTGGCGGGCTATACGCCGCACTCGTAGGGGGTACAGGTTGACCCAGGAGGGGTGCCCAAGTTACCGGATTCCGTGAAGTGCTGGGTGGTCCATTCACGGCGCTGAAGGGGGCTGCCTCGCTTCAGGTTTTGGCTGGTGACTTGCCGCGCCCGTAGGGGTCTAGGTTCTCATTGCACAGGCTATCCACACGACCAGGGGAACGTCGGGTTTCAGTGGCTCTGTGAAACCCGGGGATCCCAGATATCTGTATTGTTTCTGTGATGCTGTTCATTTTCTGTGATGTTGCATTTTATTCACGCCTTGAGCGAATATAATATATTGGTATATATATTAGTAGATGTTGTATATGTTTTACATCCGCGCTAGTCCAGTCCCCGCTCTGTCGTTAGTTAGCTAACCTAACGGGTAATGACGGGACCCAGTGGCGAATGCGGATGGCATATACGTACATCAGTATATTTTCGTTCTTTTTGGTGTGATCAATTGATGGGACTGCGTTGATTCGGATCAATGCAAGTTAAAAACAAACCTAATCTGATGTTGTTGGAACACTTTTCAAAAAGCTGTTATTGCAAGGACGTTCTCTTTTGTTTTGCATCGTGGTATTCAGTTGGAATATCCTGCTCCTCAGTCGACGAGGCAAGGGCCGAGATCCCTTCACCGGGAGTGACCCCTTGGACAAAAAGTTTGCGTCAGGGCAATAACTTCACTATAGCCGACTACTTTTGCTTTGCACCGTGGTATTCAGTTAGAATATCCTGCACCCCATTCTACGGGGAAAGAGCCGAGATCCCTTCACCGGGAGTGACCTCTTTAGCAACGGTTTTCGTCACTATATTTTTAAAAGCTATCAGTTCCTTCAACGATATCAAGTTCCTTACGTTAAAGGTTTTCGCCAGAAACCATTCGTAGCCCTCCGTCGTTTCATATGGATAGTCAATAGTATTCAAGCTGTGTTTGTTGGCCAAAGTCAAGGCACAGTGTTTGGCAGCTGTTGGTTATTCATATGCAGCATAGATAGATGCGTTGGTTTGGAACAGTCGTATAGCCTTGTTGGCCAAAGTCAAGGGCTTGTGCGGGTGGATTCGAATCAACCTGGAGAATGACGGGTAGAACTTGACATGTGACTTATGATTTATTGGCCAAAGTCAAGGTCATAAGAGCATGGGGCAGAAATCACATCGGGAGTTTCAAAAGAACTGAAACTTGCCAGATATGCGCATACCTTCTGGAGTGTGGTAGCGTGAGCGGATTCCGTCACGTTATCATGTGATGATAGTTGGATCCCGATTCCCACTGATGAGTTAGTTTACTCCTCGGGTGACCCCGACTAATTCTTCTTTCAGGTTTGGAGGAGAATTTGAGGTACAGTGGGAGGTTTCCAGATTAGATAAATTGGTAACCATTCTGATCTAGGTTAGAGTGCACGCTGAGTGTTTCTTTTCTCTCTCTCTTTAGCAGCGACCATTGACCCGACCCCAGACTATGACTCAGTGACCAAGTTGACCGAACCTTCTTTAACACCGGCTTTTGGATTGTCAGAGTTGCAAACCTCATTGCCACTCCTACTTTTACCCTTTTCTCCAGGACACCCCGTATTACTACGAACGTCCACTTCCATTGGACAAAACCATCGTATGGTTAGATACGAACTCGAAGGGATTTATTCGAGGATGGTTTCAGGTTCTAGAGAAAACGGATAGGATTATTCAGTTGTCTTTTCCTTTTACCTTCTCTCAGATTGCGAGTACTCCTTGGTTTAGGAGATAGTACATCTATTACGCAAATTGGATAGTTTTCTTCCAAACCTTAGGCTGGTGCCGACCGGTAGGGAATGAAGAAAACCAATTAGCCTAACGATGGTGTACAGAAGGTATTAAGTTCAGACAAAGCAAGGGATTAGTAAGAGGGCAAAGTAAATTGCAACCGATATTCACGACCAAACCAAGTATTCCTTCGCCAATCCTAAAATCACCTTTGTATTTCTCCAGGACACTCCATATCACTACGAAGATCCACAGTTTATTGGATACTCCATCGTATGGTTATATACGAACTCGAAAGGAACTTGTTCCAGTTCGGGGATGGATTCTGGTTCAGGAGAAATAGGAATAAGATTTATTCAGGTGTCTTTTATCTTCACCTTCTCTCGCATTGCGAGTGTTCCTAGGATTAGGACAGTACACCCTTTATGCTTATTGGATAGTCTTCTTCCAAACCATAGGCTGGTGCCGAACGGTAGGGAAGGAAGAAAACCATTTGGCCTAAAGGGGTGTGCAGAAGGTAAAGACTAAAGACATAAGAAGGGATTTGGAGAGGTGGCAAAGGATTATACGGTTACAGTCGTGAATCTGGAAGAGGCATTACTAGGAATACCAGAATACCCATCGGAACATTTCAATGTTTCAGTTTCACTGTGTAATGTTAAAGAAAACTGATTTCCCGATTAGATACTTACTCCAGGGTATGTATTTACCAGGTACGATTCTCACATCTGTATGGTTTTACAGATGATGAGTGGGAGTAAGTTATTGGGAATTGGGTGGTCATCCTCATTATATCGGGATTCGTTGTAATCGGTGATATTTGAGGAAATCACCTGGGCTGTTTGCCGGTCGGCAAATATTTGGTTTTGAATATCCGCAGTTATGCACCAATTTCAAATTGATATATCTGTACGTCTATTTTCATAGAGTGAGATATACCTTTCTGAAATTATGTCTACGACATTTACCTATATCAGTGGATGGTTAGGTAAGGAGCATTAAACAGCGGTGTAATTCTTCTTAACCATAAGTACAGTTTTCAACCTACGACACACAGTGAATGAGTTATCAGACTCAAGGGACTTATACAGAGTATTGTATGTTGTCCAGGGTCCATCAGGACAGAGGGGTTCGTCCTCGTACTATATTCGGTTTACTTATGACTTCTCTAGTTTTTAGACAGGTGTTTTCGTGGAAACACAGGGTCCGAATTTTGAGAAGTTATAGGTATTTGAATAGAGTAGAGAACCAGGTACAGCAAGTATCGGGATTCTTCAAAGTGATCGAAGATGTAGATACTTGTATATGGTATTCAGTTGATAGTAATGATTAAGAGAACTTACTTCTCTTTCAGGTTACTCATAATTGGAAGCATTTCTAAGTTGAGTAACGCTGATCGGCCTCTCTCCATTTAGTTGACATGCACTGGAGACAGCTGCATGATTTGAATCTGGTTCAATTAAATCAGTGCCTCTGGTTCTATATTGGATATAGAACAGTTCATATCTTAACGATGTTAAGGTACGGGGAGTTGTCCGGCTTATGCTTAAAACCAGACACTGGACAACTCAAGGCACGTTTCTGTAATGGATGTTTGTGGGTTGACCCAGGCTATGACGCGGGTTGATTTTCTACCATCTGGATGAACAATAGCAATATTGTTCTAGACTCGCCACAGTTTTAATAAAAATGGATTTTTTCAGAAAACAGTAGTGGGAGTATGGTAGAACTGGAAGTGATTCCAGAACCACAAACGATTACTGAAGATTTGATAAGGAACCTAAAGATTCAATCTGGATTGACATTCCATTGGCCACTCCGCAGATAAGGTGGGTAACCTCAGGCACCCGAGAGGTACTCCGGTAGCCTCAAGGACGGTGACAGGGAAGTTCTTGTTTACCCACAATTACCATTGCTGTTGTTCCAGGCTGCGAGACCCGGCGGGAGAATGAGTATAGCGTCGTTCTGAACTCGCTTTAGAAGTGTACGTGTATATGACTCTGCCAGAGGGTTGTCGTAGTCAGTGGGAGCAACGGAAGCATTGGTGGACAGGTAGCTTATGTCTATTTATAGACTGAAGCACCAGTAGCGGAGATAGATCATCTATTTCTGATGTGACAGTCATAGGTTTGACTTCATCAGAATAGGAGATGAATCTGTTGAGAAGGTAGTAGCGTGTGATATCCTGATATTTGGATGACATATACAGAGTAGGAAAGGAAACTCCTATACTACAATCGGTTATACTTTGGTCGTCACACAGTGGTTTCTCCACACAGGACTTGGACATTATATCAGACATACTGGTTACTAGATCTATGGTTTTAGATCTAGATTTGGGTGGTTTCCCAATCAGGGTACTTAGACAGCATTCTAAGAGTATTTAGAATGGACGACTCCTGGCACGGTAGTATACCTGCAGAAGATGGAGTCACCCTCTCCAAAGGTGTCTTACAGACTAAAGGGGAGAGGGACGTGCATGATGGGCAGATCACTTGCTCAGGCAATTGAGTCAATCATGAGATGTCAAGTACCACACCAGACATTGTTCTTGCACTAGATGCAATAAGCTGACATTAATCCAATCCTGGAGAAACGGTCGGAAGCAGTTTTAGAACATAAGTGGATGTTCTAGGGATATGATAACGACAACCTCATTCGGGAAACAGTTATCATTCCAGGCTTCCAAGGTGACATGGACGACAAGGAGGTTGTCGGAGCTATAGTTTTCCTTCTGATGAGGGGCAGTATTTTGGACAGGTGGTCCAAGGAAATACTGAGGGTGGCATGGCGCAGGATACTGATTAAGTTCAGTTGACGATACAGTCTAAGGAGTTTGGATTTGGAGTTCATTTATGAGCTATGTCCCATCAGACATCCAGACACATCCTAAGACAGGTATTGCTCATTTCGGGAGATGGGCTTCTCCGCGAACTTGAGATATAGAGAGACATAGAAAGAAACATCAAAGCGGATCCACTCACTGAGACTATTCCTCGAACGCAATAGTTTCGCAAACGAGCTTTGTGAGACTGACTAGTAGAGGAGTTGGGTGTTCGGTATCACACGGGCTGTGAGTATGCGACATCGCAATAATTAGCCTTGAGTGCAAGTGGGAGATTGTTGGAGATAGTGCCCTCAGAGTCAATTATTAGGTCACAGGTATGTGATTGCAATGATTGATGGAGGACCTATCCCGGTAGGACAGTCTTACTCGAGATGATAGTATGCTATCTGGTTTACCTTTATCATCGTGTACTGCTTTAAGTGACCTGACACGTCGCTATTACACGTTGATAGAGCCCCTAGGATTCTTGCTTGACCACCAGCAGTATGAGGGCGATCATATAAGTGGGAGCTGGGGGTCTATAAGCATAACCTTAAAAGGTCCCTAGTCGTGAGAGTTTCGAGACAGGGCATCGATTCTCCATAGTAGACTAGTGTATACAGTCGAGACCCCGACGAGGGGCGGTGGCCGGTCTCACAAGCCACTGGTGTCAGTTGGATCACCTAAGATGTATACAGGTGCTCATTGGGTTATGAGTACACCGGACAGGACTCGCCGGGAACATGCTAGTTGGTCATATACCAGACGTCAGGTGGCAGTTCCCTGGTGACATGTGTGCAGGTTAGTTCATCGACCTGGGGATCATCATTTGTCTCGTGTGAGTTCCCACTGTACTTTGATTACTACCCTACCACGGCTCAAAGGAGTCGTGCAAACAGGTTTTAGTTGGGTACAGTCCCGAGCCACATGGAGGCAGTGAGCGTATCTTCAGGGGTTCGTCTCTCCCGGTATTGGGGGTGAGGTCGTGCTGTGTCTAGGAGAGCCATTACACAAAGCCCTCGGCCGAGGCAAGGAGATTTACTGGTAGGTATTCCAGTAGTATCTCAGGGTGTTCTGGGCTACACTCCGACACGACTTGTACCGCTTTTGGGGGTCTGACTTTTACCAACTCCCTAGGCCCGCCATGCGATGCTCATAGACGAACGGACCGGACTGTACGGATATTGTCACTGACAGGCTCAGTAGGGAGTCAGGCTGAGTTCGCTCACAGACGTCCCTTTTGGTCAATACCTGGTAGCCCGTTATGTATTGGCTTATACCTCTAACGTGCTAGTGGTTAAATCCACAACCAAGGTGTTGATGAGTCTTTAGAGTCCCCCACATTCAGTTACTCAAGTTTTCGGGCGAAAGGTTGTAGAAACCGTATGGAGATATGGCAGGGTCCGATCAGATACGTGCGGTATTGCACGAATCAGGATCGGACAGTTTGTACTATAGGCCGTATGGTTATATGGCAGGGTTCGATCAGATACGTGCGGTATTGCACGGATCAGGATCGAACGGATATTACTAGCCGGTTTTGGTATAAGCCGGATTCTAGTATAGTACAGTGGAGATTTTGTCTCATTGCATTTGTATTTCGGTCGAAATACAGATGCGGGTGTGTATGCACAGTTTCGGGGTCTTCCTGTAATTTATTACGGGACCAGTTTTCTGGAGTTGCCAGTTTGCTTTCCGTTTCGGCCGATTTCCATTGTTCCGTTCATTGGCCGAAGATTGGTGGAGGAGGGCTTATTTACATTGTTGCAAATAAGTATTTATGGAGGGGGTATTTGCTTATTCTTGTATCATGATGGTTTTCATGATGAGCACCATACCTTGACCTTTTTGACTTGATCATTTCATGATAGCTTGACTTTTAGTGGTCATGATGGTTGTTGATGGTTGGAGTTGTGTGTGGTTTTGCTTATGATCATATTCTTTCATGATTTGTTTTTGGATGCCTTGCATTATTGTTCATGCCACTCACTCCCTCATGGATATCTATCTCATTCTCTCCCTCCCTCATTAGAGATGGCCGGCCATGTATAGGGGGAAATGTTGTTCATTTCATGCACCAAAATTCTCCAAGCTCCTCCATATACTTCTTGTATCATCCCTCTACCAAAATGGCAACTCCACAAACCCCAAATGAGACTTCTTCTCTAGATATTCTACAGCGAACCTTGGGCACGTCGAGTAGCCGGCTTCATGCCCGAGTTGCCTCGGCATTGAGGTGGGAGCCCGTAAAAGAAATAGGCGATGTGGTGCACTTCCGGCGACGAGGAGGAGACGGGACATTCCGCAGGAGATCGGGACGATGAGGAGAAGACCGGAGGACTTGGATCGTCGGTATATCTCTATTCCCTTTCTTGTAGTAAGCTAGGACTAATTAATGGTTCGATCCGGGTATTAGTGCGCGGCGGTTTGCCAGTTCAAGAAAAATTTAAGTTTATCACCGCTTCCGCATTTGGCCGTCGGATTGACGGCCGGGGCGCCGCCGTGCACTTACAGTAATGAAGTACGAGAATCCACCCCTTGCATGTATAGACATTGGACCACACACATCACTGTGTATGAGTCCCAAAATCTCTGTCATTCTTTCTCCCTGTCCGGTAAACGGAGATTTGGCCATCTTTCCTTTGAGACAAGACTGACAAATTTCATTGGATGAAAACTCGAATAGATGCAAATATCCATCTTTATGTAACTTAGAAAGTCTTTTCTCACCGATATGACCAAGTCTACAATGCCACAAGTAGGTTTTGTTCGTATCTGAACTCTTCCTCTTGCGTGAGTTTTGTACATTAAGAACTATGTTTTGATTAAGAACATAGATACCATGACAGTGTACCTTCTGCAACCAATACCTGATTAAGGTAAATGTTCATGATATTTCTACCTAGAACAAAATTATATCCACCTTTATCAAGTAAAGAAACTGATATGATGTTGCAAAGCATGGAAGGTATATATAATAGCAGTTCTTCAAAATTATAGTATTGCCGCTTACCAATACTATGTGATATTCACCAACGGCAGCAGCATCAACTTGTGCTCCATTCCCTACTCTGATGGATAGATCACCAGGTCTAACCATCCTACTTTTTCTCAGTCCCTGTAATAAATTACAGTCATGATATTCTGATCCGGTATCTAGTACCCAGGAGGTAGTACTAACCGAAAAAAAGTTCTCAATAAAAAGAACACCAGAAGGAAACACAATGGTATGCTTCTTCTTCACCGAAGTCATCAAGGTATTCATGCAATCCTTTTTCACATTCTCATGCTTGTGACATGTGTCGCAAGTCAGAGTTCAACCTACATTCCCCAGCCCCGAATAAGAATCTGGGTAGGTCAAGTCATACATTTTATTATCTTGATTAAGGCGTGAATTTGTTGCTACCTGAAGAGAGAGAAAAGATACACTCAATGTGCGCTCTTGCAAGTTTAGATTGGTTATTATTTTATCTAAACAGGATGGCTCCCACTATTTCCTTGTAACGTTTCAGAAATCGTTTTGCGAATTTTTCCGTTTTAGGCCAAATTTGTCGGTATTTTCCGTTTTAACCCGATTTCGATCAAACGTCCGTAGAAACTTGCCGGCACCTGGTTTTGCTAAAATAAAGCTAGTACGCGAACTTTGGGGGTATATGGGAGGTTTTGGTTCAGATAGAATTTTTCCCAAATAAAATATTATTTTAACCGGTAAAATATGCACGTAAATCGAGAAATTTTTTCTAAATGAAAATCTTTAATATCATCACTACAATTATTTTAGAACCTTCTTTTTAAATATCTAGATTTTTTTGGTCAAAGGATTTATTTTTCTTAAAGGAAAAGAAAAAGAAAAGAAAGGTGGCATTTTGCTTTAATTAGCGTTTAATGTTGTTTTTAGCTAGAACCTTCTTCTTTTTTCTTCACAAAACCCCCTCCCCTTGCTTTGGCCGAGCCCTCCCATTCCTTGCTGCCCTCTCTCTCTCTCTCTTCTTGCTCCATTTTCATCATTTTGCTACAAATAAATCATCACAAATCCAAATAAAATCACAAAAATTCAAATATAATCATTTTCCTTCATTTCCTTAACCCTAAACCATGCTTTGTTCTTCATGAAGTCTTGATTTTGGAGGCTAACTTGGTTTTCTTGTTGCAAGTTTTTGAATCATTTGGAGGTATAAAATCCTAACCCTAATGCTTAATTCTTGTTTTAAATACTTTAATTAGCTATTAGTTGTTAAATTAAAGTTATTTAATTTCATGTTTAAAATTCTAGAAATGGTTTTAGAATATTCAAGTTAGGGTTTTGATTAGTGAAATGGTTAATTATTAATTGAACATTATGAAAACTTAATCAAGTTACTAGACTTGTTAAATGATAATTATTGTTAATTACTACTTTCTTTAATTAAGGATTTTTGCTTACTAGGTTTTTTCTAAAACTTAATTAGTAAGTGTTAATAATATAGAAATGGTTTGAATAGCTTAGTTAAGCTATTATAAGGTGTTTGTGAGCGCTAGATTTGTTTTAGCATGTTTCTAGTGCGAATTATTACGATAAGTTGTTTACTAGGTTTCGGGGTTTTTCCGACGTGGTTTCAATTAGTCGTTGCGAGGTTATATCTATTATATTCCTCGTATTTTATTTTGTTGTGTTGCGCAATCGGGACGATCAGAGTCTAGACTTGGTGTTTCGTAGTTTAGCGACCCTAGTTAGGGTTTTTGGCCGATGTCGTGCGTGATAGATGCGCTAAGTGCTCAGTGCATTTTTCAGGGCGTTATCTTTATGTTTCATTGTCTTTTAGTCGTTTCAGGATATTTAGCTTATGTGATGTGTTTGTGAATTTTAGGTTCGTAGGCGGGGACTTCGGACGCTGCGACGAAGGGAAAACAGGTGGTAGGCTTTACTTAGCCAGGAGCGTTGGTGAGTAGATTTAACATCTACAGGGGAATCGCCCGCATGGCGTTATGCGTCTGGGCTAGAAATGACTTGACTTGTCGCATATTCTATTTCATATTTGGAATTGCGCATACACCCTACTGCTTAGTTAATTGTTGTGCTTGGACTAGTATCCTTAGGACACTGCACTATTATTGACGGCTTATGTTGCACGAGCACTGATTGTATGCCACACACACTGTCAATAATTGCCATGACACGCACAACCCACTTATAGATATGATATTGTTTGGTTAGGGATATTGAGATATTGATTCATATTTCTTTATGCATATGACTTATAGCATACTTGTATACCTATATGCTTACACATATGCCTTGACATACTTACATGCTAGTTACATGTATACCTATAGGGTATTATACCATTAGTGATAGGTACATACACACATAATGACATAGCTACATGTATACTTTGCATACATACTTCACTTACACCCGGGGGTATAGTACATCATTTCTGATAGGTAGATATTTATATCTTGCTATACGTTTATGTTTACACATATATCAGTTATAGCTACATGTTTACCTTTACTAGATGTTATTTAGAATTGGAGAAATTAGGAACCGCATGATATTTATATTAACTTATTGCAGTTAATTAGCGGCTTTTCCTTTATATGCTTACATTACATTTTTATATTGCGTATATTTTATTCATGGATTTTCGCATTGAGATATGGATTTTTCATGATGTTTTCTGGATTTGGGGACCGTGGTAGTTTCATGAAATTATGCATTATTTGAAAAACCCGGTTTCCCTTGATATGATATTTCAGCATCTACCATGAGATTTATCGGTTCTGATATATACACCCCATGCGAGGAGTCGGGGGCCGTATGAGGGTACATGGTGGGGCCCGGTACGATTCCCCTCGGCAAGATGATCGACGGTTCATGCCGATTGAGCCTGGAAGGTGGGCAAGTACCTACTGGTGACATTACCAATGATTCGGCGGTTATCATGGGGATACCGACGGGAGTCATGTGCGTACAGATACGTTGAGAGGCGAAGGTCAGTGCTAGGCACTCGAGCTTTCGGTATAGTGTATGATATGTACCTATCAGGGTGCCAGTCTTGGTGACAGCACCTGATAGATCACTATTTTGTGTCGATGCTTGACACTTGGTTTTCATGATATTTTACTCCTAAGTATATATAACAGTGAAATGGGACGCTGTTATATATGCATATACATACATATTAGTGGAATGGGACGCTAATATATATGTATACATATAAATTCATATACTTCATCTTAATTATTCATACAAATTATATATAGGATATAAGAGATGTACTTGATATTGGATTTTGGATATAGGTGATTCATTTGATATTGGATACAGGATATATATGAGATTGCTGATTTTGTACATTCGGGATATATGAGATTTATTCGATATTGTACATTCAGGATTTGTGAGACTTATATGATATGAGAGCCAATTTGGGGGCCGATTTGAGGAATTGGGATTTGATTGTCTTGATGGATTTTGATCCTACCACGATGTCAGGATTCCGTGGAAATGACATATTTCATTCCATACTCCACATTTATTGTTTATGCACTACTTCATGTATTAATAGTACCTGTTAGTGTACCTTTCATGATTGTTGCATTTACATACTTCATTTTATATGCATTGTTTCATGTATTAGTAGTACCTGCTAGCGTACCTTTCATAACTGTTGCATATATACACATTCATATCATTATTACATGATTATTGCATACCAATTTTCATATTATTACTTCATGTATTAATTGTACCTGCTAGTGTACCTTCATGATTATTGCATTCATATGACCTTTTATTGCTATTAATTGCATATGTTAGATTCGCGCTGTACGTGCATACTTGCGATTACCTGCATATGTTATTTACTATTCACGAGTTGGCAACTCACCCCCGTTGTGCCACAGTTGTTTTGCAGGTTGTTCCCCAGAATAGTCGAGGCAGGCTATTCATCTATCTTATCATCTTTTGCTGCGGATACCGCATCAGCTCACAGTGTGCAGTTTGCTTAGGTGGGTTTTGTGTTATTCGTTGTAGTTTTGTATATTCATTTTATCCTTGTACTCTCCATCTACTATTTTCATATTGACTTAGAGACTTGGTGAGGACGATATTGTATATTATTTTGTGACTGGGTTGTCTTTTATGCAGTTTTTACTTATATCGTCTTTTATTTCTTCGTTACGACATCGTATATCTGTTGTGGTGGTTGTTTTCCGCCTTAATTTTGGCGTGGATTTGCTACCGTTGGGGATGCTTTACTTTATATTTATATTGTACCCATTTTTGGGGTTGGTTTTTATAAAGGAGGTGCTGCCGAAATTTTCAAGAAAGTAAATTGGACTTAAAGAATTTATACTTGAGATTTTCAAAAGTTTAAACAATGTTTCTTATCTTTTCTTGTCTTTTAATGGTTTAGATTTCTGGATTCTGGCTTTCTTTTACTGCGTTACGCCTGTAGACGTTGCGTAGTATTAAGGCCGTTACGTGCCAATTTCGGGCCGTGACAAAGTTGGTATCAGAGCGCTAGGTTTTACCTTTCGGAGTGTAGGATGACCTTGGTATGATGGAGTAGGTAGCTTAAGCAGAATAATGTAGTGTGTGTATGTCCGCGGCATACTCACGATGCAGTACTCCGCCTAAAGTGACCTAAGTACAAATTGCTTGAAATTCCTTCCTTGATGACATATCCTTGTGATTCGATTTCCGTGTTCATATCGAATCTTATTTCTATTTATAGCCTTTGCCGCCGATGACTATGGGGACTCAGAGTGATGCAGCGAGGGCCGAGGTCAGGATTGACTCGGGTAGGACGAAGACTGACCAGGATGGCACGCTCGTGCACAGGAGCTGATGGATCCGCCATCGACAGATAGTATCGCTAGGCTTGTGGCAGAGATGCAGGACATGCGCTATATGATGAGTTCATTGGTTGAGGCCGTTCGAGCGCAGCGACAGGAGGTTGTCACCCCTGTTACCCAGTTGTTCCTTGCAATCAGCATGCAGCATTACGTCACCTACATAGCACCAGTGGATGCAACCCCAGTTGACGAGACACGTATTCCAGAGACTTTGAGAGTTCCGGAACAGTGGAGGACTCATACCGGTGTACCAGCCCAGAGACAGAGGCCTAGTCGTCGAGACAGATTTCGTGACCGTCGCGGGAGTAGCAGAGGTTTAGGACGAGGACAGTCGTTCAACTCTCATCCCCAGGAGGGTCAGCAGTCATCGAGGGGATGTTTCTGGTACGGGAGTCTTCAGCACTTCATCAGGGATTGTTCCTTAGCACCGCGTCAGATTCGTACTCGGAGAGGTCGTAGTCGCGAAAGGTTTGCTCAGAGGGGTTAGGTTAGCTGAGGAGGATTTCAGCCAGTTGTAGGTAGAGGGCAGACACGAGAGTTTGCTTCTACTCATCGGGACGCGAGGGCGTCTAATGGAGAGTTTTCAGGTATTCTAAATTCGTATGTTCTTTTGATGTACTTGTTGTTTTACACACTTTGTGCCGTGGTTGGGACGAGAGTCGAGTTAGGTAGATCAGCCGTTTGTTGTGTTAACTTCTGTCGGCGATTCTTTTGTTGCGCGACACGTATTTCAGTCGTGTGCCAATCGGATAGGAAATAGAGATTCGTCCGTCGTTTTGATCCTTCTAGAGATGTTGGATGTGACGTTCTCCTAGGCATGGACTGGTTAGCTACGTGCTAGGCGTCTGTGGACTGCCGCGAGAAAACAGTCAGGTTTTGTTTTCCCGGCAAGTCAGTTCTTGTTGTGCAGGGGGACAGTGGTGCCGCTTCTCACTGCTTGAATTCAACCTTTTTCGCTGGTCGGCTTTTGAGGAGAGGATGTCGAGGATTCTTGGCGTTCATTCATGATACCGGAGCTACAGTGGGTTTGTTGGACCGGGTTCCTTCGTGCGAGAGTTTTCCGACGTTGTTCCAGATAAGCCGGCGAAGCATCGGGAGCCTAAGGATCAGCTGCAGAGTTGTTTGTTGGGGGGCTTGTGCATCTGAGTGTTTCGCATTGGGGAGCTCCTATTCTGTTCGTCAAGAGAAGGACGGCAGTTGAGGTTGTGTATCGATTGATCGTCAATTTAACCGGCTTAAGGTGCGGATAGGTATCCTTTACCTCACATTGACGATTTCTTCGATCAGCTCTAGAGTGCGAGACATTTTTTCTAAGTTTGTTCGGGATCAGGTCATCATTGTTGTGGGTTCGGAGTGATGACATTCCGAAGTTTGCCTTGTGCGTGCTATGAGCTTTGTGTGTTTTGGTGGTGTCATTGGACTCACCAATGCCCGAGCAGCATTCGTAGATATGATGAACTAGATTTCTTCAGGCCGTTCCTCGACCAGTTATTGTTGTGTTATTGATGACATTCTGGTCTATTCAATATGTCGTGAGGAACAGGAGCAGCACTTGAGGATTTGTTTTGCAGACATTGGGAGAGCGCCAGCTGTTTGCTAGATTCTCGGAGTGTTCCTTCAGGCTTGTTTGTGTTAACTCCTAGGTCTTGTAGTTATGGGAGACGGTTTTTGTATGGTCCCGAGGAAGATCGAGGCCGTACAGCTTTGGCCCAGACTTGTGTACGGACGGAGTTCCACAGATTTTTGGGCTTAACAGGTTGTTACCGCCGTTTCGTGTAGTATTACTAGTGTATCGCTGCACCATTGACTGGACTGACCGGAAAAGAGGTTCCTTTTTCTTTGGACTGAGGCATGCGTGCGGAGTTTTCGGCAGTTGAAGACCCGGTTAACAACTGCATCAGTTCTTTCTTTGCTTCTGGTTCGGGAGACCTTGTTGTTTAACTGTGATGTTTCACGAGTGGGGCTCGACGGTGTACTGAGGTGACACTATAGAGTTATCGCTTTTACTTCCCGACAGTTGGAGGAAGTACGAGCAGGATATCCTACTCATGATTTGGAGATGGCCGCGGTGGTTTTGCGTTGGAAATTTGGAAAACACTACTTTTCCGGAGAGTCGTGGCAGATTTTCACGGACCACCAGAGCTTAATGTACATCTTCCTGCAGTGGATTTTGATTGTTGAGATAGTCTTCTGCAGATTTACAGTTCTTGTTCGATCGTTGAGTACAACTTAAGTTCGCCTCTACTGAGGGGACAGCTTGCTCATGTCCGCGCCCGACCACTTTTCCTTAATCGCTTTTGCAAGGCACTGCCCGCCGATGCTCGTTCGTCAGAGATACTTGAGCATACTTGGCTGGGTAATGATTCGGAGTCCTTAATTTGTGACCAAGGTGTGCTACGTTTAGGGACGCGTTTGTGTACCTGATTGTAAAAGAATTCTTGTTTGTGTAAATTGAACAAAGCGAATGAGTTTCTTTGTGTCGGTAATTAGAATGTATAGAATCACAACCAAAAATTATTTTGACCGCAATCAAACTACGGTGTCAATTGTAGTTCATGAATGAGTGCGGATCGTCCACAGGGATTGCACGATTCGTTTGTATTATGATATTCTTGAATTGAAAAGTTAAGCTAAGATAAACGAAAACATGATTAAAGAATTTTGATTTTCAAGTGTCACTATTCTATTCAAGAATCAAGAAAATGTTAAACAATCAAGAATCGGTGTATCGATGATATTTCCAATCAACAGTCAAGAATCTAAAAGAGGCTCGTAGGAATCGATCGGATCTATAGACGTGATGTAATCTAAAGATAACGTGTTCTTGTCCTTCGAAGGATTGATACTAGATCGATGATGATCGACGAAAGTTAGGGCTTTCTTGATGAAACTAGGGTTTCATCTTTTAACCCTTGTTCTTTCGTCGATATCATTCACACTCTAGCCTCTAATAATTTTCAAGAAACGATCGTAACTTTCCAATTTCGAGCGATATCAATCAAAAAAGCATCGCAACAAAATGGGTCATCGATTCTTGAACTTGCTAGGGTTTACAAAACTCGTAGGAATCAAGAATCGTTTTCAGATATATTACAACATCATTCTATTGATCGTCTCGACTCCTCGACGAGCGGAGTATTACTCAAACATCACAACAAGAATTATAACTAGAATTTTAGATTGATTCATGATGCAAGAATTTAAAGAAAACAAGATAAAAGAATATCACCTTTTATTTATATCAACACTTTGATTACAATCGCTCAAGAACTATAAGAGGAAGAATCTAAGTTGTTGAATTGGCGTCGCTCGGCTCCATGAGTCGCGGATCGGCTTTGACCACTTGCTCCGTTGAAGATCGGATCGGCTCATAAAAGGTTGCAAGGCTTCTTGCTTAATGGGTACTCGGGATCTTGGCTTTTTGATTGGAATTTAGGGTTAGGGTTTCACACAAATCCTCTCACTAGATTTGTGGAAGAAGAAGATGAGATAAGAGATGAAATGGCTCTAGTTTGATACTAGATTGGGATTTTCTTTACCCTAGGTTTAGGCTTCTATTTATAGACTTCCCAAACCCTAGGTATAGGTTTGAAATGGTAGTTGCCTCCAAAAGTTTGTTGAGTCTTCTAGAAGGTAGTTTGTTAGGAGCTAGCTTAGGTTTTAAGCTAGGATTAATTAAGCTTGGAAACCCTAGTTTGCTGATCTGGCAGAAACCCCTGGAGTCTTCTGGAAACAGAGATACATTTCTGAGCATTGGGCCATGAATGAAGAATTGTAGACCAAAATTTGTTGCCTGAATCCATTGTCCCACCGCGGATCCGCGGCACAAGCAAGCCATTGCCGCGGATCCGCGGCTCTTTGATGAGCTTGGGCTTTGGGTCTTCTGGTGTGGCCTTGTTCTGTATTTTAGGGCTTCTTCTGATATATTGATTTGTGATTGCTCCTTTGAATTGGTACCAGATCTGAAGTTAGTGAGTTGGCGTATCTTTTGAGCGGTGTAAATTTGAGCAAGCTTCTGATTTCCTGCACAGACTTCAAAACACGGGTTGCGACATATAGAAATATTGCGATGCCATGCAATGCAGTCAATTTCCCTAGAAATGCCGGTTTTAAGGTCTAATACATGTAATCTGATAATCTGTGATAGATTTGCTAATATGTGAAATACGGATACCGAACACTTCTATATGAATGCAAATGATGAGGAAATTGCCGGCTAAAATATACAATATTTTCGACTAATCAAATTCCCCCAAACTTAATTTCGATCGTCTCGAGCGAATGTTTTATTAAAAAGAGAAGGAGAAAATAAAGAAAGAGAAAAACTAACTAGCACACTTTCGTAGGCAACACGATTGCACTGAGCACGTGCAACAAGCCTTTAAACCTCTAGGTGTCCCTAGTAGGAGGAGTGTTGTCTCCTGAGGGTTTTCAGCGGATTGCACCCACAAAATCCGATAATAAAAGAAAGATCATGAATATTACATTTAAAGAAAAGAATTGTAAAAGAAAAGCTTTGAAAATTAGGGTTTCCAACTAAGCTAGCTTTTCGGTTGTCATGAGCCCTATCTTAATGGTCATGAAAAGATGTTAGAAATCACGTCCTCCCTCAATAAAAGATCGTCTTATTCTTCATTCCTATCTTTCTTCCAAACATCGATCATATCACCCTGCGTGTGTGTAAAGACATCCCTACACCCGGAGAATTCAATTCAAGCTATCATACTCTTGCCCATCAGCCTCAGTACTTTTTAATTAATGAATATTTAGATGAGATTGCTCACACACTTTCATGCGACCGTTAATACTTCTTGAGGTACTAACCGACCGATTACTCCTGTGCTTGCTTACTTGGTTTATTTTTCTCGTCTTGCACCACCTCAGGCATAGCAGTGACTCCCAGACCAGTTGGCCTTAGGGCACTAGGTGAAGAAGCACCCTCGCTATATATTTTTTTTATTGCCCTTAGTGATAACAAAACCAGTGTTCATTTTTCTCACCACTTTATAATTTTTATTCACTTTGTTTTTTATTTCCTTCATACATTGGCTTTAAGACAAGAGCATTTCAAAGTATCCTTTACTATCCCAGGCTTCAAGACGTGTGTAAGTGCGAATAGCAGGGTAGCAACGTTCAAAATGTTTGGCCTCCAGAATAGAAACTATTTTTCAGACTTATTTTTATCCTCAGATTAGTGACGTCCTTCATCTTACTAACCCTTGGGACAACGGCTCATAACTACTTATTACTAGTTCGTATAAGAAAACTTCTAATTTTCTTAGTTTTCTTAAATTTTTTCTAATCTCATGGATGTAATTTTTCACTATCTAAACTTTCATTATCTTTATTTATGTACAAAAAGTGTAAATATTAAAATTATTTTTATACTTGAAAATTTTTAAATTTTTATGGGTTTTGAAATTTTTTCAATTTTTATAGATTTTTAAAGAAATGTTTTGTGCTTATGCAGATGATATGCAAATGATGCGAAAATAAGCACAAACCTCCCCCAAACTTGTTTTCAACAGTGTCCTCACTGTTGCCAAATGCTATACCTACAAAACTGTAAGCCTGGGGGGAATTATTAGTGGGGGCAAAATATATAAGTGAAGAACTTCCCCCAAACTTACTCTTTTCACTCACCTTCATTCAAAAAATGATGCAATGATATACTGGACATGAAGGTGAGACGGAGGAATTTTAATCCAAATAAACTGGCTCTTGTAAGAACAAGAGCTCCTCCGTGGGGTCAGTGGAAAAATACGGCTTTAGTCTATGTCCATTTACTTTGAAAAAGGTGCCGTTTTTAACATTTTCTACTTCTACTGCCCCGTGCGGGTATACAGACCGCACAATAAAAGGTCCCTTCCATCGAGATCGGAGCTTACCCGCGTGAAGGTGTAATCGTGAATCATAAAGAAGGACTTGTTGACCAGGTGAAAATGTTTTCCTCAAAATGTTTTTATCGTGAAAAACCTTAGTCCTATTCTTTGTGATTACAGCATTATCATAAGCTTCATCGCGGAGTTCGCTTAGCTCATTTATTTGCAGCTTCCGAAAGTTGCAAGCAAGGTTTAGATCAAAATTTATTTCTTTTATAGCCCACAATGCTTTATGCTCAATCTCGACAGGTAAATGACATGCTTTCCCGAATACTATCCTATATGGAGACATTCCTAGGTCGGTTTTATATGCAGTTCTGAATGCCCAAAGAGCATCCGTCAATTTGGTCGACCAGTCTTTTCTATTTTTAGCAACAATTTTCTCCAGGATAAGTTTGATTTGTCTGTTTGAGATTTCAGCCTGCCCGCTTGTTTGGGAATGATAGGGTGTAGAAAGTCGGTGGTTGATTAAGTATTTTCGCATCAGAGTCTCAAAAGATCTGTTGCAGAAATGTGTTCCCTCATCGCTAATAATAGCGCGTGGGTGTCCAAATCGCGAAAAGATATTCTCTTTCAAGAACTTAATGACAACTTTCTTGTCATTAGTGCGACATGGAATGGCTTCTACCCACTTGGAGACATAATCAACCGCCAGCAAAATGTACAAATTCCCAAAGGAGTTGGGAAAAGGACCCATAAAATCAATGCCCCAAACATCAAATATTTCAACAACCAAGATGGGTTGCTGAGGCATTTCATTCCTCTGGGATATTCTACCCGTATACTGACATTGTGTACAGGTTTTGCAATACTCAAATGCGTCCTTGAATAAGGTCGGCCAATAAAATCCACATTACAAAACCTTTTCCGCTGTCTTTCTAGGACCAAAGTGACCCCCACAGGCCTGATCATGACAAAATGAAAGAACACTCTTGAACTCTTCATTCGGGACACACCGGCGAATGATCTGATCAGGACAATATTTAAACAAATAGGGCTCGTCCCAGTAAAAGTGTTTTACTTGGGATAGAAAACGGTATTTGTCCTGTTTTGACCAATCGCTCGGTATTAGTCCCGTGGCATGATAGTTCACAATATCCCTGAACCATGGTTCAGCGGATATGCTCAAGAGTTGTTCATCAGGGAACGAGTCATTAATCGGCAGGGTCACAGGGGAAGAAATGATGCGTGACAGATGGTCAGCTACTACGTTTTCACAACCTTTCTTATCTTTGATAACAAGATCGAATTCTTGTAACAGAAGGATCCAACGAATTAGTCGACCTTTTGCATCTTTCTTTGCCAGAAGATGTTTTAAAGCGGAATGGTCAGTATACACAACTATAGGAGAGCCAATTAAGTAAGGCCTGAATTTTTCTAATGCAAATACAACCGCTAAGAGTTCTTTTTCTGTGGTTGTATAATTGATTTGCGCATCATTCAGGGTCTTACTTGCATAGTAAATCACGTGTGGCATCTTTTCGATGTGCTGTCCTAAGACTGCACCTACTGCAAAATCAGATGCGTCACACATCAGCTCAAAGGGGTAGTCCTAATTTGGTGATGATAAAACGGGGGCTGAAGTGAGTGAGTGTTTAAGTGAGTCGAAAGCTGTCTCGCAATCCGAGTCAAAATGGAAAGTCGTATCCTTGGCCAGGAGAAGAGTTAAAGGTCTAGCAATTTTGCTAAAATCCTTAATGAATCTCCTATAAAAGCTCGCATGGCCAAGGAAAGATCGAATATCTTTGACGCTTTTGGGATGAGGTAGGTTTTGAATGACATCTATCTTAGCTTTGTCAACCTCAATGCCTTTCTGTGAAATGACATGTCCAAGTACTATTCCTTCTTGGACCATAAAATGGCATTTTTCCCAGTTCAAAGTCAAGTTCTTCTCTTTGCAACGAGTAAGAACAGCGTCAAGATTCGCAAGGCAATCTGAAAAAGAGTCTCCAAAAATCGAGAAATCGTCCATAAAGATCTCCAGAAAATTCTCTACCATATCAGAGAATATCCCCATCATACACCGCTGAAAGGTAGCGGGAGCATTGCATAACCCAAAGGGCATGCGACTGTAAGCAAAGGTACCAAAAGGACAAGTAAAAGTGGTTTTATCTTGATCCTTTTTGGCGATGGGGACCTGATTGTAGCCTGAGTATCCGTCCATAAAACAATAATACTCTCGTCCCGCTAAGCGTTCCAGCATCTGATCAATGAATGGTAGAGGAAAGTGGTCTTTCCTCGTGGCAGCATTGAGTTTTCTATAATCAATACATACACGCCACCCAGTTTGGGCGCGTGTCTGAATCAACTCATTTGCCTCATTGGTTATAACTGTGATGCCGGATTTCTTAGGAACGACATGTATAGGACTCACCCACTGGCTATCGGAGATGGGGTATATAATACCATTATCTGAGCATTTGACGATCTCTTTCATGACCGCTTCCTTCATGACGGGATTCAACCGTCTCTGTGGTTCTCGGGTCGGTCTGGCATCATCCATCACATATATATGATGTTCAACTATCAAGGGACTAATCCCTTTGATGTCTGCCATACTCCAACCAAACGCCTCTTTGTTAGATCTCAATACCGATAAAAGGGCATTCTCTTGCTCTGATGCAAGAGTAGCGGATATGATAACCGGTAAAGACTCATTCTCACCTAGATATGCATATTTCAGGTGAGAAGGTAAAATTTTGAGATCTAACTCAGGCGGAGAAATGATAGAAGGAGGGATCATTGAGTGATTTTTGGATCTACAAAGAAGCTCAGAGCCTGTGAAAGATACAGACTCGGGTGGAGAAAAGTCAGAAGTGCAGGACTCAAGTGTAGAGAAAATGTCCTCACTAAGATCATGTGTAAGATCAAGCAGAGATGTGTTAATGTCGTCGAGATCTAGCAAGCAAAGATCCTCAGCTCCACAACTATCGGGAGCGATCTCATGGACAGAACACACATCTAAAATATGAGCAGAGGGTTCTGATGGCTGACTTCCAACTTTGTAGATATTTAGTTCAATGGTCATATTTCCAAATGATAAGTTCATTGAACCATTTCTACAGTTTATAACAGCGTTGGAAGTGGCAAGGAAAGGACGACCCAGAATCACCGAAATTTGGCCCCGGGGGTTTGCTACAGGATGTGTGTCGAGCACAATGAAGTCTACAGGGAAAACAAATTCCCCGACCTTTATCAACACATCCTCTAATTCATCCCTTGGTTTGGTGATAGATCGGTCTGCCATCTGGAGAGTGCAGTGAGCAGGTTTCAGCTCTCCAATCCCTAATTGCTCATATACAGAATAAGGGAGCAGGTTAACACTTGCGCCAAGGTCTAAAAGAGCACGATTTATGTTTTTACCCCAAATCGAAATCGATATTGTAGGACATCCTGGGTCCTTTCTTTTCTTTGGAAGCTGGGGTATAAAAGCAGTGCTGATATTATTAGACATGAAGACCTTCTTCGGCACTTGAGTCTTCCTCTTCCTAGTGCACAAGTCCTTAAGAATTTTCGCATAAGCGGGGACTTGCTGAATAGCATCTAGGAGAGGGATATTGATGTTAACCTGTTTGAACATTTCTATAATTTTCTCCATATGAGGACTCGTTCTATTTGCCCTTAACCGGTTCGGGTAAGGAGCTTTCGCAACAAGCGCAGGGTCCATCACAGGAGAAGGAAGAGGGGGTAGACGAGGTCCCAAAAGAGGTGTGGGGACCGTCTGTGGAGAACTATAAGGTTGGGAGAAGGTGTCAAGCCTAGTGGGAAATGGAGAATAGGCTCGCGAGAAAGTGGTGTGGTAGAAGAAGAAGGATCAGAAGGAGAAGTGTGTGTGTGTGGAAAGGTCTCAACCGGGGTGTTGATATGATTTTCAGTATCATCAATACCTTCCCCAACATGGTTGTTCAGCACTCTTCCCGATCTCAACATTGTGACGGCATTTACATTGTAATGCCCAGGATTCTGTAGGGGTTGAGAGGGAAGTTTCCCTTTTTCTCTCGCACTCATTTCGGCTTTTAGGCGTGCGATTTCAGCTTCCATCGATTTGATACTCTCAGCTTGGGACGCTGAGTTTTTCTTTATCTCACTGACGGAAGATCTAACCTCAGTCGAAACCTCTATGAAATTTGACAAAAGTGATTTCATGGTTTGAGTGAATTGAGAGAACTCGTCAGAACAGGACTGCATAGGATTAGACTGTGCAGGAGTGTTGCCCTGGTTTTGGAAATTTTGTGACTGATAGGGGTGCTGAGTGAGTTGAAGGGGTTGCTGTTGTGGTGGAGGAAGAACCCTTTGAAATTGATTCATGTTTGGAACCGTGTTTTGAGATTGGTTTTGGTTCCAAGCAAAATTCGGGTGATTCCTCCAACCCTGATTGTACGTGGAAGAATATGGATCGTTTCAAGGTCTTTGAAATGCGGCATTAGAATGCTCGTGACCTTGAAACACAGAGTTTAATGGACATTCTTCCGTTAAATGAGATGGATCAGAACATCACCCACAAATAGTTTTTGGGGAGTGACACTGGGTTTAGGGAGGCTGCTGCAAATTTGTGTTCCATAGCGTCGAGCTTCTTTTGCATTGCTGCCATTTCAGCTCGAACACCTATGGACACATCTATTTGGTGTACGCCACCCCTATTCAATGGTTAGGTTCCACTCTCCCACTGTAGTGATTTTTCAGCGAACTCTTCTAAGTACTTCCAAGCTTCCCCATCATCTTTAGTCATAAAAGTACCTTGACACATATTTTCAAGGCTCTGTTTAGTGCTTGGGTTAATGCCCTCATAAATGATTCGGCACAATTCCCATCTCGGGATGCCGTGATGAGGACACTGAACCAATAGATCCTTGAAACGTTCAAAGCATTTTGAAAATGGTTCAGCAGGGAGCTAGGCAAATTGATTCAGTTCGCTACGGATTCGAGCTGTCTTTTGTATTGGGTAAAATTTCTTAAGGAATGCAGCGACGAATTCTTCCCAATTCGTAATAGAGTGTGCGGTAGTGTTATATAGCCACTTCTCGGCTATATCGCACAAAGTAAATGGAAGAAGTCGTAGACGCATCGCATCCACTGAAAGTTGTGACGTACCCATCATTGCGCATACGTTTTCAAATTTGGTAATGAAAACGTAAGCGTCCTCAGTCTCGAGTCCGTGGAATTTGGGTAAAAGATTGATATACTGGGGCTTAATCTCAAAGTTATCCCCATTGGCTGGTGGTGTGGATAAGCAGGTTGAAAGAGGACCTCGAACAGGGTAGCACCTCTCCTGGAGAGAGATGCGGGGTGGATTCTGCGCACCAACGGACGGCGGCAGATTAGGGTTAAAGAAGTTCGATGGATTCGGATCCATCGGTGTGGGTGTGGTAGTAGGTAAAGGAAAGGTAAATGGAGAAATATCGACTTCGGAGTCGATAAAGGGTACGCGGACTAAACGGGCACTAGAATCCCGTGTCCAGCCTATCTTGCACTAAAATGGGTTAGTACAAGTGGCAGCGTTGACTTATAATTAGGGGTAATGAATGCGGTGTTTGCTTTTGAAAAAGGGACGGATTTTTGAAAAAATGATGCGATAAAACAAATGCAGCACACAAACCATAGAATCTAGTGGTCACCTAGGTCCGGCTCTAGACCGCTCCTAACTGCTAAAAGACAAGTCGCAGGATAGAATCCTCCACTGCCTCTTTGTCCCCCTGTGGCCGGATAAGTGCCAGGTAAGTGGGAAGGTACTCCACTACGTAAGTAATGGGCCTAATTAAAAACCACTAGCCTTAGACACACTCGCCTTAGGCACCACAAGAAAACACGGATAAGCAATGAATTACCCACGGCCTTCTCTTGTCCTAATTGAGCGCGACAGTCCTTAGAGTCTTCTCTAGATTTCTTTTAGTTAATGAGGGTAATGCGGATGCAAGTTTTGCGATTTTCGGGGCCTAGGAAGGATAATGAAATCCCCACCTAATTTGAATTTGGCCGTGCCCCTTAAATTCCGTATTAGAATGCAAACAACCAAGAAATCAAAATCACGCACAATTTTAATTTGCAATTTGCGGCGCTGCGATTATTTGCAAAGAATCCTGTAGCAAAGTGTTAGTTGGAGCTAAAAGAGGAGAGAAAAGAGAGTAAGAAGTTACCTGAAGCAATTTGGCAGAGAGAAGCCCCTACCCAGCCGCGGAACCGCCGCACTTGGGCACTCCCACCGCGGAAACGCGGTCTGTTGATGAGATTACCCCACCAAATTTCTTCAGAGAGTCTCTGTAGACTCCCTCAGCTCTCTGGTATTTTCCAAAAATTTTCTTCAATTTCCAAACAGCTCCAGATTTCCTTGCAATGAAAAACAGCAAATCGTTTAGGGTTTGCACGAATTTTGATCTCAAAAACAACAATGGAATAATTCTTTCAATTCAAACTATAATATGAAACGAATTAGCGCGCGATACCCGGCAACGGCGCCATTTGATTGTAAAAGAATTCTTGTTTGTGTAAATTGAACAAAGCGAATGAGTTTCTTTGTGTCGGTAATTAGAATGTATAGAATCACAACCAAAAATTATTTTGACCGCAATCAAACTACGGTGTCAATTGTAGTTCATGAATGAGTGCGGATCGTCCACAGGGATTGCACGATTCGTTTGTATTATGATATGCTTGAATTGAAAAGTTAAGCTAAGATAAACGAAACATGATTAAAGAATTTTGATTTTCAAGTGTCACTATTCTATTCAAGAATCAAGAAAATGTTAAACAATCAAGAATCGGTGTATCGATGATATTTCCAATCAACAGTCAAGAATCTAAAAGAGGCTCGTAGGAATCGATCGGATCTATAGACGTGATGTAATCTAAAGATAACGTGTTCTTGTCCTTCGAAGGATTGATACTAGATCGATGATGATCGACGAGAGTTAGGGCTTTCTTGATGAAACTAGGGTTTCATCTTTTAACCCTTGTTCTTTCGTCGATATCATTCACACTCTAGCCTCTAACAATTTTCAAGAAACGGTCGTAACTTCCCAATTTCGAGCGATATCAATCAAGAAAGCATCGCAACAAAATGGGTCGTCGATTCTTGAACTTGCTAGGGTTTACAAAACTCGTAGGAATCAAGAATCGTTTTCAGATATATTACAACATCATTCTATTGCTCGTCTCGACTCCTCGACGAGCGGAGTATTACTCAAACATCACAACAAGAATTATAACTAGAATTTTAGATTGATTCATGATGCAAGAATTTAAAGAAAACAAGATAAAAGAATATTACATTTTATTTATATCAACACATTGATTACAATCGCTCAAGAACTACAAGAGGAAGTATCTAAGTTGTTGAATTGGCGTCGCTCGGCTCCGTGAGTCGTGGATCGGCTTTGACCATGAAAGGTTCCTAGGCACCCTATAGAGGTCTCACAAGGCATCGAACATGCCATTTTTCAAAAATTATGGTGCCGAGAAACCCTAACACGGATCTTAGACTAGAATTCTAGGCGAAAAACTAAACTAGTTAACATATTAACTAAAGGTTAGATGCTACAACCTTTGTAGATCCGGTTACCCTCTTCCTTGGCTCCACGAAGGCATCCTCTCGCTGTCCATCTCGATTCCCAAACTCGAATGTTGGCTTCATCGGAGAAACGGGCAAGCTAGGTCGTCGGCTTTGTGTCAAAGACGATCTACCTCGAGGCATCGCAAGTTCAAGCTCCGACTTCACAAACTTGTGAAACTTGTGAAGAAAACACCCAAAACAACTTGGCAAGAGGTAGAGGGTGAAGAAATAGGAGGTGGGTTCACTTTAGAATTGGATTTCTCTCACTTATGCTCAAGTTGCCATTGATGGCATCTTGTTTTCTCTCTTGAAGAAGAAGGAGATGAAGAAGAAAGAATATGATAAGTATTGTGAAAAAGAATAATAAAATCAAATACTTATCATGTTCTAACCTAGGTTAAGTGTAGAGAATAAACCATGGTCACTTGAGAGGGTTAGGGTTAAGCATGAAGATAAGGATGGTTACAAAAGTCAAAGCTTCATGAAGCTTCAACTTAAAACAAAAAAAGCCACCATTCTTATCAAAATCCTTTTCAAATAAATAAACAAATAAATAAATAAAAAGGCAAAACCCTAATCATCTCTTAACCATGGTTTAATACTTCACACTTAACCTAATGAGCAAGCATCATCAAACATGATACAAAGATGTGCACAAAAGTATATCACATATACAACATGTACATCAAGTAAGAAAATCCATTTAAAGTGAACCAATACTAGTTAATGCAATGCCATATATCAAATATATAATTATGCATTAAATCATTAAATCAACATTTGATTCAATGATCCGGTCATGTCGCACATAACCGACTAGAATCCAATGTATCGATTTATCGAATCAATGATTCGATAACTAGGTCATATCGAATATAACCAATCGAAACATATATCGCGAGAATGAAATGCGGTATCACATACATGCATTATTCTCGGTCCTGCACATATCTCATATGCGCTCCTATTTCGTTTCGCTTGAACCAGGAAACCTCTATGTAGGACTCTAAAGACTCGTCAATACGCCGGTAGCAGATGATGATCATATCAATCACCCACAAGCCGCAAGCGGTCTGCTAAACGTAACGGCCATCCGGGTATTGAGCGATCAGAAGATCGACGAGCTAGCCCGCTCACACTCCTGTGAATCCAACCAGTAACACTTACCGTACAGTCCGGTCTCTTCGTCTGATATGTCGCATATCAAGTCTAGGGGTGGTAAACGTCAGACCCCAATAACCCGATAAGTCGTGCCGATGTGAGGCTCATAACGGGTCGAGAAACTACTGGTAACACTTACCAGCAAATCTCTGATCAGCCCTGGCCAGGGACTTCCCTGCTACGGCCAATCGAGCACTGCGCAATATCAACTCCCAATACCGGGAGAGACGAACCCCTCCTATCGCTCATTGCCTCCATGTGACTCGGGACTGTGCCCAAAGACCACCGTTTTGCACGCCCTCATGGACGTGGTAAGGTGGAGATCAAAGCACAGTGGAAATCACACAAGACTCTATGACGATCTCGGGTCTACAGACTAACCTGTACAAGTGTCACCTGAGAACTGCCATCTGACGTGAGGTATAATACCATCTGGGAGTTCTCGGCGAGTCCGTCCAGTGTACCCAGTCTCCACTGAGCACCCGTATACCATCTCTGATGTCAAACACCAATGGATATGGGATCATCCATCGCCCATCACATGGGTCGAGAAGCGTATACGCTAGTCTACACTGGTATATCGATGCCCCGTCTCGATACACCCACGACTAGGGACCTTGAAGGATGTACTTATGGACTACCATGTCCCCACTAGTATGATCTGCATCATAGTCCAGGTAGTCAAGTACACATCCTAAGGGCTTTACCAACATGTAACTATAAAACAGTTTAAAGAGACAAGTGTACATGTTAAGATAAAGAGTAACCAGATAGCATACTATCATGTCGAGCAAGAAAGTCATCTCTATATATGTCCAAGCATCCAATATAATATACATCATCTGTACAATACTGGCCTCTAGGACATACATACAACTAACAATCTCCCACTTGCACTAGGGCCAGCTGCTGTAGTATCGCATACCGAGCATCCCGAAGAGTCTCTCAAACTGTATCTGGGGAATGGCCTTCGTGAGTGGATCCGCCGTGTTTTTCTTCGTGTCAACCCTCCTGACCTCGATCTCCCGGCGATCAACTATCTCCCGGATCAGGTGATACCGCCTCAGAATATGCCTGGATCGCTGATGGGACCTGGGTTCCTTGGCCAAAGCCACCGCTCCATTGTTATCGCAATACAAAGGTATTGGATGCTCAATGGATGGAACCACTCCAAGTTCAGAAATGAACTTCTTGATCCAGACAGCTTCTTTAGCAGCATCGTTGGCAGCGATGTATTCAGCCTCCATCGTCGAGTCTGCCACGGTTTCCTGCTTGGAACTCTTCCAGCTAACCGCCCCTCCGTAAAGGGTAAAGACAAAGCCTGACTGCGACTTAGAGTCGTCCTTATCACTCTGGAAACTCGAATCGGTAAAGGACTCCACTTGGAGCTCTCCGTTACCATACACCAAGAACATATCTCTAGTCCTTCGCAAGTACTTGAGAATGCTCTTCACAGCTGTCCAGTGACTCTCTCCAGGATCAGCTTGATACCTGCTCACTATACTTAGTGAGTATGCTACATCGGGTCTGGTACATAGCATCGCATACATGATAGAGCCTACTGCCGAAGCATAGGGTATCCCTTGCATGCGAGCTCTCTCCAAATCAGTCTTGGGAGACATCTCTTTGGAGAGAGTGACTTCAGAGATCGTGGGTAAGTTCCCACGCTTGGACTCTTCTATACTAAACCTCTTTAGTATGGTGTCAATGTACCTGGATTGGGACAATCCCAAAATCCGTTTGGATCTATCTCTATAGATCCTAATTCCCAATATGCAGGAGGCATCACCAAGATCTTTCATTGAGAATTTTGTGATAAGAAGAGCTTGACCGATTGCAGCATAGGAATATCATTTCCTATCAAGAGTATGTCGTCCACGTACAATACGAGGAATACAACCTTACTCTCTGCCACCTTCTTGTAGATACAAGGTTCATCTGGATTTTTGACGAAATCAAACTCTTTGATAACGACGTCAAAGCAGATGTTCCAACTCCGCGATGCTTGCTTTAATCCATAAATGGATTTAAGCAGCTTGCACACCTTCCCGCTGCTCCCACTGTCTACGAAGCCCTCTGGCTGAGTTATGTACACGCACTCTTCTAAATCACCATTTAGAAAGGCGGTCTTAACATCCATTTGCCAGATTTCGTAGTCATGATATGCAGCGATGGCAAGCATGATTCGGATGGATTTAAGCATAGCCACTGGAGAAAAGGTTTCGTCATAATCCACACCTGGTCTTTGACGAAAACCCTTTGCTACAAGTCTAGCTTTGAAAGTCTCCACTTTCCCATCTACACCAAATTTCTTCTTGAAGATCCACTTGCTCCCAATGGGTTTTACCCCTTCAGGAGCAACTTCCAAAGTCCATACTTTGTTGGTGTACATGGATTCCATCTCGGACCGCATAGCATCCAGCCATTTCACTGAGTCCCCACTCGTGATGGCCTGCTCGAAGCTAGTTGGGTCATCATCCTCCATGATGCAATCCTCGCTTCCACCATCAATGAGAAAACCGTAGTATCTCTCAGGTGGACGAGAAACCCTACCAGATCGGCGGAGAGGCTGAGGTTCGTCGGGTACTACCGAATCTTCTGGTTCCACTAAATCTTCAGTTATAGTTTTTGTTTCTGGAACTTTTTCCAGTTCTACCTCAGAGCCACTAATTTCTTTTGCAAGAAATTCCTTTTCTAAAAAGATGGCATGTTGAGCAATAAACACTTTTTGTTGTTCACTGTGGTAGAAGAGATATCCATTTGAATGTTTAGGATATCCCACAAACTTACATAGAACTGACCGTGCCTCGAGTTTGTCTGGATTTTGCCTTTTGACATAGGCCAGACAACCCCATATCTTAACTCGTTTAAGACATGGTCTCTTCCCACTCCATATCTCATATGGTGTGGTAGGTACAGATTTAGTTGGAACTTGATTCAATAGGTATGCCGCTGTTTCAAGCGCATACCCCCAGAAGGAAATAGGTAACTCAGCTGTACTCATCATAGAGCGCACCATATCTAATAGGGTGCGATTCCTCCGCTCCGATACACCGTTGTGCTGTGGTGTATAAGGAGGAGTAAGCTGAGAGAGAATCCCATTCTCTTTTAGGAAGTCCAGGAATTCATTGCTCAAGTATTCACCTCCTCGATCAGATCGAAGGATTTTAATACTTTTTCCGGTTTGTTTCTCGACTTCTTGTTTATATTCTCTAAATTTCTTAAAAGCTTCAGACTTGTGTCTTATCAAGTACACATTTCCTATCTTGAGAGATCGTCAGTGAATGTAATGAAGTACGAAGAACCATCCCTGGCATGTGTAGACATGGGACCGCATACATCACTATGTATTAGTCCCAAGAGTTCGGTAACTCTTTCTCCGTGTCCCGTAAACGGAGTTTTGGTCATCTTGCCTTTGAGACATGACTGGCAAGTGTCATAAGATGAAAATTCGAATGGTTTCAAATACCCATCCTTATGCAACTTAGCCAGTCGTGTCGCATTGATGTGACCCAGTCTACAATGCCACAAGAAGGATTCGTTGAGTTCAGAACTCTTCCTCTTGTGTGTGTTTGTTATGCTCAGAACTGTTGATTGATTTAGAACATAAATGCCATTGCATAACGTGCCTGATCCAACCAACTTTTGGTTATGGAAAATGTTCATAACAGTGTCCTGTAATACAAAATTATATCCCTCTTTACTTAATAAAGAAACTGATATAATGTTGCATATCAGGTTCGGCATGTAATAGCATTCGTTCAGAACCAATGTATTACCAGTTGGTAATACAAGGTGATATTCCCCGACAGTCTTAGCTGCAACAATTGCACCATTTCCAACTCTTATGTCTTTATCACCTTCTCCAAGTTCTCTACCTTTTCTAAGCCCATGTAACTGATTACATATATGGGATCCTGACCTGGTATCTAATACCCAGGACGTAGAGCAAATGGAGAAACAGTTCTCAGTAACGAACACACCCGAAGAAAATGCATCAACATGTACTTTCTTCATTCGGGTGGCATGGGAATCCTGGTATTCCCCTATATCCTGTTCATTCCTATAACTCTTATAAGAATGAACGGAACCAAAGTTCCCCAGCACAGTATAACATGCGGGTTCGGTCAATACATCCATATTATTATCTTGATTAAGGCATGAAATGGTCGCTACCTGGAGAGAGAGAGAAGAAAACACTTTAGCGTAAGCTCGTGCAAGATCAGATTGGTTATTATCTTATCTAATCAGGATGGCTCCCACTGCTTTTTATCAAATCTTCCTTCAAACCCTAAAAGGAAAGACTAGCCGGGATTAATTACACACTACAAGTTCGCCAATCTTTCGGCCAGGCCAGTGTCGGTACTTTGAGGGAGGTCCCCCGTGCTTTCGCACGAACCTAATTAATGTAAACCTCGTTTTCCCAGAGGCGTAACCTCGTTAACACCTTTCTAGACACCTACTTGATCGGCTAATTGTAATGTGTAAAACTCTCCCAGGAGTAACTCTTACTCGCAGTGGGTATCGGGATCCAACTATCTCATAGAAGGTATGCAATCTCATTGCAAATTTCAACACTTGAAATTCCCGATAATATTTTGCCCCTAGTGTGCCATGACCTTGACAGAGGTCAACAAATCATAGTGCACTAGTCAAGTTCAACCCGTCATTTCTTGATTGAATCAAACCCACTCGCACGACCCTTGACAGAGGTCAACAAAGTCGTACGACTACCCTAATCCAATCACATCACATGCTTTGCAGATAATTACTAGTTAGCTACCGCACACTACGCCTTGATAGAGGTCAACAAACGCAGCACGAATACTAAATAGTCTTTATCTGAAATGACGGAGGGCTACGATAGGTTTTTCTGAAAACCTATTGCGTAATGAACTTGATATCGTTGTAGAATCAAATGAAGTTTTGAAATGGAGTGATTTTGAGGCTTTTCCAGTTTCGCTAAAGGGGTCACTCCGGGTGAAGGGATCGTCGGCCCTTTCCTCGTCGAATGAGGTGCGGGATATATCATATATATCACTGTGCAAAGCAAAACTCAAAAACAATCAAAAGCAAACCGAGTGTGTAGCATCTGCCAGTTATTGCTAAAGGAGTCACTCCCGGTGAAGGGATCTCGGTCCTTTCCTCGTCGAATGAGGTGCGGGATATATCATATATATCACTGTGCAAAGCAAGAACTGTAGCTACCTGTTTTGTTTAAAATCTGATTCTACAACATCTTAGGTTTCTTTTCTTTCATTAATCATATTAATGAAGTCCCATCATTTAAATACCTAAACATCACAGATAGATATGACGTACACTTATGCCATCCGCATTCGCCTCGATGTCCCCTCGTACACCGTTAGGTTAGGTAACTAACGACAGAGTAGGGCAGGGCTAGCGCGGGTGTAAAACATAAGTAACGTCTATATAATATATCATATATACCATATACAATATCCATCACAGAATCACAACACAGATATCGCAGCAGAAGAAACATATGAAATATTGGATATACTAGGACGTCCGTGTTTTCAATACGAGCCAGTATAAAACACGGATTCCACGGTCGTGATGAATAGCCAATCCCACACCCCTAGACCCCTACGAGAGCTGCAAGCAACCCTGCCAATTCTAGGGTTAGGAGACCCGGACTCGACTCCTCGAGTTGGTCTCCCACTGGACCCCAGAACCCGGTTACTTGTGCTCCCCACCTTGGGTCTATCCTAATGCGGAAAAGTAAATAATATACAAAGGGTGACATCTTCCGCTACCTGGAAGTGCCCCAAATAAAAGAATATTACATACAAGTTTTAACATGAATGAAAATGAAAAAACACTCATCTCACATAAAAAAAACCCCGGCTATTCAAACACGACGATCCAATATAACATATCCAGCAACACATAACATCACATGTCATCAACGTAAGTAAATATGCGCATCCCAATTGTCGTTGACATATAGCAACGAAACCGGCGATATCACATATTACACTTACGGTCACAGAAAAGAAAGTGTAAAACTACAACAATTGGAATCCGCAACCTCTTTAGACATCACATGCCTAATCAGATGAAATACTTAGACATCACATGCCTAACAGTTATAAACCCCGCATTTTAGTCTCATTATCGAAAACTCTTTTCAATATCAAGTGAAACTAAACCGCTAGATTTATAACATTCATTCAGTTATCTCATAACTGTTTGTGAATTCCAATTATTGTATCACATTCCAGATAAACAGAAAATGTTAAATTTTTCGATCGAACAGTCAAATACCCAAGTTTTCCCGATACTGCTCAACACATGAAATAAGTCTAACAACATTCAGTTCGTGCCTCAGTACCAACGGTCCAGCCGTAGAAGGGTCAAGCCAACGCCTCACATGTGGCACGCCGTACTGCCCCAAACCCGAAGGTTCAAAGGGCAGTTCAAGACGGTCACATAATCGAGTTAAGGTTTGTTGTCTTCTAGAGGGTCCATCGCGTTACTTGCACTACTTAGAACGTCGTTAAACTACGGAAAAATCCAACACTTGGAAATTTCCTGACAGGGGAAAAATTGGGTATTTATATCCGGTCGAACTTTTTAACATATTCTAAAAATTATCCGGAAAAACACAAAGACGAAATTTGATACCCCGATCGAAACACCGAATCCCCAAAGCAACCCCAGAAAATTCAACTCTTGAATAATTATTAAAAATACCCAGGAAAATCACCACTGGAAATTAAGGATTACTGTGTAAAATCCTTTAAATAATTAGGCCGTACGACCGTGGATCCGCCGCATGAGCCATGCTCATGCCGCGGATCCGCGCCGTATTAGTGGAATTACGCTCACAAATTTCACAGTAAACCTTATAATTTCCTGCTGATTTTTCTGCATATTTTTAATATCGAAAAATCTCTGATTTTAGAAAAAGTCCAGAGAGCTCATGGGTTTTGGGGTTTCGGGTTCGTTCGGACTTCAAAATCCGTCTAGACTTCGCCTAAAACTCTAGCTAGGCTCTGATACCACTGAAAGGTTCCTAGGCACCCTATAGAGGTCTCACAAGGCATCGAACATGCCATTTTTCAAAAATTATGGTGCCGAGAAACCCTAACACGGATCTTAGACTAGAATTCTAGGCGAAAAACTAAACTAGTTAACATATTAACTAAAGGTTAGATGCTACAACCTTTTTAGATCCGGTTACCCTCTTCCTTGGCTCCACGAAGGCATCCTCTCGCTGTCCATATCGATTCCCAAACTCGAACGTTGGCTTCATCGGAGAAACGGGCAAGCTAGGTCGTCGGCTTTGTGTCAAAGACGATCTACCTCGAGGCATCGCAAGTTCAAGCTCCGACTTCACAAACTTGTGAAACTTGTGAAGAAAACACCCAAAACAACTTGGAAAGAGGTAGAGGGTGAAGAAATAGGAGGTGGGTTCACTTTAGAATTGGATTTCTCTCACTTATGCTCAAGTTGCCATTGATGGCATCTTGTTTTCTCTCTTGAAGAAGAAGGAGATGAAGAAGAAAGAATATGATAAGTATTGTGAAAAAGAATAATAAAATCAAATACTTATCATGTTCTAACCTAGGTTAAGTGTAGAGAATAAACCATGGTCACTTGAGAGGGTTAGGGTTAAGCATGAAGATAAGGATGGTTACAAAAGTCAAAGCTTCATGAAGCTTCAACTTAAAACAAAAAAAGCGACCATTCTTATCAAAATCCTTTTCAAATAAATAAACAAATAAATAAATAAAAAGGCAAAACCCTAATCATCTCTTAACCATGGTTTAACACTTCACACTTAACCTAATGAGCAAGCATCATCAAACATGATACAAAGATGTGCACAAAAGTATATCACATATACAACATGTACATCAAGTGAGAAAATCCATTTAAAGTGAACCAATACTAGTTAATGCAATGCCATATATCAAATATATAATTATGCATTAAATCATTAAATCAACATTTGATTCAATGATCCGGTCATGTCGCACATAACCGACTAGAATCCAATGTATCGATTTATCGAATCAATGATTCGATAACTAGGTCATATCGAATATAACCAATCGAAACATATATCGCGAGAATGAAATGCGGTATCACATACACGCATTATTCTCGGTCCTGCACATATCTCATATGCGCTCCTATTTCGTTTCGCTTGAACCAGGAAACCTCTGTGTAGGACTCTAAAGACTCGTCAATACGTCGGTAGCAGATGATGATCATATCAATCACCCACAAGCCGTAAGCGGTCTGCTAAACGTAACGGCCATCCGGGTATTGAGCGATCAGAAGATCGACGAGCTAGCCCGCTCACACTCCTGTGAATCCAACCAGTAACACTTACCGTACAGTCCGGTCTCTTCGTCTGATATGTCGCATATCAAGTCTAGGGGTGGTAAACGTCAGACCCCAATAACCCGATAAGTCGTGCCGATGTGAGGCTCATAACGGGTCGAGAAACTACTGGTAACACTTACCAGCAAATCTCTGATCAGCCCTGGCCAGGGACTTCCCTGCTACGGCCAATCGAGCACTGCGCAACATCAACTCCCAATACCGGGAGAGACGAAACCCCTCCTATCGCTCATTGCCTCCATGTGACTCGGGACTGTGCCCAAAGACCACCGTTTTGCATGCCCTCATGGACGTGGTAAGGTGGAGATCAAAGCACAGTGGGAATCACACAAGACTCTATGACGATCTCGGGTCTACAGACTAACCTGTACAAGTGTCACCTGAGAACTGCCATCTGACGTGAGGTATAATACCATCTGGGAGTTCTCGGCGAGTCCGTCCAGTGTACCCAGTCTCCACTGAGCACCCGTATACCATCTCTGATGTCAAACACCAATGGATATGGGATCATCCATCGCCCATCACATGGGTCGAGAAGCGTATACGCTAGTCTACACTGGTATATCGATGCCCCGTCTCGATACACCCACGACTAGGGACCTTGAAGGATGTACTTATGGAATACCATGTCCCCACTAGTATGATCTGCATCATAGTCCAGGTAGTCAAGTACACATCCTAAGGGCTTTACCAACATGTAACTATAAGACAGTTTAAAGAGACAAGTGTACATGTTAAGATAAAGAGTAACCAGATAGCATACTATCATGTCGAGCAAGAAAGTCATCTCTATATATGTCCAAGCATCCAATATAATATACATCATCTGTACAATACTGGCCTCTAGGGCATACATACAACTAACAGACCACTTGCTCCGTTGAAAATCGTCTCGGCTCATAAAAGGTTGCAAGGCTTCTTCCTTGATGGGTACTTGGGATCTTGGCTTTTTGATTGGAATTTAGGGTTAGGGTTTCACACAAATCCTCTCACTAGATTTGTGGAAGAAGAAGATGAGATAAGAGATGAAATGGCTCTAGTTTGATACTAGATTGGGATTTTCTTTACCCTAGGTTTAGGCTTCTATTTATAGACTTCCCAAACCCTAGGTATAGGTTTGAAATGGTAATTCCCTCCAAAAGTTTGTTGAGTCTTCTAGAAGGTAGTTTGTTAGGAGCTAGCTTAGGTTTTAAGCTAGGATTAATTAAGCTTGGAAACCCTAGTTTGCTGATCTGGCAGAAACCCCTGGAGTCTTCTGGAAACAGAGATACATTTCTGAGCATTGGGCCATGAATGAAGAATTGTAGACCAAAATTTGTTGCCTGAATCCATTGTCCCACCGCGGATCCGCGGCACAAGCAAGCCATTGCCGCGGATCCGCGGCTCTTTGATGAGCTTGGGCTTTGGGTCTTCTGGTGTGGCCTTGTTCTGTATTTTAGGGCTTCTTCTGATATATTGATTTGTGATTGCTCCTTTGAATTGGTACCAGATCTGAAGTTAGTGAGTTGGCGTATCTTTTGAGCGGTGTAAATTTGAGCAAGCTTCTGATTTCCTGCACAGACTTCAAAACACGGGTTGCGACATATAGAAATATTGCGATGCCATGCAATGCAGTCAATTTCCCTAGAAATGCCGGTTTTAAGGTCTAATACATGTAATCTGATAATCTGTGATAGATTTGCTAATATGTGAAATACGGATACCGAACACTTCTATATGAATGCAAATGATGAGGAAATTGCCGGCTAAAATATACAATATTTTCGACTAATCAGTACCTTTTGCTGATGGGCAGAGACGCGAAATCCTAGAGCAGGCACATCAGTCAACTTTCGGTGTTCATTCAAGCTCCACCAATTTGTAGCGTGACTTATGAGATAGTTACGGGTGGGCAGGGGTGAAGAGTGAAGTTTCGGATTTCGTTTCAGGGTGTCTGTCTTGTTGCGTGTTAAGGTTGATCATTTGAGACCGGCTGGAGAGTTGCAACCTTTAACCGTTCTGAAGTGGAAATGGGAGCAGATCTCCACGAATTTCGTTGTGGTGTCTATCCCGGTCTAGATAGGGTGTGACTCCATTCTGTGTTTGTTGTACGGTTATGCTCAGTTGTCCTTTGTTAAGTTGTGCATTGCACGGAGTTCCTTCATAGGTCATATCCAAATAGGGCACCCTATTCGCTTGCCGTCTTGGGCAGGAGCTTCAGGAAGCCTTGGGTACTAGTTGAGCTTTAGCTCCGCCTTTCCATCCGCAGGATGATGGTTTTGTGAGAGCGGGCTATACCGACTTTGGAGGATATGCTTGTGCGTGCGTACTAATTGTTGTCGGCAGTTGGGATCGTCACTTGCCATTGTTAGGGTTCTCCTTCGATAGCAGTTATCAGGAGGCACTCCAATTGGCAACCTTTAAGTATAGTTGTTAGGTCGTGTCTATTGCCATTCTGTTTTTTTGACTCTGCGAGATTAGGATTTTTGGACCCCAGCTAGTCTAGAGACTTCAGAAATGATCCAGTTGATTCAGGTTAGGATGATGAAAGCCCAGTGCAGACAAAGGTCTTATGCCGACTGTTGTGGTCGCAGACTTGAGTTCGCAGTGGGAGCTCATGTATTCCTATGGATTTTTCCGATGAGTGACGTGTTGAGTTTTGGGAAGCTTATCCCAGAATTGTAGGTCCTTTTAAGATCCTTAAAGCGAGTTAGTTTCGTTACCTATAATTTGGCACTTCCGCCCAGATTTTTGAGTATTCACCCCGTATTCCATGTGTCGATACTTCGCAATTACCTTCAGGACCTTTTTCACATGATTCAGCATCAGACCAATTAGCTTGGACGCGATCTTTCGTTCACCAGCAGCCGCTAGTTATAGTGGATCGGCAGGTGGAGGAACTTCGGTCAAGGGTTTTGCCGTCTGTGAGGGTTCTTTGGCGTAGCTGTATAGTGAGATGATCACTTGGCAAGCAGCGAGCGAGATTTTGGAGTTTTGTACTCATCTTCTTGAAGGTACGTGTAGATGAATTTTAATTCGGGGACCGAATTTCTTTAAGTGGGGAAAATTGTAACGTTTCAGAAATCGTTTTGCGAATTTTTCCGTTTTAAGCCAAATTTGTCGGTATTTTCCGTTTTAACCCAATTTCGATCAAACGTCCGTAGAAACTTTCCGGCACCTAGTTTTGCTAAAATAAATCTAGTGCGCGAACTTTGGGGGTATATGGGAGGTTTTGGTTCAGATAGAATTTTTCCCAAATAAAATATTATTTTAACCGGTATAATATGCACGTAAATCGAGAAATTTCTTCTAATTGAAAATCCTTATAAATCATCACTACAATTATTTTAGAACCTTCCTTTTAAATATCTAGAATTTTTTGGTCAAAGGATTTATTTTTTTTAAAGAAAAAGAAAAAGAAAAGAAATGTGGCATTTTGCTTTAATTAGCATTTAATGTTGTTTTTAGCTAGAACCTTCTTCTTTTTTCTTCACAAAACCCCCTCCCCTTGCTTTCGCCGAGCCCTCCTATCCCTTGCTTCCCTCTCTCTCTTCTTGCTCCATTTTCATCATTTTGCTACAAATAAATCATTACAAATCCAAATAAAATCACAAAAATTCAAATATAATCATTTTCCTTCATTTCCTTAACCCTAAACCATGCTTTGTTCTTCATAAAGTCTTGATTTTGGAGGCTAATCTTGGTTTTCTTGTTGCAAGTTTTTGAATCATTTGGAGGTATAAAACCCTAACCTTAATGCTTAATTCTTGTTTTAAATACATTAATTAGCTATTAGTTGTTAAATTAAATTTATTTAATTTCATGTTTACAATTCTAGAAATGGTTTTAGAATATTCAAGTTAGTGTTTTGATTAGTGAAATGGTTAATTATTAATTGAAGATTATGAAAACTTAATCAAGTTACTAGACTTGTTAAATGATAATTATTGTTAATTACTACTTTGTTTAATTAAGGATTTTTGCTTACTAGGTTTTTTCTAAAACTTAATTTGCAAGTGTTAATAATATAGAAATTGTTTGAATAGCTTAGTTAAGCTATTATAAGGTGTTTGTGAGCGCTAGATTTGTGTTAGCTTATTTCTAGTGCGAATTATTACGATAAGTTGTTTACTGGGTTTCGGGGTTTTTCCGACGTGGTTTCAATTAGTCGTTGCGAGGTTATATCTATTATATTTCTCGTATTTTATTTTTTTTTTGTTGCGCAATCGGGACGATCAGAGTCTAGACTTGGTGTTTCGTAGTTTAGCGACCCTAATTAGGATTTTTGGCCGATGTCGTGCGTGATAGATGCGCTAAGTGCATAGTGCATTTTTCAGGGCGTTATCCTTGCGTTTCGTTTTCTTTTCGTCGTTTCAGGATATTTAGCTTATGTGATGTGTTTGTGAAATTTTAGGTTCGCAGGAGGGGACTTCGGACGCTGCAACGAAGGGAAAACAGATGATAGGCTTCACTTAGCCAGGAGCGTTGGTGAGTAGATTTAACATCTACAGGGAAATCGCCCGCATGGCGTTATGCGTCTGGGCTAGAAATGACTTGACTTGTCGTATATTCTATTTCATTTTTAGAATCACGCATACACCCTACTGCTTAGTTAATTGTTGTGCTTGGACTAGTATCCTTAGGACACTGCACTATTATTGACGGCTTATGTTGCACGAGCACTGATTGTATGCCACACACACCGTCAATAATTGTCTTGACACGCACAACCCACTTATAGATATGATATTGTTTGGTTAGAGACATTGAGATATTAATTCATATTTCCTTATGCATATGACTTATAGCATACCTGTATACCTATATGCTTACACATATGCCTTGACATACTTACATGCTAGTTACCTGTATACCTATAGGGTATTGTACCATTAGTGATAAGTACATACACACATAATGACATAGCTACATGTATACTTTACATACATACTTCACTTACACCCGGGGGGTATAGTACATCATTTCTGATAGGTAGATATTTATATCTTGCTATATCTTTATGTCTACGCATATATCAGTTATAGCTACATGTTTACCTTTACTTGATGTTATTTAGAATTGGAGAAATTAGGAACCGCATGATATTTATATTAACTTGTTGCAGTTAATTAGCAGCTTTTCCTTTATATGCTTACATTACAGTTTTATGTTGCGTATATTTTATTCATAGATTTTCGCATTAAGATATGGATTTTTCATGATGTTTTCTGGATTTGGGGACCGTGGTAGTTTCATGAAATTATGCATTATTTGAAAACCCGGTTTCCCTTGATATGATATTTCAGCATCCACCATGAGATTTATTGGTTCTGATATATATACCCCGTGCGAGGAGTCGGTGGCCGTATGAAGGTACATGGTGGGGCCCGGTACGGTTCCCCTCGGTAAGATGATCGACGGTCCATGCCGATTGAGCCTGGAAGGTGGGCAAGTACCTACCGGTGACATTACCAATGACTCAGCGGTTATCATGGGGATACCGACGGGAGTCATGTGCGTATAGATACGTCGAGAGGCGAGGGTCAGAGCTAGGCACTCGAGCTTTCGGTATAGCATATGATACGTACCTATCAGGGTGCCAGTCTTGGTGACAGCACCTGATAGATCACTATTTTGTGTCGACGCTTGACACTTGGTTTTCATGATATTTTACTCCTAAGTATATATAACAGTGGAATGGGACGCTGTTATATATGCTTATACATACATATTAGTGGAATGGGGCGCTAATATATATGTATACATATAAATTCATATACTTCATTTTAATTATTCATGCAAATTATATATTGGATATAAGAGATGTACTTGATATTGGATTTGGGATATAGGTGATTTATTTGATATTGGATACAGGATATTTATGAGATTGCTGATTTTGTGCATTCGGCATATATGAGATTTATTCGATATTGTACATTCAGGATTTGTGAGACTTATATGATATGAGAGCCAATTTGGGGGCTGATTTGAGGAATTGGGATTTGGATTGTCTTGATGGATTTTTATCCTACCACGATATCAGGATTCCGTGGAAATGACATATTTCATTCCATACTCCACATTTATTGTTTATGCACTGCTTCATGTATTAATAGTACATGTTAGTGTACCTTTCATGATTGTTGCATTTACATACTTCATTTTATATGCATTGTTTCATATATTAGTAGTACCTGCTAGCGTACCTTTCATGACTGTTGCATATATACACATTCATATCATTATTGTATGATTATTGCATACCAATTTTCATATTATTACTTCATGTATTAATTGTACCTGCTAGTGTACCTTCATGATTATTGCATTCATATGACATTTTATTGCTATTAATTGCATATGTTAGATTCGCGCTGTACGTGCATACTTGCGATTACCTGCATATGTTATTTACTATTCACGAGTTGGAAACTCACCCCCGTTGTGCCACAGTTGTTTTGCAGGTTGTTCCCCAGAATAGTCGAGGCAGGCTATTCATCTATCTTATCATCTTTTGCTGCGGATACCGCATCAGCTCACAGTGTGCAGTTTGCTTAGGTGGGTTTTGTGTTATTCGTTGTAGTTTTGTATATTCGTTGTATCCTTGTACTCTCTATCTACTATTTTCATGTTGACTTAGAGACTTGGTGAGGACGATATTGTATATTACATTGTGACTGGGTTGTCTTTTATGCAGTTTTTACTTATATCGTCTTTTATTTCTTCGCTATGGCATCGTATATCTGTTGTGGTGGTTGTTTTCCGCCTTTTGGCGTGGATTTGCTCCCGTTGGGGATGCTTTACTTTATATTTATGTTGTACCCATTTTTGGGGTTGGTTTTTACAAAGGAGGTGCTGCCGAAATTTTCAAGAAAGTAAATTGGACTTAAAGAATTTATACTTGAGATTTTCAAAAGTTTAAATAATGTTTCTTCTCTTTTCTTGTCTTTTAATAGTTTAGATTTCTTGGTTTTGGCTTTCTTTTACTGCGTTACGCCTGTAGACGTTGCATAGTATTAGGGTCAACTCGTGCCAATTTCTGGTCGTGACATTTCTCGAATTCTCCTTCAAACCTTAAAAAGAGAACTAGTCGGGATCATTAACACCTTAGTTCGCTAACCGTTCAGCCAGGTGGGTGTTGGTACCCCGAGGAAGGTTACCCATACTCTCGCACAGACCTAATTAAAATAAACCTCATTTCTGCAGAGGCGTAGCCCCATTAACACCTTTCTAGACACCTAATAGGTTAGCTAATTGTGAAGTGAAAAATATCTCCCAAGAGTAATCCTACTCATTAGTGGGATCGGGATCCAACTATCATCGCGTGATAACCTAGATGGAAGCTACTCTAGTCACCATACTTCAGAAAGTATGCAACACTAGCAGGTTTCCTGTATATTTGAAACTCCAGATGTGGTTTTTATCCCTAGCGGCTTATGATCTTGACGAGATCAACAAATCATAAGTCACTAGTCAAGTTCAACCCGTCATTATCTGGATTAATATAGACCCACCCGCACAACCCTTGATGAGATCAACAAGGTTGTACGGCTGTCCTAACCAATCGCAACACATGCTACAAATGAGAACTACTTAGCTACCGTACACTACGCCTTGACGAGGTCAACAAACACAGAATGAATACTAAGTACTACTCGTAGGAAATGACGGAGGGCTACGGATGGGTTTTTGGCGAGAAACTCTTTAATATAATGAACTTGATATCATTGAAGGAACCGAATAATTTTGAAAAGGAGTGGTTTAGACTCCGCTTTTGAAAACTAGTGGTTTTGAAGAAAATTGAGTAATCTATAATAACATAAACCTTTGCTCAAGAGATCACTCCCGTGAAGGGATCTAAGCTATTCCCCCCTCGAATGAGGTGCGGGATATTATGACCGAATATCTCTATGCAAAGCAAAAGAATACGACTATAGTTTTTCAAAAATTTGTTCCAACAACAACTTTTAGGTATATTTTTCTTGCATTAATCAAAATTAATGTGGTCCCATCAATTAAAACCTATCACACCAGAAAAGAACGAAAAATAGAATGTACGTATATGCCATCTGCATTCACCACGGGACCCCATCATGCACCGTCAGGAAACTTAACTAACGGCAGAGCTGGGGTTGGACTAGCGCGGATGCAAAACATATACTACATTTATTTATCTATATATAAATATATAGTCATCTCAGGAATGATATAAGAAACATCATAGATAAGAGATAAGCAATATGGAAAAGCGGATAATCTAGGAGCCCTGGGTTTCATTTGAGCCGCAAATGAAACCCGACGTTCCCTAATAGTGTGGATAGCCTATACAATATAGAACCAAAACCCCTACGAGTGTGGCAAGTTACCCACCAATCCCGGAAGTGAGGCAACCCCAATCAACGAAGTGAATGGGCCACCTGGCACTTCACGGAATCCGGTAACTTGAGCACTCCACTGTAGGTCATCCTATATCCCCTATGAGTGTGGCGAATAGCCCGCCAATTCTAGAGTAAGGCACCTCGGTCTCAACGCCATGAGATGGAGGCCCATTGCCTTCTAGAACCCGGCTACTCGAGCACTCCACCGCGAGGTAATCCTACTACAGAAAAGAAATAATATATACAACGATGACATTGACCTCAACCCTGTCGTGCCCCAATAAAAGAATATACAACCAGACAGAAACTGTAGTTCACTTGTTAGACACTCACCCCGCAATAATGAATATACAAATGAATTCAAAATTGTACAACAAACATTGCACAATAGGCTATCCATCACGACAATCCATCGAAACCATCACAAAGATATCATAAGTAACATAACAGACAAACAAGATGCGTGTAACCCCTTCTAATTGATGTATAGCAATTAGAAGATATTAAACAACATATATACAGATCACAAAAGAAAGTAACCAAAGTCACGACATTAGAATAACGCACACAAATAGTAAACACAACAAGTTTTCCCAAACATGAAAAAACAGTTTACTAAGTCCTAAAATTGCATTGTTTTAAGCCAATCTGGGAGTCGAAACGAACTCAGAACTCGCCCAAACCTTCGTGGGGTCGAAGGACCCAAAATTAACTGTCGCTCAGGGGGGCTAAGGGGTACCCACCCATGAAGCCACCATGAGGTAGCCTAGGGAGGTGGGCAGACCCGAGACTACCCCTATCCCCCAAGGCCACCACGTGGTGGTCTCGAAGGGTAGGCCCGACCTTCGTCCCCCCATGACAACCCTCAGGGTACCTAAGCAGCTCCCCGCGGCTTCTCGATCCAAACCATGAGCCCACAGGGAGTGCAAACATGCTAAAACATAGATTTTTGGGTCTGTTTTCGTCGGTAATTTTTCACGACGGAATTTAAATGTCGTAACTAACTATTTAATGTGTTTGGGTGGATCTAATACCATATTGGGGTTTCTATCACCCTAGCCGCCACAACCGTGGCCTATGCGGAATGAAAAACAAAAATTCTAGAGGCGCTAGAAACTACAAACCCTAGAATCAAATCCAAACACATGAACTAGAAAACCACATAGAGTTTTTAACTACTATGTTAAAGGGTTATACCAAGAGATCGAGTCTTTCGGTCTTCATCTCCTCATCCTTAGCTCCTTGGGTCTCCTTAATCAAGCTTGACCGCCGGTCTTCCTCCATCGAAGATGATCAATCCGAAGGATGTGGTTCATGGCTCTAGCTCCACAGTAAAAATCAAGTGGAGTAACTAAAGTTCCTACCTTTCTACACAAGGAAGTCAAGAGATGTAGTGAGTTGTTATAGTGTATTTCTATCTCTCTTCCACCGTTGATTCTCAACTCATATGAGGGTAGGGAGGAAGATGGAGTAGGAGCTCAGGAAAAAGGCTAGTTAGGAGAGAGAAGCAAATGGTGATAATGAACTCATGTGTGAGAAAATATCGAGCATGGTTTTGTATAAAAGGTTTTTGCAAATAAAATATAGCAACCATACTTGAATAGTTTGCACAAATGAATATACAATTCATTTGTCAATACTATTCAAGTATGGTTCTCACCATTCTCACCTCACTACCATTACACCGCATTTTCCATTTAAATGGATAAACCAAAAATAAGGTGTCCACCTTCTAGAATGTTTTCCATATAAATACGGAATACACTCTACCATATATACATGCCCGTATTTGTATCAAAATACGAATACCCAAAAAGATTGAATAATACAAAAAAACATAATACTAGAATATACATATAGAAAAAATATATATATGTAAATTATTAAATCAATACCTGATTTAATAACCCGACTTAATTCTAAGCCGGCTAGTATTATCAACCGTCCGATCAAAAGTCCGGGTAGCTAGTACCCTTATTTGATCAGAACCATGCATGTATCATAATACGACCACTATATCATTTCTCCTGAAGCAGGAAAAACCCTCTGTGTCGGACTCTAAAGACTCGACAGTATGCCGGCAGTGAGTTACTGGATAAATCCATAACCATAAGCACGTCAGCGACACTGGCTGTACATAACTGCTACCCGGGTACCTATCGAAAAGGAAGGCCGACGAGCAAGCTCATCCGAACCCCTACTTAGCCTATCTGTGACAATCTTCGTACAGTCCGGTCTCTTCGTCTAAGAGTATCGCATAGCGGGTCTAGGGGATGGTAAACGTCAGACCCTAATAATTCGATAATTCATGCCGATACAGCTCTGGACCAATCCAGGAAACTACTGATCTAACTATTAGTAAATCCTAACTGACTTGGCCAAGGTCTTATGGTGCTGGCCAACCGAACACTGTGCGATATTGACTCCCTATACCGGGAGAGACGAATCCACAACAATCGCTCACTGTCTCCAGGTGGCTCAGGACTGTACCGAACTAAAACCTGTTTGCACGACTCAGTGGAGCCGTGGTAGAGTAGTAATCTAAGTACAGTAGGAACTCACACGATACAACTGACAATCTTCAGTCTGAAGACTAACTTGTACTCATGTCACCTGAGAACTGATATCTGATGATAGGTATAGTACCATCTAGAAGTTCTCGGTGAGTTCGTCCAGTGTACTCACCCCAGTGAGCACCTGTATATGATCTTAGGAGTCAAAGACCAATGGCTATGGAACCAACCATTGTCCCTCATCGGGTCTAGAAACGTATACACCAGTCTACTCTGGAATATCGATGCCCAATCTCGATACTTCCACGACTTGGGACATTTAAGGATGTGCTTGTGGACTACCCAGCCCCCACATGTTTGATCGCCATCACAACACTGGTAGTCAAGCAATAATCATATGGGCTTTATCAACATGTATTAACTATACGTAATAACAAGCAAAACATATACACATGTAAGATAAATACAAACCAAATACCATACTATCATATCAAGCAAGATTGTCATGTACATACATATGTCCATTCATCTACTACACACACACACACAAAATAATGGTCTATAGGGCATACATATCCAATAAAATCTTAAGTCTTGAATTCTTCAAACTTCTTTTTCCATTTGATACGAAGTGTTTGTAGCATGTTCAAGCTTGTGGAGTTGCCATCTTTGCCATCTCCTATTGTATATTGTGCATATCTGAAATGTATAAACTTACACTTGTACACAAGATAAGGTTAGCTCATAAATATACATCATTAATAATACGAGCTAAAAATATTATCACAAGTTGTAAAGTGATCACAATTATAGATTTGTTAATCATCAAAACTAATAACAAGTGAAGCACTTTCGTGTCAACAATATCCCTCTTTTTGATGATAACAAAACTATAATCATTGATACAGGAAATGGGATAGAAATTATGATAAGATTTTGTAACTAAAAATATATACTCTCCTTTTGTCGAAGAAGTGCTCTCCCCCTTAATCCATGAGTATATTGTCTCCTTGATCATATGTCTGTGTCTTCCCCTGAATCAATGAGTCTCTATCTCTCCCCTTTTTGTTATAATCAAAAAGAGGTACCATAAATATAATGTTGCACATATGTCCGGAAAAAACAATGATCTTAGGTAAAAACCAACAACTAATAATATGCATAAACTAGAGTTTTAACAGGTCATAGTTAAAAACGATCATAGGAGTAGAGTTTAACAAGTCCAAAAAAGACATGTGAAAGTCTAAAAAGCATACGAAAATCCAAAAGTATAAAAGCAACATAGAAAAAATTACCCATCATAACCACTTAGAGAATCAACCAACCCAAAACTAATAGCCACCACTGCCACCATGGAAATATTCTTCCATCCTACTACGATTCTCAAGAACTTCCCCCATAATTCGATGATGTTACTCATCCAAGGTATGGTACTGCTCGAAGTTGCTGATAGCGTTCATTATTGCGAGATTGAGCCTAGTGAATTGTTTGTCCAACTTTTCTCAGAATTGCACCGACTCGTTGAAGTATGAAGAAAGAGGATTGGGTTTTGTGGAGGAGGAGGAGACGAAACACGTGCGTTGTCGCGTTGTCGACGCTTCCGTGCAATTTCTTGAAGACCCATCAATGACAAAGTTGTCGTATTAAAATCGCCCTCGACTAGTGGTTCATATTTTTCCACTTCAGTCCCAAAATACTTGAAAATCTCAGTTAAAGCACATCCAAAAACCAAAACCTTATTCTTCTTTTGATAGGTATCTATAATAGTCGAGATGAATAATTCTGGCAAGTTTACAGGAATAGAATCTAAAACCATGAAAGTAATTGTTTTAGCCTCATTATGAGCTGCATCTTTTTCCCCTTTCCTAGGAAACACATTATGAATTACTACCCTTGCTATGACTCGCCCATTATTGCAATATGTATTAACCTTGTCACTATCATGATGATCGTCTACAACGTATATCATAATTCTTGCACGCTTCATGTTAGACTCATATTTATCAAAAGGGAACTCAGTTAATGATACTCCATATAGGTTAAATCCTCTATGAGGCACTCCAAGAATTTCAGTACAAAGGGCCGGGTGAAGCTCAATTTCTTTTCTATAAACATAACTAGTTAATGTGCTATCTTTCTCAATATTTAGATTTGCATAGAAATACTTAACCAAGAGAGGATATATGGGAACTTTTAGGGATAGAAAATTTACCTATTGTTGATTTCGAAAGCAGTGGATATCATTTGGAAATCATTTGAGATCATGGAAGTGTAAGTCCATGCTACCTCTCCCGGTACTTTCGGGAATGCGGAATTTGGTAAAAAACGATTTTCTTAAAGATGGTAACATGGACCTAAAACCCGGATCTTGGTTAAACTTCTATCTAACATCCTAACTATGAGTTTTAGCTACTCGGTTAGGGGGTTATACCTTGCTTGTCTTGAACTCCTTCGTCTTCAAAGCTCCGATGGTGGTCCGATGGCTTCTTCTCGTCATCTCCGTACGCCGAAGATAGATCCACCTGAAAGCTCCAACCTTTAGCTCCTTCTTCGTTCTTTGAAAAAACTAGTTCACTTGGTTTGCTAAACCTAGTGAACTAGAATGAGTAGAGAAGAAATAGAATGGGATTTTATCTATGGTTCTTGATTCTCAACTCATGAGACAAGGGAACCATAGATCAAGAGAGGGAGCAAGAGGTTGAGGGTGAGAGCAAAAAATGGAGAGCTCAAGAACAAGAGAGAGAATGAGCAAGAAAGAATGAGCAAGTCTTTTGTCTTTCACCCTCTCATAATCCAAAGTGATCATAACTCATCATATCAAAAAAGTCTTATGTGATGTTTAGAAGCAACCATAACCTTATCATGTCATGCACTCATTTTACTCAAATGAGCAAGCAAGTAAAAGTCTTTGGCATGAAATGATAACCATGCTTATCATGATGGTCAACTAGTCAAGCCTAGTCAACCGGTCAACAAGTCAACAAAAATCAACAAGTCAACAAGTCAACAAAAGTCAACAAGTCAACAACCATATCACCATAATACTTAATTAATATAATAGTTAATCACATATCATATTCTCATTAGGGTTGAGCACAAAGTCAAATAGTCAACGGTCAACTGTCAACAACCCTAATGAGAATCCGCTGCCTCTGCCTCCCTGTCAACTGTGCATACACACCCGCATCCGCGTTCCGAGGAACACGAATGCAAACTGGATAAATCCAATCCCATAAGGTACACTAGGATCTGGCTTAAACCAAAGCCCGCTAGTGTAAACTGTCCGGACACTGTACGTGCACAAGTGCACGGATGTGACCGAACCCTGTCGCAAAACCATGCGACCTGTCGCAATACCATGCGACCTCTACTCTTTTGCCTAAAGGCGAAAAGCTTTCTGTGTGGGACTCTAAAGACTCGACACTACGCTGGCAGTGGGTTTAACCACAGACCGCAAGCGGCACTAGCTGTGCGTAACGGTCCCCAGGTAATGCCGACAAGAAGACCGACGAGGCGAAACCCATCTGAACTCCTACTGAGCCTGAGTGTGACATTCTCCGTACAGTCCGGTCTGTTCGTCTGATACATCGCATGGCGGGCCTAGGGGGCGGTAAACGTCAGTCCCCCAATAGCGGTACAAGTCGTGCCGGAGCGAAGCCCAAAACACCCTGAGATAACACTGGAAACCTACCAGTATATCTCGTTTGCCCTGGCCAGGGACTACTCGTGTAATGGCTCTCCTAGACACAGCGCGATGTCAACCCCCAATACCGGGAGAGACGAATCCTGTCTAACCGTCACTGCCTCCAAGTGCTTCGGGACTGCACCCAACCACTACCTGTTTGCACGACTCCTTTGAGCCGTGGTAGGGTAGTGATCAAAGTACAGTGGGAACACACTCGAGGCGGAGTGACAGTGTCAAGTCAGCGGACTAAGCTGTACTCATGTCACCTGGGAACTGATAACTGACGATAGGTATAATACCAACTAGTCAGTTCCCGACGAGTCCTGTCCAGTGTACCCGTAACCTAACGAGCACCCGCATACTATCTCAAGTACGACGTACTGACGGCTGTGGGATAGACCGTCTCCCACACTGGGATGAGAAGCGCATGCGCTGGTCTACTCCGGAGTATCGATGCCCTGTCTCGATAGTCCTGCGACCAGGGACCTGCATAAGGATGTGCTTATAGATTACCCAGCCCCACTAGTGTGACGGCCATCACATCGCTGGTAATCAAGCAAAGATCCTAAGGGCTCTACTAATGTGTATAGGCGATATACAAAATAAACACATGTACATATTGAAGTAGAAACAAACCAAGTAGCATACTACTATTTTGAGCAAGATTGTCAATACAAGGTGAATATCCCAAGCTTCCATTAAGTAATATACATACTAGTATGATACAGTAATGGCCTCTAGGGCATATACACTAACAGGAAGTTGATGTACTGGCCACATCGAATGGGTTTTTCATGGAACTTTGTGAGAAAATCTTCTTGTGCTTGCTTAGATCGGAAGAGATCATCATCAAAGTCGATTTGTTTCTTCTGCTTTTTGGATAAAGCAACTTTTGTTCTTAGTGCCATGGATGAGCTTGGAAAGATGAGAGAGAAACCACAAAAGGAACAAGAAACCCAAAAATACTAATCTTGAAATCCAAAATCTAGAATATATGTATTTGAGAAAATTGTGAGGAAATTTGGTGATTTTTTTAAGGAAAGAAATTTTGAGAAACAAAATTTTTGAAGATATGAATTTAGATCTAGAAAGCCCCAATTATAGAAGACCAAGTCCGTGCGGTCGACTAATCAGTCGTGAAAAAAATTAAATGTCATAAATGTTTAACTTACGACGAATAAACTCAAATCATTGTAAATCAAACAGCTTTGTGAAAATGTCAGCAACTTAAAACTTAGTAAAAACATATTCAAGAATAATATCACCAGATAAGAAATGCTCACGAATAAAATGATATCGCATATTTATGTGCTTAGTTCTACTGTGTTGATCGGCATTCTTAGTCATGTGGACGGCACTTGTATTATCACACATGATAGGAATATGATCAATTTTAAGATTATAGTCTAGTAATGTATTTTTCATCCATAATACCTGAGCCCAACATGCTTCGACTGCAACATATTCCGGTTCAGCGGTTGATAGAGCTACAGAGTTCTACTTTTTAGATGATCACGACACTAGGCAATGTCTTAAAAATTGATATGTTCCGCTCGTACTTCGTCTATCAACTTGACTCTCTGCATAGTCTGCATCTGAATAACTTGTTAGATCAAAACAACCATCTTTAGGATACTATAAGCCTAGGTTTTGTGTACCCTTAAGATATCTAATTATGCGCTTAACAGAAATCAAATGACTTTCTTTAGGGTTAGATTGAAATCTTGCACAAAGACATATAGAGTGTATAATATCGGGTCTATTTGCAGTAATATATAACAAACATCCCATCATACCTCTATATGTTTTAACATCTACTGATTTACCATTTTCATCTTTGTTGAGTTTGGTAGTGGTTGCTATTGGTGTGATGCATTTTTTAGCGATTTCCAATCCAAACTTTTTGACGAGATTGTTAGCGTATTTTGATTGACTAATGAATATCCCTTCTTTTAATTGCTTGATTTGAAACCCAAGAAAGTAGCTCAATTCCCCCATCATGCTCATTCAAACTCGTTCTGCATTAACCTAAAAAAATCATCATTCATTTTAGCGTTAGTAAACCAAAAATAATATCATCTACATAAATTTGAACAATTAGAATAGCGTTATCTAAGTTCTTTATAAATAGAGTTTTGTCAACCTTACCTTTAGCAAAGCCGTTATTTATAAGAAATGAACTTAACCTATCATATCATGCCCTCGGTGCTTGTTTTAAACCATATAAAGATTTATCAAGTTTAAAAACGTGATCAAGAAGAGTTGGATTTTCAAAACCGGGGAGTTGTTTGACAAAAACTTTTTCCTCAATAAACCCATTTAAAAAGGCACTTTTAACATCCATTTGATAAATTTTAAAATCTTTAAAACAAGCATAGGATAAAAGAATTCGAATGGTTTCGAGTCTAGCTACCGGTGCGAAGGTTTCTTGGAAATCGATTCCTTCTTGTTGATTGGCGGGCTTTGTTACGAACAACATTACCGGATTCATCTAATTTATTCTTAAAGACCCATTTGGTTCCAATGATAGTTCTATATAAAGGTTTAGGAACTAGTTTCCAAACTTGATTCCTTTCAAATTGGTTAAATTCATCTTGCATAGTGATAATCCAATCATTATGCATTTCAGCCTCACTAAAAAAATTTGGTTCAACATGAGAAACAAAAGCAATATTATCTAAATGAATAATAGAATTAGAGCAGGTGGAAACTCCCTTTGATACGTCACCAATAATTAACCCTTTGGATGATTTGGATCGAACTTCCAGTCTTTTGGAAAATTTTGAGATGCTTCACATTCTTGGTTAATTTGATCATTTTTCTCGCTTTTCTTCTTTGCGCCATCTATCTTTTTTGATTGTATGTTATCTGCATCTTCATTCATAATACCTTTCTCATAATGTTGGTTAGATTCATCAAATTTTACATGTATGGACTCTTCTACTACTAAAGTTCTCATGTTATAGATATGATACGCTTTGGTAATAAGAGAGTAACCAAGAAAAATTCCAACATCACATTTAGCATCAAATTATCCTAAGGAGTCCTTGGTATTGAGAATAAAACACTTACATCAAAAAAACTTTGAAGAATCCAATAGTTGGTTTCTTCTCAAAATATAATCCATAAGGAGTTTTATTTTCAAATTAACGAATAATAACTCTATTAACAATATAACAAGTATTAGCACCTTCAGCACAAAGATAATGTGGCAAAGAATATAAATTGATCATTGTTCTTTCCATTTCCTGTATGGATCTATTTTTCCTCTCGACAACACCATTCTGTTGCGAAGTTCTAGCACAAGAAAATTCATGTTTAAACCCATTTTCTGAACAAAAATTTTCGAACTCATTGTTTTCAAACTCACCACCATGATCACTTCAAATTTTTAAAATACGAGAAATCTTTTTATTTTGAACACATTTTTTAAAAAAATTTAAAACATTTAAAGCTTCATTTTTGTGTGCTAAAAAATAAATCCAAGTAAACTGGGAATAATCATCTACAATAACAAAAGCATATTTCTTTCCATTCAAACTTGCAGTTTGAGTAAGTCCAAAAAGGTCTAACTGTAGCAACTATAAAGGATGTGTGGTTGATACCTGATTCTTTGGCTTGAAAGAATTTTTTGCCTGTTTGTCCTTTTGAAAAGCTTCACTCACTTTATCTTTAAGAGATTTGACTTAAGGAAGTCCTCTTACAAGCTCTTTCTTAGATATATCCAAGATATGTCCCATGAAAGTGTGCTCTGATGTTCGATACCAAAGCCAAGAATCTTCCTCTATAATATTTATACATTTAAGCTTTTGACTACAAAATTCATTAGTCCGAATAATATAAACATTGTTAAATCTATGTGCTGAAAATTAACAATTCTCACTTTCTTTATTGTTAATCATGCACATATCTTTATTAAAAGAAACATTATATCTCTTATCACAAAACTGACTAACACTAAATAAGTTATGTTTTAAGTCAATAACAAGATGAATATTTTCTATGATGGTCTTACCAAATTTGATGGTATCTTTACCGATAATTTTACCTTTGCGATCGTCTCCAAAATTTACGGTACCACTATCTTCTCTCGATAGAATTGCGAATAGCTCAATATTTCCATTCATATATTTTGAGCAACCACTATCGAGGTACCACCATTCTTCACGTCTTTCCTTGTTGTGTTTTTGTAGACAAGGAAATAACGGTTTTTGGTACCCAAATCTTTTTGGGTCCTACAAAGTTATCTTTAGAAAGAGAATGATAATAAGTATTTTTCTAGTATTACAATTGTGAGATATGTGCCCATACTTATTATAATAATTACATATGTGTGTTTTATGCATTTGAGTTTTCTGCATGGATCTAGGCTTGTATTTGTGATGAGTTTGCATAAGAGAACAAGGAGAATTAATATGAGGGGAGTCATTAGATCTTCTATCATAAGAATTATTGCTACTAGGTGCATACATATAAGTATAGGAAACATGAGAAGAATTTTTCCAAGTAATATGTGCATATTTTCTAGTGGAGGCAGTAGCACTAACACCTTTATAGCCGATACCCTTTCTATTTTGAATCCTTTGAGCCTTTTCTAATAAAAGATCTAAATTATTCTTATCTTTGGTAAAATTAGCTAACACAGATTTAAGACCATCAAGCTTAGATCTCAAAGAGTTATTCTCAACAACTAACTCTTCAAAAGAAACTTTAAGTTATCATGCATGTGTATGAAAGTGTTGTGAGTGCTAATAAGCTTGTCATGATCAACAGCTAACTTATCATATTCTACTACAAGATCATTATGAGCATTTTTAATAATAGAAAAATCATTTGATAAAATATCCATATCATATTTAAGCGAAATATCAACATTATTAAGGTTAAGATAGACATTTGCTTCTAACAACTTTTTTTAAAACAATTTTTAACGCCCTTTTATTTTCTTTATATTTTTCCATTAATCTACTAAAGGCTTCATCATATTCAGAGATAATTTCTTGTAAGTCATCGTAAGAGAATTCGCTACCTCTTTTCCCATAAAGCATATGTTGGCTGTGTCACATTCTGACTCGCTTTCACTTGCATCTAAATCTGACCAAGTGCTAGACTTGAGAGCCTTTTTTCTTGAAATTCTTGTTGTGCTTTTCTTTTGCCATCAATAGACACTCGTTTTTCATATGTCCAGATTTCCTGCATTTATAACAGGTTGGTGGGTCAGCTTTACCTTTATTATTGTATGTCTCACCTTTGTTGTAGTTGTTTTTCCTCCATTGAAACGCCTTTCGCAGTCCTCCAGTAGTTAATGTTATTTCTTCCTCCAAGTAACTCTCTTCTTCTTCTTCATTTGATTTTTCCATTCCTTACAGAGCAATGAATTTCTTTGGTACTTGCTTTGCTTCTTCTTCTTCGTAGGATTTGATTTCCATCTCATAGGTTTTGAGTTTTCCTTAAAGCCCATTGTAAGTCATCTTGCTTCCTTGATAGATATCCTTAAGAGTTGTCGTTTTAACTTCCCAATTCTTTTGTAAGGATCTGAGAACTTTTCATACCTTTTCTGCATCAGAAAGAACCTTTCCAAGACAAGCGAGATTATTTATGATAGTAGAAAAACGAGTAAACATATCATCGATAGGTTCATTTGGAAGCATTCTAAAGTTCTCATACATAGTGGACAAAAGATCTATCTTAGCCTCCTATACCTCTGAATTACCTTCATGGGTTAGCTCAAGAGTATGCCAAATATCATATGCAGTAGTACAAGTAAGAACACGATTTAATTCACTAGTAAATAAAAAATTCAAGATTAAATTCATAGCCTTTACATTTAAGTCTAGAGATTTAAGTTCATTAGAAGACCATTTAGTTTAGTCATCTTCGGCAGGTTTAACATATTTATGTTGAACCATACCCCAAAATTCATGACCTTATGCTCTAAGGTAGATTGACATCCTTACCTTCCATGCAAGATATTCATTCCCATCAAAATAAAGAGCCCGTGTGTATGAGATACCCTCCTTGATAGAGATCTCAAGCGAAATGTGAGTTGCCATGTGATCTACTCAAAAAAGGTTAAGTTTTAATAATAATGAGCCCTTGCTCTGATACCAATTGAAAATCACCCTAGAAAGGGGTGAATAGGGTGAAGCTAATAAATAAAAATTTAAAACCTCACACAAGCAGTTCTAGAAAAAATGTGTTTACACTAAATAATATTTCAATCACAGAAAAATATAAATGAAATTATGACAGAGGTAATAAAAAGAAGTGCAAGTTACCAAAAGACAAATACAGAGAATTTATCCAGGTTTAGCTACTTTGCCCAGTCCTGTCTCCCACGACTATCTCACTGTCATGAAAATTTTCTTTACGAAAACCAATCTCTTTATGCAGGTAGAGATTACACCTGGACAGAGTATAAACAGTCTCTACCTCTTCTTGAATCTTTATACCCGAGATTCAAGCTCACACCCTAACCTCATAAGTAGAGATTGAATTTACCACCAGAGAAGTATAAATGAGAGATGGATCGCACACTAGAACTCCTTGATTGAGTAAATACTTCAAGTTAAAGGCTTAGATTTAAGTGTAAATATTTGAGAAATAAAGTTAAAGAGCATTCAAGTGAGATACTTAGTAAAAGAGTTGATGATCAACCATAAAAAAACTCCTCTCATTTTATAATGAAGAATATTATATCTTTTGTGCTAGGATAAATCAAATTTCCATATTAAAAGAAAATTAGCCATCGTAATTCAAATTTGAAAGTATATGGAAATTTATTTTAGCAAACAGCTCAAAAAAAACTGCATAAAAATTCATCCAAACTTCGTGCGGTCGAATGGACCGGTCGAATGATTGCAAAAGCAGTCGACCGCTCAAAGAAACTGGTCGACTGTTCAGTCGTCTCTGGATATTCAAATAATAACATGGTGTGCAGGCAGTTGAGTGACCGGTCGACTTGCAGTTGTCCGCTCGAAGCATATCAGCATAAAAACGACAAATTTTAGCAATCTTGATTTTCTCAGAAAATTAAAATAGAATAAGGAAATAATTTGAGAATAAATCAGCTTAGAGATTTGAATAAAAATAATTCAAAAAATAAAAAAAATAAATCTCTCAATCATAAATCCAAGAATTCAAATATTCAATCATGTATATTAATAAGGAAAAGATTTGAAAAATTCTCAATCAATTATTCAATTAGAGATTTGACTTTAAAAAATAATTTCAACTGTGGATTCCCACAAATATTTCAATCACAAAAACCATGGATCAAATATTCAATCATATCCTTTTTAAGAAAAATATTTGAATTCTCTCAATCAAAACATTCATGAAAATAATCAACAAAATCATATGAGATATTATCCAAAAAACTCAACAAACATGATAAGAAAAATCTTAGAAATAATCTTGTAAAACATATCATCTAAATTACTTTGTACATTAGCATTTTACTTTAGGAAATTCTTAGTAGAATGCAACAAAGTATTTTATCTTCAAATATAATTATAGAAACCATAAGTTAAAACTCCTTTGTTCTAAAAATAAAGTATCATATTATTTTAGAAAGATATTTTGCATATTAGGCCCTAAACTTATATATTTTCAAAATCAAAAGAACTTTATAAGTTATATATATTCCCCACTCAAAACTTAACCAAAATTACAAGCACTTTAAATCTTGAGTTTTGAATTCTCAAGTTTCTTTTTCTATTTGATACGAAGTGTTTGTAGTATGTTCAAACTTATGGAGTTGCCATCTTTGCCATCTCCTATTGTATATTGTGCATATCTGAAATGTATAAACTAACACTTGTACACAATACAGGATTAGCTCATAAATATCATCATTAATAATACGAGCTAAAAATATTATCACAATTTGTAAAGTGATCACAATTATAGATTTATTAATCATCAAAACAAATAACAAGTGAAGCTCTTTAGGGTCAACAGTTTCATGCTCTTAAAGTCCATATAAATTATGCAATCAAACATGCAAGCAATCTTAAGTAATAAACATATATTTTTTAACAACACGATTGCAAAGAAACTTGAAGAAGTTGGCATCTTATTGGAGAAAGAGCGGGTTAGAGAAGAAAGGAAACTTACCTATAACCTACACCTAAGATCTGTCTGTGGGCAAGCCATAGCTAGAATTCTGGATGTATGTCTCGTTTCCTAAAATCAAAAATAAAAATATGTAGAATCAAATCTAATAAAATAAAACTAAATCAACTTGAATTTAAAATTAATTAAAAAAATTTACTCCTTCCCGGCAACGGTGCCAAAAACTTGATTTAGATTTATTAGTCTATCAACATTAACCGCAAGTGCACAGTTATTCGCAGTAGTACTTACGGATTGATTCACAGGAAGATGTGAAATTTTAACTAATTCTAAAAACAAGTAAACATAAGATTTAATTTGAAAAAATAAAATAAAGTTGCAAATAATTTAAAAGTGTAGAAATTTAAAAACAATTAAATTTAAAAGTTTGTTGAATAAATAGAAAGGGAATTCTAGAGTTTTGAATTGCTTTTCTAATGTGGTAGGTTTATATGATTATACTTTTATTCTTTTCTTAGTTTTAATTAATGATCTATTAATCATATAAAAATATAGTGTAAATTAATGTAATTAATATTATCTTATCAATTATATAAAAGAATTTAGATTTAATTAAAACCTTAATTCTAGTTCATTAAAACTATCCTAAGTTTAACCTTCGATGAATAATTATAGGTGATCAATCTACAACTACCATGTTATTGAATAACCTAGATCACCTTAACTACCTAGATTGAACTTGTTTTGATTCTTAACCATCTCTTACAATCCCTAATTAGATTTTTAGGTTATCAAACTTTCATTAATCTAATTAGTTTCTACATGTTATCATCTATCCTTAATCTTATTCAAAGTATCAACTTTCATTATAAAAATTAGTTTTTTAAGAAGAAAAAACAAAAAGAGACAATATTTATCTCAAAAGAAATTCATATTAAAAGTAAGGAAAGAAAATAAAATTAAAAGTATCCATCCACATTATCAAGCAACTCAAACATCAGAGGAGAATTTTAGCTATGCATAAATGAAGTAGACAAATTAAAAGAATGAAGTAGACAAATTAAAAGAAAGAAACTTCATTAATAATAAATAACTTACAAATTGTTTGATCTCTCTCCAAAAGAAAACCCTAAAAAAAGTTATGTGAGAGATATCCCAAACCCTAGAATTACATCTCAATATGTAGGGCTAAGAAAATTTGGAGAACAAGTAATAAAAGATACAAGAGAATCGAATTTTTCTTAAAAATCTCAAATCCTAATTCTAATATATTTCAGCTGAATCTTTTGATGGCTCTGTTGGGTGCTGATTTGCTATATTTAGAAGCTTCGAAATATGAAACCCTACAGCTCATATTAATCTATGTGAAAAGACGATCATGCCCATAAAAAATCTCATCAAACGGCCTCATAATGACCACGGATCCGCCGCACAAATGAACTAATCCATGGCTGTTTAGCCGCGAAATTTTGGCCATTTATCTCCCGTTTTTATGTGTTTTCTTGCTGATTTAGAGAGATTTTGAGTATATAATATCTTGAATATCTCACTGTCTTTCTGTAGTTGCGTGGATCCTCAGATTGTCACCAAATTAGGCAGATTTAATTTTATCTCTTGATCTAATTAAGTCTCCTCAATTGATTTGCTAAATTGAATTGATATGATTACTTTTAAACCTGCAAAATATATTCAAAACAAATCTTTTTGCAGCATCTATTTCATTTACGAAACTAATTAACACATAATTACATTATGTATTGTTTAAGAAACATATGAATATATTTCTACACATAAGTTCCACATAGGTTCTCAAATTATAAATAATACAATTTATTACTTAATAAAAATAGGGAAAATAAGTAATAAATATGACTGATGAATTCTCTATTTTTGATTATCTTCAATTAAATTTCCATTGCACACACGTAATCAATCTTTTGCATCTTTTCCCTTTTAGCCCTGTAATCTATAATATTTGACAAAATATACCTGGAACAGTATGAAATATGCAAAATTAAGATAAATATGGTTATATAAATATGCAATAAATTGCACCAATCACTAACTTGACACTAAAAGAGAGAGCTATGCAAAAGGAGTCGAAGCTACAACCTTTGTAGCGCGATAGCCTTCTTTCCTTCGACTCCGGTGTTCCTCCTAGCCTCTAGGATCGAGCATGAAATCGGTCTCCTAGGTCGAAGATGATCCACCTTGAGATCCCTCCGCTACAAGCTCCCACTCCACTAACTAAGATAGTTTGTGAATAATACTAGTAACCCTAATTTGCTAGAAGAGGGTTAGAAGGAAATGTAGGATTTTGCTCTCAGTTTTTCTTCTCTTTTCCTTTTTCTTTTCTCTCAAAGATGAACTCAAGAGATAGAGAGAGAGAGATGTGTTGAGAATTATCTTGGAATTGTGATGATAACTCTAGATATTAGCCATGCTTATCTCTTAAGATAAAATAATAATGAGTCATCATGTCCACACTCTAGTACTAAAATGACTCATTCGTTTTATCTTAAGAAATAAATGAATAAATCTCCTATATATTATCTCACATGACACAATATAATATTTATATCACAAATAAATATAAATTAAAGAGAAGAAACAATAAAGAGAACGTGATATTAATAAATATACATATATCAATATACCTACATATATTTAATTATTAAATCAACACTTGATTTAATAATCCATTTATATTATATGTAATCCGTCTAATATCATTAAATGCTCGATTATAATACGTGTATCATATACACATGTATAATCGAGCTCCTGCACGTATTACTATACGTGGCTTACATCGTTTCGCCAGTGTTGGGAAACATCTGTGTAGGACTCTAAAGACTAGACAATATGCTGGCAGTAGGTTAAGATCATATCCATAGCCCACAAGCACATCAACGGTACTAGCTACACGTAACGGCTACTCAGGTACTGATCGATAAGTAAGATCGATAAGTAAGATCAATAAGCAAGCTCATCCGAAATCCTATAGAGCCAGAGAGCGACAATCTTCGTACAGTCTGGTCTCTTCATCTTAGAGTGTTGCATATTAAGTGGAGGGTGAAATCCGTCAGACCCCTAATAACCTGATAAGTCATGCCGAGCAGTGACCTATAACCACTATAGATACAACTGATAATACTTATCAGTTTATCTCATCCGCCGTGGCCAGAGGCTAATGGTTACAGTCGATCAGGCACAACACGATATCAACTCCCCATACCGAAAGAAACGAAACCCTTCCAATCGTTCACGGCCTCCATGTGGTTCGGGACTGTACACAACTAAACAAGTTTGCACGGCTCTTTAAATCCGTAAGGGTAATAATCAAAGCACGGTAGGAAACACATAAGACACTATAACGATCACATGTCTACAGACTATCCTGTTGTAACGACCCTAAAATTCATATATATTCATATCATTCTTCTTTTTATAAAATACTGTATTTATTTGTTTTTGGATATCCTCGTATATTTTATTCTCTATTAAATATATTAGTTTATCCCTTCTTCTATTTTGCCTATTCTATAATTTTTCAAAGACCAAAACCCAAGCCAAAATGGTTCCATTTGATTTCTTTCTTTTCTTTTTTATTAGCCCATTTTCTTTTCAAGCAACAGCAATTATTTAATTCTTATTAAATATGTGCATGAACAACCTTGTAGCTGATTGGTTAATTCCTTGCATTGTTATTACATAGGCCACGTGTTCGAATCCCAAGTCTTGCAATTATTTTTATCAATTTTTTAAACTCTCTCATGAGACCTTTTATTTTCTTTAACTTCTAAATGAATGGTCACCCTTTCAATTCTTTTAACTCTCAAAATAAATCCATCATAAATTAGAATTATGGTGAATATTACACATGTGGATTTCATCATTATTTTTTTTTCTCTTCTTCTTTTTTCATACTAAAAATTTAAAGAAAAAAACCTAAATAAAATCCAATCATCTTCATTCTTAGAGCTATCATAATTCCGACGTCTTTGGAGTACTTTCGTTCGCTAGGATTCCAAATGAGGCGAATCGAGTATCGTTGCCGCTCACAACTTTGTCGCCAAAATAAATCGCTTTCTACCGAATCGAATCAGTGAGCCGGTTGCTATATCGATTCGCACATCCTATAAATCGCTTCTCTCTTCCTTTCTGTCTCTTTCTATCTCTCCTCCTCTTTTCATACTCCATGAACCCGTTGCTCTCTTCATATCATAGTTCATAAATGATTAATTAAGTGGATACATATATAAATAATGAACACACACACACACACACACACACACATATAGTTTGTAAAGTCTTTTTCATTACTCTCAATCCTTATATTAAGATTTCAGTGACCAATTAGGATTGCATCATTTTTCGTTGTATTTTAAATTACTTTATTTAAATTTTGTAAAAGAAAATGAGGTTACGAATAAATACCTTGATTTCCTCTCACATATGACATATCAATACTTTTACCTTTAAAATAATTTTTAGAAATTAATTTTTACTTCTGGAAATTTCAAGAAATTTATATACGATAGAATATATTTTTATGTACACGCAATAAAAATTTTAGATCGAATCGTTTAACGGTTTAGGAATTACATCTTTTTTATTCACTGTTCGTAAAATGATAACTGCATTTATCGGTCAACTTTTAAGACACATAACATTATCTAACAATATCCAAATTGAGCAAACTCAAGTGTTTTGGACATCTAAATCGAAAGATATATATTTTCTTAGTTTTAAGTTTTTGCTGAAAACTAACATAAAATATAGAAAACTGCGTTACAATATTTAGTGACGAATATGGATAGAATCTGCCCTGATTCGCATACTGTTTTTAAATAGGACATAACTCGAACTCCCGATATCCGTTCGTGACAAACTTTAGATGTTTAGATGCACAATTTATAGAACTATAATTTTTTTTATACTAGATTAATTAGAAATGCATGAAAACAACCCGATATAAGCTTTACAATACAATATATAGTTGTTGTCCAGAAATCAGAATTTCTATTTTAAATGCCGATGTTAAAATGATCGTAACTAGAGCTTCAGGAGTCCAAATCGCGTGAACCTTAATTGTTTGGATATGTACTCAGAAAGAACTATATGTTTCTAATAATCTTATTAACCTGAAACCTGATGGAAATTGACCCAAACTGTATTTTAAAAATATGTGATGGTGCTGAACAGATTCTGATCCTTTCTGCACGACAATACAAAAATGGGTATAAATCTCAAACCAGTAGTCTTATTTAGGAGCGACCGGAACTCACGAGTGCAAACACTTAAGGCTATATTTTCCATTTATATTCTGACTTCAATTGACTTGATTAATTAGTCGCACATATCACTTCTTTACAGTATTGTTTCTGGACGTTACTAGAATAATATACATGTCTCATATCATGCTCTGTGACTGCTTATTTATTATATCTACATGACTTGTGTGATAAAACCCATTGCATGCTAGACTTGACTTGACCCGAACCATGAATACAACATGACATGAATACTTGAACTTGATATGAATACTTGAACACTTGACATGAATTCAATCTTGAAAACTTGATGTGTTCATGGATTCGGGCAAGACTTGTAACTTTAACTATAGACTAATATACGCGGGGTGTTGGGGTAGTTTGAGTTGTGAGTCCAATGAAATCTCAAGAGTCCCAAGCTAACAATCACGAATACAAATAATCACAAATACTAACAATCATAAGGATACATGTTTTCTTACTCTTGGATTATAGCCTGTTGAGTTTGGAATACTTCGATGATGGTCGAAATCCCATTACTAACTATCATGAGGGCCCGTGGTTCCTTACTCCTGGATTACAGCCTGTTGGGTTCGAGAACACTCTTGAGATTTGGTTGATACTCACATCTTGAACTCACGTTAATTAGCTTACCTTATTAGTAACCTCTTTAGGACACATTGACCGTATACTTCATGTTCACTAGACCTACACTTCACGACCATACTACACTTGTTTGCCATGCTCATGTTTTATTGCCATGCTTACATAGTTGTCATTAACATTGCAATATTATACTTTTTCATGTTTCATTATTTCCATTCATAATATATCATATGTCATCTTGCATATTCATTTATATACATTCGCATCCCACCTTTCTTGGGAACTTACCGAGCGCAATTTTGCTGACGGGCATTCCACCCTGTTTTCTTTTCTATCTTGGGAATGTTCGTCAGATGACTTAGGGATGGAGGAGATGGAACCGATACAAGAGAAATAGAACCGGCTGTCGTCACAGGCCGACTGCTAGTTTCCTTTCAGCATTTTAGTTTTTCAGTACGCCTCTTGTTTAAGGCACTCTTGTTATTGTATCTTTGTTTAAGACATCTTGTATCAGTTTGAAACTCTGGAAATCTTGAATGTAATATATATTAGATGGGTTTCATTTTACTTATTATTTATTGTTATTTTAGATTGTGTATAAACGCTTAGCGTATTTGTTACGGGAATATACCTTCTCGAATAATTATGTCGCAGGCTTGTCATGTGACTGTTACCACTCCTTTGGGAAGCGGCATGTGACAGGTTTTATTGGTGGCCCATGCAGGTCTGTTCTGCATGAACATCGTAAGCAATATATTACAAGAATTAATGAAATCCAACTATTATATTTAACCTTTCCTTTGAATCTCATCTCATTCCTTGAATCCATCTTGAACTCCACCTTCGACTTCCTTGAAGACCATCTCTCGACTCTTGAATCCTTAACTCTAGTTCACCCTTCTACTTATATCTCGTATGCCTATTAGCTCAGTAGGTTAGAGTATCGATCGACGGAGCTCGAAGATGACATCAACCTTAGATTTTTCCTGTAACTTGTTACGATGTTCTCCTTGAGAGAATTTCAGGGACGGAATTCTTTTAAGGAGACTGTAATGGCTACGTCATGGTTTCATTCTTGAATCCTTTCTTTTTTTCTCTGGTAATCGTGTCTCAACGTAAATAAAACGAAACTGTGAACCCTTCATCGCAGTCAGATCTTATCTCTTATCCCATTGACTCTAATAGCAGGAATTAAGTGACTTAAATGGATTTATGTGATTGTAATTATAAACTGCAGCATAATTACAATATGATACTCTACTTGAGTGACTTGAAGTTCTATCTTTGATTATCTTTCTTCTTGATTTAGCTATGTTCTACTGCATATCCTTATCCTTGATTATCAAATCCTATCTTCTTTGTTAATTTATATCCTTCCCTGATTTTAAAGTCGACTCTCATTCTTTATCTGTGTACCATTCTTGATAATTCAATCCCTATTTACGTTTCTTCTATTCAAGTGCTTATTCGTGACGTTCTTTAAAACTACCTAGATGAGCCTAACAATATCTATTCCGATTTTTGAAACTTCTCGTCTTTCTGTTTGTCTTATCGCGATTTACTTAGAGTACCAACTCATAGAGCACGACGATGAAAGCACAACTGTCTTATCCAAACCCTGTTTCCTTGCTCTGTTACAATTTCATTCTTGAGTAATTTTGAGGATGAAATTATTTTAAAGAGGGTAGAATCTAACGACCCTAAAATTCATATATAATCATATCATTCTTTTTTTTTATAAAATACTATATTTATTTGTTTTTGAGTATTCTTGTATATTTTATTCTCTATTAAATATATTAGTTTATCTCTCCTTCTATTTTGCCTATTCTATAATTTTTCAAAGCCCAAAACCCAAGTCAAAATGGTTCCATTTGATTTCTTTCTTTTCTTTTTTCTTAGCCCAATTTCTTTTCAAGCAACAATAATTATTTAATTCTTATTAAATATGTGCATGAGCAACCTTGTAGCTCATAGGTTAAGTCCTTGCATTGTTATTACATAGGTCACATGTTCGAATCACGAGTCTTGCAATTATTTTTATCTATTTTTTAAACCCTCTCATAAGACCTTTTATTTTCTTTAACTCCTAAATGAATGGTCACCTTTTTAATTTCTTTTAACTCTAAAAATAAATCCATCATGAATTAGAATTATGATGAACATTATATGTTCTCTCCCTCCTCCTTCATTTTCTTCAAAACCTCCACTCATAATTCTCTCCCTTTCTTATGTAGATTTCATCATTATTTGTTTTTCTCTTCTTCTTTTTTCATACTAAAAATTTAGAGAATAAAAAACTCTAAATAAAATCTAGCTACCTTCATTCTTAGAGCTATCATAATTACGGCATCTTTGGAGTACTTCTGTTCACAAGGATTCCAGATGAGGCTAATCGAGTATCATTACCGTCCACAACTTTGTCGCCAAAATAAATCGCTTTCCACCGAATCGAATCGGTGAGCCGGTTACTATATTGATTCATACATCCTGTAAGTCCCTTGCTACTGGACTTGCACCAAATGAATGGTCAAGTCAGGAAAACATCGTTTTCTTTCCCAAGTAAAACACTTTTACTAGGAAGAACCCTATCTATTCAAGCATTGTCATAATCAAATCGTTCGCCGGTGCGTGCCCAACACTGAATTTCAAAGTATCTATTTTTTGCCACGATCAAGCATTTGGCGGTCATTTCGGCTCAAAAAAACTACGGAAAAGGTCTTGCGGTGTGGCTTTTACTGGCCGACGTTGTTCAAGAATTCAAATGAATATTGCAAGACCTGCTCTAGATGCCAGCACATGGGCCAAATTTTGGGAAGAAATCAAATGTCACTCCAACCAATCTTGGTTGTTGAGATTTTCGACGTCTGAAGTATTGACTTCATGGGCCCATTCCCTAACTCATATGGGAACCTGTACATTCTACTTGCGATTAAATATGTCTCAAAATGGGTCGAGGTCGTCCAAAGCCGAACTAACGACAACACAGTTGTCATTAAATTTCTAAAACAAAACATCTTTTCTCGGTTTGGGCACACTTGAGCTATTATCGGTGATAACGAATCACACTTCTGCAATCTGTCCTTCAAGGCTGTAATGCGGAAGTATGGAATCAACCACAAGCTTTCTATGCCCTATAATCCCTAAATGTGCGACTAAGCCGAGGTCTCTAATCGGCAAATCAAGCAGATTCTAGAAAAAACGGTTTCCACAAACCGTAAAGATTGGTTTTCGAAATTGACCGATGCCCTTTGGGTATTTCGAACTGCATATAAGACCGATCTTGGTATGTCTCCGTATCGGCTTGTCTTTGGTAAGGCTTGCCACCTCCCGGTCGAATCGAATATAGAGCTATATGGGCGATCAAGGAACTTAACGCCGATCATTTTCAAGCTGGTAGCTTTCGGAAGCTACAAATGTCATGACTCTGTCACGACCCGGAAAAAGGCACGTGACTGGCACTTGAATCATGTGAAGTCTATAGGACCACACCTAATTCAAGTAAGCCAAAGCTAAGAAATCTAAACCTTTTTAGGGAAATAATAGAGATGAAGTATTTAAATTAAAGGTATAATGAAATTGAATTTTTCCTTTAAAATGCATAGGTAATGATATATAAAAATGCAAGTGGAGTATACTATAATTGAAAATATTTTTCGTCTTTAAAAATTTGGGCAGCACCTCCCTTGTATATTTTGATCCAAAACCACATACAAGCAATATATAAAGGCATCCCCAAGCAAGAGCTAGCTCTTCGCCAATTGGCGGAAACACAACCACGAAATAAACAAATATACGACGCCCTATGGTGAAGATCAAACACAAAAAGAATAAATAAAGCAAGACATCATCATCTCAAAGAAGCGAACATACATCCATCGCTCTAAATCTCGCAACACAAGTCTGTCTAGGCTACCATTATACAAATTCTAGTTTCTGACTGATCGAGTTTATCTAGATACAACAGGAATAATAATACAAGAATGGGCACGATCCAACGTGTCCCATCTACCTAAGCAAACATCCTGAAGGAACTATGTGCCGGCGATACCGCTATTGATCCAAGCGGACCTGCAAGAAAACTGTGGCAAACGGGGGTGAGTTGCCAACTCGTGAGTAGAAAACATCGGCAGGTAGAAATCGAATAAACAACGATTCATAGGTCATTACTGTATCCTGAAGGTAATACTATGATATCTAGGGTGACCAAGTATGCATATGTAACAACAATATAATCAATGCCAATGACACATGTAAAAACCAACATCTAAATCATATGCATGTGTGTATATGAGAATCACCAATGTGTGTCCATCAACGACACATCAAATCATGGAACCTGAGTGTCCAACGGCGACACTTGAAACATCATGAAACCCGTGTCCAGCATCAACACGTAAATCCTCATATCTCAGGTGATGCATCCTCTGATCGGCCCTCAGGCGCCGCATACTCTGATCGGCCCTCATATCCATCTCACGACTCCAGTCGGTATCTTCCGGATAACCACTGGGTCCAAACTATCACCGGTAGGTAGTACTCCCTCTTCCAGGCTCATCGTCTACTGCACAACAATCCTTTCTTGTCCCGGGGTACCTTACCGGGTCCACCATGTACCCGCAGACGGTTCATCCAAATCCTCGAATCGGGTCTCGAAAACAAGCTCAGAACCGAGAAAACTCATGGTGGACGCCTCAAAATCACATATCAAGAGAAACTGTGTTTTTAAAACGATTCATAATTTCTTTTGAAATATAACCGCGGTTCTCAAATCCAGAAATCTTATGAAAACAGCATCTCAATGTATATAACCATATGTACGATGTAGGCAAACATAAAATAGTAATATGAGCATTATCAAGTATATCATGCAGCAGGTCAAGTGATAGTAGTGAATAATGAATGTACTTTACGGTTATGAATAATATCATGATGTGGCAGTTCCACTGTGCAAGTGGCATGACAATTACCGATGATGCATGTATGTGAGCCGGCAAATCTGTGTAAGTGTAATGTGTGCATCATCGATAATTGTGCAGGTGTACTAACAGACGATATCATAACAATAATGAAAGCACATGTATATATATATATATATATAATGCAATGAGAGTAAAATGAACATAGCAGAATGGTAAATAGTATCACAACAAGCTAAGACATACCTCGATATACAAGTCATACAATTATCGTATCTAAAATAGCACGAATCTTTATTTTTTTGAAAAGTAAGGACTGCGGCGTTTTTAAAGAAAAGCAATACCTTTGAAATCCGTAGCGTCCCTCGTTTTATCCTTTGAATGTACACGATTCGTTAGTTTTGAAAATAGGTATGACTCGAATCCTACTCTAACATCTACTTAAGTAATTAAAAAACTAAAAGGCTAAACTAATCCCGAGTCAAAAGTACGGATCAATCATCATATATACATCTCGTATGGTATAGTCCGTCGTACGGCCTCCTTAAAATCGAAGGTACGGGTCAAATATCATATATCATAATTCGTACGGTATGATCCGTCGTACGATATCATAAACAAAGGTACGTATCTAAGGTCGCGTATAACATATCACTCTTTATTCTTATATAACTATATATATATGGACACATATAACTCAAGTCATATCTATATCAAACTCATATCATGTCTTGGAAAAATTATCTATAGTCTCATATCGTCTCACATCCGTATATCGACATATTAAGCCAAGTCATCTTATTTCATCGCATTCTCTTTTCATCATATCAATGTCCCACATCAAGTCATCTTGTGTGTGTGTATCATATTTTCAGTTGTATGTATGTATAATCTCACACCATTTATTGGCATATGAATATAACATGTACATTACCATGTATTCTCAAGCCAACATATCCACTAATGTAATCTTTTATCATATCATCTCATACTAAAACCTTTAATCATATCCGTAAGTTCGTAGCATATATGTTCTCTAAATATAATTTATTTATCGATTTTCCATATCAATGGTTGCGGGGGTGCTATACGCCATCCATCCGACTTCCCCCATAGATGTAAATCTACTCACCTGCCAAATGCTCGCTTAGTCGAAGTCGATGTGCTTCGTCGTCTCGGAAGTCCACGCGAAGTTAACTACATATCAACACACAATCGAAATGCTATTAAAATCAAGTCCGAAAACTGATACGGCAAACGAATTGCTTATAGGTTAGAACCTATAGCTTACGCATGCAAAAACAACCAAATAACCCAAGTCGTTGACGTACAAACGTTCAACGACCAAATCATATCATGAAATTCATAAATCCAAGTTTCAAATATCGGAAAACATAATACGGCAACTGAGAAAATCACTCCCTGATTCTTGCACAGATACATAGGGACAAAACTAACAATACATGGGCTAGGTTATAAGGTGTATGAGCTACAGGCAAAACCCTAACACCATAGCTCACACTATGGATGGAGAGAATCGCCAAAATCCCGGTGTCGCCGGTCCCCAAGTGTAGTTGGTGTCTCGTTCTTCAGCTATGGTCTTGTAGTGGTCTAACAAGGTTTATGAAGTTGTTTGATTTTCATATAAACACTCCAAGTTGCTCCAGATTCCCTGTAGTTCTTAAAGCTTCACAAAACCGACATCGGACAAATTCTACGTTCGTGGTTTTGGGTTCTAGTCTTCTAGTCTTGGCCAGAAATCATCTCTAAGGTCTTGTAAACACTCACTACACCTCAATTACCACTTCACAATACCAAACTTCCACCAAACATCAACTAGGAAATTTCTAAGATCACAAACATGCATGAACGATCTCTAAACATGAATAGTAGGGTAAGAAACTAGATAACAAGATGAAAGGTGAGAGTTATACCTCTTGGAGCAACTGAACAAAATTCCAAGATGGTGCAAGTTGCTCAAAAGCCAAACTTGAGCTCACTAAGGTGTGTAGGATGGGCTTGTGGTCATATTTTATGAAGGAAGTGTAGTGTTTTGGTAAGGTTTTGGGAATGATCCATAAAGGTAGAGAAGGGTGAAGGAGGAGGAGAAGGAGATGAAAGAAAGAAGGAGTTGAAGAAATGAAGGATAAGGGAAAACAAATGAAGGATGGTGAAGGATACCCCTCTCTCTCACACACACTCTCATGCCCATGCCTTCAAGTTTCCTCTCCTTGACTTTTCTTTTCTTTCTCTTTTTCTTTTCTTCACGCATATAAAAGAACCAAATATCAACAATGCAAATCAAACAAACATGCAACAAAATGCAACATGTCATGGTGGACAAGCCATGGATATTTAAAAATACGGATCTGTCCTAATCGTGATTAGTAGTGCGCTAATTATGTTTAATTTAAACTTGCATATAATAATTGCATAATTATTTATAAAATGCCCAAATCCAATTAAATACCTTTTTAATAACTAAACCATATTGATCTCCAATAATTTTTCAAATATTGGTATATAATTATACCATTTTACGAAAACCCCAATTCGCAGATCGAATAGTTTTTCGTGAAATATATTATTTTATTATTTAAATTCTAAAAATAATATTTTATTTTTTCTGAAATGTTACAGACTCAAATTGGTACGTGACCGGCACTTAGATCGTGTGACGTCTAAAGATGTCAACGTGATCCAAGTAAGTCAAAAACTAAGATCTAAACCTTTTTAAAGAATAAAGAAGGTGGAGTTTTCAAAAAAGGTATTTAACATGAACACAATTTTATTTATAAGGATTGTTTGTTTTAAAGCATATGTCTAGTGTTTTGAAATAGGGTTGAAAATGTTTTCGTCGTTTGAAATTTCGGCAGCACCTCCTTCGTAATTTTTAATAAAAACAAGTACATAAACATATAAATATAACGACATCCCCACTTGGGAGCTATCTCAACGCTAATCGGCGGAATCACAACCACGCGGTTATATACGACTCTCGAAAACAAAAGATCATAAGCAATATATAAATAAACTACGTAAGTAAAGCCAACTCATCAACTCTACTCGAGTTTGGCCTAAAAGAATATACATAAAGTCATAACTCGATCTAAGTCAAATAATACAAACAGTCTGATGGTGTGACACTAAATACAAGGTAAAACATATACAAAGTAGGCGGTTACTATATGTTAGTGTTATATGCCCTAGAGGCCATTATTGTATCATACTGGTTTGTATATTACTTAATGGAAGCTTGGGATATACACGGATAAAGTAACAGTCTTGCTCGAAATGGTAGTATGCTACCTGGTTTGTTTCTACCTTAATAGGTGCATGTGTTTCTTTTAGCATATCGCTTATACATATTGGTAGAGCCCTTGGGATCTTTGCTTGATTACCAGTGTTATGATGGCAGTCACACTAGTGGGGGCTGGGTAATCTATAAGCACATCCTATACAGGTCCCTAGTCGTAGGATTATCGAGGCGGGGCATCGATACTCCATAGTAGACTAGTGTATACGCTTCTCATCCCAGCAGGGGAGATGGTCTGTCCCACAGCCATTAGTACATCATACTGGAGATAGTATGCAGGTGCTCATTAGGTTATGAGTACACTGGACAGGACTCATCGGGAACTGTTGGAGGGTGTTATACCTATCGTCGGGTAGCAGTTCCCAGGTGACATAAGTACAGCTTAGTCCGTCTACTTGACACTGCTACTTCGCCTCGAGTGTGTTTCTACTGTTCTTTGATTACTACCCTACCACAGCTCAAAGGAGTCGTACAAACAGGTAGCAGTTGGGTGCAGTCCCGAAGCACTTGGAGACAGTGGCGGTTAGATAGGATTCGTCTCTCCCGGTATTGGGGGTTGATATCGTGCTGTGTTTGGAAGGCCATTACACAAAGTTCTTGGCCAAGACAAGCGAGATTTACTGGTAGGTATTCCAGTAGTTTCTCAGGATGTTTTGGGCTACACTCCGACATGACTTATTGTGCTATTAGGGGTCTGATGATTACCGCCCCTAGGCCCGATATGCGATACTCTTAGACGAACAGACCGGACTGTATGGAGATTGTCACATGCAGGCTCAGTAGGAGTTCGGATGAGTTAGCTCATCAGCCTTCTTATCGACATTACCTGGGTAGTCGTTACTTGCAGCTAGTACCGCTTTCAGCTTGTGGTTAAACCCACTGCCAGTGTAGTGTCGAGTCTTTAAAGTCCCATACAGAGGGTTTCCCTGCACCGGGCAAAAGGTGTAAAGGCCGTATGGTTTTACGGCAGGGCTTCGATCACGTACGTACACTTGTGCACATATGATGATCGGGCGGACAATACTAGTGGGCTTTGGTTTAAGCCGGATCCTAGTATTATATTGATGGATTATATTCGTCTCTTTGTGTTCGTATTCTTCGGAATGCGGATGCGGGTATGTATATACGGATGAAGGGTGTTCTCAAAATTCTTGCGGGAAAGCTTCTAGAAGGTGATGACTCATTAGGGTTTCTTTTTTTTTGATTAAAGATTAAAAACCTAAATTGGGTGGAGGAAATGAGGTGTAGGTGGACAAAAGATGGGACATGGCTCTTGGTGACTCATGGCATGACTCATACCATGGCTCACTAAGTGTGATCATTGCACACTAGATATTTTATCAAGCATAATAGATATTTTGCAGAGTGTATTATTATCACAAAAGAGAGAGCCATTCCTTCTTGAGTTCATTCTTCACTAGCTTTTCTTCAAGCCATCTTCTTCTTCCTCTAAACCCTAAATGTCTCATGAGTTGAGAAACCTAGGGTTCCAAGAGACAATGTAACTAATCTTCACTCTCTACACCATCTAGGACTTCTAGTTTAGCGAACTATAAGCCATAGTTATCTCAGATTCAAGATAGGAGCTCGGACTATAGACTCTCGGGTGGATCGTCTTTGACTCGAGGAGGCCGTCGAGGTTGCCCGATCCGTTTTCAATCCTTCGAGCTGACGACGAGTGGAGGATAGCAGAGAAGATCCGAAGGACATGTATCATGAGGTATAACTTCATATCATAGTGTTAGTTATATGTATGCCCTAGAGGCCATTACTGTACATTGGATGTATATTGTAGTGGATGCTGGGACATATATAGGAAGGACTTTCTTGCTCGACATGATAGTACGCTATCTGGTTGCACTTTATCTTAACATGTATACTTTCTGTCTCTCTGATTACATGTTGATAAAGCCCTTGGGATGTGTACTCGACTTCCAGGACTGTGATGTAGATCATACTAGTGGGGCCTGGGTAGTCCATGAGTACATCCTTGAAATGTTCCTAGTCGAGGGAATATCGAGACGGGGCATCGATATTCCAGAGTAGACTAGCGCATATCTTCTCAACTCATGCGATGGGCAATGGATGATCCCATATCCATTGGTGTTTGACATCAGAGATGGTATGCGGGTGCTCAGTGGAGACTGGGTACACTGAACGGACTCACCGAGAACTCCCAGATGGTATTATACCTCACGTCAGATGGCAGTTCTCTGGTGACACTGGCACAGCTTAGTCTGTAGACCCGAGATCGTCATAGAGTCTTGTGTGTCTCCCACTGTGCTTTGATTTCCACCCTACCACGGCTCTACTGAGTCGTGCAAACAGGTGGTTTTTGGGTACAGTCCCGATTCACATGGAGGCTGTTGGAGATAGTGCCCTCAGAGTCAATTATTGGATCACAGGCACGTGATTGCAATGATTGAGGGAGGACCTATCCCGGGACGACAGTCTTACTCGAGATGATAGTATGCTATCTGGTTTACCTTTATCATCGTGTACTGCTTTAGGTGACCTGACATGTCGCTATTACACGTTGATAGAGCCCCTAGGATTCTTGCTTGACTGCCAACAGTATGAGGGCGATCATATAAGTGGGAGCTGGTAGTCTATAAGCACATCCTTAAAAGGTCCCTAGTCGTAGGAGTTTCGAGACAGGGCATCGATACTCCATTAGTAGACTAGTGTATACAGTCGAGACCCCGACGAGGGGCGGTGGCCGGTCTCACAAGCCACTGGTGTCAGTTGGTTCACCTAAGATGTATGCAGGTGCTCATTGGGTTATGAGTACACCGGACAGGACTCGCCGGGAACCTGCTAGTTGGTCTTATACCAGATGTCAGATAGCAGTTCCCAGGTGACATGTGTACAGGTTAGTTCATCGACCTGAGATCGTCATTTGTCTCGTGTGAGTTCCTACTGTGCTTTGATTACTACCCTACCACGGCTCAAAGGAGTCGTGCAAACAGGTTTTAGTTGGGTACAGTCCCGAGCCACATGGAAGCTGTGAGCGGATCTGCAGGGGTTCGTCTCTCCCGGTATTGGGGGTGAGGTCGCGCTGTGTCTAGGAGAGCCATTACGCAAAGCCCTCGGCCGAGGCAGGAGATTTACTGGTAGGTATTCCAGTAGTATCTCAGGGCGTTCTGGGCTACGCTCTGACACGACTTGTACCGCTTTTGGGGGTCTGACTTTTACCAACCCCCTAGGCCCGCCATGCGATACTCATAGACGAATGGACCGGACTGTACGGATATTGTCACTGACAGGCTCAGTAGGGTGTCAGGATGAGTTCGCTCATCGACGTCCCTTTTGGTCAATAGCTGGTGGCCCGTCACGTATTGGCTAATACCTCTGACGTGCTAGTGGTTAAATCCACAGCCATAGTATTGACGAGTCTTTAGAGTCCACCACACTTACAGTTACTCAAGCTTTCGGGCGAAACGCTGTAGAGGCCGTATGGAGATATGGCAGGGTCCGATCAGATACGTGCGGTATTGCACGGATCAGTATCGGACAGTTTTGTACTAGTGGCCGTATAGTTATATGGCAGGGTTTGATCTGATACGTGCGGTATTGCACGGATCAGGATCGAACGGATTTTACTAGCCGGCTTTGGTTTAAGCCGGATCCTAGTTTAGTACAGTGTAGATTTTGTCTCATTGCATTTGTATCCGGTCGGTATACAGATGCGGGTGTGTATGCACAGTATCGGGGTTTTCCTGTAATTTATTACGGGACCAGTTTTCTGGAGTTGCCAGTTTGCATTCCGTTCCGGCCGGTTTTCCTTTGTTCTTTCCCGGCCGGACTTTTCCGATGGAGGGGGTAATTTGCAGTTTCGCAAATTACATTTGGGGAGGGGGTATCTTGCATATTGGTGGCATCATGATAGCTTTTCATGATTATATTCTTTTTCCATCACCTCATTTGCTTTATGTGATTAGAAGTGATGAGAATGGTTGATGTAAGTTTTGCTTTTGATATGGTCACCATTCTCTTTCTCCTACACTAACCTCCCTTCTTGTTATGGTTTCATATGGTTTCCTCCACCATTCTCACTAGATGAGAGATGCTTCACTTGAGAGAAAAAGAATGAGAGAGTTCATTTCATCTTCTTCTTGCTAGAAAATTGAAAGCACCAATTTTCTTTACCTCTTCCTCCATCCATCAATGGCAACTACATAAACTCCAAGAGACAAAGTTTCTACACTACATTCTACAGCAATTCTTGGGCATGTCGAGTTACCGGCTTCATGCCCGAGTTGCCTCGGTATTGAGGCGGGAGCCCGTAAAAGACGCAGGCGATGTGGTGCCCTTCCGGTGAGGAGGCGACGATATGGAGACAAGACTTTCCGCGGGAGATCGGGACGGCGAGGAGAAGACCGGAGGACTCGGATCATTCGGTATACTTCTCTTCCCATCTCTTGTTTGCTAGTATAGGTTAATGGTTAACGATCCGGGTTTTATTGTCCGCGGTAGCGCCAGTTTCCAAGTAAGGAAAATTTTTGATTCCGCATTTTGGCCTCGGTAAGACGGCCGGGGCGCTGCCGTGGCGCAACAGAGGCAATGAGCGATAGGAGGGGATTCGTCTCTCCCGGTATTGGGGGTTGATGTTGTGCTATGCTCGACTGGCCATAACAGGAAATCCCTGGCCAGGGTTGCAGTGATATACTGGTAAGAGTTATCAGTAGTTTCACGAATGTTATGGACCTCAAGTCGGCATGACTTATCGAGCTATTGGGGTCTGACGTTTACCACCCCTAGGCGAGATATACGACATATCAGACGAACAGACCGGACTGTACGGTAAGTGTTACTGGTTGGATTCACAAGAGTGTGAGCGGGCTTGCTCGTCGATCTTCTGATCGCTCAATACCCGGGTGGCCGTTACGTTTAGCAAACCGCTTGCGGCTTGTGGGTGTTTGATATGATCATCATCTGCTGCCGGCGTATTGACGAGTCTTTAGAATCCTACACAGAGGTTTCCTAGCTCAAGCGAAACGAAATAGGAGCGCATATGAGATATGTGCGGGACCGAGAATAATGCGTGTATATGATACCGTATTCTATTCTCGCGATGAATGTATCGATTGGTTATATGCGATATAACCTAGTTGTCGAATCAAGGATTGATTCGATAAGCCGATACATATGATACTAGTCGGTTATATGCGATATGACCGGATCGTTAAATCAAGTGTTGATTTAATGATTTAATGTATAATTATATATTTGATATATTACTTTGCATTAACTAGTATTGGTTCACTTTGAATGGATTTTCTCACTTGATTTGTGCACATTGTATATGTGATATATTTTGTGCACATGATTGTATCATGTTTGATGATACATTCTTGTTTGGTTTTGTGTAAAGTATTAAACCATGGTTAGTTAGTGATTAGGGTTTCATTTGCTTATTCATTTATCTTTTTATTTATTTCATTTTGAAAAGAAAAAGAGAAATGAATGGTGGCTACATTTGTTTTTAGTTGAAGATTCATGAAGCATTGACTTAGTCACCATTCTTGTCTCATGCCTAACCCTAACCACTCATCTAACCTAAGTTAAGTCTCTACACTAAACCATGGTTGAAGATATGATAAGTATTGTATTTTCTTTTCTATTTTTAATTTAACATATCATATCTTCTTCTTCTTCTTCATCTTCTTCCTTCAATGAAGAAAGCTTGCTACTCCAATGGCAAGTGATGAAAACTAGTGAGAAATCCAAATCTAAAGTTTACCCACTTCCTATTTCTTCATCCTCTACCTCTTGCCAAGTAGTATAGGGTGTTTCCTTCACAAGTTTTCCCGACTTGGTGAAGTTTGAGCTTGTTCTAGCGATGCCTCGACGTAGATCATCTTCGGCATCGAACCGACGATCAAGCCCGCCCATTCTTCGATGATGCCAATGCTAGAGTCGTGAGTTCGATTTGGACAGCGGAGGGAGATCATCGCGGAGCATACGAAGTGGTGGACCGGATCTACAAAGGTTGTAGCTCCTTACCTTTTAGATAAAGTTGTTTATTTGCATCGTTTCGCCTATTTATCTAGTTAACGATCCGTATTAGGGTTTATAGGCACTTGTAAAATTTCAACTGGCCATGTTTGATCACTTGTGAGACTCCATTAGAGTGCCTAGGAACCCTACATTGGTATCAGAGCCTAGCTAGAGCCTTAGGCGAAGTCTAGACGGAATTTGAAGTCCGAACGAACCCGAAACCCGATCACAATATTGCTCTCTGTCCTTTTTTCAAAAAATGGGATTTTTCCGAATTAAAAATTGCTAAAAAATTCAGCAGGGAAATATAAGAATTACGGCGCAAAAAGTTTCCAATGAACAGTATTTATTGCGGCGGAACCGCGGCAGAAGCCTAGCTTCTGCGGCGGTTCCGCGGCTATCTGGTGACGTCACCCCACTTTGTTTGCACAGTAATTCCTGATAAATTATGCTGAGTTTTCTGGGAATTTTTAAAATTTATTCAAGAGTTGAATTTTCTTCTGTGTATTTGGGGATTCGGGTGTTTCGATCGGAGTATCAAATTTTGTCTATGTGGCTTTCCGGATAAATTTTTAGAAAATGTTAAAAAGTTCGAACGGATATAAATACCCAATTTTTCCCCTGTCGGGAAATTTCCAAGTGTTGGATTTTTCCGTAGTTTAACGACGTTCTAAGTAGTGCAAGTAACTCGATGGACCCTCTAGAAGACAACAAACCTTAACTCGATTATGTGACCGTCTTGAACTGCCCTTTGAACCTTCGGGTTTGGGGCAGTACGGCGTGCCACATGTGAGGCGTTGGCTTGACCCTTCTACGGCTGGACCGTTGGTACTGAGGCACGAACTGAATGTTGTTAGACTTATTTCATGTGTTGATCTGTATCGGGAAAACTTGGGTGTTTGACTGTTCGATCGAAAAGTTTAACATTTTCTAATTATCTGGAATGTGATACAATAATTGGAATTCACAAATTGTTATGAGATAACGGAATGAATATTATAAACGTAGCAGTTTAGTCTCACTTGATCGGTTGCCACGGAATTTTGATGTGATCAAAAGTCCGTCGCAATCACATAGTGTACGCGGATACTCGCCGGGTAAACTTAATAGACAGCCCCACTCCATAGCCCCGACCAAGTGACTGTAGGAGAACCCCGTCGCCGAAAGCATCCGTTCGGGTGCTCGCGGCAGCGGTGTTCCGCCTTGGTGCACTTCGTCGACGGTATCGGGGGTGCGGCCGTCTACTGAAGTTTGCGACGAGCATTCGATCAGAATGTCGGGGATCCTGTTGAATTGCCCGACTTGATATTGAAAAGAGTTTTCGATAATGAGACTGAAATGCGGGGTTTATAATTGTTAGGCATGCGATGTCTAAGTAATTCATTTGGTCAGGCATGTGATGTCTGAGGTGGTTGCGGATTCCAACTGTTGTAGTTTTACACTTTATTTTCTGTGACCGTAAGTGTAATATGTGATATCGCCGGTTTCGTTGCTATATGTCAACGACAATTGGGATACGCATGTTTGCTTACGTTGATGACATGTGATGTTATGTGTTGCTGGATATGTTAAATTGGATCGTCGTGTTTGAATAGCCGGGGGGTTTTTATGTGAGATGAGTGTTTTTCCATTTTCATTCATGTAAAAACTTGTATGTAATATTCTTTTATTGGGGCACTTCCAGGTTGCGGATGTTGTCACCACTTGTATATTATTTACTTTTCTGCACCAGGATAGACCCAAGGAGGGGAGCACAAGTAACCGGGTTCTGGGGTCCAGTGGGAGACCAACTCGAGGAGTCAAGTCCGGGTCTCCTAACCCTAGAATTGGTAGGGTTGCTTGCCGCTCTCGTAAGGGTCTTGGGGTGTGGGATTGGCTATTCATCACGACCGTGGAATCCGTGTTTTATACTGGCTCGTATTGAAAACACGGACGTCCTAGTATATCCAATATTTCATATGTTTCTTCTGCTGTGATTTATCTGTGATGTGATCATGTGATGTTCTGTGACAGGTATTATATATAGTATATATGATATATTATATAGACGTTGCTTATGTTTTACACCCGCGCTAGCCCTGCCCCGCTCTGCCGTTAGTTACCTAACCTAACGGTGCAGACAGGACATCGAGGCGAATGCGGATGGAATAAGCGTACGTTATATTTATCTGTGATGTTTAGGTGGACTTAAATGATGGGATATTCATTAATGTGATTAATGAAAGAAAATAAACCTAATTGATGTTGTGGAATCGAATTTTAAAATAAAAACAGGTAGCTACAGTTCTTGCTTTGCATCGCGGTGTTCCTTGTAGAACATCCTGCACCTTATTCGATAAGGAAAGGACCGAGATCCCTTCACCGGGAGTGACTCCTTTAGCAATAACTGGCAGATGCTACACACTCGGTTTGTCATTTGATCGCTTCTATAGTTTCCGCTTTGCACAGTGATATATATGATATATCCCACACCTCATTCGACGAGGAAAGGGCCGACGATCCCTTCACCGGGAGTGACCCCTTTAGCAAAACTAGAAAAGCTTCGAAAAGCATTCCATTTAATAACCGTTTGATTCCGCAACGAGATCAAGTTCAAAGCATTAAAGGTTTTCACAAAAACCAGCCGCAACCCTCCGTCATTTTAGGAAGTAGAGTACTTAGTATTCGTGCTGTGTTTGTTGACCATAGTCAAGGCACAGTGTACGGTAGCTAAGTGATGTCTTCCTACACCGCATATGATGCGATTAGTTAGGACAGTCGCGTGACTTTGTTGACCTTAGTTAAGGGTCATGTGGGTGGGTCTAATTAATCACGAAATGACGGGTAGAACTTGACTAGTACTTATGATTTGTTGACCATAGTTAAGGTCATAGGTGCTAGGGGTAAAAACCTTTATCGGGAGTTTCAAGTGTTGAAATTTGCAATGAGATTGCATACCTTCTATATGATAGTTGGATCCCGATACCCACTGCGAGTAATTGTTACTCCTGGGAGAGTTTTGCACTTTGCAATTAGCCGATCAAGTAGGTGTCTAGAAAGGTGTCAACGGGGTTACGCCTCTGGGAAAATGAGGTTTACTGTAATTAGGTCCGTGCGAAAGCACGGGGAACCTCCCTCAAAGTACCGACACTGGCCTGGCTGAAAGATTGGTGAACTTGTAGAGTGCAATTAATCCCGGCTAGTCTTTCCTTTTAGGGTTTGAAGGAAGATTTGATAAAAACAGTGGGAGACATCCTGATTAGATAAAATACATAACCAATCTAATCTTGCAAGAGCGCACGCAGAGTGTTTTCTTCTCTCTCTCTCCAGGTAGCGACCATATCACGCCTTAATCAAGATAATAATATGGATATATTGACCGAACCCGCTTGTTATACTGAGCTGGGGAACGTTGGTCCCGCTCCAACTTATAATTGTTATAAGACAGAGCAGGAAATAGGGGAATACCAGATTTCCTATGCCGCCCAAACGAAGAAAGTGCATATGATGCATCTCCTTCGGGTATGTTCATTACAAAGAACTGTTTCTCAGTATCCTCTGAATCCTGGGTATATGATACCGGATCAGGATCCCAGATATGTAAGCTGTTACATAGGGCTACAAAATGGTAGAAAAACTGAGAACGGGTGATAAGTTTCATGAGACAAAAAACGGGGCAAGTGTTGCAGCCAAGTCTGTTGGTCACTGTCACCCTGTATTACGAATACATTGATTCTGAACGAATGTTATTAGATACCGAACCTGATATACAAAATCATATCAGTCTCTTTATTAGTAAAGAAAGGATATAATTTTGTATTGTTGGATAATGTTTTGAACATTTCCTATATCAAAAGTTGATCGGTTCAGGCACGTTATCTAAATGCATTAATGTTCTAAATCAAACTACAGTTCTAAGTATACTGAACACACACAAGAGGAAGAGTTCAGAAATGAACGGATCCTTCTTGAGGTATTGTAGACTAGGTCATATCAGCGCGACCCGACTAGCTGGAGTTACATAAAGATGCATATTTAAATTAGTTTGAATTTACATCTTATGTAACTCGCCAGTCATGTCACAAAGATTAGATGACCATAGCTCTGTTTATTAGAAACAGAGAAAGAGTTAGTAAACTCTTGGGACTGATACATGATGATGTATGTAAAGTCTCCTGTCTACACATGCCAGGACTGGTTCTTTATACTTCATTATATTCTCTGATAATCTCTCAAGATTCAGTCATATGTTCCTGTCGAATCATAAGTCCGAACCTTTTGAGATATTCACGGAATATAAGTTAGAAGTAGAGAACCAAAATACGGGTATAAGTATTATGTCCTATGATGAGATCAGGGAGAAGAATACTTGTGCATGGCATTCCTGGACCATTCTAAAGGAGAATGAGATTCTCTCTCCGTACTACTCCTCTGAATACACCACAGCACAATGGTGTATCAGGGCGGAGCAATTGCACAATATTAGATATGGTGTGCTCTATGATGAGTATTACTGAGTTACCTATTTCCTTTTAGGGTTATGCACTTGAGAAGCTGCATACCTATTGAATTAGGTTTGAATCAAATCACTGCCTACTACTCCATATAAGATATGGTGTGGGAAGATCCTATCTCTTAAGCGAGTTAAGATTTGGGGTTGTCCGGCCTATGTTTAAAGCAAAATCCGGACAAGATCGAGGCAGGATCAGTTCTGTAGAACTGGAACGGTTCCAGCTATACAAAACTGCAGTTGATGATTTGACAGAACCATAACATTCTATAGTTCCCGACGAACCTCAGCCTCTCCGCCGATCTAGTAGGGTTCCTCATCCGCCTGAGAGATACCTCGGTTTCTCGATGACAGTGGGAGCAAGGATTGCATCATGAGATGATGACCCAACTAGTTTCGAGCAGGCCATCGAGAGTAGGGACTCTGTAAGAATGGCTGGATGCTTAGCGATCTGAGATGGAATCCATGTACACCAGCAAAGTATGGACTTTAGCTGCTATATCTGAAGGGTTAAATCCCCATCAGGAGCAAGTATATCTTGAGAAGATTACTTGGTGTAGATGGAAAAGTTGAGACTTTCAAAGCTAGACTTGTTAAAGTTTTTCGTCATCGACCAGGCGTGGATAATGATGAAACCTTTTTCCAGTAGCTATGCTTAAGTCTATCCAGATCCTACTTACCACGGCTACATAACATGACTACGATATCTGGCGGTTGGGTGCCATGACTGCTTTTCTAAATACTGATTTAGAAGAGAACGTCTATAAGAACACAGCCAGAGGGTTTCGTAAATAGTGGGAGCAGCGGAAACGTGTGCAAGTTGCTTTACATAATGAAGCAGGCATCGCGGAGTTGGAACGTCTGTTTTGATGTGATAGTCAAAGTGTTTGACTTCATCAAAATGGTAGACGAACCTTGTATATACAAAAGGGTAGTAGAGAGTAAGGTGGTCATCTTCGTATTGTACGTAGACAACATACTCTTGATAGGAAAAGAGTTTCCTATACTACGATCGGCCAATCTCCTATTATCACTATGATTCTCCAAATAGGATCAAAGATGACACCTCCTAAATCCTGGGATTTGGACCTATGAGATAGATCTAAAGGGATATTAGGGTTCTCACTAGGTATAGTGAGATTGTATCAATCGATCCTGGGGAGAATCACTGGAAGTGTTCCAGGGTGATAAAGACGACTGAATGTCAGTCACAGGCACTGTCTTTACCCTCAGTAAAGGGACGGTATGTTGGAAGAGTTCCAAGCTAGATACCGTGGCAAACTAGACGATAAAGGCTGGTAACATCGATATTGAAGATACTACCAAAGAGGCAGTTTGGGTGTATATTGGTTCATAAGATGAACTTGGTTCCTGCCATTGTATGACAATGGAAGTGTGGCTTAGGCCCTGGAACCCTGGTCCCATCAGTGACCCGTACATATTCTGAGGAAGCATCACCTGATCATGGAGATAGTTGATCTCCAGGTTGATCGAGGTTGGGAGAGTAGACTCAGAGGACAATACGGCGGATCCACTCACGAAGGCCTTTTTCCCAAAGAGAGACTTTTAGGGGATGGTTGAGTATGTGATACTGCAACCACTGCTACAGATGGCCCTAGTGCAAGTGGGAGATTGTTAGTTATATGTATGCCCTAAAGGCCATTACTGTACATTGGATGTATATTGTAGTGGATGCTGGGACATATATAGGAAGAACTTTCTTGCTCGACATGATAGTACGCTATCTGGTTGCACTTTATCTTAACATGTATACTTTCTGTCTCTCTGATTACATGTTGATAAAGCCCTTGGGATGTGTACTCGACTTCCAGGACTGTGATGTAGATCATACTAGTGGGGCCTGGGTAGTCCATGAGTACATCCTTGAAATGTTCCTAGTCGAGGGAATATCGAGACGGGGCATCGATATTCCAGAGTAGACTAGCGCATATCTTCTCGACTCATGCGATGGGCGATGGATGATCCCATATCCATTGGTGTTTGACATCAGAGATGGTATGCGGGTGCTCAGTGGAGACTGGGTACACTGAACGGACTCGCCGAGAACTCCCAGATGGTATTATACCTCACGTCAGATGGCAGTTCTCTGGTGACACTGGCACAGCTTAGTCTGTAGACCCGAGATCGTCATAGATTCTTGTGTGTCTCCCACTGTGCTTTGATTTCCACCCTACCACGGCTCTACTGAGTCGTGCAAACAGGTGGTTTTTGGGTACAGTCACGATTCACATGGAGGCAATGAGCGATAGGAGGGGATTCGTCTCTCCCGGTATTGGGGGTTGATGTTGTGCTATGCTCGACTGGCCATAACAGGAAATCCCTGGCCAGGGTTGCAGTGATATACTGGTAAGAGTTATCAGTAGTTTCACGAATGTTATGGACCTCAAGTCGGCATGACTTATCGAGCTATTGGGGTCTGACGTTTACCACCCCTAGGCGAGATATGCGACATATCAGACGAACAGACCGGACTGTACGGTAAGTGTTACTGGTTGGATTCACAGGAGTGTGAGCGGGCTTGCTCGTCGATCTTCTGATCGCTCAATACCCGGGTGGCCGTTACGTTTAGCAAACCGCTTGCGGCTTGTGGGTGTTTGATATGATCATCATCTGCTGCCGGCGTATTGACGAGTCTTTAGAGTCCTACACAGAGGTTTCCTAGCTCAAGCGAAACGAAATAGGAGCGCATATGAGATATGTGCGGGACCGAGAATAATGCGTGTATGTGATACCGTATTCTATTCTCGCGATGAATGTATCGATTGGTTATATGCGATATAACCTAGTTGTCGAATCAAGGATTGATTCGATAAGCCGATACATATGATACTAGTCGGTTATATGCGATATGACCGGATCGTTAAATCAAGTGTTGATTTAATAATTTAATGTATAATTATATATTTGATATATTACTTTGCATTAACTAGTATTGGTTCACTTTGAATGGATTTTCTCACTTGATTTGTGCACATTGTATATGTGATATATTTTGTGCACATGATTGTATCATGTTTGATGATACATTCTTGTTTGGTTTTGTGTAAAGTATTAAACCATGGTTAGTTAGTGATTAGGGTTTCATTTGCTTATTCATTTATCTTTTTATTTATTTCATTTTGAAAAGAAAAAGAGAAATGAATGGTGGCTACATTTGTTTTTAGTTGAAGATTCATGAAGCATTGACTTAGTCACCATTCTTGTCTCATGCCTAACCCTAACCACTCATCTAACCTAAGTTAAGTCTCTACACTAAACCATGGTTGAAGATATGATAAGTATTGTATTTTCTTTTCTATTTTTAATTTAACATATCATATCTTCTTCTTCTTCTTCATCTTCTTCCTTCAATGAAGAAAGCTTGCTACTCCAATGGCAAGTGATGAAAACTAGTGAGAAATCCAAATCTAAAGTTTACCCACTTCCTATTTCTTCATCCTCTACCTCTTGCCAAGTAGTATAGGGTGTTTCCTTCACAAGTTTTCCCGACTTGGTGAAGTTTGAGCTTGTTCTAGCGATGCCTCGACGTAGATCATCTTCGGCATCGAACCGACGATCAAGCCCGCCCATTCTTCGATGATGCCAATGCTAGAGTCGTGAGTTCGATTTGGACAGCGGAGGGAGATCATCGCGGAGCATATGAAGTGGTGGACCGGATCTACAAAGGTTGTAGCTCCTTACCTTTTAGATAAAGTTGTTTATTTGCATCGTTTCGCCTATTTATCTAGTTAACGATCCGTATTAGGGTTTATAGGCACTTGTAAAATTTCAATTGGCCATGTTTGATCACTTGTGAGACTCCATTAGAGTGCCTAGGAACCCTACACATAGTAGTTAAGCCTCATTGCTAGTTAGCCAGTTAGGGTTTAGTATCGATCCTGGAGTTCAAGTCGGTGTTGCGAGCTTTGAAAAATCGTTTTTTGCATATTCCGCCTCCCCGTGGACACGCGGGGTGCGCGACATCGACTTACAGTGGTATCATAGCCTAACTAAACCATAACTAACAGTTTATACGAAGTGTAAAACTACGAAACCGAAATAACTCCGAAACACGAAACCTAAACTCCAAGTTTCTGTCAAATTTTTCCGAGCCTCTAAAATTTTTTTAAATAATTGCAGAGTGCTCTACTTCTTGTGAGATGAACACACACAAAAAATGAGGCTCTTTCACCTGTTTTGGACCGGCCACATGCTCAAAAAAACCGGCCTCACCATTTTAGTTGTGGTGAAATTCTTTGAATTTTGGTCTGTGTTCTAGTTGCTTGGATCTAAGATCTCAGGTGTTGTTTGTTTTTGCCAATTTTGGATATACTGTTATCTTTTTACTGAGGCAATATGGAGTGTTTCGAAGTCATAGTTTTAACGTCGTTTAAAGTTTCAAGTTGTGACATATGTGTTTGGAAACATCGACTAATTGCAATACGTCGATTCGTCGGGGTTGCACATATCTGTGTTGCTGTTCTTGTAGTTTGTGTATATTAACTTATTGGATCGTCGTGGATGAATAGCTAGGGATGTGAGATAAGGGTTTTTCATTCTTTCATTTGATGTAAATTGTAAATTGATGTAATATTATTTTGTGGGGCACATCCGGGTTGAGGTTGTAGCCACCGTTGTATTATTTTCTTTTACTGTTTTCTGCTCCTAGGATAGACCCAAGGTGGGGTGCACAAACTACCGGGTATTTTGAAGTGCCAAGTGGCCTACTCACTTTGATGAGGGAGGTTGCATCACTTCGGGAATTTGTCCGGTAGTTTGCCGCACCCGTAGGGGTCTGGGGTGGGGTTTGGCTATTCATCACGACCATGGAATCCGTCTTTCGTTACAGGCTTAAACGGAACGCGGAATTTCTAGTATATCCAATATGTTCATCTGTGATCTGGCATGACTATTATTGTGTCAGACGAATGTTTATTATATATATGCAATATAGTAGACGTTGCTTATGTTTTTCACCCACGCTAGTCCAACCCCCGCTCTGGCGTTAGTTAAGTAACCTAACGGTGTTAGACGGGACCCAGTGGTGAATGCGGATGGCATAAGTGGACGTGGTATTTTCATCTTTTTCTGTGATGATAGGTGTAAATGATAGGACTGTGTTACATTAATACAAAGCAAACAAACCAAAGATGAATCGTTGGAACAAATTTTAAAAACCACTCGGTTATTTTAAAACAGGAGACTTTTAAATGCGGAGCTTAAACCACTCCTTTTAAAAGCTATCAGGTTCCTTCGATTAAATCAAGTTCACTACATTCACGGTTTCACCAAAACCATTCGTAGCCCTCTGTCATTTCAGTTGAATATTCAGTAGTGTTCAAGCTATGTATTTTGACCTTCGCCAAGGCATAGTGTTTGGTAGCTGCTGGATATTCATCTGTAGCATAAATAGATGCGTTGGTTTAGGACAGTCGTACTACTGTTTTTGCCTTCATCAAGGGTATGTACGGGTGGGTTCAAATTAACCTGGATAATGACGGGTAGAACTTGACATGTGACTTATGATATGTTGGTCTTCGTCAAGGTCATAAGAGCATGGGCAAAAATCCACATCGGGAGATTCTAAAGAAACTGAAACTTGCTAGTGCTGCATACCATTTAGAGTGTGATAATGTTGGTAGGATTCCTTCAGGATTATCACACAATGATATTTGGATCCCGATCCTACTGTGAGTATCTGCTACTCCTCGGGAGATTTTTTCACTTAACGATCAATGCAATAAACCAAGTAGGTGTCTAGAACAGTGTTAGCGGGGCTACGCCTCCAGGGAAAAGAGGTTTTTTAATTAAGGAACATCACAAAAGCGTCGTAAAACCTCTCTCGAAGTACCGGCACTAGTCTGGCCGAACGGTTAAGCAAGTATTGTACGGTGAGATTAATCCTGACTAATTCTTCTTTTATGGCTTGAGGAAGGATTCGAGAAACAGTGGGAGCCATCCTATTTAGATAAATTAAAAACCAATCTAAACTTGCAAGAGCATCATGCTGAGTGTTTCTTCTCTCTCTCCTAATTGCAGCGACCAGATTAGGTTACAGTTAGATAATAAAATGACTGAGTTATACTATATTGACTGGCAAAGCTTTGTCTAAATGTCCATTACCTATGACAAACTGGACCACCTCATTACTACTCAAGCCCCGCCGTCCCAGGTCCAGTTTCCACCATCGCGGATGTTGATATCCTCAAGACAAGGGAAAATGGAGTGTGAATGCCAAGTGCCTCGTGTTGGCCTCAGTTGATGGTGTATACCAGAGGCAGCACGAGAAGATAGACTTAGTTTCCATCTTCCTCCATAACAAATATTTATATGGAGAGCAATCTCGTATCGCAAGATATGAGATCTCGAAAGAATTGCTTCAAGCGAGGTTGGATATCGGGTCATCTGTAGGGGGACCACGTCCCTATAATGATCAGCTGCATTAAACTGCTCACGGACCTGGAGAACGAGTCATGTACTGACTTAATTCTACAGTCCTTATTTTCTACTTATGCCCAGGGGAAGAAAGTTATACTTCCAGTTGAGAGCACCCTGAAGGAAACCAGGGAGACACCCGCTCTGCTTATTGGGGAATCTTCCTCTTCTGGATCCAAGGCGAAAGCCAAGGGTGAGAAGAAGAAGACCTCCACAAAGCCGATAGACGGTATCAGTAAGGTAGAAGGAAAGGGCAGGGCAAAAGTTTCGGAGCTAATAGTGGGGAAGGAGAGATGTTCCTATTGTCACGGGAAAGGGCATTAACAGAAGGGATGCAGGGCTTGGAAAGCCATAATCCAGGATTCGAAGCATGTTGTGGCTTCGACTTCGGGTGTGTTTGTGATTGAAAAACAGTCTGTCAATTAACTCTACTTCCTGGGTATAAGATACCGGATCAGGATCTCATATCTGTAATTGATTACAGCCTTTGAGAAACTGTAGAGTTATCAGGGCAGGTGATATGACTCTCAGGGTTGCTAACGGAATGAGCATGGACGTTGTATCCATAGGGATATCACCTAGAATTGACAAGTGGGCAGATATTGATTCTACATAACTGTTTGTGTGTACCTGGTCTAGTTTTTAAGCAATGTGGTCTACATCCACCTAAATCAAAGTTTGATTGGGTCAGGTATACTAAAGGACAGTATATAAGTGTTAAATCAAGCTCAGGTTTTCAACGTCCACAACACACTTAAAAGAAAGTCTTCAGAATTAAATAAGGCTTTCTTATGGCATTGTAGACAGGGTCGCATCTATGATACACGGTTGTCGAAGTTATATAGAGAGGGATATTTGGATACATTCGAATATCAGTCTTATACAACTTGTCAATCTTGTCTCATAGGAAAGATGACAAAGACTCCGTTCACTGGACACGGAATAAGAGCGAGCGAGCTCTTAGGACTCATACACAGCGACGTGTATGGTCCGATATCTACAGACGCACGAAGTGGTTATTTCTATTTCATTATTTTTACGGATGATTTCTCTAGGTAAGGACATGTCTTCTTGTTGAAGCATAAATCCGAGGCCTTTGAGAAATTACGGGAATATAAGTATGAAGTGGAAAAACAATAAGGCAAAAGTATCAAGACATCGAGATCTGATCGATGTGGTGAATACTTAATTACCGAGTTCCTGGGTTACTTAAAAGAGAATGGAATTTTTTCTCAACTTACTTCTCCATACACACCACAATACAACGATGTATTGGAAAGGCGAAACCGAACCCTATTAGATATGGTTCGTTCCATGATGAATAATGCTGAGTTACCGCGATCCTTCTAAGGTTATGCACTAGAATCATATGCATATCTTTTGAATAAGGTTCCTACCAAGACTGTTCCTACCACACCATATCAGATGTAGAGTGGGAAGAAACCCTATCTTCAGTATCTGAAGATATAGGGATGTCCAGCTTTTGTTAAAAAGCAGTATATGGACAAGTTCGAGGCACGCTCAGTACCGTGTAGGTTTGTGGGATACCCAAAGAACTTCAGGGGGTATCTTTTCTATTACGCAGAGGAACAAATGGTTTTTTGTTCCTTGTCATGCCCACCTTTTTAGAAAATCAATTTTTTGAAAAAGTACTAGTGGGAGCACAATAGAACTGGAAGAAAATCCAAAACCACAAACTATTACTGAAGGTATGGTAGAACTAGAGATTTCAAAAAAATAGGATATCCCCACGCCAATCCGTAGGACTAGTGGGCAGTCTCATCCGTCCGAGAGATACTACGGTTTTCTCATAGATGGGGATAGAGAGGATTGCATCATTGACAATGATGAGCCAACTAGCTTCCAGCAAGCCATTCAGTGCGGCGACTCGGTAAAATGGCTGGATGCAATGCAGACCGAGATGGAGTCCATATACACCAACAAAGTATGCACTTTGAACATTGCTCTAGAAGGGGTAAAACTCGTAGGCTGCAAATGGATCTTCAGAAAGAAGATTGGTGTACATGGACAGGTTGAAACCTATAAGGCTAGACTTGTTGTAATAGGTTTTCGTCAAAGACCTGGTTCGGACTATGATGAAACCTTTTCTCCAGTGGCTATGCTCAAATCCATTCGGTTCCTTCTTGCCGTTGTTGCCTTCCAAGATTTTGAGATCCGGCAGATGGACGTAGAGACGGCTTTTCTAAATGGTTATTTGGAAGAGTGCGTCTATATGGATCAGCCAGAGGGTTTCAATCAGAGTGGGAGCAGCAGGAAAGTGTGCAAATTGCTTAATTCCATTTATGGACTAAAGCAGGCATCGCGGAGTTGGAACATCTATTTTGATGAGACGGTCAAAGAATTCAATTTTATCAAAAATCCAGATGAACCATGCATTTATAGTAAGATTGTAGGGAGAACTTTAGGATTCCTCGTCTAGTACATGGATGACTTTCTCTTGATAGGAAATGACACTCCTATACTACAATCAGTTAAAGGATTCTTGTCACTAAGATTCTCCATGAAAGACCTGGGTGATGCCAACTACATTCTGGGGATCCAGATCTATCGTGATAGATCAAAAAGGATGGTGGGAGTTTCACAGTCAAGGTACATCAACACCATACTGAAAATATTTAGTATGGACGATTCTAAGCGCAGTAGTCTACCAGCTTGTCACGGAATCACCCTCTCCAAAGAGATGTCTCCGAAGACTGATTTGGAAAAGGCTCGCATGTCGATTATACCCTACGCTTCTGCGGTAGGCACTATAATATATGCGATATTGTGTACCAGACCAGATGTTGCTTACACACTCAGCGTGGTAAGCCGGTATCAATCAAACCCAGGGGAGAAGCACTGCATAGCAGTAAAGAACATTCTCAAGTACCTGAGAAGGACTAAGGAGATGTTCTTGGTGTATGGCGGAAAAGACCTATAGATCGAGGCCTTTGCTGACTCCAGCTTTCAGAGTGATAAGGATAACTCCAACTCCATGTTGGGTTATGTCTTTACCCTCAATGGAGGGGCGGTCTGTTGGAAGAGCTCCAAGAAAGACACCGTTGCAGACTCGACGATGGAAACGGAGTAGTTCGCTGCATGAGACACCGCAAAAGAGGTAGTATGGATAAGGAAGTTCTTAGCTGAACTTCAGGTGGTTCCTTCCATTCTTGGTCTAATACTTTAGTATCGTGACAACAACGGCGCTATAGCTTTAGGGAAGGAACTCAGGTCCCATCAGAGATCCTGACATATCTTGAGGTGGTACCACCTAATCAGGGAGATCGTTGATCCCTAGGAGATTGAGGTGAGGAGAGTAGATACGGAGAACAACACTGCAGATCCACTCACAGAGGCCATCCCTCAGACAGAGTTCGAGAGGCTATTCGAGATCTTAGGTCTGCGATATGCCAGTATATGGCCTTAGTGCAAGTGGGAGATTGTTAGTGTTATATGCCCTAGAGGCCATTATTATATCATACCGGTTTCTATATTACTTAATGGAAGCTTGGGATATACACGGATAAAGTAACAGTCTTGCTCGAAATGGTAGTGTGCTACCTGGTTTGTTTCTACCTCAATATGTGCATGTGTTTCTTTTAGCATGTCGCTTATACATATTGGTAGAGCCCTTAGGATTTTTGCTTGATTACCAGCGTTATGATGGCAGTCACACTAGTGGGGGATGGGTAGTCTATAAGCACATCCTAAACAGGTTCCTAATCGTAGGATTATCAAGACGGGGCATCGATACTCCAGAGTAGACTAGTGTATGCGCTTCTCATCCCAGCAGGGGAGATGGTCTGTCCCACAGCCATTAGTACGTCGTACTGGAGATAGTATGCAGGTGCTCATTAGGTTATGAGTACACTGGACAGGACTCTTCGGGAACTGTTGGTGGGTGTTATACCTATCGTTGGATAGCAGTTCCCAGGTGACATGAGTACAGCTTAGTCCGTCGACTTGACACTGCTACTTCGCCTCGAGTGTGTTCCTACTGTTCTTTGATTACTACCCTACCATAGCTCAAAGGAGTCCTGCAAACAGGTAGTAGTTGGGTGCAGTACAGAAACACTTGGAGGCAGCGGCGGTTAGTTTGGATTAGTCTCTCCCGGTATTGGCGGTTGATATTGCGCTGTGTTCGGAAGGCCATTACACAAAGTCCTTGGCCAAGGCAAGCGAGATTTAGTGGTAGGTATTCCAGTAGTTTCTCAGGATGTTTTGGGCTACACTCCGACATGACTTATTGCTCTATTAGGGGTCTGACGATTACCGACCCCTAGGACCGATATGCGATACTCTTAGACGAACAGACCGGACTGTACGGAGATTGTCACATACAGGCTCAGTAAGAGTTCGGATGAGTTAGCTCATCGGCCTTCTTATCGACATTACCTGGGTAGCCGTTACGTGCAGTTAGTACCACTTGCGGCTTATGGTTAAACCCACTGCCAGCGTAGTGTTGAGTCTTTAGAGTCCCACACAGAGGGTTTCCCTGCACCGGGCAAAAGGTGTAGAGGCCGTATGGTTTTACGGCAGGGCTTCGATCATGTATGTGCACTTGTGCGCGTATGGTGATCGGGAGGATAATACTAGTGGGCTTTGGTTTTGTTAGTTAAATGTATGCCCTAGAGGCCATTACTGTACATACGATATATATTGTAGTGGATGCTAGGACATATATAGGGAGGACTTTCTTGCTCGACATGATAGTATGCTATCTGGTTGTACTTTATCTTAACATGTACTATGCTTGTCTCTATGTTACATGTTGATAAAACCCTTAGGATGTGTACTTGACTACTGGGATTATGATGAGATCATACTAGTGGGGCTGCGGTAGTCGGCGAGTACATCCTATAACTGTTCCTAGTCGAGGGTGTATCGAGACAGGGCATCGATACACCAAAGTAGACTAGCGTATACGCATCTTGACCCATATGATGGGCGATGGATGATCCTATATCCATCGGTGTTTGACATCAAGGATGGTGTACGGGTGCTCAGTAGAGACTGGGTACACTGGACGGACTCGCCGAGAACTCCCAGATGGTATTATACCTCACGTCAGATGGCAGTTCTCCGGTGACACTGGTACAGAGTAGTCTGTTGACCCGAGATCGTCACAGAGTCTTGTGTGATTCCCACTGTGCTTTGATTTCCATCATACCACGTCCAAGAGGGCGTGCAAAAAGGTGGCTTTTGGGTACAGTCCCGAATCACATGGAGGCAATGAGCGATAGGAGGGGATTCGTCTCTCCCGGTATAGGGAGTTGATGTTGCGCTGTGTTCGATTGGCTATAACTGGAAATCCCTGGCCAGGGTTGCTGAGATTTACTGGTAAGAGTTATCAGTAGTTTCTCGAACTGTTATAGACCTCATATCGACACGACTTATCAAGCTATTTGGGTCTGACGTTTACCACCCCTAGGCGAGATATGCGACATATCAGAAGACGAGACCGGACTGTACGGGAGTGTTACTGATTGGATTCGCAGGAGAATATACAGGCTTGCTTGTTGATCTTCTGAGCGCTCAATACCTGGGTGGATGTTATGTTTAGCTGACCGCTTGCAGCTTGTGGGTGTTTGATATGATCATCATCTACTGCCGGCGTATTGACGATTCTTTAGAGTCCTACACAGAGGTTTCTTGACTCAGGAAAAATAGAGTAGGGACACATATGTGATATGTGCAGGACCGAGGATAATGCGATATGAGATACCGTATTATATTCTCGCGTTATTTTGATATGAGCCGGATCATCGGATCAAGTATTGATTCGATGAATCAGTACATGTTATATTAGTCGGTTATATTCGATATAGCCGGATTGTCGGATCAAGTGTTGATTCGATAATTTAATGAATAATAATATATATGATATATTGAATTACATTATCTAATATTGGCCCGCTTTATTGATTCATTTTCTCACCGGGTAATACATTGATATATATGCGATATATGTTAATTGTATTATTTTCTTTTGTTACAAATATATATTATATATGTGATATATAATATTGTAATATGATATGATTACTAATGCAACATGTTTAGTGGAGATTAAACAAGGTTAGGGTTTAATTTGGGTTAGATCTTTCTTGATGCTTCTAGAAGGTTTTAGTTTGTTTCTAGCAAAGATATTATGCTTCATATTTTCTAACCCAACCCAAAACCCTTCACCCTTGGTTAAGTCTCTACATGGGTTAGCCTCTTCATAGTCTACCATGGTTGCATTATTAATCATCATTACATTTTCGTTATTCATCACAAAAGGATTTACTATTCTTCTTCTTCTTCCTTGAGCTTTGAAAAGCTTTCTAGGTTTTCATTTTGTGATGAATTAGAGTGAGAATTTGATAATAAATGAGAGCTAAAATCCTACTTCATCATCCTAATCTATCCTAGCCATTTAGATTAGGGTGTTCACTTCATATAGTAAGTGAGAGCATGTGTTAAAGAAACTTCAAGGTAGATCATCTTAGTTATCGAAGATCGGAACCAAGCTTGCATCTTTCTCTTCGTGGAGCCTCTCTAGAGTTCGGGAACTTGATGATCGCAGCGAAGGGACCACAACACGGAGCTTTAGAAGTGCAGGACCGGACTACAAAGGTTGTAATCCCAAACTCTTAGTGTTAAAGTGTTTAACATGCTTTGTTTCGCCTAATCTCTAGTTTAAAGATCTCGTTTAGGGTTGTTCGGCACGGCTAAATTTTAAATTGGGTATGGTTGATGCCTTATAGACCCTTGTGCGTATGCCTAGTAACCCTACAGTGGTATCAGAGCCAAGCTAGAGCTTTAGGAGAAGTCGAGACGAAGTTTAAAGTCCGATCGAACTTCGAATACCCATAAAACCCTAGTTTCTGGAAATTTTTCAAAAAGTTGATTTTTTCTGCATTAAAAATACTCAAAAAAATCAGCAGGGTATTTTAGGAATTACTGTGTAACCCGACCCCCTAAATCAACCAAAGCGCCGCGGAACCGCGGCCTAACCAGGGTATTGGCGGCGGTTCCGCGGCAACAACAAAGGATTGAGGGATAGTGTTTGCACAGTAATAACCGTAGGTACTTCCTGATGCTTCTGGGGATTTTTAATATTTGCTCAAGTATTGAGTTTTCTGGGTTGAATTGGGAGCTCGTTGATTCGATCGGAAAGTATAACTTCATTTATTTTGTCCGGGTAATTTTTAGAACGTGTTAAAAAGTTCGAACGGATATCAATAACTCACTTTTTCCCCTGCCGGAAAATTTCCAAGTGTTGGATTTTTCCATAGTTTAAGAACGTTCTAAGTCGTGCAAGTAACGCGGTGGACCCTCTAGAAGACAACAAACCTTAACTCGATTATGTGACCGTCTTGAACTGCCTCTGAACCTTAGGGTTTGTGGCAGTACGGCGTTGCCACATGTGAGGCGTTGGCTTGACCTTTCTACGGCTGGACCATTGGTACTGTGGCATGTGATGGATGTTTTTAAACTAATTTCAAGTGTTGAGAACTATTTAGGAAATCTTGGGTATTTGATTATCCGATCGGAAAGTTTAATATTGTCTATTTATCTGGAATGTGATACAATATGTGGAATTCATAGAGTTAGGCATGAAATGTGAAGTATGTGATATTTCGGATTTACGTTGTATAAAGAGATTGTGGATTCCAAATGTTGTAGTTTTACACTTTTTTTTCTGTGACCGTAAGCGTAGTATGTGGTGTATCGCCGGTTTAGTTGCTATACATCAACGACAATCGGGATATGCATACTTGCTTACGTTGATGATATGAGATATTATGTGTTGCTGTGATATGTTATATTAGATTGTCGCGTTCTGAATAGCCGGGGGTTTTATGTGAGATGAGAGTTTTTATTGTGCGCGACATTGCGTGAGGGCGTTTGACGCGCCACACCAGCTCTTCCTTCCCCACCCTCCGAAGTTACTTCATTCATGTAAAATTCAATTGTATGTAATATTATTTGATTGGGGCACTTCCAGGCTGAGGATGATGTCACCATTGTATATTATTTACTTTTCCGCATTAGGTAGACCCAAGGCGGGGAGCACAAGTAACCGGGTTCTAGGGTCAGTGGGAGACCATCTCGAGGAGTCGAGACCGGGTCTCCTAACCTAGAATTGACAGTGTTGCTTGCCGCTCTCGTAGGGGTCTAGGGATGTGGGTTTGGCTATTCATCACGACCGTGGAATCCGTGTTTTATACAAGCTCGTATTAAAACACGGACGTCCTAGTATATCCAATATTTCATATATGTTCTTCTGCTGCAATGTTCTGTGATGAGATCATATTATGCCTGAGACGAATGTTTATATTATATATATGAGATATATGTTATATTGCAGATTTCGTTTCATATCTGATGCTTGTGTAGCATAATTAAAATGGGACTTCATTAATGAGATTAATGAAATAAAAGAAACCTAAGATGTTGTAGAAACTTGTTGAAAAACTGGTAGCTCTAGTTCTTTCTTTGCATAGCGGTATTCCTTGTAGAACATCCAGCACCTTATTCGATAAGGAAAGAGCCGAGATCCCTTCACCGGGAGTGACCTCTTTAGTGAAACTAGCAAATGCTACAAACTCGGTTTGTCTTTTGATTGCTTCTATAGTTCTTGCTTTGCACGGCGGTATTTGTGAAATATTTTGCACCTTATTCGATGAGGAAAGAGCCGACGATCCCTTCACCGGGAGTGACCACTTTAGCAAAACTAGAAAAGGCCTCAAAAACATTCCTATTAAAAATCACTCGATTCTACAACGATATCAAGTTCATTACGCAAAAGGTTTTCTCAAAAACTGTCGTAGCCCTCCGTCATTTCAGATAAGTAATTCTTAGTATTCGTGCTGCGTTTGTTGACCTTAGCCAAGGTGTAGTATGCGGTAGCTAATTAGTGCTTATCTGTATAAGCATATGATGCGATTGAGTTAGGGTAGTCGTGCGACTTTGTTGACCTTAGCCAAGGGTCGTGCGGGTGGGTTTAATTCAATCGGGAAATGACGGGTTGAACTTGGCTAGCACTTATGATTTGTTGACCTTAGCCAAGGTCATAAGCTGCAAGGGGCAAAATATTATAGGGAATTTCAAGTGTTGAAATTTGCAATGAGATTGCATACCTTCTATGAGATAGTTGGATCCCGATACCCGCTGCGAGTAAGAGTTACTCCTGGAAGAGTTTTACACATTACAATTAGCCCATCAAGTAGGTGTCTAGAAAACTGTTAACGGGGTTACGCCTCTAGGAAAACGAGGTTTATTTTAATTAGGTCTGTGCGAAACCGTGGGGAACCTCCCTTAAAGTACCGGCACTGGCCGGGCTGAAAGATTGGCGAACTTGTAGGGTGTAATTAATCCCGGCTAGTCTTTCCTTTTAGGGTTTGAAGGAAGATTTGACTAAAACAGTGGGAGACATCCTGATTAGATAAATTGATAACTAATCTAATCTTGTAAAAGCGCACGCTGAGTGTTTTCTTCTCTCTCTCTCCAGGTAGCGACCATGTTACGCCTTAGTCAAGATAATAATACAGATGTATTGACCGAACCCGCTTGTTATACTGTGCTAGGGAACGTTGGTCCCGCTCCAACTTATAATTGTTATAAGACAGAGCAGGAAATAGGGGATTACCAGAATTCCCGTGCCGCCCAAACAAAGAAAGTGCATGTTGATGCATCTTCTTCGGGTGTGCTCATTACACAGAACTGTTTCTCAATATCCTTTACGTCTTGGGTATTTGATACCAGATCAGGATCCCACATATGTAATTTGTTACATGGGCTACAGATAAGTAGAGAACTGAGAACGGGTGATAAGTTTCATGAGATAGAAACGGTGCAAGTGTTGCAGCCAAGTCTGTTGGTAGTTATCACCCTGTATTATCAAAATACATTGATTCTGAACGAATGTTATTAGATACCGAACCTGATATACAACATCATATCAGTCTCTTTATTAGTAAAGAAGGATATAATTTTGTATTGTTGGATAATGTTTTGAACATTTCCTATATCAAGAGTTGATCGAATCAGGCATGTTATCTAAAAGCATAAGGTTCTAAATCAAACCACAGTTCTTAACGTACAAAACACACACAAGAGGAATAGTTCAGAAATGAACGAATCCTTCTTGAGGTATTGTAGACAAGGTCATATCAATACGACCCGACTAGCTGAAGTTACATATAGATGCATATTTAAATTAGTTTGAATTTACATCTTGTGAAACTTGCCGGTCATGTCACAGAGATAAGATGACCACGGCTCCATTTATTGGAAACAGAGAAAGAGTTAGTGAACTCTTGGGATTGATACATGCTGATGTATGAAGGTCCCCTGTCTACACATGCCAAGACCGGTTCTTTATACTTCATTATATTCACTGATGGTCTCTCAAGATTCGCACATGTGTTCCTATTGAAACACAAGTCTGAACCTTTTGAGATATTCACAGAATATAAGTTATAAGTAGAGAACCAAAACGGGTATAAGTATTATGTCCTTTGATGAGATCAAGGAGGAGAATACTTGAGCACGGGATTCCTGGACTTTTCTAAAGGAGGATGAGATTCTCTCTCTCAGCATTACTCCTCCATATACACCACAGCACATCGGTGTATCGGGGCGGAGCAATCACACCCTATGAGATATGGTGTGCTCTATGATGAATACTACTGAGTTTCCTATTTCCTTTTAGGAGTTATGCACTTGTGAAGCTGCATACCTATTGAATAGGGTTCCAATCAAATCAGTTGCCTACCACTTCATATGTGATATGGAATGGGAAGAGCTCATATCTTAAGTAAGTTAAGATTTGTGGTTGTCCGGCCTATGTCTAAAAGCAAAATCCGAACAAGCTCGAGGCGAAGTCAGTTCTATAGAAGTTTGTTGGATATCCCAAGCATTCGCAAGGGAATATCTTCTACCTAACTGAGGAACAAAAGATGTTTTGTTTCTCAACATGCCACCTTTGTGAAAGGGAATTTCTTGTGAAGAAATTAGTGGTCATGAGGTAGAACTGGAAGGAGTTCCAGCTATACAAACTGCAGCTGATGATTTGGTAGAACTGGAGAATTCAATAGTTTCCAACGAACCTCAACCTCTCCGCCGATCTAGTAGGGTTCCTCACCCACCTGAGAGATACTTCGGTTTTCTCTGTGACAGTGGGAGCGAGGATTGCATCATGAGATGATGACCCAACTAGTTTCAAGCAGGCCATCAGGAGTGGGACTCTGTAAGAATGGCTGGATGCTTAGCGATCTGAGATGGAATCCTTATACACCAACAAAGTATGGACTTTGGTTGCTTTATCTGAAGGGTTAAATCCCCATCAGGAGCAAGTATATCTTGAGAAGATTACTTGGTGTACATGGAAAGGTTGAGACTTTCAAAGCTATGCTTAAGTCCATCCAGATCCTACTTGCCAAGGCTACATACCATGACTACGATATCTGGCGGTAGGGTGTCATGACTGATTTTCTAAATTATGATTTAGAAGAGAGGGTCTATAAGTATACAGCCAGAGGGCTTCGTAGATAGTGGGAGCAGCAGAAACATGAGCAAGATGTTTTATGTGATAAATCAGGCATCGCGGAGTTGGAACGTCTGTTTTGATGTGGTAGTCAAAGAGTTTGACTTCATCAAAATGGTAGATGAACCTTGTATATACAAAAAGGTAGTAGGGAGTATAGTGATGATCCTCGTAGAGTACGTGGATGACATACTCTTGATAGGGAAGGATTTTCCTATGCTACGCTCGATCAATCTCCGCTTATTACAAGGATTCTCCATATAGGATCAAAGTGATACCTCCTAAATCCTGGGTTTTTGGATCTATGAGATAGATCTAATTGGATGTTAGGATTCTCACTAGTTGTAGTGAGATGGTATCAATCGATCCTGGGGAGAATAACTGGAAAGGTTCCAGGGTGATAAGGACGACTGAAAGTCAGTCGCAGGCATTGTCTTTACCTTCAGTGGAGGGACGGTATGTTGGAAGAGTTCCAAGCGAGATACCGTGACTTACTAGACGATTAAAGGCAAGATATATCGTTACCAAAGATGCTACCAAAGAGGCAGTCTGGATATATAAGTTCATGAGATGAACTTCGTTCCTACCATTGTATGACAATGGAGTTGTGGCTTATGCCAAGGAACCCCAATCCCATCAGAAATCCAGATATAATTCTTAGGCAGTATCACCTGATCATGAAGATAGTTGATCTCCAGGGAGATCGGGATTAGGAGAGTAGACACAGAGGACAACAGCGTGGATCCACTCACAAAGGCCTTTTTTCCCAGTAGAGACTTTTATGGGATGGTTGAGTATGAGATACTTCAACCGCAGCTAATTGTTGGGTATGTGATACCACAACAGATGGCCCTAGTGCAAGTGAGAGATTGTTAGTTATATGTATGCCCTAGAGGCCATTACTATACATACGATGTATATTGTAGTCGATGCTAGAACATATATAGGGAGAACTTTCTTGCTCGACATGATAGTATGCTATCTGGTTGTACTTTATCTTAACATGTACTCTGATTGTCTCTATGTTACATGTTGATAAAGCCCTTAGGATATGTACTCGACTACTGGGACTATGATGAGATCATAATAGTGGGGCCACGGTAGTCGGCGAGTACATCCTATAACTGTTCCTAGTCGAGGGTGTATCGAGACAAGGCATCGATACACCAGAGTAGACTAGCGTATACGCATCTTGACCCATATGATGGGCGATGGATGATCCCATATCCATCGGTGTTTGACATCAAGGATGGTGTACGGGTGCTCAGTATAAAGTGGGTACACTGGACGGACTCGCCGAGAACTCCCAGATGGTATTATACCTCACGTCAGATGGCAGTTCTCCGGTGACACTGGTACAGAGTAGTCTGTTGACCCGAGATCGTCATAGAGTCTTGTGTGATTCCCATTGTGCTTTGATTTCCATCATACCACATCCAAGAGGGCGTGCAAAAAGGTGGCTTTTGGGTACAGTCCCGAATCACATGGAGGCAATGAGCGATAGGAGGGGATTCGTCTCTCCCGGTATAGGGAGTTGATGTTACGCTGTGTTCGATTGGCTATAACTGGAAATCCCTGGCCAGGGTTGCTGAGATTTACTGGTAAGAGTTATCAGTAGTTTCTCGAACGGTTATAGATCTCATATCGACATGACTTATTAAGCTATTGGGGTATGATGATTACCACCCCTAGGCGAGATATGCGACATATCAGACGACGAGACCGGACTGTACGGGAGTGTTACTGATTGGATTCGCAGGAGAATGTACAGGCTTGCTTATTGATCTTCTGATCGCTCAATACCTGGGTGGCTATTACGTTTAGCTGACCGCTTGCAGCTTGTGGGTGTTTGATATGATCATCATCTACTGCCGGCGTATTGACGATTCTTTAGAGTCCTACACAGAGGTTTCTTGACTCAGGAAAAATGGAGTAGGGGCACATATGTGATATGTACATGACCGAGGATAATGCGATATGAGATACCGTATTATATCGTCGCGTTATTTTGATATGAGCCGGATCATCGGATCAAGTGTTGATTCGATGAATCGGTACATGTTATATTAGTCGGTTATATTCGATATAGCCGGATTGCCGGATCAAGTGTTGATTCGATAATTTAATGTATAATAATATATATGATATATTGAATTACATTATCTAATATTTGCTCGCTTTATTGATTCATTTTCTCACCGGGTAATACATTGATATATATGCGATATATGTTAATTGTATTATTTTCTTTTGTTACAAATATATATTATATATGTGATATATAATATTGTAACATGATATGATTACTAATGCAACATGTTTAGTGGAGATTAAACAAGGTTAGGATTTAATTTGGGTTAGATCTTTCTTAATGCTTTTAAAAGGTTTTAGTTTGTTTCTAGCAAAGATATTATGCTTGACATTTTCTAACCCAACCCAAAACCCTTCACCCTTAGTTAAGTCTCTACATGGGTTAGCCTCTTCATAGTCTACCATGGTTGCATTATTAATCATCATTACATTTTCATTATTCATCACAAAAGGATTTACTATTCTTCTTCTTCTTCCTTGAGCTTTGAAAAGCTTTCTAGGTTTTCATTTTGTGATGAATTAGAGTGAGAATTTGATAATAAATGAGAGCTAAAATCCTACTTCATCATCCTAATCTATCCTAGCCATTTAGATTAGGGTGTTCACTTCATATAGTAAGTGAGAGCATGTGTTAAAGAAACTTCAAGGTAGATCATCTTAGTTATCGAAGATCGGAACCAAGCTTGCATCTTTTTCTTCGTGGAGCCTCTCTAGAGTTCGGGAACTTGATGATCGCAGCGAAGGGGCCACAACACGGAGCTTTAGAAGTGCAGAACTGGACTACAAAGGTTGTAATCCCAAACTCTTAGTGTTAAAGTGTTTAACATGCTTTGTTTCACCTAATCTCTAGTTTAAAGATCTCGTTTAGGGTTGTTTGGCACGGCTAAATTTTAAATCGGGCATGGTTGATGCCTTATAGACCCTTGTGCATGTGCCTAGTAACCCTACAGGTTTAAGCCGGATCCTAGTATTATATTGATGGATTATATTCGTCTCTTTGTGTTCGTATTCTTCGGAATGCGGATGCGGTTATGTATATACGGATGAGGGGAGTTCTCGTAATTCTTGCGGGAAATCTTCTAGAAGGAGATGACTCATTATAGTTTCTTTTCTTTTTGGATTAAAGATTAAAAACCTAAATTAGGTGGAGGAAATGAGGTGGAGGTGGACAAAAGGTGGGACATGGCTCTTGGTGACTCATGGCATGACTCATGCCATGACTCACTAAGTGTGATCATTGCACACTAGATATTTTATCAAGCATTCTTGATATTTATCAAGCATACTAGATATTTTTGAGAGTGTATTATTATCACAAAAGAGAGAGCCATTCCTTTTTGAGTTCATTCTTCACTAGCTTTTCTTCAAGCCATCTTCCTCTTCCTCTAAACCCTAAATGTCTCATGAGTTAAGAAACCTAGAGTTCCAAGAGACAATGTAACTCATCTTCACTCTCTACACCATCTAGAACTTCTAGTTTAGCGAACTAGAAGCCGTAGTTATCTCAGATTCAAGATAGGAGCTCGAACTATAGACTCTCGGGTGGATCGTCTTTGACTCGAGGAGGCCGTCGAGGTTGCCCGATCCGTTTTCGATCCTTGGAGCTGACGACGAGTGGAGGACAACGGAGAAGACCCGAAGGACATGTATCGTGAGGTATAACTTCGTATCATAGTAGCTAAACCTCATTGCTAGTTAGCCAGTTAGGGTTTAGTATCGATCCTAGAGTTCAAGTCGGTGTTGCGAGCTTTGAAAAATCGTTTTTTGCATATTCCGCCTCCCAGCGGACACGCGGGGTGCGCGACATCGACTTACACTATGCGTGTAAACCACCTAGCAAAATATGCAATAAACCCCAAAGTATGTGTCTGCAACGCCTCTAAGTGTCTGTATGGTCCGTCCTGCAAGAAGCTAAGGCATAATAGGGGTGAGTTGCCAACTCAGTGAATAGAAGTATGCATCACAAGATATAATATGATATGCGTAGTAATGAATGTAAGTATGATTCAAATGAAGTCGCATAAGAACAATATCAATCATCATCAAACTCGTGTTCATCATCGATACAAAAATCTGGATATCGTAGGCACCGTCTAACCGATCTTCCCTCTCCTTATATCAACTTAGGCCCGGTCGGAATCTTCCAGATATCCGCCGTACTCCAATGTCACCTCCGGTATCGATCATCCTCGCTAAGCTCTCCGTGCCTTCCTACGGTCTTCCTAACCCTCGAAGTCGTACCGGGTCCACCATGTATCCATAATCAATTAACCTCTCCCTCGATTCGGATATCTCATCATGAAAACCAAAACTCATGGTGGACGTCAAATCATCATATCATAAGAAAACCGCACTTTTGAAAACATAATCCGTTTTTTAAAAGATACCTACGGTTTCTCAAATCCATAGAAATATCAATTCTATGATATCAACAGTGAATAATTCATTCATGCAACATTTGGCAACGATAACATGTAATTGTACAGGCTATAGTATTCGAATAATGGAACATGGTAAATAGAAACTAATACTATCATGAAACATGGCAATATGGTTTAAAAATAGCAATTCTACATATCATGGCAGTACTAATAATGTGTGGTGTATCATGCGAGTCTGTGAACTGTGCAACATAGAATCATTAGTATTGTGCTTGTATTCTATCCAATGTATCTAGTCTAACAAGTATAATTATACACTGAGAATGGCATAGCACTCAATGTAAGTCATATGACATAGAAATGCGGTTAAGTATCGCCAATAGTGCTTAAAAACCGATACGGAGTTTTATAAAGCTTCTGGTAGTCGTGGGTGCTATACGCCATCCGCCCGAGTTCCTTCTAGTAAATGTCCCTCTACTCACCTACAATCGACACGTGCTAGAAGAAACTCATGAATTCTTTGGCCTTATTCACCGCGTAGGACGTCTCCGCAATCGATCCTAAACATTACAACAAGCACACTCATAAGAATCGAAACTGAACATTACTAAAACTCTAATGCATATAGACTAGGACATATGATCGACGTATTTTAATGCGTGCAATCAATATTGAACTACCCCCCGACAGTAACGAAAACCAAAAATTAAGTTTTTAAAACGTAAAATATCGAACTCCTAAAAGGTATGTGCTCCAGATTTGGCTATAGTGAATCTCGGACAAAAGGGGTATCAAAAGGGCCTATTTATCAAGTGACTGAGCTACATAACCAAAACCAAATCCTAAATTGCAATTGGGGCCGTAAATCTCGGCCTAAACTTAGCCTAAGTGATAAATTAAGGGTTTGTGCATGGGGGTAGTCTCAAGTTGGTCTTACCATCTCAGAAAAATATTCTGAAATTTTTTCAGAGTTCTCAATTTACAACAGATATCATTTGAGTACTAAAACCTTACAAACAAATCCTATTTTTCTGATATCAATCAAAGTATTTGAGACATAAACACTTAGATAACTTGTAAAAGATGGGTGTTTACCTATTTGAATGGATGCCAAAGAAATTCCAAGCTCATAAGGTGTTTACTTGAAGCTTCTTGAAGCTGTATTGGCATTGCTTTGATCTTTTGAATGATTTTCATGAAGAACTCATCACACTCTTTGTGCTATTATGAATGGATTCTAAAATTTGAGATGAAGGTGTAAAGGAGTTGATATGATCAGTTGAGAGTGATAAGTTCATAAAACTTTTAAGAGAGAAAAAAGAGGAGGGGTGTGTAGAGCAAGGTGGAGGTGGAGGGATGAAAGTGCATGATATAGTGTGATGTGTGCGTATGCATAATATACCCCAACATATACCATTCCCTCTTATTTACAATTAAAAACCATTTTCAAATAAAAAATCTTTTACAATTAAATACCATCATCTTTATAAAAATCCTTTTTATCATTGTTAAAATTCTAAAATAACATTTAAAATTTTTCTAAAATGTTACAATAAAAGAACGAGTTGAACGAGCTTCGTAATGAAGAATACGATAACATAGTTATCATAAAGAACAGGACGAAGGTATTTCACGATAAAAACCTTGTGCGCAAAACATTCACGCTAGGACAACAAGTCCTTCTTTATGATACCCGACTCCATTTTCATCCGGGTAAGTTGCGATCTCATTGGACGGGACCTTTTGTGGTGCGGTGTGTATACCCACATGGTGCGGTGGATTTGGAATATCCAAAGGACGGTTCAATATTCAAAATGAAAGGACACAGATTAATACCGTTCTTTACCGCAGAACCATCATAGGATCTCCTGATGTTGCAGGAGTCGGTGTACCTTACCTAATCTTCCTCCATTTACCACCAAACTTCGGTTATCCGGCCATAAATAGTGGAAACGTTGTTTCAAATAAGTTTGGGGGGTATGTATATACTATCTTGTGTGTGTGTGTGTGTGTATGGATATTCTTGTCCGGTGTGTATCCATTTTTTGTTCTTCTGACGAGCATTCTTTTCTGATAATGCTCGGTTTTGTGTGTCGGGATATTTCTTGCCCGGTGAAATTCCCTTTTGAAAAAAAAATGAAATAACACAGGTGATTCTCCGAGATATTTTTCCTTCCAACAATTTTGGTTTCTTTCTTGACATGACAGTGCGGATACTGTCCAATTTAAGTTTGGGGGTATGCTCGGTGAGCGTTTTTCTATCCTTTGCATCATGCATCATGTTTATATTTCTACATTGCATTGATATTTTTTCAAAACCCATAAAAATCTAAAAAAATCCTTAAACCCCATAAAAATTGAATTTTTTTCCAAAAAAACATAAAAACTTTGTCATCAAGTTGGTTATTTAGACTTGACTTCGACATGATAGTTGATCAATCAGAAATAACTAAACTCTAGGTATAAAAATGAGAAACCCAAAAGATAACCCTCCTTGATTTCAACTTAAGCTTTTATACCTTTTTTGCAACACACTACATGCGTCGTCGGTCCCGAGATTTAAATAATGAGCCCTATAAGAAAATATAAATAAATAAAAACACATAGAAATCTTTTCTTTAAAATGGGTGAGGTCGAAAATATTAGGAAATTATTGGAATCTTTTAATAGAATCTAAGTCCGAAAAATAACCCATCTTGAGCTGGTTGGAACTATCACACACCGTTTTATACACACATGCCTTTTAGGATGAGTTAAAAAAGAATTGCCTCCATTGTGATATGCATTTTTCCACAAAATAGGCTTGAAGGTATATATCGAGAAAAAGTTCTTGAATAGTACCTACCAAGCAAGTGTTCTCCCAAACTCAAAAATCCGTGGAGAATAATCTTAGCTAAGAACTAGTTTGAGACAGATTGAGTTTCATATATATGTATTGCACGATCACAAAGGTGTGTGGGAATTAAAACCAGTGAAATGTAGAGTGAAAAATAAGGATTAGTTCTTTGTTGAAGATGATAGAAATTCTGGATTTGCGACCAAGATATAGAATGAACATAGAACTTTCAAATCTGACGCGATAACTTTCATTCTGTTAAGGGAAAATGAAGGACTGCTAAGTTAAATTCTTGGGAGGAAACGACGCTATCGCACGAGCACGCTGGACGTATATAGGCTTAAGTTAAGTAAAAGTGATGAGTGAAAAATCTAGGTTGGGAGTTTCTTGCTGAGAGTGATAGAATTTCTAACTCTGATGCTAAACTGTAGGATTAGAGTCGGCGGCTAACTTGACAGGATTTTGTGGGTAGTATCCGCTTAAAACCCTCAGGAGACAAAACTCCTCCTCTAGGGCAACCTAGGGGTTTAACGGCTTGTTGCACCTGCTAAGTGCAACTGTGACACCTACGAAAATGAGCTTAGGACTTTTTGAAAATAAAATTGTTTGCTTGGGACAAGCAAAAGATAAGTTTGGGGGTATTTGTTCATACCAAAATACTGCATCTCGTTGCCATCCATTCTTGATCACATTGCATATAGGTAGGTGCTTTTGATCCATGATTGTTACAGAATTACAGGTTATAGGTTCTCAATCCAAAACAATGCAAATCACGCACAGTATGACAAATTCGGGACAACTGCCGAAAAACGGATAAAAATATGGGTTCTGGTCATCCACATCCATCATGTGCTGCTTACCAGTACAAGGGTGTCACGACCTGGAAATGGCACGTGACCGACACTTGAATCACGTGAACTTATAGGACCCCACCGTAACCCAAGTAAGCCGAAAATCAGGAATCTGAACCTTTTTAAGTAAATAGTAGAGGTGAAGTGTTGGAAAATGGTTATTAATGAAATCAAGTTCCTCTTTTTAAAGATTGTTGGAAAATACAAGTGGGTTTTAGATTAAGGTTTGAAAATATTTTCGTCATTTAAAATTTAGGCAACACCTCCTTTGTAAATTTTGATAAAACCGGTACATACACATAAATATAATATCAGCATCCCCAATCGAGAGCTATCTCATCGCCCAATTTGCGAAATCACAACCACGCAGTAATTTACAACGTTCAAGACGAAGATCATCACAAGAGTAAGTAAGAAAAATACTAAAAAGCATCATCAATTCGACTATATCCAAGCTTGACATCTAAAAGAATAACATACAAGTCTCGTCTCTAAGTCCAAAAAAAATATACAAGTTTTGGTCGATGGAGTTTTTTAACTAGATCATAAAAGAATATACATATACAAGAGGCGGTTACGATCCAAAGTGTAACCCACTTACCAAGGCAATCACCCGAAGAAAAAGAAGCGTGCCGGCAAGCCGCTACTGATCCGGGCGGTTCGTCCTGCAAGAAACTATGGCACAATGGGGTTGAGTTTCCATCTCATGAGTAGAAGATATCACAAAGTAGAACTCGAAATGCATAACGATCTATCTAGATCATATAGTATAATAACATCATACTATATGGTAACGAATATAAATATGTATATGCATAAGTATCACAGCATTTCTAAAAGCGCATCTATCGAATCGCGCACAACATACATGATCCCCATGATCAATCAATAAGTAGAAATATGCCATCCATAACATATATATATATATATCAAGTGAGTGTCCATCATCGACACTCAAAATCATTGTATCAACTGAGTGTCTAGCATCGACACTTGAAATTATCATAAATTCTGTGTCAAGCATCGACACGTAAAACCTAGATATCGTAGGCACCGCCTAGTCAGACTGGTTCTCAATCGATATCAATAGCCCTGATTGGTATCTCCCGGACATCCACCGTGCTCTAATCTATCTCCGGTATCGATCTACCTTGCTAGGCTCCTCATACCTCTCTACGGACTTCCTGCCCTTGGGTGTCGTATCGGGTCCACCATGTATCCGTAATCGGTCTCTCGGCCCCTTCCTCGATTTTGGATAATACGCATATCATCAAAACAAGAAAACTCATGGTGGACTCCAAATCATCATATCAAAAGAAAACCGTATTTTAAAATATTCACAAGTTTTATAAAATCATGTCCGCAGTTTTTCAAATCTCATAAAAATAAGAATCCCATGAAAATACTATCGCATAAGAACATGGCAATAATGGAACAAATTAAAAATATAGAACTGTGGTATAATGCATGCAGATATGTAATGAGCAGTGATCTAAGGTAATGGAAGGAATATAGTATGATGCGAAATAACATGGAAAGTTCTATATGTGTACGTAGCATAGCAGTTACCAATGATGTATGAGTGAAACATACGAGTCTGTATACGTGCAACATGTAAACCATTGGTAATTGTACAGTGTTCTACAAGTATGTTCATATAAGCAATGGAAAGAAAGTATAATATACGGAACAGTATGCGATCCGGGGTGATAAGCAGTAATCTACAATACTAAGAGGGTATAGTGTGATACGAGTGACATAGAAAGTTCTATATGTATACATGGCATGTCAATTACCGATGAGGTGTAAGTGTAGGATGCGGGTATGTGCAAGTGTAACATAAAATCATCGGTAATGGTGCGAGTGTCCTAACAAACAAAGCTAAGTAGAGGTAAAGGTATAAACGTAGCATATCTCATAAGTAATCGAAGCGCGAGCGCATACAGAATAAGGAAATCGTAACGTGAACAAGCGTTCAAATATCTAACTACGTATGAGCCATACAGTTATAGTTTAAAATAGCACGAAACGTTGTTTTGGAAATAAGGGACTACGATGTTTTTGAAATAGATATTATTTGAAAATTCGTAGCGCATCCTTAACATTATCATTTAAAAGTATGTAACGAATTGTTAGTTTTTAAAATAAGTATAGCTCTAAATATCTCATAAAATCCCAATCGGGATTAGCAAGACTCCTCGAGTCAAAAGAGTATCGGCCGTATTCGGCAATCTATCATCATCACATCATATACGGAACCTCCCTTATACGATGTCATCCAACCAATACAGTACGGATTTATAGTCACGTACGCCAACCCATATCATATCATGTACGGACATCTAGTCGCGTACAACACATAACAATAATCATATATATACCTATATACCTATATATAGCCTAATAGCTATGAAATACAGAATACCTATATAGATATCTACTAAGTATATGAATATAAGCATATGGGTTTTCTAGCATGACCCTATAGGTTAGTAATACGGTTCTACTATATAGTATTCTAATTACTATAGGTGCAGTGGTGCTATACTCCATCCACCCGACTTCCTCTATAGATATACATATACTCATCGACGTCTCAATCTAGTCGAAACTTACGACTGCCTCGCCCATCCTCGCCGTCTCAGAATTCCCCGCGATCATACCAACAATCGAAAACATAACGAAATCGCATAAAAATTCATATCGAAATCAAAACAATAAGCAAAGCGCACATTGATTAGAACCCATGGTCAACGTGTCCTAAATGTGATAAAATACCTCCAACGTCGGTGTGCGAACGTTGAACGATCAAGTCAAGACATAAAAATCCGAAAACTAAGTTTCAAAACTCGCAAAACATCGTCAAAACCCAATCAAAATGCTTCCAGATTTTGACACAAGTAATCTAGAACAAAAAGAAAAATACAGTGGCTTAATTATCAAGTTAGTGAGCTACAGACCCAACCCCGACCCCTAACTCAAAAGCATGGCCGCAAATTGCGGCCAAAAATGATATTTTAGCGTCCAAGTAGAGGAGATAGGGGCTCGGGCTACGGGGTTTGTCTTCTACTAGTCCTAGCATCTCCAAGTAAACTTCTTTTAATTTTTAGAGACTCCAACTATCTCAAGATTTTATTTTGAACACCAAAACTCAAAGAAAACACATTTTAAAAACTTTTAACACCTTAAAACCAACAATACTTGCATTAAAATATCCTCATATGTCTCTAATTAGGTTGTGGTTTATAAGGAAACTATCCTAATACATATCCGACTTTAAAACCCATATTGAAATATTAAAACAAACTAAAACATGACCTTAAACTTAAAATTTATAGTTTTCATGGCAAGTCTCTTTAACAAAGCAAAGATGAGAGTTTACCTCTTCTTGAAATAGAGAAGGAGAGAAAATCCAAGCCTTAGGGTCTTCAAGGGATCAACCTTGTAGAACTTGGCAAAAGAAGAGGTTTAGGCTCATAAAAATATGACCGTAGGTGTTTGGATTTTAGGTTGAGTTGTGTGTATGTTTGTGATGTTGGCTATATTGCCCTCAAGTCAATTATTGTAATCGTAGGTAGGCGATTATGATGATTAAGAGATGACCTATACGGAAATAACAGTCTTACTCAATATAATAGTATGCTATTTGGTTCATCTCTATCATCATGTACATGTATTATGTAGTATTACGGATCACTATTACATATCGATAGAGCCCATAAGATTCTTGCTTGACTACTATGGTTATTTTTGTTAGTGTTATATGCCCTAGAGGCCATTATTGTATCATACTGGTTTGTATATTACTTAATGGAAGCTTGGGATATACACGGATATAGTAACAGTCTTGCTCGAAATGGTAGTATGCTACCTAGTTTGTTTCTACCTCAATATGCGCATGTGTTTCTTTTAGCATATCGCTTATACATATTGGTAGAGCCCTTAGGATCTTTGCTTGATTACCAGTGTTGTGATGGCAGTCACACTAGTGGGGGCCGGGTAGTCTATAAGCACATCCTATACAGGTCCCTAGTCGTAGGATTATCAAGACGGGGTATCGATACTCCAGAGTAGACTAGTGTATACGCTTCTCATCCCAGCAGGGGAGATGGTCTGTCCCACAGCCATTAGTACGTCGTACCGGAGATAGTATGCAGGTGCTCATTAGGTTATGAGTACACTGGACATGACTCGTAGGGAACTGCTGGTGGTTGTTATACTTATTGTCGGGTAGCAGTTCCCAAGTGACATGAGTACAGCTTAGTCCGTCGACTTGACACTGCTACTTCACCTCGAGTATGTTCCCACCGTTCTTTGATTACTATCCTACCAACAGGTGGTAGTTGGATGCAGTCCCGAAGCACTTGGAGGCAGTGGTGGTTAGATAGGATTCGTCTCTCCCGGTATTGGGGGTTGATATCGCGCTGTGTTCGTAAAACCATTACACAAAGTCCTTGGTTAAGGAAAGCGAGATTTACTGGTAGGTACTTCAGTAGTTTCTTAGGGTGTTTTGGGCTACACTCCAACACGACTTATTGCGCTATTGGGAGTCAGACGATTACCGCCCCCTAGACCCGATATGTGATACTCTTAGACGAACAGACCGGACTGTACAGAGATTGTCACAAATAGGCTCAGTAGGAGTTCGGATGAGTTTGCTTATCGGCCTTCTTATCGACAGATACCTGGGTAGACGTTACATGCAGCTAGTACCGCTGACGGGTTGTGGTTAAAACCACTGCCAACGTACTGTCGAGTTTTTAGAGTCCCACACAGAGGGTTTCCCTGCATCGGGCAAAAGATGTACAGGCCGTATGGTTTTACGGCAGGGCTTCGATCACATACGTGTACTTGTGCACGTATGATGTTCGGGCGGATAATACGAGTAGGCTTTAGTTTAAGCCGGATCCTAGTATTATATTGATGGATTATTTTCGTCTCATTGTATTCGTGTTTTTCGGAATGCGGATACGGGTATGTATATATAGATGAACGCCATTTTTGTAATTTGCTCGGGATTGCTTCTAGAAGGAGACACCTCATTAGGGTTTTTATCTTTTGATTAAAACAATTATGAGGTGGAGGAAATGAGGTTTATGTTTAAATTAAATGAAGTATGACTCGTGGTGTGACTCACCTTGTGAATTAATGAAGCATGCTTGATATTTTAGCTAGATATTTTGGTGAGATATTTGTATGCTTCATTTTATTCACAAGACCAAGCCATTATTCATTCTAATGTTTATTCTTCACTCTCTTTTCCTCAAGCCCTCCTTCTTCTTCCTCTAACCCTAATGTCTCATGTGTTGAGAAACCTACGGTATTTAGAGACAAAGTAATCCATCTCCACTCTCTACATCATATAGGACATCTAGTTTAGCGAACTAGATGCCGTAGTTACCTTGGATTTGAGGTTGGAGGTCGGACTATAGACTCTCGGGTGGATCGTCTTTGACTCGAGGAGGCCGACGAGGTTGCCCGATCCGTTACGATCCTTGGAGCTTATGACGAGGTGGAGGACAGCGACAAGAAGACCCGAAAGACATGAATCTGTAAGGTATAAACTTCATTCCGAGTAGTTAACCTCTTAGTAGTTTAGCTAGTTAGGGTTTTGTATCGATCCTGGAGTTCAAGTCGGTATTGCGAAGCATATAAAATCATTTTTAGCATATTCCGCCTCCCCACGAACCCGCGGGGTGCGCGACATCGACTTGCATTTTTTGTGATCACACTTGTAAGAACTGGGTAGTCTATAAACAAATTCTTAAATGTCCCTAGTCATGGGAATATCAAGACTGGGCATCAATGTTCCAGAGTAGACTAGTGTATACGTTTCTTGACCCGGACGAAGGGCAATGGCCGGTCTCACAGCCATTGGTGTCAGTTAGTCACCAAAGATGGTATACAGGTGCACATTAGGTTATGAGTTACACCGGACGGACTCGCCGGGAACATGCTAGATGGTATTATACCTATTGTCAAATAACAGTTCTCAGGTGACATGAGTACAGGTTAGTTTGTCGACCTGAGATCATCATTTGTCTCGTGTGAGTTCCCAATGTGTTTTGATTACTACCCTACCATGACTCAAAGAAGTCGTGCAAACAGGTTTTAGTTGGGTATAGTCCCAAGCCATATGGAGGCAATGAGTGGATCATCAGAGATTCGTCTCTCCCGATATTAGGGGTAGATGTCGTGCTGTGCACAGGTGGCCATCACCAAAAATCCTTAGCCAAGGTGGACGAGATTTACTGATTTAGATCAGTAGTTTCATAGTGGGTGATGGGATTCACACCGACACGACATATCGCGTTATTAGGGGTCTGACTTTATCCAACCCCTAGATCCGGTATGCGATACTCATAGATGAATAGACCGGACTGTATGGAAATTGTCACAGACAGGCTCAGTAGGGGTACAGATGAGTTTGCTCATCGTACTTCCTTTTGTTCAATACCTGGATAGCCATTACATACAGCTAATGTCGCTGACGTGCTTGTAGTTAAACCCACCGCCAGCATATTATCGATTCATTATAATCCCACACAGAGGGTTTTCCCGGTTCAGGCGAAATGATGTAATGGCCGTATATTGATATGTCCAGGGTTCCGATTAAGTATGTATACTAGCTATACGGAATTTAATCGGGCGGATGATAATACTAGCCGGCATAGGATTAAGCCGGATTATTAAATCAAGTTTTGATTTAATAATTTGCATATATATATATTTTGATATGTATATTCTGGTATTATGTTCATTGTACTTTTCAATCTCTTGAGTATTCGTATTTTGATACGACTACGGGCATGTATTTGCGGGGACGTATTCTTGTATTCATACAAGAATACTTCTAGAATGTGGACACCTCATTTGTGTTGATTTCCCATTTTTGGAAAATAGAAATGGGGTGGAGGGATGAGGTGGCTCATGGTATGGTGAGAAGGATGGGAAAATGAATTTTTAATTCATTTGCAAATACTAATGAGGCATGGTTGTATTTTAATATTGAAAAGGGTTTTTGATTAAAAAGAAATTGTATGCCTCATTTTCTCACTAGATGTTTTTTTCCATACCATTCTCATTCCTCTCTTGCTCTATCTCTTGGAGCTCCTTCTTCATTCTTTTCTTCTACCCTCTCATATGATGAGAATCAAGAAGAAAATGAGATAAGAAAAATACTTGAACACTCACACTACATCCCTAAGCTTCAATTCCAGGAAAGTTGTGAACCTTAGTTGCTTCACTAGGTTATTTTTGTGTGAAGCTAGAGCTTGGACTAGGTTCGCTTGGGTGGATCATTTTCGGCGAAGAAGGACTGGCTTACAATCACGATCTGGAGCTCTTGAGAGCTAGCTAGAGTCCACAACATTGGAGCTCTTGAAGAAAGCTTAAGGATGTGAGTATTCTACACACTGTAGATTAGTTTAGCTCACTAAGTTTTTTGTTTACAAGTTCTAGCACTTTAGTTTGATTTATGGTTTTGGAACTTTAGCAAACTAGAAAAATTTTAAAATCAATGTTGCTACCTTCTAAAATTAGCTTGCTAGTGTGTATGAGTTCCTAACAGTGGTATCAAAGCCGGGCTAAAGGCTAGATTTGTTTGCACGAAATTAGAGTTTCGATCGATGGAATTTTTCGATTCACATTTCCAATATTTTTGCTTGTTTTTCGAATTTCAAAGTTGGTCAAAAAAAAATTCAGGTTGCATCAAAAATATGTGCAGGAAAAGTTAGAGCCACGAAAAAATTCTGGACACCTAAGCCCACAATTTGGCTGCGGAACCACCGCAAAATGCAGCCATATGTGGCTGATCCGCACCCAAATTTTGACTACAGTGCCTCGAATTTTTTATAGAGCACTAATACATGGAAATATGATTTTTGGAATATTTAGTTTTGGTCTAGATTTGTTTGTGTACTGGTTTGTACTTGGGGCCAATGAAGAAAGTTTTAATCGATCGAAATTTTAAATTCATGTTTTTTTGTGCATTTATTTCTGCGACCATGAATATCATAGAGCGGTATAATCCGACCGGTTGCTATATGTACAATCAGAAGGGTTTACGAAAATGATATTCGCGTTTATATTCTGTGTTGCTCTGTGTTTATGGTTGTGTTGGATTATCGTAATGGATAGCCCGATATACGTAGTATTAGATAGCTTTATTGTTAGTTATATGTATGTCCTAGAGGCTATTACTGTACATGCGATGTATATTGTAGTGGATGCTTGGACATATATAGGGAGGACTTTCCTGCTCGACATGATAATATGCTATCTGGTTGCACTTTATCTTAACATGTACACTAATTGTCTCTGTATTACATGTTGATAAAGACCTTAGGATCAGTATTTAACTACCAGGATTATGATGTAGATCATACTAGTAGGGACTGGGTAGTCGCCAAGTACATCCTTCAAACGTTCCTTGTCGTGGGAGTATCGAGACAGGGCATCGATACTCCAGAGTAGACTAGCGTATACGCTTCTCAACCCATATGATGGGTGATGGATGATCCCATATCGATTGGTGTTTGACATCAGAGAAGGTATACGGGTGCTCAGTGGAGACTGGGTACACTGAACGGACTCGCCGAGAACTCCTAGATGGTATTATACCTATCGTCGGATAGCAGTTCTCTGGTGACACTGGTACAGATTAGTCTGTAGACCCGAGATCGTCATAGAGTCTTGTGTGATTCCCACTGTAGTTTGATTTCCAACATACCACGGTCAAGAGATCATGCAAAAAGGTGGTTTTTGAGTACATTCCCGAGTCACATGGAGGCAATGAGCGATAGGAGGGGTTTCATCTCTCCCGGTATTGGGAGTTGATGTTCCGCTATGCTCGATTGGCCATAACAGGAAATCCCTGGCCAGGGTTGCTGAGATTTACCGGTAAGTGTTACCAGTAGTTTCTCGAACCGTTATGGACCTTGCATCGGCATGACTTATCAGGCTATTAGGGTCTGACGTTATACCACCCCCAGGCTGTGATATGCGACATATCAGACGAAGAGACCGGACTGTACGGTAGTGTTACTGATTGGATTCGTAGAAGTACGAGCAGGCTTGCTTGTTTATCTTCTAATCGCTCAATACCCGGGTGGCTGTTACATTTAGCAAACCGCTTGCGGCTTGTGGGTGTTTGATATGATCATCACCTACTGCCGGCGTATTGATGAGTCTTTAGAGTCCTACACAGAGGTTTCCTGGCTCAAGCGAAACGGAGTAGGAGCACATATGTGATATGTGCGGGACCGAGATTATGTGATACCGCATTCTATTCTCGCGACATGTGACATTGGTCGGTTATATGTGATATAGCCAGGTTATCGGATCAAGTGTTGATTCGATAAGTTGTAGCATTTGATATTAGTCGGTTATATACACTATAGCCGGATTATTAAATCAAGTGTTGATTTAATAATTTAATGTAGAATTATATATTTGATATATTAAATTACAATAACTAATATTAGCTCACTTAAGCTTTTCTTTTTCTCACATTTGATACACTTTACATATATGTGATATATGTATTGTTTTCTTTTGACACATAAATATATATGTGATATATATTCATGTGTCATACTAGGTTACATATGCAACAAGGGTGTATGAGACTTATACCATGATAGGGTTTATGTTTGGGTTTTATTTATCATTAAGTAATTCACAAATGATTTAGAATTAGTCATGGATAAGCTTGTAAAAGCTTATGGATACATTGACTTAGTCCACTCTTTTGTCTTGCTTAAGATATTTGTTAACCCAACCCTTAAACTTAGACTATGGTTTATTCTCTACATGAGTTAGGCATGACACTAACTCACCATGGTTGCAATTCTAACCTCACTCTCTCATTCATTTTCTTCATCACTTCTTTTTCTTCCTCAAGAGAAAAAGCTTGCTAGCTTTTTCTATGTGATGATTTATTGTGAGATAAATAAAACTAAAGTGAGCCCACTTCCTACTTCATCATCCTCTACTACTTGCCATTTAGTTTAGGGTGTTTGCTTCACTAATCTCACCATTAGTTAAGAGGTAGCATGAGCTAGTTTCTCTTCGACGTAGATCATCTTCGGCCTCGAAGACTTCGATGCAAGCTTGTTCATATCTTCATGGGAGCCTTTCTAGAGTCCGGGAGTTCGTGATAGCAGCGAAGGGACTGCTACATGGAGCTATTGAAGTTAAGGACTGTTCTACAAAGGTTGTATTCCTTTTTCACTTTAGTTGTAAAGTGTTTACATATCGTTTCGTCGGATTTTCTAGTATCGATTCTAGGGTTAGGGTTTACTAGAACGGAAAATTTTTAAAATTAGCATGGACGATACCTCCCGAAAACTTGCTACCGTGCTAGGCAACCCAACAGTGGTATCAGAGCCATGCTAGAAAATTAGACGATGTTTGCTAGGATTACGAAACCGAAACTACTCCGAAACATCCGATACAAAATCTAGTTTCTGTTTTATTTTTAGAGGTGTCAAAAAAAATTTAAACAACTGCAGGATGTTGTATGTGATATAACATGAATACCATGAAAATTTGAGGGGGTTTTGTGCAATTTTGGCCGGCCACATAGGGCTAAAAACCAATCTCACCGGGTCAAAGTGGGTATTTTGGCTTCAAATTTTCATGGTGTTCCAGTCTCTGGGTTTTGGTGTTTCAGGTGTTGTTTGTTTTTGCTGAATTTTCATGTGATGTTAACTTTCTGTAAAAGCAATTCGGAGTGTTTCGTAGTCGTAATTCTAACATGTATTCGGGTTACTTAGACGATATTAAAAGGTTTGAACGGATATCAATAACCCAATTTTTCCCTCGCTGCAATTTTCCAAGTGTTGGATTTTTCCGAGTTTAAAATTTTCAGAAAAACCTGCAAGCGATTCTGTGGACCCTCTAGAAGAACAAAACCTTAACCCGATTATGTGACCGTCAGAACCGCCACCAAACCCTAGGGTTTGTGGTAGTTCAGCAGTGCCACATGTGAGGAATTGGTTGACCCTTCTACGGCTGGTTCATAGGAGCTGTGGCAGTTTCTGGGTACTTTTTGAACTCCGCTCAAGTGTTGGGCCTGTTGGGAAATTTTTGGTGCTTGCTTATTCGATCGAAAAGTTTAACTTCGTCTAGCTATCTGTGATTGTGATACAATATTTGTAATCCACATAATTGGTTATGAGATAACTAGTTTGAATTTTATAAATCTAGCAGTTTAGTCTCATTTGATCGGTTGCCACGGGATTTTGAAGTTGATCAAAAGTCTGTTGCAATCACATAGCGTACGCGGATACTCGCCGAGTAAACTTAATAGATAGCCATGCCCCATAGCCCCGATCAAGTGAATGTAGGAGAACCCCATCGCCAAAAGCATCCGTTCGGGTGCTCGCGGCTGCGATGTTACGCCTTAGTGCACTTCGTCGACGGCACCGGGGGTGCGGCCATCTACTAAAGTTTCCGACGAGCATTCGATCAGGTTATCGGGAATCTTGTTGAATTACCCGATAGGTTATTGGAAAGTGTTTTCAATATCGATACTAAAATGCGGGATTTATAATTGTTAGGCATGTGATGTCTAAGGAATTCATTTGGCTGGACATGAAATCCAAAGTATGTGATACATTGGGTTTATGATGTCTAAGGTGGTTGCGGATTCCAACTGTTGTAGTTTTTCACTTTCTTTTCTGCGACCGTAAGTGTAATATGTGGTGTATCGCCGGTTTTGGTGCTATATTTCAACGACAACTGGGATACGCATATTTACTTACGTTGATGATATGTGATGTTATGTGTTGTTGTGATATGTTATATTGGATCGTCGTGTTTTGAATAGCCGGGGTTTTTTATATGAGATGAGAGTTTTTTATTTTCATTCTTGTAAAAGCTTTTATGTAATATTCTTTTATTGGGGCACTTTCGGGTTGAGGATGATGTCACCATTGATGCATATTATTTACTTTTCCGCATTAGGATAGACCCTAGGCGGGGAGCAAAAGTAACCGGGTTCTAGGGTCCAGTGGGAGACCATCTCGAGGAGTCGAGACCGGGTCTCCTAACTCTTGAATTGGTAGGGTTGCTTGCCGCTCTCGTAGGGGTCTAGGGGTGTGGGTTTGGCTATTCATCACGACCATGGAATCCGCGTTTTTACTGGCTTAAATAAAACACGGAATTCCTAGTATATCCAATATTTCATATGTTATCTTCTGCTGCTCTATGATGTGATCACTGTGATATGTTCAAACGAATGCCTATATTATATATATGAGATATAATTAATATTGCTGCTTTCGTTTCTTATGTGATGCTTGGGAAGCATAACAGATGGGACTTCATTAATGAGATTAATGAAAGAAAAAGAAACCTAAAGATGTTATAGAAACTTGTTTTAAAAACTGGTAGCTCTAGTTCTTGCTTTGCATAGCGGTATTCCTTGTAGAATATCCAGCACCTTATTCGATAAGGAAAGAGCCGAGATCCCTTCACCGGGAGTGACCTCTTTAGCAAAACTAGCAGATGCTACAAACTCGGTATGTCTTTTGATTGCTTTTATAGTTTTTGCTTTGCATAGTGTATTTGTGAAATATTCTGCACCTTATTCGATAAGGAAAGAGCCGAGATCCCTTCACCGGGAGTGACCTCTTTAGCAAAACTAGTAAAAGCCTCAAAAACACTCCTCTTTCAAAACCACTTGATTCTGCATCGATATCAAGTTCATTACGCAAAGGGTTTTCTTAAAAACCTGCCGTAGCCCTCCGTCATTTCAGATAAGTATTTCTTAGTATTCGTGCTGCGTTTGTTGACCTTAGCCAAGGCGTAGTGTGCGGTAGCTAATTAGTATTTATCTGCAAGCATATAATGCGATTGAGTTAGGGTAGTCGTGCGGCTTTGTTGACCTTAGCCAAGGATCGTGCTGGTGGGTTTAATTCAATCAAGAAATGACGGGTTGAACTTGGCTAGCGCTTATGATTTGTTGACCTTAGCCAAGGTCATAAGTTGTTAGGGGCAAAATATTATCGGGAATTTCAAGTGTTAAAATTTGCAATGAGATTACATACCTTCTATGAGATAGTTGGATCCCGATACCCACTGCGAGTAAGAGTTACTCCTGGGAGAGTTTTACACATTACAATTAGCCGATCAAGTAGGTGTCTAGAAAAGTGTTAACGGGGTTACGCCCCTGGAAAAACGAGGTTTATTTTAATTAGGTCCATGCAAAAGCACGGGAAACCTCCCTCAAAGTACCGACACTAGCCTGACCGAAAGATTGGCGAACTTGCAGGGTGTAATTATTCCCGGCTAGTCTTACCTTTTAGGGTTTGAAGGTAAATTTGACTAAAACAATAGGAGCCATCCTGATTAGATAAACTAATAACCAATCTAATCCTGCAAGAGCGCACGCAGAGTCTTTTCTTCTCTCTCTCTCCTGGTAGCGACCATGTCACGTCTTAATCAAGATAATAAAATGGATGCATTGACCGAACCTACTTATTATACTGAGCTAGAGAACGTTGGTTCCTCTCTATCTTATAATTGTTATAAGTCCGACCAGGAAATAGGGGAATATCCGGATTCCCATGCCACCCATTCGAGGAATGAGCATGTTGATGCGTATTCTTCGGGTGTTCTTATTACCGAGAACAGCTTCTCAGTATCTTCTACGTCCTGGGTATGTGATACCTGAGCAGGATCCCGCAAATGTAATATGTTACATGGGCTACAGAAAGATAGAGAACTGAGAATGGGTGATATGTCTCTAAGTGTTAGAGAATGGTGCAATTATTGCAGCCAAGTCAGTTGGCAGATATCACCTTGTATTACCAAATACATTAATTCTGAACAAATGTTATTAGATACTGAACTTGATATACAACATTACATCGATTTCTTTAATGAGTTAAAGAAGGATGTAATTCTGTATTTGAGGATAATGTTGTGAACATTTTCTTGAATCAAGAGTTGATTGGATCAGGCACGTTATGTAATGGCATATAAGTTCTAAATCAAACCACAGTTCAAAGTATATAGAACACACACAAGATGGGTAGTTCAGAAATGAACGAATCCTTCTTGTGGCATTGTAGACTAGGCCATATCAATGCGACACGACCAGCTAAGTTACATTAGGATGAATATGAGAAGCTGTTCGAATTTTCATCATATGATACTTGCCAGTCTTGTCTCAAAAGTAAAATGGCCAATACTCCATTTACTAGAAACAGAGAAAGAGTTAGTGAACTCTTGGGACGCATACATGATGATGTATACGGTCCTATGTCTACAAATGCCATGGTTGGTTCTTAATACTTTATTACATTCATCGACTATCTCTCAAGATTCAGACATGTGTTCCTGTTGAAACATGAGTCTGAAACTTTTGAGAAATTCAAGGAATATAAGCTTGAAGTTGAGAACCAGACGGGTGGAAGTATTAAAGTCCTTCGATGTGATCGAAGAGGCAAATACTTAGGCATGGAGTTCCTGGAGTTTCTAAAAGGAAAATATGATTCTCTCTCAGCTTACTCCTTCGTATACACCACAGCACAAACGGTGTATCGGGGCGGAGGTATCGCACCCTATGAGATATGGCGCGCTCTATGATGAGTACTGCTGAGTTACCTGTTGCCTTTTGGTGTTATGCACTTGAGAAGTTGCATACCTATTGAATGGGGTTCCATCCAAATCTGTGCCACCACTCTATATGAGATATGGAATAGGAAGAGTCCATATCTTAAACGAGTTAAGATATGGGTTGTCTGGCCTATGTTGAAAAGCAAAATCCGGACAAGCTCGAGGCAAGGTCAGTTCTGTATAAGTTTGTTAAGATATCACAAACATTTGTGAGGGAATATCTTCTACCACACTGAGGAGCAAAAGGTGTTTTGTTTCTAAGCATGCCACCTTTTTAGAAAAAGAATTTCTTGTGAAGAAATTAGTGGACATGAGGGAGAACTGGAAGGTGTTCCAGCTAGACAAACTGACAGCTGATGATTTAGTAGAACCAAAGAATTCAATAGTCTCCAACGAACCTCAGCCTATCCGCGAATCTGGTAGGGTTCCTCATCCACTTGAGAGATACTGCGGTCTTCTCGGTGACAGTGGAAGCGAGAATTGCATCATGGTAGATGATGGCCCAACTAGGTTCAGGAAGGCCATCACGAGTGGGGACTCTGTGAAATGGCTGGATGTTATGCGATCAAAGATAGAATCCATGTACACCAACAAAGTATGACTTTGAATGTTGCACCTGAAGGGTTAAAACCCATTGGGAGCAAATAGATCTTAAGAAGATTCTTGGTGTAAATGGAAAAGTTGAGACTTTCTAAGCTATGCTTGAGTCCATCAGGATCAATGCGTGCATCGCGGAGTTGGAACATCTGTTTTGATGTGGTAGTCAAAGAGTTTGACTTCATCAAAATGGTAGATGAACCTTGTATATACAAGAAGCTTGTAGAGAGTAAGCTTGTCTTCCACGTATTGTACGTAGATAACACACTCTTGATAAGAAAGGGTTTCCTATGCTATACTCGGTCAAGCTCCACTTATCACGGGGATTCTCAATAGAAGATTTGGATTATACCTACTACATCTTATGGATTATGATCTATGGTGATAGATCTAAGTGGATGTTGGGAGTGTCCCAAATCCTGGTACATTAACACCATACTAAAGGGGTCTAGTATGGATGATTCTAACCATGGTGGTTCGCCCACTTACTCATGGATCACTCTCTCCAAAAAGATGTCTTCCAAGACTGATTTGGAGAGAGCTCACATGCAAAGGATACCCTGTGCTTCGGCACTAGGCTCTATCGGAGTATGTGATGTTATGTACCATACCAGATGTAGGTGACTCACTAGGTGTAGTGATCAGGAATCAATCGGATCTTGGCAGAATCACTGGAAAGCTGTGGAGGACATTCTTAAGTACTTGAGAAGCACTAAAAGAAAGTTCTTGGTTCGAGCTTCCAGAGTGATAAGGTCGACTGAGAGTCAGTCACAGGCATTGTCTTTACCCTCTGTGTAGGGACGGTATGTTGGAAGAGTTCCAAGCTAGATACCGTGACATACTAGACGATAAAGGCTGAATACATTGCTACCATTGATGCTGCCAAAGTGATTGTCTGGGCATTTCTTGTTCATGAGATGAACAAGGTTCATACCATTGAGCGTCCAATAACTGTTATTGTGACAACAATGGAGTTGTGGCTTTGGCCTAGGAACGAAGGGCCCATCAGCATTCCAGACATATTCTGAGGCAAGTATCACCTGATCAGGGAGATGGTTTATCTCCAAGGGATCGAGGTAAGGAGAGTGGACACGAAGGATAACACAGCGGATCCACTCACAAAGGCCTTACCCCTAGAGAGACTTCTATGGGATGGTTGAGTATGAGATACTACAACCACTGCTGATTGTTGGGTATTGGATACTACAACAGATGGCCTTAGTGCAAGTGGGAGATTGTTAGTTATATGTATGCCCTAGAGGCCATTACTGTACATGCGCTGTATATTGTAGTGGATGCTTGGACATATATAGGGAGGAATTTCTTGCTCGACATGATAGTATACTATCCGGTTACACTTTATCTTAACATGTACACTAATTGTCTCTCTATTACATGTTGATAAAGCCCTTAAGATCAGTACTTGACTACCAGGATTATGATGTAGATCATACTAATGGGGACTGGGTAGTCGCCAAGTACATTCTTCAAACGTTCCTAGTCGTGGGAGTATCGAGACAGGGCATCGATACTCCAGAGTAGACTAGCGTATACGCTTCTCGACCCATATGATGGGCGATGGATGATCCCATATCCATTGGTGTTTGACATCAGAGAAAGTATACGGGTGCTCAGTGGAGACTGGGTACACTGAACGGACTTGCCGAGAACTCCTAGATGGTATTATACCTATCGTCGGATAGCAGTTCTCTGGTGACACTGGTACAGGTTAGTCTGTAGACTCCAGATCGTCATAGAGTCTTGTGTGATTCCTACTGTGCTTTGATTTCCACCATACCACGGTCAAGAGATCATGCAAAAAGGTGGTTTTTGGGTACAATCCCGAGTCATATGGAGGCAAAGAGCGATAGGAGGGGTCTCGTCTCTTCCGGTATTGGGAGTTGATGTTGCGCTATGCTCGATTGGCCATAACAGGAAATCCCTGGCCAGAGTTGCTGAGATTTACCGGTAAGTGTTACCAGTAGTTTCTCAAACCGTTATGGACCTTGCATCGGCATGATTTATCAGGCTATTGGGGTCTGATGTTATACCAACCCCAGGCTGTGAAATGCGACATATCAGACGAAGAGACCGGACTGCACGGTAGTGTTATTGATTGGATTCGCAGGAGTACGAGCAGGCTTGCTTGTTGATCTTCTGACCGCTCAATACCCGAGTGGCCGTTACGTTTAGCAGACCACTTGCGGCTTGTGGGTGTTTGATATGATCATCACCTACTGCCGGCGTATTGACGAGTCTTTAGAGTCCTACACAGAAGTTTCCTGGCTCAAGCGAAACGGAGTAGGAGCACATATGTGATATGTGCGGAACCAAGATTAATGCGATATGTAATACCGCATTATATTCTTGCGACTTGTGACATTGGTCGGTTATATGTGATATAGCCAGGTTATCGGATCAAGTGTTGATTCGATAAGTTATTGCATTTGATATTAGTCGGTTATACACACTATAGCCTGATTATTAAATCAAGTGTTGATTTAATAATTTAATGTAGAATTATATATTTGATATATTAAATTACATTAACTAATATTAGCTCACTTAAGCTTTTCTTTTTCTCACATTTGATACACTTTACATATATGTGATATATGTATTGTTTTCTTTTGACACATAAATATATATGTGATATATATTCATGTGTCATGCTAGGTTACAAATGCAACAAGGGTGTATGAGACTTATACCATGCTAGGGTTTATGTTTGGGCTTTATTTATCATTAAGTAATTCACAAAAGATTTGGAATTAGTCATGGATAAGCTTGTAGAAGCTTATGGATACAATGACTTAGTCCACTCTTTTGTCTTGCTTAAGATATTTGTTAACTCAACCCTTAACCTTAGACTATGGTTTATTCTCTACATGAGTTAGGCATGACACTAACTCACCATGGTTGCAGTTCTAACCTCACTCTCTCATTCATTTTCTTCATCACTTCTTCTTCTTCCTCAAGAGAAAAGGCTTGCTGGCTTTTTTATGTGATGATTTATTGTGAGAAAAATAAAATTAAAGTGAGATCATTTCCTACTTCATCATCCTCTACTACTTGCCATTTAGTTTAGGGTGTTTGCTTCACTAATCTCACCATTAGTGAAGAGGTAGCATGAGCTAGTGTCTCCTCGACGTAGATCATCTTCGGCCTCGAAAACTTCGATGCAAGCTTGTTCATATCTTCATAGGAGCCTTTCTAGAGTCCGGGAGTTCGTGATCGCAGCGAAGGGACTACTACATGGAGCTATTGAAGTGAAGGACCAGTCTACAAAGGTTGTATTCCTTGTTCACTTTAGTTGTAAAGTGTTTACATATCGTTTCGTCGGATTTTCTAGTATCGATTCTAGGGTTCGGGTTTACTAGAAAGGCAATTTTTTAAAATTGACATGGATGATACCTCCCGAAAACTTGCTGCCGTGCTAGGCAACCCAACATCTATGATGTTGTATATATTCATATTGCATGGCAAGCGTCCAACATGTGGACTGTTGTCATCGCGGCTTGTATTATTCTTTGAGGCGCGTCCTGGTTGCGAACGTAGTCACCGTTGTATATTCTGGTTTTCATTACATGCACTAGGATTACCCTACGGCGGAGTGCTCGAGTAGCCGAGTTCTAGAGGGCAACGGGCCTCCATCTCATGGCGTTAAGACTGGGGTTCCTTACTCTAAAATTGGCGGGCTATTCGCCGCACTCGTTGGGGGTACAGGATTGACCCGCGGAGGGGTAGCCAAGTCACCAGATTTTAGAAGTGCTGGGTGGCCTACTCACTTGGTTGATTGGGGTCGCCTCGCTTCTGGGATTGGCGGGTGGCTTGCCGCACTCGTAGGCGTCTATAATCCGATACTACGGGCTATCCACACGACCGGAAAATTACATTTCATATTTGGCTCCATTGAAATGTACTTTTCCAAGTTTATCCGTATTTCCATATTGTGTTTGCTTCCGTTGTAATTCTGTGTTGCTATATTATCATGCGTGAGACGAATGTTGCTATATTATATATATATATATATATATATATATATATATATATATATATATATATATATTTGACGCTATATATGTTTTGCATCTGCGTTAGTCCTTTCCCCACCCTGCCGTAAGTTAAGTAGGCTTACGATGAAGAGTCGGGACCCTGTAGCGAATGCGGATGGAATATATGTGCATGCCTATTTTCGATTCTTTCTGGCATGATATGTTTAATTGATGGGACTGCATTAATTCTGATTAATGCAAGGAAAATAAACCTATATGATGTTACGGGAACCAATTTTTTTTTAAAACTGACATTACATGCGTTTCCTTTTGCTTTGCACAGCGGTATTCGGTCATGAATATCCTGCACCTTATTCGACGAGGCAAGAGCCTAGATCCCTTCATGGGGAGTGACCTCTTGAGAAAAAGTTTGCGTCACTATAATAACTTCACTATAGTCAATTCTTTTGCTTTGAATAGAGGTATTCGGTTAAGAATATCCTGCACCTCATTTGATGAGGAAAGAGCCTAGATCCTTTCACAGAGAGTGACCTCTTTGGAAAAAGTTTACGTGACATAAACTATTCGCTTTTCATCAAAACCATCGGTTTTCTGCAAAACACTCATTTTAAAAATGCGAAGCCTAAACCACTCCTTTTAAAAATGCGGATCCTAAACCACTAGATCGCACGCCAAAAGCGTGTCGGATATTTAAAAGTTCTAAAGTTTAACCGCGATCAGGACGGTGTCGCTTTGCAGCTAGCCGCGATGAGCATGGGTCGATCCACAGGGAGACGGAGCATTTTATGTTCTTGTTCTTACGAGTTAACAACGTGGTGGATTTGTTCTTTATCTAACCTATGTGTTATATTCAAGTATAAGGCATGTTAGGAAACGATAGGATAGTGTAAGTTAATGGATTCCGTATTCAAGTACTTTGAGCCGAACTTAACCAATGAAGCTAGAACAATCGGCAACAATGTAGATTAAGGGACTTAAGCACGGTATTCATGGAATCCGGCTTATTGACCCTTGTCCGTCCATTCTTGTCTCTCGGTTTCGCCTTCGGCCAAACCGAATGCAACCGGTCACGGTTAGGAATCACCTTTACCTTGGTAGGGTAGGGTGCCTAACGGAGCGCTTGCATAGGGTTGGGGCGGAGTTTCAAATGGAAAAGACGGGAAAAGAAAATGAAAAATGAAACGTTAACTTACAATATCTTTCTCTTTTCCTAACAACAATATTCACACCATTCACAAAATAAACCAAAAAGAGATAATAAAATAGAAGAACAAAGAAAAGAAAAGATTACAAGCAAGTAATTAAAGTGCATGGAATTTAAGTGCAAGAATTAAAAGAGCAAGAATAAAATGCAAGAAAGTAAAAGATTAGGAACCAAAGAACATATTGCAAGACATGGGTTCAATAACCTAAACTTAAACTTGCAAGCTCAATAAAGAGATTGCAAGATCAAGAGAGGGCAAAGAACTCATGGTGAAGAAAGCACAAAAGAACACTTTATTAAACTTCAAGAATGATACAACCCCTTGAGATCAATAACCAACCCTTAAACTTTCAAGCTCAATGAAGAGGTTGAAGGATCAAGAGAAGGTTAAGAACTCAAGGGGACTAAGCTATTTACAAGAAAGGAGAATAGAAAACTTGGACAAAGAATGACAATCCAAGATTAAAGGATGATTAAAGAATGATCCTTGAACCTTTGCCCACTGCCTGCTATTTATAGGCAAAGAAGAAAAGAAAATAAACATCAAAATTAGGGCTACGTGGCAGCAAGGAAGGCACTGTGTGAAGCTGGGGCCCACATGAGGAGGTTGGGCCGGCCAGGCCAGCCCAAGTGGTGATATGGCCAGCCAAATCATGTTGGAATGGTCTCGAACTTGGTGTGTTGACCTGTTTGTTCCCTCACATCACTTGGGCGCAGTTTATTTTCTCTGATTTGTCTTGGTCTGCACCCAGATTTTGGAGGGAATTTCGAATTTCTAAATCAACACCAAATTTTTAGCATTAAATGCTCATAACTTCATTCCCACATATGCCTAAATCATGACTGCCCCCATTATGGTTTTGTTGATTTTTCCATTTGATTTTATTTTGCACTTATTATTGGAGGGAATTTTTGAATACAATTCAACACATGATCTTCAGCATTAAATCCTCATTACTCCATTCCCATATGTGGCTTGATTCATGGCTGCCCCATTATGGCCCATGCTGATTTGTTTAATTAGCTTTGATTTGATTTCAGTTTTGGAAGGAAAAATCAACACATGATGTTTAGCCTTGAATGCATATAATATTTTTCCTTGAATGCATATTATATCATATCCACATGTGCCTAAAAGTCTTGTGTACACATTTGTTGTGTTGGACCATTTAGATAGAAAAATGTGTACACAAACTTGTTGCAAAAAGGGACTCCTGAAATATCGGTCGGATTGCAGTTCTGGTTGCAGTGTCAGCTCTCAATTGATATATCCGTGCTTTTAAATATATTTCCAATATTTTATCACGGATACCTGTAATCTGTATTACTGAGCAGACACTGGTTAATAGTACCGATAAATACAACAAATAGATAATGAATGGACGGTATTAGAATGCAGTTTTCTGATATGAACAAATACCCCCAAACTTATCTTTTGCTCGTCCCGAGCAAAACCATTTATTCACAAAAGAAAATCCTAACCGCACTTTCACAGGGAACGCGATTGCACTGAGCGTGTGCAACAAGCTGTTAAATCTCTAGGTGTCCCTAGTAGGAGGAGTGTTGTCTCCTGAGGGTTTTCAGCGGATACTACCCACAAAATCCCGTCAAGCTAGTTTTGCGAAATAACTATGATTCAAACCCTATGGTTTTGTTTAAAAGATAGCAATTCTATTATCCTAAATTTAGAACTATCGAACCTTTATTTTTCACACCTTGCTTCTCATTTAACTTAAGATTTTATATGTCTTTACGTGCAGTGCAAATAGTGTCGTTAAGTTTCAAAAGGATCGATTAAAGTCATCATATCACAAAATAAAGCCCAGATAAAAATTTAAAAAGGATCACATAAGTTTTATAAAGAGTTAAGTATTTCTCAAGTTTCGTTTTCCAGTAAGGTTTCAAATTCATAATTTCTATCTTCCTTAACAGGAAACTAAGTTTTATTTTTCACTCCATCTTTTTCTTGTTTTCATTTCATACACACCTTTGTGAACGTGCAATAGTCTTTATCATAGAATGAAACCTTCATATCTCCGCTAGAAATACTTTTTTATAAAAATCTGTCTTTTGTCAAGATTATTCTCACACAAAGAACCGTTAGGAATTTTAATTCGGAGAGAACACTTGCTTGACTTTGTTTTAATTTGGACTTTCTAGGCTTCTTAGCGAGCTTTGGGCCAATACTCCCAAACCAGTTGGTTTTAGGGCATTAGGTGTAGAGACACCCCAGCGGACTTAATTACTCAAGTTACCTAGGCCCAAAAACAAAAGACAATTTTAGCGTGAAAATCATGACGATTTAATGCGAACGGAGATATAACCGGTAGTTCAATTATTTTTTGGATAAAAGACGTTTTTAGTGGGTTAGGTGTGCAATCATTCCAATCAAGTTCCAGATGGGTTATTCTTCAGAATTAGTTCCAATTAAGGCATCAATAATATCCCTTCATATTCACCTCTCTTTAAAACTAGTCTTGATATTACTTATTTCAGAACAAACCTATTTGATCCTCAGAAAATAGTTTATCAAGTTAAAAGTTTTCAGACATAATAGACTTGTCATCTAATTTTCAAAACTCACGACACGTGTAGTGTGATGTAAAGACGTATATTAGCTATAGTTAACTTCAAAGGAGAGTTATCTTTCAGGTTTTCAAAATCTAAAAATAGGATTTAGTTGTTCCTATCTTATTAAACAAAACCGTCGAAATATTGAATCTAAGTTCTCCCACTAGCTAACTTGACGACAAAGTATTTATGTTTTTAGAAAATTTTCTGATTTTTATGGGTTTTTTAAATAAGTATGCAAATGCAGAATATACAAATGAATGCGAAGATAGAAAGCTTACCGAGCACACCCCCAAACTTAAACTTGACAGTGCCCTCACTGTCAGGCTACACCAAGAGGGTCAAAATTGTCGGCGCTCCTTAAAAGAAAATTATATACAAAAATAAAAGCAAACCAAAAAAAAATATACACAAAAAGGTTCCCCCCAAACTTAAGTAAAACAGTGTTTCCACTGTTAAGCGTTGAACTTCAGGATTAGGAGGGAAAGAGAACAGTATCAAGCTATACAAGGCCTTACACAGGCCAAAAGTGAGCACCAACCATTCAAAAATTCTATCTCTGTAATATGCGGGTTGGTGAAAGAAGATGAAGAGAAAAGAAATGGAGAATACGCGAGACCGTATGGAGATAGAAGCGGGATACGGTCTCGGTATATGAGAGGAAGAATGGTGAAAGGAAAAAAGAAATGGTGTACGAACTTGAGGGTGAAAATGGAGTGAATAAATTAGCAGAATATGAAATGACCGATGTGTAAAAAGCGATTGTGCTAATCTATCAACCCGTCGAGAGATTGGGTCAAATCCCTCAAGATTCGTCAGAAAACATAGGAACGCCGAACTCGGTAAACCAGACATAGTAAATGAAAGTGATACAGTTTCTTGCAAGGTCGGAACGATGGAAGGGACGAAGGGGAGTGATTTAGGGATAGTCTTATTCTCACCTAAGTAAACTGTCTCGAACTCGAAAGATTCCATCAATGGTTTGAATTGACTGTGAGCAACCGAGTTTGATGGTTCAACTAACTCATCTGAAAATTCGAAGGACTCAAACTCGGGCGGTGAGTCTTCAACATCGTTCAAAAAAATGAAACACTCGTAATCATTATCGGCTGTGAGAAGAGTGTCAGATTCAAGGAGGAACGCACTAGTGGCGTCAAATGTGCTGTGATTGAATAGAAATTTTTCAAACTCACAGTCCTCCTGCATGATATTTTGCGTGGTCGGAACGATGGAAAGGATGGAGGGTGATTTAGGAAGTATAACAGTTAAAGGTTCAGGAGGATGAATTAGAAAATCCGACACATCAAACAAAAATGGTTCATCCTCAATACTATCCTCAATACTATCCTCGTAATTCTCCTCAAAAATTATCTCATCCATGCAAATCTCATCAAAATCAAGACGCATATGAAGTTCGGGAGAAACATTTAATGACTCGAGATGATGAATTGGAGAGAAAATTTTAGTCAAATCTACGGGTTCATCATCCAAAATACTCCCTGCGTCAATATCCTCAATCAAGCGAAAATTAATATTCTCAGACTCCTCATCAAAAGCATGGATTTCAATCGATTCTGGTTCTAAGATGGAAGTGTAGAGGTCAAAGGGTTTAGTATTGGTTTCACTTAGAATGGACCCTTCACAATCTGGTAAATCAAACACTACAAAATCGCACAACTCATTAAACGTTCTATCTTTAATCGGTAAATCTTTTGGGACACTAGATAGACATTTAAAACTGGAGTTGTGTGATTCAATTTGCAATGGGCAGGTTTGATTAGGAAGGGTGTACAGTTCACTTTCACTACTCAAATTCTCATCATGTCCTACCGCCTCATCATACATTGTAAAATGTGGAGCTAGTTGAAAACTAGCTACCGGGTCACTAGGTTGTATGAGGGCGGCCATGGACGCATTCAAATCCATCATCTGTTGGCATGACGCTACCCTAAAGTCTTCCAACAACTGGTCTAGACTAGACATAGGTTGTGAAGGGGTTTCAGTAAAATATTCAAAGTTGTTTTGATACTGGAAACTCCTAAATGACAGTTCAGAAGCAATGTCCAAGGAAGGTGTACAAGTCGGGTAGGACTGATAGGAATTGAAAGGCTGGACAGGGGTAGGATCAACATACAAATAAGAAGGTGAATGGAATTGTTGATCCAAAGAATTTGTAGTGGTGAAAGGAGCGAAAGGTCGGTTACAGGATTGTTCAATATGTTCATCGATGGACAAAGGGCGAATTGCGAAAGGGGTATCAATATAAGAGAGTGGGGGAGGTTGAAAAGGTTGATACAAAGTGGATTGCGGAGTGCAAGTGTTTGTCCTAGACGCGTCTATGCGATCTTTCAATGAAATTTTTGGCATGGATGGATCGTTCGAAGTTCGATCAAAACAAGAACCGTAAGAAGTTATGTCTGGTTGTGGGTACCAAAATTCGGCAAGGGTTTTTCGAGATGGGGTACCCATGATATGAAGAGAGAAAGAAAGAAAGGAAGAGAAAAGGAGGGGAAAAGAATGTGGTTTTTTTTATAGTTTTTTTTTGTTAGTTATTAACAAAAGAATGAAATATACAAAAAAGAATCTGAACAAAATCAATCACGACACAAAAATACCACACACCTAATCGTTCTACGGTTCACCTAGGTCAACTAGACCTGCTCAAGAACTTGATTGTCGAAGTAAAACTGTGTCGAGAAACAAGCTCAAGATATACTGATCACGAGGCCAGGTAAGTGCAGAGATAAGGGGAGGTTTTCCGACGCTTTCGCGAAGGTCCTTAATTAAATAACCCTTTCTCTTTTGGCGGTTTCGCCGTTAACACTTTCCTAGACACCCCGTAAACAATATACCGTTAAGCGGTATTCTAAACACAGTTAACCTCTCCTAGTGAGCGCGAAGTCCTTAAGGCTTAAAGTCTAATTTCTTTTAAAATTTGTGTGGGTAAACGTTATGCTCAAGTTCGTGATTTGTGGGCCACGGAAAAGGTGATGAAATCCTTTACCGTATTTTGTGGGGTTCGCTTGCCCTTAAGTCCGTATTAATGTATGCAATGCGCAAATCAATGAAAAAATTTGTTCAAAATTTCAAACAATCTTTTTTTTTAAGTGCGGCACTGCAACAAATACGTGTTAGTCAATTTTATTTTTTTTGGCGTTTGCTAGTGTTCAGACCATAATATTGCATTTTCCATTCCCCTATTCTTATCCTTTTTATAAATAAACAGGTACTCTTGACGCACGTTTGTTGCATATTACAGGATACAGGTTTCTGGAGCAAATACAGTGAAAAAGACAAAAAACAACAGAAAAAAGGACTTTTGACCAACAATTAGACGGATCCTAGTCAAGCCTAGACGAAGAACAGTGCAAGATCCAAAATGTCAAAGTGAACGGTCAAAAGATACGAACAAGTTTTCACTGAAGATCTGGAGAAGACCCAGAAGCCAAATAGAGAAACGTTATGAAGAACAAAGAAGCCCTAACAACCAAGATGCGGCCCAGAAAAGATGGCGGCCCAAGACCACCAAAGGGCCGCGGATCCGCGGCCCAAGCCAACATTTGCCGCGGATCCGCGGCCGTCTAATGCCCGTGTCGGCGCAAACTTTCTGAGTTGGTGCGTCGGTGCGGGTGTTGGGATTTTTCGTGGGCAAATCTGTAATTGCGCATGTGCGAGAATCTGTAACCCTAGGTTTCCTATTTTCCTATAAATTGTAATTTTAGATCTGTAAAATGTTATGCCTCTTTTCAATCAATAAAATTCAGACTTTCTGGGAGTTATTTTCAGATCTGTTCTTCTTGTTTGGAGGGAGCCGTCAACCTAGTAAGGTAAATCATGTTTTTTCTTCTTTTAATTAAAATGTTTTCTCATCCTCTAATGAGCGAGTAATCTCCTCGCTTGTTAGGGTTAGCCTTAGGGAAAGGGTTGAGAGATAAGATCTCTCACCCCTTTCAATGCCACTTTCATCTAATGAATTAGAACTCTACGCATACGAGTACAACCGCTCCCTGCGGCATCCTACCCTTCGAGGTAACGATGAACCGTAGTATAAAGGGCCGGTTGCGCGCGTTTTCCGTGGGGGTTAGGGTAATTATCAACAAAGGAAGGATACAAATCTAGAGGAAGAAATATCTTCCCAAAAGATTTGGATCCATTTTATTAATAATTACATTAACATCTAATAGATCTAAAAAAAGAAGGCATTGAAAGCGGTGAGGAAAAACGTTAATCTCCAAAACTTCCCCTAAGCCTAACCCTAGCAAGACTCTTAATTAGATTAATTAGATCCAGTTTTTATAGATTTTTATAAACCAACCAAAACGACATTTTGAATCAACTCGTTAAAACACATAAAAGAAATTTACCCGTCTCTGTGGATCGACCCGTACTCACCGGCTAGCTGCGAAGCGACGCCGTTTCTGATTGCGGTAAATACATATTTTTGACACTAATCAAATGGCGCCGTTGCCGGGGATGGCGTAATTTTTCTTTTTGTGAATTTTCGGGTTGATATAAATCTTAAAAATTATAAAAATCTGAAAATATAAAAAAAATACAAAAATTATCAACTTTGATCTGTTTGAAGGGTGTATCTTTTGAATCTTGCAGGAACAGCAACGAATCGTGGATCTGGAATTTTACAGAGGGAAAAACAGAAAAGTACATATAAGAACAGAGAGGAACTGAAGGCACAGAACAGCAGAATTTTTTCCAGCGCCCGATCCCTCTGCTCCACCGCGTTTCCGCCGCAAAAGGGGGCCCCACACCGCGGAACCGCCGCGGGCTTGCCACATCAGCACATCAAAAGTGCAGGGTTTGCTTCCTCCTTCTTCCCTCTGTCAACTCCATATCTCTGTCTGTAAAAATTCTTCTGCAGGGTCCTTTGCGCTAAAATTCTTCTTCCCCATTCTAAATAACAGATTTCTGTAGGTTTCTTTGCGCCGCGCTTAAAAATCGATTGCAAGTGAAATTTTATTGTTTTGCATAATTTAACCGGACTCTAAGGGGCTAATTGACCAAACTCAGATTGGATGGGGATTTCATCACCCTTCCCAGGACCCCAGAAAACACCTAAAGCATTTTGCATCGACCACAATTAAATAAAAAAGACTAGACTCAGACCTAAGGACATCGATCTCAATAGGAAAAGGACTACTATAGGCATCGGCCGTTTATCCTAACCGACATTGCGGTGTCTAGGCCAGTGGTTATTAATTAGGCCCACTGTAGTGGTGGTTCCTTCCCACTTATCTGGCCGTATTTGTCCGTGAAGAGGCGGTTTGAGGTCCTATTTCTAGCACTAGTTAGGAGCTGTCTAACAGACCTAGGCGACCCTAGATCTAGGCCTGATTGTGCGTGTGTGGTTGACACATTTGTGTCACGAGTCCCTTTTCAAAAAAAAACCTTCTTTGCAAAACTCACACAAAAAAAAAATAAATAAATAAATAAATCTTTTCAAAAACTTGCAACTTGCCGCTAAAACCTTGCAACTCACTTCCCTCCATTTCCTTACCTCCACCTTCAAATTCTTCTTTCGAAGGTATGTCGGGATTCAACCCCAACGATACCTTACCGACGGGAATGATTCCACCTCCGCCAGGTGCGAATAACCCGAATCTTCCGCCTGTTGTAGCGCCCGCACGAGTTGCGCTCCAGGATCTCTTCTACCCCGTCCGCACTTCTTTACCTACATGTCTTTCACCCCCACCGGCGAATGGGGATAACTTTGAAATAAAACCACATTTCATCAATATGCTGCCAAAATTTCATGGTTTGGAATCTGAAGATGCATATATTTTTATTAATAAATTCCAAAACGTTTGTGCCATGATGAAAACTACCCAATTAAGTGATGACGCTATAAGGCTAAGGGTCATTCCTTTTACCTTATGTGACCTAGCCGAGAAGTGGCTATACAGCACCGCATCACATTCCATTAGAAATTGGGACGAGTTTGTGAGAGCTTTTCTGAAAAACTTCTATCCTCATCACAAAACTGCTAGAATCCGTAACGAGATAATACAATTTTCACAGCTTCCTTCCGAACCATTTTGGAAGTGTTTCGAGAGATTTAAAGACCTACGTGTTCAATGCCCTCATCATGGGATCGAAAATTGGCAACTTTGCCAGACATTATACGAGGGATTGAACGCGGCAATGAAGCAGTTGCTAGAAACAATATGTCAAGGTCATTTTCTCTCTAAGTCTAGCGACGAAGCGTGGCAGTTTCTTGAGGATCTTAGTGAGCAAACGATTCAGTGGGAAAGTACCAAGACCACATCATCTTCTTCTGTTGGTCAATCTAGGGCAGGCATACATCAAATAGATATGTCGATTGCTATGAAGGCCGAGATGGCCTCACTTATGAAAAAGCTAGAAGCCATTGAGACCAAAATCTCATCGTCTTCTCCTGCCCTTACTCTACCCACACGAACTGTTTGTGCTTGTTGTGCGAATCCATCGCATCTAACCGAAGAGTGTCCTTACAATGCACCTATTCAAGGACAGGATCAAGTCAATGCTGCATTTCAGTAACGACAAAGAAATGAACCGTACTCTTCGACGTACAATCCGGGGTGGAGGAGTCACCCGAATTTCGCTTGGAACCAAAATCAACAAGTCCAAGGAAATAATAATTTTCAAAGACCACCTCCTCCACAACAACAACAAGCACCTTTACAAACTCAAAACCAGCAACCTTTCCAACAACAACCTTATCAAACGAACAATTTGGTTCAACCTAATGATGATAAGGTTATCTCGCTCGAGAAGAGTCTAGAAGCATTTCTCAAGCAATCTACAGAATCCGCAGCAAGATTTGAAAGTTATGTTCAATCTTTAATGAATAAAAATGCCTCACACGATCAAAGTATCAAATCTATTGAGGCACAAATTGCACAATTAACTGCTGCGTTGAGCGAGAGAGAAAAGGGAAAGCTTCCATCTCAACCATTGCCAAATCCCGGTCACACACAAAACGCATATCACAATCACAATGTAAATGCGGTGACCATGTTGAGATCCGGAAGAGTGTTGCAAAATAATGTGGGAACTAGTGATGACATCCCCGCCGGTGGTTCTTCTTCTTCTTCCTCTCCATCGTCACCTTCCCCTTCTTCATTTTCTTCACTTTCTTCTTCACCTTTTTCTTTAGAGCCTATTCTCCACCCTTCATACGGCTCTACTTCTTCTAGCTCGAACGGACCCAATTCTCACAACATGAACACATCTATACCGGGATCCGTTCCTACTCCACATTCTACTCCACAGACATGTGACTCAACAAATTTTCAAAATGCACCATTTCCAAACAGGTTGAGTACCAATAAACCAACTGCACAAGTGGAGACGATTGTGGAGTTGTTTAAGCAGGTTAGCATAAATATACCTCTCTTGGTCCAACAAGTCCCTTCATACGCGAAAATCTTAAAGGGCTTGTGCACCTCGAAGAGAAAGGCATCTCAAGTACCCAAGAAAGTGCTAGTGGCTAGTGCAGTGAGCAATGCTATTAACCACCATCAAACCTTACCCCAAAAACGAAAGGACCCCGGCTGTCCTACTATTTCAATCACAATTGGGGATAAGAAAATTAATCGAGCACTTTTAGATCTTGGGTCTAGTGTTAACCTGATTCCTTACTCCGTGTACGAACAATTAGGGGTTGGAGAGTTGAAACCCACTCGTTGTACTCTCCAAATGGCTGATCAATCAATCACCCATCCAAGGGGTCAGCTAGAGGATGTGTTGATCAAAGTTGGGGAGTTCATATTCCCCGTTGATTTTATCGTTATGGATACACAACCTGTCACTAACCCAAGAAACCAAATTCCAGTGATTCTTGGTCGACCATTTTTGGCCACTTCCAATGCCGTAATAAATTGTCGCAATGGCTCCATGACTCTATCCTTCGGAAAGATGTCTAGTGAGTTCAATATTTATAAGATAGGAAGTCTGCCCCACGTACCAAAAACTAGTACACGAGAAGTTTGCTCTATTCACGAAATCACGCAGGAGGACTGCGAGCTTGAAAGATTCTTGTTTAATGAAAACAGTTTTGACGCCACTAGTGCGTCCCTCCTTGAGCCTACCACTGTTGACACAACCGATGTTGATTATGAATGTTTCACTTTTTTGGATGATGACAACTCACAGCTCGAATATGAGTCGTTTGAATTTTTGGATGAGTCAGTCGAGCCATCCGAATCGGTTGTTTGCAGTGATTTCGAACCTGTGTTGGAGTCCTTTGAGTTCGAGTTAGATTCCGCAATGATTCTTTCGCCTCCGAAACTCGAACTCACGCCCTTGCCGTCTCACCTTAGATATGCTTACATAGGTGAGAATGAGACCTTTCCCATTATCATATCGGCCTCTCTAGCCCTCGAGCAAGAGAACGCCCTCTTAATGGTCTTACAAGATAGGCAGCAAGTTTTCGATTGGACTATGGCGGACATCGAGGAGATAAGTTCCCTCATAATTGAATATCATACACAATTGATGGATGATGCCAAGTCACTAGAGGACCCACAGGAACATCTTGGGGGTATTGTGGTGAGTCAACCTCCTCCTTTAGAAGTTGAAATACCCCCATTTCTTTTAATAAGCTATGAGAATGCCAACACTCCACTGATTGCTGATCATTTACATTCTCGTTTCGATGCATCACCATCATCTGTATATTTACCTCCACACCTCCCATACCACTACTTCTATCTTTCCCAATTCTTTGTGGATCGTTACAACGTATTCTTCTACCAACCCATACTTTTTACTGATAAAATTTTCAACTGGTTGGTGTTGGTCTATGCAAAGTTTGGCAGTAATGTCTAACATAGTTTAAATGAAGTTTGGGGGAGGGCCTTTCTGTATATATTTTTGTTTTTCTCAATAAAAAAAATTATAAATAAATAAACAGGGAAGTGCCGATATTTTGACCCTCTTGGTTTAGCATGACAGTGAGGACACTGTCATGTTCAAGTTTGGGGGTATGCTCGGTACGTCTTCTTCCTTCGCATTCATTTATACATATTTTTGCATTTGCATATTTATTCGAAAACCCATAAAAATTGAAAAATTTCAAAAATTATAAAAATTAATGTATTCAATTTGATTAATTGACTTGAGTTTGGTAAATAGGTCAACTGGCTAGGAAAAACTAGATCTTAGACTTAGTGAATTAAAAACCCTAAAAATAACATTCCTTAAATTTTAACAGTAGAAAGTATATGCCTTGTAGTTTATTTAGAAATAGGCAAATTTTGGGTTCACTTCTTGTGCTAAGTCGAAACAAAGGAAGAGTATTGATGTTCTTATTAAAGTATAAGTTTGAAAAATAGTTCCTAGCTTAAGTCTAGATTCTGAAAATATATACCCTACAATTTGCACAATCACGCACCTTGAAACTTGGAATAGTAGAAGAGACCTTGAAATGCTCTTGTCTAAAGTCCTTAGTACAATAAAAGAAAAAAAAAGTGAATAAAGAAAAAAAAATGGACACTGGTTTTTGTGATTACTTAAGGCTGTAAAAATAGAAAAATCTTTAGTGAGGGTGCTTCATCACCTAGTGCCTTAGACCAACTGGTTTGGGAGTCACTGCTAAAGCCTTGGGTGTTGCAAAACTAGGAAGTACGCTTTAAAGTGCTAACGCATCTTGTAATCGGTTGTTGGTACCTCAAGAAGCATTAACGGTCGCATGAAGGATGTGTAAGCGAAATTCAATTAAAAGTTCGCTAATTAATAAGTGCTTTGGACAATGGACGAGAGTACGATTGCTTGATTTGAATTTCCAAGTGTAGGGGTGATATTTACACACACGTGGGGATATGTGATTGGAGTTTAGATAAGAGAGAGGAATGAAGAATAGAACTTGTATCTCTAGTAGAGTTGATAGAAATTCCTAAGTGGAGATGGAACCTTAGAAGGAAAACTTAAGAAATGCCGAAATCTAAGTAAGTCTATAGGATATATATAATCTTAAGTTAAATGATAAGGATGTGTGAAAAATGTGGGTGGATAATTTGCGAGTCAAAAGATAATAGAATTCCTTGTTAGAAAACCTAATTGGAGAACAAAAGTTAATGGGCCGAATTGATAGGATTTTGTGGGTGTAATCCGCTGAAAACCCTCAGGAGACAACACTCCTCCTACTAGGGACACCTAGAGGTTTAACGGCTTGTTGCACGTGCTCAGTGCAATCGCGTTTCCCTGCGAAAGTGTGGTTAGGATTTTAGTGAATAAAATAATAAGTTTGCTCGAGGACGAGCAAAAGGTAAGTTTGGGGGTATTTGTTCAGACCATAATATTGCATTTTCCATTCCCCTATTCTTATCCCTTTTATAAATAAACAGGTACTCTTGACACACGTTTGTTGCATATTACAGGATACAGGTTTCTAGAGCAAATACAGTGAAAAAGACACAAAACAACAGAAAAAGGGACTTTTGACCAACAATTAGACGGATCCTAGTCAAGCCTAGACGAAGAACAGTGCAAGATCCAAAATGTCAAAGTGAACGGTCAAAAGATACGAACAAGTTTCCACTGAAGATCTGGAGAAGACCCAGAAGCCAAACAGAGAAACGTTATGAAGAACAAAGAAGCCCTAACAACCAAGATGCGGCCAAGAAAAGATGGCGGCCCAAGACCACCAAAGGGCCGCGGATCCGCGGCCCAAGCCAACATTTGCCGCGGATCCGCGGCCGTCTAATGCCCGTGTCGACGCAAACTTTCTGAGTTGGTGCATCGGTGCGGGTGTTGGGATTTTTCGTGGGCAAATCTGTAATTGCGCATGTGCGAGAATCTGTAACCCTAGGTTTCCTATTTTCCTATAAATTGTAATTTTAGATCTGTAAAATGTTATGCCTCTTTTCAATCAATAAAATTCAGACTTTCTGGGAGTTATTTTCAGATCTGTTCTTCTTGTTTGGAGGGAGTCGTCAACCTAGTAAGGTAAATCATGTTTTTTCTTCTTTTAATTAAAATGTTTTCTCATCCCCTAATGAGCGAGTAATCTCCTCGCTTGTTAGGGTTAGCCTTAGGGAAGGGGTTGAGAGATGAGATCTCTCACCCCTTTCAATGCCACTTTCACCTAATGAATTAGAACTCCACGCATACGAGTACAACCGCTCCCTGCGGCATCCTACCCTTCGAGGTAACGATGAACCGTAGTATAAAGGGCCGGTTGCGCGCGTTTTCCGTGGGGGTTAGGGTAATTATCAACAAAGGAAGGATACAAATCTAGAGGAAGAAACATCTTCCCAAAAGATTTGGATCCACTTTATTAATAATTACATTAACATCTAATAGATCTAAAAAAAGAAGGCATTGAAAGCGGTGAGGAAAAACGTTAATCTCCAAAACTTCCCCTAAGCCTAACCCTAGCAAGACTCTTAATTAGATTAATTAGATCCAGTTTTTATAGATTTTTATAAACCAACCAAATTGACATTTTGAATCAACTCGTTAAAACACATAAAAGAAATTTACCCGTCTCTGTGGATCGACCCGTACTCACCGGCTGGCTGCGAAGCGACGCCATTTCTGATTGCGGTAAATACATATTTTTGACACTAATCAGCTAGCGAACTTGCAAAGAATCCTGCAAAGATATTAAATTGGAAGCATCGGATTTGAGAAGAAGGTGTTAGTAAAGTACGTACCATTAAGTTGTGGGTTAAGAAACCACCGTTGAATCAAATCCGGTAAGCTTGAAAGTTCGCTTGCACGGGTCAAACTACCCGGATCTTTGGCACTGTACTTCGTAACCACCTTAATTTTGAATGTGCACTTTGCTCCCCATGCCCGCTGTTCGCAAATCCGCAAAATCTGAAATGTCGGAAAAAAATGGATATTAGTGCGGAAAAACGATACGAATGCCTAAATACCTGCACATTAAAAATTATAAAAAAAACAAACAATACAAATAAGACAAAAATAGAACACTGGAGCTCAGAGGAGAAATTGGAGGCAAGAAGTGGTGAAAGGGCCGGCGTCGCCGGATTTGGTGATGATGTCGCCGGCCAACTTGATGAGGTAGGGCTCCAAATTTCAACAGTAGTCTCAGTGTTCCACTAATGCCACACCGGTATTGTTTATCTTTTTATGTTTAGTTACAGAGTGCAAGCAGGTATAAAATCCAGAAAACAAAATGGTTAGCTTGTGTTAATTTTTGTTTTGATTTTGGTTTTTGGTTTTGAAATTTTTATGCTGTTTTGAAAAATAGGGTTAGAGTATTAACAAGATTAACCCGAAATAACAAAAACAAAAACGTTACCGTCTCCTCGGCAACGGCGCCATTTGATCGCACGCCAAAAGCGTGTCGGATATTTAAAAGTTCTAAAGTTTAACCGCGATCAGGACGGTGTCGCTTTGCAGCTAGCCGCGATGAGCACGGGTCGATCCACAGGGAGACGGAGCGTTTTATGTTCTTGTTCTTACGAGTTAACAACATGGCGGATTTGTTCTTTATCTAACCTATGTGTTATATTCAAGTATAAGGCATGTTAGGAAACGATAGGATAGTGTAAGTTAATGGATTCTGTATTCAAGTACTTTGAGCCGAACTTAACCAATGAAGCTAGAACAATCGGCAACAATGTAGATTAGGGGACTTAAGCACGGTATTCATAGAATCCGGCTTATTGACCCTTATCCGTCCGTTCTTATCTCTTGCTTTTGCCTCCGGCCAAACCGAATGCAACCGGTCACGGTTAGGAATCATCTTTACCTTGGTAGGGTAGGGTGCCTAACGGAGCGCTTGCATAGGGTTTGGGTGGAGTTTCAAATGGAAAAGACGGGAAAAGGAAATGAAAAACAAAACGTTAACTTACAATATCTTTCTCTTTTCCTAACAACAATATTCACACCATTCACAAAACAAACCAAAACGAGATAACAAAAGAGAAGAACAAAGAAAAGAAAAGATTACAAGCAAGTAATTAAAGTGCATGGAATTTAAGTGCAAGAATTAAAAGAGCAAGAATAAAATGCAAGAAAGTAAAAGATTAGGAACCAAAGAACATATTGCAAGACATGGGTTCAATAACCCAAACTTAAACTTGCAAGCTCAATAAAGAGGTTGCAAGATCAAGAGAGGGCAAAGAACTCATGGTGAAGGAAGCACAAAAGAACACTTTATTAAACTTCAAGAATGATACAACCCCTTGAGATCAATAACCAACCCTTAAACTTTCAAGCTCAATGAAGAGGTTGAAGGATCAAGAGGAGGTTAAGAACTCAAGGGGACTAAGCTATTTACAAGAAAGGAGAATAGAAAACTTGGACAAAGAATGACAATCCAAGACTAAAGAATGATTAAAGAATGATCCTTGAACCTTTGCCCACTGCCTGCTATTTATAGGCAAAGAAGAAAAGAAAATAAACATCAAAATTAAGGCTACGTGGCAGCAAGGAAGGCACTGTGTGAAGATGGGGCCCACATGAGGAGGTGGGGCCGGCCAGGCCGGCCCAAGTGGTGATGTGGCCGGCCAAATCATGTTGGAATGGTCTCGAACTTGGTGTGTTGACTTGTTTGTTCCCTTACATCACTTTGGTGCAGTTTATTATCTCTGATTTGGCTTGATCTGCACCCAGATTTTGGAGGGAATTTCGAATTTCTAAATCAACACCAAATTTTTAGCATTAAATGCTCATAACTTCATTCCCACATGTGCCTAAATCATGGCTGCCCCCATTATGGTTTTGTTGATTTGTCCATTTGATTTTATTTTGCACTTATTATTGGAGGGAATTTTTGAATACAATTCAACACATGATCTTCAGCATTAAATGCTCATTACTCCATTCCCACATGTGGCTTAATTCATGGCTGCCCCATTATAGCCCATGCTGATTTGTTTAATTGGCTTTTATTTGATTTCAGTTTTGGAAGGAAAAAATCAACACATGATGTTTAGCCTTGAATGCATATAATATTTTTCCTTGAATGCATATTATATCATATCCACATGTGCCTAAAAGTCTTGTGTACACATTTGTTGTGTTGGACCATTTAGATAGAAAAATGTGTACACAAACTTGTTGCAAAAAGGGACTCCTGAAGTATCGGTCGGATTGCGGTTCTGGTTGCAGTGTCGACTTTCAATTGATATATCCGTGCTTTTAAATGTATTTCCAGTATTTTATCACGGATACCTGTAATCTGTATTACTGAGCAGACACTGGTTAATAGTACCGATAAATACAACAAATAGATAATGAATGGGCGGTATTAGAATGCAGTTTTCTGATATGAACACCACTCCTTTTCAAAACTGCTTGAGTTTCTTCAACGATATCAAGTTCATTACGTTAAAGGTTTTTCGCCAAAAACTAGCCGTAGCCCCCCGTCATTTCCTATAAGTAGTGCTTAGTATTCGTGTTGTGTATATTGGCATTGTCAAGGCGTAGTGGGCGATAGCTAAGTATTGCTTGTTTGTACCATAGATGTGATTAGTTAGGACAGTCGTACAGTCATGTTGGCATTGTCAAAGAATCATAAGGATGGGTATAATGCAATCAAGAAAATGACGGGTTGAACTTAACTAGGACCCTTTGATATGTTGGCATTGTCAAGATCACTAAGGTCCAAGGGGGAAAAAACATATCGGGGGTTTCAAATATAAGGGAAACTTGCCAGGCATGCGTATACCTTCTGGAGTGTGGTGACTTGAGTGGCTTCCATCAAGTTATCACACGATGATAGTTAGGTCCCGATTCTTACTGATGAGTAGGTATTACTCCTCGGAAGATTTTCACTTCACAATTAGCTAACCTATTAGGTGTCTAGAAAGTGTTAATGAGATTACGCCTCTTCGGAAATGAGGTTATTTAATTGGGTCCGTGCGAAAGCATGGGGGCCTCCCTTAGAGTACCAACACTGGCATTCCTGAATGGTTACCGAACTTGTAAGGTGTATATGATCTTGACTAATTATCCTTTTAGGGTTTGAAGGAGAATTCGAGAAAACGGTAGGAGATTGTTAGTGATTTGTATGCTCTAGAGGCCATTATTGTAAATTATAATGGATACTTGGACATATATAAGACATTCCTGCTCAACATGATAGTATGCTATCTGGTTACTCTTTGTCTTAACATGTACATTTGTTCAAGTTTTCTATTTCATTGATACATGTTGATAAAGCCCTTAGGATGTATGCTTGACTACAAGGAATATGATGTAGATCATACTGGTGGGGCCTGAGTAGTCTACAAGCACATCTTTGAAGTGTTCCTAATCGAGGGAGTATCGAGACAGGGTATCGATATTCCAATGTAGACTAGTGTGTACGTTTTTTGACTCTTTATAGGACGATGGTTGATCCCACAACCATTGGTGTGTGACACCAAAGATTGTTCACAGGTGCTTATTGGAGAATGAGTACACCGAACGGACTCGCCGAGAACTCCTAGATGGTACCATACCTATCATCAGATAGCAGTTCTCCAGTAACACTTGTACAGGTTAGTCTGTAGACCCAAGATCGTCATAGTGTCTTGTGTGGTTCCTACTGTACTTTGATTACGTCCCTACCACGACTCTACTGAGTCGTGCAAAAAAGTGGTAGTTAGGTACAATCCCGAATCACTTGGAGGCAATGAGCGATAAGAGGGGTTTCGTCTCTCGCGGTATTAGGAGTTGATATTATGCTATGCTCGATTGGATATAACCACAAGTCCTTGGCCAGGGCTTATGAGATTTACTGATAAGTGGTATCGGTGGTTTCTCAATTGTGTTGGATTTTGGTGCCCGCGCCGCAGAAGCCGCGGCCGAGGCGGAAGCGAAAACAAAAATTTACACGAGCACCGAACACCCGTGAAACCCAAGATACGGTCCAATAACCTAGACTAGCTAACTAAGAGTGCAAAGGTTGAGAAAATACAACCATTGTCGCGTGTCCACCCAATTGTGGAAGACCCCTCCAAGCTCGTAGCCGCTGGGATCACGCTTGAAAATCGACCATGCTCACCAAAGACGATCCATCCGAGGGAAACCGAAGGAGGCTCTAACTGATGATCCAGACTTGCTAGGTGTGGATGGTTAGTGATGTAGGAATATTTCACTAAATATTTCTCTCTAGAATCCATGCTCAAGTGAGAGCAGAAGAAGGAGAAGAGGAGAAGGAGGTGTGCATGAAGCACACTTCAAGAAAAATCATCAAAAACAAAATGAAAGAGAGAATGGATACATAAACTTGCAACCATGGTGCAATAGTGCACCAATAAATGCACATAATAAATGCAAGCCATTCCTCATCACCATGCTTCATTAAAACCCCACTTTCCACCTCATTTTCCTATTTGATTTTCTAAAAAGGAAAATCAAATATGAGGTGTCCTTCTTCTAGAAATATTACCGTATAAATACGGAATACTTCGCCTGGTATATGTATCGCTACATATATGCGTATCCGCATAAAAATACGAAAAATACCAAAGAGAGAAAATAAATAGTGAACAATAATACTAAAATATATGTATCAAAATACATATATAAATTATTAAATCAAAACCTGATTTAATAATCCGGCTTAATCCTGAGCCGGCTAGTATTATCAACCGCTCAATTAAAATCCGTGTATCACTTACATGTATTTAATCAAACCTCTGCACGTACTAACATACGACTCCTACATCTGTCGCCTGAACTGGGAAAACTCTCTTTGTTGGACTCTAAAGACTCGACAATACGCTGGCAGTGGGTTTAACCACAAGCACGTCAGCGGCACTAGCTGTACGTAACGGCTACCCGGGTACTTTTTGAAAGGGGGGTCGACAATCAAGTGCGTTTTTACCCTACTGAGCCTAAATGTGACAATCTCCGTACATTCTGGTCTCTTCGTCAAAGAGTATCGCATATCGAGTCTAGGAGGAAGATAACGTCAGATCCCTACTAACCCAATCAGTCGTGTCAGAGTCAAGCTCATCACCAACAGAGATACTATTGATCAACTATCAGTAAATCTCATCCACCGTGGCCATGGATTTCTGGTGATAACCAACTGAACACTGTGCGACATCGACTCCAAATACTAGGAGAGATGAATCCCTAACAGTCGACCACTGCCTCCATGAGGCTCGGGACTGTACCCAACTAAAACTTGTTTGCATGACTCCTTTGAGCCGTGGTAGGGTAGTAATCAAAGTATAGTGGAAACTCACACGAGACAAATGACGACTTCAGGTCAAAGGACTAACCTGTACTTATGCCACCTGAGAACTTCTATCTGACGATAGATATAATACCATCTAGAAGTTCTCGGCGAATCCGTCCAGTGTACTCACCTCCAGTGAGCACCTGTATACTATCTTAGGTGACACAACACCAATGGCTTGTGAGACCGGCCACCGCCCCTTGTCAGGGTATAGAAGCGTATACACTAGTCTACTCCGGAATATCGATGTCCAGTCTCGATACTCCCACGACTAGGGACATTTAAGGATGTTCTTATGGACAACCCAGCTCCCATATATATGATCGCCATCATAATACTGATTGTCAAGCAACTATCCTACAGGCTTCATCAACGATGAAGACAAACCAGATAGCATACTACCATCTCGAGTAAGACTGTTATACCTGTATAGGTCCTCCCTCAATTATCATAATCGCCTACTTGTGATCACAATAATTGCCTTGAGGGCACTATATCCAACATATTGGTTACAGGCCACACATCGGAATGACTTATCGAGTTATTGGGGTCTGAAAATTCCACCCCCCCAGACTCGATATGCAACATATCAGGTGAAGAGACTTGAATGTATGGTAAGTGTTGCTTATAGGCTCTGCGGGAGTTTGGACAAATTTACTTATTGATCTTCTATTCGTTTAATACTTGGATAGCCGTTACGTGCAGCTAGTATCGCTAACGTGCTTATAGGTGTTTGATGTGATCATTACCTACTGCCAGCGTATTGGCGAGTCTTTAGAGTCCCACATAGAGGTTTCCTAGCTCAAGCAAAACAAAATAGGGCATGTATGGAGATATATGCGGGAGCTCGATTAAATACGGATATATGATACCGTATTCTAATCTAGCATTTTATGATATTAGCCGCGTTATATTTGATATAACCGGATTATTAAATCAAGTGTTGATTTAATAATTTGATATATATATACATGCATACATACATATTAACTAATATTATGCTCACTTAATATTTTCTTCTCTTTATATATTTATATATATGATATAAATATATATTCATGTGTGACATGGTTGTTTATACACAATAGTTGTGTATATGAGAAATACATTGGATTGAAGATAAGAGATAATGACATCTTATTTGAATTTAGAAAAGAAAGAATGAATCATTAGTTGAGAACATGCTAGCAACCATGACTCATTCTCTTCTTTTCTTTATAATTCACATAAGTTTATCATTTTTAAGACTTATCTTCATTCCAAGCTCATTCTCATCACCATCTTCATCTTCTTCATCTCTTGAAATACTATTCATTCAAGAGAACAGAGAAAAGAAAGAATGTTTAGTGAGCTAAAACCCTATTTTATCAACCTAGACTATTCTAACAAATTAGTTTAGCTTGTTCACTTCACTAATACTTTGATTAGTGAAGTGTGTGTTTGAGTGTGAGTTGCTTCAAGGTGGATCATCTTCGACGAAAAAGATATCGAGAAAGCAAGTTCATTTCTTCAAGTGGAGCTCTAGAAGGAGTTCAAGGGACTACTACATAGAGCTTAAGAAGTGAAGGACTTGGCTACAAAGGTTGTAGCTCCTCTTCACTTAGATTAGAACTCTTGTTTGCTTTCTATTAAACTCTATTCTAGGTAGTAGACTTAGCCCTCTAGATTTTTTAAATTGCATATTTGATGTTGTTAAAATTCTAGTAGAGGTGCTAGGATTTATTTTCATGGTATCATAGCCAAACTAGAGGCTTAGGCGATATTTAAAAGAAGTTAAAGTGTTCAATCGACATTTTTTGGGGGTTTTTTTGCACCTTTCTGTCCAATTTTTCAAACTGCGATAATTTTCAAATTAAAAATTCTCAGAAAATCATGCAGGCTTTTCTATGGTGCCACAAGAAAACGGAGCTCCTAAAGCTCACAAGTGGCTTTTCTATGGTGCCACAAGAAAACAGAGCCAACCTAGGCTATGCCTTTGCCGCGGATCCGCTGTCTAGGCTATGCCTTTGCTGAGGATCCGCCGCCTACTTAAAACTTTAGAACTCCAATTTTCTTCTGTTGCTTTATTTTGAGAAATTGGATATTCTGAGTATTTTAGTTGAGGCTCAAATGGTTGCAGTCTCTGCTAATTGTTGTTGATTAGAAAGTCGATCGAATTGTTAATGTCATCTAAATGTTATGGTTGTTTGATACAATTTTTAGAATCCACATTAATTAGTTTTGAGAAAACTGGTGATATATAAATCTTACCTTGTAGCCTCACTTGATGGATTACCACGGAATTTAAATTTGGATCGAAACTCCGTCGTAATTTCGTAACATACGCGAAGACTCGCCGGAAGATACTAGTGGAATGCCACGCCCCATTTCCCTAACAAAGTTGGGAGAACCCTATGGCCAAGAGTAACCACTTGGGTGCTCGCAGCCATGGTGTCCAGCCCAAAGCCACTTCGTCGACGGCCTCAGGGGGTGCGGCCATCCCTTAACATTCCCAACGAGCTTTCAATTCTTTCACCGGGAATCTTGTTGAATTCCCCGGATTTATCTTTGAAATTGGTTTTCAATTCGAGACTTAAATGTAAGGTTTTTGTGGTTAAGCATGAAATTCGGACTATGTGATAATCCGGGTTTATGATGTCTACTGTTGCGGATTCTAATTGTTGTATTTTTCATTTCTTTTCTACGACCATTAGTGTAATATGTGGAGGTATCTCCAATCTCATTGTTATACCTAGACGACATTAGGGATACACATATTTACTTACGTTGATGACATATGATATTATTGTAAGTGCACGGCGGCGCCCCGGCCGTCAATCCGAGACCAAAATGCGGAAACGATGATTTACTTTAAACTTTATAACCGGCACCACCGCGCACAAAAATCCCGGATCGGGCCATTAAACTAATTCTAGCTAACTAAAGAACGGGTAGAGAGATATACCGAGCAATCCGTGTCCTTCGGTCTTCTCGTCGTCGTCCCGATCTCCCCGCGGAATCTCCGGTCTTCACCTCCTCGCCGGAAGGGCACCACATTGCCGGCTTCTTTTACGGGCTCGCACCTCTAGACCGAGGCAACTCGGGCACGAAGTTGGCAAGTCGACGTGCCCAAGGATTGCTGTAGGTTGACTGTAGAACTGTATGTCTCTTTGGGGTTGTGGAAGTTGCCTTTTGTGGAGGAATAAGATGATAGCATTTTTAAAGATGAAATTGGGGATTTTTGCAAGCACAAGAGAACCAAAAATCCCCACTCAAATATTAGGCAGCCCCTCCCTCTTGCTTGGCCGGCCAAAGTAGAGGAGAGAATGAGAGGAGAGAGTATGGATCAAAAAAAATGAGGGAGCCCACCTAATGCAAAAGAGAAAAAAGGGTCATAATGAAACATGATCACAAACTAAAGCCAACACTCATAAACCCATCATCAAAAGTCAAGCCATCATGAACTCAAGAAAGTCAAGGGAGGCAAAACCATCATGATCCAACAATATGCAAAGACCACCCTCCACAAATGCTAATTTGCATAAATGCAAATAAGCCCTCCTCCATCATTGTTCAGACAATGAAAGATACAAGGAAAAAATGGCCGAAACGGAAAGCAAACTGGCAACTTCATAAAACTGATCCCGTAATAAATTACAGGAAAACCCCGCTACTGTATATACATACCCGCATTTGTATTCCGACCGAATACAAATGCAATGAGACAAAATCTACATTGTACTATACAAGGATCCGGCTTAAACCAAAGCCCGCTAGTATTATCCGTCCGATCATGATCCGTGCAATACCGCACGTATTTGATCGAACCCTGCCATATCTCCATACGGCCTCTACAGCGTTTCGCCCGAAACTTGAGCAACTGTCTGTGGGGGACTCTAAAGATTCGTCAATACTTTGGCTGTGGATTTAACGACTAGCACGTCAGAGCTATTAGCCATACGTAACGGGCTACCAGGTATTGACCAAAAGGGACGTCGATGAGCGAACTCATCCTGACACCCTACTGAGCCTGGCAGTGACAATATCCGTACAGTCCGGTCCGTTCGTCTATGAGCATCGCATGGCGGGCCTAGGGGGTTGGTAAAATTCAGACCCCCAAAAGCGGTACAAGTCGTGTCAGAGTGTAGCCCAGAACACCCTGAGATACTACTGGAATACCTACCAGTAAATCTCCTATCTTGGCCAAGGACTTCGTGTAATGGCTCTCCTAGACACAGCGCGACCTCACCCCCAATACCGGGAGAGACGAACCCCTGCAGATCCGCTCACTGCCCCCATGTGGCTCGGAACTGTACCCAACTAAAACCTGTTTGCACGTCTCCTTTGAGCGTGGTAGGGTAGTAATCAAAGTACAGTGGAAACTCATACGAGACAAATGACGATCTGAGGTCGATGAACTAACCTGTACAAATGTCACCAGGGAACTACTATCTGACGTCAGGTATAAGACCAACTAGCATGTTCCCGGCGAGTCCTGTCCGGTGTACTCATAACCCAATGAGCACCTGTATACATCTTAGGTGAACCAACTGACACCAGTGGCTTGTGAGACCAGACACCGCCCCTTGTCGGGGTCTCGACTGTATACACTAGTCTACTCTGGAGTATCGATGCCCTGTCTCGAAACTCCCACGACTAGGGACCTTTTAAGGATGTGGTTATAGACTACCAGCTCCCACGTATATGATCGCCCTCATACTGCTGGCAGTCAAGCATGAATCCTAGGGGCTCTATCAACGTGTAATAGCGACCTGTCAGGTCACCTAAAGCAGTACACGATGATAAAGATAAACCAGATAGCATACTATCATCTTGAGTAAGACTGTCCTACTGGGACAGGTCCTCCCTCAATCATTGCAATCACGTGCCCGTGATCCAATAATTGACTCTGAGGGCACTATCTCCAACAATCTCCCACTTGCACTCAAGGCTAATTATTGCGATGTCGCATACTCACAGCCCGTGTGATACCGAACACCCAACTCCTCTACTAATCATTCTCACAAAACCAGTTTGCGAAACTATTGCGTTCGAGGAATAGCCTCAGTGAGTGGATCCGCTTTGATGTTTCTTTCTATGTCTCTCTATATCTCAAATTCGCGGAGAAAGCCATCTCCTGAAATGAGCAATACCTGTCTTAGAATATGTCTGGATATCTGATGGGACCTAGCTCATAAATGAACTCCAAATCCAAACTTCTTAGACTGTATCGTCAACTGAACTTAATCAGTATCCTGCGCCATGCCTCCCTCAGTATCCTCCTGGACCACCTGTCTAGATACTGCCCCTCGTCAGAAGGAAAACTATAACTCTGATAACCTCTCTGTCGTCCATGTCACCTTGGAAGCCTGGAGTGATAACTGTCTCCTAAAAGAGACTGTTGTTATCATATCCCTAGAACATCCACTTATGTTCTAAAACTGCTTCCGACTGTTTCTCCAGGATTAGATCAATATCTTATTGCGTCTACTGCAAAACAACATCTGGTGTGGTACTTGACATCTCATGATTGACTCAATTGCCTGAGCAAGTGATCTGCCAATCATGCACATCCCTCTCCCCTTTAGTCTGTAAGACACCTTTAGAGAGGGTGACTCCATCACCTGCAGGTACACCACTATGCCAGGAGTCGTCCATTCTAAAGCACCTCAAGAATGCTTTCTAAATACCCTGATTGGGAAACTACCCAAATCTAGATCTATAGATCTAGTAACCAGAATGTCTTGATATTATATCCAAGTTCCATGTGGAGAAACCATTGTGTGACAACTAAAGTATAACCGATCGTAGTGTAGAAATATCACTTCCTACTCTGTGTATGTCATCCAAATACCAGGACATCACACCCTACTACCTTCTTAACAGATCCATCCCCTATTCTGATGAAGTCAAAGCTATGACTGTCATATCAGAAATAGATGATCTATCTCCGCTACACCTGCTTTAGTCTATAAATAGACATAAGCCACTTGTCCACCAATGCTTCCGCTGCTCCCACTGACTACGACAACCCTCTGGCAGAGTCATATACACGTACACTTCCAAAGCTAGTTTAGAACGACGCTATACTCATCCTCCTGCCGGGTCTCGCAGCCTTGAACAACAGCAATGGCAAGTCTGGGTAAACAAGAACCTCCCTGCCACCGTCCTTGAGGCTACCGGAGTACCTCTCAGGTGCCTGAGGTTACCCACCATATCTACGGAGTGGCCAATGGAATATCAAACCAGATTGAATCTTTAGGTTCCTATCAAATTTTCAGTAATCGTTTGCGGTTCTGGAATCACTTCCAATTCTACCATACTCCCACTACTGTTTTCTGAAAAAATCCATTTTTATTAAAACTGTGGCGAGTCTAGAACAATATCACTATTGATCTATTAGATGGTAGAAAGTCAACCCTCGTCATAGCCTGGGTCAACCCACAAACAGCCATTACAGAAACGTGCCTTGAGTTATCCAGAGTCTGGTTTTAAGCATAAACCGGAAAACTCCCCGTACCTTAACATCGTTAAGATATGAACTGTTCTATATCCAATACAGAAACAGAGGCACTAATTTAATTGAACCAGATTCAAATCATGCAGCTGTCTCCAGTGCATGTCAACTAAATGGAAAGAGGCCGATCAGCGTTACTCAACTTAGGAATGCTTCCAATTATGAGTAACCTGAAAGAGAGGCAAGTTCTCTTAATCATTACTATCAACTGAATACCCTACACAAGTATCTACATCTTCGATCGCCTTGAAGAATTCCGATACTTGCAACACCTGGTTCTCTACTTTATTCATATACCTATAACTTCTCAAAACTCAGACCTTGTGTTTCTACGAAACACTTATCTAAGAACTAGAAAAGTCATAAGTAAACCGAATATAGTACGAGGACCAACCCCTCTGTCCTCATGGACGCTGGACAACATACAATACTCTGTATAAGTCTCTTGAGTCTAATAACTCATTCCCTGTATGTCGTAGGTTGAAAACTGTACTCATGGCTAAGAAGAATTACACCGCTGTTTCATACTCCTTACCTAATCATCCACTGATATAGGTAAATGTCATGGACATAATTTCAAAAAGGTATATCTCACTCTATAAAAATAGACGTACAGATATATCAATTTGAAATTGGTGCATAACAACAGATATTCAAAACCAAATATTTGCCGTCCGACAAACAACCCAGGCGATTTCCTCAAATATCACCAATTACAGCGAATTCCGATATAATAAGGATGATCACCTAATTCCCAATACCTTACTCCTACTCATCATCTGTAATACCATACAGATGTGAGAATAATACTTGGTAAATACATACCCTGGAGCAAGAGTCTAATTAGGAAATCAGTTTTCTTTTAACAGTACACAGTGAAACTGAAACATTGAAATGTTTCGTAGGGGTATCCGGGTATTCCTAGTAATGCCTCTTCCATTATCAGATTCACATCTGTAACCGTATATTTTTTTGCCACCTCTCCAAATCCCTTTATATGTCTTTAGTCATTACCTTCCGCACACCCCTTTGGGCCAAATGGTTTTCTTCATTCCCTACCGTTCGGCACCAGCCTATGGTTTGGAAGAAGACTATCCAATAAGTATAATGGGTGTACTGTCCTAATCCTAGGAGCACTCGCAATGCGAGAGAAGGTGAAGATAAAAGACACCTGAATAAACCTTATTCCTATTTCTCCTGAACCAGAATCCATCCCCGAACTGGAACAAGTTCCTTTCGAGTTCGTATATAACCATACGATGGAGTATCCAATAAACTGTGGATCTTCGTAGTAATACTGAGTGTTCTAGAGAAATACAAAGGTGATTTAGGATTGGCGAAGAAATACTTGGTTTGGTCGTGAATAGCAGTCGCAATTTACTTTGCCCTCTTACTAATCCCTTTATATGTCTTTACATAATACCTTCTGTACACCATCGTTAGGCTAATTGGTTTTCTTCATTGCCTACCGGTCGGCACCAGCCTAAGGTTTGGAAGAAGACTATCCAACTTGCGTAATAGGTGTACTATCTTCTAAACCAAGGAGTACTCGCAACCTGAGAGAAGGTAAAAGGAAAAGACAACTGAATAATCCTATTCGTTTTCTCCAGAACCGGAAACCATCCTCGAATAAATGCCTTCGAGTTCGTATATAACCATACGATGGTTTTGTCCAATGGAAGTGGACGTTCGTAGTAATACGGGGTGTCCTGGAGAAAAGGGTAAAAGTAGGAGTGGCAATGAGGTATGCAACTCTGATAATCCAAAAGTCAGTCTTATAAGAAGGTTCAGTCAACTTGGTCACTGAGTCATAGTCTAGGGTCGGGTCATGGTCGCTGCCAAAGAGAGAGAGAAAAGAAACACTCAGCGTGCACTCTAACCTAGATCAGAATGGTTACCAATTTATCTAATCTGGAAACCTCTCACTGTACCGTCAAATTCTCCTCCAAACCTGAAAGAAGAATTAGTCGGGATCACCCGAGGAGTAAACCAACTCATCAGTGGGAATCGGGATCCAACTATCATCACATGATAACGTGACGGAATCCACTCACGTTATCACACTCCAGAAGGTATGCGCATATCTGGCAAGTTTCAGTTTCTTTAGAAACTCCCGATGTGATTTTTGCCCCATGCTCTTATGACCTTGACTAAGGCCAACAAATCATAAGTCACATGTCAAGTTCTACCCGTCATTGTCCAGGTTAATTTGAACCCACCCGTACAAGCCCTTGACTAGGGCCAACAAGGCTATAAGACTGTCCCAAACCAACGCATCTATCTATACTGCATATGAATATCCAACAGCTACCAATCACTGTGCCTTGACTATGGCCAACAAACACAGCTTGAATACTATTGACTATCCATATGAAACGACGGAAGGCTACGAATGGTTTCTGGCGAAAACCTTTAACATAATGAACTTGATATCGTTGAAGGAACCGGATAGCTTTTAAAAATATAGTAATGAAAACCTTTGCTAAAGAGGTCACTCCCGGTGAAGGGATCTCGGCTCTTTCCCCGTAGAATGAGGTGCAGGATATTCCAACTGAATACCACGATGCAAAGCAAAAGTAATCGGCTATAGTGAATTTATTGCCCTGACGCAAACTTCTGTCCAAGGGGTCACTCCCGGTGAAGGGATCTCGGCCCTTGCCTTGTCGACTGAGGTGCTGGATATTCATAATTGAATACCACTGTGCAAAACAAAAGAGAACGCCCTTGCAATAACAGCTTTTTGAAAAATTGTTCCAACAACATCAGAATAGGTTTGTTTAGCTTGCATTGATCCGAATCAACGCAGTCCCATCAATTGATCACACCAATAAAGAACGAAAATAATGACGTACGTATATGCCATCCGCATTCGCCACTGGGTCCCGTCATTACCAGTTAGGTTAGTTAACTAACGACAGAGCGGGGACTGGACTACCGCGGATGCAAAACATATACAACATCTACTAGTATATATATCAATATATAATATTTCGCTCAAGGCGTGATAAAATGCAACATCACAGAAATGTAATAAGCATCACAGAACAATACAGATATCTGGGATCCCCAGGTTTCACAGAGCCGCTACTGAAACCCGACGTTCCCCTGGTCGTGTGGATAGCCTGTGCAATGAAATCCTAGACCCCTATGGGCGCGGCAAGTTACCCGCCAAAACCTGAAGCGAGGCAGCCCCCTTCAGCAACATGAATGGACCACCCAGCACTTCACGGAATCCGGTAACTTGGGCACCCCTCCTGGGTCAACCTGTACCCCCTACGAGTGCAGCGAATAGCCTGCCAATTCTAGAGTGAAGCCCCCTCCGTCTCAACGCCATGAGATGCGGGCTTGTTGCCCTCTAGAACCCGGCTATCCGTGCACCCCCCTTTGGGGTAATCCTAGTACAGAAAGTAAAATATACATACAACGGGTACATCGACCTCACCCCGGTCGTGCCCCAAAAAAATAATATACAAACAGGCAGTGACGGCAATCCACATGTCGGACGCTCGCCCCGCAATATCAAATGTACATAATACAACAAAAACTATACTAGCATTGCATCCAGGTTATCCCCCACAACCAATCCGCAACATCACAGCACAACACAGAACATCAACGTGAATGTCACGTTCGCAAATCCTTCTAACCGGGCTATAGCAGTTAGACAGGATTTACCGATCAAGTGACATTCACAGTCGCAGATATAATGTAAATACTGTGAACTAATGTGTTTAAAATTTTCGATCGATCAAATTTACTTAAGTGGGCCCCCAAGCACTACTGTAGCACTTATAGAAATTCTGGGCCCAAAAAGAATATTCCAAAAACCCTGTTTTCAAGTCAGAAGACTACTGTGCAAATTTGGTGCAGAGAGGAGTCAAGGTGGCGGCGGAACCGTGGCCCAAACAGAGGTTTGGCCGCAGTTCCGCGGTGGTATAATGGGTTCATGCGACCAAATTTTACCAGAGTTCTCCTACTTGCCTGCACATGTTTCTGCAACAACCTGAAAAAATTTTAGAACCAAAAAAATTTCGACAGAAACTGATGCTTTTGAAAACGCGGTTTTTGGAATTTTGTTCGATCGAAAGTGTAAACACATTAGACCAAGCTAGACTAGGTTAATGGCGTGGCTCTGATACCAGTGTAAGTGCACGGCGGCGCCCCGGCCATCAATCCGAGACCAAAATGCGGAAACGATGATTTACTTTAAACTTTATAACCGGCACCACCGCGCACAAAAATCCCAGATCGGGCCATTAAAGTAATTCTAGCTAACTAAAGAATGGGTAGAGAGATATACCGAGCGATCCGTGTATTTCGGTCTTCTCGTCGTCGTCCCGATCTCCCCGCGGAATCTCCGGTCTTCACCTCCTCGCCGGAAGGGCACCACATCGCAGGCTTCTTTTATGGGCTCCCACCTCTAGACCGAGGCAACTCGGGGACGAAGTTGGCGAGTGGACGTACCCAAGAATTGTTGTAGGTTGACTGTAGAACTGTATGTCTCTTTGGGGTTGTGGAAGTTGCCTTTTGTGGAGGAATAAGATGATAGCATTTTTAAAGATGAAATTGGGGATTTTTGCAGGCACAAGAGAACCAAAAATCCCCACTCAAATATTGGGCAGCCCCTCCCTCTTGCTTGGCCGGCCAAAGTAGAGGAGAGAATGAGAGGAGAGAGTATGGATCAAAAAATGAGAGAGCCCACCTAATGCAAGAGAGAGAAAAGGGTCATAATGAAACATGATCACAAACTAAAGCCAACACTCATAAACCCATCATCAAAAGTCAAGCCATCATGAACTCAAGAAAGTCAAGGGAGGCAAAACCATCATGATCCAACAATATGCAAAGACCACCCTCCACAAATGCTAATTTGCATAAATGCAAATAAGCCCTCCTCCACCATTGTTCAGCCAATGAAAGATACAAGGAAAAAATGGCCGAAACGGAAAGCAAACTGGCAACTTCATAAAACTGATCCCGTAATAAATTACAGGAAAACCCTGCTACTGTATATACATACCCGCATTTGTATTCCGACCGAATACAAATGCAATGAGACAAAATCTACATTGTACTATACTAGGATCCGGCTTAAACCAAAGCCCGCTAGTATTATCCGTCCGATCATGATCCATGCAATACCGCACGTATCTGATCGAACCCTGCCATATCTCCATACGGCCTCTACAGCGTTTCGCCCGAAACTTGAGCAACTGTCTGTGGGGGACTCTAAAGACTCGTCAATACTTTGGCTGTGGTTTAACCACTAGCACGTCAGAAGTATTAGCCATACGTAACGGGCTACCAGGTATTGACCAAAAGGGACGTCGATGAGCGAACTCATCCTGACACCCTACTGAGCCTGTCAGTGACAATATCCGTACAGTCCGGTCCGTTCGTCTATGAGCATCGCATGGCGGGCCTAGGGGGTTGTAAAAGTCAGACCCCCAAAAGCGGTACAAGTCGTGTCGGAGTGTATCCCAGAACACCCTGAGATACTACTGGAATACCTACCAGTAAATCTCCTGCCTTGGCCAAGGACTTCATGTAATGGCTCTCCTAGACACAGCGCGACCTCACCCCCAATACCGGGAGAGACGAACCCCTGCAGATCCGCTCACTGCCCCCATGTGGCTCGGGACTGTACCCAACTAAAACCTGTTTGCACGTCTCCTTTGAGCGTGGTAGGGTAGTAATCAAAGTACAGTGGGAACTCATACGAGACAAATGACGATCTGAGGTCGATGAACTAACCTGTACACATGTCACCAGGGAACTACTATCTGACGTCAGGTATAAGACCAACTAGCATGTTCCCGGCGAGTTCTGTCCGGTGTACTCATAACCCAATGAGCACCTGTATACATCTTAGGTGAACCAACTGACACCAGTGGCTTGTGAGACCGGCCACCGCCCCTCGTCGGGGTCTCGACTGTATACACTAGTCTACTCTGGAGTATCGATGCTTTGTCTCGAAACTCCCACGACTAGGGACCTTTTAAGGATGTGCTTATAGACTACCAGCTCCCACGTATATGATCGCCCTCATACTGTTGGCAGTCAAGCATGAATCCTAGGGGCTCTATCAACGTGTAATAGCGACCTGTCAGGCCACCTAAAGCAGTACACGATGATAAAGATATACCAGATAGCATACTATCATCTTGAGTAAGACTGTCCTACTGGGACAGGTCCTCCCTCAATCATTGCAATCACGTGCCTGTGATCCAATAATTGACTCTGAGGGCACTATCTCCAACAATTATTTTGTTGTTGTATTGATATGATATATTGGATCGTCGTGAGAGAATAGCCAGGGGTTTATGTGAGATGAGAGTTTTTCATTTTCATTCATGTAAATTCTTGTATGTAATATTCTTTTATTGGGGCACATCCGGGAGTGAGGATGTAGTCACCTTGATATATATTATTTACTTTTCCGCATTAGGATAGACCCAAAGCGAAGGGCTCAAATAACCGGGCTTTAGAGTCCAGTGGGTGGCCATCTCGAGGAATCGAGACCGGTTACCTAACTCTAGAATTCGTAGGCTTGCTTTCCGCTCTCGTAGGGGTCTAGGGGTGTGGGCTTGGCTATTCATCACGACCGTGGAAACCGTGTTTTCGTTAATGACTTAATCTAAAACATGGAACTGCTAGTATATCCTATATTTCATATATCTGATTCTGTTGTGCTGTGATGTGATGTGATCATATAAATGCATGAGACAAATGCTACTTATATATATGATATATTAGTAGACACTATATATGTTTTACATCTGTGCTAGTCCTGACCCCGCCCTGCCGTAAGTTAAGTGACCTTACGGTGAAGACCCAGGTTGCTGTGGCGAATCCGGATGGCATATATGTGTGTTTTGTTTTCATTTCTTCTGCGGTGTTTAGGAAACTTAAATGATGGGACTTCATTAACAAGATTAATGAAAAGAAAAGAAACCTAAAAGATGTTGTAGAACCATATTTTTTTAAAAGGTAGCTCTAGTTTTTGCTTTACATAGTGATATTCAATTATGAATATACAGCACCTCATTCGATGAGGAAAGAGCCTAGATCCCTTCATAGGGAATGATCTCTTTAGCAAAAACTAGCATATACTACAACCTACTCGGTTTGTTTTGAAAACTACTCGATTTTTAAAGAGGGGCTTAAACCACTCCATTTCAAATCACTGGGTTCTACAACGATATCAAGTTCATTATGTTGAAAGTTTTCGTCAAAACCAGCTGTATCCCTCCGTCATTTCAGATAGGCAGTGTTTAATATTTGTGCTGTGTTTGTTGACCTATGTTAAGGCACAGTGTACGGTAGCTGGGTAATACTTATCTGCAGCATATATATGCGATCGGTAGGGACAAACACACAGCCTTGTTGACCTCTATCAAGGGTTTGTGTAGGTGGGTTCTAATCGATCACGAAATGACGGGTAGAACTTGACTGGCGGCCTATGGTTTGTTGACCTCCGTCAAGGTCATAGGTCGTTAGGAGTAAAAACCATTATCGGGAATTTTAAGTGTTGAAATTTGCAATGAGATTGCATACCTTCTATGTGATAGTTGGATCTCGATACCCACTGTGAGTAAGAGTTACTCCTGAGAGAGTTTTCCACTTTACAATTAGCTAATCCAGTAGTTGTCTAGAAACGTGTTAACGGAGTTATGCCTCTACGGAAACAAGATTATTTAATTAGTTCTGTGCGAAAGCACGAGATTACTCCCCCGGAGTACCAACACTGGCCTGGCTGACCAATTAGCAAATTTGTAGGGTGTAATTATTCCCTGCTAATTTTTCCTTTTAGGGTTTGAATGAAGATTTGATAAAAATAGTAGGAGCCATCCTGATTAGATAAGATAATAACCATTCTAATTTTGCAAGAGCGCACGCTAAAGTGTTTCTTCTCTCCCTCTCCAGGTAGCGACCATGTCACGTCTTAATCAAGATAATAATATGAATGTATTGACCGAACTCGCTTTCTATACTGGGCTGGAGAATGTTGGTTCCACTCTAGCTTATGACAATAGTCATAAGTATGGGTAAGGGAAAAGGGAATGCAAGGATTTCCACGCAACCCTAATGAAGAAGGAGCATTCTGATGCATTTTCTTCGGGTGTGTTAATTATTGAGAACTGTTTCTCAGTCTGCTCTACGTCCTGAGTATTAGATACCAGATCAGGATCCCACATTTGTAATATGTTGCAAGGGTTAAAGAGAAGTAGAGCACCGGGAAAAGATGATATGTCACTCGAAGTAGGGAATGGAGCAATTGTTGCTGCCGAATCTGTCGGCGAATATCACCTTGTATTGCCCACTGGCAATACATTAATTTTGAACGACTGTTAGTTCGTACCGTCTATGATGTGAAATATAATATCCGTTTTTTATTAGATAAAGATGGATATTATTTTGCATTAGAGAAAAATGTTATGAACATTTTCCTAAATTAAGTGTTGATTGAGTTTGGTACATTGTGTAATGGTTTATATGTTTTAAATCAAAATACAGTTCTTAACATATAGAACACACACAAGAGGAAAAGTTCAGAAATGAACGAAGTCTTCTTGTAGCATTGTAGACTTGTTCATATCAATGCGATCAGACTAGCTAAGTTGCATAAAGATGGATATTTGAATTCATTCGAATTTACTTCTTATGAAACTTGTCAATCTTGACTCAAAGGAAAGATGACCAAAACTCCGTTTATAGGATACGAAGTAAGAGCTACTGAACTCTTAGGACTGATACATAGTTGTTAGGAATATATATGCCCTAAAGGCCATTATTGTATATTATAGTAGATGCTTAGATATATATATAGGACTTTCTTGCTCGACATGATAGTATATTATCTGGTTGCTTTTTATCTTAACATGTACACTTGTTTTAGTTTACTATCTCATTGATACATGTTGATAAAGCCCTTAGGATGTTGGCTTGACTACAAGGACTATGATGCAGATCATACTAGTATGGCTTGTGTAGTCCATAAGCACATCCCTAATAGTTCCTAGTCGAAGGAGTATCGAGACAGGGCATTGATATTCCAGAGTAGACTAGTGTGTACATTTCTTGACCCTGTATGGGGCGATGGTTGATCCCACAACTATTGGTATTCGAGATCAAAGATTGTACATAGGTGCTGATTGTAGGGATTTTACGTGCGTGTTTTAAATTTAAGAATACCGCAATCAATAACGGTGTTGCTTGGTAGCAAGTCGGTTGAGTACGGGTCGGTCCATAGGGAAATCGTGTTATCTCTTTAAGTTCTTACGAGTTAAGTCCTATTTTTGGTAGGTTTTGATTTAAAAATCTAAGATTGAAATTAATTTGATTTAAAGTCTTGCTAGGGTTAGGATTAGGTTAGTTTGGAAAAAGAATTCTACTCAATGCTTTCTTTGCCCTAGTTAAGAATATATGTGTTAGGGTAATAGTCAACAAAGGGGATTAGCACGACTAGGAAGAAACGTAGTTCCTTCCTTTTGGTCCTTGTCCGTCCTTTTTTAACTCTTAGCCCTAACCTCTATGTAAATCAACCACATCCGGTCTAACTAGGAAATCACTGCTATCTCGTAGAATAGGGTGCCGTGGTGAGCGGTGTGTGTTTGATTCAAATAGAGTCCTAATTAAAATATTATATGGGCAAGAAAGGAGTGAGAGATTTCCATCTCTCAAACCTATCCAATCCTAACCCTAACAAGCGAGGAATTACTCACTCATTAGGGTGTTAACAATGGAATTCATTTTTATGTTTTATTTTAAAAACTATCTAAGTTGCAAATAATAAAAGACAAAATAAAATAGCAGATTTTAAAAGAACAGATAAAAATGCAAGAATTAAATTCAGATAAAAAATCTTACTTTATTGATGCACTCTTGACGATTACAAAGGAATTAAAATTTTAGACTAGAAAATAAAAAGAGGCATGCCAAATTAGGCTGTAGTCTTTCCTATTTATAGATAGGAGAAACCCTAGGTTTTACATCTGATCCACATTTGAAATTACAGAACTACCTTAAGAAAGCTAGGTCAAAGCACCGACACGTGCATTGCACAGCAGCGGAACCGGGGCAGAATGCCATGTTTGGCCGTGGATCCGCGGCCGTATTGAGGGGTCTTGAGTTCAGTCTTTTAGGGATGCTTCATGTTTATTTTTCCTTCTGTTTTCTTTACTTGGTTCCTCAGAATCTTTTCTACTTTCTTCCAGATTTCCAACAGTGCAGAATTATGTGGACTTTTACCGTAAGCTTTGCGTTGAAGTCTTGAATCTTGTGCTTCCCTTGTGCTTTGTGCATTGAACTGTTTACTGATCTTCATTTGTTCCTTGAACTGTTATGCAGCATCATACGGATTCATCTTTTGCTGGTCGTAGTCTCACTTTTGTAACGTCTTTTCATGAATTTCACTGTATTGTTCTGAGAACCGGTAACCTGCAACTATTTAGCAGACATGGATCAAAAGCACCTATTTATTTGTAATATGATTAAGAATGGGTGATATAATAATACAAAATTCTGATATGAACAAATACCCCCAAACTTATCTTTTGCTCGTCCCGAGCAAAGCCAATTTATTCTCAACAAAATCCTAGCCTCACTTTCGCAGGGAATCGCTATTGCACTGAGCTCGTGCAACAAGCCGTTAAACCCCTAGATATCCTTAGTAGGAGGAGTGTTGTCTCCTGAGGGTTTTCAGCGGATACTACCCACAAAATCCGATCAATTTGGCCTGTTGACTTTCATTCTTCAATTAGGTATTCTAGCAAGAAATTCTATTATTTTTAACTTAGAAATCATCAACCCGTATTTTTCACGCTTTCTTTTCATTTAACTTAAAAACATATACATTTTGCAAGTTTATAAAGCTTTCAGCATCTCCTAAGTTGTCCTTCTAAGGTGCAATCTTAACTCGGGAATTTTTATCATCTCTACTGAAGATATAAGCCCTATCTTTTGTTCCTATCTCTTATCCAAATTCCAATTATATACCCCTACGTGTGTGTAATTATCATCCCTACACTTGGAAATTCAATTCAAGCTATCATACTCTTGTCCATCTTCCAAAATACTTTTAGTTGGTGAATTTTAGATGAAATTGCTCACACATCCTTCATGCGACCGATAATACTTCTTGAGGTACTAAACGACCGATTACAAAATGTGTTTGCGCATTTAGGCGTAACTGCTCGTCTTGCAATACCTAAGGCTTACTAGTGACTCCCAAACCAGTTGGTCTAAGGCACTAGGTGATAAAGCACCCTCGCTATATTTTTTATTTATGCTACCTTAAGTAATTACAAAACCAGTGTTCATTTTTTTTTCTTTGTTCACCACTTATACTTTTATTTTATTTTCCTTCATACTAAGGATTTTAGATAAGAGAATTTCAAGCTATCCTCTAATATCCCAAGTTTCAAGATGTGTGTGTAAGTGCGTATAGTAAGGTATATATTTTCAGAATTTGGACTTAAGGTTCAGAATTATTTTTCAGACTTATACTTCAAAATAGAGCTTTCAATACTCTTCCCTTATTTCAATTTAGCCCAAGAACTGAACTCAAAATTTGCCTATTTCTAAATAAACTACAAAGACGTATATTTTCTACAGTTAAACTTTAAGAAAGGTTATTTTTAGGATTTTTAATTTACTAAGTTTAGGATCTAGTTTTTCCAAACTAGTCAACCGTCATGTTGAACTTGAGTCAAATATGGCCATTTTTTTTAAAATTTTTTGATATTTATGGGTTTTAAAATAAGTATGCAAATGCAAAAATATACACATGAATACGAAGGAAGAAAGCTTACAGAGCACACCCCCAAACTTAAACTTGACAGTGCCCTCACTGTCAGGCTACACCAAGAGGGTCAAAATTGCCGGTACTCCCCTGTTTGTTTATTTAAATTTTTTTTTATTAACAGAAAAAGAAAACAAAATATATATACACAAAAATGTTCCCCCCAAAACTTAAGTGAAACAATGTTTCCACTGTTGCCATCTGTTAAATCTCAGAAACTTGTAAACTTGGGAGAAAAAATTTATTAACGGGGACATGAAATATGATTGTGAAAATCTCCCCCAAACTTATTTTTGGCTCACTACTTTGAGTTAGAAAAAATTATTTTCAAGAGCCAAATTATACCCCCTCCCCCAAACTTGAGTTAAACAATGTTAAGCTTTTAAAGAGGGGGTTCAAAGTTATTGGTCAATGCCAAGCTTTGCAAAGACCAAAAGTCAACACCAACCATTTGAAGAATTTATCAATGTAACGTATAGGTTGGTGGAAGAACATGTTATCTAGAGCCAAGAAGAAGTGGGGAAGAGATAAGTGGTGGTATGGAAAGGGTTTGCGGGAACGTGAATGTGAGGAGATAAGTGGTGATGATAAATAAAAACGAGAATGTGAATGATCAGAAATGAGTGGAATATTGGCATTCTCGTATTTTATAAGAAGAAAGAGTGGTGGTTCAACTTCTATAGGTGGAGGTTGATTAATCACAAAATCCATGTTGTTTAGGAATGCAAGTTCGTCAGCAAAAAGTTCTTCAAAAATCTCATCGATGTAATTGAACATTTTGCTGTCAGTAAGTTTTGTGCCAGAATTTCTCATACTTGATTTGTCAAAAATTATGGAGGTAGAAGACTCGAAAAACTCATCTACCTCATTTTCAAAAGTATCCAAATCAAGTTAGCTTTCTGGAATGATCAAACTTGAATTATCGGATTGTGATTCATCAACACTTACTGAAATTATAGGAAGAATAGAAGAGGAACCTGAGAAAGTGGGAGAAAGAAGTTGAATACGAACTTGAGGATGGAGATGGAGTGTATAAATTAGCACAATTTGTAATGACCGATGTGTAAAAAGCGATTGTGCTAATCTATCAACCCACGGAGAAATGAGATCAAATCCCTCAAGATTCGTGAGAAAACATGGGTACGTCGAACTTGGTAAACCAGACATAAAAAATGAAAGTGATACGGTTTCTTACACGGTCGGAACGATGGAAAGGATGAAGGGGAGTGATTTAGGAAGGGTAACAGTTAAAGGTTCAGGAGGGTGTACACAGTCAGTGGAAGAGACAGGATGAATCAGAAAATCCGACTCATCAAGCAAAACTGGTTCATCCTCAATACTATCCTCAAAATTTCCTTCAAAAGTTATCTCATCCATGCATTTATCATCAAAATCCATACGCATATGAAGTTCGGGAAAAATAGTTAATGACTCGGGATGATGAATTGGAGAGAGAAACTCATCCAAATCTGTGGGTTCATCATCCGAAATATTCTCAGCGTCGATATCCTCAATCAAGTGAAAATCAATTTTTTCAGACACCTCATCAAAAGCATGGATATTAATCAATTCAGGTTCTAGAGTGGAGGTGTAGAGGTCAAAAGGATTGGTGATGGTTTCACTCGAAAGGGACCCTTCACAATCAGGTAAATCAAACACTACAAAGTCGCACAACTCATTAAACGTTCTATTTTCAACTGGTGAATCATTTGGGACACTTGATAGACATTCAAAACTGGAGTTGTGAGATTCAATTGGGGATGGGTGGGTTTTATTTGGAAGGGTGCACAGCTCACTCTCTCCACTCAAATTCTCAATCCGTCCAACCGCCTCATCATACATTGGAAAATTTGGAGCTAGTTGGAAACTAGCTACCGGGTCACTAGGTTGTATAAGAGTGGCCATGGACGCATTTAAATCCCTCATCTGTTGGCATGAAGCTATCATAAAGTCTTCCAACGACTGTTCCAGACTAGACATGGGTTATGACGGGGTTTCAGTAAAAGATTCAAATGTTTGGATACGTGAAACTCCCAAATGGCTGTGTAGAAACAATGTCTAAGCAAGGTGCAAAAGTCGGGTAGGACTGGTAGGAATTGAATGGTTGGACAGGAGTAGGATCAATATTTGGATAAGAAGGTGAATGGAATTGTTGATCCAAAGAATTCGCAGTGGTGAAAGGAGTGCAAGATCGTTTACGAGATTGTTCAATATGTTCAGCAATAAACATGGGTTTCGGAGTTACATCAGGACTCGAAAAAGGAGTATCAATGTAAGAAGGTGGTGAAGGTTGAAATGGTTGATAAAAGGTGGATTGCGGAGTCCAACTGGATGCCCTAGACGCGTCTATTCGATCTTTCAAAGAAATTTTGGGTATGGAGGGGTCGTTCGAAATTCGACCAAAACAAGAAGCGTAGGAAGTAATGTCTGGTTGAGGGCACCAAAGTTCGGTAAGAGTTTTGCGAGGTGGGGTACCATGATGTGATGAGAGAAAGGAGAAGAAAAAGAATGTGATTTTATTTTTTTATTTTTTTTATATTTTTTTTTTTAAAATTGTTTGTTTTTAGAGTTTTGAAATTTTTGAAATTGTTTTTTTTTAAGAAAGAGTTTTGCAAAAATTTGTACGGAACTACGGCACAATTTCAAACAATCACAATTTAAGCATGCACAATCAAGCCTAGAGCTAGGGTCTCCTAAGTCAACTAGACTGCTCCTAACTGTTCCAAAGCGACAAGTTGTGAGATATCCCTCAAATCGCCTCTTCACCGCCAATTATGGCCAGGTAAGCACAAATGAAAAAAGGAGGGTTCCGCTCACGAATCACCGTGAAACGGGCCTTTTAAAGTTACCTTTCCCACTTGTCTAGCCTAGGCACCATAAAATCAGGTTTAGATAAACGACTGATTGCCCACAACCTTCCACTGTCCTAATGAGTGCGACGGTCCTTAATTGGCTGAGTCTAGATATTTTTTAATTAACTCAAGGGTGATGCATATGCTTTTTAGTGATTTCTGGGGTCTTAGGAAGGGTAAAGAAATTCCCCATCCAATCTTGATTAATATTATAGCCCCTTAGATTCAGTTTTAAATATGCAAAGCAATTAACACACAAAATCTAAAACACTTGCCAAAAATTTTTCTTTTTATTTACGGCGCAAAGAATCCTGCACAAAATGATTTATTGGAGGGGGAGAAAGATTCTGTGCAAAGAATACCTGCAGGAAATATTTTCAGTGGAGCTCAGGGGGTTACAGAGAAGACAAGAAAAACTCACAGAGGAATTTGGTTCGCTGATGTAAGCAATTGACCGTGGATCCGCGGTCAAACGCCTCTTCCCACCGCGGTTCCGCGGTGTAATGGTTGGTTCAGATCCCAAAAAAATTTGTTTTGTGCTGTTTTGATTCTCCTCTGTCTGTTCAGATTTTCTGTTTCTGGATTTGTTCACCGAGCTTGCTCCAGATCTGAATCAGTCCGTCCTTTCTTTTCCTACACAAGTCGCACTAAACCAATCAAAAGATAACAAGATGATTTTTTTTTATGTTTTTTAATTTTTTCAATTTTTATAATTTTATTAATTAACCCGAAATTTCAAAAAGAAATAACTACCGTTTCCCCGGCAACGGAGCCATTTGATTGTAGGGATTTTGCGTGCGTGTTTTAAATTTAAGAATACCGCAATCAATAACGGTGTCGCTTGGTAGCTAGCCGGTTGAGTACGGGTCGGTCCACAGGGAAATCGTGTTATCTCTTTAAGTTCTTACGAGTTAACTCCTATTTTTGGTAGGTTTTGATTTAAAAATCTAAGATTGAAATTAATTTGATTTAAAGTCTTGCTAAGGTTAGAATTAGGTTAGTTTGGAAAAAGAATTCTACTCAATGCTTTCTTTGCCCTAGTTAAGAATATAGGTGTTAGGGTAATAGTCAACAAAGGGGATTAGCACGACTAGGAAGAAACGTAGTTCCTTCCTTTTGGTCATTGTCCGTCCTTTCTTAACTCTTTAGCCCTAACCTCTATGTAAATCAACCACATCCGGTCTAACTAAGGAATCACTGCTATCTCGTAGGATAGGGTGCCGTAGTGAGCGGTGTGTTTGATTCAAATAGAGTCCTAATTAAAATATTATATGGGCAAGAAAAGAGTGAGAGATTTCCATCTCTCAAACCTACCCAGTCCTAACCCTAACAAGTGAGGAATTACTCACTCATTAAGGCATTAACAATGGAATTCATTTTTATGTTTTATTTTAAAAACTATCTAAGTTGCAAATAATAAAAGACAAAATAAAATAGCAGATATTAAAAGAACAGATAAAAATGCAAGAATTAAATTCAGATAAAAAGTCTTACTTTATCGATGCACTCTTGACGATTACAAAGGAATTAAAATTTTAGACTAGAAAATAAAAAGAGGCATGCCAAATTAGGCTGTAGACTTTCCTATTTATAGATAGGAGAAACCCGAGGTTTTACATCTGATCCACATTTGAAATTACAAAACTACCCTAAGAAAGCCGGGTCAAAGCACCGACACGTGCACCGACACGTACACTGCACGGCCGTGGAACCGCGGCAGAATGCCATGTTTGGCCGCGGATCCACGGCCGTATTGAGGGGTCTTGAGTTCAGTCTTTCAGGGATGCTTCATGTTGCTTTTTCCTTCTATTTTCTTCACTTGGTTTCTCAGAATCTTTTCTACTTTCTTCCAGATTTCCAACAGTGCAGAATTAAGTGGACTTTTACCGTAAGCTTTGCATTGAAGTCTTGAATCTTGTGCTGACCTTGTGCTTTTTGCATTGAACTGTTTACTGATCTTCATTTGTTCCTTGAGCTGTTAGGCGGCATCATACGGATTCATCTTTTGTTGGTCGTAGTCTCACTTTTGTAATGTCTTTTCATGAATTTCACTGTATCTGCAACTATTTAGCAGACATGGATCAAAAGCACCTATTAATTTGTAGTATGATTAAGAATGGGTGATATAATAATGCAAAATTCTTATATGAACATGTGCTCATTGGAAAATGAGTACACCGAACAGGACTCGCCGAGAACTCCTAGATAGTACCATACATATCGTCAGATAGCAGTTCTCTGGTGACACTTGTACAGGTTAGTCTATAGACCCGAGATCGTCATAGAGACTTGTGTGGTTCCCACTGTTGTTTGATTTTCACCCTACCACGGCTCTACTGAGTCATGCAAAGAGGTGGTTTTTGGGTACAATCTCGAGTCATATGGAGGCAGTGAGCGATAGGAGGGGTTTCGTCTCTCCCGGTATTAGGAGTTGATGTTGTACTATGCACGATTGGCTATAACAGCAAGTCTCTGGCCAGGGCTGATGAGATTTACTGATAAGTTTTATCAGTAGTTTCTCGATTGGTTATAAGCCACACATTGGCATGACTTATCGAGTTATTGGGGTCTGACGATTCCACCCCCAGACTCGATATGCGACATATCAAACGAAGAGACCGGACTGTACAAAAAGTGTTGCATATTAGGCTCTACGAGAGTTTGGACAGGTTTGCTTGTTAATCTTTTATTTGTTCAATACCTGGGTAGCCGTTACGTCTAGCTAGTACCGCTGACGGCTTGTGGGTATCTGATATGATCATTACCTACTGCTAGCGTATTGACGAGTATTTAGAATCTCACATAGAGGTTTCTTAGATTAAGCGAAACGAAGTATGGCACGTATGGAGATATGTGCGGGAGCTTGATTAAATACGAGTATATGATATTGTATTCTAATCTAACGTTTTTTATATTAGCCGGGTTATATATGATATAACCGGATTATTGAGTCAAGTATTGATTTAATAATTTGATTATATATATATATATATTAACTAATATAATGCTCACTTTAATTCTTTTCTTCTCATTATATATTTGATATATAAACAAATTTGTATCATGGTTGATGATACATGGAACATGGCTATATGAGAATCAAATTGAAGAAAAAGGTAAGAAGAAAATGATTTACTTATATGAATAAATAACAAAAGGAAAGAAATGAGTCATGTCTTCTAAAACGTTCTCCATGATGCTACGAACCATGACTCATTGTTTCTTTTGTTTTATTCATTCAAATTTATCATTTCTTTAGCTCATCTTATCCTCAAGGTTCATTCTCTCAAGTCAAGGTTCATCTTCTTCATCTCCTCTCTAGTTTTTTTAGTTTGAGAAAAAGAAAAGAAAGATTTTTAGTGAGCAAAATCCCTACTTCATCAACCTACACTACTCTAGAAAATTGGTATAGGTTGTTCTCTTCACTAATTCTTAGATTAGTGAAGTGTGGGCTTGAGTGTGAGAAACTTCGAGGTGGATCATCTTCGACAACGAAGGTTTCGAGCAAGCTCGTTACTTTCTCCAAGTGGAGCCCTAGAAGGAGTTCAAGGGACTACTACAAGGAGCTATTGAAGTGAAGGACTAGACTACAAAGGTTGTAGCCTCTCTTCACTTAGTTTAGAACTTCTTTTTGCTAACTTCAAAACCCTAAATCTCTAGTATGATCTTGTTTAAGTAAACTTAGCCCTCTAAAATTTAAAAATTGCATACTTGATGTTCATAGAACCCTAGTGGAGGTGCTAAGACATACTTTCAATAATGATGTATGCAGTCCTATGTCTACACATGCTAGGAGTGGATTCTCGTACTTTATTACATTCACAGGCGATCTCTCTAGATTCGAACATATGTTCTTATTGAAACAAAAATCTAAAGCTTTTGAGAAATTTAAGAATATAAGAGCGAAGTATAGAACAAAACCGGTAAAAGTATCAAAATCCTTCGATCAGATCAAGAAGGAGAATACTTAAGCACAGAATTCTGAGATTATCTAAAAGAGAATGGGATTCTCTCTCAGCTTACTCCTTCGTATACACCACAGCACAACGGTGTATCAGAGCGAAGAAATCACACCCTAATAGATATGGTGCGCTCTATAATGAGTAGTGCTAAGTTATCTCTTTCATTCTGGGGATTTGCACTTGAAACAGCTGCTTATATATTGAATAGAGTTCCTACCAAGTCTGCGCCTACCAATCCATATGAGATATGGGAGGGGAAGAAACCATGTCTTGATTTCATTAAGATATGGGGTTGTCTGGCTTATGTTAAAAAGCAAAATCCGGACAAACTCGAGACAAAGTCGGTTTTATGCAAGTTTGTTGGATATCCCAAGCATTCGCAAGGGCATATCTTCTACCATACCGAGGAACAGAAGGTGTTTTTCACTCAGCACGCTATTTTTTTAGAAAAGGAATTTCTTTTAAATGAAACTAGTGGGAGCACGATAGAGCTGGAAGAAGTTACAGAAGTACAGACTGCAGCTGAGGATTTGGTAGAACCGGAAGATTCAATAGTCCCCGATGAATCTCAGCCACTCCGTAGATCTAGTAGGGTTTCTCACCCACCTGAGAGATACTACGGTTTTCTCATAGACGGTGGAAACAAGGATTGCATCAAGAAAGATGATGACCCGTCTAGTTTCGAGCAGCCCATCACAAGTAGGGACTCTGTGAAATGGCTGGATGCTATGCGATCTGAGATGGAATCCATGTACACCAACAAAGTATGGACTTTGGAAGTTGCTCCAGAAAGGGTAAAACCTATTGGGAGAAAATGGATCTTCAAAAAGAAAATCGGTGTAGATCGAAAAGTTAAAATCATCAAAACTAGACTTGTAGCAAAAGGTTTTCGTCAATGACCAGGTGTCGACTATGATGAGACCTTTTCTCCAGTGGCTATTCTTAAGTTCATCCGGATCCTACTTGCCATTGCTGCCTACCATGACTATGAAATCTGGCAGATGGATGTCAAGACCACTTTTCTAAATGGAGATTTAGAAGAGAGTGTGTATATGATAAAGCCAGAGGGTTTCGTAGACAATGGGAGCAACAGAAAGGTGTGTAAGCTGCTTAAATCAATTTATGGATTAAAACAGGTATCGCGGAGCTGGAATATCTGTTTTAATGTAGCATTCAAAGAGTTTGACTTCATCAGAAACGTAGATGAACCCTCTATATATAAAAAGGTAGTAGAGAGTAAGGTCGTTTTCCTCGTATTGTACATGGATGACATATTGTTGATAGGAAATGATGTTCATATGTTGCACTCAGTCAAACTCTTCCTATCATAAAAGTTCTCCATGAAAGACCTGAGTGATGCCTCCTACATCCTGGGGATAAAGATCTATAGGGATAGATCTAAAAGGATGTTGGGATTGTCCTAATCCAGGTACATAAACACCATACTAAAGAGGTTTAATATGGAAGATTCTGTTAGTTATATGTATGCCCTAGAGGCCATTACTATACATAGGATGTATATTGTAGTGGATGCTTGGACATATATAAGGAGGACTTTCTTGCTCGACATGATAGTATGCTATCTGGTTGATCTTTACTTTAACATGTACACTGATTGTCTCTCTGTTACATGTTGGTAAAGCCCTTAGGATGTGTACTTGACTACCTGGACTATGATACGGATCATACTAGTGGGGACATGGTGGTCCATAAGTACATCCTTCAAAGTCCCTAGTCGTGGGTGTATCGAGATGGGGCATCGATATACCAGAGTAGACTAGCGTATACCTTCTCGACCCATACAGATGGGCGATGGATGATCCCATATCCATTGGTGTTTGACATCAGAGATGATATACGGGTGCTCAGTAGAGACTGGGTACACTGGACGGACTCGCCGAGAACTCCCAGATGGTATTATACCTTACGTCAGATGGCAGTTCTCTGGTGACACTGGTACAGAGCAGTCTGTTGACCCGAGATCGTCATAGAGTCTTATGTGGTTCCTACTGTGCTTTGATTTCCATCTTACCACGTCCAAGAAGGCATGCAAAACGGTGGTTTTTGGGTACAGTCCCGAGTCACATGGAGGCAATGAGCGATAGGAGGGGATTCGTCTCTCCCGGTATAGGGGGTTGATGTTGCGCTGTGCTCGATTGGCTATAACCGGAAATCCCTGGCCAGGGTTGCTGAGATTTACTGGTAAGTGTTACCAGTAGTTTCTCGAACTGTTATAGACCTCATATCGACACGACTTATCGAGCTATTGGGGTCTGACGTTTACCACCCCTAGGCGAGATATGCGACATATCAGACGATCACACCGGACTGTACGGTAAGTGTTACTGGTTGGATTCACAGGAGTGTGAGCGGGCTTGCTCGTCGATCTTCTGATCGCTCAATACCCGGGTGGCCGTTACGTTTAGCAGACCGCTTGCGGCTTGTGGGTGTTTGATATGATCATCACCTGCTGCCGGCGTATTGACGAGTCTTTAGAGTCCTACACAGAGGTTTCCTGGCTCAAGCGAAACGAAATAGGAGCGCATATGAGATATGTGCGGGACCGAGATTAATGCGTGTATGTGATACCGTATTTCATTCTCGCGATGAATGTATCTAATGGTTGTATGCGATATAACCTAGTTATCGAATCAAGGATTGATTCGATAAGTCGATACATTGGATATTAGTCGGTTATATGCGATATGACCGGATCGTTAAATCAAGTGTTGATTTAATGATTTAATGCATAATTATATATTTGATATATTACTTTGCATTAACTAGTATTGGTTCACTTTAAATGGATTTTCTCACTTGTATTGTGCAAGTTGTATATGTGATATACTTTTGTGCACATGATTGTATCATGTTTGATGATACATGTTTACTTGGGTTTGTGTAAAGATTAAACCATGGTTATATGAATGGTTAGGGTTTTGTTTTCTTATTCATTTATTTATTTATTTATTCTTTTTGGAAAATAAATGGCATAAAGAGAAAAATGGTGGCTTTCTTTGTTTGCATCTTGAAGCTTCATGAAGCTTTGACTAAGTGACCATTTTGTCTCATGCTTAACCCTAACCACTCCATCTAACCTTAGTTAAATCTCTACACTAAACCATGATTTGTATATGATAAGAATTGATTTTTCTTTTCTATTATTATTATTCTTATCATATCATAATTCATCTTCTTCTTCTTCTTCAAGAAGAAAGAGCTTGCCTCCATCAATGGCAACTTGATGAAATGAGTAAGAAATCCAATTCTAAAGTGAACGCACTTCCTATTTCTTCATCCTCTACCACTTGCCAAGTAGTATAGGGTGTTTTCTTCACAAGTTTCATGACTTGGTGAAGTGGGAGCTTGATCTTGTGATGCCTCGACGTAGATCATCTTCGGCATCGTAGTCGATGACCTAGCCCGCCCATTTCTCCGATGAAGCCGACGCTAGAGCCCGGGATTCGATTTGGACAGCGAGGAGACTTCATTGCGGAGCTATGGAGGTGGAGGACCGGATCTACAAAGGTTGTATTTCCGTTCTTGTAGTTAAGTTGTTAACTAGTTTCTTTTGTCGCCTAAAATTCTAGTTAACGATCCGTATTAGAGTTTCTCGGCACTTGTAATTTTTGAAATTGGCATGGTTGATGCCTTGTGAGACCTCATTAGTGTGCCTAGGAACCCTAAATTGGTATCAGAGCCTAGCTAGAGCCTTAGGCGATGTGTAGACGACGTTTGAAATCCGAACGAACATCGAAACCCTAATGCAATTTGCTCTCTGGACATTTTTCAAAAACTGGGTTTTTTCCAAATTAAAAATATGCAGAAAAATCAGCAGGGAATCTTAAGAATTACTGTGCAACACGTGTCCATGATTCCTCCAAAGTGCGGCGGAACCGCGGCAGAAGCCTGGCTTCTGCGGCGGTTCCGCGGCCATATGATGACGTCACCCACACAATTTTGCACAGTAACTTCCTTTATTCGGTGCTGACTTCTCTGGGTATTTTTAAATATCACTCAAGAGTTGAGTTTTTTGGGGTGTTTTGGGAGTTCGATGATTCGATCGGATTATCAGATTTTGTTTATGTGGCTTCCGGATAATTTTTGAATATGTTAAAAAGTTCGACCGGATATAAATACCCAACTTTTCCCCTGCCGGAAAATTTCCAAGTGTTGGATTTTTCCAAGGTTTAACGACGTTCTAAGTAGTGCAAGTAACGCGATGGTCCCTCTAGAAGACAACAAACCTTAACTCGATTATGTGACCGTCTTGAACTGCCCTTTGAACCTTAGGGTTTGGGGCAGTACGGCGTGCCACATGTGAGGCGTTGGCTTGACCCTTCTACGGCTGGACCGTTGGTACTGAGGCACGAAGTGAATGTCTTTGAACTTATTTCATGTGTTGAGCTGTTTCGGGAAAACCTGGGTGTTCGATTGTTCGATCGGAAAGTTTAACATTTTCTATCTTATCCGGAATGTGATACAATAATTGGAATTCACAAGAAGTTATGAGATAACTGAATGAATGTTATAAACATAGCAGTTTAGTCTCACTTGATCGGTTGCCACGGAATTTTGATGTGATCAAAAGTCCGTCGCAATCACGTAGCGTACGCGGATACTCGCCGGGTAAACTTAATAGACAGCCTCGCTCCATAGCCCCAACCAAGTGACTGTAGAAGAACCCCGTCGCCGAAAGCATCCGTTCGGGTGCTCGCGGCAGCGGTGTTCCGCCTTGGTGCACTTCGTCGACGGTATCGGGGGTGCAGCCGTCTATTGAAGTTTGCGACGAGCATTCGATCAGAATGTCGGGAATCTTGTTGAATTGCCCGACTTGATATTGAAAAGTGTTTTCGATAATGAGACTAAAATGCGGGGTTTATAATTGTTAGGAATGCGATGTCTAAGGAATTCATTTGATTAGGCATGCGATGTCTATGTAGGTTGCGGATTCCAACTGTTGTAGTTTTACACTTTCTTTTCTGTGACCGTAAGTGTAATATGTGATATCGCCGGTTTCGTTGCTATATGCCAACGACAATTGGGATGCGCATATTTACTTACGTTGATGACATGTGATGTTATGTGTTGCTGGATATGTTATATTGGATCGTCGTGTTTGAATAGCCGGGGGTTTTTATGTGAGATGAGTGTTTTTCATTTTCATTCATGTAAAAACTTGTATGTAATATTCTTTTATTGGGGCACTTCCAGGTTGCGGAAGATGTCACCCTTTGTATATTATTTACTTTTCCGTACTAGGATAGACCCAAGGAGGAGGGCACAAGTAACCGGGTTCTGGAGTCCAGTGGGAGACCAACTCGAGGAGTCGAGTCCGGGTCTCCTAACCCTAGAATTGGTAGGGTTACTTGCCGCTCTCGTAGGGGTCTAGGGGTGTGGGTTTGGCTATTCATCACGACCGTGGAATCCGTGTTTTATACTGGCTCGTATTGAAAACACGGACGTCCTAGTATATCCAATATTTCATATGTTTCTTCTGCTGTGATATCTGTGATGTGATCATGTGATGTTCTGTGATAGATATTGTATATAGTATATATGATATATTAGATAGACGTTACTTATGTTTTACACTCGCGCTAGCCCTGTCCCGCTCTGCCGTTAGTTACCTAACCTAACGGTGCACGAGGGGACATCGAGGCGAATGCGGATGGCATAAGTGTACGTCGTATTTATCTGTGATGTTTAGGTACTTAAATGATGGGACTTCATTAATGTGATTAATGAAATAAAAGAAACCTAAGATGTTGTAGAATCGAATTTCAAAATAAAAAGGGTAGCTACAGTTCTTGCTTTGCACAGCGGTATATGTGATATATCCTGCACCTTATTCGATGAGGAAAGGACCGAGATCCCTTCACCGGGAGTGACTCCTTTAGCAATAACTGGCAGATGCTACACATTCGGTTTGTCTTTTGATAGCTTCTGTAGTTTCTGCTTTGCATAGTGATATATATGATATATCCTGCACCTCATTCGACGAGGAAAGGACCGACGATCCCTTCACCGGGAGTGACTCCTTTAGCAAAACTAGAAAAGCCTCAAAAGCACTCCATTTTAAAATCATTCGATCCTACAACGATATCAAGTTCATTACGCAATAGGTTTTCAGAAAAACCTGTCGTAGCCCTCCGTCATTTCAGATAAGTGCTAGTTAGTATTCGTGCTACGTTTGTTGGCCTGCGTCAAGGCGTAGTGTGCGGTAGCTAACTAGTATTTATCTGCTTATGCATATGATGCAGATTGGATTAGGGTAGTCGTGCGACTTTGTTGGCCTGCGTCAAGGGTCGTGCGGGTGGGTTTAATTCAATCAGGAAATGACGGGTTGAACTTGACTAGCGTACTATGGTTTGTTGGCCTGCGTCAAGGTCATAGGACGCTAGGGGCAAAATTATCGGGAATTTCAAGTGTTGAAATTTGCAATGAGATTGCATACCTTCTATGAGATAGTTGGATCCCGATACCCGCTGCGAGTAAGAGTTACTCCTGGGAGAGTTTTACACATTACAATTAGCCGATCAAGTAGGTGTCTAGAAAGGTGTTAACGAGGTTACGCCTCTGGGAAAACGAGGTTTACATTAATTAGGTTCGTGCGAAAGCACGGGGGACCTCCCTCAAAGTACCGACACTGGCCTGGCTGAAAGATTGGCGAACTTATAGTGTGTAATTAATCCCGGCTAGTCTTTCCTTTTAGGGTTTGAAGGAAGATTTGATAAAAAGCAGTGGGAGCCATCCTGATTAGATAAAATAATAACCAATCTATTCTTGCAAGAGCGCACGCTGAGTGTTTTCTTCTCTCTCCCTCCAGGTAGCAACCATATCACGCCTTAATCAAGATAATAATATGGATGTATTGACCGAACCCGCTTGTTATACTGAGCTGGCGAACGTTGGTCCCGCTCCAACTTATAATTGTTATAAGACAGAGCAGGAAATAGGGGAATACCAGAATTCCTTTGCCGCCCAAACGAAGGAAGTGCATATGATGCATCTTCTTCGGGTGTGTTCATTACAAAGAACTGTTTCTCAGTATCCTCCGCGTCCTGGGTATGTGATACCAGATCAGGATCCCAGATATGTAATCTGTTACATAGGGCTACAGCTAGGTAGAGAACTGAGAACGGGTGATAAGTTTCATGAGGCAGAAAATGGGGCAAGTGTTGCAGCCAAGTCTGTTGGTCACTGTCACCCTGTATTCCAAATACATTGATTCTGAACGAATGTTATTAGATACCGAACCTGATATACAAAATCATATCTATCTCTTTATTAGTAAAGAAATGATAAAATTTTGTATTGATGGATAATGTTTTGAACATTTCCTATATCAAAAGTTGATCGGATCAGGCACGTTATCTAAAAGCATTGATGTTCTAAATCAAACTACAGTTCTTAGTTTACGGAATACACACAAGAGGAAGAGTTCAGAAATGAACGAATTTTTCTTGAGGCATTGTAGACTAGGTCATATCAATGTGACCCGGCTAGCTGAAGTTACATGTAGATGCATATTTAAATCAGTTTGAATTTACATCTTGTGAAACTTGCCAGTCATGTCACAGAGATAAGATGACCATAGCTCCATTTACTAGAAACAAAGAAAGAGTTGGTGAACTCTTGGGATTGATACATGTTGATGTATGTAAGGTCCCCTGTCTACATATGCCAAGACCGGTTCCTTGTACTTCATTACATTCTCTGATGATCTTTCGAGATTCAGACCTATGTTCCTGTTGAAACACAAGTCCGAACCTTTTGAGATATTCACAGAATATAAGTTAAAAGTAGAGAACCAATATGGGTATAAGTATTATGTCCTTTGATGTGATCAAGGAGGAGAATACTTGCGAATGGAATTCCTGGACTATTCTAAAGGAGAATGAGATTCTCTCTCAGCATTACTCCTCCGTATACACCATAGCACGATGGTATATCGGGGTGGAGCAATCACACCCTATGTGATAAGGTGTGCTCTATGATGAGTACTACTGAGTTACCTATTTCCTTTTTGGGAGTTATTCACTTGAGAAGCTGCATACCTATTGAATAGGGTTCCAATCAAACAGTTGCCTACCATTTCATATGTGATATGATAAGGGAAGAGCCCATATCTTAAGTTGGTTAAGATTTGGGGTTGTCCGGGCTATGTCTGAAAAGCAAAATCCGGACAAACTCAAGGCAAGGTCTGTAATGTAGAACTGGAAAGGTTCCAGCTATACAAACTACAGCAGATGATTTGATAAAACCAAAGGATTCAATAGTAACCAATGAACCTCAGCCTCTCCGCCGATCTAGTAGGGTTTCTCACCCACCTGAGAGATACTTCTGTTTCTCTATGACAGTGGGAGCGAGGATTGCATCATGAGATGATGACCCAACTAGTTTCGAGCTGGCCATCAGGAGTGGGACTCTATAAGAATGGCTGGATGCTTAGCGATCTGAGATGGAATCCATGTACACCAACGAAGTATGGACTTTGGATGCTATATCTGAAGGGTTAAATCCCCATCAGGAGCAAGTATATCTTGAGAAGATTACTTGGTGTACTTGGAAAAGTTGAGACTTTCAAAGCTAGACTTGTTAAAGGTTTTCGTCATCAACCAGGCGTGGATAATGATGAAACCTTTTCAAGTGGCTATGCTTAAGTCCATCCAGATCCTACTTGCCACGGCTACATACCATGACTACGATATCTGGTAGTTGAGTGTCATGACTGCTTTTCTAAATGATGTTTTGGAAGAGAGCGTCTATAAGTACACAGCCAGAGGGCCTCGTAGACATTGGGAGCAGCGGAAACGTGTGCAAGATGTTTTATATGATAAAACAGGCATCGCGGAGTTGGAACATCTGTTTTGATGTAGTAGTCAAACAGTTTGACATCATCAAAATGGGAGATGAACCTTGTATAAACAAAAAGGTAGTAGGGAGTATAGTAACGATCCTCGTAAAGTACGTGGATACATACTCTAGATAGGGAAGGAGTTTCCTATGCTACGCTCGATCAATCTCCGCTTATCACAATGATTCTCCACAGAGGATCAAAGTGATACCTCCTAAATCCTGGGTTTTGGATCTATGAGATAGATCTAATTGGATGTTAGGATTCTCACTAGTTGTAGTGAGATGGTATCAACCGATCCTGGGGAGAATCACTGGAAGAGTTCCAGGGTGATAAGGACGACTGAAAGTCAGTCGCAGGCATTGTCTTTACCCTCAGTAAAGGGACGGTATGTTGGAAGAGTTCCAAGCTAGATACCGTGGCATACTAGACGATAAAGGCTCGATACATCGCTACTTAAGATGCTACCAAAGAGGCAGTCTGGATGTATATTTGTTCATGAGATGAACTTAGTTCCTCTCATTATGTAACAATGGAGTTGTGGCTTATGCCAAGGAACACCCATCCCATCAGTGATCCAGACATATTCTAAGGCAGTATCACCTGATCATGGAGATAGTTGATCTCCAAGGGATCGAGGTTAGGAGAGTAGACGCAGAGGACAACACGGCGGATCCACTCGCAAAGGCCTTTTCCCAGAGAGAGACTTTTCAGGGATGGTTGAGTATGAGATACTACAACCACTGCTATCAGATGGCCCTAGTGCAAGTGGGAGATTGTTAGTTATATGTATGCCCTAGAGGCCATTACTATACATAGGATGTATATTGTAGTGGATGCTTGGACATATATAAGGAGGACTTTCTTGCTCGACATGATAGTATGCTATCTGGTTGATCTTTACTTTAACGTGTACACTGATTGTCTCTCTGTTACATGTTGGTAAAGCCCTTAGGATGTGTACTTGACTACCTGGACTATGATGCGGATCATACTAGTGGGGACATGGTGGTCCATAAGTACATCCTTCAAAGTCCCTAGTCGTGGGTGTATCGAGATGGGGCATCGATATACCAGAGTAGACTAGCGTATACCTTCTCGACCCATACAGATGGGCGATGGATGATCCCATATCCATTGGTGTTTGACATCAGAGATGATATACGGGTGCTCAGTAGAGACTGGGTACACTGGACGGACTCGCCGAGAACTCCCAGATGGTATTATATCTTACATCAGATGGCAGTTCTCTGGTGACACTGGTACAGAGCAGTCTGTTGACCCGAGATCGTCATAGAGTCTTGTGTGGTTCCCAGTGTGCTTTGATTTCCATCTTACCACGTCCAAGAGGGCGTGCAAAACGGTGGTTTTTGGGTACAGTCCCGAGTCACATGGAGGCAATGAGCGATAGGAGGGGATTCGTCTCTCCCGGTATAGGGGGTTGATGTTGCGCTGTGCTCGATTGGCTATAACCGGAAATCCCTGGCCAGGGTTGCTGAGATTTACTGGTAAGTGTTACCAGTAGTTTCTCGAACTGTTATAGACCTCATATCGACACGACTTATCGAGCTATTGGGGTCTGACGTTTACCACCCCTAGGCGAGATATGCGACATATCAGACGATCACACCGGACTGTACGGTAAGTGTTACTGGTTGGATTCACAGGAGTGTGAGCGGGCTTGCTCGTCGATCTTCTGATCGCTCAATACCCGGGTGGCCGTTACGTTTAGCAGACCGCTTGCGGCTTGTGGGTGTTTGATATGATCATCACCTGCTGCCGGCGTATTGACGAGTCTTTAGAGTCCTACACAGAGGTTTCCTGGCTCAAGCGAAACGAAATAGGAGTGCATATGAGATATGTGCGGGACCGAGAATAATGCGTGTATGTGATACCGTATTTCTTTCTCGCGATGAATGTATCGAATGGTTGTATGCGATATAACCTAGTTATCGAATCAAGGATTGATTCGATAAGTCGATACATTGGATATTAGTCGGTTATATGCGATATGACCGGATCGTTAAATCAAGTGTTGATTTAATGATTTAATGCATAATTATATATTTGATATATTACTTTGCATTAACTAGTATTGGTTCACTTTAAATGGGTTTTCTCACTTGTATTGTGCAACTTGTATATGTGATATACTTTTGTGCACATGATTGTATCATGTTTGATGATACATGTTTACTTGGGTTTGTGTAAAGATTAAACCATGGTTATATGAATGGTTAGGGTTTTGTTTTCTTATTCATTTATTTATTTATTTATTCTTTTTGGAAAATAAATGGCATAAAGAGAAAAATGGTGGCTTTCTTTGTTTGCATCTTGAAGCTTCATGATGCTTTGACTAAGTGACCATTTTGTCTCATGCTTAACCCTAACCACTCCATCTAACCTTAGTTAAATCTCTACACTAAACCATGGTTTGTATATGATAAGAATTGATTTTTCTTTTCTATTATTATTATTCTTATCATATCATAATTCATCTTCTTCTTCTTCAAGAAGAAAGAGCTTGCCTCCATCAATGGCAACTTGATGAAATGAGTAAGAAATCCAATTCTAAAGTGAACGCACTTCCTATTTCTTCATCCTCTACCACTTGCCAAGTAGTATAGGGTGTTTTCTTCACAAGTTTTATGACTTGGTGAAGTGGGAGCTTGATCTTGTGATGCCTCGACGTAGATCATCTTCGGCATCGTAGTCGATGACCTAGCCCGCCCATTTCTCCGATGAAGCCGACGCTAGAGCCCGGGATTCGATTTGGACAGCGAGGAGACTTCATTGCAGAGCTATGGAGGTGGAGGACCGGATCTACAAAGGTTGTATTTCCGTTCTTGTAGTTAAGTTGTTAACTAGTTTCTTTTGTCGCCTAAAATTCTAGTTAACGATCCGTATTAGAGTTTCTCGGCACTTGTAATTTTTGAAATTGGCATGGTTGATGCCTTGTGAGACCTCATTAGTGTGCCTAGGAACCCTACAGATTCCAAGCGTGGTAACATACCCGCTTGCTCAGGAATTACCCTCTCCAAAAAGATGTCTCCCAAGACTAATGAGGAGAGGGCTCGCATGAACATGACACCCTATGTCTCTGCAGTCACGTCTAACATGTACGCAATGTTATGTACCAGACCGGATGTACCTTACGCACTTAGTGTGGTAAATAGATATCAATCAAACGCAGGGGAGAAGCACTGGATAGCTGTGAAGAATGTTCTTAAGTACTTGCGAAGGACTAAAGAAATGTTCTTAGTGTATGGTAACGGAGGACTCCAAGTGGAGTCCTTTACCAATTTAAGTTTCCAGAGTGACAAAAATGACAGCAAGTCTGTCTCGGGTTTTGTCTTCACCCTCAACGGAAGGGCGGTATGTTGGAAGAGTTCAAAGCAAGATACCGTTGCAAACTCGACGATGGAGGCTGAATACATCACTGATAACGATGCTGCCAAAAAGGTTGTCTAGATGAAGAAGTTCATCACTGAACTTGGTATGGTTCCATCCATTATAGATCCAATACCCTTGTATTATGATAACAATGGAGCTATGGTTTTGGCTAAGGAACCCTGGTCCCATCAGCGATCCAGACATATTCTGAGACGGTGTTACCTGATCCGGAAGATAGTTGATCGCCGCGAGATCAAGGTCAGGAGAGTTGACACGAAGGACAAAACGGCGGATTCACTCACGAAGGCCCTTCCCCTAACGCAGTTCGAGAGAATTTTTGGGATGTTGGGTATGAGATACTACAACAAATAGCCTTAGTGCAAGTGGGAGATTGTTAGTGATATATATGCCCTAGAGGTCATTATTGTAAATTATAGTGGATGCTTAGACATATATATATATATATGACATTCTTGCTCGGCATGATAGTATACTATTTGGTTACTCTTTGTCTTAACATGTACATTTGTTCTAGTTTACTATTTCATTGATACAAGTTGATAAAGCCCTTAGGATGTATGTTTGACTACCAGGATTATAATGTAGATCATACTAATAGGGCATGAGTAGTCCACAAGCACATCCTTGAAGTGTTCTTAGTCGAGGGAGTATCGAGACAGGGCATCGATATTCCAGTGTAGACTAGTGTGTATGTTTCTTGACTCTGTATGGGGAGATGATTAATCCCACAACCATTGGTGTGTGACACCAAATATTATACACAAGTGCTCATTGGAGAATGAGTACACCAAACGGACTCTCCGAGAACTCCTAGATGGTACCATACCTATCGTCAGATAGCAGTTCTCTGGTGACACTTGTACAGGTTAGTCTGTAGACCCAAGATCGTCATAGTTTCTTGTGTGGTTCCCATTGTGCTTTGATTACCTCCCTACCATGGCTCTACTGAGTCGTGCAAATAGATGATAGTTGGGTACAATCCCGAGTCACATGAAGACGGTGAACGATAGGAGGGGTTTCGTCTCTCGTAGTATTGGGCGTTGATGTTGTGCTATACTCGTTTAGCTATAACCGCAAGTCCCTGGTCAGGGATGATGAGATTTACTGGTAAGTGTTATCAGCAGTTTCTCGATTGGTTATAGGCTACACATCGGTATGACTTATCGAGTTATTGGGGTTTGACGATTCCACACACCCCCAAACTCAATTTGCAACATATCAGACGAAGAGACCGGACTGTATGGTAAATATTTCTTGTAGACTCTGCGGGAGTTTGGACAAGTTTACTTGTTGATCTTCTATTCGTTCAATACCTAGATAGCTGTTACGTGCAGCTAGTACTGCTGACGTGATTGTAGGTGTTTGATGTGATCATTACCTACTGCCAGCATATTGGTGAGCCTTTAGAGTCCCACATAGAGGTTTCCTAGCTCAAGCTAAAATCTTGTGGGCTTTATCAACATGTATTAGTAATAGTAATAACAAGTAGAAACTATACACATGAATGATAAAGACAAACCAAATACCATATTCTCATATCGAGCAAGACTGTCCTTTATATATGTGTGTGTGTATGTGTGTGTGTGTGTCCAAGTATCCACTATATCATGCAATAATGGCCTCTTGGGCATACATATCTAACAAACGTGAGTTTCTATTTGTTATTTGACGATCGAATTTCCCGTGAAGGGTTCTCTATCATCTCTGCTAGACTCATGAATAGGATTCGATGTAATTATCAAAAATCCATAACTGAGTTCCTCCTAAGGGTTGCAGAAGCAATAAATGCAAAGAAACATAGAACCAATCATAGAATATTTCAAATTGCATAAAGGAAGAACCTACAATTTAACCCATTTAAAAATGACATGGAAACAACACACGTCTTAAGAAAAAATTAGTCACCATTAGTATAAGTCATTAATTTTGGTTTAACCGAGGTATCGCAAGAATCGACATGGATGATGAATCGATGAGAGATGAATGATTCGAAGAGAGGGAAGGTAGAGGGACTTCCTCACGATACGATACGATATAACAACTGTATCATCGTTTATAGGGGAAGGATTTGATTGGAGCTTTGATATCAAGAGTAAGGATCTCCGGTTGGTTTGAGAGATTCTTCGAGTAGAATTGTCACGACCCGGAAACAAAAGTGACCGGCACTTAAATCTTGCAGCATCTAAAGACGATGACGCGATTCAAGTAAGCTAAAACCAAGAATCTAAACCATTTTAAAAAATGCATTGGAGGTGAAGTTTTCGAAAAGGTGTGCAAATTGAATAAAGTGTGTTTTAAAAATTGGCAACACCTCCCTTGAATATTCTGATAAGCACAAGTACAATGATAGTAATATAGAAGCATCCTATATAAGGGAGCTAAATCAATGCCCGCTCAGCGGAATCACAACCACACAGTAATATACGACGCTCGAAGGCGAAGGATCATAAGCAAACTATAAATAACTACATAAGTAAAGCTAATAGTCGATTCCACATTAGTTCGACCCAAAAGAATATACATCAACTCTCGACTCAATCTAAGTCAACTAATAATACATATCCTGGTCGATAGAGTAACACTAGATACAAGAAAAGTATAGTACACAAAAGGCGGTTCCAAAGCATGTAACCCATCTAGCAAAATAAGCAAGAATCCCAAAAGATGATGTGCCAACGACGTCGCTAGGTGTATCTGTGCGATCGGTCCTGCAAGGAGATATAACACAACGAGAGTGAGTTGTCAACTCAGTGAATAGAATATAACATCACTGTTGGGTTACTAGGCACACTCAAGAGGTTCCACAAGGCATCTACCATGCCAAATTTAAATTTTTATATGCCTAACAACTCTATGCAAGATCGTTAACTAGAGATTAGGCGAAACGAAAAGATAGTAAACTATTTTACTACTAAGTGAAAGAGATTACAACCTTTGTAGATCCGGTCCTCCACTTCTTTAGCTCCGTGTTGACGTCCCTCCGCTGCGATCATCGGAATCCCGGATTCTAGTGATGGTTTCGTCGGAGAAATAATCGGGCCAGGTCGTTGACTTCGATGCCGAAGATGATCTATGTCGAGACGACTCAAACTCAAGCCCCATCTTCACTTGGTCATGAACCTTGTGAAGAAAACACCCTATACAACATGGCAAGTGGTAGAGGATGAAGAAATAGAAAGTGGGTTCACTTTGAATTTGGATTTCTCACTTGATTTCAACACTTGAAATTTTCTAGCATGCTTTCTTCACTTCATCAAGAAGAAGAAGAAGAAAAGAAAATGAATTATATGAAAAGAAAATTCAAGTGAAGTCTATCATATTGCAACCATGGGTGAGTTTAACCTTTGTAGAGACTAAACCCTAGTTTAAGTTAATGGTTAGGTTAGTAAAAGTGTCATGCAAAATAAAATGGTGGACTTTGTCAAAGATGCTTGAAAGCTTCATGAAGCTTCAAGTAAAGACAATGAGAGCCACCATTTTATTTCACAAAATAAACAAAAACCCTAAACCATTGACTAAACATGGTGTAAGTCATACACACACCCAAGTTTGCATGTATCATCAAACATGATACAATCTAGTGCACAAAAATATATCACATATACAACTTGTGCACATCAAGTGAGAAAATCAATCTTAAGTGAACCAATACTAGTTAATATAAAGTAATATATCAAATATATAATTATACATTAAATCATTAAATCAATACTTGATTTAACGATCCGGTCATATCGCATATAACCGACTAATATAAAATGTATCAATATATCGAATCAACACTTGATTCGGTAACCCGGCTATATCACATATAACCGACCGATGATACAAATCGCGAGAATAGAATTCAGTATCACATACTGGTATTATTCTCGGTCCCGCACATATCTCATATGCGCTCCTATTTCATTTCGCTTGAGCCAGGAAACCTCTGTGTAGGACTCTAAAGACTCGTCAATACGCCGGCAGTAGGTGATGATCATATCAAACACCCACAAGCCGCAAGCGGTCTGCTAAACGTAACGGCCACCCGGGTATTGAGCGATCAGAAGATCAACGAGCAAGCCCGCTCACACTCCTGTGAATCCAACCAGTAACACTTACCGTACAGTCCGGTCTGTTCGTCTGATATGTCGCATATCTCGTCTAGGGGTGGTAAACGTCATACCCCAATAACTCGATAAGTCGTGTCGATATGAGGCTCATAATGGGTCGAGAAACTACTGGTAACACTTACCAGTAAATCCCTAAAGCAGCCTTGGCCAAAGACTTCCTGTTATAGCCAATCGAACACAGCGCAACATCAACTCCCTATACCGGGAGAGACGAAACCCCTCCTATCGCTCATTGCCTCCATATGATTCGGGACTGTACCCAAAAGCCACCTTTTTGCACGCCCTCTTGGACGTAGTATGATGGAAATCAAAGCACAGTGGGAATCATACAAGACTCTATGACGATCTCGGGTCTACAGACTAACCTGCACCAGTGTCACCAGAGAACTGCCATCTGACGTAAGGTATAATACCATCTGGGAGTTCTCGGCGAGTCCGTCCAGTGTCCCAGTCTCCACTGAGCACCCGTATATCATCTCTAATGTCAAACACCAATAGATATGGGATCATCCATCGCCCATCTATATGGGTCGAGAAGCTACACGCTAGTCTACTCTGGTATATCGATGCCCCATCTCGATACACCCACGACTGGGGACTTTGAAGGATGTACTTATAGACTACCATGTCCCCACTAGTATGATCCGCATCATAGTCCAGGTAGTCAAGTACACATCCTAAGGGCTTTACCAATATGTAACAGAGAGACAATCAGTGTACACGTTAAGGTAAAGAGTAACCAGATAGCATACTATCATATCGAGCAAGAAAGTCATCCCTATATATGTCCAAGCATCCACTACAATATACATCCTATGTATAGTAATGGCCTCTAGGGCATATATATACATCCTATGTATAGTAATGGCCTCTAGGGCATATATATATATATATATATATATATATATATATATATATATATATGTAATAAGCATGGTGAATGAAAGTGAACGCAATGAAATCAACATCATAATCATCACAAAATCCGTCTCAATCATCGCTAACCAGAATCTCATCATATCACACCGGTATATCTGAATCAGTCTCTCCCCCTTTTCTCGATTACCGGATCACACCAAACATATATCGCACCGGTGTATCCGAATCGGTCTCTCCCCCTTCCTCGATTACCGGATCACACCAAATATCTATCACACAAGAAATTCATGATATCCGTACCGGTCTCTCCCCCCTTCCTCGATAACCGGATATCACCAAACATATATATAACATGCGCATAAAAAAATCCAAGCAAGTTTTATAATTAATAATAATGATATATCATATATATATATATTAGTTTCTCATACCACTAATATATATATATATGTGTGTGTGTGCGCGCGCGCGCACACACACATATATATACATATATCTATATACATACATATATATACAAACATACATACATACATATAAATATCAGTGTCCCATACCACTAATATATATCATCATAAATAACAACCGCAATATCACAAGATCAACAATATATAACGCATAACGGAATCATAACGCGTAGCATAACAAATAACAGAATCGCAAAACAAACGGATAACGTAAGCATGGCAGTTCTAAGTGTCATGGAAGTACCAATGATGTATAGTGTACATACGAGTCTATTATTGTGCAACATGGCAATTGTTGGTAGTTGTGCAGTGTTCTGTCGGGTGTGTTCCTATAGCATGGCAATCGGAATTTAAGAGATGAAATGGAACATGAAATATGCCATTTTAACTGAGTATCAAAGAACATAGCAATGCTAGCAAGTATAGGTATGCAACATGGTAGGGTACTCAATACAATACTAACCGAATGATAATGAAATCAAGTGTCACAAATAGGTTTAAAATAGCGACACGAAATTTTATATAAAATTCCTGGTAGTCGGGGGTGCTACACGCCATCCGCTCGATTTCACACTTGTAGATGCTATTCCAATCACTTAAAGATGACTCAAAGTATTCAAATCCAACCACTGCCTTCCCTTTCCTCGCCGTTTCCGAAGTTTCCGCGACCGATCCTAACATTGAACAATAACTTTCGCACATGAGAAGATAAACTACCGATACCGACATATATACATATACTAAGCGAACCAAACTCACGTAAGTTATAACATGTGACTATCGTATACTAATCATGTGTGAAGTTACCTAGAACTACTCTGAATCGTCGAATTTCAACTTTAAACGCTTGCGGATTCTATAATGGAATTTTTGAAATTGGCAGTTTTTAGGCTCACTTTGAAAAATCACCAAAAATAGTAATCACAATATTTGGAGTCAAACTAAAATTTTATATATACATAAAAGAGATAGCTTTGATACCCCAAAATATCTTTTCCAATTTCTAAGTATAACATGAAATAAAATACAAATTTAAAACTTATTTCTGGATAATTTTACCATATCAGAAAACACCGTTGCACAAAAAAATGATATCTCTATATTTTGTGAAGTGAATAAGGCAAATGAAAATTTTAGAGATATATACACAAAATTATCTAAAACCTAAAATTTTCACATTTTCCAAATTGTTAATAAAAAATTAATAAAATTATTACATTGTGAGTGAAAAACAGCCACTGGAAATGCAGTTTCCAGTTTGAATACTCTTCCTTTAAAAATTCATATAAAATTCATTTTACAGTAAAACTTAACCAAAAATTTTTACTAAAAGATAAGCTAATTATTTACAACCTTTTAGTTTTAAACTTTAGCTAATTATCAACAGAGGGTTATCAAAAAAATTCGAAACCCCTAACATATTACTGATTTTCAGCCAAAACTCAATAAAAGCCTTAACTTTTCATAACTAACAAGCAAAAAACTTAACAAGATCGGATTTTACCTTAACTTGTGGGAATAAAGAGGTTATCCATGCTTATAGGGGACTACAAAAGGACTTGAGTAGCTCCACTTGAGAAGATGAGTTGAGATTTTGGATATGGTGAAGTGTAGTTTTTGTTTAGCTTAGGAAAATTGTAAAACTTTGTGTTTGGAGTTAGGAATATGGAAGTTATGGGAGGATGAGAGATTTTTGAGATGACAGTGAGAGAATGAGAGATGATGAAAATGAGAAGAGATGAGAAGGAGAGTGGGAGGAAACATGGAGGTGATGGAGGAGGCATGGCATGAGAGACTCATGCCTCGCATGTCCTCTCTCTCTCTCTCTCTCTCTCTCCCCCCCCCCCCCCTATAATTCTAATATTAAAGAATCATGCCATGCTAAATAAAATAACCCATAATTTCATTTTACAAATGACAGGAAAACATTAACTTAAACAAATGTTTGTCATCCCAAAATACTTATTACTTTTATCATAACCAAAATATCATAATCCAATTCAAAAGTTGGTATCATTTTAATAAAATATATTATATTATTTTAAATTCCAAAATAATAATAATATTTACCATTTTCTGAAATGTTACAGGAATTTTCAGAGGGGAAATTTTCATAGGAGAATTATGTTTTGGAACAGCCAATGGGTTAGAGAAGAAGGTGTTTGGAAATATGGTGTATTAAAAGAAATTTTAAGGGAATAAAATAAATTTGATGGTGGGAATGAAGGGTTGGGGGTTATAGAATTAAAGTGGCAGTTTTGGGAGAGGAAATGAACGGTCTTGAAAACAAAGAACTCTTGCTCGCGGCTGAGCACGAGTGGGCCCTACCTGGAACGGTTTTGAATCGAATGAGGCATGAGCCGGCTCAAGAGTAGCTTGAGCCATCTTATGCAGACAGTGAAGAGAATAATTTTCCAAACGAGTGTGCTCAAATTAATTTCTAGAGGGCGGGTGAATAGGAATTAGCTACGATATGCTCAAATTAAAAAATAGAAATCAAAATTGTAAACTTAGACAAAAGATATACCAATAGAGAAATAGCTAAGCAATATTACAATTGTGAAACAAGAATATATAGCAAGCAAAAGCAATATCAAGTATGAGCAATAAGTATAAAGAGCAAGTAGAAAACAAGCATGCAATTTCTAAACTAATAGCAAATAAGAGTTACAAACGAAAACAAGAGTCTTTTTAGAGTAGTTCGGGAGATCCCTTAGTCCACTTTCTTTAGGCATACGAGCCCGTTCCATTAATTCACGTCTTTTTCGGAAATAGCACGCTGCTGTCACGACCCGAAATATTAGCTCGTGACCAGCACTTAAATCACGCAACGTCTAAAGGCGTAACGTAATCTAAGTAAGATGAACCCCAGAAATCTAAACCTTTTTAAGAAATAAAAGAGGTGCAGTTTTAAAATAAGGTATAATGAAGAAAAATGTTTTCTTACATGCAAGGAAAAGGGAACATGAAAATGCAAGTTTATCTTACTATTGTAAAACATGTTCGTCTTTTAAAAATTTGGGCAGCACCTCCTTTTTATATTTTGATCCAAAACCACAAATACATGATAATAACAAAGGCATCACCAAGCGGGAGCTAACTCTTCGCCAAACGGTGGATTCACAATCACGCAAAGCATAAATATAAGTATACGACGCCCAACGGCGAAGTTCACCACAAAAGATAATGAAAATAAGCAAGAAATCAAACCAAAAGTAGTGGAATACCCCTCGCTTTAAGTCTCGCAATCCCAAATCTCACCAAGTCTCATTACTTACACAATTACTAGTTGATTGATGGAGTTGACTAGATACAATATGAATAGTAAATACAAGAGTGGGCACGATACACTTGTCCTACCTACCAAATGCAAAACACCCGAATGCAACCATGTGCCAGCGATGCCGCTACGGATCCATGCGGCCAACCTGCAAGAACTGTGGCACAACGGGGATGAGTTGCCAACTCGTGAATAGAAAAACATCTACAAGTAGAAATCGAATAAACAACGACTCCTAAGTCAACTATATCATAAAGGTAATACTATGATATCTAGGGTGACCATATCTACATCTGTGCCATCAATATAATCAATTCTATATGTATGGGGATAACATCCAACCATGAAGTCAATGCCTGCATGCAAGTGGATCTCATCCACGTGTCAACCAATGACACAACAACAACATGCGTGTAAATATCATAAAGCATATGCATGAAAGTGTGAGGATAAAATCAACGGGTGTCCCTCGCGACACATAAAAATCATGGAACCTGAGTGTCCAATATCGACACTCGAAAACATCATGAAACCCGTGTCCAGCATTGACACGTAAATCCTCATATCTCGGGCTCCGTCAGTCCGGATCGGCCCTCGGACTACGTCAGTCCGGATCGGCCCATATCATCTCTCGACTCCGGTCGGTATCCTCTGGATATCCGCCGAGCCCAAATACTATCACCGGTAGGTAGTTTTCCCTCTACCAGGCTCACCGTCTACTGTACAGCAATCCTTTCTCGCCCCGGGGTACCATACCCGGTCCACCATGTACCCGCAATCGGCCTCGTCCAGCTCCTCGGATCGGGTTTCACATGTCACATGTATCAGAACCGAGAAAACGCATGGTGGACGCACTGAAATATCATATCAAGAGAAACCGGGTTTTTTAAACAGTACATACTTTCTTTTAAAATAGCCACGGTTCCCAAATCCAGAAATCTCATGAAAACAGCATATCTCAATGCGTAAAATCATAAAGCATGATGTATGCGACATATGATAGAAATTTAAGCATATCCGTGTATCATGCAACATGGAACAGTGATATGACAATATCTATATATCATGCGTCATACGTAATGATGCGAACATAGCAAATAAATCATGCAAGGAGTCATATCATGATGCAGCAATTATACTGTGTAGTGACATGGCAATTATCGATGATGAAGTGTGTGAGCCGGCAAATCTGTGTAAGTGTAACATACGCATCATCGATAATGGTGTAGGTGTACTAGCACAGGTATAAGCAATGCAATGAGAATAACGTGAATGCATCATAAGGTAAATCATCAGCTAAGAGCTATAAGGTATACGTGTCTAATCAGGATCGAGTCGGTGAATCTATCAATCAGCGTCCAGCCTCACAACATCACATACAGTATAATCCATCGTACGGCATCCTCTAGTCAAGGGTATGGATCAATCATCAAGTCAAACTCATCACGTACGGAAAATCATCGTACGGCGGCATTAAACCATTAGGGATCCTATCAGCCTATATGACAATGAGGGTACGACCTAAGGTCTCGCACGGCAATCTCTCGCGATTCAAAACATATATAACTATATCTATATACCTATGTCCCAGGTCATATCCACAACAATCTCATATCAGAGGACCGGCAAGGTATCAATCATCTCAATCGACTCGCATCCGTATACTAACATATCATCAATTCCTCATATCACATCCTATATTCTTTTCATCGCATTTATATCTCACATCCAGTCAATTTTACATAAACATTCTACCTTTACTCTCTAATCTAACATACAGACCCGAACCATACGATCAGTTTTTAAAAGATGCAAATCATAGTTTTGAACGTGGGGGCTACGGTGTTTTTAAGGAAAAGATATCATTTGAAAATCCATAACGTCCCTCAAGGTATCTATTTAAAAGATGCAAACGATTCTTCAGTTTGGAAATAGGTATGGTTCGGATGACACGTTTACGTCGGCTATCTAGTCTTATAGTACCCTAAACGACAATATCATCAAACATCATCCTCAAATCCCGTCATCCCATATTAGTCGTATTATATCACTTCTAACTACCCTTTAGTTTCTAATATGGTTTCTCTAACTATCTATTAACTCTATCTATAGTTTTCTATTAAAGGTTCCCTTAACCACATTCTATATATAAATCGGTTTCCATCAAAGTTTGCGGGGGTATTATATGCCATCCACCCGACTTCTTCCATAGATATAGATCTACTCACCTGATCATTGCTCGCCGAAGTTCGATGACGCCATGCTCCGTCGCCTCGGAATCCACGTGAAGGAACCTACAATAATACACAATCGAAATCTCTATTAAAGTCGAGTTCGAAAAACCAATAAGGCACACGGTGCGTCCATAGGTTAGAATCTATAGCTTACGCATGCAAAACAATCAAACAACCCTTGTTGTTGACATACAAACGCCCAACAACCATAAACAAATCCAAACAACAAAACCCAAGTTCATAAAATACCGAAAAACATAACCAAAAGTACCCCAATGTGCTCCCAGATTTCACCCTAGGCCAAACTACGAAATTTTGTATATAGGGTTAGTCTAGATATCAGATAAGGGAACCCTGGACCAAAAATCACATGAATCCTCCACTACTTGGCCACAATTTGCAGCCAAACTCAATAAATCTGCGGCCATAAGGTGGAGGTGGGGTCTCAGGTCTTGGGGTTCTCCTCTAGGTCACCTGCTCATCTCTCTGTAACGGCAACTTATTCTATAGGTCTCTCGGGTCACAGCAGATCAATAATTGCATCACAAATTCTATAAATTTCCGTAATCGGCAGATTTCAAAGTTCGCATTTTGGTGTTTGGTCTATGGTCCAAGTCAAGAATTCTAACACTAAGGCCTAGTAATAGCCACTACTCATCACCACAACACAACCCAAACCCTAATCCTTCTCTTGAAATTTTCAACATCACCATATCATACCTTAACCTAATTCTAACTAACTAGAATGCTCGGAAAACACAAACTAAACCAAGTGAAGGGAATTTTACCTCAATTGGGCAACTCAAGAAAACCCTAGCTGTCTCAAGTCATCAAAATCCAACTTTTCTTGGTCCAAAATATAGAGGATGGAGTGGGGATCATTTTTAATGAAGGGGTTTAGGGTTTTGATGAAGCTTTGGAGATGATTTCTAGGGTTGAAGGTGGAGGGAGTGTGAAGATAAAGAAGAGGAAGAAAAGTTATGGGGGAAAAGAATGAGGCAGCCCCCCCTCCCCCCTCTCTCACTTATTACCACACTTTCTCTCAATTAATTACCCTTTTACCTTTCTGTAACCCTTCGAAAATCGTTTAGGCAGTTTTTCGGTAATCGGCTAATTTTTCGGCTTTTTCCGTAAAAAGTCAAAATAGGTATTTTTCATTGTAGATCTAATTATACAAAATTTAGATAAGATATTACTATAATTTTGTCACTAAAATGTCACTTATAATTATCTAGTTAAATAAAAAAAAAATCGTAATTAATTATTTTTTTTATTATTTTAAGCCTTTTTAAATACATTAAATTAGTGATAAATACAAATTTAATTAGGTAAATTTCATAATTAGGAGTCTTTATAAGTTAAAATATGGTGTTAATAAAATTATATCATGACTTGCAAACTTTTGGTTTTAGGGTTGGAAATTTAATGGAAAAATGGTGTAAAATGAGGTTTTTTTTGTAAATTGTTGACATGAAAGCATTAAATGACAACATGGGGTGTTTATTGACCTAGAAACTTCTCCAAATTTCCCCACCTCCTCTCCCTCACCTGCTGGCCGACCCCTTGCTGCTGGAAATCCCCTCACTTCTCATTTCTTTTTGCCTCATTTTCATGCAAAAATCCATAAAAAATCAACAAATTCATTAACCCGTTCAAACCAAAACCCTAATCCAACCTTTCCCAAACCCTAATTTGTTTGAGAAGTGGAGAAAGGAGGCATCTTTAGAGGCTAATTGCAAGAGGATCATAGCTTGGGAGGTATAATTCCTAAACTAGTTGTTAATTTGTAGTTTAATAAAGCTAGTTTAGTATTTTAAAGTGATTAATTTCATTGTAATGGTTAGTTTTGAAATTTCAAGAAAGGGATGATGTTCTAGATTTGGGTTTGTAGCATGGTGGTTGGATTTAAGTTAGGGTTTGGTTATCTAATTGATTGGAGTGGTTAATAGTGTAGTGTTATGCTCGCTATATCGACAAAATTTCGATGTTTGCATCGAATCGGTATTGATTTTGCTTACTAGATTTTTACAAAAATTAGAATGCGATAAAATTGTGTTATGTTAGCGATATAATTAGCTTCGTATAGGACTATTAGAGTGCGCGAACGCGGGGTTTTGTCTAGTCGGGATTTTAGTTTTGTCGATTTCCCCGAAATGCTGATTCTAGTTAACGATTAGCGATTTTCGTGCGTTTTCCCGCGCACCGAGTGCGTGTTATGTTTAATTCGAGAGCGTCGATATTTGTATAATGTGACTTGCATCGTTTTAGGTTATGTAATCTTATTCTTGGTGTTGTGCAAATATAGGATCGGTCGGGGAAACATCGGACACGGCGCGAAAAGGCAAGGCGGTGGTCGGATCGGATTAGCGGGGATTTCAGGTGAGTAGATGTATTCATCTATGGGGGAATCGTCTGGATGGCGCGAGGCGCCCCCTAGTTAGGATTACCCTATTTCTTGCAAGACTTGTATTGCTAGATAGCTTACCCCTTTATTTACATTGCATACCCTCACAGCTAACCGTATACTAGATTGCATGGACATTCATATAACATTCATATACACATATGCGATATCACTTCGTAGGACACGAACACCATTACCATTGGCATCTGTTGCACGCGCACTATTCATGTGACACACACGCCTTTGGTAATTGCCATGCCACGTGCACTATAGAACCTGTTTAACTTAATATCGCCACTTGCATCGTGCATGATATATGAAATTGCATAGCATGTATATACCTCGCATCATCATCATACTTACATAGATTTTTAGCCACAATTCACATCGCATGCCTTGTTATCATAGACATCTATCATATATAACATGTTGACATTATGATTTTTCTTGAGGATTTCAGTATTGCTGCGATTTCTGGATTTTTGGGGAAAACCGCAAGAATTTAACTAAAGCTTATATTTATCATTTTTAAAACAAAGTTGCGGTTTTCTCGTAATATATGTGTCGTCCACCATGAGTTTTCATGTTTTCTGTTGGATTTCGAGACCCGATTCGAGGAGTGGATGAACCGTCTCGGGTACATGGTGGGCCCGGTATGGTACCCCGGGGCAAGAAGATCGAGTTGTAGACGATGAGCCTGGCAGGGGAAGACTACCTACCGGTGACGTCTGGCGCGGCGGATATCCGGAGGATACCGACCGTTGTCGTGAGATTGGATGATATGGGCCGATCCGGACTGACGGAGCCCGATATTTGAGACATTGATACAGTGAGATATTGAGACATATATGATTTCATATTTGGTGTCGATGCTTGACACTGATTTTCAGATGATTTCTTGATGGTACTTAGCTATTATACAGATATTCATTTTCTAAAATTAAGAATGTAGTATCCTAAGCATTTAAAACACTTAAAGATTTAGTAATGACATTGCATACATGTGCATGCATACTAGAGCTATTGTATCACATATGGACATACATGTTGTGGTGCATTGCGTGCATTCTTACGATTGCCTTACTAGATATTATATTCTACTCACGAGCTGGCAACTCACCCCCGTTGTGCCACAGTGTCTTGCAGGTCGAACCCGTCATCCTTGTAGCGGCGGGTTATCTTATCATCAGCTCCTTTTGCTCAGACTCGCGACATCGCCCGTAGGTGGGTTGCGAGCACACTTTATTTCTTTTTGCTTTACCATTGTATCTAGTATTCTCCATCTACCACTTTATATTGTATATGTGACCTAGTGGTGAGACTGAGAGGTTGTATATTTGTGGTTTCTTTTGGGTCGAGCTCACTTGAGCCGGCGATGTGTTTTCTGATATTTTGCATTTCTTTTATGCTCTTTTCTTGATATGGTTATTATATTGCATGTGGTTGTGATCCGCCTTGGGCGAAGAGCTAGCTCCCGCTTGGGGATGCCATTTTTATGATTACAGGTTTATTATCTTGTTGTACCCATTTTGGGGGATAGAAAATACAGGGGAGACTCTGCCGAAATTTTCAGAAATTTATGATGTTTTTAAAAAGGGATTCTTGTAACTTAATTGATTTGAAAATCATTTTCATTAAAGGTTTTCCTTCACTCTCTTTTGATTTTGGTTTAGATTTTTCTGGGTTTTGGCTGACTTAGGTTACGGTACGTCTTTAGACGTCTCGTAATCTAAGTGCCAGTCACGTTCCGTACCTTCGGGTCGTGACAAAGTTGGTATCAGAGCGTAGGTTTTACCTTTCTGAGTGTAGGACGACCTTGGTAGATGGAGTAGGTGACTTAAGCAGAGTGGCGTAGCGTGGGTATGATCCGCGGCATACTTACGATACGGTACTCCGCCTAAGTAACCTTAGGACATAATTGCTTGTATTTCCTTTCTTGATTCCTTGCATTCCTTGATTCAATTGCAATGTCCTTATCAGTCCTGTTTCTTATTCCAGCTTCGATGCCGCCAAAGACTACGAGAGCTCAGCGGGCTACCGCTAGGGATGAGATTCGGGCGGGCCCGTCTGAGGCAAGGATCGAGCGGGAGGATACGCCTACCCCTCAGGGTCATACTGATCCGCCTTATCCTGACCGTATTGCCAGATTAGAGGCCGGCATGCAAGAGTTGCGGCAGATGATGGGATCTTTAGTTGAGTCCAGCCGGGCACAGAGATCCGAGGACGTTCCTTCCACCGCACAGACCACGATCGTACCTGCTGCACAGATGGTCACTCCTGCTGCTACTACGGAGACTATCCCTGTTTCACTACAGGAGTTCATGAGATTGAGACCTCCAGCTTTTACCGGTACAGATGCGACAGAGGACCCACAGGCATTTCTCGATAGGATGGCTCGGATTTGCCGTTCGTTGAGGTGTTCTGATGATAGATTGGTGGAGTTTGCGAGTTTTCGTCTGGAGGGTCTTGCCCAGACATGGTACGATTCAGTAGAGAGAGGCCGAGCTGCAGGTCTGCCTTCTATGACCTGGGATGAGTTTACATCTGCATTTCTTGCCCGTTTTCTTCCGGAGAGTGTCCGAGATGCTCGAGCCCGTAGTTTTGAGTCTTTGCGCAAGACTCCTGGGATGATAGTGTCGGAGTATGATATACAGTTTACCCAGTTGTCTCGATATGCTCCGTACCTAGTCGACACAGAAGAGAAGAGAATAAAGAGTTTGTACGAGGGCTTGATACACAGCTATTCCTTACCATCGGCACCCAGCACTTTGATACATACGCTGCCGCGATGGATGCAGCCTTACTTTTGGAGGAGCGTATTTCTGAGACTCCGGTCGTTTCTGGGCCGAAGAGGATCCGTACTGATACGCCAGCTCAGCGGCAGATGGGTAGACACCGCGATAGATTATTTCCGGGAGATGGTGGAGGTAGAGGATTGAGACGAGGTCAGTTATTTGGTTCATATCCACAGACCCAGCAGTCGTCTCCAGGATGTTTTCGGTGCGGGAGTCAGTACCACCGTGTCAGAGACTGTACCATGGGACGCCAGGGCGCGACGACAGTCCTGCATGTGACTTTACCACCCTCACCACCTTCTCAGAGAGCTTTACTTCCTACTCCTGACGATGCTCCACGTCAGTCAGATGCTTCTAGAGGCCGTGGGCGTGGCGGTCCAGTTCCGAGAGGACGAGGCGATAGAGGCAGAGGCAGAGGCCGAGGTAGAGGCAGAGGACAGCCAGCTATTAGTGGTGGACAGGCCCGAGTGTTCGCATTGACTCCTCAGGATGCACAGGCATCCAATGCCGTCGTGACAGGTACTCTGCCAGTATGTTCTTTTGATGCACGGGTATTATTTGATCCAGGCTCCACACATTCTTATGTTTCCACGTACTTTGCACGGAGGTTGGGCCGAGAGTCTTCTCCGTTAGATCAGCCGCTTGTCGTTATTACCCCGGTAGGCGAGTCTTTTGTTGCCCGTTTTGTGTACCGATCGTGTTCCGTTCGTATCGGGGAGAGAGATTCTTCAGTTGATTTGATTCTCCTCGATATGCTAGACTTTGACGTTCTTCTTGGTATGGACTGGCTAGCCACCTGTTATGCATCCGTGGACTGCCGTGAGAAAGCAGTCAGATTCAGTTTTCCTGGTGAGCCGGTTCTTATTATTCAGGGAGATCGTAGTGCTACCCTTCCCAGCTTGATTTCTTCTCTTCGCGCTGGGCAGCTCTTAAGGAAAGGGTGTCAGGGATTCTTAGCCTATATTTGTGATACTCGCTCCACAGAGGTTCCGTTGGACCAGGTCCCTGTTGTGAGAGAGTTTCCTGATGTATTTCCTGACGAGCTGCCTGGTCTGCCACCAGAGCGCGAGATTGAGTTCTGTATCGACCTGATCCCCGGCACGGGGCCTATCTCTATACCGCCTTATCGGATGGCCCCGGCGGAGCTGAGAGAGCTAAAGGATCAGTTACAGGACTTGCTGGAAAAAGGGCTTATCCGACCGAGTGTGTCACCTTGGGGTGCTCCCGTCTTGTTTGTTAAGAAGAAGGACGGAAGTATGCGCTTATGCATTGATTATCGTCAGCTGAACCGGGTTACTGTGCGGAACAGGTATCCCCTACCCCGCATTGATGACTTATTCGATCAGCTCCAGGGTGCAGGGTTCTTCTCGAAGGTTGATTTACGGTCAGGTTATCACCAGTTGCGGGTTCGGAAGGAGGATATTCCGAAGACCACTTTTCGTACTCGATATGGTCATTACGAGTTCTTGGTGATGTCGTTCGGGCTCACCAATGCCCCGGCAGCATTTATGGATTTGATGAACCGTGTATTCAGGCCGTATCTCGATCAGTTCATTATTGTGTTCATTGACGACATCTTGGTTTATTCTCGGAGCCGGGAGGAACATGAGCAGCACTTACGTATCACCTTGCAGACTTTGAGGGAGCATCAGCTGTTCGCCAAATTCTCTAAGTGCGCATTCTGGTTAGACAGTGTCGACTTCTTGGGTCATGTGGTGACGAGAGATGGTATTTGTGTGGATCCGAGGAAGATCGAGGCAGTTCAGCGTTGGCCTAGACCAGTATCAATTACAGAGGTTCGCAGTTTTCTAGGTCTGGCCGGCTATTATCGACGTTTTGTCCAGGATTTCTCCCGCATTGCTGCACCTTTGACCGGGTTGACCCGGAAGGGGGTTCCTTTTGATTGGACCCAGGCATGTGAGGATAGTTTCCAGCAGTTGAAGACTCGTCTGACTACTGCGCCAGTGTTAGCTTTGCCTTCAGGATCAGGCGGGTTCGTGGTATATTGTGATGCTTCTAGAGTGGGGCTGGGATGTGTATTGATGCAGCACGACAGAGTTATCGCGTATGCTTCTCGGCAGCTGAGGAAACACGAACAGAACTACCCCACCCATGATTTAGAGATGGCTGCAGTGGTATTTGCACTTAAGATCTGGAGACATTACCTATACGGTGAGTCGTGCCAGATATTCACTGACCACAAGAGTTTGAAGTATATTTTCCAGCAGCGAGATATGAACCTGAGACAGCGCCGATGGATGGAGTTGGTGAAGGATTATGACTGCGAGATTTTATACCATCCGGGCAAGGCGAATGTGGTGGCAGATGCTTTGAGTAGAAGGCCCGGAGGTAGCTTATCTTGTTTGAGCGCAGTGCAGATGCAGTCGACGGCGGATTGGCAGGTGTTATGTGACAGCAGAGTGCAGTTCGAGTTTACTCCTACAGGAGGACAGCTAGCCCATTTCAGAGCACGCCCACAGTTACTTGACCGTATCCGCGAGGCACAGTCCGGCGATGCCCGTATTTTAGAGATTATTGAGCAGATTCGGCAGGGCAGAGTTTCTGAGTTCGTGATTGATGATCAGGGGATACTTCGATTTGGGACTCGACTGTGTGTTCCAGATTCAGAGGGACTGAGGCGTGATATTCTCGAGGAGGCACATAGATCAGTATACAGTGTTCACCCAGGTTCCACCAAGATGTACCGTGATTTGAGAGAGGTTTACTGGTGGGACGGGATGAAGAGGGATATTACAGACTTTGTGTCGAGATGCCTGACTTGTCAGCAAGTCAAGGCCGAGCACCAGAGGCCAGCCGGCGAGTTACAGCCTTTTCCCATCCCTGAGTGGAAGTGGGAGCAGGTCTCCATGGACTTCATTGTCGGTCTACCCAGGACTAGTCGAGGGTATGACTCTATATGGGTGATTGTTGATCGACTGACGAAAGCGGCTCACTTCCTACCAGTGAAGACCACTTTTGGATTTTCTCAGTACGCCCAGGTTTATATTGATGAGATAGTGCGACTGCATGGTGTTCCGACTTGCATCGTGTCCGACCGTGGCACCCAGTTTACCAGCCGATTGTGGCAGAAACTACAGGAAGCTTTGGGCACCCGATTGAGTTTTAGCACAGCCTTTCATCCTCAGACAGACGGTCAGTCGGAGCGTACGATTCAGACTCTTGAGGACATGCTCAGAGTTTGTGTTTTAGATTTCGGTGGTAGCTGGGATCGTCATTTGCCTTTGATCGAGTTTTCCTACAATAATAGCTTCCAGGAGACGATTCAGATGGCACCTTTTGAGGCTTTATATGGGAGGAGATGTCGATCGCCTGTGTGTTGGACAGAGCTTAGGGAGAGCAGTATTTTGGGGCCGCAAATCATACAGGAGGCGACCGAGAAGATACAGCTGATTCGGAACAGGATGAGAGCGGCACAGAGCAGGAAGAAATCATATGCTGACAAGCGTCGTCGCCGACTCGAGTTCGCTGTTGGCGATCATGTTTTCCTGAAGGTCTCTCCGATGAAAGGTGTGATGAGATTTGGGCGGAAAGGGAAGCTGAGTCCTAGATATGTTGGTCCTTTCGAGATCCTAGAGCGTGTTGGTCCAGTCGCTTATCGGTTAGCTCTTCCGCCCAGTTTCCCCGATGTTCACCCCGTGTTCCATGTCTCGATGCTCCGCAAGTACCTTCATGATCCTTCCCATGCAATTCAGCACCAGACGATCCAGCTAGAGCGTGATCTTTCATTCACCGAGCAGCCGGTGGTCATTCTGGATCGGCAGGTGAAGAAATTGAGGTCGAAGGTTATACCGTCCGTCAAGGTCCTTTGGCGTGGCCCGAACAGCGAGGAGGTCACCTGGGAGACCGAGGTCGAGATGAGGAAGAGTTATCCCCATCTTTTTGAAGGTACGCGTAGTTAAATTCTAAATTCGGGGACCAAATTTCTTTAAGGGGGGAAGATTGTAACCCTTCGAAAATCGTTTAGGCAGTTTTTCGGTAATCGGCTAATTTTTCGGCTTTTTCCGTAAAAAGTCAAAATAGGTATTTTTCATTGTAGATCTAATTATACAAAATTTAGATAAGATATTACTATAATTTTGTCACTAAAATGTCACTTATAATTATCTAGTTAAATAAAAAAAAAATCGTAATTAATTATTTTTTTTATTATTTTAAGCCTTTTTAAATACATTAAATTAGTGATAAATACAAATTTAATTAGGTAAATTTCATAATTAGGAGTCTTTATAAGCTAAAATATGGTGTTAATAAAATTATATCATGACTTGCAAACTTTTGGTTTTAGGGTTGGAAATTTAATGGAAAAATGGTGTAAAATGAGGTTTTTTTTGTAAATTGTTGACATGAAAGCATTAAATGACAACATGGGGTGTTTATTGACCTAGAAACTTCTCCAAATTCCCCCACCTCCTCTCCCTCACCTGCTGGCCGACCCCTTGCTGCTGGAAATCCCCTCACTTCTCATTTCGTTTTGCTTCATTTTCATGCAAAATCCCATAAAAAAATCAACAAATTCATTAACCCATTCAAACCAAAACCCTAATCCAACCTTTCCCAAACCCTAATTTGTTTGAGAAGTGGAGAAAGGAGGCATCTTTATAGGCTAATTGCAAGAGGATCATAGCTTGGGAGGTATAATTCCTAAACTAGTTGTTAATTTGTAGTTTAATAAAGCTAGTTTAATAAAGCTAGTTTAGTATTTTAAAGTGATTAATTTCATTGTAATGGTTAGTTTTGAAATTTCAAGAAAGGGATGATGTTCTAGATTTGGGTTTGTAGCATGGTGGTTGGATTTAATTTAGGGTTTGGTTATCTAATTGATTGGAGTGGTTAATAGTGTAGTGTTATGCTCGCTAAATCGACAAAATTTCGATGTTTGCATCGAATCGGTATTGATTTTGCTTACTAGATTTTTACAAAAATTAGAATGCGATCAAATTTTGTTATGTTAGCGATATAATTAGTTTCGTATAGGACTATTAGAGTGCGTGAACGCGGGGTTTTGTCTAGTCGGGATTTTAGTTTTGTCGATTTCCCCGAAATGCTGATTCTAGTTAACGATTAGCGATTTTCGTGCGTTTTCCCGCGCACCGAGTGTGTGTTATATTTAATTCGAAAGCGTCGATATTTGTATAATGTGACTTGCATCGTTTTAGGTTATGTAATCTTATGCTTGGTGTTGTGCAAATATAGGATCGGTCGGGGAAACATCGGACACGGCGCGAAAAGGCAAGGCGGTGGTCGGATCGGATTAGCGGGGATTTCAGGTGAGTAGATGTATTCATCTATGGGGGAATCGTCTGGATGGCGCGAGGCGCCCCCTAGTTAGGATTACCCTATTTCTTGCAAGACTTGTATTGCTAGATAGCTTACCCCTTTATTTACATTGCATACCCTCACAGCTAACCGTATACTAGATTGCATGGACATTCATATAACATTCATATACACATATGCGATATCACTTCGTAGGACACGAACACCATTACCATTGGCATCTGTTGCACGCGCACTATTCATGTGACACACACGCCTTTGGTAATTGCCATGCCACGTGCACTATAGAACCTGTTTAACTTAATATCGCCACTTGCATCGTGCATGATATATGAAATTACATAGCATGTATATACCTCGCATCATCATCATACTTACATAGATTTTTAGCCACAATTCACATCGCATGCCTTGTTATCATAGACATCTATCATATATAACATGTTGACATTATGATTTTTCTTGAGGATTTCAATATTGCTGCGATTTCTGGATTTTTGGGGAAAACCGCAAGAATTTAACTAAAGCTTATATTTATCATTTTTAAAACAAAGTTGCGGTTTTCTCGTGATATATGTGTCGTCCACCATGAGTTTTCATGTTTTCTATTGGATTTCGAGACCCGATTCGAGGAGTGGATGAACCGTCTCGGGTACATGGTGGGCCCGGTATGGTACCCCGGGGCAAGAAGATCGAGTAGTAGACGATGAGCCTGGCAGGGGAAGACTACCTACCGGTGATGTCTGGCGCGGCGGATATCCGGAGGATACCGACCGTTGTCGTGAGATTGGATGATATGGGCCGATCCGGACTGACGGAGCCCGATATTTGAGACATTGATACAGTGAGATATTGAGACATATATGATTTCATATTTGGTGTCGATACTTGACACGGATTTTCAGATGATTTCTTGATAGTACTTAGCTATTATACAGATATTCATTTTCTAAAATTAAGAATGTAGTATCCTAAGCATTTAAAACACTTAAAGATTTAGTAATGACATTGCATACATGTGCATGCATACTAGAGCTATTGTATCACATATGGACATACATGTTGTGGTGCATTGCGTGCATTCTTACGATTGCCTTACTAGATATTATATTCTACTCACGAGCTGGCAACTCACCCCCGTTGTGCCACAGTGTCTTGCAGGTCGGACCCGTCATCCTTGTAGCGGCGGTTATCTTATCATCAGCTCCTTTTGCTCAGACTCGCGACATCGCCTGTAGGTGGATTGCGAGCACACTTTATTTCTTTTTGCTTTACCATTGTATCTAGTATTCTCCATCTACCACTTTATATTGTATATGTGACCTAGTGGTGAGACTGAGAGGTTGTATATTTGTGGTTTCTTTTGGGTCGAGCTCACTTGAGCCGGCGATGTGTTTTCTGATATTTTGCGTTTCTTTTATGCTCTTTTCTTGATATGGTTATTATATTGCATGTGGTTGTGATCCGCCTTGGGCGAAGAGCTAGCTCCCGTTTGGGGATGCCATTTTTATGATTACAGGTTTATTATCTTGTTGTACCCATTTTGGGGGATAGAAAATACAGGGGAGACTCTGCCGAAATTTTCAGAAATTTATGATGTTTTTAAAAAGGGATTCTTGTAATTTAATTGATTTGAAAATCGTTTTCATTAAAGGTTTTCCTTCACTCTCTTTTGATTTTGGTTTAGATTTTTCTAGTCTTTGGCTGACTTAGGTTACGGTACGCCTTTAGACGTCTCGTAATCTAAGTGCCAGTCACGTTCCGTACCTTCGGGTCGTGACACTTTCTCTTTCTCTTTTCTTTTTATTTTTAAAACCAAAACACATAATACCCCAAAACAACATAAGAAATAACATGTAATCAAAACGTAACATGATATGGTGCACTAACCATGAAAAACTGTATAAATACGGATTTGGTTTAATCGCGATTAGCAGTGCACTAATCGGGTTTTATCCAAACTGCATATAATAAACTTTTAAAAATGCCAAATTCGATAAATATATTTTTAAATGAATAAAATCATTTTAATTTCCAATTATTGGTATATATTTATACATTTTTACGAAAACCCCAATTTCGCAAATCAGGTATTTTTCGCGAAATATATTATTTTAATATTAAATTCCAAAAAGAATATTTTATATTTTCTGAAATGTTACAGCTGCCCGCAAGCAACCCGCAACCCCGCTTTCGGTGGAGCCCTAACCAACACGTCTCCTCCAAAGACTATACGTTGTTCGCCACTTTGAGCAACACTTCTTACAACCTCTTCACGCCTCTCTCTCAATACAACCACACGTGCTCACACTTGAGCACTTCTTCTCTCAACAAGCTCTTCTCTCATACAAAGCACTCTTGCACTCAAAAATTCTCTCTATAAAGAAAGAAGGCAAAATACAAGCTCAAGATTACTCTTAAAAAAGTTTTACAATTGAATCACTAATACTCAAGAAGAATGGAATATCAAACTAGAAGCTCTTAAGTAATTTTGTGTGTGAGGATGATTTTAGATAAGCAAATGAATTTTTGATCAAACTCTCACAAGAAATGAGATTTTTCGTTTGAAGATTACTTTAGAATATAGGCAACTGAATTTTCTAAGTGACTGGGGCTCAAAATACAAACACAAAACCTTTTTATAGCCCCCAAAGAAAACTAGCCGTTATGGGGTCAAAGTCACCAGAAAACACTCACGGCAGATGTCTGAAGAACATCGAGGTAGTCGTATGAAGTTAAATTGGAAAATCCCAACGGCTATATTTTTTAAAATATTTCTTATTCCGACGTCTGTCACAATGACCTTCAGACGTCTAAAGATAAAACTATTTTCAACCCGAGACTTCTATACAAACGTCTGAAAAACAATGGGCAGACATCTGAAGTTAAAAAAAGCCATTTTAAAAACCATCTTTAGACGTCTATCCATATGAACTGCAGACGTCTGTCTATCATAAAAAAAAGGCCATTTGAAAACACAGAGAAAATCTAGACGTCTGAAGTATAATAGGCAGACGTCTGAAGTTATAAAAATTCATTTTTCAAAATCTTTAGCAGACGTCTGTAATATTGAACTGCAGACGTCTATCAATAAACAAAAACCAACCAGAGACTTTAGCTTAGACGTCTGAAGTACAAATGACAGACGTCTGAAGGTATAAAAAATCCTTTTTCAAATCTTTCATCAGACGTCTGGTCAACTGAACTGCAGACGTATGTCCTCTTCTCTGGATATCAGCTATTACCAAATATCAGAAAATGAACAGTGCGCAGACGTCTGAACTTCAACGAGGCAAACGTCTGGCTAAGCACAAAAAACAAAAGTTTAAGTTTTAATAAAAGCTAAAACTTTAAACTTGAAAATTGTAAAACTTTTGTGTTATCGTGTGTGAGTGTTCAAGAGCTCTAATTGATAATAACCATATTCAATAGAGTACTTATATAGAATCCTATGTCGATGTCGCATTTCTTCGAAAACTTGAATTTTCGATACTTCGACACGAGCTCTTGAACTTTGACGAAACGCTTGATCTTCAATTGATCTGCAACTTGACTTCCATTGAACTTCGCCACTTAACTCGCGTGTGTCTTGAAATCGATATTTAATTTTTAAATGAACTTCGTTTTGACTTTGATCTTTGACGCTTTAAACTTGGACTTCAGCTTCTTAGCATCATCAAGCTTGAATTTCACCAATTGTGAAGCCCTCGTCCGTATCCTCTAACCTCCATTAGATGAATCCGTTTAAGCTTAATAAGCTCCATCCTCCTTTATACTCTTGTGTCGTGAGATGTTCAATATCCTAAAAAGCAATCTCAAAACGACCAATCTTATCATATACAGTGTTATGAAATAAACAAGATAGTAAACACAAGTATATGAGCATTCATTATTTTTGATATCACAATCATGAATAGTATATCAATATCAAGATATAATTCAAACTCAAAGTATGAGATATTGATATACTATATATAGAGAGAGAGAATAATGGAGAAAAGATGCCATAGGAGGGAATTTCCTCCTATAGCGTCGAAAAAATACACGCTCCCTTATTTTTTCCGCCGATCGGCACCCACCATCTTCATCGTTATCATCTAAGATATGGGTACACCAAATTTCATGTGATTCTACAACTTTTTCACCGTTGATTTAGCAATGTAAAAAGTTCTATTGTCGGTAAACCGTTAATTTTGAACCCACTAAATCAACGGTGAAAAAGTTGTAGAATCGCATGAAATTTGGTGTACCCACATCTTAGATGCTAACGATGAAAATAGTGGGTGTAGATCGTCGAAAAAAATGAGGGAGAGTGTATTTTTTCGACGCCATAGGAGGAAATTCCCTCCTATAGCCTCTTTTCTCCATTAAGCTCATATATATATATATATATATATATATATATATAAGAGAAGTAATATATGGATCACATGTATATACAAATTCATATTGTGAGTTACCAAAATAATGAATGAGAGTAATATATCGATATCAAGAATAAAACACAAGTATAGCGTGAAATATTGATATATTACTCGGTATACACAAGATATAGGATAAACAAGCTAAACAACAAGTATATACAAGTTTCGTTTCGATATGATAGACAAGATAAGTAAGTGACACTGAACGAACTATTCATATTTAAACTATTATCAAAACTAAATAAATGGATTTTCGAAATCCATAAGCTATCAATAAAAGTTCTACACAAAAAGGCTGAAAACAAAGAACACACAATACTCAAAGAGCAATAGTATAGCTGCAAAAGACCAACCTTATAGGAATATCCCTACAAACCATATATATGTATATCAACTGAGAAGCCAAACATAACAACTTAAACCATTTTTTCCACCACCAAAACAATTGAGGAGGTAACCAAAGACCCTGTTAGTACAAATTCAGAAGCAAACAATTACAGGATCAACAAAACAAGGATGAGGATATATAGCAGTAAAAGCAGCAGTAGAAAATATTGATGGTGTCATAAGAAGTATATTTTGTGAGAAGCATATTTTATAGACCCAACGTTTTCCAGCAACAGCTAATGATGAGATTTTTAATTTGAGGTAAAGAAATGCAAACAAAGAAAAAAAAGGAAGAGATGACTCAATATTCAGAAGAGAGGGTAGAATTGGAAGAAAAATGAAATAAGATCACGTTTATGACACGTAACCTATTTTACTTTGTATTTTCTTATAAGTTAACGGAGTCAAAGCACAAGTTAACGGATTCAAACCATAAGGTATCCACGAACTAAAGAAACTAAAGTATTAGGGGTTTTAGAGCAACAGAAAAAGTACATGTTGGTTATTGGGAATTAGAACAAATCAGAGAAGTGTTGTGAAGATATAAGCCTTTATATTACCCAATATGTTTTAATTAATAGTAGAGATTAAATTTTTTCTTCTTCTTTATCATTGTCTCAATTAAATAACACTTTAACCATCAATAAGTGAGTTACTTCAGGTATATCTCCTAGCTTTTGCACAAATAACTATAATTTCATTGGGTTTTTTTATAAAACAAGAACTTATTTTTCAAAACATCTTTAGACCATCTCAATGCCAATATCTTTCCTAAATAAATTTTTTTTTGGAAATTAAATGTCCATAATTCAAGTATTCAAGTAGAATTTGAATTCCAAACTTTTTCACTCAGTTGCAAAATATTTTACCGCTGGACTATAATGATAGTTCACTTAACTTAAATAACTTGGTCAAGAACGTCAACTCTCAAACTTAAAACCCCTCTTTCATTTTAGGGTTTTTCACTCAACCATCCACCCACGCACCCAACCCCACCCAACCAAAAACCCCAAACAAAACAAAAAAACTTAGGTAATTACTAAAAAACCCTCAAAACATGATACTTATTACCAAAAAAATTTAAGTCGCTTCCTTTTATCCCCTTCAAATTTTATGTCCAAAGAAAACATGGACTGTATCTAATTTATAATACTCTTATCTATCCCACTTATATCTACTCTATTCGACCAAACCGTAATTTTTCTCTTGTTCTTCATCTTACTCTTCTCTTGATCTACACCCTTAGGCCGAGAGTAACCAGGGAACTTTCCTTCCTTCGTTTTCAGTTTTTCACTTACACGAAACTTGCAATTAAGCCAACATTCGCATTCCACTGTTTCATGGCTGTAAAATTTTGAGAAAAATGAATTATATTATATTGCCAATTAGAGAATTTGAAAAGCAATTCTTAAACCCTAATTTTGAAAATTAGAAGATCTAATTTTAAAAATTAGAAGATCTAACTGAAAATTTTAGATGAAGACGAGTGGATGGGGGAGTTTTAATAACCTTAACCAGACTTTCTCTATCAACTGCTAATAGAGTGACCAAATATGGCTAGCGGGGGTTTTAAAAGCAACTTCAAAGTTTTTGGGTGTAATTATTAGTCACCAATTTATTTATTTATTTATTTAATTTTTGGGAGGGGGCATTAAAACCTTCATGTTTACCCTTATTAGATCCTAAAAGGTCAAATGTCTTTTTATGACAAAATTACATTGTAAAAAAGGGTACTATACAACTCTTTTCTACACGCGTAATACTTTAGCCACCGGGTTTGGATCCTACCACAATCTATCCAGAAAACAAGATGATGAGACCCTAACATCCAAATACCAGAACCAAACAAATGGGCCCATTATGTTTGTCTCTTGGATAGATTCTGATAGGATTTCAAGCCGGTAAGTTGAGCATTTTCCTTTCTACACAACAAATAACACAATACTCAAAAAAGTTGAATAAACAGGTCTCGCACTTAGGTGCATGGCCCCACAAAAAGTGTGTTGTGAAACAAAATTGCATACCCATGCTCATTTCATTTATACATAGCTATACAAATATATGATATTTGCAAGCATATTTATTTCAAACCATAATGATCAAGATCAGTATTCCCGAAAAAAAGCGTATGATAATGATGATAGATCCGAAACGAATCATACATTTTCATCATACACAAAGCAAGTGATAAAACATATAATTGTATTGATCACTTTAGTATTCCCTTTTTTAATTTGAGACTGTAATCAGCTATAAAACTTAAATATAATTCTGCAACCAATCACGTATAAATCGATCTTGTCTGCAACAAAACCGGAGCAGCCAACCATTGAAACTGTCCAGCATTTTCAATTTAACCGAGTTTCTTATGACTAAATTTAAACCACAACCATTAAAAGAGTAGGGTGTCGGAATACATGAATAGTTTACTAACATCATAACAAAGGTGTAAACATAAGAGCAAAATATAACAAGATGCACACATCAACACCATAAAACACAAAACAATATAAGCAACCACAATCAAATCCTCAAATTAGAATCAATCTTCACCCTCATCCGCATCATCTTCAACGCCCTCAGCCCCAACCTCTTCATAGTCTTTTTCGAGGGCAGCGAGATCCTCTCGGGCCTCGGAGAACTCCCCTTCCTCCATGCCTTCGCCTACATACCAGTGGACAAAGGCGCGCTTTGCATACATAAGGTCAAACTTGTGGTCAATGCGCGAGAACACTTCGGCCACAGCCGTGTTGTTGCTGATCATGCACACGGCACGCTGTACCTTTGCTAGGTCACCACCGGGGACGACAGTTGGTGGCTGGTAGTTGATTCCGCACTTGAAACCAGTTGGACACCTATCATATCCAAATCACCATGGATAAGAGATTCAAGATTTCAAATAAAACTTCTATTGCTCAAAAAATAAACCACTTCAAAAGTTAAGAAACTAGCATAAACGTGCTCAGCTTATTATACAAGTTTTAATAATAATTAAAAAAACATCAAATAAGAAAAATGCATATAGCAAAACCTATATATTTACATAGATGTTAGTTTCCCCTCGTTCTATCAAACGCCAAAAAGAGAACAAGAATTAACTAAATCATTATAAAGCGTTTAAATGAGTGAACGAACTTTATCCCTTCTCCTACACTGATGGCCAAGCATGGCCAAAAGGACTGAAAATTGGCGGGGCATGAATAGGAATTAAGTAAAACTGAGAAGCATTGGCATCAATAATTAAAATATACAATAGTACTTTCTAAGCATTCGACTCTTAGGATCAAACATCCATTATGATGCAGAAGAGCAATAATTTTCACATAATTAAAGCAAAGGTGCCATGCGCAATACCAATTAAGTTGAAGTAAAACAATTTACATGAGGACTTAAGAAACAGAACCATATTTTGTGGCTCTAAATGTTATCGGCAACTAAGAAATAAACAGATCGAAATACATAGTGAAAAATGAAAATATTGAGATACATGAGGATAAAAAAAAGTTAATTGCAACAAGTTAGATTTGAGGATGAGGAAGAATTTATTTTATTTGAAACCAACCCTCTTTGGGATCAAACTTGTGGCCTCTCACATTGAAGAGGAAATTGGTACCGACTGAGTTAATCCTAGTTGGTTAATGAGGAAGAATTGCTTGACATGTTTAGGGCTTGTGCCATAGAGACCGGCTAAAACTCCATCAAGTAAAGGTTTCATGGCAATGTCATGCAAGGAACATGGGTAGACCAAAGCAAAAAACTGAAACAATAACTAAGGTTAGAATATTGCTAATTTTGTAGATCCTATAGAGTATAAAAGGGTTTTTTTAAAACGGTTCATGTGGCCAACACATGATTTGGCATGAAAGCCGACATGCGTTAGAAAAAGGGAGGGAAAGAAAAGATAAACTTATGTACTATTGTTTGTTGCTAAGGCTGCTGATGTTATTGTCATGTGATAAATCAAATGAGTTGTCAGAGATCAAAAATTCCTGGATAGCATTGATGGTGACAAACAATCCTGCTGTGGATGAAATTAATCTACCATTATAGTGTAGTTCAAATATAGTTTTAGTACCAAGTTTCAGACCCCACAGCTACAATCTACTTGATGATTAAAAACCATAACGCTAAATATTATTATTTGAGTATTAAATTTCAGGGCTACAGCTGCAAGTTGTGTATCATGAAAGTTCAAAAAGTTCAGAAAGAATATTATAAATGAACGCATGCAAAAGGAAATTTCGTGAGCAGCTTAATCTTACCAGTCCACGAATTGGACAGTCCTCTTAGTTTTAATGGTTGCAACGGCAGCATTAACATCCTTTGGTACAACATCTCCACGATACATCAAACAACAAGCCATGTACTTCCCGTGCCTGGGGTCACATTTTGCCATCATGCTTGAGGGCTCAAACACAGCATTTGTGATTTCAGGAACTGAAAGCTGTTCATGGTAAGCTTTCTCAGCAGAAATAACAGGGGCATAAGAGGAAAGCATGAAATGGATCCGAGGGTAAGGTACAAGGTTAGTTTGGAATTCTGTAACATCGACATTGATAGCTCCATCAAACCTAAGCGAAGTGGTTAATGAGGAGATGATTTGAGAGATCAAGCGGTTCAAGTTTGTGTAAGTTGGCCTTTCGATGTCTAGGGATCTGCGACAGATGTCATATATCGCCTCGTTATCCAAGAGAACTGCAACGTCTGTGTGTTCGAGCAAGGAGTGTGTAGAAAGAACACTGTTATATGGTTCCACTACTGCTGTAGAAACCTACCAATTCAAGGAAATTAGTCAGATGCTGGAATAAAGCTGAAGTAAATGGGATTACAGGATAAGCAGATTATAAGTAAAGAAATCCAAATAATATCCTCCTCATTAATAATTTTTAAAATAAAAGAAAGTCCAAAGCCTTTTCCCATCGAAATGGGGTGGCCATAAGCAAGGTTATATAAGAGATTTGATACAGTTTTACAACTAGTTGTTGACCTAAACTTATTTTAGTTAGTGCTTGATACATACCCCAGACTAATATGATAATAAAAGTTCTTAACACGGTCTTAAATAACCAGTTTGCATCCTCAAGATTTTTCATTGCCATGACGGAAGTCTAGACCCAAGGGGACAGAAAAAATATTTGTTGCAGGAAATTGTTTACAACTTTATGGAACATTACGAACAGAAGTGACACATAAACACTTTCCAACATGGAAACGATTAGACTGTAAAATAAAGTTAATAAAAATTATATAACTAATAGATATTTATGGATATTCCAACTATTTATCTAAACGGTTTGAGAAAAAGCATAACAGGAGTGAATTTACATTCAGAAGAGTTCAAGAACATGAAATATCAGTAATAAATACAAATAACTTCGCTGCCGTAGCATAATCAAGAAAAACATAAGACAAATAATAAACTAAGAGACTTCTAATATTTTAAAGAACAATCGTTCGGCCAGTTTTAGATACAAACATAAGCAACAGTCCCACATGTCAATGATTACAAAACTGCTGGCTGGTCACATGCATAAAGTTGATTACAGGCCCACAATGACAGATATCCACATGGGTGCATGCAAGTGCATATTTTCGATAAACATCACATATTCTAATGGCTTCCAGCTATTGGGCATGTTGGTGATGCTCCTCATAATCCCAACTCTAGAATAGATAAAGTTGGTAGTTTACTCTCGTAGAAGTTTAATGAGATTAACTTATAAGGAAAATTAATAAGACACCTGTTCTTAGCTCTCACTACTATCAAGGAAGGGAAATATGGCAGCCCAAAACATATCAGAACCAGTCACTGATAATCTTCTTATTATCTAGTGCTGTATTATATTATTTACTGCTATCTTATTGGCATGAGGGAAAGACTCTGGTAATGTAAAACCTGACTGAAAAATTAAACCCAAGAACTCTAGAATACACACCTAGGCTTGAATCAATAGGTTAATGAAAGGGCTAAATGGACCATTTTATATTGGTTTAGGGGGGAAAAGACATGGGAGTTTCCATTCCTTAGTGTCCCCACCACTGCTCATCTATGATACATTTAAGAAAGCTCCATTTAACCTTTCCCAAAGGATCTCCGATTTTAGAAATCTCTAAGAGAATATCCTGATTCTTTAACAGGTCATTCTTTGTAGGTTTTCCCACAACAAGGCGCTGGACACTATAAGATGTAGGTCTTTGGTGTCTGATGTCTGTAGTCTGTACACATCTACATATGTGAAATCTAATTGTTGCCATGTAAATCAGAAAAACAAGTTAAAATCCATAGCCATAAGATAAAGAGAACAGTCCAACAATGATCCTTGGTACCTGTGGTGAAGGATAGATGGTAAATCCAAGCTTTGACTTCTTCCCATAATCAACAGACAGACGCTCCAACAACAAGGAACCCAAACCGGATCCAGTACCGCCACCAACCGCATTGAAGACCAAGAATCCTTGTAAACCTGTGCAGTTGTCTGCTAATTTCCTAACGCGATCGAGACATAGATCTACAATCTCCTTTCCCACTACAGATCAAAGAAATAAACAATCTTTCAGAGTTCAGACATTTTTTTAAAAAAAACATTCAGTGTCTAATAGAAGACGAAGCAGAAGAAAGTTAGCTTAGTGAGGATTGTCATACCAGTGTAATGTCCTCGTGCAAAGTTGTTGGCAGCATCTTCTTTGCCGGACATGAGCTGCTCTGGGTGAAAGAGTTGGCGATAAGTTCCGGTTCTAACTTCATCGATGACGGTGGGCTCAAGATCCACAAAGATGGCTCTGGGGACATGCTTGCCAGCACCGGTCTCGCTGAAGAAGGTATTGAAGGCATCGTGGCAGGCACCAACAGTTGTATCACTGACAAAAGCAGAATTTTACGATGTCAGAAGACAAACAAGAGAACCAGAATATTGTGATAATTTCCAAAATAACTAAACTTTCGTTTGATTTATGGAAATGTATATAAAAATAATAAAGGGGTAGGGATGAGGGGATTTTATACTTCCGAAATAAATTCATTAACAAAAAGCAAGATGATAATCACATGAATTAAAGTATATCAATTTAAAAAATATTTCTAAACACAGTTCATTATCTGCATACTCAAAAAACATTCTTCATAAGAAACTGGCTGTTTCATTCGACACATTAAAATAACACTTATTGCCAACATGCACATGTAAGATAGAGCAATGATTTTGAAGGAATCTAGGCCATGATAAATACAATGCAATATTTTAGCAATGATTTTGATAGAACTGCTCAATTATCATATATGAACTTTTGACATATCCTTGCAGAAAAAAACACATTTTCCATAATTTAAGGCTTCTACCATCAGAATGTAGGATTGGGAGCATGGATCCACGAAAAATTTGAGAAGTTTCACAACCTCTAACATAGTGCCAAATTCTTGACAATTAAGCTACTTGACAAATAAAATATATATTAGGATGACGCTAATTGCCCACAAGATTGAGCAATTATTTTGCACAAATCTAGGCCTTGATTACAAATACAAATCCTATATTTAGAAACTTTTTCCTTAAAAGTCCACTAATTAAAATGCGCAAGAACTGGACCAGCTGGATTATGATATCTAGAATTTCGTAATTTCCTTGCATGCATAAGATATAAAAATACAAATTATAATACTCTTTTCACAAATTAAGTCTTTTCCCATCACAATGTGTTGGAGCAAGGCTCCATCAATAATTTGAAAATGCTCTACAACTGGAGCGGCAATCATTTCTAACATAGTTCCCAATTCTTGACAAGGAAACTGCAAACAAATGAGGGGCCTCCCATAGTCCTACAATGCAGGTCACCATTATGAGGGTTCTGCATATTGGGCGGTCTAGTTTGCAAAGCCCATTATGCGTAGCCCACAAAATGGCTACCTGCATCATCCTGAGTGCATTATGAACACTCTATTGTCTTATAAAATCTCTACAATCCAAATAATTTTCAAATTAGACAAGAATCTGAAGATTCTCAATTACAAGCCGAAGGGTCAACGGAACCTTTCTAACCAAGACTACCTGCTTAGCATGTGAAAATTGCTATGAAAAATAAAAACATCTTCATTTAAACGTTTAGCACCACCAAAATCCAAATCACTTCCACACAGTATATGAGAGACACCACAATCTTCAAAATACCTAGATCTAATTTCCAAACTAATTCAATTACCCAAATCAAAGGAAACATAATTACACCAGAAACACAGTGATCTTGCACCCCTAATCTTGCATAAAAGAACACAGCTATCCATAATATAAGACTTCTCCCATCAGAATGGCTCCATGAAAAATTTGAAAAATTTATTATCACTCATAATCAATGAATAATACTTGGCATAGATGAAATTGCTATAAAAAATGCTTCATTTCGCACAGCCAAATTCCAAATCGCTTCCTCACGATATACAAAAGACCCAGCAACCTTCCAAAAACCTAGATCGCAATTCCAAAATCAAAGGCGACATAATTACACTAGAATCACAGCGATCTTGCACCCCTAATCTCAACTTAATAACAACACAAAATGCAGAACAAAATCACTCAGATTCAACCAAAAATGAACCAAAAACCAAATCAAACGAAGCTAATTACAGAAATGGGAACTTTGATCGAGATCTCACAAACCTAGGCATCATGCCATCAGGCTGAATCCCATGCTCGAGGCAGTACAACTCCCAGCAAGAGTTCCCCACTTGAATCCCCGCTTGCCCTATATGAATACTGATGATTTCCCTCATCTTCGCTCCTCTCTCCCTTTTCCTCTCGCTCTCAAACCCTAACTCTAGTTTCGCAAAAGAGATGGAGGGGGGGGAGGGGGGGAGAAAATAAAAGGGACTGCGAACGAGAGAAAAAAGAGGGATCGGTTTGCTATTTTTATATAAAATAAAATGCGAAACAAATCAAATTTAGAAAAAATATATATATAATTTTGTGTGGAGGCAGCATCTTAATAACAGGATTGAGGAAGCTTTTGGAGTCCGGAATCGTGGGGCCCACTGCTCGGCTGGCCGTCTTTGCCGTTGGCGTATGTAAGGACGATAACGCCCATGGTGTTCTTGCGGTTTGTGTGGAGTTGCGAGGGTGTTGTGGGAAGAAAACGTGGTTACATGATGCGCTGGTTACTGGCTGGATAGAATGTGACCCACAACGCATGTGTGTAAATTTTGCTTTTTTGGAATTTTTTCTTGATTTGTTTGGTGTTTTTGGTTTATTAGTTGAGCTTATGCTACCAACTTGGGTAGTTTACAGCACTTACAATTTACTAGACAAAAAAAAATTTGAAAACATAGGATTATGAAGCGTTCATTTATGGCTTTGATATATTATATGTAAAGTTACGATAGTAGCATCATATGTATTTAGCACGTATGATACACGTTTTTTTAGTATTTAACATGTTTATATATACCAGCATCATCAGAGAAGAGTTTTTAAAGAATTAGTTAAAATAATATAAGTTGTTAAAATCCTTTAGTATGATTTTTTTTAATTTAAAAGCTAATAATATTTAAATATTTCCTCTCAAAACTATGAAAGTACTTCATATCATTACTATCATTGTGGGGTTACTTGGAGTTACTTTTTTGGCTGTGTAGAAATTCTAAGATAGAGATTTGGCTTCTATTTTAGGTGTGAATTTTGAATTTTAAAGTTTAGAGTTATGGGGTAATTTTTATTTTTATTTTTACTTCATTGAGATGACATGGCAAAAGCACTCATCCATTATAAGTTGAAATCTTTTTCTCCTTGTTCTTGTATTTTTATAAAGTCTAGATATATTAATTACAAAACAATTTGGAACCTCTCTTACGAGTTTTTTATTATAATAGTTGAAATTTTGATAAAATTTGATCAGCTGGTGATTCCTAAGGAAATTTATTTTCACCTTCTAATTATAGCATCAAATTTTAAGTTTTGAAAGAAGTTTTACAAGGAAGAATTAAGTTTTACTATAAAACATAAAACCCCGCAACCCAAAGAAGAGCAAAGAATTACAAAACAACACCCGCAACCTCTCCTTACGAATCAAATATCGTCGTTGCCTACGGTGTTCTCGGTTGTGCCGCCATCATCCCCTGCGTACCGACGGTCTTCGGTATCACCTTACTATTCTTCATTTTCATCTTATCTGCATTGATATGGGACCAACTCTAAATCAAGGAAGAAATAAGATGCACGACCACATTCAGGGGATTAATATTTTCCTTAAAAATTCTATCATTACGTTCTCTCCATAAACCCCACAAGATGCCCATAATATTCTTGTCCCAATCTCCTTTCGCCGGATCCCTGATCGTTGTCGCTAGATTCCCCAAACTTTCTCAATTGAAGCAGGTAATACAAGCACATTATTCAAACCACCAAAATAGGACTACACCCTCTTAGCAAAGGGACAAGTGAAGAAAAGGTGATCCATCATCTCCCCATCGTTTTTGTAGTTGACACACGTAGAATTTTAATTCGCTGGTGGCTTGAAGAGCGATTCTAATTAAAGAAAACCTTATGAAATGCAGATGGCTTGAAGAGCGATTCTAATTAGAGAAAACCTTATGAAATGCAAGTGTGTCAAATGACCGTCCGTTTTCTCCCACCATTGATGACTTATATAAAACTTGACACCGAATTTGCTGTTAGAATTCCACCTCTATTTCGGACAATTCAGTGTATGTTGAATCAAGCGCCACTCAATTAGAAACTCCTTAAGGAGCAGAAGCTCATGTTTTTGTGCTGCTGTCAAAGTCCTCTTGAAGCTCAACCTCCACTCCCTTCCATTCCAAACCTTAGCGACCTTGACATACCTGTTTCTCGCAATACCATATAGAGTTAGGAACTTATAGCGAAGAGACTCCTCCCCGCATCTAACATCTTTCCAGAAGCAGATTTTTTTCCCGTATCCCATGGTGAAAGTTAATCTGAGAGAAAAATTCTTTTGGTCTTGAAGACACCACCCCAAAAATCCGAAGCGGTCATTGCATTCTTACGTTTTCCCCGTAGGTGTCCATTTCTAATATGGTTCTCAGAAATCATGACCTTCCATATAATAACATCCTCACCATACATTTTTCACCACCATTTTGCAAGTAAGTCCTTATTCATGCCTCTCATGTTTATCACCCCCGACCTCCCAATTCCTTGGACATACACACAGTCGACCAATTAACTAAAGTGTAGCCGATTTCCTTGCAACCCCCTTTCCATAGGAAATTTCTGTGGATTTTATCAATGCGGCTTTCAATAATCTTAGGCAGTTCAAAACGGTAAGAAAATATGTTGGAATTGCATACGGTACTGCGTTTAATAACGTCACCCTCCCCTGATAGACAGCAGTCGCCCCTTCCAACCCTCCAGCCTTTTCGCCATTCTATCAATAACAAGCACCCAATCCGAGTTTTTTAATTTACTCGATCTAAGTGGTAAACCCTGGTATTTGACTGGGAACGATGTCCTCTGGCAGCCAAAGATCCCGGTAAGGACGTCAGGATCTTCCCTACCATCCTCAACAAAGTCTAAAGAGATTTTATGATAATTGATCTTAAGACCCGACCAATCCTCAAAAAGACACGGTGACCCTTTCTCCTAACTTAACTCTTGTCTCTTTTCCCGAAAAGCAGTGTGTCATCTGCATATTGCAAATTAATCACTGACATTCTGTAATTCCCCAGACCATCATTCAAACTTGACCTGGTAGCTAGCATAATCATCTTGTTAAGACCGTCAACCACTAAAGTAAAGATAAGCGGGGACAAAGGACCGCCCTGTCTAAGTCCTTTTTTGCACTTAAAGCAACTTGTCGGCATGCCATTAACAATTATAGCAATCTTGGCCGAGGTCAGCCATTCCTTAATCCAGGAACACCACCTTTCTCCAAACCCTCGCTTTTGTAGAATCTCCAAAATGCACCGTCAGTCCACTTTGTTGTAAGACTTTTTGAAGTCCAATTTTAACAAGAACCCCTTTTGATTTCTTCTCTTACACGTCTGAATAATCTCTTGCGCCGCTACTACCCCCTCCGTAATAGATTTACCTGGGATAAAAACCGTTTGGTAACCATCAATAATGGAATTAAGTAGCAAACCTAGCCTATTAGCGAGAATTTTGGTGGTGATCTTCATAACACTATTCATCAAGCTAATCGGTCTATAATCGTGAACCTTAGAAGCACCTTCCTTCTTGGGTATCAAAACTATATTTGTGTAATTGAATATATGGAGTTCACTTACGCCTTCGTACCAAAGTGTAACCAGTTGGCAGATATCAACCCGAATGACTTCCCAAAAATATTGAAAGAAAAATATTGAGAAACCATCCAGTCCCGTAGCTTTGTCAGATCCAAGACCGAAAACTGTGATTTTAAGCTCCTCCTCTGAGAAAGGTTCTTCAAGAGCATCCTTTTGTTCAGGCGTAATCTTGTCCCCGTATTCCCAAATCTGTACGTTCGCCTCCGGTCGTATCGGTTCAACCGACGTGAAAAGATGTTTGAAATGATCATTTATATGTGTCCGTATCAGACTATCATCCTCTACCTCCAACCCATCAATTTCCATTTTAGCAATAAGAAAATTCCCATGTTTGTTTTGACACAAACAATATTTCTGGAAATTTGAGATTATCCCGAGAATAAGATGCCCATTGATCATGATAATCTTATTTGTTGGGTTTCGGTGCCCACGTCGCGGAGCCACGGCCGAGGCGGAAGCGAAAACAAAATTTTACACAAGTACCGAATGCCCGTAAAACCCAGCATACGGTCCAATAACCTAAACTATCTAACTAACAGTGTAAGGGTTGAGAAACTACAACTTTTGTCGCGTGTCCACCAATTGTGGAAGACCCTTTCAAGCTCGTAGCCACCGGGATCGCGCTTGCAAATCGACTACCCTCGCCAAAGACGATCCACCCGAGGAAAACTGAAGGAGGCTCTAACTAATATCCAGACTTTCTAGGTGTGGATGGTCGATGATGTAGGAATATTTTACTAAATATTTCTCTCTAGAATCTGTAGGGTTACTAGGCACACTAACAAGGCTCTACAAGGCATCAACCATGCCAAAATTAAATTTTTATGTGCCGAACAACCCTAAGCAAGATCGTATACTAGAGTTTAGGCGAAACTAATAGCAAGTAAACAACTTTACTTCTAAGGGAACACGAAATACAACCTTTGTAGATCAGTCCTTCACTTCTTTAGCTCCTTGTTGAAGTCCCTTCACTGCGATCGTGGTTCTCCCGGACCCTTGCATGGCTTCACGAAAGGAAAGACGCGTCCTTGCTTGAAGTCTTCGAGGCCGAAGATGATCTACGTCGAGAGATGCCAACTCAAGATTCTACTTCACTAACTAGAGAATTAGTGAAGCAAACACCCTAAACTAAAGTGCTAGTCTAGTAGAAGATGGACAAATAGGAAGTGGGTTCTCTTTAGAATTTTATTTCTCACAATCTTTCTCACTTTTGATCAAACCCTAGCAAGCTTTTTCTCTTTGCAAATGAAGAAGAAGAAGAAAAGAAAGAGATGAGGATAATGATCAAGTGAGTAGGCTAACCATGGTGAGTGAGTATCATATACTAACTCTTGTAGAGCCATAACCATAGCTAATCTAAATGGCTAGGTTAATAAAAAATCTAAGGTGAAGACAAAGGTAGTGGACTTTGTCAAAGCAAAGCAAGCTTCTACAAGCTTCATGCTCTTTCCAAAATTCCACCAATTTTGTAATTACCTTAAATAATTATAACCCGCCATAAAAATAGAATGGTGTATGTCTTGTACACCCATGTCATGTGTATCATCAACTATGATACAATAAGAAAAACACATTTTAATATATATCATATATACATTAAAATTGTGCTCATGTGAGAAAAACCCTAAAGTGAACAAGTGTTAGTAAATGTAAATTAGTATATCTAATATACAATTATACACTTAATTATTAAATCAACACTTGACTTAATAATCCGGTCATATCTCATATAACCGGCTAACATCCATTGTATCGACTTATCGAATCAACACTTGATTCGATAGCCCGGCTATATCATATATAACCGACCGATACAAAAAGTCGCGAGAATAGAATACGGTATCACATACACGCATTATTCTCGGTCTCGCACATATCACATATGCGCTCCTATTTCGTTTTGCCTGAGCCAGTAAAACCTCTGTGTAGGACTCTAAAGACTCGTCAATACGCCGGCAGTAGGTGATGATCACATCAAGCACCCACAAGCCGTCAGCGGTACTAGCTGGACGTAACGGCTACCCGGGTATTGAGCGATCAGAAGATCAGGAAGCAAGCCCGCTCCAACTCCTGTAAAAGCCTGCCGGTAACACTTCCCGTACAGTCCGGTCTCCTCGTCTGATATGTCGCATATCAAGTCTAGGGGTGGTAAACGTCAGACCCCAATAACCGATAAGTCGTGCCGATGTGAGGCTCATAACGGGTCGAGAAACTACTGGTAACACTTACCAGTAAATCTCTAAATCAGCCCTGGCCAGGGACTTCCCTGTTACGGCTAATCACGCACTGCGCAACATCAACCCCAAATACCGGGAGAGACGAAACCCCTCCTATCGCTCATTACCTCCATGTGACTCGGGACTGTACCCAAAAACCACCGTTTTGCATGCCCTCATGGACGTGGTAAGGTGGAAATCAAAGCACAGTAGGAATCATACAAGACTCTATGACGATCTCGGGTCTACAGACTAACCTGCACAAGTGTCACCAGAGAACTGCCATCTGATGTGAGGTATAATACCATCTGGGAATTCTCGGTGAGTCTGTCCAGTGTACCCAGTCTCCACTGAGCACCCGTATACCATCTCTGATGTCAAACACTAATGGATATGGGATCATCCATCGCCCATCTCATGGGTCGAGAAGCGTATACGCTAGTCTACTCTGGTATATCAATACCCCGTCTCGATACACCCACGACTAGGGACCTTGAAGGATGTACTTATGGACTACCATGTCCCCACAAGTATGATCCGCATCATAGTCCAGGTAGTCAAGTACACATCCTAAGGGCTTTACCAACATGTAACTACAAGACAGTATAAAGAGACAAGTATACATGTTAAAGTAAAGTGCAACCAGATAGCATACTATCATATCGAGCAAGAAAGTCCTCTCTATATATGTCCAAGCATCCAATATAATATACATCATCTGTACAATACTGGCCTCTAGGGCATACATACAACTAACAATCTCCCACTTGCACTAGGGCCAGCTGCTGTAGTATCGCATACCGAGCATCCCGAAGAGTCTCTCAAACTGTATCTGGGGAATGGCCTTCGTGAGTGGATCCGCTGTGTTGTTCTTCGTGTCAACCCTCCTGACCTCGATCTCCCGGCGATCAACTATCTCCCGGATCAGGTGATACCGCCTCAGAATATGCCTGGATCGTTGATGGGACCTGGGTTCCTTGGCCAAAGCCACCGCTCCATTGTTATCGCAATACAAAGGTATTGGATGCTCAATGGATGGAACCACTCCAAGTTCAGTAATGAACTTCTTGATCCAGACAGCCTCTTTGGCAGCATCGTTGGCAGCGATGTATTCAGCCTCCATCGTCGAGTCTGCCACGGTTTCCTGCTTGGAACTCTTCCAGCTAACCGCCCTTCCGTAAAGGGTAAAGACAAATCCTGACTGTGACTTAGAGTCATCCTTATCACTCTGGAAGCTCGAATCGGTAAAGGACTCCACTTGGAGTTCTCCGTTACTATACACCAAGAGCATCTCTTTAGTCCTTCGCAAGTACTTGAGAATGCTCTTCACAGCTGTCCAGTGATTCTCTCCAGGATCAGCTTGATACCTACTCACTACACTTAGTGAGTATGCTACATCGGTTCTGGTACATAGCATCGCGTATATGATAGAGCCTACTGCCGAAGCATAGGGTATCCTTTGCATGCGAGCTCTCTCCAAATCAGTCTTGGGAGACATCTCTTTAGAGAGAGTGAGCCCTGAGATCGTGGGTAAAATCCCACGTTTGGACTCTTCCATACTAAACCTCTTTAGTATGGTGTCAATGTACCTGGATTGGGACAATCCCAATATCCTTTTAGATTTATCTCTATAGATCATAATTCCCAATATGCAGGAGGCATCACCAAGATCTTTCATTGAGAATCTTTGTGATAAGAAGAGCTTGACCGATTGCAGCATAGGAATGTCATTTCCTATCAAGAGTATGTCGTCCACGTACAATACGAGGAAGACAATCTTACTCTCTGCCACCTTCTTATAGATACAAGGTTCATCTATGTTTTTGACGAAATCAAATTCTTTGATAACGATATCAAAGAGATGTTCCAACTCCGCGATACTTGCTTTAATTCATAAATGGATTTAAGCAGCTTGCACACCTTCCTGCTGCTCCCACTATCTACGAAGCCCTCTGGCTGAGTCATGTACACGCACTCTTCTAAATCACCGTTTAGAAAGGCGGTCTTAACATCCATTTGCCAGATTTCGTAGTCATGATATGCAGCGATGGCAAGCATGATCCGGATGGATTTAAGCATAGCCACTGGAGAAAATGTTTCGTCATAGTCCATACCTGCTCTTTGACGAAAACCTTTTGCAACAAGTCTAGCTTTGAAAGTCTCCACTTTCCCATCTACACCAAGTTTTTTCTTGAAGATCCACTTGCTCCCAATGGGTTTTACCCCTTCAGGAGCATCTTCCAAAGTCCATACTTTGTTGGTGTACATGGATTCCATCTCGGATCGCATTGCATCCAGCCATTTCACAGAGTCACCACTCGTGATAGCCTGCTCGAAACTAGTTGGGTCACCATCTTCCATGATGTAATCCTCGCTCCCACCATCCATGAGAAAACCGTAGTATCTCTCAGGTGGGTGAGGAACCCTACTAGATCGGCGGAGTGGCTGGGGTTCATCGGGAACTACCGAATCCTCTGGTTCAACCAAATCTTCTGTCGTAGTCTGTATTGCTGGAACCTCTTCCAGTTCTACCTCCTTTCCATTAATCTTTTTTTCAAGAAATTCCTTTTCTAAAAAGGTGGCATGTCGAGAAACAAACACCTTTTGTTTCTCGGTGTGGTAGAAGATATACCCGCGCGAATGTTTGGGATATCCAATAAACTTACACAGAATGGACCTTGCCGCGAGGTTGTCTGGATTTTGCGTTTTTACATAGGCCGGACAACCCCATATCTTAACATAATTAAGACATGGTCTCTTTCCTTTCCATATCTCATATGGAGTGGTTGGCACAGATTTGGTGGGAACCATATTCAATAGGTCTGCAGCTGTTTCCAGTGCATATCCCCAGAAGGAAATAGGTAACTCAGCTGTGCTCATCATAGAGCGCACCATATCTAATAGGGTGCGGTTCCTCCGTTCCGATACACCGTTATGCTGTGGTGTATATGGAGGAGTCAGCTGAGAGAGAATCCCATTCTCTTTTAGGAAGTCCAGGAATTCATTGCTCAAGTATTCACCTCCTCGATCAGATCGAAGGATTTCAATACTTTTCCCGGTTTGGTTCTCGACTTCTTGTTTATATTCTCTAAATTTCTCAAAATCTTCTGATTTGTGTTTCATCAGGAACACATATCCGAATATAGAGAGATCGTCAGTGAATGTAATGAAGTATGCAGAACTATTCCTGGCATATGTAGACATGGGGCCGCATACATCACTATGTACCAGTCCCAAGAGTTCCGTAACTCTTTCTCCGTGTCCCGTAAACGGAGTTTTGGTCATCTTGCCTTTGAGACATGACTGGCAAGTGTCATAAGATGAAAATTCAAACGGATTCAAATATCCATCCTTATGCAACTTAGCTAGTCGTGTCGCATTGATGTGACCCAGTCTACAATGCCACAAGAAGAATTCGTTCAGTTCTGAACTCTTCCTCTTGTGTGTGTTTGTTATACTCAGAACTGTTGATTGATTTAGAACATAAATGCCATTGCACATCGTGCCTGATCTAACCAACTTTTGGTTTAGAAAAATGTTCATAACATTATCCTGTAATACAAAATTATATCCTTCTTTACTCAACAAAGAAACCGATATAATGTTGCATATCAGGTTCGGCATGTAATAGCATTCGTTCATAATTAATGTATTACCAGTTGGCAATACAAGGTGATATTCCCCGACGGTTCTAGCTGCAACAATTGCACCATTTCCAACCCTTATGTCTTTATCACCTTCTCCAAGTTCTCTACCTTTCCTAAGCCCATGTAACTGATTACATATATGGGATCCTGACCCGGTATCTAATACCCAGGACGTAGAGGAAATGGAGAAACAGTTCTCTGTAACGAACACACCCGAAGAAAATGCATCAACATGTACTTTCTTCATTCGGGTGGCATGCGAATACTGGTATTCCCCTATATCCTGTTCAGTCTTATAACTCTTATAAGAAAGAACGGAACCAACGTTCCCCAGCACAGTATAACATGCGGGTTCGGTCAATACATCCATATTATTATCTTAATTAAGGCATGATATGGTCGCTACCTGGAGAGAGAGAGAAGAAAACACTTTAGCGTATGCTCTTGCAAGATCAGATTGGTTATTATTTTATCTAATCAGGATGGCTCCCACTGTTTTTATCAAATCTTCCTTCAAACCCTAAAAGGAAAGACTAGCCGGGATTAATTACACCCTACAACTTCGCCGATCTTTCAGCCAGGCCAGTGTCGGTACTTTAGGGAGGTTCCCCGTACTTTCGCATGGACCTAATTAAAGTAAATCTCGTTTTCCCAGAGGCGTAACCCCGTTGACACCTTTCTAGACACCTACTTGATCGGCTAATTGTCATGTGTAAAACTCTCCCAGGAGTAACAATTACTCGCAGTGGGTATCGGGATCCAACTATATCATAGAAAGTATGCAATCTCATTGCAAATTTCAACACTTGAAATTCCCGATAATATTTTGCCTCTAGCGTGCTATGACCTTGACGCAGGCCAACAAACCATAGTGCGCTAGTCAAGTTCAACCCGTCATTTCTTGATTGAATTAAACTCACCCGTACGACCCTTGACGCAGGCCAACAAAGTCACACGACTACCCTAATCCAATCTGCATCATATGCATAAGCAGATAAATACTAGTTAGCTACCGCACACTGCGCCTTGACGCAGGTCAACAAACGTAGCACGAATACTAAGTAGGACTTATCTGAAATGACGGAGGGCTACGACAGGTTTTTCTGAAAACCTATTGCGTAATGAACTTGATATCGTTGTAGAATCATGTGAATTTTGAAATGGAGTGATTTTGAGGCTTTTATTAGTTTTGCTAAAGAGATCACTCCCGGTGAAGGATCTCGGCTCTTTCCTTATGGAATAAGGTGCAGGATATATCATATACATCACTATGCAAAGCAAAACTCCAAAAGCAATCAAAAGCAAACCGAGTGTTGTAGCATCTGCCAGTTTTGCTAAAGAGGTCACTCTCGGTGAAGGGATCTTGGTTCTTTCCTCATCGAATAAGGTGCGGGATATATCATATATATCACTATGCAAAGCAAAACTGTAGCTACCCTTTTTGAAAAATTTGATTCTACAACATCTTTTAGGTTTCTTTTCTTTCATTAATCACATTAATGAAGTCCCATCATTTAAGTCACCTAAACATCACAGATAAATACGACGTACACTTATGCCATCCGCATTCGCCTCGATGTCCTCTCGTGCACCGTTAGGTTAGGTAACTAACGGCAGAGCAGGGCAGGGGTAGCGTGGGTGTAAAACATAAGTAACGCCTATATAATATATCATATATACTATATACAGTATTTATCACAGCACATCAAATGATCACATCACAGATATCGCAGCAGAAGAAATATATGAAACATTGGATATACTAGGACGTCCATGTTTTATTTTGAGCCTCTATAAAACACGGATTCCACGGTCGCGATGAATAGCCAAACCCACACCCCTAGACCCCTACAAGAGCGGCAAGCAACCCTACCAATTCTAGAGTTAGGAGACCCGGACTCGACTCCTCGAGTTGGTCTCCCACTGGACTCCAGAACCCGGTTACTTGTGCTCTCCTCCTTGGGTCTATCCTAGTGCGGAAAAGTAAATAATATACAAAAGGTGACATCAACCTCATCCCGGAAGTGCCTCAATAAAATAATATTACATACATTTTATTTTACATGAATGAAAATAAAAACTCTCATCTCACATAAAAACCCTCGGCTATTCAAAACGCGACGATCCAATATAACATATCCTGCAACACATAACATCACATGTCATCAACGTAAGTAAATATGCGCATCCCAATTGTCGTTGACATATAGCAACGAAACCGGCGATATCATATATTATACTTACGGTCACAGAAAAGAAAGTGTAAAACTACAACATTTGGAATCTACAATCTCTTTAGACATCGTAAATCCGAAATATCACATACTTCGCATTTCATGCCTGACTGTATGAATTCCACATATTGTATCACATTCCAGATAAATAGACAGTATTAAACTTTCCGATCGAATAATCAAATACCCAAGATTTCCATAATAGCTCAACACTTGAGCGGAGTTCAAAAATTTCAGAAAACGTCACAGTAGCAACGGTCCAGCCGTAGAAGGGTCAAGCCAACGCATCACATGTGGCACGCCGTACTGCCCCAAACCCTAAGGTTCAAAAGGCAGTTCAAGACGGTCACATAATCGAGTTAAGGTTTGTTGTCTTCTAGAGGGTCCATCTCATTACTTGCACGTTTTTCCGAAAGATTTAAACCCGAGAAAAATTCAACACTTGAATGTTTTTCGTGCCGGGAAAAATTGAGTTAATGATATCCGTTCGAACATTTTAATACTTTCTAAATTATCCGGAATAACATAACAAAATTAAATTCTCCGATCGAATCGACGATTACAAAATAAACCCCATAATACTCAACACTTGAGTCAAATTAAAAATACCCAGAAAATAGCAATCACAGACAAAGAAATTATAGTGTAAAAACTAGGGCATACATCCTTTGTTCTGCCGCGGATCCGCGGTCCAAGCACGGTACGGCCGCGGTTCCGCGGCGGTATGAACAGTGTATTCCCTCGTTTTTCACAAAAAGTCTTATATTTCCTTGCTGAATTTTTTAGGCATTTTTAATACAGAAAAATCCATATTTTTAGAAATTATTCAGAGAGGGGTTTACTTTGTGGTTTCATGGTTCGTTCGGAGTTTTAACTTCGTTAACACATCGCCTAATGCTCTAGCTAGGCTCTGATACCACTGTAGGGTTACTAGACACACTAATAAGGCTCTACAAGGCATCAATCATGCCAAAATTAAATTTTTATGTGCCGAACACGGTACCCAGTCTCCACTAAGCACCCGTATACCATCTCTGATGTCAAACACCAATGGATATGGGATCATCCATCGCCCATCTCATGGGTCGAGAAGCGTATACGCTAGTATACTCTGGTATATCGATGCCCCGTCTCGATACACCCACGACTAGGGATCTTGAAGGATGTACTTATGGACTACCATGTCCCCACTAGTATGATCTGCATCATAGTCCAGGTAGTCAAGTACACATCCTAAGGGCTTTACCAACATGTAACTACAAGACAGTATAAAGAGACAAGTATACATGTTAAAGTAAAGTGCAACCAGATAGCATACTATCATATCGAGCAAGAAAGTCCTCTCTATATATGTCCAAGCATCCAATATAATATACATCATCTGTACAATACTGGCCTCTAGGGCATACATACAACTAACCGAATCCATGCTCAAGTAAGAGCAAGAAGAAGAAGGAGAGGAGGAGAGAATGATGGTTGCTTAAACTTGTAACCAAGAAGCATGAGACATGAGATGAAAAATCATCAAGTCCAAATGAAAAGAGAATGACTATAACCTTTTTGCAATCATGGTGCAATAGTGCACCAATAAATGCACACAATAAATGCCCAAGCTATGCTCATCACCATGCTTCATTAAACCTCATTTTCCACCTCATTTTCCTATTTGATTTTCCAAATAGAAAATCAAATATGAGGTGTCCATCTTCTATAAGCATTCCCGTATAAATACGGAATACTTCACCTAGTATATGTATCGCTACATATACGCATATCCGTATAAAAATACGGATAGCACCAAAGAGAGAAAATGAATAGTGAATGATTATACTAAAATATATGTATCAAAATACATATATAAATTATTAAATCAAAACCTGATTTAATAATCCGGATTAATCCTAAGCCGGCTAGTATTATCAACCGCCCGATTAAAGTCCATGTATCCCGTATATGTATTTAATCAGACCTCTGCACTTACCAACGTACAGTGCCTACATCTGTCGCCTGAACCGGAAAAACCCTCTGTGTGGGACTCTAAAAACTCAACAATGTAGGGTTCCTAGGCACTCTAATGAGGTCTCACAAGGCATCAACCATGCCAATTTCAAAAATTACATGTGCCGAGAAACCCTAATACGGATCGTTAACTAGAATTTTAGGCGATGCAAGCATGTAAACGAATTAAATGCTAAAGGAAAGTGACTACAACCTTTGTAAATCCGGTCCTCCACGTCCTAGGCTCCATGATGAGGTCCCTCCGCTGTCCAAATCAAATCCATGACTCTAGCGTCGGCTTCATCGGAGAAATGGGCGGGCTTGGTCGTCGGTTCGATGCCGAAGATGATCTACGTCGAGGCATCACAAGATCAAGCTCCAACTTCACCAAGCCTTGAAAACTTGTGAAGGAAACACCCTATACTACTTGGCAAGAGGTAGAGGATGAAGAAATAGGAAGTGGGTTCACTTTAGAATTGGATTTCTCACTCATTTTCACTAGTTGCCATTGAAGCTATCAAGCTTTCTCTTCTTTTTGAAGAAGAAGAAGAAGAAGATGATATATGATAAGTTATTTAAAAGGAAAATAAAAAGAATACTTATCATGTCTTCAACCATGGTTTAGTGTAGAGATTTAACTAAGGTTAGATGAGTGGTTAGGGTTAGAGAAGAGACAAGAATGGTGGACTTGTTCAAAGCTTCAAGAAGCTTCAAAGAAAAACAAAACTAGCAACCATTCTTTTCTCTTTATCTTTTCTAAATGAAATAAATAAAATAAATAAATAGATAAATGAATAAGTAAGTGAAATGAAACCCTAACCACTAACTAACCATGGTTTAATTCTTTACACAAAACCAAGCTAGAATGTATCATCAAACATGATACAATCATGTGCACTAAAAATATATCACATATACAATGTGCATTTCAAGTGAGAAAATCCATTTAAAGTGAACCAATACCAGTTAATGCAAAGTAATATATCAAATATACAATTATGCATTAAATCATTAAATCAATACTTGATTTAACGATCCGGTCATATCGCATATAACCGACTAATATCCAATGTATCGGCTTATCGAATCAAGCCTTGATTCGATAACTAGGTTATATCGCATACAACCATTCGACACATACATCGCGAGAATGAAATACGGTATCACATACACGCATTATTCTCGGTCCCGCACATATCCCATATGTGCTCCTATTTTGTTTTGCTTGAGCCAGGAAACCTCTATGTAGGACTCTAAAGACTCGTCAATACGCCGGCAGCAGATGATGATCATATCAAACACCCACAAGCCGCAAGCGGTCTGCTAAACGTAACGGCCACCCGGGTTTTGAGCGATCAGAAGATCGACGAGCAAGCCCGCTCACACTCCTGTGAATCCAACCAGTAACACTTACCGTACAGTCCGGTCTGTTCGTCTGATATGTCGCATATCTCGCCTAGGGGTGGTAAACGTCAGACCCCAATAGCTTGATAAGTCATGCCGACGTGAAGTCCATGACATGTGTGAAACTACTGATAACACTTACCAGTAGGTCACTGCAACCCTGGCCAGGGATTTCCTGTTATGGCCAGTCGAGCATAGCGCAACATCAACCCCCAATACCGGGAGAGACGAATCCCCTCCTATCGCTCATTGTCTCCATGTGAATCGGGACTGTACCCAAAAACCACCTGTTTGCACGACTCAGTAGAGCCGTGGTAGGGTGGAAATCAAAGCACAGTGGGAGACACACAAGACTCTATGACGATCTCGGGTCTACAGACTAAGCTGTACCAGTGTCACCAGAGAACTGCCATCTGACGTGAGGTATAATACCATCTGGGAGTTCTCGGCGAGTCCGTTCAGTGTACCCAGTCTTCACTGAGCACCCGTATACCATCTCTGATGTCAAACACCAATGGATATGGGATCATCCATCGCCCATCACATGGGTCGAGAAGATATACGCTAGTCTACTCTGGAATATCGATGCCCCGTCTCGATATTCCCACGACTAGGAACATTGAAGGATGTACTCATTGACTACCCAGGCCCCACTAGTATGATCTACATCATAATCTTGGAAGTCGAGTACACTTCCTAAGGGCTTTATCAACATGTAACAGAGAGACAGAAAGTGTACATGTTAAGATAAAGATCAACCAGATAGCATACTATCATGTCGAGCAAGAAAGTCCTCCCTATATATGTCCCAGCATCCATTACAATATACATCCTATGTATAGCAATGGCCTCCAGGGCATACATATAACTAACAAACAATACGCTGGCAGTGGGTTTAACCACAAGCACGTCAGCGGCACTAGCTGTACCTAACGGCTACCCAGGTACTTGTGGAAAAGGGGGTCGACAATCAAGTACGTCCTTACCCTGCTGAGCCTAAATGTAACAATCTCCGTACAGTCTGGTCTCTTCGTCAAAGAGTATCGCATATCGGGTCTAGGGGGTGGATAACGTCATACCCCTACTAGCCCGATAAGTCATGTCTGAGTCAAGCTCATCATCAATAGAGATACTACTGATCAACTATCAGTAAATCTCATCCACCGTGGCCACGAATTTCTTATGATAGTCAACTGAACACAGCGCGGCATCAACTCCTAATACCAGGAGAGATGAATCACTGACAGTCAACCACTGCCTCCATGTGGCTCGGGACTGTACCCAACTAAAATCTGTTTGCACGACTCTTTTGAGCTGTGGTAGGATAGTAATCAAAGTACAGTGGGAACTCACACAAGAAAAATGACGACTTCAGGTCAAAGGACTAAACTGTACTCATGTTACATGAGAACTTCCATCTGACGATAGATATAATACTTTCTAGAAGTTCTCGGCGAGTTCGTCCAGTGTACTCACCTCCAGTGAGCACCTGTATACTATCTTAGGTGACACAACACCAATGGTTTATGAGACCAGCCACCGCCCCTCGTCGGAGTCTAGAAGCATATACACTATTTTACATCGGAATACCGATGCCCAGTCTCGATACTCTTACGACTAAGGACATTTAAGGATGTGCTTATGGAAAACCCAGCTCCCACATATATGATCGCCATCATAATGCCGGTTGTCAAGCAACAATCCTACGTGCTTCATCAATGATGAAAACAAACCGATAGCATACTATCATCTCGAATAAGACTGTTATACATGTATAGGTCCTCCCTCAATCATCATAATCATCTATTTGCGATCACAATAATTGCCTTGAGGGCACTATATCCAACAATCTCCCACTTGCACTTAAAGCCAATTATTGCGGTATCACGTACCCACAGCTCGTGCGCTACCGAATACCCAACTTCTCTACTGATCAGTTTCGCAAACTATGTTTGAGAAACTTAATTTGTTCGAGAAATATCCGAGTGGATCCGCTACAATGTTCCAACTCCATCCCTCTATATCTCAACTTTGCGGAGATCAACAATCTCCCAAACTGAGCGATACCCCGCTTCAAGAATTTGTCTAGATACTTGATAGGACCAAGTTCATAAATGAACAACTCCATCCAACTAACTTCTTGGGCTGTATCCTCTATAACCAGCATCCTGCACCATGATTACCTAAGTATCCCTATAGAAACACTATCCAATATACTGATCCTCAGAAGAGGCTAAAATCAAAACCCTGACAGCATCTCTATCATCCAGGTCACCTTGGAAGCCTTAACCGATAATCTCCTTCCAAAGGAGGCTGCCGTTATCTTATACTAAGAACATTCTCTTTGTTCGTGATAGCATCCTGATTGGTGGGATGTTTGCGTATGCATTTTGAAATCAAAGAATTAACCGCAATCAAGAAGGTGTCGCTTGGTAGCTAGCCGGTTGAGTACGGGTCGGTCCACAGGGAAAACGTGTTCTTTTATAGTTGTTCTAACGAGTCAATTCCTATTTGTTGTAGGTTTTGATTTTCTATAAAAACTGAGGTTGAATTTGATTTGGATTAAAACCTTGCTAGAGTTAGGATTAGGTTAATTTGGAAAGTTAATTCTACTCACCGCTTTCTTTTCCCTAATTAAGATCTTAGGTGTTAAGGTAATAATTAACAAAGGGATTAACGCGATCAGGAAGAAACGAAGTTTCTTCCTTTTGGCCCTTGTCCGTCCTTTCTTAATTCTTATCTATAACCTCTATGGAAATCAACCACAACCGGTCTAACCAGGGAATCACCGCTATCTCGTGGGATAGGGTGCCGTAGTGAGCGGTGTGTGTTTGATTTGCATAGAGTCCTACTTTAAAATATTGAACGGGCAAGAAAGGAGTGAGAAATTTCCATCTCTCAAACCGACCCAATCCTAACCCTAACAAGTGAGGAACAACCCACTCATTAGGGAATTAACAATGGAATTCATTTTTGTGATTTTATTTTAATAGCCTAATTAACTTGCGGAAAATAACTACGACAGATAAAAATTGCAGAGAAATAAAATTGCAGATAAGAAATTCAAGATAAAAAACTTACTTTTTATTGATGCACTCTTTGACAATTACAATGGAATGAAAATTTAAAAATCTAGAAATTAAAAAAGACATGCTCCAAAAAGAACTGTAGGCTTCCTATTTATAGATAATAGAAACCCTAGGATTTATATCTGATCCACATCTAAAATTACAAAAATACCCTAAGAAAACCGGGTCAATGCACCTACTCCACCGACATGCACCGACACGTGCGATGCACGGCCGTGGATCCGCGGCAGAATGCCAAGTTTGGCCGCGGATCCGCGGCCATCTTGAGGGAACTCTGGCTCATTTCTTCAGAGTTGCTTTCTGTTGCTTTTTCCTTCTATTTTCTTCACTTGGTTTTTCAGAATCTTTTCTAGTTTCTTCCAGATTTCCACAGTGCAGAATGTTATGAACTTTTACCGTTCGCTTTGTATTGAAGTCTTGAATCTTGTGCTGCCTTCGTGCTTTGTGAAATCGAACTGTTCATTGATCTTCATTTGTTCCTTAAACTTTAGGCGGCATCATAAAGATTTTTCTATTTGTTGGTCGTAGTCTCACTTTTGTAGCGTTTCTTCACCATTTTCACTGTATTGTTCCGAGAACCTGTAACCTGCAACTATTTAACAGACATGGATCAAAAGCACCTATTTATTTGCAATATGATTAAGAATGGAGAATATAATAATGCAAAATTCTGATATGAACAATTACCCACAAACTTATCTTTTGCTCGTCCCGAGCAAAGCCAATTTATTCTCGAAAAAACCTAACCTCACTTTCGCAGGGAAACGCGATTGCACCGAGCATGTGCAACAAGCCGTTAAACCTCTAGGTGTCCCTAGTAGGAGGAGTATTGTCTCCTGAGGGTTTTCAGTAGATACTACCCACAAAATCCGATCAATTTGGCCTATTGATTTTCATTCTTCAATTCGGTGTTCTAGCAAGAAATTCTATTATCTTCAACTCAGAAATTATCAATCCATATTTTTCACGCTTCCTTATCATTTAACTTAAAATTGTATATGTTCTGTAAATTTATTTATCTTTTAGCATCTTTTGAATTTTCCTTCTAAGGTTCCATCTCAACTTAGGAATTTTTATCATCTCTACTGAAGATATAAGTCCTATTTTTCATTCCTATCTCTCATCCAAACCCCAATCATATACCCCTACGTGTGTGTATGTATCACCCCTACACTTGGAAATTCAATTCAAGCTATCATACTCTTGTCCATTGTCCAAAGTACTTTTAGTTGGTGAATTTTAGATGAAATTGCTCACACATCCATCATGCGACCGTTAATACTTCTTGAGATACTAACGACCGATTACAAAATGTGTTTGCGCATTAAGGCGTAATTCCTCGTCTTGTAATGCCTAAAGCTTTAGCAGTGACTCCCAAACCAGTTGGTCTAAGGAACTAGGTGATAAAGCACCCTCGCTATATATTATTTTTATTTTACGCAGCCTTAAGTAATTACAAAATCAGTGTTCATTTTTTTATATATATCTCTTTATTCACACTTATAATTTTATTTTTCCTTCGTACTAAGGATTTTAGACAAGAGCATTTCAAGGTATCCTCTACTATTCCAAGTTTCAAGGTGCGTGTTTGTGCGAGTTGTAGGGTATATATTTTCAGAATTTAGACTTAAGGTCCGGAATTATTTTTCAGAGTTATACTTCAAATAAAAATTTCAATATTCTTTTCTTATTTTGACTTAGCCCAAGAAGTGAACTCAAAATTTGTCTATTTCTAAGTAAACTACAAGGACATATATTTTCTACCGTTAAATTTTAAGAAAAGTTATTTTTAGGGTTTTTAATTTACTAAGTTTAGGATCTAGTTTTTCCTAGCTAGTTAACCGTTTTGTTAAACTTAAGTCAATTATGGCCAAACTTGAATTTTTCAATTTTTATAATTTTTAAAAATTTTCAATTTTTTTATTTGATTTTTTTTCTTTTATATATTTTTTTATTTTCATTTTTCAATTTTTATAATTTTTTATAAAGATGCAATGCAGAATTAAACATGCAAAAGAAAAAGAAAAAAAATATGCACAAAAATAAAAAATGCAATGCAATGATAACTATTTACAACCACCTCCTCCCCAAACTTACCAAAAGCAGTGCCCTCACTGCTCAGGCCCTCGGCGTCCCCTAGAACGTGAGCGGGAACGCTCCTCCCTAGCTAGCAGAGTTCTGACCCCCTGCTCTACTTCTATCAGATGCCAATCATGCTCCCTCATCATTCCCGTCAAATTGTCAATCCCCCTAATGGCTCTTCTCATTAAACGTGCATGTTCTATGGGGGTGAGCTCCTCCTCGCTCGCGGTCGAGCTGGATGTTTTGACGGGCACGTGTTCAGTCGGTTCTGTTCGTGACTAAACATCAGTCAAGCGGGTATAGGACGTAGATACGCCCTCAATGAGAGGCCTGATGGGTATACCTCCATGCATGTAAAATTCAAATTTCTCTACAGGGAGGAAATAGCAACACGATTGTGTCACTAACATGGGGCATGGGTAATTCGCAGTCCTATTGCCAGCACCAATTGAGTTAAGTAAAACCGTGCATATATCAAATCTAGGGTTCCTAGTCATTAGGGTGTGCACGATATGAAGTGACGGGGTGAAAAATGTGGTATTATGGGAACTGCCAAAAATATTGTTTTGTGCCCACCGGCACACGGTTAAAACATTAGCAAAAAGGGTTCTAGCTTGTAATCCCTTCCTCGGTTCCCTCGAGCAGTCATTACCTATTAAGGGCATGTAATCTTCAAACTGAAGGGGTTGGTCATGAACAGGTAATCTAGGGATCAAAGTGACTTCATGGATGAAGTCTCTGTCAATAATTATCTCCCTATCGCCCCAAAGTAACTTGATAAAACCGTATTGTGCAAGGCAGCCTTCTTCCATGCACTCGTAAAAACGAGTGACTAGATCTGGAAGGGCGTAAGCATTTGGGTGATTATAGATTAAAAAATTCCACCCCCTCCGTGCGATTTCATCAGCAAAATAACTCCCATATATGGTGTGTGAAAAGATTTGTGAAAAATCACGCTCTAATTGCATGTTCGGTGCCATTACAGAGAGTTAACAGATCTAAAAATATTTAACAGGGAAGGAAAAAGAGATGCAAACCTCCTCTGAGAAAATCAGAGGGTGACTGTCACGACCCGCAGGGTACGGAACGTGACTGGCACTTAAGTCTACGAAACGTCTCAAGACGTTCGTAAAATAAGTAAGCCAAAGCCCAGAAACCAAAACCAAATAAGCAAAAGAGTGAAGGAAAAACCAATCAATTGAAAGCGAGTTTATCAAATAAGTCATATCAACCCTTTTAAAAAACAATATCAATTTTTTTCCGAAAATTTCGGCAGAGTCTCCTTTGTAAATACTGGCCCCCAAAATGGGTACAACAAGAATATATATAAATCCAACAATATGGCATCCCCAAGCGCTCCTATCTCTTCGCCACAAGGCGGTCACAAATCCCACGCAATATAAAACAACAACGTGCAAAATAATCATAAAGATGCATGAGAAAAACAGCATGTCGACTCAAGTGAGCTCGACCCCAAAATACAGCATAAAAAGTCCACAAATCTCACAGTCTCATCTCTAGGTCAATATACAACAATACTGGTAGATACAGTAGATGGGGTACACTAGATACAAAGAATATACAAGGTGGTACAAAAATAATAATATAACCCACCTAAGAGCAAAATCTCGAGTCCAGGCAAAAGAAGCAAGTGCGCCCGCCGCTACTGTACTGACGGAGCGGACCTGCAAAAGGCTGTGGCACAACGGGGGTGAATTGCCAACTCGTGAGTAATAAATAACATCTATAAAGGCTATCGCGAGTATGCACACAAGCATCCTAGCATCTATAATACAGGTATGGCAGGACAAAATAGCAGGTATGTATGCAATATGAATATACTAGCAGGTGTGAATGCAATGCGAATCAACTCATGATCTGAATGTGTAAGTATAAGAATCATGTTTTTCCTTTAGGAATCTCTTTTGAAATACCAGCACAATACCAATAAAATCAACAAGAACCTGTGTCCAGCAACGACACCTCAAAACTATCACAAATCTCATATATCCATGTCATAGTATCTCTGGCCTCAGCCATCCGGCTGACCCATCTCAATATTACTATCTCATCATCTCGCGGCCACGGTCGGTATCCTCTGGATATCCGCCGTGCCAAACAGTCACCGGTAGGTAATCCATCCCCTGCCAGGCTCATCGTCAGCACCACGAGCTTCTTGCCCCGGGGTACCTTACCGGGCCCACTATGTACCCGAGACGGTTCATCCAACTCCTCGAAACGGGTCTCGAAAACCACAGCAAATTCATGGTGGACGACACTTAAATCACTAGAAAACCGCAATTTACATATTTTAAAAAATATAATAAGTTTAGAAATTTTGCGGCTTTCCCCCCCGAAATCCAGAAATATCATAAAATCTCAAGAAATCCTCATAAGTGCATATGTCAATGATAATGAATGCATATGGTATCAATAATCAAGTTGCGATGTGTGATTAATAGACTAGGCATGAACAAATAATATGATGAGGTACATGCACATGAATAGCAATCCTACGATTTCATTTTAAGGAATTAAAGGCAATAGCACAAGTTTAAGTATCAATTATAGTAAAAGGTTTCAATTTCAAGGTTATCTAGTGTGGTGGCATGGCAATTACCAGGGCGTGGGTGTAGGCATGAATAGTGCTCATGCTGCATAAAAAAAAACCCTGGCAATGGTGCAGGTGTCCTATAGAATGGGTTCGCATATGTATGTCAATATAAGACATGAATGTAGCAAATAATCAAACAAGTATTACACCCCTAATTACTAACATTACTAAGAATCTTTTTAAGTTACTAAAACTATCGGGCGACTTGCGCCATCCAACGATAGTCCCCCGTAGATGTTACATCTACTCACCGGAATCCCTAGCTAGTCACGTCCAATCACCGCTTTCCCCTTTCGTGCCGCGTCTGACGTCTCCGCGACCGAACCTGGAATTTACATCAATACCAAACATAAGGTTACATACCATGAAATGACGCAAATCCCAAACGAAAATACCAACGTTCACAAGCTAGGTACAACGTGCACAAGGTGCGCGGAACACACGCGAAAATCGCAAAAACTAACTTAAACGTCGATTTGGTCGCCCGGCAAAACTAAAACCCGATCACTCAAAAATCCGCACTCACACATCCTAAATGTCATAGGATAAACCAAAACAATCATCAAGATATCAAAATAATTCATCACAATATTTTTATAACAAAACTAGTAAGCTAGAAATTTGCAATTTGGTGCAAATATCGACAATTAGCGATAAAGTTAACACAATCCAACACAAACATCCAAACTAACCCACTAGATAGCCACTACACTAATTTTAAACCTTTAACTATGCTTCAAAATCTATATTCCAACACAACAATCATGCTTCAATCTATTTCCATACACAAACCTCTTTCTTGATTTTTGTCATTAGCAATTACAATGAAAATTTCACACAAGATTAACTTAGATTAGCATAGTATGAAGCCACATAAGCAAAGTAACCTTATAGATTGGTTTAGTAAACAACTAGATAGCTAAATAGAGTTAATTAACTAAATAATGGTTTCTAAAACCCTAGTTTAATTTCAACCATGAACTAGAAAAAACTAGATTAGGATTTTGCTAAGCTTTTAACACTAAAACCATTTAACTAAAGGAATTTAACCAAAAGAAAATAATATGGTGGAAATTATACCTCAAGATCTATGGATCTAGCATGATCATTTGCCTCTAAAATTGCCTCCTTTCCACAAGTTTTCAACTAAACTAGGCTTGAGAAGGGGTAGCACAAGGATTTGTTTTGGTTTTGTAAAGAAATTTGTGGATTTTGATGGTTTTTGAGATGAATTTGTGAACAAAAAGAGAGGGGAAAAATGAAGGGGGAGGGCTGCAAGTTTCGGCCAGAGGAGGGAGGAGGGGAATGGTGGGGTGTGTGGGAAATGTCACCAAGTCAAACCCCCCTCAAAGTCAAATACACCATACCTCCAAAATATTATATTTTAAAACCTACACTTCAACTCAATTCATCCCTAACAAAAGAGTTTTAAAACAAAAGAGAGAGGGAGAATTTTCTGTAGTTTGGGCCAGCCAAGGGAGATGTGAGGATGTGTGTGTGAGAGTGCATAAAATTTTTTTTGCAAAAAGACCCCCGACAAGTCCAAAATTGCAAGTTTAAGCTTAAATTCAATAAATTTCGTTTTCTATAATAAAAATTAGTTAAAACTTAAAATAAAATACTAAAAATTTATGTTACAACTAGATTTTAATTAACATGATTTTAAAGCTTAAATGTAGCCCATTTAAATTTGTATTTATCGCTAATTTAATGTATTTTCTTACCGGCTTAAAATAATATTAAAAATTGAAAAATTAGGGAAAATTTTTAAACGACCAGAATTTCATAAGTAACTCATTTGCTACCAAAAACAAGCAATTACCTATCCAAATTAGGTATAATTAGTCCTAAACTGCAAAATAACAAAAAGACGATTTACGGAAAAATACCGAATTTTCACCGATTTTCAGGAAAACACCAAAACGACTTTTCAAGGCGCTACAATCTTCCCCCCTTAAAGAAATTCGGTCCCCGAATTTAAAAATATAACTACGCGTACCTTCAAAGAGATGGGGATATTTCTTCTTCATCTCTCCCTCGGTCTCCCAGGTGACCTCCTCGCTGCTCGGGCCACGCCAAAGGACCTTGACGGTCGGTATAACTTTCGATCTCAACTTCTTCACCTGCCGATCCAGGATGGCCACCGGCTGCTCTGCAAAAGAAAGGTTGCGCTCTAGCTGGACTGTCGGGTGCTGAATCGCATGCGAAGGGTCGTGAAGGTACTTGCGGAGCATCGAAACATGGAAGATGGGGTGAACATCGGGAAAGCTGGATGGAAGAGCCAAACGATATGCAACTGCGCCGACACGCTCGAGAATCTCGAAGGGACCCACAAATCTGGGACTAAGCTTTCCTTTTCGTCCAAATCGCATCACGCCCTTCATCGGAGAGACCCTCAGAAAAACATGATCGCCAACTGCGAACTCTAGTCTGCGACGGCGCCTGTCTGCATACAATTTCTGCCTGCTCTGAGCCGCTCTCATCCGGTCTCGGATCAACTGTATCTTCGCTGTCGTCTCCTCAACAAGCTGCGGCCCCAAAATACTGCTCTCGCTGAGCTCTGTCCAACAGACGGGCGATCTGCATCTCCTCCCATACAATGCCTCGAAAGGTGCCATCTGAATAGTATCCTGAAAGCTGTTGTTGTAGGAGAACTCCACTAGAGGTAAATGACGATCCCAGCTACCGCCGAAGTCTAAAACGCACGCTCTGAGCATGTCCTCGAGAGTCTGAATGGTCCGCTCTGACTGTCCGTCGGTCTGCGGATGAAACGCTGTGCTGAAGCTAAAACGAGTGCCCAAAGCCTCTTGAAGTCTCTGCCAAAGTCGGCTGGTGAACTGGGTGCCTCGATCTGACACGATACAAGTCGGTATGCCATGCAACCGCACGATCTCGTCGATGTAAAGTTGGGCATACTGAGCGAAGATGAAAGTCGTCTTCACTGGTAGGAAGTGAGCCGCTTTCGTCAATCGATCTACGATCACCCAGATGGAGTCATACCCTCGACTGGTCCTGGGTAGACCCACAACGAAATCCATCGAAATCTGCTCCCATTTCCACTCCGGAATGGGTAACGGCTGTAGCTCTCCTGCGGGCCTCTGGTGCTCGGCCTTGACTTGCTGACAAGTCAGGCATCTCGATACAAACTCCGTAATGTCCCTCTTCATCCCGTCCCACCAATAGGTCTCTCTCATATCATAGTACATCTTGGTGGAACTGGGGTGGACACTATACACTGATCGGTGTGCCTCCTCAAGAATGTCGCGCCGCAATCCATCAGCATCTGGTACGCACAGTCTAGATCCATAGTGTAAAATCCCCTGATCGTCAATCACGAACTCGGAAAATCTGCCCTGTCCCATCTGTGCCATGATCTCTGAGCAACGGTCGTCACTGCGCTGTGCCTCATATATACGGTTAAGCAACTGTGGGCGTGCACGAACATGCACGAGCTGTCCCCCTGTCTGAGTGAACTCGAACTCAACTCGGCTGTCGCATAACATCTGCCAATCTGCTGACGACTGCCTCTGCACTGCGCGCAAATAGGATAGACTACCCCCGGGCCTCTTGCTCAAAGCATCTGCCACCACATTCGCCTTGCCTGGGTGATATAGGATCTCGCAGTCGTAGTCTTTCACCAACTCCATCCAACGACGCTGTCTGAGGTTCAGGTCTCGCTGCTGAAATATATATTTTAAGCTCTTGTGGTCTGTGAATATTTGGCACGACTCGCCATATAGGTAATGTCGCCAAATCTTCAGTGCAAAGACCACTGCAGCCATCTCCAAATCGTGAGTGGGGTAGTTCTGTTCATGCTTCTTTAACTGCCGAGAAGCATATGCGATCACCCGGCCATGCTGCATCAATACGCAACCTAACCCTACTCGCGAAGCATCACAGTAGACCACAAATCCGCCTGATCCCGAAGGCAAAGATAATACCGGCGCCGTAGTCAAACAAGTCCGTAGCTGCTGAAAACTGCGCTCGCACTCCTCTGTCCAAACGAAAGGAACTCCCTTCCGGGTCAAACCGGTCAAAGGTGCAGCTATACGGGAGAAGTCCTGAACAAAACGCCTGTAGTAGCCCGCCAGGCTTAGAAAACTATGGATCTCAGTAACCGATGTAGGTCGGGGCCACTGCTGAACAGCCTCAATCTTCTTCGGGTCCACACATATGCCGTCTCTCGTAATCACGTGACCCAAGAATCCGACGCTGTCCAGCCAGAAAGCACACTTGGAGAACTTTGCGAACAGCTGGTGCTCCTTCAGAGTCTGTAACGTAATCCGCAAGTGCTGCTCGTGCTCCTCTCTGCTCCGGGAGTACACCAAGATATCGTCGATAAACACGATGATGAACAAGTCAAGATACGTCCTGAATGTACGGTTCATCAAATCCATGAATGCTGCTGGGGAGTTGGTGAGTCCGAACGACATCACCAAAAACTCATAGTGGCCGTAGCGCGTGCGGAAAGCTGTCCTCGGTATATCCTCCTGTGGAACTCGCAGCTGATGGTATCCTGATCGCAAGTCGATCCTCGAAAACTACCCCGCACCCTGAAGCTGGTCGAACAAATCATTAATGCGTGGCAATGGATATCTGTTCCGCACGGTAACCTTGTTCAGCTGGCGGTAGTCGATACATAAGCGCAAACTTCCATCCTTCTTCTTGACAAACAGGATCGGAGCACCCCACGGAGAAACACTAGGTCGAATAAGCCCCTTATCTAACAAATCCTGCAACTGATCCTTCAGCTCTCGAAGCTCTGCCGGGGCCATCCGATAAGGCGGTATAGAAATAGGCCCCGAGCCGGGAATCAAATCGATGCAGAACTCAACGTCGCGCTCAGGTGGTAGCCCAGGTAGCTCATCAAGGAAAACATTAGGGAACTCACAAACAACCGGGACCCGGTCCAACGGAACCTCTGCAGCTCGAGTATCACAAATATACGCTAAGAATCCCTGACATCCCTTCCGCAAGAGCTGACCAGCGCGAAGAGACGAAATCAAGCTGGGAAGGGTGACGCTGCGGTCTCCTTGAATAACAAGGACTGGCTCTCCCGGAAAGCTAAATCTGACTGCCTTCTCACGGCAGTCCACCGAAGCATAACAAGTGGCTAGCCAATCCATGCCCAGAAGTACATCAAAGTCCAACATATCGAGGAGAATCAAATCAATCGATGAATCCCTCTCCCCGATACGAACGGAACACAATCGAAATACAAAACGAGCGACAAACGACTCACCTACCGGAGTAACAACAACAAGCGGATGATCTAACGACGACGACTCACGGCCCAACATCGGTGCAAAGTGTGTAGAGACGTACGAATGTTTGGAACCTGGGTCGAATAATACCCGAGCGTCAAAAGAGCAAACTGGCAAGGTACCTGTCACAACGGCATTGGATGCCTGCGCATCCTGCGGTGTCAAAGCAAATACTCGGGCCTGTCCTCCACCGATAGCGGGCTGACCTTGACCTCGGCCTCTGCCTCTTCGTCCTCTCTGAACAGGACCGCCGCGTCCACGGCCTCTGGGTGCACCTAACTGGTGTGGAGCATCGCCTGTGGTAGGAAGTAGGGCTCTCTGAGGAGGGGGTGGTGATGGAGGTAGGGTCATATGCGGAACTGTCGCTGCTCCCTGTCGTCTCGCCGGACAGTCTCTGACAAGATGGTGCGGACTCCCGCACCCAAAACACCCTGGCGACGGCTGCTATCCCTGGGGATAAGAACCATATAACTGTCCCCGTCCAAATCCTCTGCCAGGCCTATCTCTCGGAAAGAATCTGGCGCGCTGCCTCTGAGACGGTACATCGGTGCGAATCCTCTTCGGCCCAGAAACGGCCGAAGTCTGCGATATGCGTGCCTCCATCCGTAATGCCGTATCCATAGCAGCTGAATAAGTGTCGTAGTGCTGGGCGCCAATGGCAAGATATAGCTGGGCATCAAGTCCCTGTACAAACCTCTTCACCATCTTCTCTTCGGTATCCACCAAATACGGAGCATATCGGGATAACTGTGTAAACTGGATGTCATACTCAGACACCGTCATCCCAGGTGTCTTGACTAAGGCCTCGAAGCTACGAGCTCTGGCGTCACGAACGCTCTCTGGGAGGAAACGTGCTAGAAAGACCGCTGTAAACTCGGCCCAAGTCATAGGCGGTAGACCTGCAGCTCGACCTCTCAAGACTGACTCCCACCATGTCTGCGCGAGACCCTCTAGTCGGAAACTCGCAAGCTCTACCCATCGATCATCCGAACATCTCAGCGAACGGCAGATCCTGGCTAAACTGTCAAGGAACGTCCGTAGGTCCTCCGCTGTCTCGGTGCCAGTGAATACTGGAGGTCTCAGCCTCATGAAATCCTGTAGCGAAACCGGAATGGCCACGGTGGTAGTAGTAGGAGCAGGTATCATGGTCGTCTGTGATGTAGTAGGTACGTCATCCGGCCTCGGTGTACGACTGGCTGCAACTAGGGATCCTACCATCTAACGTAGCTCTTGCATGCTCCCCATCATCTGTCGCAACTCCTCCATACCAGTCTCAAGCCTATCCATACGGCCTGGGGAAGGTGGATCGGTCTGTCCCTGCGGCGTAGGCATACCACCCTGCTCAGTCCTAGTCTCGGACGAGCCAGCTCGAATCTCGTCTCGGGCGGCAGCCCTCTGTGCCCTCGTAGCCTTCGGCGGCATAGTGGCTGTTACAGGAAAACGGATAATAAGAACAGTGCAATAGAATCATAGAATACACGGAATTGAAGAAGGAATTTCAAGCGAGTATATCCTAAAGTCACTTAGGCGGAGTACCGTATCGCAAGTATGCCGCGGACATACACACGCTACGTTACCCTACTTAAGTCACTTACTCCATCTACCAAGGGTCATCCTACACTCAAAAAGGTAAAACCTATCTCTCTGATACCAACTTTGTCACGACCCGCAGGGTACAGAACGTGACTGGCACTTAAGTTTACGAAACGTCTCAAGACGTCCGTAAAATAAGTAAACCAAAGCCCAGAAACCAAAACCAAATAAGCAAAAGAGTGAAGGAAAAACCAATCAATTGAAAGCGAGTTTATCAAATAAGTCATATCAACCCTTTTTAAAAACAATATCAATTTTTTCCGAAAATTTCGGCAGAGTCTCCTTTGTAAATACTGGCCCCCAAAATGGGTACAACAAGAATATATATAAATCCAACAATATGGCATCCCCAAGCGCTCCTATCTCTTCGCCACAAGGCGGTCACAAATCCCACGCAATATAAAATAACAACGTGCAAAATAATCATAAAGATGCATGAGAAAAACAGCATGTCGACTCAAGTGAGCTCGACCCCAAAATACAGCATAAAAAGTCCACAAATCTCACAGTCTCATCTCTAGGTCAATATACAACAATACTGGTAGATACAGTAGATGGGGTACACTAGATACAAAGAATATACAAGGTGGTACAAAAATAATAATATAACCCACCTAAGAGCAAAACCTCGAGTCCAGGCAAAAGAAGCAAGTGCGCCCGCCGCTACTGTACTGACGGAACGGACCTGCAAAAGGCTGTGGCACAACGGGGGTGAATTGCCAACTCGTGAGTAATAAATAACATCTATAAAGGCTATCGCGAGTATGCACACAAGCATCCTAGCATCTATAATACAGGTATGGCAGGACAAAATAGCAGGTATGTATGCAATATGAATATACTAGCAGGTGTGAATGCAATGCGAATCAACTCATGATCTGAATGTGTAAGTATAAGAATCATGTTTTTCCTTTAGGAATCTCTTTTGAAATACCAGCACAATACCAATAAAATCAACAAGAACCTGTGTCCAGCAACGACACCTCAAAACTATCACAAATCTCATATATCCATGTCATAGTATCTCTGGCCTCAGCCATCCGGCTGACCCATCTCAATATTACTATCTCATCATCTCGCGGCCATGGTCGGTATCCTCTGGATATCCGCCGTGCCAAACAGTCACCGGTAGGTAATCCGTCCCCTGCCAGGCTCATCGTCAGCACCACGAGCTTCTTGCCCCGGGGTACCTTACCGGGCCCACCATGTACCCGAGACGGTTCATCCAACTCCTCGAAACGGGTCTCGAAAACTACAGCAAACTCATGGTGGACGATACTTAAATCACTAGAAAACCGCAATTTACATATTTTAAAAAATATAATAAGTTTAGAAATTTTGCGGCTTTCCCTCCCGAAATCCAGAAATATCATAAAATCTCAAGAAATCCTCATAAGTGCATATGTCAATGATAATGAATGCATATGGTATCAATAATCAAGTTGCGATGTGTGATTAATAGACTAGGCATGAACAAATAATATGATGAGGTACATGCACATGAATAGCAATCCTACGATTTCATTTTAAGGAATTAAAGGCAATAGCACAAGTTTAAGTATCAATTATAGTAAAAGGTTTCAATTTCAAGGTTATCTAGTGTGGTGGCATGGCAATTACCAGGGCGTGGGTGTAGGCATGAATAGTGCTCGTGCTGCATAAAAAAAACCCTGGCAATGGTGCAGGTGTCCTATAGAATGGGTCCGCATATGTATGTCAATATAAGGCATGAATGTACCAAATAATCATACAAGTATTACACCCCTAATTACTAACATTACTAAGAATCTTTTTAAATTACTAAAACTATCGGGCGACTTGCGCCATCCAACGATAATCCCCCGTAGATGTTACATCTACTCACCGGAATCCCTAACTAGTCACGTCCAATCACCGCTTTCCCCTTTCGTGCCGCGTCTGACATCTCCGCGACCGAACCTGGAATTTACATCAATACCAAACATAAGGTTACATACCATGAAATGACGCAAATCCCAAACGAAAATACCAACGTTCACAAGCTAGGTACAACGTGCACAAGGTGCGCGGAACACACGCGAAAATCGCAAAAACTAACTAAAACGTCGATTTGGTCGCCCGGCAAAACTAAAACCCGATCACTCAAAAATCCGCACTCACACATCCTAAATGTCATAGGATAAGCCAAAACAATCATCAAGATATCAAAATAATTCATCACAATATTTTTATAACAAAACTAGTAAGCTAGAAATTTGCAATTTGGTGCAAACATCGACAATTAGCGATAAAGTTAACACAATCCAACACAAACATCCAAACTAACCCACTAGATAGCCACTACACTAATTTTAAACCTTTAACTATGCTTCAAAACCTATATTCCAATACAACAATCATGCTTCAATCTATTTCCATACACAAACCCCTTTCTTGATTTTTGTCATTAGCAATTACAATGAAAATTTCACACAAGATTAACTTAGATTAGCATAGTATGAAGCCACTTAAGCATAGTAACCTTATAGATTGGTTTAGTAAACAACTAGATAGCTAAATAGAGTTAATTAACTAAATAATGGTTTCTAAAACCCTAGTTTAATTTCAACCATGAACTAGAAAAATCTAGATTAGGATTTTGCTAAGCTTTTAACACTAAAACCATTTAACTAAAGGAATTTAACCAAAAGAAAATAATATGGTGGAAATTATACCTCAAGATCTATGGATCTAGCATGATCATTTGCCTCGAAAATTGCCTCCTTTCCACAAGTTTTCAACTAAACTAGGCTTGAGAAGGGGTAGCACAAGGATTTGTTTTGGTTTTGTAAAGAAATTTGTGGATTTTGATGGTTTTTGAGATGAATTTGTGAACAAAAAGAGAGGGGAAAAATGAAGGGGGAGGGCTGCAAGTTTCGGCCAGAGGAGGGAGGAGGGGAATGGTGGGGTGTGTGGGAAATGTCACCAAGTCAAACCCCCTCAAAGTCAAATACACCATACCTCCAAAATATTATATTTTAAAACCTACACTTCAACTCAATTCATCCCTAACAAAAGAGTTTTAAAACAAAAGAGAGAGGGAGAATTTTCTGCAGTTTGGGCCAGCCAAGGGAGATGTGAGGATGTGTGTGTGAGAGTGCAAAAATTTTTTTTTGCAAAAAGACCCCCGACAAGTCCAAAATTGCAAGTTTAAGCTTAAATTCAATAAATTTCGTTTTCTATAATAAAAATTAGTTAAAACTTAAAATAAAATACTAAAAATTTATGTTACAACTAGATTTTAATTAACATGATTTTAAAGCTTAAATGTAGCCCATTTAAATTTGTATTTATCGCTAATTTAATGTATTTTCTTACCGGCTTAAAATAATATTAAAAATTGAAAAATTAGGGAAAATTTTTAAACGACCAGAATTTCATAAGTAACTCATTTGCTACCAAAAACAAGCAATTACCTATCCAAATTAGGTATAATTAGTCCTAAACCGCAAAATAACAAAAAAGACGATTTACGGAAAAATACCGAATTTTCATCGATTTTCAGGAAAACACCAAAACGACTTTTCAAGGCGCTACAGTGACGACGCACAGGCGCGGCGGAAGCGCGGTGGGAAAGGGGTTCTGGCGGCGGAAGCGCGGCGATCTGGAGCGATCTCCCTGACTTTGCTGCGGCGGCGGCTAGGGTTTGAAGAGATGAAATTTTAGGGTTATGGAAAAAGGCAGAGAGGGTTCGGGTCTTATTTATAGGGGGGAGTGTTTTGGTTATTTATAAAAATCCCCTCTTAAAAAGTGGAAATTATTTGCAAATAAAATTTTTATTTTTATTTTATTAAATCTGGAAATTTACAAAAAAAAATACCCAATTTTTTTTTATTTTCAAATTTTTATTTTTTATGTTATTTTGTTTTTATATAATTACAAATGATACATACCCCCAAACTTGTTTGAAACAATGTTTTGGCTAGATAATCGAAATTTAGGGGTAGATGGAGGAAAATCAGTCAATGTAGATCAGCTCCTGCAAAAACAGGAGCTCCTCCGAAGGGTCCGCAGTGAGCAACGGTTTAAGTCGATGTCCGTTCACTTTAAACAGTGAACCGTCCTCCGGGTTTTCTAGATCGACCGTACTGTGCGGATATACGGTGCATACAAAAAATGGCCCTTTCTATTGAGATTTGAGCTTGCCGGGATGGAAATGTAACCGAGTATCGTAAAGCAAAACCTGTTGACCAGGTTTGAAAGTTTTGTGCATAAGGTGTTTGTCGTGAAACACCTTCGTTCGGTTTTTAACAACTACTGCGTTCTCATAGGCCTCGTCCCGCAGCTCGTCTAATTCGTTCAACTGCAGCTTTCTATTGCTGCCCGCATCTCCCAAAGATAGGTTCAACTCTTTAATTGCCCAAAATGCCTTATGCTCTATTTCAACTGGAAGGTGGCAAGCCTTTCCATAAACAAGCCTGTATGGAGACATGCCAAGATCGGTCTTATAGGCAGTACGGAATGCCCAAAGTGCATCAATCAGTTTTGATGACCAATCTTTACGGTTTTTGGAAACCGTTTTCTCCAATATCTGTTTAATCTGCCGATTCGAAATCTCGGCTTGCCCACAAGTTTGAGGATGATAGGGCGTTGACAGTTTGTGAGTAATGGAGTATTTGCGCATTAAGGACTCAAAAGTCCGATTACAAAAGTGAGATCCATTATCAGTGATAATCGCGCGAGGATGCCCAAACCGCGAAAAAATGTTTTCTTTGAGAAATCTAACGACAACCTTGTTGTCATTAGTTCAGCTGGGCACAGTCTCGACCCATTTTGAAACATAGTCAACAGCAAGTAGAATATACATGTTTCCAAAAGTGTTGGGAAATGGTCCCATAAAGTCTATTCCCCAAACATCAAAAATTTCAACAACCAAAATTGGTTGGAGCGGCATTTCATTTCTTCGAGATATCCGGCCCAAGTGTTGGCACCGGGAGCATGTCTTGCAGTATTCGTATGCGCCTTTAAAAAGTCGTGGCCAGTAGAAGCCACACTGCAAGATTTTTTCTGCTGTCTTTTTGGGGCCAAAATGCCCGCCACACGCTTGATCGTGGCAGAATGACAGCACGCTCTTAAACTCGTTGTCGAGGACACACCGACGAATGATTTGGTCGGAACAGTATTTGAAGAGATACGGTTCATCCTGGTAAAAATGTTTTACTTGGGACAGAAATCTGAGTCTATCCTGTTTCGACCAATCGTTTGGTATCAGTCCGGTGGCCAAATAATTTATGATATCCGCGAACCAAGGTTCGCATGACACAGTTAAGAGCTGCTCATCTGGAAAAATGTCTCTAATAGGAATTTGAAGTGTAGGCGAAGAATGGAGTCGTGAAAGGTGGTCGGCGACTACGTTTTCGCATCCTCTCTTTTCTCTTATGACAAGGTCAAACTCTTGTAGCAAGAGGATCCAACGTATCAGCCGAGATTTAGCATCCTTCTTCGCAAAAAGATGGCGAAGAGCTGAGTGGTCTGTGTAAACGATGACTGGAGAGCCGATTAAATAGGGCCTGAATTTTTCTAGTGCAAATACAACGGCTAAGAATTCTTTTTCAGTTGTTGTGTAATTCAATTGGGCTTCATTTAATGTTCGGCTAGCGTAATAAATTACGTGCGGCATCTTATTTATGTGCTGTTCAACGACAACACCAATGGCGAAATCAGATGCATCGCACATAATTTCAAATGGATGCGTCCAGTCAGGAGATGAAAGAATGGGCGCTGAAATAAGTGAGTTTTTCAACGACTCGAACGCCTTCATGTAGGTTGAGTCAAAATTAAAAGTGGTGTCCTTGGCCAACAAAAGAGTCAAGGGTCTAGCTATCTTGCTAAAATCCTTGACGAACCGTCTATAGAAACCGGCATGGCCAAGGAAGGCTCGTATGTCTTTGACGTACTTGGGAGGAGGAAGATTGGAAATGACTTCAATCTTAGCTTTATCAATCTCAATGCCGTTTTGCGAGATGATATGTCCTAAGACTATACCCTCTCGTACCATAAAGTGGCATTTCTCCCAATTTAAAGTGAGGTTCTTATCCTTACAATGGGTAAGAACTGCGTCTAAATGTAACAAACACTCATCAAAGGAGTCGCCAAAAATGGAGAAATCATCCATAAAAATCTCCAAGAATTTTTCCACCATGTCTGAAAAGATGCCCATCATACACCGCTGGAAAGTCACGGGTGCATTGCATAACCCAAAGGGCATGTGACGGTAAGCGAATGTACCGAAAAGACAAGTGAATATCGTCTTGTCTTGGTCCTTTTCGGCGATGAGAACTTGATTATAACCGGAGTAACCATCCAAAAAGCAGTAAAATTCATGCCCAGCCAATCGTTCTAGCATTCGGTCAATAAAAGGTAATGGAAAGTGGTCTTTCCGTGTCGCGGCGTTAAGTTTTCTATAATCGATGCAAACTCGCCACCCAGTTTGGGTACGAGTAGGTATTAACTAATTCGTCTCATTAGTTATGACCGTTATGCCTGATTTCTTTGGGACAACATGAATGAGGCTAACCCACTGGGTATCAGAGATAGGGTAAATGATACAATCTCCTTTTTAACAGCCTCCTTCATTATAGGGTTGAGGCGTCTCTGTGGATCCTTTACTGGCTTGGCATCATCCATCATATGTATATGATGTTCAACTATGAGGGGACTAATCCTCTTGATGTCCGCCATAGTCCAGCCGAAAGCTTGCAGATTATTTTGTAAGACCATTAAAAGGACTTTCTTTTGCTCGAGGGCTAGAGATGCCGAGATGATAACTGGAAGGGTCTCATTCTTACCTAAGTAAGCATATTTAAGGTGAGACGGCAATAGCTTGAGTTCGAGTTTTGGAGGCGAAACAATTGAAGGTAAAATTGGTGAAACTGTCTCGAACTTGAAGTATTCCAACAAGTGTTTGCGCATTTAGGCATAAGCAAAATTTCCCTCTCCATTCTTTCACCAATTCTCTTAAAACTAAAATATCATGACAAATGGTTAAGATAATATCTCAATAAAAACAAATTCTACTAATATCATTTATTGAGATAATTGTGCAGGAATTATATCATGACTGAAGTTTCAAGGAAATCCAAGTTGGCAAGATCAAATCTGCCGAAAATATTCAAGTAAATTGAAGAAACCAATTCTGGCAGAAACGTAGAGAAGATTTTAAAAGTCTAGATACTCAAAAGATCACCAAGTGTTACAGATATGAAGCCACATAAATTAGAGCCCATGATCCCACCAGAAGGTGGTGGATCCGCGGTCAAACCCACTTATTGGCCGCAGTTCCGCCGCACATCTGAAGAGTTAGGGTTCTGGATTTTTTTGGTTGGAATCCTAACAACCAGTTACCATATTAGGAAACTAGGGTTTTGGCTCTATGACTATAAATAAGGACCGAAAGCCTCTTAGAAAATTTATCACACCGACGTGATCACGAAGTCCACGACGGCTCAAGAATCCTTGTTGATCATCAACAGTTCATCTACCTCCTTAGAAGAGATCGAGAAGCAAACTAGAATTTTGTAATCATTTTCTAAGGGAACAAAGTGTAATTGATCTTGTTGATTAATAAAGCTAGTTGCTTTCTTATTTTATTTCTTTGTAGTTTTTCAATATGATTTCCCTCTCTATCTTTTCTTTTCCCAACATGCGCGAGTAATTCTTCGCTTGTTAGGGTTCGTAGGATTAGGGTAGATTAATGGATGATGAAGATTCTTAAACTCTTTTTACGTCCTATAAAGTTTATAAACTTTATCAAAAGAATAGTTAACATCCTAATCGGACGTGCTATCAATTCATTGATAGTCACGACCACGATTAGAGATTAGATTAATAATTGTTTTGGTAAAGGCTAGACATGAACGGAGATCCATGTCAAGATAGGGGTTAAGAGTGGGAACCCTTTTCCCTCCAGAAACCCTAATCTACATGCATCACTGTCGATCTAGTATTAAATCTATTAAAGGATAAAAGGAGTAATTTTTAATTAATCATCCATGACTAGTAAATCTTAGCGAACCCTACAAGCCCCCTTTTACTATAAAACCTACATCCGTAGTTAATCTAGATCTATATTTTGCATCCATGTTTGACGTAGATCTAGAACCTACAACCATTCTTCACCATTCTTTATTCTTCCTCCTTTCCTAATCAACATGCATAAAGTAAGACTAAAAGGTTTAACGTTTCCCTGAGGACGATCCGTACTCATCTCGGTCTAGCTACACGCGATGCCGTGCTGATTGCGGTTACTACAAAAACACTAAATCAATCAATCAAATGGCGTCGTTGCCGGGGATACGTGTGTAATTTATTTTTCTTACTATTCGTGTTGAATTCTTATTCGATCTATATCATAAATAAACAAAACTGCAAATTGTATATTTAACGATTATTGTATGAATTTTGCGAGGGAATCTGGAGTTACAGATTTGAGGAAACAGAGATTCAAAGACATTCATCAAGATCCAGAGGAGCAAAGGAGGCCACGTAGCAAAAATCTTCATCAGATCTTTCTAGTCAGCGGCGGAATCGTGGCACAAAGTGCCTATTAGCGGCGGAACCGCGGCACATTAGGGGATTTAGGGTTTCCAAATTCTCTAGTATCTTTCTCAACTCCTTCTCTCTCCTCTGAAGTCCAATAAAATATTTTTTTTGCAGGATTCTTTGCAAAATATCGCTTCTCAAAAATCTTTTTGCGTGCTTTGTTTTGCTGGTTGTTTTTGCATATTTTAATACGGACTTTAAGAGGCAAGACCACAATTCAGATTAGGTGGGGATTTCATCACCCTTCCTAAGCCCTACAAATCACAAAACGAGCATCTGCATAACCCTATATTAATTTAAAAAAATCTAGATTAAGACCCTAAGGACCGTCGCACTCAAATAGGACAGAGGAAGGTCGTGGGTAATCTATCGCTTATCTACATTTCTTTTGTGGTGTCTAGGCAAGCGTGTCTATGGTAAGTGGTTACTTAATTAGGCCCGCTATTTTCGGTGATTCGTATAGCGGATACCTTCCACTTACCTGGCACTTACCTGGCCACAAAAGTTATAAAGAAGTGGTAGAGGATTGATCCTGCGGCTTGTCCTTTGGAAGTCTAGGAGCGGTCTAGTGCTTGACCTAGGTAACCTTAGTTCTAGGGTTTGCTTGTGCATTTTGTGATTTGTTGAGTCAACCCTCAAGTCCCACTTTCAAAGCAAAACAATTCAAATAGAGCTTAAATCTTTTCACCCTCCTCCCTCTTTTCACCTTCTTATAATGGGTAACCCAAACAGACAAATTCTTGCCGAGCTTTGCTATCCACAACGAGATATTTCTTGTCTTCGTAATCGCTTCGGTATACTATCCGACTCTCCCATGTCTTTAAAAGATCGGATAGAACAAGTAGATAGAAACAGTTGGTCACCTCAGTCCAGGTCTTATCAACCGTATCCTAATTCTGCATCTGTTTCAGTTGATACTCTTAGTGAGGATACCCCTAGACGCATGTCCATTGCTGAGCATATACGAGGGCTAACGGTCAAAGTTTCAATATGGACCAACATCAACCATCACCACCACTTTCTAAAGAAGAATTTCATAATCGGTTTGTGGCATATATGATGTCTATTGAAAATAGCCAACCAACCAACCAATATCAATATTCTTCTTATCATAATATTTATCCTACTCCTACCCAATGTTCGCAACCACTCTATTCCTATCAATCCTATCCGACTTTTACACGGTCTCTAGACAGTCCTTCTAATCAGTCATTTGGGAGTTTTAATTATCCACAAGAATTTCAATCTTGTGGAATTTCAATCTTGTGGGAGTTTTAATTATCCACAAGAATTTCAATGTTCGCAACCAATCTATTCCTATCAATCCTATACTGAAACCCCTCATCAACCCAAGTCTAGTCTTAAGCGGACATTAGAAAAATATGTGGAAATGTCGCACCAATTTAGAAAGGAAACAACAGAGTGGATGCAAGCAAATAATTTCAAACCAGCCCAAAATTTTTCAGTATATAATACGGCCATAGGTTAAAGTGAGAACTTGGGTAGTGAGACAGAATTGTACACCCTTCCTAATCAAACCTTCCCTTTCCAAAATGAAATCCACAACTCCAGTTTCACAGATTCATCGAGTACACCAAATGTTTCACCAATTGAAGATAGAATGTCTGATAAGTTGTGTGACTTTGTAGTGTTTGATTTACCCGATTGTGAAGGGTCCATTTCAAGTGAAACCACACCCAACCTTTGTGATCTCTACACCTCCACTCTTGAACCAAAATTGGTTGAAAACCATAATTTTAATGAGGTGTTTGAGAATTCTAACCTTCACTTGAATGAGAAGATTGACGTTGGGGATATATTGAATGATGAACCCGAAAATTTGGATGAGTTTGTCCTTCCAATTCATCCTGTCCCTTCCACTAACTGTGTACACCCTTCTGAATCTTTAATCGATACCCTTCCTCAATCACTTCCCTCCATCCTCGTTCCGACCTTACAAGAAACCGTTACACTTTCATTTTCAATGTCTGGTTTACCAAGTTCGACGTACCCATGTTTTCTTACGAATCTTGAGGGATTTGACCTCATTTCTCAGTGGGTTGATAGATTAGTACACATCGGTCATTACAAATTGTGCTAATTTATAACTCCATTTCCACTCTCAAGTTCGTATTCCACTGCTTTCTCCCACTTTCTCTGGTTCTTCTTCTAATTTTCCTTTAATGATAGCGAGTATTAATGAATCACAATCCGATAATTCAAGTTTGATCATTCCAGAAAGCCAACTTGATTTGGATACTTTTGAAAATGAGGTAGATAAGTTTTTTGAGTCTCCTACCTCTATAATTTTTGATAAATCAAGTATGATAAATTCTGGTATAAAACTTACTGACAGCAAAATGTACAATTACATCGATAGGAGTTTTGAAGAACCTTTTGCTGACGAACTCGCATTCCTAAATGACACGGATTTTGTGATTAATCAACCCCCACCTGAAGAAGTCGAACCACCACCATTTCTTTTTCCCTTCCGCCATTCTTCTCCTCCACCGACACTGTATACTGCTTCTATCTCCACATGGTCTCGTGTGTTTCTTATTTCTTTTCTCTACACTCCATTCTTTCACCAACCACACCATTATAACGATAAAATTTTTGAATGGTTGATGCTAACCTTTGGCCTGTGTAAGGCCTTGTATAGCTTGATACTGTGTTTTTTCTTCTCCCTAACTCTGAACTTTAATGCTTCAACAGTGAAAACATTGTTTCACTTAAGTTTGGGGGGGGGGGCTTTTTGTGTATATATATTTTGTTTTCTTTTTCTGTTAATAATAAAAAAATAAAATAATAAAATAAAATAAAAAAATAAAATAACTTATAAAAAAAACAGCGGAGTGCCGACAATTTTGACCTTCTTGGTGTAGCCTGACAGTGAGGGCACTATCAAGTTTAAGTTTGGGGGTGTGCTCGGTAAGCTTTCTTCCTTCGCATTCATATGTATATTTTTGCATTTGCATACTTATTTTAAAACCCATAAAAATTGAAATTTTTTAAAAATTATAAAAATTGAAAAATTCAATTTTGGCCATATTTGACTTAAGTTCAACATGACGATTGAATAGTAGGGAAAAACTAGATCAAAAAATTAGTAAATTAAAAGCCCTAAAAATAACATTTCTTAAAGTTTAACTGTAGAAAATATATGTCCTTATAGTTTATTTAGAAATAAGCAAATTTTAAGTTCAGTTCTTGGGCTAAGTCAAAATAAGAGAAGAGTATTGAATTTTTATTTGAAGTGCAAGTCTGAAAAATAATTCTGAAGCTTAAGTCTAAATTCTAAAAATATATACCCTACAGTTAGCACCTACATGCACCTTGAAGCTTGGGATAGTAGAGAATACCTTGAATTGCACTTGTCTAAAATCCTTAGTATTAAAAGAAAAGAAAAGTACAAGTGTGAATAAAGAGACAAAAAAATGAACACTGGTTTTGTAACTACTTAAGGCAGCATAAATAAAAAATATAGCGATGGTGCTTTATCACCTAGTGCCTTAAACCAACTGGTTTGGGAGTCACTGCTAAGCCTTAGGTATTACAAGACGAGGAATTACGCCTTAATACGCGAACACATTTTGTAATCGGTCGTTAGTACCTCAAGAAGTATTAACGGTCGCATGAAGGATGTGTGAGCAATTTCATCTAAAATTCACCAACTAAAAATACTTTGGACGATGGATAAGGGTATGATAGCTTGAATTGAATTTCCAAGTATAGGGGTGATACATACACACACGTAGGGGTATATGATTGGGGTTTGGATGAGAGATATGGATGAAAGATAGGGCTTATACCTTCAGTAGAGATGATATAAATTCCTATTTGAGATGGAACCTTAGAAGGAAAATTCAAAGGATGCTGAAAGCTTAATAAATTTTCAAAACATATACGATCTTAAGTTAAATGATACGTAAGTGTGAAAAATATGGGTTGATAATTTCTAAGTTGAAAATAAAAGAATTTCTTGCTAGAATACCAAATTGAAGAATGAAAGTCAACATGCCAAATTGATCGGATTTTGTGGGTAATATCCGCTGAAAACCCTCAGGAGACAACACTCCTCCTACTAGGGACACCTAGAGGTTTAACGGCTTGTTGCACGAGCTCAGTGCAATCGCGATTCCTTGCGAAAGTGAGGTTAGGATTTTTCGAGAATAAAATAGTTTGCTCGGGACGAGCAAAAGATAAGTTTGGGTGTATTTGTTCATATCAGAATTTTGCATTATTATATCGCCCATTCTTAATCATATTACAAATAAATAGGTGCTTTTGATCCATATCTGCTAAATAGTTGCAGGTTACAGGTTCTCAGAACAATACAGTGAAATTCATGAAAAGACGCTACAAATGTGAGACTACGACCAACAAATAGATGAATCTGTATGATGCCGCCTACCAGTTTAAGAAACAAACAAAGATCAATGAACAGTTCAGTTGCATAAAGCACAAGGTCAGCACAAGATTCAAGACTTCAACGCGAAGCTTACGGTAAAAGTCCACAAATTCTGCACTGTTGAAAATCTGGAAGAAAATAGAAAAGATTTTGATGAACCAAGTAAAGAAAACGGAATGAAAAGGCAACTTGAAGCATCCCTAAAGAATTGGGCCCATGAGCCCACCAAATGGCCGCGGATCCACGGCCAAACAGGCTATTCTGCCGCGGTTCCGCGGCCGTGCAATGCATGTGTCGGTTGGGTGTCGGTGCTTTGACTCGGTCTTTGGGGTTGTTTTGTAATTTCATGTATGGATCAGAATGTAACTTAGGGTTTTTTCCTATCTATAAATAGGAAGGATGCCTCTCTCTAGTTGATGTGCCTCTTTTGGGTGCCTCTTTTGAGATGCCTCTCTTTAGTTTTTAATCTCTTTTCAATTTCTAGATTTAATTCTCATTTTGTAATGAATCGTTGAGAGGTCATCAATAAAGGTATTTTTTATTTTTATCTTGCATTCTTTTTATCTGCAATTTTAATTCCTGCAATTTTTATCTGTTCTTTTATTATCTGCAATTTAGTTTTCTAATATTAAAAATTATAAAAATGAATTTGATTATCACCTTCCTAATGAGTGAGTAATTCCTCACTTGTTAAGCTTAGATAGGGAAGGTTTGAGAGAAGGAAATCTCTCTCTCTCCTTTCTTTGCCCAAATATTTTTTTTTAAAAGACTCTCTTTAAATCAACCGTAATCCGCTCACTACGGTACCCTATCCTAAATGATAGCGGTGATTCCCTAGTTCGACCGGTTGTGGTTGAATTAACTGAAGGTTGGGGCTAAGAGCAAAGAACGGACGGATAAAGACCAAAAGGAAGAAACGTAGTTTCTTCCTAGTCGTGCTAATCCCCGTTGTTGACTATTACCTTAATACCTATATTCTTAATTAGGGCATTGATAGAAGCGAGAAGAATCCCTTTTTCGAACTAACCTAATCCTAACCCTAGCAAGCCTTTTTATCAATTTATTCTCCTTCATAGATATACAACAAAACCACCAATTTTTTGGGCTTAATTCGTTAGAACATAAAGAAAAGGAATCCATCTCCCTGTGGACCGACCCGTACTCAACCGGCTAGCTACCAAGCAACACCGTTATTGATTGCGGTATTCTATTCTTTGATTTTAAAACGCGCACACACATAAGCAAAATCTCTACAATCAAATTTCAATGGGTGATTCCAACCCGGAGATATTATCTTAACCAGTTGTAGAGATTTTGCTTATGCGTTTTGAAATCAAAGAATTAACCGCAATCAAGACCGTGTTGCTTGGTAGCTAGCCGGTTGAGTACGGGTCGGTCCACAGGGAAAACGTGTCTTTTCTAGTTGTTCTAACGAGTCAATTCCTATTTGTGGTAGGTTTTGATTTTCTATAAAAACTGAGGTTGAATTTGATTAGGATTAAAACCTTGCTAGGGTTAGGATTAGGTTAATTTGGAAAGTTAATTCTACTCACCGCTTTCTTTGCCCTAATTAAGAACTTAGGTGTTAAGGTAATAATTAACAAAGGGGATTAGCGCGATCAGGAAGAAACTTCGTTTCTTCCTTTTGGCCCTTGTCCGTCCTTTCTTAATTCTTAGCCCTAAGCTCTATCTAAATCAACCACGACCGGTCTAACTAAGGAATCACCGCTATCTCGTAGGATAGGGTGCCGTAGTGAGCGGTGGGTGATTGTTTTACATAGAGTCCTATTTATAAAGTTATACGGGCAAGAAAGGAGTGAGAGATTTCATCTCTCAAACCGACCCAATTCTAACCCTAACAAGTGAGGAACTACTCACTCATTAGGGAATTAATAATGGAATTCATTTTTTTGTGATTTTCTTTTAATAACCTAATTAACGTGAAAATAAACGACAGATAAAAATTGCAGAGAAATAAAATTGCAGATAAGAAATTCAAGATAAAAAACTTACTTTTTATTGATACACTCTTTGACAATTACAATGGAATGAAAATTTAAAATTCTAGAAATTTAAAAAGGCATGCTCCAAAAAGAGCTATAGGCTTCCTATTTATAGATAATAGAAACCCTAGGGTTTACATCTGATCCACATCTGAATTTACAAGACTACCCTAAGAAAACCGGGTCAATGCACCGACTCCCACCGACACGCACCGACACGTGCGATGCACGGCCGCAGATCCGCAGCAGAATGCCAAGTTTAGCCGCGGATCCGCGTCCATTTTGAGGGAACTCTGGCTCATTTCTTCAGGGTTGCTTTCTGTTGCTTTTTCCTTCTATTTTCTTCACCTGGTTCTTCAAAATCTTTTCTAGTTTCTTCCAGATTTCCACAGTGCAGAATGTTGTGGACTTTTACCGTTCACTTCGTATTGAAGTCTTGAATCTTTGTGCTGCTCTCGTACTTTGTGCAATTGAACTGTTTGCCGATCTTCATTTGTTCCTTAAACTGTTAGGCGGTATCATATGGATTCATCTATTGTTGGTTGTAGTCTCACTTTTGTAACATCTTTTCATGAATTTCACTGAATTGTTCTGAGAACCTGTAACCTGCAACTATTTAGCAGACATGGATCAAAAGCACCTATTTATTTGTAATATGATTAAGAATGGGGAGTATAATAATGCGAAATTCTGATATGAACAAATACCTCCAAACTTATCTTTTGCTCGTCCTGAGCAAAACCAATTTATTCTCGAAAAAAAAACTAATCTCACTTTCGCAGAGAATCGCGATTGCACTGAGCTCATGCAACAAGTCGTTAAACCTCTAGGTGTACCTAGTAGGAGGAGTGCTCCTGAAGGTTTTCAGCGGATACTACCTAAAAAATCCGATCAATTTGGCCTATTGACTTTCATTCTTCAATTCGGTGTTCTAGCAAGAAATCTATTATTTTCAACTTAGAAATCATCAACCCATATTTTTCACACCCACTTATCATTTAACTTAAGGTCGTATATGTTTTGCAAATTTATTAAGCTTTCAGCATCTTTTGAATTTTCCTTCTAAGGTTCCATCTCAACATAGGAATTTCTATCATCTCTACTGAAGGTATAAGCCTCATCTTTCATCCATATCTCTCATCCAAACCCCAATCATATACCCCTACGTGTGTGTATGTATCACCCATATACTTGGAAATTCAATTCAAGCTATCATACTCTTGTCCATCGTCCAAAGTACTTTTAGTTGATGAATTTTAGATGAAATTGCTCACACATCCTTCATGCGACCGTTAATACTTCTTGAGGTACTAACGACCGATTACAAAATGTGTTTGCGCATTTAGGCGTAATTCCTCGTTTTGTAATACCTAAGGCTTTAGCAGTGACTCCCAAACCAGTTGGTCTAAGGCACTAGGTGATAAAGCACCCTCGCTATATTTTTTTTATTTATGCAGCCTTAAGTAATTACAAAACCAGTGTTCATTTTTTTTATCTCTTTATTCACACTTGTACTTTTATTTTATTTTCCTTCATACTAAGGATTTTAGACAAGAGCATTTCAAGGTATTCTCTACTATCCCAAGTTTCAAGATGCGTGTATATGCTAATTGTAGGGTATATATTTTCAGAATTTAGACTTAAGGTTCAGAATTATTTTTCTGACTTACACTTCAAATAAAAATTAAATACTCTTCCCTTATTTTGACTTAGCCTAGAACTGAACTCAAAATTTGCCTATTTCTAAATAAACTACAAGAACATATATTTTCTATCGTTAAACTTTAAGAAAGGTTATTTTTAGGGTTTTTTTATTTACTAAGTTTATTATCTAGTTTTTCCTAGCTAGTTAACCATCTTGTCAAACGTAAATCAAATATGGCCAAAATTGAATTTTTTTTAAATTTTTTTTCCAATTTCGATGGGTTTTAAAATAAGTATGCAAATGCAAAAATATACATATGAATGTGAAGGAAGAAAGCTTACTGAGCACACCCCTAAACTTAAACTTGACAGTGCCCTCACTGTCAGGCTACACTAAGAGGGTCAAAATTGTCGGCACTCCTCTGTTTATTTAGAATTTTTTTTTTTAAACAGAAAAACAAAATATATATACAAAAAGGCCCCCCCTCAAATTTAAGTGAAACATTGTTTCCTGTGTTTAAGCGTTAAAGTGCAGAGTTGGGGGGGGAACACAGTATCAAGCTATACAAGGTCTTACACAGGCCAAAAGTTAGCACCAACCAATCAAATTTTTTATCGTTATAATGGTGTGGTTGTGAAAAAATGGAGTGTAGAGAAAAGAAATGAGAAACACACGAGACCGTGTGGAGATAAAAGCAGTATACGGTCTCGGTGGAGGAGAAGAATGGCGGAAGGGAAAAAGAAATGGTGGTGGTTCGACTTCTTCAGATGGAGGTTGATTAATCACAAAATCTGTGTCGTTTAGGAATGCGAGTTCGTCGGCGAAAATATCTTCGAAACTTCCATCGATGGTCCGATTGAACGTTTCAATGCCAATAAGTGTCGCGCCAGAATTCAACACACTTGATTTTTCAAAAATTATGAAGGTAGGATAGTCGTAAGGCTCATTTACCTTATTTTCAAAAGAGTCTAAATCAAGTTGTTTTTCTAGAATTATCGAACTCAAAATATCGGATTGTTATTCATTAACACTCACTATCATTACAGGAAGATTAGAAGAAGAACCAGAAAAAGTGGGAGAAAGAAGTGGAATACGAACTTGAGGGTGCAATTGGAGTGTATAAATTAGCACAATTTGTAATGACCGATGTGTAAAAAACGATTGTGCTAATCTATCAACCCACTGAGAAATGAGGTCAAATCCCTCAAGATTCGTGAGAAAACATGGGTACGTTGAGCTTAGTAAATCAGACATTGAAAATGAAAATGTAACGGTTTCTTGCAAAGTCTGAACAAGGATGGAGGGAAGTGATTGGGGAAGGGTATCGGTTAAAGATTCAGGAGGGTGTGCGCAGTTAATGAAAGGGATAGAATGAATTGGAAAATCCGACTCCTCAAGTAGAACTGCGTCATCCTCAATAATTTCCTTAATACTCTCCTCAAATTTTAGCTTATCCATGCAATTCTCATCAAAATCAAGATGCATATGAAGTTCAGGAGAAACATTTAATGACTCGGGATGATGGATTGGAGAGAAAAATTCAGTCAAATCTGTGGGTTCATCATCCAAAATATTCCCAGCGTCGATATCCTCAATCAAGTGAAAATCAGTATTTTTAGACACCTCATCAAAAGTATGGATATTTATCAATTCAGGTTCTAGAGTGGAGGTGTAGAGGGTAAAAGGATTGGTGATGGTTTCACTCGAAAGGGACCCTTCACAATCTGGCAAATCAAACACTACAAAGTCGCACAACTCATTAAACGTTTTATCTTCAACTGGTGAATCATTTGGAACACTTGATAGACATTCAAAATCAGAATTGTGGGATTCAATTGGGGATGGTAGGTTTGATTTGGAAGGATGTACAGCTCACTCTCACCACTCAAATTCTCAATCTGTCCAACCGCCTTATCATACATTGGAAAATTTGGAGCTAGTTAGAAACTAGCTACCGGGTCACTAGCTTGTATAAGCGCGGCCATGGACACATTCAAATCCATTATCTGTTGTCTTGACGCTACCAAAAAATCTTCCAACGACTGTTCCAGACTAGACATGGGTTGTGAAGGGGTTTCAGTAAAAGATTCAAAGTTGTTTGGATACTGAAAACTCCCAAATGGCTGTGTAGAAATAATGTCTAGGGAAGGTGCGAAAGTCGGGTAGGACTGGTAGGAATTGAATGGTTGGACAGGAGTAGGATCAACATTTGGATAAGAAGGTGAATGGAATTGTTGATCCAAAAAATTCGCAGTGGTGAAAGGAGTGAAAGATCGGTTACGAGATTGTTCAATATGTTCAGCAATAGACATGGGTTTCGGAGTTATAACAGGACTCGAAAAAGGAGTATCAACGTAAGAAGGTGGTGAAGGTTGAAATGGTTGATATATGCTGGATTTCGGAGTCCAACTAGATTTCCTAGACGCGTCTATTCGATCTTTCAAAGAAATTTTAGGCATGGAGGGGTCGTTCGAAATTTGACCAAAACAATGAGCGTAAGAAGTAATGTCTGGTTGAGGGTACCAAAATTCGGCAAGAGTTTTGCGAGGTGGGGTACCCATGATGTGATGAGAGAAAGGAAAAGAATGTGAATTTTTTTTATTTTTTTTTATTTTCTTTAAAAAAAATTGTTTGGTTTTGGAGTTTTGAAATTTTTGAAAGTGTTTTTTCTTCTTTTTTTAGAAAGAGTTTTGCAAAAATTTGTACGGAACTACGGCACAATTTCAAACAATCACAATTTGAACATGCACAATCAAGCCTAGAGTTAGGGTCTCCTAAGTCAACTAGACTGCTCCTAACTGATCCAAAGAACAAATTGTGAGATATCCCTCAAATCGCCTCTTCACCGCCAATTGTGGCCAGGTAAGCACAAGTAAAGAAAGGAGGGATCCGCTCATGAATCACCGTGAAACGGGTCTTTTAAAATTAACTTTCCCACTTGTCTAGCCTAGGCACCATAAAGTCAGGTTTAGATAAACGACTGATTGCCCACAACCTTCCTTTGTCCTAATGAGCGTGACAATCCTTAATTGGCTGAGTCTAAATATTTTTTAATTAACTCGAGGGTTGATGCATATGTTTATTGTGATTTTTGGGGTCTTAGGAAGGGTAATGAAATCCCCACCCAATCTTGATTGGTGTTATAGCCCCTTAGAGTCCGTATTAATTATGCAAAACAGTTAACACACCAAAAATCTAAAACACTTGCAATTTTTTTTTATTTGGCAGCGCAAAGAATCCTGCACAAAAACAATTTATTGGAGAGGGAGAAGAATTTTGCGCTGCCAAATAATTTTTTTTTTGAGTACGGGTCATAATTGGATACTGGAAACTCCCAAATGGCTGTGTAGAAGCAATATCTAGGGAAGGTGCAACAGTTGGGTAAGATGGATAGGAATTGAATGGTTGGACAGTATTAGGATCAACATTTGGATAAAAAGGTGAATGAAATTGTTGATCCGAAGAACTGGAAGTGTTGAAGGAGTGAAAGATCAGTTATGAGATTGTTCAATATGTTCAGCAACAGACATGGGTTTCGGTGTTACAACAGGACTCGAAAAAGTAGTATCAACGTAAGAAGGTGGTGAAGATTGAAATAGTTGATACAAGGTGGATTGCGGAGTCCAACTAGATGCCCTAGACGCGTCTATTCGATCTTTCAAAGAAATTTTGGGCATGGAGGGGTCGTCCGAAATTCGACCAAAACAATGAGCGTAGGAAGTAATGTCTGGTTGAGGGTACCAAAGTTCGGCAAGAGTTTTGCGAGATGGGGTACCCATGATGTGATTAGAGAAAGGAGAAGAAAAAGAATGTGAGAAAAATTTTTAAAAATTTTTAAAATTTTTTTTTTAAAAAAAAAATTGTTTGTTTTTGGAGTTTTAAAATTTTTGAAAGTGTTTTTTTAGAAAGAGTTTTGCAAAAATTTGTACGGAACAACAGCACAATTTCAAATAACCACAGTTTAAACATGCACAATCAAACCTAAAGCTAGGGTCTCCTAAGTCAACTAGACTGCTCCTAACTGTTCCAAAGCGACAAGTTGTGAGATATCCCTCAAATCGCCTCTTCACCGCCAATTGTGGCCAGGTAAGCACAAATGAAGAAAGGAGGGATCCGCTCATGAATCACCGTGAGACGGGCCTTTTAAAATTACCTTTCTCACTTGTCTAGTCTAGGCACCACAAAGTCAGGTTTAAATAAACGATTGAATGCCCACAACCTTCCTCTGTCCTATTGAGCACGACGGTCCTTAGTTGGCCGAGTCTAAATATTTTTTAATTAACTCAAGGGTGATGCATATGCTTTTTAGTGATTTTTGGGGTCTTAGGAAGGGTAATAAAATCCCCACCCAATCTTGATTGGTGTTATAGCCCCTTAAAAGTCCGTATTAATTATGCAAAGCAGTTAACACACCAAAAACACTTGCAATTTTTTTTTATTTGGCAGCGCAAAGAATCCTGCACAAAAACAATTTATTGGAGAAGGAGAAGAATTTTGCGCAAATAACCCTGCGGGAAAATTTTTCAGTGGAGTTCAGAGGGTAGAAGAGAGGACAAAAATACTTACAGAGAATTTTGGGATGCTGACGTCACTGGTTGACTGCGGTTCCGCAGTCAACTGCATATATCCGCCGCGATTCCGCGGTGGTTCTGTTAGTTTGGATCTCCAAAAATTTTCTGTTTGTTGTTATGATTCTCCTCTGTCTGTTCAGATCTTCTGTTTATTGATTTGTTCACTGGGTTTTTTGCAGATCTGAATCTGTCCCTCTTCTTTTCCTGCGCAATTCACACAATACCTCTCAAAAAGAACAAGATGAATTTTTTTAATTTTATTTTATTTTATTTTTTTTGTTTTAAAATTTTTCAATTTTTAAAATTTTTATATTTTATATTTTTTTATTTTTTTAACCCGAAATTACACAAAGAAAGAGACTACCGTCTCCCCGGCAACGGCGCCATTTGATTGAAGATATTTTGCGTGCGTTTTGAAATCAAAGAATAGAATACCGCAATCAATAACGGTATCGCTTGGTAGCTAGCCGGTTGAGTACGGGTCGATCCACAGGGAGAAGGATTCCTTTTCTTTATGTTTTAACGAGTTAAGTCCAAAAAATTGGTACTTTTGTTTTAAGATCTAAGAATGAGATAAAAGTTGATAAAAAACTTGCTAGGGTTAGGATTAGGTTAGTTCGAGATAGGGATCTTCTCGCTTCTTTCAATACCTTAGTTATGAATAAAGGTGTTAGGGTAATCGGCAACAACGGGGATTAGCACGACTGGGAAGAAACTAAATTTCTTCCTTTTGGTCCTTGTCCGTCCGTTCTTGGCTCTTAGCCCTAATCTCCAGTTAATTCAATCACACCCGGTCTAACTTGGGAATCACCGCTATCACGTAGGATAGGGTGCCGTAGTGAGCGGTGTGTGGTTGATTTAAAAAGAGTCCTTTAAATAAAATTATTTGGGCAAAGAAATGAGGGAGAGGGATTTCCTTCTCTCAAACCTTCCCTATCCCAATTCTAACAAGTGAGGAATTACTCACTCATTAGGAATGTGACAATCAAATTCATTTTTATAATTTTTAATATTAGAAAACTAAATTGCAGATAATAAAAGAACAGATAAAAATTGCAGGAATTAAAATTGCAGATAAAAAGAATGCAAGATAAAAATAAAAAAATAGCTTTATTGATGACCTCTCAACGATTCATTACAAAATGAGAATTAAATCTAGAAATTGAAAAGAGATTAAGAATTAAAGAGAGGCATCTCAAAAGAGGCACCCAAAAGAGGCACACCAACTAGAGAGAGGCATCCTTCCTATTTATAGATAGGAAAAAATCCTAGGTTACATTCTGATCCATACATGAAATTACAAAACAACCTCAAAGACCGAGTCAAAGCACCGACACCCCACCGACACGTGCATTGCACGGCCACGGAACCACGGCAGAATAGCCTGTTTCGCCGCGGATCCGCGGCCATTTAGTGGGCTCATGGGCCCAATTCTTTAGGGATGATTCAAGTTGCCTTTTCATTCTGTTTTCTTCACCTGGTTCTTCAGAATCTTTTCTACTTTCTTCCAGATTTCTAACAGTGCAGAATTTGTGGACTTTTACCGTAAGGTTCGCGTTGAAGTCTTGAATCTTGTCCTGCCCTTGTGCTTTGTGCAATTGAACTGTTCATTGATCTTTGTTTGTTTCTTAAACTGGTAGGCGGTATCATACAGATTCATCTATTTGTTGGTCGCAGTCTCACATTTGTAGCGTCTTTTCATGAATTTCACTGTATTGTTCTGAGAACCTGTAACCTATAATTATTTAGCAGACATGGATCAAAAACACCTATTTATTTGTAATATGATTAAGAATGGACGATATAATAATGCAAAATTCTGATATGAACAAATACCCCCAAACTTATCTTTTGCTCGTCCCGAGCAAAACTATTTTTATTCTCGAAAAATCCTAACCTCACTATCGCAGGGAATCGCGATTGCACTGAGCTCGTGCAACAAGTCGTTAAACCTCTAGGTGTCCCTAATAGGAGGAGTGTTGTCTCTTGAGGGTTTTCAGCGGATACTACCCACAAAATCCGATCAATTTGGCATGTTGACTTTCATTCTTCAATTTGGTATTCTAGCAAGAAATTCTATTATTTTCAACTTAGAAATCATCAACCCATATTTTTCACACTTACGTATCATTTAACTTAAGATCGTATATGTTTTGCAAATTTATTAAAGCATCTTTTGAATTTTCCTTCTAAGGTTCCATCTCAAATAGGAATTTCTATCATCTCTACTGAAAGTATAAGCCCTATCTTTCATCCATATCTCTCATCCAAACCCCAATCATATACCCCTACGTGTGTGTATGTATCACCCCTACACTTGGAAATTCAATTCAAGCTATCATACCCTTGTCCATCGTCCAAAGTAGTTTTAGTTGGTGAATTTTAGATGAAATTGCTCACACATCCTTCATGCGGCCGTTAATACTTCTTGAGGTACTAACGACCGATTATAAAATGTGTTTGCGCATTAAGGCGTAATTCCTCGTCTTGTAATATCTAAGGCTTAGCAGTGACTCCCAAATCAGTTGGTCTAAGGCACTAGGTGATAAAGCACCCTCGCTATATTTTTTATTTATGCTGCCTTAAGTAGTTACAAAACCAGTGTTCTTTTTTTTTTGTCTCTTTATTCACACTTGTACTTTTATTTTCTTTTCATACTAAGGATTTTAGATAAGAGCAATTCAAGGTATCGTCTACTATCCTAAGCTTCAAGGTGCGTGTAGGTGCTAATTGTAGGGTATATATTTCCAGAATTTAGACTTAAGATTCAGAATTATTTTTCAGACTTACACTTCAAATAAAAATTCAATACTCTTCCCTTATTTTGACTTAGCCCAAGAACTGAACTCAAAATTTGCCTATTTCTAAATAAACTACAAGGATATATATTTTCTACAGTTAAACTTTAAAAAAGGTTATTTTTAGGGCTTTTAATTTACTAAGTTTAGGATCTAGTTTTTCTCTACTATTCAACCGTCATGTTGAACTTAAGTCAAATATGGCCAAAATTGAACTTTTCAATTTTTATAATTTTTAAAATTTTTCAATTTTTATGGGTTTTAAAATAAGTATGCAAATGCAAAAATATAAATATGAATGCGAAGGAAGAAAGCTTACCGAGCACACCCCTAAACTTAAACTTGACAGTGCCCTCACTGTCAGGCTACACCAAGAGGGTCAAAATTGTCGGCACTCCCATGTTTTTTTATATGTTTTTTTATTTTTTATTTTTTATTTTTTTGTTATTTTTATTTTATTATTATTAACAGAAAAAGAAAACAAAATATATATACACAAAAACTTAAGTGAAACAGTGTTTCCACTGTTGAAGCATTAAAGTTCAGAGTTAGGGAGGAGATAAAACACAGTATCAAGCTATACAAGGCCTTACACAGGCCAAAGGTTAGCACCAACCATTCAAAAATTTTATCGTTATAATGGTGTGGTTGGTAAAAGAATGGAGTGTAGAGGAAAGAAATGATAAACGCATGAGACCATGTGGAGATATAAGCAGTATACAGTCTCGGTAGAGGAGAAGAATGGCTGAAGGGAAAAAGAAATGGTGGTGGTTCGACTTCTTCAGGTGAAGGTTGATTAATCATAAAATCCGTATCATTTAGGAATGCGAGTTCGTTAGCAAAAAGTTCTTCAAAACTCTCATCGATATAATTGAACATTTTGCTGTTAGTAAGTTTTGTGCCAGAATTTATCATACTTGATTTATCAAAAATTATGGAGGTAGGAGACTCGAAAAACTCATCTACCTCATTTTCAAAAGTATCCAAATCAAGTTGGCTTCCTGGAATGATCAAACTTGAATTATCGGATTGTGATTCATTAATACTCGCTATCATTAAAGGAAGATCAGAAGAAGAACCAGAGAAAGTGCGAGAAAGCAGTGGAATACGAACTTGAGGGTGGAAATGGAGTGTATAAATTAGCACAATTTGTAATGACCGATGTGTAAAAAGCGATTGTGCTAATCTATCAACCCACTGAGAAATGAGGTCAAATCCCTCAAGATTCGTGAGAAAACATGGGTACGTCGAAACGAGGATGGAGGGTAGTGGTTGAGGAAGGGTATCGGTTAAAGATTCATCAGGGTGTACACAGTCAGTGGAAGGGACAGGATGAATTGGAAGATCTGACTCATCAAGCAAAACTGGTTCATCCTCAATACTATCCTCAAAATTCCCCTCAAAAGTTATCTCATCCATGCATTTATCATCAAAATCTAGACGCATATGGGGTTCGGGAGAAACATTTAATGACTCGGTATGATGGATTGGAAAGAAAAATTCAGTCAAATCTGCGGGTTCATCATCCAAAATATTCCCAGCGTCGATATCCTCAATCAAGTGAAAATCAATTTTTTAGACACCTCATCAAAATCATGGATATTTATCAATTCAAGTTCTAGAGTGAAGGTGTAGAGTTCAAAAGGATTGGGTGTGGGTTCACTCGAAAGGGACCCTTCACAATCAGGTAAATCAAACACTACAAAGTCGCATAACTCATTAGACGTTTTATCTTCAACTGGTGAATCATTTGAAATACTTGATAGACATTCAAAACCGGAGTTATGGGATTCAATTGGGGATGGGTAGGTTTGATTTGGAAGTGTGTACAGCTCACTCTCACCACTCAAATTCTCAATCTGTCCAACCGCCTCATCATACATTGGAAAATTTGGAGCTAGTTGGAAACTAGCTACCGGATCACTAGGTTGTATAAGGACGGCCATGGACGCATTCAAATCCTTAATCTGTTGTCTTGACGCTACCATAAAATCTTCCAACGACTGTTCTAGACTAGACATGGGTTGTGAAGGGATTTCAGTAAAAGATTCAAAGTTGTTTGGAAAAGTTATAATCATACACATGTAGGGGTATATGAATAGTGTTGAGTATTCCTGCCTGTCACGCGGGTGACCTGGGTTCGATCCCCGGCAACGGCGCCATTTGATTGATGGGATGTTTGCGTATGCGTTTTGAAATCAAAGAATTAACCGCAATCAAGACGGTATCGCTTGGTAGCTAGCCGGTTGAGTACGGGTCGGTCCACAGGGAAAACGTGTTCTTTTCTACTTGTTCTAACGAGTCAATTCCTATTTGTGGTAGGTTTTGATTTTCTATAAAAACTGAGGTTGAATTTGATTTGGATTAAAACCTTGCAAGGGTTAGGATTAGGTTAATTTGAAAAGTTAATTCTACTCACCGCTTTCTTTGCCCTAATTAAGATCTTAGGTGTTAAGGTAATAATTAACAAAGGGGATTAGCGCGATCAGGAAGAAACTTCGTTTCTTCCTTTTGGCCCTTGTCCGTCCTTTCTTAATTCTTATCCCTAACCTCTATGGAAATCAACCACAACCGGTCTAACTAGGGAATCACCGCTATCTCGTGGGATAGGGTGCCGTAGTGAGCGATGCGTGTTTGATTTGCATAGAGTCCTACTTTAAAATATTGAACGGGCAAGAAAGGAGTGAGAGATTTCCATCTCTCAAACCGACCCAATCCTAACCTTAACAAGTGAGGAACTACTCACTCATTAGGGAATTAATAATGGAATTCATTTTTGTGATTTTCTTTTAATAGCCTAATTAACTTGCGGAAAATAACTACGGCAGATAAAAATTGCAGAGAAATAAAATTGTAGATAAGAAATTCAAGATAAAAAAACTTACTTTTATTGATGCACTCTTTGACAATTACAATGGAATGAAAATTTAAAAATCTAGAAATTAAAAGAGGCATGCTCCAAAAAGAGCTGTAGCCTTCCTATTTATAGATAATAGAAACCTTAGGGGTACATCTGATCCACATCTAAAATTACAAAACTACCCTAAGAAAACCGGGTCAATGCACCGACTCCACCGACATGCACCGACACGTGCGATGCACGGCCGCGGATCCGCGGCAGAATGCCAAGTTTTTCCGCGGATCCGCGGCCATCTTGAGGGAACTCTGGCTCATTTCTTCAGGGTTGCTTTCTGTTGCTTTTTCCTTCTATTTTCTTCACTTGGTTCTTCAGAATCTTTTCTACTTTCTTCCAGATTTCCATAGTACAGAATGTTGTGGATTTTTACCGTTTGCTTCGTGTTGAAGTCTTGAATCTTGTGCTGCCTTCGTGCTTTGTGAAATCGAACTGTTCATTGATCTTCATTTGTTCCTTAAACTGTAGGCGGCATCATAAGGATTCTTCTATTTGTTGGTCGTAGTCTCACTTTTGTAGCGTTTCTTCACCATTTTCACTGTATTGTTCCGAGAACCTATAACCTACAACTATTTAACAGACATGGATCAAAAACACCTATTTATTTGCAATATGATTAAGAATGGGGAATATAATAATGCAAAATTCTGATATGAACACTTCCCTTTATTTCTCCACTATTGGATTAATATATGCTTATTGCAGTTAGTGAAAAAGCAATATCTGGTGTTGTACAAGACATTGCATGATTGACTCAGTTGCCTAAGCAAATGATATGTCATTCATGCCAGTACCTCTCTTCATCAGTCTAAAAGACATCTTTTTTAGAGAGAGTGACTCCGTCATCTATGGGTACACCACCACGCCATGAGTCGGCCATTTTTAAATACTTTTAAAATGCAGTCCAAGTACCTGATTGGGAAACTTCCCAAATTTAGATCTAAAACTAGAATCCCTGATACATTATCTATCTGGTTTTTGTATAAGACATTGCATGACTGACTCAATTGTCTAAGCAAATGATATGTCATTCATGCCGGTCCCTCTCTTCATCAGTCTAGAAGATATCTGTTTAGAGAGGGTGACTCTATCACCTGTGGGTACACTACCACTCTAGGAGTCGTCCATTCTAAAATACTTTTAGAATGCTGTCTAGGTACCCGATTTGGGAAACATCCCAAATCTAGATCTACTTACCAGAATTCCTGATACACTATGCATATCCAACGTAGAGAGAACACTATGTGACAACCAAAATTTGTCCGATTGTAGTATGGAACATCACTTCCTATATGGAGTATGTCATCCAAATTCCAGGACAATACTTCCTACATCCTTTTTACTAGGTTCATCTATTATTTTGATGAAGTCAATCACTTTGACTGTCACATCAAAACAGATGATCCGTCTCCGCTATCCTTGCTTTAGTCTACGAATAGACATAAGCATCTTGCACACCTTCCGCTGCTCCCACTGACTACGATAACCCTCTAACAAAGTCATATACACGTGCACTTCCAAAATCCCATTTTGAAAGACGTTATAGTCACCCACCTGCCAGATATCATAACCATGAAGTGCATCGGCACCAAATCATATCCACATGGACTTCAGCGTAGACACTGAAGTAAAAGCCACATTATAATCCATAACGGGTATTTGATGAAAACTCTTTACAAAAAGTCTAGTATTATTAGGTTAGTATCTTTCCACCTGCACAGATCCCGAAAGATCAACTTACTCCTAATAGGTTTTACCCCTTCAGGAGCACCCAGCAAAATCCAAAATCCATGATTTGCTGAAGTGTGTGGAATCCATTTTGGGTATGAAGCATCTAGTCACCTGAAAGTTACCACTTCTTATGACATGTTGATAACAAGTAGGGAGAACAACAGTGTCAAGCCAAATCAGTACGGTCTTCAGCATAGACACTGAAGTAAAAGTCTCATCACAATCTACAACGGGTATTTGATGAAAACTCTTTACAACAAGTCTAGCCTTATTAGGTTAGTACCTTCCACTTATACAGATCTCAAAAGATCTACTTGCTCCTAATGGGTTTTACCCCTTCAGGAGTATCCAGTAAAGTCTAAAATCCATAATTTGTTGAAGTGCGTGGTCTCCATCTTGGATATGAAGTATCTGGTCACCTGGAATTTACCACTTCCTATGACCTACTGATAACTAGTAGGGTCATCATCACCATGATACTGACATCCCTGTTACCGTCTACGAGAAAACCGAAGTATCTCTCGGGTGTCTGAGGTCACCTACTATAATCTGCGGAGTGGTTAATGGTTTGTCAAGTCCAATTGAATCATTAGGTTCTAATGAATTTTCGGTAACCATTTGTGGTTTTGGGATCGCTTCCAATTCTACCATACTCCCACTAGTTTCTTTTGCAAAAAAAGATTACTTTTATAAAATGGTGGTGAGTCAAGAATAATATAACTATTGATCTTAAAAATGGTAGAAACAAAATCCTAGCGAATGCTCGGGATAATCCACAAACTGCCATTACCGAAGCGTGCCTCGAGTTTGTCCATATTCTGCTTTTAAACAGAAACCGGATAACTCCATATCTTAACAATCTTAAGATATGTAACCATTTTATATCCATATAGAATCAAGGCATTAATTTAGATGGAATTAGATTCAAATGTCATGCAGCTGTTTCCAGTGCATATTACATAATGGAAAAGGGCTAATACAACATTACTTATCATGGAGCGTGTTCACCGCCGAAAGACCAGACTGAGACGTGGAGGACGTCTAGCCTGAATTTGGAGGCAGATACTATTTGGACTTATCCATCCACCTCTCCGAAGATACCAAATTGATTTATGACACCATATATCGGAGGTTTGGACAGATGCGACCGTTGTAGCAGACTTAATCAGATTCTCCCTCATTTGTGAGGGTTTTTTTTATTGTAGGGACGCACTTCCATACAGGCGCAAGCCCCTGTAGTTAATTACGTTACCGCATTGCGATAACCGCTTTCTATTGCTCCAGTGGTTCACTTCATGTCGTGTTGTGTTTGTTTTATTTTGGATTGCCCCGTGGATTGTATACGGAGACTATTTTATGTCGTCGGCTGTAGGGCGCGAATTAGTCCAAATACGTATATTTTAGATTTGGGGTTTTGGGTTTTGAACTTAGGTTATATGTTTCTTTAGTTCGAAAATGTTTTGTTTGGTTTAAGGACCGTTAATCTAATTTGAAATTAAAATCAATTTAAACATTTGAGTATTTGGGCCCAATTTATTTTTAACTAAGAATGCGTTAGTCCTATTTGAGACTAAGATCAACTTAGTAATATTTTCAGGATCATTAAATTTAGTTAAGATCCAACAACAGAGCATTTGGGATTAGATACTAGAAATTTCAGAGAAAGACTTTTAACCAATTTGGGCTTGGTCTGCTCAGTTTTTTCTTCTTTCTTTTTCTTTTTTTCAAAAGTGCTTAGCACTTATTTGAGTTTTGTTTACTCAACCCTTTTCCTTTTATGCAAAAGTGCTAAGCACTTGTTTGGGGCTCTGACACTCACATGTGTATCATGTGAAGCACTCAGTCATGGGCGCTGCCCAATAAGTGCTAAGCACTTTAATCATGTTGACTGAACATGAAGTGCTAAGCACTTTTGTATGGCGTCCACGTGAGGTGCCGTCTCACTTTATTTTGTTGGGCACCCACGTGTTTTCACGTGAGGCGCTGCCCAATCAGTGCTAAGCACTCAGCCGTTTTGGCTGTATATGAAGTGCTAAACACTTTTACTCAGCGCTCACGTGTATTTCACGTGAGGCTCTGGCCTCCTGTTTTTGACGCCCATGTGTTTTCATGTGAGACGCTGAGTCCTTTGTTGGGGGTGCCCACATAGGAAGCACGTGAGCCGCTAATTATTTTTCTTTTCTAGAGATTGAATCTCTGTTAATGGCATTTTGGTCATTAATGATCACCAAAATCTTTGTTTTGAAGATCTGGGATCAAGAACTAAGTTCTTATGTTTTTTCTTTTATAAGAACTAAGTTTCTTTTTATGGTTAAACCCTATTTTCAGAGGAATTAAATTCCCGGAACATAAGTTCTTTTTCTTTCTCTTTCTTTTTAACCTAAGTTTTTCCCTCTAGGTTTTGAGTCTGAAGAACAGAATCTCTTCGATACGAATTAAATTATCAACTTGTGGGGAGATCTGCTTTGCAAATCTCAAATCAGAGGAAGAACTAAGTTCTTTTATGAAGGGTTAAACCCTTGTTTCTATTTATACTAGACAAAGGAGATTGTTTTGATCTCTTCTTTTTCTTTACCTAGAGTTTGAAAGGAGGGAGATCTTCTTCTTCTTTTGATAATTAAGTTCTATGTTTTTTCTTTTTGTGGAGAAACTTATGGGGTCAATTCTCTATCTGAGACTTGAAGTCTCGGGTCCTTTATATAATAGAGGCAAATTTGTTAATTAGTTTGAGAAAATCTCTCATTGAAATATTCCAATTGATTCTATTGGTCTCAAAAATTATTTGGGAAATTTTATCCATCGTTGGATCTTTGATCAAAGGATTTCTGTTTTACATAATATATTTTCTTGTTTTTAACAAGATTGGGAAAATATTGTCCCATATATAGAATTTTTTCTATTCAACGGTGATTTTTAATCACCATTGGATTTTTGATCCAAGGTCTCTCTGTTTTACAGAGAACAATCTCTCTTTGTTTGTAAAGATATTCCCAAAATAGAATTTAATTCTATCATCTGATAATTTATCATCACCATTGGATCTTTGATCCAATGGCTCTGTTTAACAAAGAATATTCCAGATTTTAGGAAAATATCCTGCATATAGAATTTAATTCTACCTTTTTTTAATTTGGGCGCCGGCGCTCACGTATTGTGCACATGGGCGCCACTTAAGAATTTAATTATTATATATGATAGGCGTTCATGTGCTTTGCACATTGGCGCCCACGTGAACTTCACGTGCGGCGCCATCTTAGGATTTAATTCTATAAGAGCTTGGCGATGGCGCTCTCATGGGGAGCACGTGAGGCACTGCCTCATTAGAATTTAACAGAGCTTAGCACTTTTTATTATATGTTTAATTATTAGGGGAACAAATGCCTCCCACCGTTGTTCTCACATGGCTTACACGTGAGTGCAACGGTGTCACTTTTACCACCGTTGGATTACCTAGGAAGTTGAATCATTCTCCCCACGTCTTATAAATAGGGCCTTAAGCCTTTGAAATGGATGCTATCTGTTCATCTTCTTTCTTGAATCTTCCTTTCTTCTGAGAATTTAATTCTCGTTTCCCAGAGCTTAGATTTTTGTCTCTCAGAACTCTTCTGAACAGAGTATACTCTGCCAAATTTCTTGGTAAGAACTATGAACAGAACTTGGCTCTTAACCCCTCTTGAACATGTATATATTTTCTTAGTTTCGTATTTTAAGTCCATTATCAGATTCGACAGAGCTTAGTTCTTTCTCTCGATCTCTTGGAGATCTAAAAAAACCTTTCTTTTTATAGATCGTGGATCTTAATGTTCTCATTCAAGACTTGAGAATCTTTGATTCTCCTTCTTAGGATTTAACCCTGCTGTCAATCTTGACATTTTTTTTTCTGGAATTTGATTCCATGGATTAACCCATGAGTTTTTTCTAACATGGGGCTCTCTAGAATTTAATCCCACTATTTCGGGGAATTTAATTCCATTTTTTTTTTGCAGAACTTAGTTCTGATTTGGATCTTAAGAACATTGGGAATTTTATTCCCTTTACCGTTCTTTTTCTTTTCTGGAATTTTTGGGGTTTTAATCGCTTCTCTTTTTTTCACATATTTGAATATGTTGTTTGTTTTAAAGAACCCGCCCTTTGGGGAATATTAGGTGTTTTTAACTCCACTGTTTAATGAGCACTATTCATTTAATGAGAATCATTTTGGATTCTCACAATAGGCACATGCCTCATCATTGATGAGCCACCACCTTGATTTTGTGGGGCCCGTTGTTTTTTTACTCAGTGATTTTAGCATTTTGATTGCTAACCCTCCACTGGTTTTTCTTTTCAGGTACCATGGCTTCCGGTTCCTTTTTTCCTTATGTTCTGTTAGTTATATGTATGCCTTAGAGGCCATTATTATACATGTGATGTATATTATAGTGGATGCTTGGACATATATAGGGAGGACTTTCTTGCTCGACATGATAGTATGCTATCTGGTTGCTCTTTATCTTAACATGTACACTTATAGTCTCTCTATTATATATTGATAAAGCCCTTAGGATGAGTACTTGACTACCAGGATTATGATACAGATCATACTAGTGGGGCAGAGATAGTCGGTAAGTACATCCTTCAAATATTCCTAGTCGTAGGAGTATCAAGACAGGGCATCGATATTTCAGAGTAGACTAGCGTATATGCTTCTTGATCCATATGATGGGCAATGGATGATCCTATATCCATTGGTTTTTGACATCAGAGAAGGTATATGGGTGCTCAGTGGTGACCGGGTACACTGAACGGACTCGCCGAGAACTCCTAGATGGTATTATACCTATCGTCAGATAGCAGTTCACTGGTGACACTAGTATAGGTTAGTCTGTCGACTCGAGATCGTCATAAAGTCTTGTGTGATCTCCACTGTACTTTGATTTCCACCTTACCACGTTCAAGAGATCGTGCAAAACGGTGGTTTTTGGGTACAGTCCCGAGTCACATGGAGGCAATGAGCGATAGGAGGGGATTTCGTCTCTCCCGGTATTGGGGGTTGATGTCCCGCTATGCTCAATTGGGCATAACAAGAAATCCCTACCCAGGCTTGCTGAGATTTACTGGTAAGTGTTATCAGTAGTTTCTCGAACTGTTATGAGCCTCACATCGACATGACTTATCAGGCTATTGGGGTCTGACGTTTACCACCCCCAGGCTGTGATATGCGACATATCTGATGAAGAGACCGGACTGTACGATAGTGTTACCGATTGGATTCTCAGGAGTATGAGCAGGCTTGCTTGTTGATCTTCTGATCGCTCAATACCCGGGTGGCCGTTACGTTTAGCAGACCGCTGACGGCTTGTGGGTGACTGATGTGATCACCACCTACTGCCGGCGTATTGACGAGTCATTAGAGTCCTATACAGAGGTTTCCTTGCTCAGGCGAAATGAAGTAAGAGCACATATGTGATATGTGCAGGACCGAGATTAATACGTGTATATGATACCGTATTCTATTCTCATGATGTGTGATATCGGTCAGTTATATGTGATATAGCCGGGTTATCGGATTAAGTATTGATTCGATAAGTTGATACATATGATATTAGTCGGTTATATGTGATATAACCGGATTATTAAATCAAGTATTGATTTAATAATTTAATGTATAATTATATATTTGATATATTGATTTACATTAACTAATATTAGCTCACTTAAGCATTTCTTTTTCTCACTTATGTATGCACTTAATATATATGTGATATATATTATTGTGTCATGCATGTTGCAACATGCTACATGGGTGTATGAGACTCACACCATAATTATAATAATGTAAGGTTTTATTTATTTAAAGTAAATCAAATTAGTTGGAAATTAGTCACATGGTTAAGCTTACTGGAAGCTTGTAGAACTATTGACTTAGTCCACTAGTTTTGATTTACTTAAGATATTTATTAACCCAACCATTATGATTAGCTATGGTTTAGTCTCTACATGAGTTAGTATATGATATTAACTCACCCATGGTTGCCATTCTACACTTGACTTTCTCCATGGTTGATTTTCTTCATCTCCTTCCTCAAGATCTCTAGCTTTTGGGAGGTGAAGAAAATGAATGAGAAAATAATTTCTAAAGTGAGCAAAATTCCTACTTCATCAACCTCTTTTAGACTAGCCATTTAGATTGGGTTGTTTTTTCACTAGTTCATCACTTAGTGAAGAGGTAGTTTGGATTAATGTCTCCTCGACGTAGATCATCTTCGGCTTCGAAGACTTCAAGCAAGCTTGTTCTTTTCATCTTGTGGAGCCTTTCTAGAGTCCGGGAGTTCACTACTTAGAGCGAAGGGACTACTGCACGGAGCTTTTGAAGTGAAGGACCGGTCTACAAAGGTTGTATTTCTTGTTCACATAGATGTAAATATGTTTACATTTTAGTTTCATCTAATTCTCTAGTTAAGATTCTAGGTTAGGGTTCTTTAGCGTGCCAAATTTTTGAAAACGGCATGGTCGATGCCTCCCGAAACCCAGCGGCGACCCTATGGAACCCTACAGTGGTATCAGAGCCATACTAGAGAATTAGACGATATTTGTAGAATTACGAAACTGAAACACTTGAAACAAAAACCAAGTTTCTGTCAAAATTTTTAAGGTGTCTAAATTTTTTTTAAGCAGTTGCAGAATGTTAAATGAGATGTAACATGAACACCACAGAAATTTGAGCCCTCCTCGCTAGATTTTGGCCGGCGACATTGTTGGCTATAGTGCCCTTAAGTCAATTATTGGATCGCAGGCACGTGATTGCAATGATTGAGGGAGGACCTATACCGATAGAACAGTCTTACTCGAGATGATAGTATGCTATCTGGTTTGTCTTTATAATCGTGTACATGCTTTAGGTGACATTACAAATCACTATTACATGCTGATAGAGCCCATAGGATTCTTGCTTGACTACCAGCAGTATGATGGCGATCATATACGTGAGAGTTGGGTGGTCTATAAGCACATCCTTAAAGTGTCCCTAGTCGTTGGAGTTTCAAGACTGGGCATCGATACTCCAAGAGTAGACTAGTGTATACGGATCGAGACCCCGACGAGGGGAGGTGGCCGGTCTCACAAGCCATTGGTGTTAGTTGGTTCACCTAAGATGTATACAGGTGCTCATTGAGTTATGAGTACACCGGACGGACTCGCCGGGAACATGCTAGTTGGTATTATACCTATTGTCAGATAGCAGTTCCCTGGTGACATGTGTACAGGTTAGTCTATCGACCTTAGATCATCATTTGTCTCGTGTGAGTTCCCACTGTGCTTTGATTACTACCCTACCACGGCTCAAAAGAGTCGTGCAAACAGGCTTTAGTTGGGTACAGTCCCAAGCCACATGGAGGCAGTGAGCGGATCGTCAGGGGATTCGTCTCTCCCGGTATTGAGAGTTGATGTCGCGGTGTGCACGGATGGCCATCACCAGAAATCCTTGGCCAAGGTAGACGAGAATTACTGATCTAGGATCGGTAGTTTCTCAGGTGGTGATAGGTTTCATGCCGACACTGAATATCAAGTTATTAGGGGTCTGACTTTATCCACCCTATAGACTCGATATGCGATACTCATAGACGAACGGACCGGACTGTATGGATATTGTCACTGTCAGGCTCAGTAGGGTTTCAGGATGAGTTTGCTCGTCGGCCTCCCTTTCGCTGAATACCTGGGCAGCCATTACGTACAGCTAGTGCCACTGATGTGCTTGTGGTTAAACCCCACTGCCAGCGTATTGACGGGTCTTTAGAGTCCCACACAGAGGGTTTCACTGCTTCGGGCAAAACGTTGTAGAGGCCGTATGGTTTTATGGCAGGATTCGATCATATACATGCACTTGTGCACGGATCATGATCGGACGGATAATACTAGTGGGCTTTGGTTTAAGCCGGATCATAGTATTATATTGTTGGATTATTTTCGTCTCGTCGTATTCGCATTCAGTCGGAATACAGATGCGGGTATGTATATACGGATGAGGGGTATTCTTGTAATTCGTTGCAAGATTACTTTTGAAGATGCCTTTTCATTTTGTTATTAAACATTTAGTTTAAATGTTTATTGTATGGAAAGTGTGGCTTTGGTTCATGCATGCACTTGGTGACTAATGGTTGTGAGTCATGAATGCATGACTAGGGTTTTTTGTTATCTTATGAGATATTTTGTTGTGAGCATGTGGGAGAGGCAGATATTTTCATGAGTGTGGATTTTCTTTAGTTGCTATTATTATTTCTCACAAAAAATGAACTCACAAGACTTAGACCATTTTTCTTTACTTGCCATTTCTTGAGCTCACACTTTCCTCTCATGGGCATCTTCTTCAACCTCCACCAAAATCCTCTCATGAGTTGAGAATCCTTGGGTGTATTGAGACAAAGTAATCACACACACTTTTTACTCCATCTTGGTTATCTAGGTTAACAAACTAGATACCCGAGTTGCTTCGGTTTTGAGGTGGGAGCCCGTATTACGAATCCTCGACGTGGATCATCTTCGATGTGGGGAGACCGGAGATCAAACTTGATCAGGGAAGCCGTGAGGAGCTTGGGACAAAGGTAGAAGACCGAAGGACACGGATCGATCGGTATAACCTCTCTAAAATCCTTTCTAAGAACTAGTATAGGGTTAATGGTACGATCCGTAGTTTAGGGTTCCGTTAGCGCCGGGTTTTAAAAGTTTTTGTTCGGTATTTGGCCACGGATTGATAGCCGGGACGCTGCCGTAACCCAACAGACATGACTGTAAAATCTGAGGTGGCCGGTTTTTTAGATGTATTCTGGCTTCAAATTTTTATGGTGTTCCAGTCTCTGGGTTTTGGTGTTTCAGGTGTTGCTTGTTTTTACTGATATTGCATGTGATGTTATATTTCTGTAAAGGCAATTCGGAGTGTTTAGTAGTCGTAATTCTAACATTGTTTCGGGTTATTTAGACGACATTAAAAAGTTCGAACAGATCAATAACCCATTTTCTCCCTCGCTGGAAATTTTCCAAAAGTTGGATTTTTCCAAGTTTAAAATCTTCAGAAAATCATGCAGGTGATTCCATGGACCCTCTAGAAGAACGAAACCCTAACACAATTCTGTGACCACCGGAACCGCCACCAAACCCTAGGGTTTGTGGTAGTTTCGCGTCACCATAGGTGAGACAAGGGTTGACCCTTTCTACGGTTGGTCCATAGGTGCTGTGGCATGTTCTGGGTATTTTTAAACTGTGCTCAAGTGTTGAGCTCTTTAGGAAATTTTAGGTGTTTGTTGATTCGATCGAAAAGTGTAACATCGTCTAACTATCTGTGATTGTGATACAATACTTGGAATCCACAATATTTAGTTTTGTGAAAACTAATTTGAATTTTATAAATCTAGCAATTCAGTTTCATTTGATCGGTTGCCACGGGATTTTGATATGGATCAAAACTCCGTCGCAATTACGTAGTGTACGCGGATATTCGCCGGGTAACCCTACTAGATAGCCACGCTCCTAACCCCTACCAAGTGACTGTAGGAGAACCCCATCACCAAAAGCATCTGTTCGGGTGCTCGCGGTCGCGGTGTTCCGCCTAAATTCACTTCGTCGACGGCATCGGGGGTGTAGCCGTCTACTAAAGTTTCCGACGAGCATTCGATCAGGTTGTCGGGAATCTTGTTGAATTACCCGACTGGTTATTGAAAAGTGTTTTCAATATTGAGACTAAAATGCGGGGTTTATAATTGGTAGGTATGTGATGTCTAAGGAATTCATTTGGTTAGGCATGAAATCCAAAGTATGTGATACATTGGGTTTATGATGTCTAAGGTGGTTGCGGAATCCAATTGTTATAGTTTTTCACTTTCTTTTCTGCGACCGTAAGTGTAATATGTGGTGTATCGCCGGTTTCGTTGCTATATGTCAACGACAATTGGGATACGCATATTTACTTACGTTGATGACATGTGATGTTATGTGCTGCTGTGATATGTTATATTGGATCGTCGTGTTTTGAATAGCCGGTTTTTTATGTGAGATGAGAGTTTTTCATTTTCATTCATGTAAAAACTTGTATGTAATATTCTTTTATTGGGGCACTTCCGGGTTGAGGATGATGTCACCATTGATGTATATTATTTACTTTTCCGCATTATGATAGACCCAAGGAGGAGAGCACAAGTAACCGGGTTCTAGAGTCCAGTGGGAGACCATCTCGAGGAGTCGAGACCGGGTCTCCTAACTCTAGAATTGGTAGGGTTGCTTGTCGCTCTCGTAGGGTTCTAGGGATGTGGGTTTGGCTATTCATCGCGACCGTGGAATCCGTGATTTTTAATGGCTTAGTTTAAAACACGGAATTCCTAGTATATCCAATATTTCATATATGTTCTTCTGCTGCTGATATTCTATGATGTGATCACTTTATATGATGAGACGAATGCTTTATTATATATATGATATATAATAAATATTGCTGCTTTCGTTTCTTCTGTGATGCATGGGAAGTATAATTGATGGGACTTCATTAATAAGATTAATGAGATAAAAGAAACCTAATGATGTTGTAGAATCTTGTTTTTAAAAATAGGTAGCTCTAGTTCTTTCTTTGCATAGTGGTATTCCTTGTAGAATATCCAGCACCTTATTCGATAAGGAAAGAGCCGAGATCCCTTCACCGGGAGTGACCTCTTTAGCGAAACTGGCAGATACTACAATCCACTCGGTTTGGTTTTTGATTGCTTTTTTAGTTCATGCTTTGCATAGTGGTATTTGTGAAATATCCAACACCACATTCGATGAGGAAAGATCCGAGATCCCTTCACCGGGAGTGACCTCTTTCGCAAAACTAGAAAGCCTCAAAAATACTGCTTTTAAAATCACTCGTTTTTACAACGATATCAAGTTCATTATGCAAAAGGTTTTCTTAAAAACCTGTCGTAGCCCTCCGTCATTTCAGATAAGTGCTACTTAGTATTCGTGCTACATTTGTTGACTATGTTAAGGCATAGTGTGCGGTAGCTGATTAGTGTTTATCTGCTTAAGCATGTGATGTGATTGGATTAGAGTAATCGTACGACTTTGTTGACTATGTTAAGGGTCGTACGGATGGGTTTAATTCAATCATGAAATGTACGGGTTGAACTTGGCTAGCGCTTATGATTTGTTGACCTTGTTAAGGTCATAAGTTGCTAGGGGCAAAATATTATCGGGAATTTCAAGTGTTGAAATTTGCAATGAGATTGCATACCTTCTATGAGATAATTGGATCCCGATACCCACTGTGAGTAAGAGTTACTCCTGGGAGAGTTTTACACATTACAATTAGGCGATCAAGTAGGTGTCTAAAAATGTGTTAACGGGGTTACGCCCCTGGGAAAACGAGGTTTATTTTAATTAGGTCCGTGCGAAAGTATGGGGAACCTCTCTCAAAGTACCGACACTGGCCTGGCCGAAAGATTAGAGAACTTGTAGGGTGTAATTAATCCTGGCTAGTCTTACCTTTTAGGGTTGAAGGAAGATTTGATAAAAACAGTGGGAGCCATCCTGATTAGATAATATAATAACCAATCTGATCTTGTAAGAGCATACGCTGAGTGTTTTCTTCGCTCTCTCTCTCCTGGTAGCGATCGTAACATGCCTTAATCAAGATAATAATATGGATGTATTGACCGAACCTGCTTATTATACTGAGCTAGGGAACGTTGGTTCCGCTCCAACTTATAATTGTTATAAGTCCGAGTAGAAAATAGGGGAATATCCGGATTTCCACGCAATCCAAACGAGGAATGTGCATGTTGATGCATTTTCTTCAGGTGTGTTCGTTACCGAGAACTGTTTTTCAGTACACTCTATGTCCTGGGTATGAGATACCAGATCAGGATCCCACATATGTAAGAGTTACATGGGCTAAATAAAGGTAGAGAACTGGGATTGGGTGATATATCTCTAAGTGTAGAGAATGGTGCAATTGTTGCAGCCAAGTCAGTTGGCATATATCACCTTGTATTACCAAATGGTAAATATATTGATTCTGAACAAATGTTATTAGATACCGAACCTAATATACAATATTACATCAGTTTCTTTATTAAGTTAAAGAAGGATATAATTCTGTATTGAAAGATAATGTTGTGAACAATTTTTTGAATCAAGAGTTGATTGGATCAGGCACGTTATGTAATAGAATATACGTTCTAAATCAAACCGCAGTTCAAAATATGTAGAATACACACAAGAGGAGTAGCTCAGAAATGAACGAATCCTTCTTGTGGCATTGTAGACTAAGTCATATCAATGCGATATGACCAGCTAAGTGATATAAGGATGAATATTTGAATCCGTTCGAATTTTCATTTTATAATACTTGTCAGTCTTGTCACAAAGGTAAAGTGACCAATACTCCGTTTACTGGAAACAGAGAAAGAGTTACTCAACTCTAGGAACGGATACATGATGATGTATACGGTCCTATATCGATAAATGCAAGGGTTGGTTCTTTGTACTTCATTACATTCATCAACGATCTCTCAAGATTCGGACATGTGTTCCTATTGAAACACGAGTCTGAAAATTTTGAGAAATTCAAAGAATATAAGCTTGAAGTTAAGAACCAGACGGGTAGAAATATTAAGTCCTTCCATGTGATCGGAGAAGGGAATACTTGGGCATGGAGTTCCTGGATTTTCTAAACAGAGAATGAGATTCTCTCTCAGCTTACTCCTTCGTGTACACTGCAACACAACGGTGTATCGGAGCGGAGGTATCGCACCCTATGAGATATGGTGCTCTCTATGATGAGTATTGCTGAGTTGCCTGTTTTCCTTTTGGGAGTTATGCACTTGAGAAGCTGCATACCTATTGAATGGGGTTCCATCCAAATCAGTGCCTACCACTCCATATGAGATATGGAATGGGATGAGACCATGTCATAAATGTTAGTGATATGTATGCCCTAGAGACCATTACTGTACATACGATATATATTATAGTGGATGCTTGGACATATATATAGAGGACTTTCTTGCTCGACATGATAGTATGCTATCTGGTTGCTCTTTATCTTAACACGTACGCTGTTTGTCTCTATGTTACATGTTGATAAAGCCCTTAGGACGAGTACTTGACCACCAGGATTATGATGCAGATCATACTAGCGGGGACAGAGTAGTCGCTAAGTACATCCTTCAAATGTTCCTAGTCGTGGGTGTATCGAGACAGGGCATCGATATACCAGAGTAGACTAGCGTATAGCTTCTCGACCCATGTAGATGGGCGATGGATGATCCTATATCCATTGGTGTTTGAGATCAGAGATAATATACGGGTGCTCGGTGGAGACTGGGTACACTGGACGGACTCGCCGAGAACTCCCAGATGGTATTATACCTCACGTCAGATAGCAGTTCTCTGATGACACTGGTACAGGTTAGTCTGTAGACCCAAGATCGTCATAGAGTCTTATGTGATTCCCACTGTGCTTTGATTTCCACCTTACCACATTCAAGAGAACGTGCAAAATGGTGGCTTTTGGGTACAGTCCCGAATCACATGGAGGTAATGAGCGATAGGAGGGGTTTCGTCTTTCCCGGTATTGGGAGTTGATGTTGTGCTGTGCTCGTGTCACGCCCCGCTTCTCAAAATACGGAATACGAGGGGTTGACAAGGCCAGCCATGCTCCTACGGTCGATGAACTATCCTGCCGTGGTCACACTTCGGCTTCTAACTTTACATGGTAATCGGTAATCAATGCATAGGTAATGAGAAATGCAGTCACTAAATCAAATCAAATACAAAGAACTAACCAGATAGCGATCAAGAAAGTATAGCTCTGGGTCGCTGATCAAGATGTCCACAGTGTCCTCGAGGTACGTCAGGTCCTGGTCCAAGCTAGATCCACTTCTCACTCTGAGCATGCATACTCAGGTTATCAAAGCGACACAATAGCAATATATGTATATATAGATACAAATGTGAACACGTACAATAATGATAAATATGAAACAGTAAGCATGGAATAATGACGTGAGCATGAAGTAGCCAATACATGTAGCTAATAGAGCAGGTAAATAGTAAAGCAGTAAACAGTATGGCAGGTATATTGAATCAGTAAGCAATGCATGTCAATGTCACCAACTCTATCAGTCTCTAAGTCTTACTGTACAGGTCGCTAAACCTATCGTCAGTCCAAGTGTGAGAGTCAACCACTCGTGAGTATCCCCACCCAAGGGTAGGACCCAAGGACAAGAGAACACGGGCCCGAGTCGCTCGCTAATAATCAGTAATATCCTTATATTGTTAGTTATATGTATGCCCTAGAGGCCATTACTATACATAGGATGTATATTGTAGTGGGTGCTTGGACATATATAGGGAGGACTTTCTTGCTCGACATGATAGTATGCTATCTGGTTGATCTTTACCTTAACGTGTACACTGATCGTCTCTCTGTTACATGTTGGTAAAGCCCTTAGGATGTGTGCTTGACTACCTGGACTATGATGCGGATCATACTAGTGGGGACATGGTTGTCCATAAGTACATCCTTCAAAGTCCCTAGTCGTGGGTATATCGAGACGGGGCATCGATATACCAGAGTAGACTAGCGTATACCTTCTCGACCCATACAGATGGGCGATAGATGATCCCATATCCATTGGTGTTTGACATCAGAGATGATATACGGGTGCTCAGTGGAGACTGGGTACACTGGACGGACTCGCCGAGAACTCCCAGATGGTATTATACCTTACGTCAGATGGCAGTTCTCTGGTGACACTGGTACAGAGTAGTCTGTTGACCCGAGATCCTCATAGAGTCTTGTGTGATTCCCACTGTGCTTTGATTTCCACCTTACCACGTCCAAGAGGGCGTGCAAAACGGTGGTTTTTGGGTACAGTCCCGAGTCACATGGAGGCAATGAGCGATAGGAGGGGATTCGTCTCTCCCGGTATAGGGGGTTGATGTTGCGCTGTGTTCGATTGGCTATAACCGGAAATCCCTGGCCAGGGTTGCTGAGATTTACTGGTAAGTGTTACCAGTAGTTTCTCGAACTGTTATAGACCTCATATCGACACGACTTATCGAGCTGTTGGGGTATGACGTTTACCACCCCTAGGCGAGATATGCGACATATCAGACGACGAGACCGGACTGTACGGTAAGTGTTACTGGTTGGATTCACAGGAGTATGAGCGGGCTTGCTCGTCGATCTTTTGATCGCTCAATACCCGGGTGTCCGTTACGTTTAGCAGACCGCTTGCGGCTTGTGGGTGTTTGATATGATCATCACCTGCTGCCGGCGTATTGACGAGTCTTTAGAGTCCTACACAGAGGTTTCCTGGCTCAAGCAAAACGAAATAGGAGCGCATATGAGATATGTGCGGGACCGAGAATAATGCGTGTATGTGATACCGTATTCTATTCTCGCGATGAATGTATCGATATGGTTGTATGCGATATAACCTAGTTATCGAATCAAAGATTGATTCGATAAGCCGATACATTGGATATTAGTCGGTCACATGTAATATGACCGGATCGTTAAATCAAGTGTTGATTTAATGATTTAATGTATAATTATATATTTGATATATTATTTTGCATTAACTAATATTGGTTCACTTTAAATGGCTTTTCTCACTTGAATATCACAAGTTGTATATGTGATATACTTTTGTGCACTTGATTGTATCATGTTTGATGATACATGTTTACTTAGTTAAGTGTAAAGAATTAAACCATGGTTAAGTTAATGATTAGGGTTTTCTTTTTCTTACTTATTTATTTATTTATTTTTTTGGAAAAGATAAGAAATGAAATGGTTGCTAGTTTTGTTTTTCTTTGAAGCTTCTTGAAGCTTTGACTAAAGTGACCATTTTGTCTCATACTTAACCCTAACCATTCCACTTAACCCTAGTACATTCTCTACACCTAACCAAGGTTAGAAAATGATAAGTGTTGATTTTATTTTATATTTTTAAGAACACTTATCATATTCTATCTTCTTCTTCTTCTTCATCTTCAAGAAGAAAGCTCACTAGCTTTAATGGCATCTTGAGTAAAAGAGTGAGAAATCCAATACTAAAGTGAACCCACTTCCTATTTCTTCATCCTATACCTCTTGCCAAGTAGTATAGGGTGTTTTCTCCACAAGTTTCATGACTTGGTGAAGTGGGAGCTTGATCTTGTGATGCCTCGACGTAGATCATCTTCGGCATCGTAGTCGATGACCTAGCCCGCCTATTTCTCCGATGAAGCCGACACTAGAGTCCAAGATCCGATTTGTACAGCGGAGGGATGTCTACACGGAGCTATGGAGGTGGAGGACCGGATCTACAAAGGTTGTATTTCCGTTCTTTTAGTTAAGTTGTTAACTAGTTGCATGTTTCGCCTAAATTTCTAGTTAACGATCCGTATTAGGGTTTCTCGGCACTTGTAAAATTTGAAATTGGCATGGTTGATGCCTTGTGAGACTTCATTAGCATGCATAGGAACCCTACAGTGGTATCAGAGCCTAGCTAGAGCCTTAGGCGATGCGTAGACGAAGTTTGAAACCCGATCGACCCGAAACCCTAACCCGATAATGCTCTCTGGATATTTTTCAAAAACTGGGTTTTTTCCACATTAAAAATATGCAGAAAATTCAGCAGGGAATTGTAAGAATTACTGTGAAGCCCGTACCCATGATTCCCTTAAAGCGCGGCGGAACCGCGGCACAAGCATGGCTTGTGCGGCGGTTCCGCGGCCAATTAGTCACATCAGCTTTTAAATTTTGCACAGTAATTCCTATTTTGTGGTGCTGAGTTTTCTGGGAATTTTTAATTTGTACTCAAGAGTTGAGTTCTCTGGGATGCTTTGGGGTTTCGATAATTCGATCGGATTTTTGGTTTTGTCTATGTGTTTTTCCGGGTAACTTTAGAATATGTTAAAAAGTTCGACCGGATATAAATACCCACCTTTTCCCCTGTCGGGAAATTTCCAAGTGTTGGATTTTTCCATGGTTTAATAACGTTCTAAGTATTGCAAGTAGCGCGATGGTCCCTCTAGAAGACAACAAACCTTAACTCGACTATGTGACCGTCTTGAACTGCCCTTTGAACCTTCGGGTTTGGGGCAGTACGGCGTGCCACATGTGAGGCGTTGGCTTGACCCTTCTACGGCTGGACCGTTGGTACTGAGGCATGAACTGGATGTTTTTGAACTTGTTTCATGTGTTGATTTGCTTTGGGAAAACTTGGGTGTTCGATTTTTCGATCGGAAAGTTTAACATTTTCTATTTATCTGGAATGGGATACAATAATTGGAATTCACAAGTAGTTATGAGATAACTGAATGAATGTTATAAACATAGCAGTTTAGTCTCCCTTGATCGGTTGCCACGGAATTTTGATGCGATCAAAAGTCCGTCGCAATCACGTAGTGTACGCGGATACTCGCCGGGTAAACTTAATAGACAGCCTCACTCCATAGCCCCGACCAAGTGACTGTAGGAGAACCCCGTCGCCGAAAGCGTCCGTTCAGGTGCTCGCGGCAGCGGTGTTCCGCCTTGGTGCACTTCGTCGACGGTATCGGGGGTGCGGCCGCCTACTAAAGTTTGCGATGAGTATTCGATCAGGATGTCGGGAATCCTGTTGAATTGCCCGACTTGATATTGAAAAGTGTTTTCGATAATGAGACTAAAATGCGGGGTTTATAATTGTTAGGCATGCGATGTCTAAGGAATTCATTTGATTAGGCATGTGATGTCTATGCAGGTTGCGGATTCCAACTGTTGTAGTTTTACACTTTCTTTTCTGTGACCGTAAGTTTAATATGTGATATCGCCGGTTTCGTTGCTATATGTCAACGACAATTGGGATGCGCATATTTACATACGTTGATGACATGTGATGTTATGTGTTGCTGGATATGTTATATTGGATCGTCGGGTTTGAATAGCCGGGGGTTTTTATGTGAGATGAGCGTTTTTCATTTTCATTCATGTAAAAACTTGTATGTAATATTCTTTTATTGGGACACTTCCAGGTTGCGGAAGATGTCACCATTTGTATATTATTTACTTTTCCGCACTAGGATAGACCCAAGGAGGAGGGCACAAGTAACCGGGTTCTGGGGTCCAGTGGGAGACTAACTCGAGGAGTCGAGTCCGGGTCTCCTAACCCTAGAATTGGTAGGGTTGCTTGCCGCTCTCGTAGGGGTCTAGGGGTGTGGGTTTGGCTATTCATCACGACCATGGAATCCGTGTTTTATACTGGCTCGTATTGAAAACACGGACGTCCTAGTATATCCAATATTTCATATGATTCTTCTGCTGCGATATCTGTGATGTGATCATGTGATATGTTCTGTGATAGATACTGTATATAGTATATATGATATATTATATAGACGTTACTTATGTTTTACACCCGCGCTAGCCCTGCCCCGCTCTGCCGTTAGTCACCTAACCTAACGGTGCACGAGGGGACATCGAGGCGAATGTGGATGGCATAAGTGTACGTCGTATTTATCTGTGATGTTTAGGTACTTAAATGATGGGACTTCATTAATATGATTAATGAAATAAAAAGAAACCTAAAGATGTTGTAGAATCGAATTTCAAAATAAAAAAAAAGGTAGCTACAGTTCTTGCTTTGCACAGCGGTATATGTGATATATCCTGCACCTTATTCGATGAGGAAAGGACCGAGATCCCTTCACCGGGAGTGACTCCTTTAGCAATAACTAGAAGATGCTACACACTCGGTTTGTCTTTTGATTGTTTTTAAGAGTTTCTTCTTTACACAGTGATATATATGATATATCCCGCAGCTCATTCGACGAGGAAAGGACCTACGATCCCTTCACCGGGAGTGACTCCTTTAGCAAAACTAGAAAAGCCTCAAAAACACTTCATTTCAAAATTCATTCGATCCTACAACAATATCAAGTTCATTACGCAATAGGTTTTCAGAAAAACCTGTCGTAGCCCTCTGTCATTTCAGATAAGTATTAGTTAGTATTCGTGCTACGTTTGTTGACTATGTTAAGGCGTAGTGTGCGGTAGCTAATTAGTGCTTATCTGCATAAGCATATGATGCGATTGGATTAGGGTAGTCGTGCGACTTTGTTGACTATGTTAAGGGTCGTGCGGGTGGGTTTAATTCAATCGGGAAATGACGGGTTGAACTTGACTAGCACTTATGATTTGTTGACTATGTTAAGGTCATATAGCTGCTAGGGGCAAAATAATTATCGGGAATTTCAAGTGTTGAAATTTGCAATGAGATTGCATACCTTCTATGAGATAGTTGGATACCGATACCCGCTGCGAGTAAGAGTTACTCCTGGGAGAGTTTTACACATTACAATTAGCCGATCAAGTAGGTGTCTAGAAAAGTGTTAACGAGGTTACACCTCTGGGAAAACGAGGTTTACTGTAATTAGGTTCGTGCGAAAGCACGGGGGACCTCCCTCAAAGTACCGACACTGGCCTGGCTGAAAAATTGGCGAACTTGTAACGTGTAATTAATCCCGGCTAGTCTTTCCTTTTAAGGTTTGAAGGAAGATTTGATTAAAACAGTGGGAGCCATCCTGATTAGATAAAATAATAACCAATCTATTCTTGCTAGAGAGCACGCTGAGTGTTTTCTTCTCTCTCTCTCCAGGTAGCGACCATATCACGCCTTAATCAAGATAATAAAAAGGATATATTGACCGAACCCGCTTGTTATACTGAGCTGGGGAACGTTGGTCCCGCTCCAACTTATAATTGTTATAAGACAGAGCAGGAAATTGGGGAATACCAGATTTCCCGTGCCGCCCAAACGAAGAAAGTGCATATGATGCATCTCCTTCGGGTGTGTTCGTTACACAGAACTGTTTCTCTGTATCCTTTACGTCCTGGGTATGTGATACCAGATCCGGATCCCAGATATGTAATCTATTACATAGGGCAACAGCTAGATAGAGAACTGAGAACGGGTGATAAGTTTCATGAGGCAGAAAACGGGGCAAGTGTTGCAGCCAAGTCTGTTGGTCATGTCACCCTGTATTCCAAATACATTGATTTTGAACGAATGTTATTAGATACCGAACCTGATATACAAAATCATATTAGTCTCTTTATAAGTAAAGAAATGATAAAATTTTGTATAGTTGGATAATGTTTTGAACATTTCCTATATCAAAAGTTGATCGATTCAGGCACGTTATCTAAAAGCATTGATGTTCTAAATCAAACTACAGTTCTTTAGTATACGGAACACACACAAGAGGAAGAGTTCAGAAATGAACGAATCCTTTTGAGGTATTGTAGACTAGGTCATATCAATGCGACCCGACTAGCTGAAGTTAAATATAGATGCATATTTAAATTAGTTTGAATTTACATCTTATGAAACTTGCCAGTCATGTCACAGAGATAAGATGACCATAGCTCTGTTTACTGGAAACAGAGAAAGAGTTAGTAAACTCTTGGGATTGATACATGTTGATGTATGTAAAGTCCCCTGTCTACATATGCCAAGACCGGTTCTTTGTACTTCATTAAATTCTCTGATGATCTCTTTTGATTCAGACATATGTTCCTGTTGAAACACAGGTCCGAACCTTTTGAGATATGCACAGAATATAAGTTAGAAGTAGAGAACCAAAATACGGGTATAAGTATTATGTCCTTAGATGAGATCAAGGAGGAGAATACTTGAGCACGAAATTCTTGGACTTTTCTAAAGGAGAATGCGATTCTCTCTCAGCATTACTCCTCCGTATACACCATAGCACGATAGTATATCGGGGCGGAGCGATAACACCCTATGTGATTAGGTGTGCTCTATGATGAGTACTACTGAGTTACCTATTTCCTTTTTGGGAGTTATGCACTTGAGAAGCTGCATACCTATTGAATAGGGTTCAAATCAAATCAGTTGCCTACCACTTCATATTTGATATGATAAGGGAAGAGCCCATCTCTTAAGTTGGTTAAGATTTGGGGTTGTCCGGGCTATGTCTAAAAGCAAAGTCCGGACAAGCTCGAGGCAAGGTCTGTAATGTAGAACTGGAAATGTTCCAGCTATACAAACTACGGCTGATGATTTGAAAGAACCAAAGGATTCAATAGTTACCAACGAAGCTCAGCCTCTCCGCCGATCTAGTAAGGTTCCTCACCCACCTGAGAGATACTTCGGTTACTCTATGACAGTGGGAGCGAGGATTGCATCATGAGATGATGACCCAACTAGTTTCGAGCTGGCCATCAGGAGTGGGACTCTGTAAGAATGGCTGGATGCTTAGCGATCTGAGATGGAATCCATGTACACCAACAAAGTATGGACTTTGGATGCTATATCTGATGGGTTAAATCCCCATCAGGAGCAAGTATATCTTGAGAAGATTACTTGGTGTAGATGGAAAAGTTGAGACTTTCAAAGCTAGACTTGTTAAAGCTTTTTCGTCATCGACCAGGCGTGGATAATGATGAAACCTTTTCAAGTGGCTATGCTTAAGTCCATCCAGATCCTACTTGCCACGGCTACATACCATGACTACAATATCTGGCGGTTGGGTGTCATGACTGCTTTTCTAAATGATGTTTTAGAAGAGAGAGTCTATAAGTACACAGCCAGAGGGCTTCGTAGACAGTGGGAGCAACGGAAACGTGCACAAGATGCTTTATAAGATAAAGCAGGTATCGCGGAGTTAGAACATCTGTTTTGATGTAGTAGTCAAACAGTTTGACATCATCAAAATGGTAGATGAACCTTGTATATAAAAAAAAGGTAGTAGGGAGTATGGTGATGATCCTCATAGAGTACGTGGATGACATACTCTTGATAGGGAAGGAGTTTCCTATGCTACGCTCGGTCAATCTCCGCTTATCACAATGATTCTCCATATAGGATCAAAGTGATACCTCCTAAATCCTGGGTTTTGGATCTATGAGATAGATCTAATTGGATGTTAGGATTCTCACTAGTTGTAGTGAGATGGTATCAATCGATCCTGGGGAGAATCACTGGAAGGGTTCCAGGGAGATAAGGACGACTGAAAGTCAGTCACAGGCATTGTCTTTACCCTCAGTAAAGGGACGGTATGTTGGAAGAGTTCCAAGCTAGATACCGTGGCATACTAGACGATAAAGGCTCGATACATCGCTACTTAAGATGCTACCAAAGTGGCTGTCTGGGTGTATATTTGTTCATGAGATGAACTTAGTTCCTCCCATTGTGTGACAATGGAGTTGTGGCTTGGGCCAAGGAACGTCCGTCCCATCAGTGATCCAGACATATTCTAAGGCAGTATCACCTGATCATGGAGATAGTTGATCTCCAGGGTGATCGAGGTCAGGAGAGTAGACTCAGAGGACAACACGGCGGATCCACTCACAAAGGCCTTTTCCCAGAGAGAGACTTTTATGGGATGGTTGAGTATGAGATACTACAACCACTGCTATCAGATGGCCCTAGTGCAAGTGGGAGATTGTTAGTTATATGTATGCCCTAGAGGCCATTACTATACATAGGATGTATATTGTAGTGGGTGCTCGGACATATATAGGGAGGACTTTCTTGCTCGACATGATAGTATGCTATCTGGTTGATCTTTACCTTAACGTGTACACTGATCGTCTCTCTGTTACATGTTGGTAAAGCCCTTAGGATGTGTGCTTGACTACCTGGACTATGATGCGGATCATACTAGTGGGGACATGGTAGTCCATAAGTACATCCTTCAAAGTTCCTAGTCGTGGGTATATCGAGACGGGGCATCGATATACCAGAGTAGACTAGCGTATACCTTCTCGACCCATACAGATGGGCGATGGATGATCCCATATCCATTGGTGTTTGACATCAGAGATGATATACGGGTGCTCAGTGGAGACTGGGTACACTGGACGGACTCGCCGAGAACTCCCAGATGGTATTATACCTTACGTCAGATGGCAGTTCTCTGGTGACACTGGTACAGAGTAGTCTGTTGACCCGAGATCGTCATAGAGTCTTGTGTGATTCCCACTGTGCTTTGATTTCCACCTTACCACGTCTAAGAAGGCGTGCAAAACGGTGGTTTTTGGGTACAGTCCCGAGTCACATAGAGGCAATGAGCGATAGGAGGGGATTCGTCTCTCCCGGTATAGGGGGTTGATGTTGCGCTGTGTTCGATTGGCTATAACCGGAAATCCCTGGTCAGGGTTGCTGAGATTTACTGGTAAGTGTTACCAGTAGTTTCTCGAACTGTTATAGACCTCATATCGACACGACTTATCGAGCTGTTGGGGTATGACGTTTACCACCCCTAGGCGAGATATGCGACATATCAGACGACGAGACCGGACTGTACGGTAAGTGTTACTGGTTGGATTCACAGGAGTATGAGCGGGCTTGCTCGTCGATCTTCTGATCGCTCAATACCCGGGTGGCCGTTACGTTTAGCAGATCGCTTGCGGCTTGTGGGTGTTTGATATGATCATCACCTGCTGCCGGCGTATTGACGAGTCTTTAGAGTCCTACACAGAGGTTTCCTGGCTCAAGCAAAACGAAATAGGAGCGCATATGAGATATGTGCGGGACCGAGAATAATGCGTGTATGTGATACCGTATTCTATTCTCGCGATGAATGTATCGATATGGTTGTATGCGATATAACCTAGTTATCGAATCAAGGATTGATTCGATAAGCCGATACATTGGATATTAGTCGGTCACATGTAATATGACCGGATCGTTAAATCAAGTGTTGATTTAATGATTTAATGTATAATTATATATTTGATATATTACTTTGCATTAACTAATATTTGTTCACTTTAAATGGCTTTTATCACTTGAATATCACAAGTTGTATATGTGATATACTTTTGTGCACTTGATTGTATCATGTTTGATGATACATGTTTACTTGGTTAAGTGTAAAGAATTAAACCATGGTTAAGTTAATGATTAGGGTTTTATTTTTCTTACTTATTTATTTATTTATTTTTTTGGAAAAGATAAGAAATGAAATGGTTGCTGGTTTTGTTTTTCTTTGAAGCTTCTTGAAGCTTTGACTAAAGTGACCATTTTGTCTCATACTTAACCCTAACCATTCCACTTAACCCTAGTACATTCTCTACACCTAACCAAGGTTAGAAAATGATAAGTGTTGATTTTATTTTCTATTTTTAAGAACACTTATCATATTCTATCTTCTTCTTCTTCTTCATCTTCAAGAAGAAAGCTCACTAGCTTTAATGGCATCTTGAGTAAAAGAGTGAGAAATCCAATTCTAAAGTGAACCCAGTTCCTATTTCTTCATCCTCTACCTCTTGCCAAGTAGTATAGGGTGTTTTCTCCACAATTTTCATGACTTGGTGAAGTGGGAGCTTGATCTTGTGATGCCTCGACGTAGATCATCTTCGGCATCGTAGTCGATGACCTAGCCCGCCTATTTCTCCGATGAAGCCGACACTAGAGTCCAAGATCCGATTTATACAGTGGAGGGACGTCTACACGGAGCTATGGAGGTGGAGGACCGGATCTACAAAGGTTGTATTTCCGTTCTTTTAGTTAAGTTGTTAACTAGTTGCATGTTTCGCCTAAATATCTAGTTAACGATCCGTATTAGGGTTTCTCGGCACTTGTAAAATTTGAAATTGGCATGGTTGATGCCTTGTAAGACTTCATTAGCGTGCCTAGGAACCCTACATATATATCTCCAGAATCGCTGTTTGTGCCGGCAATGGGACTCCCAAGATTCTGTTGAACTCACACTCAAACTACCCCACACCCCGTGGTCTACATCAAACACCAACTATAAACTCAAATACCAGTCGGTCCATGACAAGTCTACGCGAGAATTGGAGACAGGATCTCTACCAAGCATGTCTCGACTAATACCCAAGATAAATGGACAGTGTTTGGTGCCTTACCTATGACACCCATATATGTGCTTCCATAATCGTCCCATACCAATTATAGTTACACTTATACATATCCCATAGACGTCGACAATGCAATAAATCAATAGGGTCCGCTGATTGTGTACAAGTACGTGTTACTTTCACTTATCCATTCATGCTTAACACTAACGTACTTGCCACAATCAAACACTAATACCTAACACCGGGTAATGCACATGATCACTAGGTTACCAATGCAATGACATCTATATGATGTGATGAGAATACAATAGTTGTGATATGAACAAAATATCATCAGTTAGTGTGCTACCACTTGCATAATTTATTATAAATCATACATGCAGAATTTGTTAGTTATATGTATGCCCTAGAGGCCATTACTGTACATATGATGTATATTGTAATGGATGCTTGGACATATATAGGGAGGACTTTCTTGCTCGACATGATAGTATGCTATCTGGTTATACTTTATCTTAACATGTACTCTGATTGTCTCTATGTTACATGTTGATAAAACCCTTAGGATATGTACTCGACTACTGGGACTATGATGAGATCATACTAGTGGGGCCGTGGTAGTCGACGAGTACATCCTATAACTGTTCCTAGTCGAGGGTGTATCGAGACAGGGCATCGATACACCAGACTAGACTAGCGTATACGCATCTTGACCCATATGATGGGCGATGGATGATTCCATATCCATCGGTGTTTGACATCAAGGATGGTGTATGGGTGCTCAGTAAAGACTGGGTATACTGGACGGACTCGCCGAGAACTCTCAGATGGTATTATACCTCACGCCAGATGGCAGTTCTCCGGTGACACTGGTACAGAGTAGTCTGTTGACCCGAGATCGTCATAGAGTCTTGTGTGATTCCCACCGTGCTTTGATTTCCATCATACCATGTCCAAGAGGGTATGCAAAAAGGTGGCTTTTGGGTACAGTCCCGAATCACATGGAGGCAATGAGCGATAGGAGTGGATTCGTCTCTCCCGGTATAGGGAGTTGATGTTGCGCTGTGTTCGATTGGCTATAACTGGAAATCCCTGGCCAGGGTTGCTGAGATTTACTGGTAAGTGTTATCAGTAGTTTCTCGAACTGTTATAGATCTCATATTGACACGACTTATCAAACTACTGGGGTCTGACGTTTACCACCCCTAGGCGAGATATGCGACAAATCAGACGACGAGACCGGACTGTACGGGAGTGTTACTGATTGGATTCGCAGGAGAATGTACAGGCTTGCTTGTTGATCTTCTGATCGCTCAATACCTGGGTGGCTGTTACGTTTAGCTGATCGCTTGCAGCTTGTGGGTGTTTGATATGATCATCACCTACTGCCGGCGTATTGACGATTCTTTAGAGTCCTGCACAGAGCTTTCTTGATTCAGGCAAAACGGAGTAGGGGCACATATGTGATATGTGCAGGACCGAGGATAATGAGATATGAGATACCGTATTATATTCTCGCGATATTTGATATCAGCCGGGTCATCGGATCAAGTGTTGATTCGATGAATCGGTAAATGATATATTAGTCGGTTATATGCGATATAGCCGGATTGTCGGATCAAGTGCTGATTCGATAATTTGATGTATAATTATATATTTGATATATCAAATTACATTAACTAATATAAGCTCACTAAAAGATTCTTTTTCTCACTCGGGTAATACATTGATATATATGCAATATATGTTAATTGTATTATTTTATTTTGTTACAATAAATATTGTATATGTGATATATAATATTGTAACATGATATGATTACTAATGCAACATGTTTAGTGGAGATTAAAAAAGATTAGGGTTTGATTTGGGTTAGTTGTTTCTTGAACCTTCTTGAAGGTTTCCTTTTTGTTTTTGCAAAGATATTTTGCAAGATATTTACTTAACCCAACCCACACCCTTTACTATGGTTAGATCTCTACAATGGTTAAGTCTTCTCTTGACTTAACCATGGTTGCTTTGGTAATGATATTATGACTTTCATTATTCATCACAAAAGAAAAAGATCTTCTTCTTCCTTCTTCTTCTTTCATGGAAAAGCTTTCTAGCTTTTTCAAAGGTGATGAAAATGAGTGAGAAATAGAAAACAAATGAGAGCTAAAATCCTACTTCATCATCCTAATCTATCCTAGCCATTTAGATTAAGGTGTTCACTTCATTTAGTGAGTGAGAGCTTGTGTTAATGAAACTTCAAGGTAGATCATTTTTGTTATCGAAGATCGGAAGCAAGCTTGCATCTTTCTCTTCGTGGAGCCTCTCGTGAGTCCGGAACTTGATGATCGCAGCGAAGGGACCACAACACGGAGCTTATGAAGTGAAAGACCGGACTACAAAGGTTTTAATCCCAAACTCTTAGATGTTAAAGTGTTTAACATGCTTTGTTTTGCCTAATCTCTAGTCTAAGATCTTGGTTTAGGGTTGTTCGACATGGCTAATTTTTAAATTTGGCATGGTTGATGCCTCATAGTCCCTTGTGCGTGTGCCAAGCATATCTACAGTGGTATTAGTGCCAAGCTAGAGATTTTGGCGAAGTCTAGACGAATTTTAAAGTCCGATCGAACTCCGAATACCCGTAAAACCCTAGTTTCTGGAAATTTTCTAAAATTGTGATTTTTTCTGTATTAAAAATGCTCAAAAAAATCAGCAGGGAAATACAAGAGTTACTGTGAAACACGTGCCCCAAATACCACTAAAGCGCCGTGGAACCGCGGCCGTACCAAGGCTTTGGCGGCGGTTCCGCGGCCAAACAATAGATTTATTTTTCACTATTTCCACAGTAACATCCGTATGTATTTCCTGATTGTTCTGGGAATTTTTAATTCTTACTCAAGTGTTGAGTTTTCTGGGTTGTATTGGGAGCTCGTTGATTCGATCGGAAAGTATAACTTCGTTTAGTTTGTTCGGATAATTTTTAGAACGTGTTAAAAAGTTCGAACGGATATCAATAACTCACTTTTTCTCCTGCCGGAAAATTTCCAAGCGTTGGATTTTTCCGTAGTTTAAGAACGTTCTGAGTCGTACAAGTAACGCGGTGGACCCTCTAGAAGACAACAAACCTTAACTCGATTATGTGACCGTCTGAACCGCCTCTAAACCTTAGGGTTTGGGGCAGTACGGTGTGCCACATATGAGGCATTGACTTGACCCTTCTATGGCTGGACCATTGGTACTGTGGCATGTGATGGATGTTTTTAAACTAATTTCAAGTGTCGAGAACTATTTGGGAAATCTTGGGTGTTTGTTTATTCGATCGGAAAGTTTAACATTGTCTATTTATCTGGAATGTGATACAATATTTGGAATTCATAAGTAGTTATGAGATAACTAATTTGAATGTTATAAATCTAGCAGTTCAGTCTCAGATGATTGGTTGCCACGGAATTTCGATGTGATCAAAAGTCCGTCGCAATCACGTAGCGTACGCGGATACTCGCCGGGTAAACTTAATAGACAGCTACGCCCCATAGCCCCGACCAAGTGACTGTAGGAGAACCCCGTCGCCGAAAGCATCCGTTTGGGTGCTCGCGGCAGCGGTGTTCCGCCTTAGTGCACTTCGTCGACGGCAACCGGGGGTGCGGCCGTCTACTAAAGTTTGCAACGAGCATTCGATCATGTTGAATTGCCCGACTTGATATTGAAAAGAGTTTTCGATAATGAGACTAAAATGCGGGGTTTATAATTGTTAGGCATGAAATGTCTAAAGAATTCATTTGGTTAGGCATGCGATATCTAAGAAAGTTGCGGATTCCAACTGTTATAGTTTTACACTTTCTTTTCTGTGACCGTAAGCGTAGTATGTGGTGTATCGCCGGCTTCGTTGCTATACATCAAAGACAATCGGGATACGCATACTTGCTTACGTTGATGATATGAGATATTATGTGTTGCTGTGATATGTTATATTGGATCGTCGTATTCTGAATAGCCGGGGGTTTTATGTGAGATGAGGGTTTTTATTTTCATTCATGTAAAATTCATTTGTATTTAATATTCTTTTATTGGGGCACTTCCGGGCTGAGGATGATGTCACCATTGTATATTATTTACTTTTCCGCATTAGGTAGACCCAAGGCGGGGAGCACAAGTAACCGGGTTCTAGGGTCCAGTGGGAGACCATCTCGAGGAGTCGAGACCGGGTCTCCTAACCCTAGAATTGGCAGTGTTACTTGCCGCTTTCGTAGGGGTCTAGGGATGTGGGTTTGGCTATTCATCACGACCGTGGAATCCGTGTTTTATACAGGCTCGTATTAAAAACACGGACCTCCTAGTATATCCAATATTTCATATATGTTCTTCTGCTGCAATATTCTGTGATGAGATCATATTACTGCCTGAGATGAATGTTTATATTATATATATGAGATATATGTTATATTGCAGATTTCGTTTCAAATGTGATGCTTGTAAAGCATAATAAAATGGGACTCCATTAATGAGATTAATGAAACTAAAAGAAACCTAAAGATGTTGTAGAAACTTGTCTCAAAAGCAGGTAGCTCTAGTTCTTGCTTTGCATAGCGGTGTTCCTTGTAGAACATCCAGCACCTTATTCGATAAGGAAAGAGCCGAGATCCCTTCACCGGGAGTGACCTCTTTAGTGAAACTAGAAGATGCTACAAACTCGGTTTGTCTTTTGATTGCTTCTATAGTTCTTGCTTTGCATAGTGATATTTGTGAAATATCCTGCACCTTATTCGATGAGGAAAGTGTAAGTCTACGGTAGCGCCCCGGCCGTCAATCTGATGCCAAATGCGAAACAAAAACTTTTATAACTGGCGCTATCGCATACTATAACCCGGATCTGCCATTAACGCTAAACTAACAAACTACAAAGTGGGTAGAAAGGTTATACCTAACGATCTGAGTCTTTCGTTCTTTAACCATCATCCCATGCTCTATTGCGGCTGCTCCGATCTTGTCGATCTCCAATCTCCTCGTCCAGGTGGCACCATGTCAACGGATCTTTAAACGGGCTCCCGCCTCTGACCCGAGGCAACTCGGTCATCAAGTTTGCTAAAAGAGATGACCAAGATTGATGTAGAGAATGAGTAGAACACTTTGTCTCACTTCGTCCAAAGCCATGGACGAATGGTTAATAAAGTTGCCATTTGAATCGGGTGATGGAATAAAATGAGCTATGAAATTTCCATACACCTAAACTATAATCTTTTTCCAAAATGAATCAATCTTTTTTTTTCACAAGAATGGGCCGGCCACTTATATGAAGGGGGAGGTGAGTGTAGGAGCAAGGAAGAGGTAACCATAACATTAAAACAACTAATGAGTCATATTACACCTAGCATGAACATTAATTGCAAACAATGAATCATCTAACCTAGTCATCATCCATTAAATGCACAATTAATGAACAAATGAGTTACTAGCCTCCTCATCATCCTAGTCATCATCTAGAAGCTTCCACACTTATCAAGAAAAGATAAATCCGTCTTTATCCGAATGTTAAAGGTGGGTGATAGAAAACTGGAAACTGGAAACTGGCAATTCCAAAAGTGACCCCGAAACGAATTTCAAGATAACCCCGTAACAGTATAAATATACCCGCATTTGTATTACGACCGAATACAAATGCAACTGAGACAAAGATATTATATCTACACAGTATAATACATGGATCCGGCTTAAACCAAAGCCCACCAGTATTATCTGCCCGAATTATGACACGTGCGTAAACGCACGTGCATTTTCCGAACCTTGCCATAAAACCATACGGCCTCTACAACGTTTCGCCCGAACTTGGGAAACTATCTGTGGGGCACTCTAATGACTCGTCAGTACCCAGGCAATGGGTTTAACCACAAGCCGTCAGCGGCACTAGCAGTGCATAACGGCTGCCCATGTACTGACCTCAAGGGAGGCCGATGAGCGAACTCATCCGGAAACCCTACTGAGCCTAACAGTGACAATGTATATACAGTCCGGTCCGTTCGTCTATGAGTATCGCATATCCTGCCTAGGAGGCTAGTAACGTCAGACCCCCAATAGCGGTATAAGTCGTGTCGGAGACAAGCCCTGAACACCCTGAGAAACTACCGGAGTACCTACCAGTAATTCTCACCTGCCTTGGTCAAGGACTTGGTGTAATGGCTTTCCTAGACACAGCGCGATCTCCACCCCCAATACCGGGAGAGACGAATCCCCTGCCGATCTGCTCACGTGCCTCCATGTGGCTCGGGACTGTACCCAAAAACTACCTGTTTGCACGACTCCTTTGAGCCGTGGTAGGGTAGAAATCAAAGCACAGTGGGAACTCACATGAGACAAATGACGACCTCAGGTCGATGAACTAACCTGTACACATGTCACCAGGGAACTGCTATCTGACGATAGGTATAATACCAACTAGCAGGTTCCCGGCGAGTCCTGTCCGGTGTACTCATAACCCAATAAGCACCTGTATTCATCTTAGGTGATCCAACTGACACCAGTGGCTTGTGAGACCGGCCACCGCCCCTTGTCGGGGTCTCGACTGTATACACTAGTCTACTCCGGAGTATCGATGCCCTGTCTCGAAACTCCCACGACTAGGGACCACTTTTAAGGATATGCTTATAGACTACCCAACTCTCACGTATATGATCGCCCTCATACTGTTGGTAGTCAAGCAAGATCCTAAGGGCTCTATCAACGTGTAATCGTGATCAGTCACCTGAACCTATACACGACTGATAAAGGCAAACCGGGTAGCATACTATCATCTCGAGTAAGACTGTGCTACCGGTATAGGTCCTCCTCAATCATTGCAATCACGTACCTGCGATCCAATAATTGACTTTGAGGGCACTATATCCAACAATCTCCCACTTGCACTTAAGGCTAATTATTGCGATGTCGCATACTCACAGCCCGTGTGATACCGAACACACAACCCCTCTACTAATCAGTTTCACAAAGCCCGTTTGTAAAACTTTTGTGTTCGAGAAATAGCCTCAGTGAGTGGATCCGCCCTGATGTTTCTTTCTATGTCTCTCTTAATCTCAAGTTCGTGGAGAAAGCCATCTCCCGAATTGAGTGATACATGTCTTAGAATATGTCTGGATATCTGATGGGACCTGGTTCATAAATGAACTCCAAATCCAAACTTCTTAGACTGTATCGATAACTGAACCTAATCAGTATCCTGCACCATGCCTCCCACAATATCCTCTTGGACCACCTGTCCATAATACTGCCCCCTTCGTCAGAGGGAAAACTATAACTCTGACAATCACTTTGTCATCCATGTCACCTTTGAAGCCTGGAATGATAACCGTCTCCCGAAGGAGGCTGTCGTCATCAAATCCGTAGAACATGCACTTATGTTCTAAAACTGCTTCCTTATGTTTCTCCAGGATTGGATTAATATAAACTTATTGCATCTAGTGCAAAAACAACATCTGGTGTGGCACTTGACATCTCACGATTGACTCAATCGCCTAAGCAAGTGATCTGTCAATCATGCACATCCCTTTCCCCTTTAGTCTGTAAGACACCTTTAGAGAGGGCGACTCCATCACCTGCAGGTACACCGCCATGCCAGGAGTTATTTATTCTAAAAACCATTAGAATACTGTCAAAGTACCCACATTGGGAAACTACCCAAATCCATATCTAAAACCATAGATCTAGAAACCAGAATGTCAGATATTATATCCATATCCTGTCTGGAGAAACAACTGTGTGACGACCACAGTACAACTGATCGTAGTATAGGAATTTTACTTCCTACTCTGTGTATGTTATCCAAATACCAGGACATCACACCTTACTACCTTCTTAACAGATCCATCCCCTATTCTGATGAAGTCAAACCCATGACTTTCATATCAAAATTAGATGATCTATCTCCGCTATAACTACTCAAGTCTATAAATAGACATAAGCTACTTGCCCACTATGCTTCCGTTGCTCCCACTGACCACAACTACCCTCTGGCAGAATAATATATACGTGCACTTCTAAAGCTAATTTAGAACGACGCTATACTTAACCTCCTGCCGGGTCTCATAGTCTGGAACAACAGTAGTGTCAAGTCTGGATAAACAAGAACCTCCCTGTCACCGTCCTTGAGGCTACTGGAGTACCTCTCGGGTGCCTGAGGTTACCCACCATATCTGCGGAGTGGCTTATGGAAGTCAAACCTGATTGAATTTTTAGGTCCTATTAAATTTTCCGTAATCGTTTGCGGTTATGGAATCACTTCCAGTTCTACCATATTCCCACTACCGTTTTCTGAAAAAAATCCATTTTACTAAAACTGTGGCGAGTTAAAAACAATATCGCTATTGATCTTCCAGATGGTAGAAAGTCAACCCTCGACGTAGCCCGGGCCAACCCATAAACAGCCATTACAGAAACGTGCCTTAAGTTTTCCAGAGTCTGGTTTTAAGCATAAGCCGGACAACTCCCCGTACCTTAACATCGTTAAGATATGAACCATTCTATATCCAATATAGAAACTTTGGCACTGATTTAATTGGAACCAGATTCTAATCATGCAACTGTCTCCAGTGCATATCTTAATGGAGAGAGGCTAATCAACATTACTCAACTTAGGAATACATCCAATTATGAGTAACCTGAAAGATAAACAAATTTCTCAAGACCACTACTTGAATACCAATCACAAGAATCTACATCTTCGATCTCTTTGAAGAATCCCGATATTTGCGATATCTGGTTCTCTACTTTATTCCTATACCCACAACTTCTCAAAACTTAGACCTTGTATTTCTACGAAACACTTGTCTAAAAACTAGAGAAGTCATAAGTAAACAGAACATAGTACGAGGACCAACCCCATTGTCCTGGTGGACACTGGACAATATACAATACTCTGTATAAGTCCGCTGAGTTGAATAACTCAAAACTTGTGCATCGTAGGTTGAAAACTGTACTTATGGTTAAGAACTTCTCCGTTGTTCAATGCTCTTTACCCAATCGTCAACTGATATAGGTAAATGTCATCGACATAATATCAAAAAGTTATATCTCACTTTATGAAAATAAACGTACAGATATATCATTTTGAAATTGGTGCACAATAACGGATACTCAAAACCAAATACATGCCTGCCGGCAATAACCCAGGCGACTTCCTCAAATATCACCAATTACAACGAATTCCGATATAATGAGGATGATCACCTTATTCCCAATAACTTCCTCCCACTCATCATCTGTAAAACCATATAGATGTGAGAATGAAACCTGGTAAATACATATCCTGGAGTAAGTATCTAATCGGGAAATCAGTTTTCCTTTAACAATGCACAGTGTAACTGAAACATGAAAATGTTTCGTAGGGGTATCCTGGTATTCATAGTAATGCCTCTTCCATAATCCAATTCATGACTGTAACCGTATAATTCTTTGCCATCTCTCCAAATCCCTTTATTTGTCTTTAGTCGTTACCTTCTGTACACCATCGTTAGGCTAAATGGTTTTCTTCCTTCCCTACCGTTCGGCACCAGCCTATGGTTTGGAAGAAGACTATCCTGTAAGCATAATAGGTGTACCCTCCTAAACTAAGGAGTACTCGTAACCTGAAAGAAGGTGATGATAAAAGACAACTGAATAATACCTTATTCTTTTAAAGGTGAAATAGGAGTGGCGATGAAGTACGCGGTTTGGTCGTGAATGATAACAGTCACAATTTACTTTGTCCTCTTTCTAATCCCTTTATTTTGTCTTTACATATTACCCTCTGTACACCCTACTTAGGCTAATTGGTTTTCTTCATTCCCTACCTTTCAGCACCTGCCTATGGTTTGGAAGAAGACTATCCAATAAGCGTAATAGGTGTACTCTCCTAAACCAAGGAGCCCTCGCAACCTGAGAGAAGGTGATAATAAAAGACAACTGAATAAACCAATTCTATTTCTCCTGAACCTTGATCCATCCTCGAAGAAGTCCTTCCGAGTTCGTATATAACCATACGATGGATCTATCTAATGGAATTGGATGTCCGTAGTAATACGGGGTGTTCTGAGAAATGCAAAGGGTAAAAGAAGGAGTGGCAATGACTTATACAACTTAGACAATCCAAAAGCCAGTATTTTAAGAAAGTTCGGTCAACTTGGTCCCTGAGTCATAGTCTAGGGTCGGTCAAAGGTCGCTGCCAAAGAGAGAGAGAAGAGAAACACTCTGCGTGCACTCTAACCTAGATCAGAATGGTTATCACTTTATCTAATCCGGAAACCTCCCACTGTACTGTCATATTCTCCTCCAAACCAAAAAGAAGAATCAATCGGGATCACCCAAATAGTAAACCAACTCATCAGTGGGAATCAGGATCCAACTCTCATCGCATGATAACGTGACGGAATCCACTCACGTTATCACACTCCAGAAGGTATGCGCATGCCTGGCAAGTTTCAGTTTCTTTAGAAACTCCCGACATGATTTTTACCCCATGTTCTTATGACCTTGATGAAGGCCAACAAATCATAAGTCACATGTCAAGTTCTGCCCGTCATTATCTTGTTAATTTGAACCCACCCGTACATACCCTTGACGAAGGCCAACAAGGTAATACGACTGTCCCAAACCAACTCATCTATCTATGCAACAAATGAATACCCCAGCAGCTACCAAACACTATGCTTTGACGAAGGCCAACAAACATAGCTTGAATACTACTGACCATCCATAAGAAATGACGGAGGGCTACGGCTGGTTTTTGGCGAAAAACCTTTAACGTAATGAACTTGATCTCGTTGAAGGAACCTGATAGCTTTTTATAAAAATATAGTAGCGAAAACCTTTGCTAAAGAGGTCACTCCCGGTGAAGGGATCTCGGCTCTTTTCTCGTGGAATGAGGTGCATGATATTCCACTGAATACCACGATGCAAAGCAACTTGTAATCGACTATAGTGAAGTTATTACCCTGATGTAAACTTCTGCCCAAGGGGTCACTCCCGGTGGAGGGATCTTGGCCCTTGCCCCGTCGAATGAGGTGCAGGATATTGCAACCGAATACCACTGTGCAAAACAAAAGGAAACGTCTTTGTAACAACACTTTTTAAAACTGTTCCAACAACATCCAAACAGGTTTGTTTTCCTTTGCATTGATCAGAATCAACGCAGTCCCATCATTTAATCACACCAGAAAAGAACGAAAATAAAATGTACGTATATGCCATCCACATTCGTCACTGGGTCCCATCATTATCCGTTAGGTTACTTAACTAACGACAGAGCGGCGACTGGACTAGTGCGGGTGCAAAACATATACAATATCTACTGGTATATATACCAATATACAATAATCGCTCCAGGCGTGATAATATGCAACATTACAGAAAAGTAATAAGCATCACAGAACAATACAGATAATCTGGGATCCCCGGGTTTCACAGAGCCGCTGCTGAAACCCGACGTTCCCCTGGTCGTGTGGATAGCCTGTGCAATGAAACCTAGACCCCTACGGGTGCGGCAAGTTACCCGCCAAAACCTGAAGCGAGGAAGCCCTCTACAGCATAGTGAATGGACCACCCTGCACTTCCCAGAATCCGGTAGCTTGAGCACCCCTCCTTGGGTCAACCTGTACCCCCTACGAGTGCAGCGAATAGTCTGCCAATTTTAGAGTGAGTCCCCTCTGCCTCTCAAAGCCATGAGATGCGGACCCGTTGCCCTCCAGAACCCGGCTATCCGTGCACTCCGTCACGGGGTAAACCAAGTACAGAAATGAAAAATATGTACAACGGGTACATCGACCTCAACCCGGTCGTTCCCCAAAAGAATATTTTACAAACAGGCAGTGACGGCAGTCCACATGTTGGACACTCGCCCCGCAATATCAAATGTACAAATAAATCCAAACTGCACTACCATTGCATACTGCTATCCACCACGACAAATCCGCAACATCACAGCACAACACAGAACATCAACGCGAATGTCACGTTCGCAAATCCGTCTAAAAGGACTATAGCAATTAGACGCAATTTACCGCTCGAATGACATTCACGGTCGGAGATATAATGTAAGTACTGTAAACTAACACGTTTAAATTTCGATCGACAAAATTTCCCGAAGTGGGCCCCACGTACATCTGCTGTACAATAACAAAATATGGGCCCAAAAGAAATATTCCAGAAATCACAATTTTCAATGTAGAACCTACTGTAGAAAAATGGTTCACTGTAGCTCTAAAACAGCCGCGGAACTCTTCTTCTTCAATCCTTTAATCCGCTCTCAGGAACGACGAGAGAGTGACTAAGCCGAAAGGTGGACCGCGGCCAAACTAGGGTTTGTGCGGCGGTTCCGCGGCGCTTTGGAGTCAACAGTTGACCAAATTTCACCAGTATTCTTAAAAAAGCCTGCATGATTTTCTAAGATGCTCAAAATGATTTTTAGACCTGTTTAAAAATTCGACAGAAACTTTAACATGAAAATCGCGATTTTGGAAATTTCGTTCGATCGATATTTTAAACGCGTTAGAACAAGTTAGTAAAGCTTAATGGCGTGGCTCTGATACCATGTAAGTCTACGGTAGCGCCCCGGCCGTTAATCTGATGCCAAATGCGGAACAAAAACTTTTATAACTGGCGCTATCGCATACTATAACCCGGATCTGCCATTAACGCTAAACTAACAAACTACAAAGTGGGTAGAAAGGTTATACCGAACGATCCGAGCCCTTCGTTCTTTAACCATCATCCCACGCTCTGTTGCGGCTGCTCCGATCTCGTCGATCTCTGATCTCCTCGTCCAGGTGGCACCACGTCAACGGATCTTTAAACGGGCTCCCGCCTCTGACCCGAGGCAACTCGGTCATCAAGTTTGCTAAAAGAGATGACCAAGATTGATGTAAAGAATGAGTAGAACACTTTGTTTCACTTCGTCCAAAACCATGGACGAACGGTTAATGAAGTTGCCATTTGAATCGGGTGATGGAATAAAATGAGCTATGAAATTTCCATACACCTAAACTATAATCTTTTTCCAAAATGAATCAATCTTTTTTTTCACAAGAATGGGCCGGCCACTTATATGAAGGGGGAGGTGAGTGTAGGAGCAAGGAAGAGGTAACCATAACATTAAAACAACTAATGAGTCATATTACACCTAGCATGAACATTAATTGCAAACAATGAATCATCTAACCTAGTCATCATCCATTAAATGCACAATTAATGAACAAATGAGTCACTAGCCACCTCATCATCCTAGTCATCATCTAGAAGCTTCCACACTCATCAAGAAAAGATAAATCCGTCTTTATCCGAATTTTAAAGGCGGGTGATAGAAAACTGGAAACTGGAAACTGGCAACTTCCAAAAGTGATCCCGAAACGAATTTCAGGATAACCCCATAACAGTATAAACATACCCGCATTTGTATTACGACCGAATACAAATGCAACCGAGACAAAGATATTATATCTACACAGTATAATACATGGATTCGGCTTAAACCAAAGCCCACCAGTATTATCTGCCCGAAATATGACACGTGCGTAAACGCACGTGCATTTTCCGAACCCTGCCATAAAACCATACGGCCTCTACAACGTTTCGCCCAAACTTGGGAAACTATCTGTGGGGGACTCTAATGACTCGTCAGTACCCTGGCAGTGGGTTTAACCACAAGCCGTCAGCGGCACTAGCAGTGCATAACGGCTGCCCATGTACTGACCTCAAGGGAGGCCGATGAGCGAACTCATCCGGAAACCCTACTGAGCCTAACAGTGACAATGTATATACAGTTCGGTCCATTTGTCTATGAGTATCGCATATCCTGCCTAGGGGGCTAGTAACATCAGACCCCCAATAGCGGTATAAGTCGTGTCGGAGACAAGCCCTGAACACCCTAAGAAACTACCGGAGTACCTACCAGTAATTCTCACCTGCCTTGGCCAAGGACTTGGTGTAATGGCTTTCGTAGACACAGCGCGATCTCCACCCCCAATACCGGGAGAGACGAATCCCCTGCCGATCCTCTTACGTGCATCCATGTGGCTCGGGACTGTACCCAAAAACTACCTATTTGCACGACTCCTTTGAGCCGTGGTAGGGTAGAAATCAAAGTACAGTGGGAACTCACACGAGACAAATGACGAGCTCAGGTCGATGAACTAACCTGTACACATGTCACCAGGGAACTGCTATCTGACGATAGGTATAATACCAACTAGCAGGTTCCCGGCGAGTCCTGTCCGGTGTACTCATAACCCAATGAGCACCTGTATACATCTTAGGTGATCCAACTGACACCAGTGGTTTGTGAGACCGGCCACCGCCCCTCGTTGGGGTCTCGACTGTATACACTAGTCTACTCCGGAGTATCGATGCCCTGTCTCGAAACTCCCATGACTAGGGACCACTTTTAAGGATATGCTTATAGACTACCCAACTCTCACGTATATGATCGCCCTCATACTGTTGGTAGTCAAGCAAGATCCTAAGGGCTCTATCAACGTATAATCGTGATCAGTCACCTGAACCTATACACGACTGATAAAGGCAAACCGGGTAGCATACTATCATCTCGAGTAAGACTGTGCTACCGGTATAGGTCCTCCTCAATCATTGCAATCACGTACCTGAGATCCAATAATTGACTTTGAGGGCACTATATCCAATAGAAAGAGCCGACGATCCCTTCACCAGGAGTGACCTCTTTAGCAAAACTAGAAAAGGCCTAAAAAACATTCCATTTAAAATCACTCGATTCTACAACGATATAAAGTTCATTACGCAAAGGGTTTTCTTAAAAACCTGTCGTAGCCCTCCGTCATTTCAGATAAGTAGTCTTTAGTATTCGTGCTGCGTTTGTTGACTTAGTCAAGGCGTAGTGTGCGGTAGCTGATTAGTGCTTATCTGCAAAGCATATGATGCGATTGGATTAGGGTAGTCGTGCGGCCTTGTTGACTCAGTCAAGGGTCGTGCGGGTGGGTTTAATTCAATCGGGAAATGACGGGTTGAACTTTACTTGCGGTCTATGGTTTGTTGACTTAGTCAAGGTCATAGATTGCTTGGGGTAAAATATTATTGGGAATTTCAAGTTTTAAAATTTGCAATGAGATTGCATACCTTCTATGAGATAGTTGAATCCCGATACCCGCTGCGCGTAAGAGTTACTCCTGGGAAAGTTTTACACATTACAATTATGGTTTGTTGACTTAGTCAAGGTCATAGATTGCTTGGGGTAAAATATTATTGGGAATTTCAAGTGTTGAAATTTGCAATGAGATTGCATACCTTCTATGAGATAGTTGAATCCCGATACCCGCTGCGCGTAAGAGTTACTCCTGGGAAAGTTTTACACTTTACAATTAGCCGATCAAGTAGGTGTCTAGAAAGGTGTTAACGGGGTTACGCCCTCTGGGAAAACGAGGTTTATTTTAATTAGGTCCGTACGAAAGCACGGGGAACCTCCCTCAAAGTACCGGCACTGGCCTGGCTGAAAGATTGACGAACTTATAGAGTGTAATTAATCCCGGCTAGTATTTCCTTTTAGGGTTTGAAGGAAGATTTGACTAAAACAGTGGGAGACATCCTGATTAGATAAATTGATAACCAATCTAATCTTGTAAAAGCGCACGCTGAGTGTTTTCTTCTCTCTCTCCTGGTTACGACTATGTCACGCCTTAATCAAGATAATAATACGGATGTATTGACCGAACCCGCTTGTTATACTGCCCTAGGAAACGTTGGTCCCGCTCCAACTTATAAATGTTATAAGACCGAGCAGGAAATAGGGGATTACCAGAATTCCCGTGCCGCCCAAACGATGAAAGTGCATGTTGATGCATCTTCTTCGGGTGTGTTCATTACACAGAACTGTTTCTCAATATCCTTTACGTCCTGGGTATTTGATACCGGATCAGGATCCCGTAAATGTAATTGTTACATGGGCTACAGATAGGTAGAGAACTGAGAACGGGTGATAAATTTCATGAGATAGAAACGGTGCAAGTGTTGCAGCCAAGTCTGTTGGTAGTTATCACTCTGTATTATCAGAATACATTGATTCTGAACGAATGTTATTAGATACCGAACCTGATATACAATATCATATCAGTCTCTTTATTAGTAAAGAAGGATATAATTTTGTATTGTTGGATAATGTTTTGAACATTTCCTATATCAAGAGTTGATCGAATCATGCACGTTATCTAAAAGCATAGATGTTCTAAATCAAACCACAGTTCTTAACGTACAGAGAACACACAAGAGGAAGAGTTCAGAAATGAACGAATCCTTCTTGAGGCATTGTAGACTAGGTCATATCAATGCGACCCGACTAGCTGAAATTACATATAGATGCATATTTAAATTAGTTTGAATTACATCTTGTGAAACTTGCCGGTCATGTCACAGAGATAAGATGACCACAGCTCCGTTTATTGGAAACAGAGAAAAAGTTAGTGAACTCTTGGGATTGATACATGCTGATGTATGAAGGTCCCCTGTCTACACATGCCAAAACTGGTTCTTTATACTTCATTACATTCACTGATTATCTCTCAAGATTCGGACATATGTTCCTGTTGAAACACAAGTCGGGAACTTTTGAGAAATTCAATGAATATAAGTTAGAAGTAGAGAACCAAAAATGGGTATAAGTATTATGTCCTTTGATGAGATCAAGTAGGAGAATACTAGAGCACGGAAATCCTGGACTATTCTAAAGGAGAATGAGATTCTCTCTCAGCATTACTCCTCCGTATACACCACAGCACGTAGGTGTATCGGGGCGGAGCAATCACACCCTATTAGATATGGTGAGCTCTATGATGAGTACTACTGAGTTTCCTATTTCCTTTTGGGAGTTATGCACTTGAGAAGCTGCATACCTAATGAATAGGGTTCCAATCAAATCAGTTGCCTACCACTTCATATGTGATATGGAATGGGAAGAGCCCATATCTTAAGTATGTTAAGATTTGGGGTTGTCCAGACTATGTCTAAAATCAATCCGGACAAGCTCGAGGCAAAGTCAGTTCTGTTGAAGTTTCTTGGATATCCCAAACATTCGCAAGGGAATATCTTCTACCAAACCGAGGAACAAAAGATGTTTTGTTTCTCAGCATGCCACCTTTGTGAAAAGGAATTTCTTGTGAAGAAATTATTGGTCATGAGGTAGAACTGGAAGGAGTTCCAGCTATACAAACTGCAGTTGATGATTTGGTAAACCTGGAGGATTCAATAGTTTCCAATGAACCTCAGCCTCTCCGCCGATCTGGTAGGGTTCCCCATCCACTTGAGAGATACTTCGGTTTCTCTATGACAGTGGGAGCGATGATTGCATCATGAGATGATGACCCAACTAGTTTCGAGCAGGCCATCAGGAGTGGGACTCTAAAAGAATGGCTGGATGCTTAGCGATCTAAGATGGAATCCTTATACACCAACAAAGTATGGACTTTGGTTGTTTTATCTGAAGGGTTAAATCCCCATCAGGAGCAAGTATATCTTGAGAAGATTACTTGGTGTCCATGGAAAAGTTGAGACTTTCAAAGCTATGCTTAAGTCCATCCAGATCCTACTTGCCACGGCTACATACCATGACTACGATATCTGGCGGTTGGGTGTCATGACTGCTTTTCTAAATGATGATTTGGAAGAGAGCGTCTATAAGTACACAGCCAGAGGGCTTCTGTAACCCTTCGAAAATCGTTTAGGCAGTTTTTCGGTAATCGGCTAATTTTTCGGCTTTTTCCGTAAAAAGTCAAAATAGGTATTTTTCATTGTAGATCTAATTATACAAAATTTAGATAAGATATTACTATAATTTTGTCACTAAAATGTCACTTATAATTTTCTAGTTAAATAAAAAAAAATTCGTAATTAATTATTTTTTTAATTATTTTAAGCCTTTTTAAATACATTAAATTAGGGATAAATACAAATTTAATTAGGTAAATTTCATAATTAGGAATATTTATAAACTAAAATATGGTGTTAATAAAATTATATCATGACTTGCAAACTTTTGGTTTTAGGGTTGGAAATTTAATGGAAAAATGATGTAAAATAAGGTTTTTTTTGTAAAATGTTGATATGAAAGCATTAAATGAGCACATGGGGTGTTTTTGGACCTAGAAACTTCTCCAAATTTCCCCCCATTACCTCCTCCTACTGCTGGCCGAGCCTCCTTGCTGAAATCCCTCATCTTCTCACTTCATTCTTGCTTCTAAAATCATGATAAAATCAAGAAAAATCCACAAAATTGCACCATTTTCTTCATAGATTCAAACCAAAACCTTAATCCCTCCATTCCCTAACCCTAATTAGTTAGAGAAGTGGAGAAAGGAGGCCACTTTGGAGGCTTAGTGCAAGTTGGGGTTCACTTGGGAGGTATAATTCCTAAACTAGTTGTTAATTTGTAGTTTAATAAAGCTAGTTTAGTATTTTAAAGTGATTAATTTCATTGTAATGGTTAGTTTTGAGATTTCAACAAAGGGATGATGTTCTAGATTAGGGTTTGTAGCATGGTGGTTGGATTTAAGTTAGGGTTTGGTTATCTAATTGATTGGAGTGGTTAATTGTGTAGTGTTATGCTCGCTAAATCGACAAAATTGCGATGTTTGTATCGAATCGGTAAGCAAATTGCTTACTAGATTTTTATAAAAATTTGAATGCGATCAAATTGTGTTATGTTAGCGATATAATTAGCTTCGTATAGGACTATTAGAGTGCGCGAACGCGGGGTTTCGTCTAGCCGGGTTGTAGTTTTGTCGATTTCCCCGAAATGACGATTCTAGTTAAAGATTAGCGATTTTCGTGCGTTTTTCCGCGCACCGAGTGCATGCTATGTTTAATTCGAGAGCGCCGATAATTTTATATTGTGACTTGTATCGTTTTAGGTTTTGTAATCTTATGCTTGGTGTTGTGCAAATATAGGATCGGTCGGGGAAACATCGGACACGGCGCGTAAAGGCAAGACGGTGGTCGGATCGGATTAGCGGGGATTTCAGGTGAGTAGATGTATTCATCTATGGGGGAATCGTCTGAATGGCGCGAGGCGCCCCCCTAGTTAGGATTACCCTACTTTTTGCAAGATTTATATTGTTAGCTAGCTTATCCATTCATGTACACTGCATACCCTTTTAGCGAACAGTATATTAGATTGCATGGACATTCATCTATACTTATGCGATATCACTTCGTAGGACACGAACACCATTACCATTGGCATCTGTTGCACGCGCACTATTCATGTGACACACACGCCTTTGGTAATTGCCATGCCACGTGCACTATAGAACCTGTTTAACTTAATAACGCCATTTGCATTCATACATGATATATGGAATTGCATAGCATGCATATACCTCGCATTACCATCATATCTACATAGATTTCTAGCCAAAACTCACATCATATACATTGATATCATAGACATTTATCATATATAACATGTGAACATTATGATTTTCTTGAGGATTTCAGTATTGCTGCGATTTCTGGATTTTTGGGGAAAACCGCAAGAATTTAACAAAAGCTTATATTCATCATTTTTAAAACAAAGTTGCGGTTTTCTCGTGATGTATGTGTCGTCCACCATGAGTTTTCATGTTTTCTGTTGGATTTCGAGACCCGATTCGAGGAGTGGATGAACCGTCTCGGGTACATGGTGGGCCCGGTATGGTACCCCGGGGCAAGAAGATCGAGTTGTAGACGATGAGCCTGGCAGGGGAAGACTACCTACCGGTGATGTCTGGCGCGGCGGATATCCGGAGGATACCGACCGTTGTCGTGAGATTTATGTTATGGGCCGATCCGGACTGACGGAGCCCGATATTGAGACAGATATGATTCCTATTTGGTGTCGATGCTTGACACGGGTTTTCAGATGATTTCTTGATGGTACTTAGCTATTATACAGATATTCATTTTCTAAAGTTAAGAATTCAATACCCTTAGCATTTAAAACACTTAAAGATTTAGTAATGATATTGCATACATGTGCATGCATAATAGAGATATTATATCACATATGGACATACATGTTGTTCCGCATTGCGTGCATTCTTACGATTGCCTTATTAGATGTTATATTTACTCACGAGCTGGCAACTCACCCCCGTTGTGCCACGGTGTCTTGCAGATCGGACTCATCAGTCTTGTAGCGGCGGCTATCTTATCATCAGCTCCTTTTTCTCAGACTCGCGACATCGCCTGTAGGTGGGTTGCGAGCACACTTTATTTCTTTTTGCTTTATCATTGTATCTAGTATACTCCATCTACCACTTTATATTGTATATGCGACCTAGTGATGAGACTGAAAGATTTGTATAATTGCGGTTTCTTTTGGGTCGAGCTCACTTGAGCCGGCGATGTGTTTTCTGATATTTTGCGTTTCTTTTATGCTCTTTTCTTGATATGGTTATTATATTGCATGTGGTTGTGATCCGCCTTGGGCGAAGAGCTAGCTCCCGCTTGGGGATGCCATTTTTATGATTACAGGTTTATTATCTTGTTGTACCCATTTTGGGGGATAGAAAATACAGGGGAGACTCTGCCGAAATTTTCAGAAATTTATGATGTTTTTAAAAAGGGATTCTATTCAACCTAAATGATTTTAAAAACCATTTTCATTAAAGGTTTTCCTTCACTCTCTTTTGTTTTCGGTTTAGATTCTTCTGGGCTTTGGCTGACTTAGGTTACGGTACGCCTTTAGACATCTCGTAATCTAAGTGCCAGTCGCGTTCCGTACTTTCGGGTCGTGACAAAGTTGGTATCAGAGCGTAGGTTTTTCCTTTCTGAGTGTAGGACGACCTTTGTAGATGGAGTAGGTGACTTAAGCAGAGTGGCGTAGCGTGGGTATGATCCGCGGCATACTTACGATACGGTACTCCGCCTAAGTGACCTTAGGACATAATTGCTTGTATTTCCTTTCTCGATTCCTTGCATTCCTTGATTCAATTGCAATGTCCTTATCAGTCCTGTTTCTTATTCCAGCTTCGATGCCGCCAAAGACTACGAGAGCTCAGCGGGCTGCCGCTAGGGATGAGATTCGGGCGGGCCCGTCTGAGGCGAGGATCGAGCGGGATGATACACCTACCCCTCAGGGTCATACTGATCCGCCTTATCCTGACCGTATTGCCAGATTAGAGGCCGGCATGCAAGAGTTGCGACAGATGATGGGATCTTTAGTTGAGTCCAGCCGGGCACAGAGATCCGAGGACGTTCCTTCCACCGCACAGACCACGATCGTACCTGCTGCACAGATGGTCACTCCTGCTGCTACTACGGAGACTATCCCTGTTTCACTACAGGAGTTCATGAGATTGAGACCTCCATCTTTTACCGGTACAGATGCGACAGAGGACCCACAGGCATTTCTTGATAGGATGGCTCGGATTTGCCGTTCGTTGAGGTGTTCTGATAATAGATTGGTGGAGTTTGCGAGTTTTCGTCTGGAGGGTCTTGCCCAGACATGGTACGATTCAGTAGAGAGAGGCCGAGCTGCAGGTCTGCCTTCTATGACCTGGGATGAGTTTACATCTGCATTTCTTGCCCGTTTTCTTCCGGAGAGTGTCTGAGATGCTCGAGCCCGTAGTTTTGAGTCTTTGCGCAAGACTCCTGGGATGACAGTGTCGGAGTATGATATACAGTTTACCCAGTTGTCTCGATATGCTCCGTACCTAGTCGACACAGAAGAGAAGAGAATAAAGAGGTTTGTACGAGGGCTTGATACACAGCTATTCCTTGCCATCGGCACCCAGCACTTTGATACATACGCTGCCGCGATGGATGCAGCCTTACTTTTGGAGGAGCGTATTTCTGAGACTCCGGTCGTTTCTGGGCCGAAGAGGATCCGTACTGATACGCCAGCTCAGCGGCAGATGGGTAGACACCGCGATAGATTATTTCCGGGAGATGGTGGAGGCAGAGGATTGAGACGAGGTCAGTTATTTGGTTCATATCCACAGACCCAACAGTCGTCTCCAGGATGTTTTCGGTGTGGGAGTCAGTACCACCGTGTCAGAGACTGTACCATGGGACGTCCGGGCACGGCGACAGTCCCGCATGTGACTTTACCACCCTCACCACCTTCTCAGAGAGCTTTACTTCCTACTCCTGACGATGCTCCACGTCAGTCAGATGCTTCTAGAGGCCATGGGCGTGGCGGTCCAGTTCCGAGAGGACGAGGCGACAGAGGCAGAGGTAGAGGCCGAGGTAGAGGCAGAGGACAGCCAGCTATTAGTGGTGGACAGGCCCGAGTGTTCGCGTTGACTCCTTAGGATCCACAGGCATCCAATGCCGTCGTGACAGGTACTCTGCCAGTATGTTCTTTTGATGCACGGGTATTATTTGATCCAGGCTCCACACATTCCTATGTATCCACGTATTTTGCACCGAGGTTGGGCCGAGAGTCTTGTCCGTTAGATCAGCCGCTTGTCGTTATTACACCGGTAGGCGAGTCTTTTGTTGCCCGTTTTGTGTACCGATCGTGTTCCGTTCGTATCGGGGAGAGAGATTCTTCAGTTGATTTGATTCTCCTCGATATGCTAGACTTTGACGTTCTTCTTGGTATGGACTGGCTAGCCACCTGCTATGCATCCGTGGACTGCCGTGAAAAAGCAGTCAGATTCAGTTTTCCTGGTGAGCCGGTTCTTGTTATTCAGGGAGATCGTAGCGCTACCCTTCCCAGCTTGATTTCTTCTCTTCGCGCTGGTCAGCTCTTAAGGAAAGGGTGTTAGGGATTCTTAGCCTATATTTGTGATACTAGCTCCACAGAGGTTCCGTTGGACCAGGTCCCTGTTGTGAGAGAGTTTCCTGATGTTTTCCCTGACGAGCTGCCTGGTCTGCCACCAGAGTGCGAGATTGAGTTCTGTATTAACTTGATCCCTGGCACGGGGCCTATCTCTATACCGTCTTATCGGATGGCCCCGGCAGAGCTGAGAGAGCTAAAGGATCAGTTACAGGACTTGCTGGACAAAGGGCTTATCCGACCGAGTGTGTCACCTTGGGGTGCTCCCGTCTTGTTTGTTAAGAAGAAGGACGGAAGTATGCGTTTATGCATTGATTATCGTCAGCTGAACCGGGTTACTGTGCGGAACAGGTATCCCCTACCCCGCATTGATGACTTATTCGATCAGCTCCAAGGTGCAGGGTTCTTCTCGAAGGTTGATTTACGGTCAGGTTATCACCAGTTGCGGGTTCGAAAGAAGGATATTCCGAAGACTGCCTTCCGTACTCGTTATGGTCATTATGAGTTCTTAGTGATGTCGTTCGGGCTCACCAATGCCCCGGCAGCATTTATGGATTTGATGAACCGTGTATTCAGGCCGTATCTCGATCGGTTCATTATTGTGTTCATTGACGACATCTTGGTTTATTCTCGGAGCCGGGAGGAGCATGAGCAGCACTTACGTATCACATTGCAGACTTTGAGGGAGCATCAGCTGTTCGCCAAATTCTCCAAGTGCGCATTCTGGTTAGACAGTGTCGACTTCTTGGGTCATGTGGTGACGAGAGATGGTATTTGTGTGGACCCGAGGAAGATCGAGGCAGTTCAGCGTTGGCCTAGACCAGTATCAGTTACAGAGGTTCGCAGTTTTCTAGGTCTGGCCGGCTATTATCGACGTTTCGTCCAGGATTTCTCCCGCATTGCTGCACCATTGACCGGGTTGACCCGGAAGGGGGTTCCTTTTGATTGAACCCAGGCATGTGAGGATAGTTTCCAGTAGTTGAAGACTCGTCTGACTACTGCACCAGTGTTAGCATTGCCTTCAGGATCAGGCGGGTTCGTGGTATATTGTGATGCTTCTAGAGTGGGGCTGGGATGTGTATTGATGCAGCACGACACAGTTATTGCGTATGGTTCTCGGCAGCTGAGGAAACACAAACAGAACTACCCCACCCATGATTTAGAGATGGCTGCAGTGGTATTTGCACTTAAGATCTGGAGACATTACCTATACGGTGAGTCGTGCCAGATATTCACTGACCATAAGAGTTTGAAGTATATCTTCCAGCAGCGAGATCTGAACCTGAGACAGCGCCGATGGATGGAGCTGGTGAAGGATTATGACTGCGAGATTTTATACCATCCGGGCAAGGCGAATGTGGTGGCAGATGCTCTGAGTAGGAGGCCCGGAGGTGGCTTATCTTGTTTGAGCGCAGTACAGATGCAGTCGACGGCGGATTGGCAGGTTTTATGTGACAGCAGAGTGCAGTTCGAGTTTACTCCTACAGGGGGACAGCTAGCCCATTTCAGAGCACGCCCACAGTTACTTGACCGTATCCGTGAGGCACAGTTCGGCGATGCCCGTACATTAGAGATTATTGAGCAGATTCGGCAGGGCAGAGTTTCTGAGTTCGTGATCGATGATCAGGGGATACTTCGATTTGGGACTCGACTGTGCGTGCCAGATTCAGAGGGACTGAGGCGTGATATTCTCGAGGAGGCACATAGATCCGTATACAGTGTGCATCCAGGTTCCACCAAGATGTACCGTGATTTGAGAGAGGTTTACTGGTGGGACGGGATGAAGAAGGATATTACAGACTTTGTGTCGAGATCCCTGACTTGTCAGCAAGTCAAGGCCGAGCACCAGAGGCCAGCCGGCGAGTTACAGCCTTTGCCCATCCCTGAGTGGAAGTGGGAGCAGGTCTCCATGGACTTTATTGTGGGTCTACCCAGGACCAGTCGAGGGTACGACTCTATATGGGTGATTGTGGATCGACTGACGAAAGCGGCTCACTTCCTGCCAGTGAAAACCACTTTTGGATTTTCTCAGTATGCCCAGGTTTATATTGATGAGATAGTGCGACTGCATGGCGTTCCGACTTGCATCGTGTCCGACCGTGGCACCCAGTTTACCAGCCGATTGTGGCAAAAACTCCAGGAAGCATTGGGCACCCGATTGAGTTTTAGCACAGCCTTTCATCCTCAGACTGACGGTCAGTCGGAGCGTACGATTCAGACTCTTGAGGACATGCTCAGAGCTTGTGTTTTAGATTTCGGTGGTAGCTGGGATCGTCATTTTCCTTTGATCGAGTTTTCCTACAATAATAGCTTCCAGGAGACGATTCAGATGGCACCTTTTGAGGCTTTATATGGGAGGAGATGTCGATCGCCTGTATGTTGGACAGAGATCAGGGAGAGCTGTATTTTGGGGCCGCAGATTGTACAGGAGACGACCGAGAAGATACAGCTGATTCGGGACAGGATGAGAGCGGCACAGAGCAGGCAGAAATCATATGCTGATCGGCGTCGTCGCCGACTCGAGTTCGCTGTTGGCGATCATGTTTTCCTGAAGGTCTCTCCGATGAAAGGTGTGATGAGATTTGGGTGGAAAGGGAAGCTGAGTCCTAGATATGTTGGTCCTTTCGAGATTCTAGAGCGTGTTGGCCCAGTCGCTTATAGGTTAGCTCTTCCGCCCAGCTTCCCCGATGTTCACCCCGTATTCCATGTCTCGATGCTCCGCAAGTACCTTCATGATCCTTCCCAGGCGATTCAGCACCAGAAGATCCAGCTAGAGCGTGATCTTTCTTTCACCGAGCAGCCGGTGGTCATTTTGGATCGGCAGGTGAAGAAATTGAGGTCGAAGGTTATACCGTCCGTCAAGGTTCTTTGGCGTGGCCCGAACAGCGAGGAGGTCACCTGGAAGACCGAGGTTGAGATGAGGAAGAGATATCCCCATCTTTTTGAAGGTACGCGTAGTTAAATTCTAAATTCGGGGACCGAATTTCTTTAATGGGGGAAGATTGTAACCCTTCGAAAATCGTTTAGGCAGTTTTTCGGTAATCGGCTAATTTTTCGGCTTTTTCCGTAAAAAGTCAAAATACGTATTTTTCATTGTAGATCTAATTATACAAAATTTAGATAAGATATTACTATAATTTTGTCACTAAAATGTCACTTATAATTTTCTAGTTAAATAAATTTTTTTTCGTAATTAATTATTTTTTTTTATTATTTTAAGCCTTTTTAAATACATTAAATTAGAGATAAATACAAATTTAATTAGGTAAATTTCATAATTAGGAATCTTTATAAACTAAAATATGGTGTTAATAAAATTATATCATGACTTGCAAACTTTTGGTTTTAGGGTTGGAAATTTAATGGAAAAATGATGTAAAATAAGGTTTTTTTTTGTAAAATGTTGATATGAAAGCATTAAACGAGCACATGGGGTGTTTTTGGACCTAGAAACTTCTCCAAATTTCCCCCCATTACCTCCTCCTACTGCTGGCTGAGCCTCCTTGCTGAAATCCCTCATCTTCTCACTTCATTCTTGCTTCTAAAATCATGATAAAATCAAGAAAAATCAACAAAATTACACCATTTTCTTCATAGATTCAAACCAAAACCTTAATCCCTCCATTCCCTAACCCTAATTAGTTAGAGAAGTGGAGAAAGGAGGCCACTTTGGAGGCTTAGTGCAAGTTGGGGTTCACTTGGGAGGTTTAATTCCTAAACTAGTTGTTAATTTGTAGTTTAATAAAGCTAGTTTAGTATTTTAAAGTGATTAATTTCATTGTAATGGTTAGTTTTGAGATTTCAAGAAAGGGATGATGTTCTAGATTAGGGTTTGTACCATGGTGGTTGGATTTAAGTTAGGGTTTGGTTATCTAATTGATTGGAGTGGTTAATTGTGTAGTGTTATGCTCGCTAAATCGACAAAATTGCGATGTTTGTATCGAATCGGTAAGCAAATTGCTTACTAGATTTTTATAAAAATTTGAATGCGATCAAATTGCGTTATGTTAGCGATATAATTAGCTTCGTATAGGACTATTAGAGTGCGCGAACGCGGGGTTTCGTCTAGTCGGGTTGTAGTTTTGTCGATTTCCCCGAAATGACGATTCTAGTTAAAGATTAGCGATTTTCGTGCGTTTTTCCGCGCACCGAGTGCATGCTATGTTTAATTCGAGAGCGCCGATAATTGTATATTGTGACTTGCATCGTTTTAGGTTTTGTAATCTTATGCTTGGTGTTGTGCAAATATAGGATCGGTCGGGGAAACATCGGACACGGCGCGTAAAGGCAAGGCGGTGGTCGGATCGGATTAGCGGGGATTTCAGGTGAGTAGATGTATTCATCTATGGGGGAATCGTCTGAATGGCGTGAGGCGCCCCCCTAGTTAGGATTACCCTACTTTTTGCAAGATTTATATTGTTAGCTAGCTTATCCATTCATGTACACTGCATACCCTTATAGCGAACAGTATATTAGATTGCATGGACATTCATCTATACTTATGCGATATCACTTCGTAGGACACGAACACCATTACCATTGGCATCTGTTGCACGCGCACTATTCATGTGACACACACGCCTTTGGTAATTGCCATGCCACGTGCACTATAGAACCTGTTTAACTTAATAACGCCATTTGCATTCATACATGATATATGGAATTGCATAGCATGCATATACCTCGCATTACCATCATATCTACATAGATTTCTAGCCAAAACTCACATCATATACATTGATATCATAGACATTTATCATATATAACATGTGAACATTATGATTTTCTTGAGGATTTCAGTATTGCTGCGATTTCTGGATTTTTGGGGAAAACCGCAAGAATTTAACAAAAGCTTATATTCATCATTTTTAAAACAAAGTTGCGGTTTTCTCGTGATGTATGTGTCGTCCACCATGAGTTTTCATGTTTTCTGTTGGATTTCGAGACCCGATTCGAGGAGTGGATGAACCGTCTCGGGTACATGGTGGGCCCGGTATGGTACCCCGGGGCAAGAAGATCGAGTTGTAGACGATGAGCCTGGCAGGGGAAGACTACCTACCGGTGATGTCTGGCGCGGCGGATATCCGGAGGATACCGACCGTTGTCGTGAGATTTATGATATGGGCCGATCCGGACTGACGGAGCCCGATATTGAGACAGATATGATTCCTATTTGGTGTCGATGCTTGACACGGGTTTTCAGATGATTTCTTGATGGTACTTAGCTATTATACAGATATTCATTTTCTAAAGTTAAGAATTCAATACCCTTAGCATTTAAAACACTTAAAGATTTAGTAATGATATTGCATACATGTGCATGCATAATAGAGATATTATATCACATATGGACATACATGTTGTTCCGCATTTCGTGCATTCTTACGATTGCCTTATTAGATGTTATATTTACTCATGAGCTGGCAACTCACCCCCGTTGTGCTACGGTGTCTTGCAGATCGGACTCATCTGTCTTGTAGCGGCGGCTATCTTATCATCAGCTCCTTTTGCTCAGACTCGCGACATCGCCTGTAGGTGGGTTGCGAGCACACTTTATTTCTTTTTGCTTTATCATTGTATCTAGTATACTCCATCTACCACTTTATATTGTATATGCGACCTAGTGATGAGACTGAGAGATTTGTATAATTGTGGTTTCTTTTGGGTCGAGCTCACTTGAGCCGGCGATGTGTTTTCTGATATTTTGCGTTTCTTTTATGCTCTTTTCTTGATATGGTTATTATATTGCATGTGGTTGTGATCCGTCTTGGGCGAAGAGCTAGCTCCCGCTTGGGGATGCCATTTTTATGATTACAGGTTTATTATCTTGTTGTACCCATTTTGGGGGATAGAAAATACAGGGGAGACTCTGCCGAAATTTTCAGAAATTTTTGATGTTTTTTAAAAAGGGATTCTATGCAACCTAAATGATTTTAAAAACCATTTTCATTAATGTTTTTCCTTCACTCTCTTTTGTTTTCGGTTTAGATTCTTCTGGGCTTTGGCTGACTTAGGTTACGGTACGCCTTTAGACGTCTCGTAATCTAAGTGCCAGTCGCGTTCCGTACTTTCGGGTCGTGACAGCTTCGTAGACAGTGGGAGCAGCGGAAACGTGAGCAAGATGTTTTATGTGATAAATCAGGAATCGCGGAGTTGGAACGTCTGTTTTGATGTGGTAGTCAAAAAGTTTGACTTCATCAAAATAGTAGATGAACCTTGTATATACAAAAAAAGTAGTTGGGAGTATGGTGGTGATCCTCGTAGAGTACGTGGATGACATACTCTTGATAGGAAAGGAGTTTCCTATGGTACGCTCGGTCAATCTCCGCTTATCACAAGGATTCTCCGTATAGGATCAAGGTGATACCTCCTAAATCCTGGGTTTTGGATCTATGAGATAGATCTAATTGGATGTTAGGATTCTCACTAGTTGTAGTGAGATTGTATCAATCGATCCTGGGGAGAATCATTGGAAAGGTTCCAGGGTGATAAGAACGACTGAATGTCAGTCGCAGGCATTGTCTATACCCTCAGTGGAGGGACGGTATGTTGGAAGAGTTCCAGGGTACATACCGTGACTTACTAGACGATTAAAGGCAAGATACATTGTTACCAAGGATGCTACTAAAGAGGCAGTCTGGATATATATAAGTTCATGAGATGAACTTCGTTCCTACCATTGTGTGACAATGGAGTTGTGGCTTATGCCTAGGAACCCCCTCCCCATCAGAAATCCGGATATAATTCTTAGGCAGTATCACCTGATCATGGAGATGGTTGATCTCCAGGGAGATCGAGGTTAGGAGAGTAAACACAGAGGACAACAGCGCGGATCCACTCACAAAGGCCTTTTTCCCAGTAGAGACTTTTATGGGATGGTTGAGTATGAGATACTTCAACCACAGCTAATTGTTGGGTATGTGATACCACAACAGATGGCCCTAGTGCAAGTGGGAGATTATTAGTTATATGTATGCCCTAGAGGCCATTACTGTACATATGATGTATATTGTAATGGATACTTGGACATATATAGGGAGGACTTTCTTGCTCGACATGATAGTATGCTATCTGGTTGTACTTTATCTTAACATGTACCCCATGCTTTCGCACCCCAGCATCGGTAGGGACCCAGTCTGATTGTCTCTATGTTACATGTTGATAAAGCCCTTAGGATATGTACTCGACTACTGGGATTATGATGAGATCATCTAGTGGGGCCGCGGTAGTCGACGAGTAAATCCTATAACTGTTCCTAGTCCAGGGTGTATCGAGACAGGGCATCGATACACCAGAGTAGACTAGCGTATACGCATCTTGACCCATATGATGGGCGATGGATGATCCCATATCCATCGGTGTTTGACATCAAGGATGGTGTACGGGTGCTCAGTAGAGACTGGGTACACTGAACGGACTCGCCGAGAACTCCCAGATGGTATTATACCTCACGTCAGATGGCAGTTCTCCAGTGACACTGGTACAGAGTAGTCTGTTGACCCGAGATCGTCATAGAGTCTTGTGTGATTCCCACTGTGCTTTGATTTCCATCATACCACGTCCAAGAGGGCGTGCAAAAAGGTGGCTTTTGGGTACAGTCCCGAATCACATGGAGGCAATGAGCGATAGGAGGGGATTCGTCTCTCCCGGTATAGGGAGTTGATGTTGCGCTGTGTTCGATTGGCTATAACTGGAAATCCCTGGCCAGGGTTGCTGAGATTTACTGGTAAGTGTTATCAGTAGTTTCTCGAACTGTTATAGACCTCATATCGACACGACTTATCAAACTACTGGGGTCTGACGTTTACCACCCCTAGGCGAGATATGCGACATATCAGACGACGAGACCGGACTATACGGGAGTGTTACTGATTGGATTCGCAGGAGAATGTACATGCTTGCTTGTTGATCTTCTGATCGCTCAATACCTAGGTGGCTGTTACGTTTAGCTGACCTCTTGCAGCTTGTGGGTGTTTGATATGATCATCACCTACTGCCGGTGTATTGACGATTCTTTAGAGTCCTACACAGAGCTTTCTTGACTCAGGCAAAACGGAGTAGGGGCACATATGTGATATGTGCAGGACCGAGGATAATGCGTTATGAGATACCGTATTATATTCTCGCGATATTTGATATCAGCCGGGTCATCGGATCAAGTGTTGATTCGATGAATCGGTAAATGATATATTAGTCGGTTATATGCGATATAGCGGGATTGTCGGATCAAGTGTTGATTCGATAATTTAATATATAATTATATATTTGATATATTAAATTACATTAACTAATATAAGTTCACTAAAAGATTCTTTTTCTCACTCGGGTAATACATTGATATATATGCGATATATGTTAATTATATTATTTTATTTTATTACAATAAATATTGTATATGTGATATATAATATTGTAACATGATATGATTACTAATGCAATATGTTTAGTGGAGATTAAACAAGGTTAGGGTTTGATTTGGTTTAGTTGTTTCTTGAACCTTCTAGAAGGTTTCCTTTTTGTTTTTGCAAAGATATTTTGCAAGATATTTACTTAACCCAATCCACACCCTTTACTATGGTTAGATCTCTACAATGGTTAAGTCTTCTCTTGACTTAACCATGGTTGCTTTGGTAATGATATTATGACTTTCATTATTCATCACAAAAGAAAAAGATCTTCTTCTTCCTTCTTCTTCTTTCATGGAAAAGCTTTCTAGCTTTTTCAAAGGTGATGAAAATGAGTGAGAAATAGAAAAAAAATGAGAGCTAAAATCCTACTTCATCATCCTAATCTATCCTAGCCATTTAGATTAGGGTGTTCACTTCATTTAGTGAGTGAGAGCTTGTGTTAATGAAACTTCAAGGTAGATCATCTTTGTTATCGAAGATCGGAAGCAAGCTTGCATCTTTCTCTTCATGGAGCCTCTCGTGAGTCCGGAACTTGATGATCGCAGCGAAAGGACCACAACACGGAACTTATGAAGTGAAGGACCGGACTACAAATATTGTAATCCCGAACTCTTAGATGTTAAAGTGTTTAACATGCTTTGTTTCGCCTAATATCTAGTCTAAGATCTTGGTTTAGGGTTGTTCGACACGGCTAATTTTTAAATCGGGCATGGTTGATGCCTCGTAGTCCCTTGTGCATGTGCCTAGTAACCCTACAGAATTAAGCGAAACAATGAAAAGGGGGTAGGCAGTATGTCTAATTATCTATCCATCAAAATTGGTTTCGCGCCAATCGGGTCTCAGGTTTGCTAGATGCGGCCATTTCAATTTAAGTGTTCGCCGCTGGAAATCCGGTTTCATAATTGGATGTCTGTTTCGTAATACATTTTAATTCTAGTTGAGATCGTAATTAGGCGACGCTATAGTTGAAGGATTTGTCGATAGGTTAAAATATTTTTAGAATAAATATATCGATCAAACAATTTAAAATAACTTGAGGAAACCCATATGGCGAAACAATAGATGATAAAAAAAAACAGTATGTGCGACATATAATTGCGCTATTGGAAATGGGATGAATAGTAAAGTGTTCAGAATAAGTAAACGGAAGTAGTTAATAATGCGCAATTTTTCTATAATTACAAACTAATGAAAACTAAATTTTCGAATAATGATGTCACTGAATGTAATCGTAGTAGTAAGGAATAGCACTAAAATGTATAGGGGCTAGCTAGGGTATGGATTTCAGTGGAAAACGGCCCATTCAAAAAGTCCAAAAGTGGTACTTCAATCTGAATGTCTAAGAGGCTGGGGTCGGGTTAGCACAGGGTGCAAGGATGAAGAATAATGAATCTCAGAAGGGAAAGAAATTTATTGGGGAGGGAAAAGTCATTGCATAATGCGAATAAAAAATCAAAAGATTAGCGAACTCAGAAATTTTATTATTATTCCAGAAAATTTTAAATAAGGCACTCTCGAAAGATAAAAAGGTGGCCCTAAACTATACATAGAATTATTTGGCCAGAGGAAACAAAAGATAAATCACGTCAGTCGCGGTTGTGGAAGTTCAACAGGTTATGGTAAGCTCGCGCGCTAAGATAGGGGCGTCCATTTCCATAGCGCCTCGCAGGGATTGCCACTGGAGGTTCTTCTGCCGCGGGGTCTTCTTCTTCTGGTCCTTCTTCCTCGGCTGGAGCTTCTTCATCGTGGTATGCTTCCACGTGATTCATCTCTTCTGGATCTTCTTCCACGGGATTTCCTTCCACTGGATTCTCCTCAAGGTCTTCCTCTCCTGGATTTTCTTCTATTGGGTCCTCCTCGGGATCTTCCTCTATCGGGTCCTCTTCGGGGTCCTCTTCTTCGTTGTCAGAGTCGTTGATCATGTCGACTTCTGGGGCCGCGACTCCCTCATCCTCGGAATTGTTGTTTCCAGAAATAACCTGTGGGCCATTGATCTCGTCATCTGAGCTTACCAGCATGCAGTCCAAGGAAACGCACGACCGTGTGTCCTCATCTAGAGGCGGCGCTGCTCCAGGATGAGCCATGGCCTGAAAGAAAGAGTCATGATTAGACAGTGGAACACACCAAGAAAATAACCAAGGATACGGAGCACAAGAAGAATATGCGGTAGGTAAGGACTGAAAAATCAAAAATTAAAATACTGATGCAATAAGCAGTATAAGGGAAATGAGTGGTAAGGGGACGATACATACATTGCAATTCAAAATTTTATTGCATTCAAACTAAAAGTTCAATGGATACAAGTTTTTAAACGAATGGAAATATTTACAAAAGAGTGACAATATTTTTATTGAAAGCAGAAAGGTGATAATTCTTCTTTGATATCTAGACCGCTGCATTCTCGTCAAGCGAGTGGAATCCTGCGCTGGCCCCGTACTATCCTCGAAGCTCGAACTACGAAATAACCAAGTCATTTAGCAGGAGTGGAGAGTGTGGACGAATCTCCTCCTTGTAGTTCCTTCCTACGAGGGCAACCATTGATAAGATGTTCGTTGGATCCGCAAATCAGGCACTGCCCTTTGGCGCTGCGACAATCTTTCTGAAGGTGTCCTGGCTTCTTACAATATCCACAACGTTGAGTTCTCCGTTGCTTCTGTTGCTGAGAAACAAATGGGCGCTTCATCTTCACCTCTTTTCCTTGTTTAACAGGGATCCCCTTACGATTGGAGGCTTCCGTTGGTGCCTGAGTCATCTGCCCTCTTAATCCCTCAGCTAACAGGTCATTCGTTCGCTCCTGGGCTTCCTTCAAACCTTGCAGTACATTCAAAATCTCGACGGTCTGATTCTATGGAGTGGAGATAGAAGAAGAGTCATTGGAAGACATGGTCCTGAAACAACAAATTTTAGGACGGCATAAGGTACGAGATATAAGAATCAGAATAAGGTATAAAACGAAGCAAGAATAGGTGGTGAGTGAAACTCAATCGAGCGAGAATCAAGTGTAGAACTCCAAGTCACTCAATAGAGTACAGTATTGTAACCATGCTGTAGTTCATAATTACAATCACATAACTCTACTGAGTCACCTAAAACCCTAGCGGACGGATTAAAACATATAGCAGAACACACCATGTGAATCAAGATCAAAGATAACGAGTTTACAATCTAGACCGAAGGATGTCTTAGATTGTCAAGCGCTATACGGAAACTGCAATACCAGTCGAAGCAAAACCTGGCTCTGATACCAACAAAACCATTTCACGCACCGCTTCCCAAAATACGGAATACGAGGGGTTGACAAGGCCAGCCATGCTCCTACGGTCGAGGAGCTATCCTGCCGTAGTCACACTTCGGTTTCTAAGTTTACGTGGTAATCAGTAATCAATGCACAGGTAATGAGAAATGCAGTCACTAAATCAAATCAAATACAAAGAACTAACCAGATAAAGATCAAGAAAGTATAGCTCTGGGTCGCTGATCAAGATGTCCACAGTGTCCTCGAGGTACATCAGGTCCTGGTCCAAGCTAGATCCACTTCTCACTCTGAGCATGCATACTCAGGTCGTCAGAGTGACACAATAGCAATATATGTATATATAGATACAAATGTGAACACGTACAATAATGTTAAATATGAAACGGTAAGCATGGAATAACGACGTGAGCATGAAGTAGCCAATACAGGTAGCTAATAGAGCAGGTAAATAGTAAAGCGGTAAACAGTAAAGCAGTAAACAGTATGGCAGGTATATTGAATCAGTAAGCAATGCATGTCAATGTCACTAACCCTATCAGTCTCTAAGTCTCACTGTACAGGTCTCTAAACCTATTGTCAGTCCAAGTGTGAGAGTCAACCACTCATGAGTATCCCCCACCCAAGGGTAGGACCCAAGGACAAGAGAACACGACCCCTAGTCGCTCTCTAATAATCAGTAATATCCCCATATATCTCCAGAATCGCTATTTGTGCCAGCAATGGGACTCCCGAGATTCTGTTGAACTCACACTCAAACTACCCCATACCCCGTGGTCTACATTAAACACCAACCATAAACTCAAATACCAGTCGGTCCATGACAAGTCTACGCGAGAACTGGAGACAGGATCTCCACCAAGCATGTCTCGACTGATACCTAAGATAAATGGACAGTGTTTAGTGCCTCACCTATGACACGCATATAAGTGCTTCCATAATCATCCCATACCAATTATAGTTATACTTATACATGTCCCATAGACGTCGACAATGCAATAAATCAATATGGTCCGCTGATTGTGTACAAGTATGTGTCACTTTCACTTATCTATTCATGCTTAACACTAATATACTTGCCACAATCAAACACTAATACCTAACACTGAGTAATGCACATGATCACTAGGTTACCAATGCAATGACATTTATATGATGTGATGAGAATACAATAGTTGTGATATGAACAAAATATCATCAGTCAGTGTCCCACCACTTGCATAACTTATTATATATCATACATATAGAATTAAGCGAAACAATGAAAAGGGGGTAGGCAATATGTCTAATTATCTATCCATCAAAATTGGTTTTGCGCCAATCGGGTCTCAGGTTTGCTAGATGCGGCCATTTCAATTTAAGTGTTCGCCGCTGGAAATCCGGTTTCAGAATTGGAAGTCCGTTTCGTAACACATTTTAATCCCATTTGGGATCGTAATTAGGCAATACTATAGTTGAACAATATTTAGGTTTATCTATTAGGTTTCCAATACAATTGGTGGATCAGTAATATCCTATATCAACAGGGAGTTATGGTCAGTTAAGGTTGATTTGTAGAATCTGTTACTGCAGAATTCAGCAGAACATACCGACGTTACAAAATGTGTTAAAAATATCATACAGTTGAGGAATCCAGTGATACAAGTGGGATAAGGAAGCTAACTCAATTATCTTTGTAACGATATAGGGTTCCGAACATTTCCGCATTGGTGCAAGGATATTAAGTGGATTAAAAACAGGGGTTACCTGGAATCACTGCTCTGGACTGCAATCCAGAATCGTGATTCGCCGCAGTTTTCTCTATCGTAACTAGTTCAACTTTAAATCTCAATTATAGGGTTCTGTATCTTATTCTGTTGTCTTCGATACGAGCCATGGAACGCCAAAATCCGACTTGTAAAAGATTTAATATGAATTTAACGGTCTAGCATGTTCAGGAAATTCAGGTTTCGTACTGATTATCAGGAGCAGCATTACATAGTTGAAACAACCGTGGTTTTCCACTAAATTTCTACAGTACCTCTATGAGTAGTAAAAGGGTTTAACGATCACTAGTTCCGCCATTTAAATATGGGTTTTCACTTAAAATATTGCATCAAAATCTTGATTTAAGCAGTCGAAACGTCTGTTTCTTTTAACTAAACTAGCACTATTGGATTCTACTATTTCCATACGATGTTATCGCTAGATTTTAGACTAGATTGTGACCCAAATAAATATCACTAGAATTAATATGGTTTACTATTTGAAACACTGCGGTAAATTTTGGTATGAACACAAACATATATATTGATCTGTTCGTTACAGTAGCATATAAGCAAGTGGTGAGCACTTGCCTCGATCGACGTGGAAAGGTGGCGACAACTCCGGCGCAGTGATGGACAGCAGAAACAATGATACGATGGCATCCTTGGTTCTTCGATGATCGGGTTCGGCTCGAACAGTGATCGGCTGTGGCTAAGGCTCGAGTGCAGCGGAGAGGGGCTTAAGCTTGACGTCTTGACCGCGGTGGGTACGGAGGCAGGCAGTGGTGCTGCAGGTGGTGGTCGGCTGTGCGGGGGCTTGTTGATGGAAGTGAAAGAGAGACGAGGATGCAGTGGGGCGTTGGTGAGGGTGGCGGCCGTCGGCTGTGGGTGCAGGGCTCGGCTGCTCGAAGGAGGCGGTCAGAAGAGGATGCTAGTGGTGGTCGGCTCCGGTGTGGTGAGGGCTCCGACGACGTGGGAAGCTCGGCGATGACGAGTGCGGCGATGGGCTCACGCAGTTGCAAGGGAGAGGGTCGGGATGAGTGAGGAGGTCGAGGAAGAGGAGGACGAGGTGACGATGACGTGAGGTCGACGGAGGAGCCGACGAGGTGAACTGTAGGCGTGGGCTGCCGGCGGGGTTTCTTGCGTTTGTAGGAGATGATGGTTCCTCATCGGAGATGAAGGGGGAGAGGGGGTGTCGACGAGGTAGGTGAGGTGAGCGGAGTCAAGGGTGGAGGCGGATATCGGGGTGTTGGAGGCGTCGACGGGGATGGGAGGTTGGTGAGCTTGGCTCTGTGTGTGAGAGAGAAAGGGAGCGGGAAGGACAGTATGGAAGATAAAGAGAGAAAGGTGGTTACGAGGGGGAGAGAGATGGAGAAGCGGTCGAAGGAGGGGTCGCGGCGGTTGCGACGGCGTGGGGGCGTGGGGTACGAGTGCGACGTGGGGGAGGAAAGAAAAAGGAGCGAGAAGGAGAGGGGAGAAGGGAGGAAGAGAGTGAAGCGGGTCGGGTATTTGGGGAAGGTGGGCCGGGCTTGGGCCGGAGGGAAAAATAAAAGGGAAATAGGGAGAGTGGGCTGGGCTGGGAAATAGGAAATGGGAAAATAAAAGGAAATAAGGATTGGGTTTGGGTTATGAGTTATTTAGGAATATTTGAAAAGGTATTAGATTAGATTAGGGTTAGGGTTTTAAAATAATAAAAATAATAATTATAAATATAAATAATTAAATTTTGTAAGTAATAAAAATACGGTTATTGGTGTATAAAAGAACTGGGTATTACAGCTTGATTGGCTATACATGCCAGGACTGATTCTTTGTACTTCATTACATTCACTGACGATGTCTCAAGATTCACACATGTGTTCCTATTGCAACACAAGTCTGAACCTTTTGAGAAATTCAAATAATATAAGTTAGAAGTAGAGAACCAAAACGGGTAAAAGTATTATGTCCTTTGATGTGATCAGGGAGGTGAATACTTGAGCATAGAATTCCTGAAATATTCTAAAGGAGAATGAGATTCTCTCTCAGCATTACTCCTCCGTATACACCACAACACGTTGGTATATCGGGACGGAGCAATTGCACCCTAAATGATATGGTGAGCTTTATGATGAGTACTACTGAGTTGCCTATTTCCTTTTGGGAGTTATGCACTTATGAAGCTGCATACCTATTGAATAGGGTTCCAACCAAATCAGGTGCCTACCACTCCATATGTGATATGGTATGGGAAGAGCCCATCTCTTAAGAATGTTAAGATTTGGGGTTGTCCGGCCTATGTCTAAAAGAAAAATCCGGACAAGTTTGAGGTAAGGTCAGTTCTGTGGAAGTTTGTTGGATATCCTAAGTATTCGTAAGGGAATATCTTCTACCATACTGAGAAGCAAAATGTGTTTTATTTCTCAGCATGCCACCTTTGAGAAAGGGAATTTCTTATGAAGAAATTAGTGGTCATGAGGTAGAACTGGAAGGAGTTCCAGCTATACAAACTGCAGCTGATGATTTGGTAGAACCGGAGAATTCAATAGCTCCCGACGAACCTCAGCCTCTCCGCCAATTTAGTGAGGTTCCTCATCCACATGAGAGACAATTCTATTTTCTCTATGACAGTAGGAGCGAGGATTGTATCATGAGATGATGACCCAACTAGTTTCGAGCAGGCCATCAAGAGTGAGGACTCTGTGAGAATGGCTGGATGCTAAGTGATCTGAGATGATATCCATCTACACCAACAAAGTATGGACTTTAGTTGTTTTATCTGAAGGGTTAAATCCCCATCAGGAGCAAGTATATCTTGAGAAGATTACTTGGTGTACATGGAAAAGTCGATAGTTTCAAAGCTAAGGCTTGTTGCAAAAGGTTTTCGTCATCGACCAGGTGTGGATAATAATGAAACCTTTTCTAGTGCCTATGCTTAAGTCCAACCGGATCCTACTTGCCATTGCTACATACCATAACTACGATATTTGGCGGTTGGGTGTCATGACTGCTTTTCTAAATAGTGATTTAGAAGAGAGCGTCTATAAGTACACAACCAGAGGGCTTCGTAGACAGTGGGAGCAGCGGAAACATGTGTAAGTTGCTTTATGAGTTAAAGCAGGCATCACGGAGTTGGAACATCTGTTTTGATGTGGTAATCAAAGAGTTTGACTTCATCAAAATGGGAGATGAACCTTGTATATACAAAAAGGTAGTAGGGAGTATGGTAATGATCCTTGTATTGTACGTGGATGACATACTCTTGATAGGAAAAGAGTTTCCTATACTACGCTCGGTCAATCTCCTCTTATCACATGGATTCTCCATATAGGATCAAGATGATACCTCCTAAATCCTAGGTTTTGGATCTATGAGATAGATCTTGTTAGTTATATATATGCCCTAGAGGCCATTACTGTACATACGATGTATATTGTAGTGGATGCTAGGACATATATAGGGAGGACTTTCTTGCTCGACATGATAGTATGCTATCTGGTTGTACTTTATCTTAACATGTACTCAGATTGTCTCTATATTACATGTTGATAAAGCCCTTAGGATATGTACTCAACTACTGGGAATATGATGAGATCATACTAGTGGGGCCACGGTAGTCGACGAGTACATCTTATAACTGTTCCTAATCGAGGGTGTATCGAGACAGGGCATCGATACACCAGAGTAGACTAGCGTATACGCATCTTGACCCATATGATGGGCGATGGGTGATCCCATATCCATCGGTGTTTGACATCAAGGATGGTGTACGGGTGCTCAGTGGAGACTGGGTACACTGTACGGACTCGCCGAGAACTCCCAGATGGTATTATACCATACGTCAGATGGCAGTTCTCCGGTGACACTGGTACAGAGTAGTCTGTTGACCCGAGATCGTCATAGAGTCTTGTATGATTCCCACTGTGCTTTGATTTCCATCATACCACGTCCAAGAGGGCGTGCAAAAAGGTGGCTTTTGGGTACAGTCCCGAATCACATGGAGGCAATGAGCGATAGGAGGGGATTCGTCTCTCCCGGTATAGGGAGTTGATGTTGTGCTGTGTTCGATTGGCTATAACCGGAAATCCCTGGCCAGGGTTGCTGAGATTTACTGGTAAGTGTTATCAGTAGTTTCTCGAACTGTTATAGACCTCAAATCGACACGACTTATCAAGCTACTGGGGTCTGACGTTTACCACCCCTAGGCGAGATATGCAACATATCAGACGACGAGACCGGACTGTACGGGAGTGTTACTGTTTGGATTCACAGGAGAATGTACAGGCTTGCTTGTTGATCTTCTGAGTGCTCAATACCTGGGTAGCTGTTACGTTTAGCTGACCGCTTGCAGCTTGTCGGTGTTTGATATGATCATCACCTACTGCCGGCGTATTGACGATTCTTTAGAGTCCTACACAGAGGTTTCTTGACTCAGGCAAAATGGAGTAGGAGCACATATGTGATATGTGCGGGACCGAGGATAATGCGATATGTGATACCGTATTGTATTCTCGCGATATTTGATATCAGCAGGGTCATCGGATCAAGTGTTGATTCGATGAATCGGTACGGATAAATATTAGTCGGTTATATGCGATATAGCCGGATTGTCGGATCAAGTGTTAATTCGATAATTTAATGTATAATAATATATATGATATATTAAATTACATTAACTAATATTTTCTCACTAAAAGATTCTTTTTCTCACTCGGGTAATACATTGATATATATGCGATATATGTTAATTGTATTATTTTATTTTGTTACGATAAATATTATATATGTGATATATAATATTGTAACATGATATGATAACTAATGCAACTTGTTTTGTGGAGTTTAAACATGATTAGGGTTTGGATTAGAGTTAAACCTTCTAGTTGATTCTAGAAGCTTTTCTTTTTGTCATGATAAAGATATTTGTGTGTGACTCATTCTTAACTCAACCCAAACCCTAACCCTTGGTTAATTCTCTACAATGGTTAAGTGAACCATGGTTGCATAATTGATCATTATCTCCTTTTTCTATTCATCACAAAAGGATTCATAACTAATATTGTTCATCTTCTTCCTTCAATTCTTTCATGAAAAAGCTTACTTGTTTTTCAAAAGGTGATGAATAATTGTGAGAAAAAGATAAATAAATAGAGAAAAAATCCTACTTCATCATCCTCATCTTCCCTTGCCATTTAGATGAGGGTGTTCACATCATTTCATGAGTGTTAGCTTGTGTTAAAGAAACTTCAAGGTAGATCATCTTAGTATCGAAGATCGGAAGCAAAGGTTGCATCTTTCTCTTCGTAGAACCTCTCGAGTGTCCGGATCCCGATGATCACAGCGAAGGGACCACAACACGAAGCATATGAAGTGAAGGACCGGATCTACAAAGGTTGTAATCCCTCTCACTTAGTGTTAAAGTGTTTAGCATGCTAGTTTTCGCCTAATCTCTAGTTTAAAGTTCCGTATTCGGGTTGTTCGGCACGGCTAAATTTTTATTCGGGTATGGTTGATGCCTCGTAGACCCTTGTACGCGTGCCTAGCAACCCTACAGTGGTATCAGAGCCAAGCTAGAGCTTTAGGCGAAGTCTAGACGAAGTTTGAAACCCGATCGAACCCGAAACCCCATTTTTACGAGCTCTCTTAACTTTTTCTATTTATCTGGAATGTGATACAATAATTGGAATCCACAGGTAGTTATGAGATAACTAATTTGAATATTATAAACATAGCAGTTTAGTCTCAGATGATCGGTTGCCACGGAATTCTGATGCGATCAAAAGTCCGTCGCAATCACGTAGCGTACGCGGATACTCGCCGGGTAAACTTAATAGACAGCTACGCCCCATAGCCCCGACCAAGTGACTGTAGGAGAACCCCGTCGCCGAAAGCATCCGTTCGGGTGCTCGCGGCAGCGGTGTTCCTCCTTAGTGCACTTCGTCGACGGCATCTGGGGGTGCGGCCGTCTACTAAAGTTTGCGACGAGCATTCGATCAGGACGTCGGGAATCTTGTTGAATTGCCCGACTTGATATTGAAAAGAGTTTTTGATAATGAGACTAAAATGCGTGGTTTATAATTGTTAGGCATGTGATGTCTAAGAAATTCATTTGGTTAGGCATGCGATGTCTAAGGAGGTTGCGGATTCCAACTGTTGTAGTTTTACACTTTCTTTTCTGTGACCGTAAGCGTAGTATGTGGTGTATCGCCGGCTTCGTTGCTATACATCAACGACAATCGGGATACGCATACTTGCTTATGTTGATGATATGAGATATTATGTGTTGCTGTGATATGTTATATTGGATCGTCGCGTTTGAATAGCCGGGGGGTTTTATGTGAGATGAGAGTTTTTCTTTTTCATTCATGTAAAATTCATTTGCATGTAATATTCTTTTATTGGGGCACTTCCAGGTAGCAGAAGATGTCCCCGTTGTTGTATATTATTTACTTTTCCGCATTAGGTAGACCCAAGGAGGGGAGCACAAGTAACCAGGTTCTAGAGTCCAGTGGAAGACCATCTCGAGGAGTCGAGACCGGGTCTCTTAACCCTAGAATTAGCAGTGTTGCTTGCTGCTCTCGTAGGGGTCTAGGGATGTGGGTTTGGCTATTCATCACGACCGTGGAATCCGTGTTTTATACAGGCTCGTATTGAAAACACGGACGTCCTAGTATATCCAATATTTCATATATGTTTCTTCCGCTGCAATGTTCTGTGATGAGATCATATTACTGCCTGAGACGAATGTTTATATTTTATATATATGGGATATATGTTATATTGCAGATTTCGTTTCAAAAGAGATGCTTGTGAAGCATAATAAAATGGGACTTCATTGATGAGATTAATGAAATAAAAGAAACCTAAGATGTTGTAGAAACTTGTTTATAAAAACTGATAGCTCTAGTTCTTGCTTTGCATAGCGGTGTTCCTTGTAGAACATCCAGCACCTTATTCGATAGGGAAAGGACCGAGATCCCTTCACCGGGAGTGACTCCTTTAGTGATAACTGGCAGATGCTACAAATTCGGTTTGTCTTTTGATTGCTTCTATAGTTCTTGCTTTGCACAGCGGTATATGTGATATACCCTGCACCTTATTCGATGAGGAAAGGGCCGACGATCCCTTCACCGGGAGTGACCCCTTTAGCAAAACTAGAAAAGCCTCAAAAACACTCCATTTAAAATCACTCGATTCTACAACGATATCAAGTTCATTACGCAAAAGGTTTTCTTAAAAACCTGTCGTAGCCCTCCGTCATTTCAGATAAGTAATAGTTAGTATTCGTGCTGCGTTTGTTGACCTCTGTCAAGGCGTAGTGTGCGGTAGCTGATTAGTACTTATCTGTATAAGCATATGATATGATTGATTTAGGGTAGTCGTGCGACCTTGTTGACCTCTGTCAAGGGTCGTGCGGGTGGGTTTACTTCAATCAGGAAATGACGGGTTGAACTTGACTAGCAGCCTATGGTTTGTTGACCTCTATCAAGGTCATAGGACGCTTGGGGCAAAATATTATCGGGAATTTCAAGTGTTGAAATTTGCAATGAGATTGCATACCTTCTATGAGATAGTTGGATCCCGATACCCACTGCGAGTAATTGTTACTCCTGGGAGAGTTTTACACATTACAATTAGCCGATCAAGTAGGTGTCTAGAAAGGTGTCAACGGGGTTACGCCTCTGGGAAAACGAGGTTTACATTAATTAGGTTCGTGCGAAAGCACGGGGGACCTCCCTCAAAGTACCGACACTGGCCTGGCTGAAAGATTGGCGAACTTGTAGCGCGTAATTAATCCCGGCTAGTCTTTCCTTTTAGGGTTTGAAGGAAGATTTGACTAAAACAGTGGGAGACATCCTGATTAGATATTTTATATAACCAATCTAATCTTGCAAGAGCATACGCTGAGTGTTTTCTTCTCTCTCTCTCCAGATAGCGACCATATCACGCCTTAATCAAGATAATAAAACGGATATATTGACCGAACCCACTTGTTATACTGAGCTGGGGAACGTTGGTCCCGCTCCAACATATAATTGTTATAAGACAGAGAAGGAAATTGGGGATTACCAGAATTCCCGTGCCGCCCAAACGAAGAAAGTGCATGTTGATGCATCATCTTCGGGTGTGTTCATTACAGAGAACTGTTTCTCAGTATCCTTTACGTCCTGGGTATGTGATACCGGATCAGGATCCCGTATATGTAATCTGTTACATGGGCTACAGAAAGGTAGAGAACTGAGAACGGGTGATAAGTTTCATGAGACAGAAAACGGTGCAAGTGTTGCAGCCAAGTCTGTTGGTCACTATCACCCTGTATTACCAGAATACATTGATTCTGAACAAATGTTATTAGATACCGAACCTGATATACAAAATCATATCAGTCTCTTTATTAGTAAAGAAAGGATATAATTTTGTATTGTTGGATAATGTTTTGAACATTTCCTATATCAAGAGTTGATCGGTTCAGGCACGTTATCTAAAAACATTGATGTTCTAAATCAAACTACAGTTCTTAGTATACGGAAAACACACAAGAGGAAGAGTTCAGATATGAACGAATCCTTCTTGAGGTATTGTAGACTAGGTCATATCAATGCGACCCGACTAGCTAAGTTACATATAGATGCATATTTAAATTAGTTTGAATTTACATCTTATGAAACTTGCCGGTCATGTCACAAAGATAAGATGACCACAGCTCTGTTTATTGGAAACAGAGAAAGAGTTAATGAACTCTTGGGATTGATACATGCCGATGTATGAATGTCCCCTGTCTACACATGCCGAGACCGGTTCTTTGTACTTCATTACATTCTCTGATGATCTCTCAAGATTCAGACATGTGTTTCTATTGAAACACAAGTCCGAAGCTTTTGAGATATTCACAGAATATAAGTTAGAAGTAGAGAACCAAAATACGGGTATAAGTATTATGTCCTTTGATGAGATCAAGGAGGAGAATACTTGAGCACGGAATTCCTGGACTATTCTAAAGGAGAGTGAGATTCTCTCTCAGCCTTACTCCTTCGTATACACCACAGTACGTCGGTGTATCGGGGTGGAGCATTAGCACCCTATTTGATATGGTGTGCTCTATGATGAGTACTACTGAGTTTCCTATTTCCTTTGGGGAGTTATGCACTTGAGAAGCTGCATACCTATTGAATAGGGTTCAAATCAAATCAGTTGCCTACCATTTCATATGTGATATGGAAAGGGAAGAGCCCATATCTTAAGTTTGTTAAGATTTGGGGTTGTCCGGCCTATGTCTAAAAGAATAATCGGACAAGCTCGAGGCAAGGTCTGTTATGTACAACTGGAAAGGTTCCAGCTATACAAAATGCAGCTGATGATTTGGTAGAACCAAAGGATTCAATAGTTTCCAACGAACCTCAGCCTCTCCGCCGATCTAGTAGGGTTCCTCACCCACCTGAGAGATACTTCGGTTTCTCTATGACAGTGGGAGTGAGGATTGCATCATGAGATGATGACCCAACTAGTTTCGAGCTGTCCATCAGGAGTGTGACTCTGTAAGAATGGCTGGATGCTTGTCGATCTGAGATGGAATCCTTATACACCAACAAAGTATGGACTTTGGTTGCTTTATCTGAAGGGTTAAATCCCCATCAGGAGCAAGTATATCTTGAGAAGATTACTTGGTGTACATGGAAAAGTTGAGACTTTCAAAGCTAGATTTGTTAAAGGTTTGCATCATAGACCAGGTATGGATTATGTTGAAACCTTTTCTAAGGATCTATGCTTAAGTCCATCCAGATCCTACTTGCCACGGCTACATACCATGACTACGATATCTGGTGGTTGGGTGTCATGACTGCTTTTCTAAATGATGTTTTAGAAAAGAGCATCTATAAGTACACAGCCAGAGGGCTTCGTAGACAGTGGGAGCAGCGGAAACGTGTGCAAGATGTTTTATATGATAAAACAGGCATCGCGGAGTTGGAACATCTGTTTTGATGTGGTAGTCAAAGAGTTTGACTTCATCAAAATGGTATATGAACCTTGTATATACAAAAAGGTAGTAGAGAGTATGGTGGTGATCCTCGTAGAGTACGTGGATGACATACTCTTGATAAGGAAGGAGTTTCCTATGCTACGCTCGGTCAATCTCCGCTTATCACAAGGATTCTCCATATAGGATCAAAGTGATACCTCCTAAATCCTAGGTTTTGGATCTATGAGATAGATCTAATTAGATGTTAGGATACTCACTAGTTGTAGTGAGATGGTATAAATCGATCCAGGGGAGAATCACTGGAAAGGTTCCAGGCTGATAAGGATGACTGAATGTCAGTCACAGGCATTGTCTACACCCTCAGTGGAGGGACGGTATGTTAGAAGAGTTCCAAGCTAGATACCGTGACATACTAGACGATTAAAGGCAAGATACGTCGTTACCATGGATGCTACCAAAGAGGCAGTCTGGATACAAATAAGTTCATGAGATGAACTTCGTTCCTACCATTGTGTGACAATGGAGTTGTGGTTTTAGCCAAGGAACTACCGTCCCATCAGAAATCCAGATATAATTATTAGGCAGTATCACCTGATCATGGAGATGGTTGATCTCCAGGGAGATCGAGGTTAGGAGAGTAGACACAGAGGACGACAGCGCGGATCCACTCACAAAGGCCTTTTTCCCAGTAGAGACTTTTATGGGATGGTTGAGTATGGGATACTTCAACCGCAGCTAATTGTTGGGTATGCGATACCATAACAGATGGCCCTAGTGCAAGTGGGAGATTGTTAGTTATATGTATGCCCTAGAGGTCATTACTGTACATACGATGTATATTGTAGTGGATGCTAGGACATATATAGGAAGGACTTTCTTGCTCGACATGATAGTATGCTATCTGGTTGTACTTTATCTTAACATGTACTCAGATTGTCTCTATATTACATGTTGATAAAGCCCTTAGGATATGTACTCAACTACTGGGAATATGATGAGATCATACTAGTGGGACCACGGTAGTCGACGAGTACATCTTATAACTGTTCCTAGTCGAGGGTGTATCGAGACAGGGCATCGATACACCAGAGTAGACTAGCGTATACGCATCTTGACCCATATGATGGGCGATGGGTGATCCCATATCCATCGGTGTTTGACATCAAGGATGGTGTACGGGTGCTCAGTGGAGACTGGGTACACTGGACGGACTCGCCGAGAACTCCCAGATGGTATTATACCATACGTCAGATGGCAGTTCTCCGGTGACACTGGTACAGAGTAGTCTGTTGACCCGAGATCGTCATAGAGTCTTGTATGATTCCCACTGTGCTTTGATTTCCATCATACCACGTCCAAGAGGGCGTGCAAAAAGGTGGCTTTTGGGTACAGTCCCGAATCACATGGAGGCAATGAGCGATAGGAGGGGATTCGTCTCTCCCGGTATAGGGAGTTGATGTTGTGCTGTGTTCGATTGGCTATAACCGGAAATCCCTGGCCAGGGTTGCTGAGATTTACTGGTAAGTGTTATCAGTAGTTTCTCGAACTGCTATAGACCTCAAATCGACACGACTTATCAAGCTACTGGGGTCTGACGTTTACCACCCCTAGGCGAGATATGCAACATATCAGACGACGAGACCGGACTGTACGGGAGTGTTACTGTTTGGATTCACAGGAGAATGTACAGGCTTGCTTGTTGATCTTCTGAGTGCTTAATACCTGGGTAGCTGTTACGTTTAGCTGACCGCTTGCAGCTTGTCGGTGTTTGATATGATCATCACCTACTGCCGGCGTATTGACGATTCTTTAGAGTCCTACACAGAGGTTTCTTGACTCAGGCAAAATGGAGTAGGAGCACATATGTGATATGTGCGGGACCGAGGATAATGCGATATGTGATACCGTATTGTATTCTCGCGATATTTGATATCAGCAGGGTCATCGGATCAAGTGTTGATTCGATGAATCGGTACGGATAAATATTAGTCGGTTATATGCGATATAGCCGGATTGTCGGATCAAGTGTTAATTCGATAATTTAATGTATAATAATATATATGATATATTAAATTACATTAACTAATATTTTCTCACTAAAAGATTCTTTTTCTCACTCGGGTAATACATTGATATATATGCGATATATGTTAATTGTATTATTTTATTTTGTTACGATAAATATTATATATGTGATATATAATATTGTAACATGATATGATAACTAATGCAACTTGTTTTGTGGAGTTTAAACATGATTAGGGTTTGGATTAGGGTTAAACCTTCTAGTTGATTCTAGAAGCTTTTCTTTTTGTCATGATAAAGATATTTGTGTGTGACTCATTCTTAACTCAACCCAAACCCTAACCCTTGGTTAATTCTCTACAATGGTTAAGTGAACCATGGTTGCATAATTGATCATTATCTCCTTTTCCTATTCATCACAAAAGGATTCATAACTAATATTGTTCATCTTCTTCCTTCAATTCTTTCATGAAAAAGCTTACTTGTTTTTCAAAAGGTGATGAATAATTGTGAGAAAAAGATAAATAAATAGAGCAAAAATCCTACTTCATCATCCTCATCTTCCCTTGCCATTTAGATGAGGGTGTTCACATCATTTCATGAGTGTTAGCTTATGTTAAAGAAACTTCAAGGTAGATCATTTTAGTATCGAAGATCGGAAGCAAAGGTTGCATCTTTCTCTTCGTAGAACCTCTCGAGAGTCTGGATCCCGATGATCACAGCGAAGGGACCACAACACGGAGCATATGAAGTGAAGGACCGGATCTACAAAGGTTGTAATCCCTCTCACTTAGTGTTAAAGTGTTTAGCATGCTAGTTTTCGCCTAATCTCTAGTTTAAAGTTCCGTATTCGGGTTGTTCGGCACGGCTAAATTTTTATTCGGGCATGGTTGATGCCTCGTAGACCTTTGTGCGCGTGCCTAGCAACCCTACAGATCAAAGTGGATGTTAGGATTCTCACTAGGTGTAGTGAGATTGTATCAATCGATCCTAGAGAGAATCACTGGATAGCTTCCAGAGTGGTAAGGACGACTGAATGTCAGTCACAGGCATTGTCTTTACCCTCAGTGGAGGAATGGTATGTTGGAAAAGTTCTACGGAAGATACCGTGGCATACTAGACGATAAAGGCTGGATACATTGCTACCAAGGATGCTACCAAAGAGGCAGTCTGGATATATATATAAGTTCATGAGATGAACTTCCTTCCCACCATTGTGTAACAATGGAGTTGTGATTTAAGCCTAGGAACCCCCGTTCCATCAGTGATCCAGACATATTCTTAGGCAGTATCACCTGATCATGGAGATGGTTGATCTTCAGGGAGATCGAGATTAGGAGAGTAGACTACAGAGGACAACATGGCGGATCCACTCACAAAGGCCTATTCCCAAGAGAGGCTTTTATGGGATGGTTAAGTATGAGATACTTCAACCACTGCTGCTTGTTGGGTATGAGATACTACAACAGATGTCCCTAGTACAAGTGGGAGATTGTTAGTGATATGTATGCCCTAGAGGCCATTACTGTACACACGATGTATATTATAGTGGATGCTTGGACATATATATGGAGGACTTTCTTGCTCGACATGATAGTATGCTATCTGGTTGCTCTTTATCTTAACATGTATGCTGATTGTCTCTATGTTACATGTTGATAAAGCCCTTATGATGAGTATTTGACTACCAGGATTATGATACAGATCATACTAGTGGGGACAGAGTAGTCGCTAAGTACATCCTTCAAATGTTTCTAGTCGTGGGTTGTATCGAGACAGGGCATCGATATACCAAAATAGACTAGCGTATAGCTTCTCGACCCATGTAGATGGGTGATGGATGATCCCATATCCATTGGTGTTTGACATCAGAGATAGTATACGGGTGCTCAGTGGAGACTGGGTACACTGGACGGACTCGTCGAGAACTCCCAGATGGTATTATTACTCACGTCAGATGGCAGTTCTCTGGTGACACTGGTACAGGTTAGTCTGTAGACCCGAGATCGTCATAAAGTCTTGTGTGATTCCTACTGTGCTTTGATTTCCACCTTACCACGTTCAAGAGAATGTGCAAAACGGTGGCTTTCGGGTACAGTCCTGAATCACATAGAGGCAATGAGCGATATGAGGGGTTTCGTCTCTCCAAGTATTGGGAGTTGATGTTGCGCTGTGCTCGATTGGCTATAACAGGAAGTCCCTGGACAGGGCTGCTTCAGAGATATACTTGTAAGAGTTATCAGTAGTTTCTCGATCTGTTATGAGCCTCATATCGACACGACTTATCGAGTTACTGGGGTCTGACGTTTACCACCCCTAGACGAGATATGCGACATATCAAACGAAGAGACCAGACTGTACGGTAGTGTTACTGATTGGATTCGCAGGAGTACTAGCAGGATTGCTTGTTGATCTTCTGATCGCTCAATACCCAGGTGGCCGTTACGTTTAGAAGACCGCTTGTGGCTTGTGGGTGTTTGATATGATCATCACCTACTGCCGGCATATTGACAAGTCTTTAGAGTCCTACACAGGGGTTTTCTGGCTCAAGCGAAACGGAGTAGGAGCACATATACGATATGTGCGGGACCGAGATTGATACGATATGAGATACCGTATTCTATTCTCGCGATTTGTGACATTGGTCGGTTATATGCGATATAGCCGGGTTATCGGATCAAGTGTTGATTCGATAAGTTGTTACACATGATATTAGTCGGTTATATGTGATATAGCTGGATTATTAAATCAAGAGTTGATTTGATAATCTAATGTATAATTATATATTTGATATATTACATTACATTAACTAGTATTAGCTCACTTATGATTTCTTTTCTCACTTGATGTGCACATTGTATATATATGTGATATATATTTGTGTATATGTATTGTGTCATGCTTGATGATACATGCAAGATAGGTGTATGAGACTTAGACCATGCAAGGGTTAAGTTAGGGTTTGATATTTATGAATTAAGTTATCACAAATTAGTTGGACTTAGTCAATAATTCAAGCTTGGATGAAGCTTGTAGAAGATTGACCAAGTCCACTCTTTTGTCATAGCTTAAGATATTTGTTAACCCAACCTTAACCCTTGAACTTGGTTTATTCTCGACATGAGTTACGCATGAGAGGGCTTAACTCACCCATGGTTGCAATTATTCATTTGGAGAATTATTCATTTTTCATATGAGTTCATTTCTTCTTCTTCTTCCTCAAAAAAGCTTTCTAGCTTCAATGGAGTTGTGAGAAAAAGTGTAAAGTGAGCCCACTTCTTACTTCATCATTCTCTACTACTTGCCATTTAGTATAGGGTGTTTGCTTCACTAATTCCATAATTAGTGAAGTGATAGCTTGGGTTGGTGTCTCCTCGATATAGATCATCTTCGTCTCGAAGACTTCGAAGCAAGCATGTTCGTTTCTTCATGAGAGCCTCTCTAGAGTCCGGAGTTTACGATTGCAGCGAAAGGGACTACTACACGGAGCTATTGAAGTGAAGGACCGGTCTACAAAGGTTATATTCCTTACTCACTAGACTTGCAAAGTGTTTGCATTTATATTTCCGTCGATTTCTAGTTAACGATTCTTTGTTAGGGTTAGATAAAACGGCAAAAATTTGAATTTGGCATGGATGATGCCTCCCGAAACCTTGCTGCCGGCTTAGGTAACCCTTCAGTGGTATCAGAGACATGCTAGAAATTAATACGGATTTTATTAAGATTACGAAACCGAAATACTCTGAAACTTGCATCGCCAAAACCTGCTTGCTGTCGATTCTAAAATGTTGTCAAATTTTTTTAAAACAAGTACAGAGTGCTATATATGATGTAACATGAACACTGACAAAATTTGAGGCAATTTGGTGACTTTTTGGCCGAGCACAACCTACCCCATCTCGGCCAAAATCGGAGCCCCCCCTGATTTTTTGCCTGTGTTCATTTGACTGGGTTTTGGTGTTTTAGGTGTTGTTTAGTTTTGCTAATTTTGCATGTGATGTAATCTTACTCTATAAGCAATTCGGAGTGTTTCGTATTCATATTTTAACATTGTTTCGGGTTATTCGCATGTTGTTTAGGCGAAGTTAAAAAGTTCGAACGATTGTCAATAACCCATTTTTCCATGTTTAAAGTATTCGGAAAAATATGCAAGTGATTCCGTGGACCCTCTAGAAGAACGAAACCTTAACTCGATTATGTAGCCGTTAGAACCGCTACTAAACCCTAGGGTTTGTGGTAGTTCAGCGTTGTCACATGTAAGGCGTTGGTTTGACCCTTCTACGGCTGGTTCATAGGTACTATGACATCTTCTGGGTATTATTAAAACCGTGCTCAAGTGTTGAGCTGTTGGGAAATTGTGGGACTTTGATGAATTGATCGAAAAGTTTAACGTCGTCCGGGTATCATGTGATGGGATACGATATTTGGAATTCACAAATGTAGTTATGAGATAACTAATTTGAATGTTATAAATCTAGCAATTCAGTCTCATTTGATCGGTTGCCACGGGATTTTGATGTGATCAAAAGTCCGTCGCATCACGTAACGTACGCGGATACTCGCCGGGTAACATTATTAGATAGCCACGCCCCATAGCCCCGACCAAGTGACTGTAGGAGAACCCCATCGCCAAAAGCATCCGTTCGAGTGCCCGGGGCAGCGGTGTTCCGCCTTAGTGCACTTCGTCGACGGCATCGGGGGGTGCGGCCGTCTACTAAAGTTTCCGACGAGCATTCGATCAGGATGTCGGGAATGTTGTTGAATTGCCCGACTAGATATTGAAAAGTATTTTCAAGATCGAGACTAAAATGCGGGGTTTATAATTGTTAGGCATGCGATGTCTAAGGAATTCATTTGGTTAGGCATGTGATGTCTAATGTGGTTGCGGATTCCAACTGTTGTAATTTTTTCACTTTCTTTTCTGCGACCGTAAGTGTAATATGTGGTGTATCGCCAGTTTCGGTGCTATATGTCAACGACAATTGGGATACGCATATTTACTTACGTTGATGACATGTGATGTTATGTGTTGCTGGGATATGTTATATTGGATCGTCGTGTTTGAATAGCCAGGTTTTTATGTGAGATGAGAGTTTTTCATTTTCATTCATGTAAAATTCATTGTATGTAATATTCTTTTATTGGGGCACTTCAGGGTTGAGGATGATGTCACCATTGTATATTATTTACTTTTCCGCATTAGGATAGACCCAAGGCGGGGAGCACAAGTAACCAGGTTCTAGGGTACAGTGGGAGACCATCTCAAGGAGTCGAGACCGGGTCTCCTAACTCTAGAATTGGGAGGGTTTCTTGCCGCTCTCGTAGGGGTCTAGGGGTGTGGGATTGGCTATTCATCACGACCGTGAATCCGTGTTTTATACAGGCTTAATTTAAAACACGGAAATCCTAGTATATCCAATATTTCATATGTTGTTTTCTGCTACGATATCTGTGATGTGATCATTTGATATATTGATGAGATGAATACATGATATAGTATATGTGATATATTATATAGACGTTGCTTATGTTTTACACCCGCGCTAGCCCTGCCCCGCTCTGCCGTTAGTTACCTAACATAACGGTGCACGAGGGGACATCGAGGCGAATGCGGATGGCATAAGCGTACGTTGTATTTATCTGTGATGTTTGGGTAACTTAAAATGATGGGACTTCATTAATGAGATTAATGAAATAAAAGAAACGTAAAGATGTTGTAGAAACTTGTCTCGAAAACTGGTAGCTCTAGTTCTTGCTTTGCATAACAATATTCGTTGTAGAATATCCAGCACCTTATTCGATAAGGAAAGAGCCGAGATCCCTTCACCGGGAGTGACCTCTTTAGCGAAACTAGCAGATGCTACAAATCGGTTTGTCTTTTGATTGCTTTTATAGTTTTTACTTTGCATGGTGATATTTTTGAAATATCCTGCACCTTATTCGATAAGGAAAGAGCCGAGATCCCTTCACCGGGAGTGACCTCTTTAGCAAAACTAGTAAAAGCCTAAAAAACACTCCTTTTCAAAATCACTCGATTCTACGACGATATCAAGTTCAGTACGGAAAAGGTTTTCTTAAAAACCTGTCGTGGCCCTCTGTCATTTCAGATAAGTACTTCATAGTATTCGTGCTACGTTTGTTGGCTTTCGTCAAGGCGTAGTGTGCGGTATGCTTATCTGCATAAGCATATGATGCGATTGAGTTAGGGTAGTCGTGCGACTTTGTTGGCTTTCGTCAAGGGTCGCGCGGGTGGGTTTAATTCAATCGGGAAATATACGGGTTGAACTTGACTAGCACCCTACGGTTTGTTGGCTTTCGTCAAGGTTATAGGATGCTAGGGGTAAAATATTATCGGGAATTTCAAGTGTTGAAATTTGCAATGAGATTGCATACCTTCTATGAGATAGTTGGATCCCGATACCCACTGCTAGTAAGAGTTACTCCTGGGAGAGTTTTACACATTACAATTAGCCGATCAAGTAGGTGTCTAGAAAGGTGTTAATGGGATTATGCCTCTGGAAAAATGAGGTTTATTTTAATTACGTCCGTGCGAAAGCACGGGGAACCTCCCTCAAAGTACCGACACTGGCCTGGCTGAAAGATTGGCGAAATTGTAGGGTGTAATTAATCCCGGCTAGTCTTTCCTTTTAGGGTTTGAAGGAAGATTTGACTAAAACAGTGGGAGCCATCTTGATTAGATATATTAATAACTAATCTAATCTTACAAGAGCATACGCTGGGTGTTTTTTTCTCTCTCCCTCCAGGTAGCGACCATATCACGCCTTAATCAAGATAATAATATGGATGTATTGACCGAACCCGCTTGTTTTACTGCGCTGGGGAACGTTGGTCCCGCTCCAACTTATAATTGTTATAAGACCGAGCAGGAAATAGGGGAATACCAGAATTCTCGTGCCGCCCAAACGAGGAAAGTGCATGCTGATGCATCTTCTTCGGGTGTGTTCATTACAAAGAACTGTTTCTCAGTATCCTTTACGTCCTAGGTATGAGATATCGGATAAGGATCCCACATATGTAATCTGTTACATGGGCTACAGAAAGGTAAAGAACTGAGAATGGGTGATAAGTTTCAAGAGTTGGAAACGGTGCAAGTGTTGCAGCCAAGTATGTTGGCAGTTATCACCCTGTATTACAAAATACATTGATTCTGAACGATTGTTATTAGATACCGAACCTGATATACAATATCATATCAGTCTCTTTATTTAGTAAAGAAGGATATAATTTTGTATTGTTGGATAGTGTTTTGAACATTTTCCTATATCAAGAGTTGATCGGTTCAGGCACGTTATCTAAAAGCATATACGTTCTAAATCAAACCACAGTTCTTAACGTACAGAACACACACAAGAGGAAGAGTTCAGAAATGAACGAATCCTTCTTGAGGCATTGTAGAATAGGTCATATCAATGCGACCCGGCTAGCTGAAGTTACATAAAGATGCATATTTAAATCAGTTTGAATTTACATCTTGTGAAACTTGCCAGTCATGTCACAAAGATAAGATGACCATAGCTCCGTTTATTGGAAACAGAGAAAGAGTTAGTGAACTCTTGGAATTGATACATGCTGATGTATGTAAGTCCCCTGTCCACACATGCCAGGACTGATTCTTTGTACATCATTATATTCACTGATGATCTTTCAAGATTCACACATGTGTTCCTATTGCAACACAAGTCTGAACCTTTTGAGAAATTCAAAGAATATAAGTTAGAAGTAGAGAACCAAAACGGGTATAAGTATTATGTCCTTTGATGTGATCAAGGAGGTGAATACTTGAGCATGGAATTCCTGAAATATTCTAAAGGAGAATGAGATTCTCTCTCAGCATTACTCCTCCGTATACACCACAGCACGTTGGTATATCGGGGCGGAGCAATTGCACCCTATGTGATATGGTGTGCTCTATGATGAGTACTACTGAGTTGCCTATTTCCTTTTGGGGGTTATGCACTTATGAAGTTGCATACCTATTGAATAGGGTTCCAACCAAATCAGGTGCCTACCACTCCATATGTGATATGGTATGGGAAGATCCCATCACTTAAGAATGTTAAGATTTGGGGTTGTCCGGCCTATGTCTAAAAGAAAAATCTGGACAAGCTCAAGGCAAGGTCAGTTCTGTGGAAGTTTGTTGGATATCCCAAGCATTCGTAAAGGAATATCTTCTACCATACTAAGAAGAAAAATGTGTTTTATTTCTCAGCATGCCACCTTTGAGAAAAGGAATTTCTTGTGAAGAAATTAGTGGTTATGAGGTAGAACTGGAAGGAGTTCTAGCTATACAAACTGCAGCTGATGATTTGGTAGAACCGGAGAATTCAATAGCTCCCGACGAACCTCAGCCTCTCCGCCAATATAGTAAGGTTCCTCATCCACCTGAGAGACACTTCTATTTTCTCTATGACAGTGGGAGCGAGGATTGCATCATGAGATGATGACCCAACTAGTTTCGAGCATGCCATCAAGAGTGAGGACTCTGTGAGAATGGCTGGATGCTAAGCGATCTGAGATGGAATCCATCTACACTAACAAAGTATTGACTTTAGTTATTTTATCTGAAGGGTTAAATCCCCATCAGGAGCAAGTATATCTTGAGAAGATTACTTGGTGTACATGGAAAACTTGAGACTTTCAAAGCTAAGGCTTGTTGCAAAAGGTTTTCGTCATCGACCAGGTGTGGATAATGATGAAACCTTTTCTAGTGCCTATGCTTAAGTCCATCCGAATCCTACTTGCCATTGCAACATACCATAACTACGAAATCTGGCGGTTGGGTGTCATGACTGCTTTTCTAAATAGTGATTGAGAAAAGAGCGTCTATAAGTACACAACCAGAGGGCTTCGTAGGCAGTAGGAGCAGCGAAAACATGTGCAAGTTGCTTTATGAGTTAAAGCAGGTATCGCGGAGTTGGAATATCTGTTTTGATGTGGTAGTCAAAGAGTTTGACTTCATCAAAATGGGAGATGAACTTTGTATATACAAAAACGTAGTAGGGAGTATGGTAATGATCCTCGTATTGTACGTGGATGACATACTCTTAATAGGAAAGGAGTTTCTTATACTACGCTCGGTCAATCTCCTCTTATCACATGGATTCTCCATATAGGATCAAGATGATACCTCCTAAATCCTAGGTTTTGGATCTATGAGATAGATCTCAGTGGATGTTAGGATTCTCACTAGGTGTAGTGAGATTGTATCAATCGATCCTGGGGAGAATCACTGGATAGCTTCCAGAGTGGTAAGGACGACTGAATGTTAGTCACAGGCATTGTCTTTATCTCAGTGGAGGGACGGTATGTTGGAAAAGTTCCAAAGAAGATACCGTGGCATACTAGACGATAAAGGCTGGATACATTGCTACCAAGGATGCTACCAAAGAGGCAGTCTGGATATATATATAAGTTCATGAGATGAACTTCGTTCCTACCATTGTGTGACAATGGCGTTGTGGCTTAAGCCTAAGAACCCCCGTTCCATCAGTGATCCAGACATATTCTTAGGCAGTATCACCTGATCATGGAGATGGTTGATCTCCAGGGAGATCGAGATTAGGAGAGTAGACTACAGAGGACAACACGATGGATCCACTCACAAAGGCCTATTCCCAGGAGAGGCTTTTATAGGATGGTTGAGTATAAGATACTTCAACCACTGCTGCTTGTTGGGTATGAGATACTATAACAGATAGCCCTAGTACAAGTGGGAGATTGTTAGTGATATGTATGCCCTAGAGGCCATTACTGTACATACGATGTATATTGTAGTGGATGCTTGGACATATATATGGAGGACTTTCTTGCTCGACATGATAGTATGCTATTTGGTTGCTCTTTATCTTAACATGTACACTGATTGTCTCTATGTTACATGTTGATAAAGCCCTCAGGATGAGTACTTGACTACTAGGATTATGATGCAGATCATTCTAGTGGGGACATAGTAGTCGCTAAGTACATCCTTCAAATGTTTCTAGTCGTGGGTTGTATTGAGACACGGCATCGATATACCAGAGTAGACTAGCGTATAGCTTCTCGACCCATGTAGATGGGCGATGGATGATCCCATATCTATTGGTGTTTGACATCAGAGATAGTATACAGGTGCTCAGTGGAGACTGGGTACACTGCTCCCAGATGGTATTATTACCCACGTCAGGTGGCAGTTCTCTGGTGACACTGGTACAGGTTAGTCTGTAGACCCGAGATAGTCATAAAGTCTTGTGTGATTCCCATTGTGCTTTGATTTCCACCTTACCACGTTCAAGAGAACGTGCAAAGGTGTCTTTTGGATACAGTCCCGAATCACATGGAGGCAATGAGCGATAGGAGGGGTTTCGTCTCTCCGGGTATTGGGAGTTGATGTTGCGCTGTGCTCGATTGGCTATAACAGGAAGTCCCTGGACAGAGCTGCTTCATAGATATACTGGTAAGAGTTATCAATAGTTTCTCGACCCGTTATGAGCCTCATATCGACACGACTTATCGAGTTACCGGGGTCTGACATTTACCAACCCTAGACGAGATATGCGACATATCCGACGAAGAGACCAGACTGTACGGTAATGTTACTGATTGGATTCGCAGGAGTACTAGCAGGCTTGCTTGTTGATCTTCTGATCGCTCAATACCCGGGTGGCCATTACATTTAGTAGACAGCTTGCGGCTTGTGGGTATTAGATATGATCATCATCTACTGCCGGCGTATTGACGAGTCTTTAGAGTCCTACACAGGGGTTTTCTGGCTTAAGCGAAACGGAGTAGGAGCACATATGTGATATGTGCGGGACCGAGATTGATACGATATGAGATACCGTCTTTTATTCTCGCGATTTGCGACATTGGTCGGTTATATGCGATATAGCCGGGTTATCGGATCAAGTGTTGATTCGATAAGTTGTTACACATGATATTAGTCGGTTATATGTGATATAGCTGGATTATTAAATCAAGAGTTAATTTGATAATCTAATGTATAATTATATATTTGATATATTACATTACATTAACTAGTATTAGCTCACTTATGATTTCTTTTCTCACTTGATGTGCACATTGTATATATATGTGATATGTATATTTGTGTACATGTATTGTGTCATGCTTGATGATACATGCAAGATGGGTGTATGAGACTTAGACCATGCAAGGGTTAAGTTAGGGTTTGATATTTATGAATTAAGTTATCACAAATTAGTTGGACTTAGTCAATAATTCAAGCTTGGATGAAGCTTGTAGAAGATTGACCAAGTCCACTTTTTTGTCATAGCTTAAGATATTTGTTAACCCAACCTTAACCCTTTCCCTTGGTTTATTCTCTACATGAGTTACGCATGAGAGGGCTTAACTCACCAATGGTTACAATTATTCATTTGGAGAATTATTCATTTTTCATATGAGTTCATTTCTTCTTCTTCCTCCTCAAAAAAAGCTTTCTAGCTTCAATGGAGTTGTGAGAAAAAGTGTGAGAAAATGAAATCTAAAGTGAGCCCACTTCCTACTTCATCCTTTACTACTTGCCATTTAGTATAGGGTGTTTGCTTCACTAATTCCATAGTTATTGAAGTGATAGCTTGGGTTGGTGTCTCCTCGACGTAGATCATCTTCGGTCTCGAAGATTTCGAAGCATGCATGTTCGTTTCTTCATGGGAGCCTCTCTAGAGTCCGGAGTTTATGCTTGCAGTGAAAGGGACTACTACACGGAGCAATTGAAGTGAAGGACCGGTCTACAAAGGTTATATTCCTTGCTCACTAGACTTGCAAAGTGTTTGCATTTATATTTCCGTCGATTTCTAATTAACGATTCTTTGTTAGGGTTAGCTAAAACGGCAAAAATTTGAATTTGGCATGGACGATGCCTCCCGAAACCTTGCTGCCGTCTTAGTTAACCCTTCAATAAACGAGTTAAGATATGGGGTTGTCCGACCTATGTTGAAAAAGAAAATCCGGACAAGCTCGAGGCAAGATCAATTCTGTAAGTTTGTTGGATATCCCAAACATTTACGAGGGAATATCTTCTACCACACCGAGGAGAAAAATGTGTTTTGTTTCTCAGCATGCCACCTTTTTTAGAAAAGGAATTTCTTATGAAGAAATTAGTGGTCATGAGGTAGAACTGAAAGGAGTTCCAGCTGGACAAACTAACAGCTGATGATTTAGTAAAACTAAAGGATTCAATAGTCTCCAACAAAGCTCAGCCTCTTCGCAAATCTGGTAAGGTTTCTCATCCACCTGAGAGATACTATGGTTTCCTTGGTGACGGTGGGAGCGAGGATTACATCATGGTAGATAATGACCCAACCAGGTTCAAGCAAGCCATCACGAGTGGGGACTCTGTGAAATGGCTTGATGCTATGCAATCAGAGATGGAATCCATGTACACTAACAAAGAATGACTTTGAATGTTGCACCTGAAGGGGTAAAACCCATCGGGAGAAAGTGGATCTTGAGAAGATTCTTGGTGTAAATGGAAAAGTTGATACTTTCAAAGCTAGACTTGTAGCAAAAGGTTCTCGTCATGTAACCAAATGTGGATTATGATGAAACCTTTTCTCCAGTGGCTATGCTTAAGTCCATCAGGATTAAAGCACGCATCGCGGAGTTGGAACATCTGTTTTGATGTGGCGGTCAAAGTCTTTGACTTCATCAAAAAGGTAGATGAACCTTGTATATACAAGAAGGTTGTAGAGTGTAAGGTTGTCTTCCACGTATTGTACGTAGATAACATACTCTTAATAGGAAATGGTTTCCTATGCTACACTCGGTCAAGCTCCCCTTATCACGAGGATTCTCCATGGAAGATCTGGATGATACCTACTACATCTTGTGGATTATGATATATAGTGATAGATCTAAATGGATGTTGGGAGTGTCCCAAATCTAGGTACATTAACACCATACTAAAAGGGTTTAGTATAGAAGATTCTAAGCGTGGTGGTTCGCCCACTTACTCAGGAATCACTCTCTCCAAAAAGATGTCTTCCAAGACTGATTTGGTGAGAGCTCGCGTGTAAGAGATACCCTATGCTTCGGCACTAGGCTCTATCATGTATGCGATGTTATGTACCAGACCAGATGTAGCTGAATCACTAGGTGTAGTGATCAGGTATCAATCAAATCTTGGAAGGATCACTGGAAAGCTGTGAAGGGCATTCTTAAGTACTTGAGAAGCACTAAAGAAAGGTTCTTGGTGTTTGGTAACGGTGAACTCCAGTGGGAATCCTTTACCGATTCGAGCTTCCATAGTGATAAGGTCGACTGAAAGTCAGTCACGGGCTTTGTTTTTACCCTCAATGGAGGGACGGTATGTTGGAAGAGTTCCAAACTATATACCGTAGCAAACTAGACGATAAAGGCTGAATACATCGCTACCAACGATGCTACCAAAGTGGATGTCTGGATTATTCTTGTTCATGAGATGAACATGGTTCCTACCATTGAGCGTCCAATAACTATTATTGTGACAACAATGGAGTTGTGGCTTTGGCCTAGGAACGCCGGTCCCATCAGCCATCCAGACATATTCTGAGGATAGTATCACCTGATCAGGGAGATGGTTGATCTCCAAGGGATCGAGATAAGGAGAGTTGACGCGAAGGAAAACACGGCGGATCCACTCACAGAGGCCTTTCCCTAGAGAGCCTTCTATGGGGCGTTGAGTATGAGATACAACAACAAATGGCCTTAGTGCAAGTGGGAGATTGTTAGTTATATGTATGCCCTAGAGACCATTATTATACATGTGATGTATATTATAGTGGATGCTTGGACATATATAGGGAGGACTTTCTTACTCGACATGATATTATGCTATCTGGTTACTCTTTATCTTAACATGTACACTTATAGTCTCTCTATTACATGTTGATAAAACCCTTAGGATGAGTACTTGACTATGAGGATTATTATGTAGATCTTACTAGTGGGGCAGAGGTAGTCGGTAAGTACATCCTTCAAATGTTCCTAGTCATGGGAGTATCGAGACAGGGCATCGATATTCCAGAGTAGACTAGTGTATACGCTTCTTGACCCATATGATGGGCAATGGATGATCTGCATCCATTGGTGTTTGACATCAGAGAAGGTATACGGGTGCTCAGTGGTGACTAGGTACACTGAACAGACTCACCGAGAACTCCTAGATAGTATTATACCTATCGTCAGATAGCAGTTCTCTGGTGACACTGGTACAGGTTAGTCTGTTGACCCGAGATCATCATAGAGTCTTGTGTGATTCCCACTGTGTTTTGATTTCCACCTTACCACGTTCAAGTGATCGTGCAAAACGGTGGTTTTTGGGTACAATCCTGAGTCATATAGAGGCAATGAGCGATAGGAGGGGATTTCGTCTCTCCCGGTATTGGGGGTTGATATTGCGCTATGCTCGTTTGGCCATAACAAGAAATCCCTGGCCAGGGTTGCTGAGATTTACTGGTAAGTGTTATGAGTAGTTTCTCAAACCGTTATGAGCCTCACATCGGCATGACTTATCAGGCTATTGGAGTCCGACGTTTACTACCCCCAGGCTGTGATATGCGACATATCTGACGAAGAGACTGGACTGTATGGTAGTGTTACTAATTGGATTCGCAGGAGTATGATCATGCTTGCTTATTGATCTTCTGATCGCTCAATACCCGGGTGGACGTTATATTTAGCAGACCGCTGACGGCTTGTGTATGACTGATATGATCACCACCTACTGGCGGCGTCTTGACGAGTCTTTAGAGTCCTACACAGAGGTTTCCTGGTTTAGGCGAAATGAAGTAGGAGCACACATGTGATATGTGCGGGAGCGAGATTAATATGTGTATGTGATACCGTATTCTATTCTCGCGATATGTGATATCGGTCGGTTATATGTGATATAGCCGGGTTATCGGATCAAGTGTTGATTCGATAAGTTGATACATATGATATTAGTCGGTTATATGTGATATAACTGGTTTATTATATCAAGTGTTGATTTAATAATTTAATGTATAATTATATATTTGATATATTGATTTACATTAACTAATATTAGCTCACTAAAGCATTTCTTTTTCTCGCTTATGTGTGCACTTAATATATATGTGATATATATTATTGTGTCATGCATGTTGCAACATGCTACATGGGTGTATGAGACTCACACCATGCTTATAATAATGTAAGGTTTTATTTACTTAAAGTAAATCAAATTAGTTGGAAATTAGTCACATGGTTAAGCTTAGTGGAAACTTGTAGAACCATTGACTTAGTCCACTAGTTTTGTTTTACTTAAGATATTTATTAACCCAACCATTATGATTGGCCATGGTTTAGTCTCTACATGAGTTAGTATATGATATTAACTCACACATGGTTGCCATTCTACACTTGACTTTCTCTATGGTTGCTTTTCTTCATCTCCTTCCTCAAGCTCTCTAGCTTTTGGGAGGTGAAGAAAATGAGTGAGAAAATAATTTCTAAAGTGAGCAAAATTCCTACTTCATCAACCTCTTCTAGACTAGCCATTTAGATTGGGTTGTTTCTTCACTAGTTCATCACTTAGTGAAGAGGTAGCTTGGGTTAGTGTCTCCTCGACGTAGATCATCTTCGGCCTCGAAGACTTCAAGCAAGCTTGTTCCTTTCATCTTATGGAGCCTTTTTAGAGTCCAGGAGTTCACTACTTGGAGCGAAGGGACTATTACACGGAGCTTTTGAAGTGAAGGACCGGTCTACAAAGGTTGTATTCCTTGTTCACTTAGATGTAAAGACGTTTACATTCTAGTTTCGTCTAATTCTCTAGTTAAAAGTCTAGGTTAGGGTTTTTTAGCGCGCCAAATTTTTGAAAACGGCATGGTCGATACCTCCCGAAAGCCAGCGGCGACCCTAGGGAACCCTACATGTTCGTTCGGAGAGTGCTTTTGCCGACGCCCCTACTGATCATGAAGTCCTTGCTTTAATCCAGGACTACGATCCGGAACGAAAATCTTTTCATCTATGGGGAGCGTGGTACAGCTATATTATCCGGGGTTGGCGCAGCTTTACTTGTGAGGCTCCATCAGAGCCGCATGTCGCTTATGCTGTGGAAGAGATCAATTGGACTGCAGAGGGTCGTCTCCAACCTTCTATGGCGTCGATACCAGTCTCGCCGTCGATGGCCCTAGATATTTTGGGGCGTCGTATATGTCAAAGAGAAGGGCGTCCTTAGGGTCAGGTTTACACAATAGGAGTGACCCCTCGACATCCGGCTGGTTACCTCCAGTGGGCCCGCTATATCTTATTGGCCAAGAAATCGCTACTGCTGAAAACTGGGTTATACCCAACGGTCTACGCATCTCTCTTCTATTACCACATTCTTCATGTGTGGTGGGTTAAATATTTCTTGGAATAGTGAAATATTCCGACCCACACGTTTCTATTATCAGACCGGGGGGTATCGATTTCGCTGGAAGAATTCGCAGATATTTCCGGGTTACCCGTCAGAAGGGAGCATTATGAGGAGATATTTCCTCCTGACGAGTATATCTTCGCTACCGAATCAGTAGTCATGGGCCTTACTCCGGAAAATGCTATCCAACACAAGTTCCCGAGTCTGATCAAAGTGTTAAATATCTATGAAAGCTTGTTTTTGGAGTCCAGGGGGCATGGGGTTAGCTTTACGGACTTTGTCGCCCGTTTCCTTCGTCCGGAGGTTTTATCGAAGAAGGCTGCGAAGTTTTCCAAGCTTGACGATCCGTTCGGGTTTGGCTCGGACAAATTGCCGACTGCAGATGCGGATTTAAAGCGGTTCTTTATTCCGGACACCTCCATCGTCCCTTTTGCAGAGATTGCCGCTCCGGACATTGATGAGGAAACGCTTTTTGTAGGCTTCATTGGTTTGTGGCTAAGCTGGTTTGCACTCCCAATGCATCCTCACTACATGAGACCGTCTGTTTTCTATCCGGCCCATCATGTTGTGGCGGGGACGCGTATGGCTGTTGGGGTTGCAGGATTGGCCCATTTATATCACGGCCTAAGTATAGTGGCCGACACCATCTAGCCGGGTTTGAAGCCCGTAAATATTCCTTTACATTATTTCACCTCATGGATCGAGATGCACATGTTGGGTGCCTTTGGTGTGAATAAAAGACCTAGATTTTATGAAAGGTACAATTTCCCCCGAGTCATGCAACTAGTCGATGCTTCTTCTCCGGGCCCAACACAGCGAGAGGCTTGGCGATTACTTCTGCGTCCGCGCATAGTTGGGGATGTTAGAAATATGTATGCCTTAGAGGCTATTATTGTATGATATAGTGGATGCTTGGACATATATATAGAGGACTTTCTTGCTCGACATGATAGTATGCTATCTGGTTGCTCTTTATCTTAACATGTACGCCTGTATTATTATACTGTCTCTCTGATACATGTTGATAAAGCCCTTAGGATATTTGCTTGATTACCAGGACTACCATGTGGATCATACTACTGGGACTTGTGTAGTCCACAAGCACATCCTTTAATTGTTCCTAGTCGAGGGGATATCGAGACATGGCATTGATATTCCAGAATAGACTAGTGTGTACATTTCTTGACCCTGTATGGGGCGATGGTTGATCCCATAACCATTGGTCTTTGACATCAAAGATTGTACATAGGTGCTCATTAGAGAATGAGTACACCGAATAGGACTCGTCGAGAACTCATAGATGGTACCATACCTATCGTCAGATAGCAGTTTTCTGGTGACACTGGTACAGGTTAGTCTGTAGACCCGAGATTGTCATAGTGTCTTGTGTTGTTTCCCACTGTTCTTTGATTTCCTCCCTACCACGGCTCAAAGGAGACAGATGGATTTTTGGTACAGTCCCGAGTCACATGGAGGCAGTGAGCGACAGGATAGGTTTCGTCTCTCCCGGTATTGGGAGTTGATGTTGCGCTATGCTCGATTGGCTATAACAGTAAGTCCCTGGTCAGGGCTGATAAGATTTACTGGTAAGTGTTATCAGTAGTTTCTCGAACCGTTATAAGCCATACATCGGCATGACTTATCAAGTTACTGGGGTCTGACGATTCCACCCCTAGATTTGATATGCGACATATCAGACAAAGAGACCGGACTGTACGGTAAGTGTTACTTATAGGCTTCATGGGAGTTTGGACAAGCTTGCTTGTTGATCTTCTATTCGCTCAATACCTGGATAGCCGTTACGTCCGGCTAGTACCGCTGACGGCTTGTGGGTAACTGATGTGATCATTACCTACTGCCAGCGTATTGACGAGTCTTTAGAGTCCCACACAGAGGTTTCATAGTTCAAGCGAAACGAAGTAGGGCACATATGTTGATATGTGGGGAGGGCCTGATTAAATACGAGTATGTGATACTGCATTCTAATTTGGCAGTAATTTGATATCGGTTAGGTTATATATGATATAACCGGATTATTGAATCAAGTGTTGATTTGATAATGTGATTTACAGATAAATGATATTAGTCGGTTGATTGTCAGAGATGATTTTCTGTGTTTAAATTTACCGCAATCAATACGGTGTCGCTTGGTAGCTAGCCGGTTAAGTACGGGTCGATCCACAGGGAGATGGAATCTTTTTCTTTATGTTATAACGAGTTAAGTCCAAAAAATTGGTTGTTGTTTTAAAATCTATGAATGAGAATAAGTTGATAAAAAGGCTCGGTAGGGTTAGGAATAGGTCAGTTCGAAATAGGGATCTTCTCGTTTCTTTCAATGCCTTAATTGTGAATAAAGGTGTAGGGTAATCGGCAACAACAGGGATTAGCATGACTAGGAAGAAACTTGGTTTCTTCCTTTTGGTCCTTGTCTGTCCGTTCTTGGCTCTTAGCCCTAACCTCCGGTTAATTCAACCACAACCGGTCTAACTAGGGAATCACCGCTATCATGTAGGATAGGGTGCCGTAGTGAGCGGATTATGGTTGATTTAAATAGAGTCCGTATTAAAATTATTTGGACAAAGAAAAGAGTGAGAGAGATTTCCATCTCTCAAAGCTTCCCTTTCCTACCCCTAACAAGTGAGGAATTACTCACTCATTAGGAAGATAACAATAAAATTCAATTTTTTTATTTTTATTGATGACCTAAATTGTAGATAAATAAAGAACAAATAAAAGTGCAGATAATAAATTACGGATAAGAAGAATGCGAGATAAAATAAAATAAAAGACTTACTCTATTGATGACCTCTCAAGAACGCATTACAATTGAATTTAAAATTTAGATCTAGAATATAAAAAAGAGGAATAAAAAATGAAGAGAGGCCCCTAAGAAAGGCACCCTCTAAGAGGAACTCCTAATTTGGTTTTGAGCTCTCCTATTTATAGATAGGAAAAACCCTAGGTTTACATTCTGATCCATACAAGAAATTACAAAACAACCCCAAAAATCGAGTCAAAGCACCGACACTGCCACCGACACGTGCAGAGCAAGGCCGTGGAACCGCGGCAAATGTGCCTGTTTGGCCGCGGTTCCGCGGCCATTTGGTGGTCTTGTGTGATCAATTTTTTAGGGATTCTTTATGTTTCTTTTATCTTCTGTTTTCTTCACTTGGTTACTCAGAATCTCTTCAGTTCTTTTCCAGATATTCAACAATGGACTTTTGCCTTGAGCTCCGCGTTTGAACTGGTATGCGGCATCATGCGGATCAGTATTCATCTGTTATTGGTCGTAGTCTCATATTTGTAGCGACTTTTCATGAATTTCACTGTAACGAGCTGAGAACCTGTAACCTGCAACTATTTAGCAGACATGGATCAAAAGTACCTACTTATATTCAATGTGATTAAGAATGGGCGATATAAAAATGCAAAAATCTGACATGAACAAATACCCCCAAACTTATCTTTTGCTCGTCCTGAGCAAAGCCAATTTTATTCTCGAAAAATCCTAACCTCACTTTCGCAGGGAACGCGATTGTACTGAGCTCGTGCAACAAGCCGTTAAACCTCTAGGTGTCCCTAGTAGGAGGAGTGTTGTCTCCTGAGGGTTTTCAGCGGATACTACCCACAAAATCCGATCAATTTGGCCATTGACTCTAATTCTTCAATTCAGTATTCTTGCAAGAAATTCTATTATCTTCAACTTAGAAATCATCAACCCGTATTTTTCACACTTCCTTTTCATTTAACTTAAGATCATATACATTTTGCAAATTTATAAAGCTTTCAGCATCTCCTAAGTTTTCCTTCTAAGGTGCAATCTTAACTTAGGAATTTTTATCATCTCTACTGAAAATATAAGCCCTATCTTTTATTCCTATCTCTCCTCCAAACTCCAATTATATACCCCTACGTATGTGTAATTATCACCCCTACACTTGGAAATTCAATTCAAGCTATCATACTCTTGTCCATCTTCCAAAGTACTTTTAGTTGGTGAATTTTTAGACGAAATTGCTCACACATCCTTCATGCGATCGTTAATACTTCTTGAGCTACTAAACGACCGATTACAAAACGTGCTTGCGCATTTAGGCGTAATTTCTCGTCTTGCAATACCTAAGGCTTAGCAGTGACTCCCAAACCAGTTAGTCTAAGGCACTAGGTGATAAAGCACCCTCACTATAATTTTTTTATTTATGCTGCCTTAAGCAATTACAAAACCAGTGTTCATTTTTTTATATCTTTTTATTCACCTCTTATACTTTTATTTTATTTTCCTTCATACTAAGGATTTTAGACAAGAGCATTTCAAGGTATCCTCTACTATCCCAAGTTTCAAGGTGCGTGTATGTGCGAGTTGTAGGGTATATATTTTCAGAATTTAGACTTAAGGTTCATAATTATTTTTCAGAATTATATTTCAAATAGAGCTTTCAATACTCTTCCCTTATTTCGATTTAACCCACGAACTGAACTCAAAATTTGCCTATATCTGAATAAATTATAAGGACGTATATTTTCTACAGTTAAACGTCAAGAAAGGTTATTTTTAGGGTTTTTAATTTACCAAGCTTAGGATCTAGTTTTTCCTAACTAGTCAACTGTCATGTTGAACTTAAGTCAAATATGGCCAAAATTGGCAAGTGGTTACAATGTAGAGTGAGCAAACTTGAGGACATTCCCATACAAAAGGTTCAATTTTTATAATTTTTAAAATTTTTTATTTTTATGGATTTTAAAATAAATATGCAAATACAAAAAATATACACATGAATGCGAAGGAAGAAAGCTTACCGAGCACAGCCCTAAACTTAAACTTGACAGTGCCCTCACTGTCAGGCTACACCAAGAGGGTCAAAATTGTCGGCACTCCCCTGTTTTTTTATTTTTATTATTATTAACAGAAAAAGAAAAATATATATATATACACATAAAGGTCCCCCCAAACTTAAGTGAAACAGTGTTTCCACTGTTTAAACGTTAACGTTCAGAGTTAGGGGGGAGAAAAACACAGTATCAAGCTATAGAAGGCCTTACACAGGCCAAAGTTTAGCACCAACCATTCAAAAATTTTATCGGTGAAGCGCACCGGTCGGTGGAAGAACATGTTGTATAGAGTCAGGAAGAAATGTGGTAAAGATAAGTGGTGTAATGGAAAAGGTTTATGTCTCGATTTGTAAAGACGAAACAATAATGGTGAACAGAAACGAGAATATGGAAGATTAGGAATGGGAAGAATGGTCACATTCTCGTATAGGATAAGAAGAAATGGTGGTGGTTCGACTTCTTCAGGTGGAGGTTGATTAATCACAAAATCCGTGCCATTTAGGAATGCGAGTTCGTCGGCGAAAATATCTTCGAAACTTTCATCGATGGTCCTATTGTACGTTTCAATGTCAATAAGGGTCGCGCCAGAATTCAACACACTTGATTTTTCAAAAATTATAGAGGTAGGAGACTCGTAAGGCTTATCTACCTTATTCTCATAAAAGTCTAAATCAAGTTGTTTTTCTAGAATTATCGAACTCAAAATATCGGATTGTGATTCATTAACACTCGCTATCATTAAAGGAAGATTAGAAGAAGAACCAGAGAAAGTGGGAGAAAGAAGTGGAATACGAACTTCAGGGTGGAAATGAAGTGTATAAATTAGCACAATTTATAATGACCGATGTGTAAAAAGCGATTGTGCTAATCTATCAACCAACTGAGAAATGAGGTCAAATCCCTCAAGATTCATGAGAAAACATGGGTACGTCGAACTTGGTAAACCAGACATTGAAAATGAAAGTGTAACGGTTTCTTACAAGGTCGGAGCGAGGATGGAGGGAAGTGATTGAAGAACGGTATTGGTTAAAGATTTAGGTAGGTGTGCGCAGTCAATTAAAGGGATAGAATGAATTTGGAAAATCCGACTCCTCAAGTAAAACTATTTCATCCTCAATAATTTCCTCAATACTCTCCTCAAAATTTAGCTTATCCATGCAATTCTCATCAAAATCAAGACGCATATGAAGTTTGGGAGAAACAGTTAATGACTCGGGATGATAAATTGGAGAGAAAAATCCAGTCAAATCTGCGGTTCATCATCCAAAATATTCCCAGCGTCAATATCCTTAATCAAGTGAAAATTAATTTTCTCAGACACCTCAACAAAAGCATGGGTATTAATTAATTCATGTTCTAGAGTGGAGGTGTAGAAGTCAAAAGGATTGGTTGTGGGTTCACTCGAAAGGGATCCTTCACAATCAGGTAAATCAAACACTACAAAGTCGCACAACTCATTAAACGTTTTATCTTTAACTGGTGAATCATTTGGAACACTTGATGACATTCAAAACCGGAGTTGTAGGATTAATTGGGGATGGGAAGGATTGATTTGGAAGGGTGTACAGCTCACTCTCACCACTCAAATTCTTAATCTGTCCAACCGCCTCATCATAAATTGGGAAATGTGGAGCTAGTTAGAAACTAGCTACCAGGTCACTAGGTTGTATGAGGGCGGCCATGGACGCATTCAAATCCATCATCTGTTGGCATGACACTACCCTAAAGTCTTCCAACGCCTGTTCCAAACTAGACATGGGTGGTGAAGGAGTTTCAGTAAAAGATTCAAAGTTGTTTGGATACTGGAAACTGCCAAATAGCTATGTAGAAGCAATGTCCAGAGAAGGTGTAAAAGTTAGGTAGGAAGGATAGGAATAGAATGGTTGGACGGGGGTAGGATCAACATACGGATAAGAAGGTGAATGGAATTGTTGATCCAAAAAATCCGCAGTGGTGAAAGGAGTGAAAGATCGGTTACGAGATTGTTCAATATGTTCAGCAATAGTCATGGGTTTCAAAGTTACAACAGGACTCGAAAAAGGAGTATCAACGTAAGAAGGTGGTGAAGATTGAAATGGTTGATACAAGGTGGATTGCGGAGTCCAATTGGTTGTCCTAGACGCGTCTATCCGATCTTTCAAAGAAATTTTAGGTATGGAGGGGTCGTTCGAAATTCGAACAAAACAAGAACCGTAGGAAGTAATGTCTGGTTGTGGGTACCAAAGTTCGGCAAGAATTTTGCGAGGTGGGGTATCCATGATGTAATGAAAGAAAGGAGAAGAAAAAGAATGTGATTTTTTTTTTAAAAAAAATTGTTTCTTTTTGGAGTTTAGAAATTTTTGAAAGAGCTTTACAAGAATGTATACGGACTTACTTCAAACAATCACAGTTAAAATATGCAAATAAAACCTAGAGCTATGGTCTTCTAAGTCCACTAGACTGCTCCTAACTGTTCCAAAGTGACAAGTTGTGAGATATCCCTCAAATCGTCTCTTCACTGACAATTGTGGCCAGGTAAGCACAAATGAAGAAAGGAGGGTTCTGCTCACGAATCACCGTGAGATGGGCCTTTTAAAGTTACCTTTCTCACTTGTCTAGCTTAGACACCACAAAGTCAAGTTTAGATAAACGATTGAATGCCCACAACCTTCCTCTGTCCAAATGAGCACGACAGTCCTTAGCTGGCTGAGTCTAGGTATTTTTTAATTTAGCTCAAGGATGATGCATATGCTTTTTAGTGATTTTTTGGGTTTTAGGAAGGGTAATGAAATCCCCACCCAATCTTAATTGGTGTTACAGCCCCTTAGATTCCGTATTAATTATGCAAAGCAGTTAACACGGCAAAAATCTAAAACACTTGAAATTTTTTTTTTATTTGGCAGCGCAAAGAATCCTGCACAAAAACAATTTATTGGATAGGAGAAAGAGAATCTATGCAAAGAAACCCGCAGGAAAATTATTTCAGTGGAGTGCAGAGGAAACTGTTGGATATAGTACCCTCAGAGTCAATTATTGGATCACAGGAACATGATTGCAATGATTGAGGAGGACCTATGCCGGTAGGACAGTCTTACTCGAGATGATAGTATGCTATCTGGTTTATCTTTATCATCGTGTACTGCTTTAGGTGACCTTACGAGTCGCTATTACACGTTGATAGAGCCCCTAGGATTCTTGCTTGACTACCAGCAGTATGAGGGCGATCATATACGTGAGAGCTGGAGTCTATAAGCACATCCTTAAAAGGTCCCTAGTCGTGGGAGTTTTGAGACAGGGCATCGATTCTCCAGAGTAGACTAGTGTATACAGTCGAGACCCCGACGAGGGGCGGTGGACGGTCTCACAAGCCACTGGTGTCAGTTGGTTCACCTAAGATGTATACAGGTGCTCATTGGGTTATGAGTACACCGGACAGGACTCGCCGGGAACCTGCTGGTTGGGATTATACCAGACGTCAGATAGCAGTTCCCAGGTGACATGTGTACAGGTTAGTTCATCGACCTGAGATCGTCATTTGTCTCGTGTGAGTTCCCACTGTGCTTTGATTACTACCCTACCACGGCTCAAAGGAGTCGTGCAAACAGGTTTTAGTTGGGTACAGTCCCGAGCCACATGGAGGCAGTGAGCGGATCTGCAGGGGTTCGTCTCTCCCGGTATTGGGGGTGAGGTCGCGCTGTGTCTAGGAGAGCCGGAACATGAAAAGTCCTTGGCAAAGGCAGGAGATTTGCTGGTAGGTATTCCAGTAGTATCTCAGGGTGTTCTGGGCTACACTCCGACACGACTTGTACCGCTATTGGGGGTCTGACTTTCACCAACCCCCTAGGCCCGCCATGCGATGCTCATAGACGAACGGACCGGACTGTACGGATATTGTCACTGACAGGCTCAGTAGGGTGTCAGGATGAGTTCGCTCATCGACGTCCCTTTTGGTCAATACCTGGTAGCCCGTCACGTATTGGCTTATACCTCTGACGTGCTAGTGGTTAAATCCACAGCCATAGTATTGACGAGTCTTTAGAGTCCACCACACACACAGTTACTCAAGTTTCGGGCGAAAAGCTGTAGAGGCCGTATGGAGATATGGCAGGGTTCGATCAGATACGTGCGGTATTGCACGGATCGTGATCGGACGGTTTTTACTAGCCGGCTTTGGCTTAAGCCGGATCCTAGTATTAGATAGTGTAGTTTTGTCTCTTTGCATTTGTGTTCAGTAGGAATACAAATGCGGGCATGTATTTGCAGTAGCGGGGTTTTCCTGTAATTTATTACGGGATCAGTTTTCTGAAGTTGCCAGTTTGCATTCCGTTCCGGCCGGTTTTCTTTCATTCCTTCACGACCGGACTTTTCGTTGGAGGGGGTTAATTGCATGTTTGCAATTAACTTACTTGTGAGGGGCTTTCTTGCATTTGTGGCTTTTTGATGAGACTAGCATCATGATGAGATTCCATATTAGTCTCATCCTTTGATTTATTGTGATGGTTTTGGTGAAAGGATTGAAAAGGGAAATGAGGGTGACTTAAATCTTGCATTATCTTTTCTTTTCTCCTCTTGTTAATTATTCATCTATTTTTTCCCACCCACTACAAGAGTAGGCCGGCCACTTTTGAGGGGTAAGGATGAGAGAGCTTCATTTTGGGTGTAGCATTCTCTTCATCTCATTCCTTGCAAAATTGTGAGCTCCATTTTTCCAAAGCTCATTCTTTTCTTCACCTCCACATAAATGGCAACCTCATAAACCCCCAAAGAGACATGGCTACTACACTATTCTACAGCATCCCTTGGACGCGTCGGCTAGCCAACTTCGCGCCCGAGTTGCCTCGGTCAAGAGGTGGGAGCCCGTAAACGATTCCGGCTACGTGGTGCCCTTTCGACGAGGAAGTGACGGACGAAGTATCCGCGGGAGATCGGAGTGGAGACGAAGACCGAAGGACACGGATCGCTTGGTATACTTCTCTACCCGTATTTTACTTTGCTAGTTGCTAGGTTAATGGCCCGATCCGGGTGAAAAGTGCGCGGTGGTGCCGGTTTGCTAGTTTGCAAAGTTTTTTATTTCCGCGTTTCCGGCGTCGGATCGACGGCCGGGGCGCCCCCGCGGGCTTACATTGGTATCAGAGCCACGCCATTAACCATGCCTAGCTTGCTCTAGTATGTTTAAAACCCGATCGAACAAAAATCGCAAAAACCGTATTTCTAGTGCATGTGTTCTCTGTTGAAATTTTTCCAGCTCCAAAAAATTTTCAGGTCATTGCAGAAAGACATGAAAGAAATTCTAAGAATTCTGGGAAAATACGATTCACTGATTCCTTACTATGACCGCGGAAACGCGGCCAAACCCCTGGTTTGGCCGCGGTTCCGCGGTGGGTAAGTGGAATCCTTGAACCAAATTTTTCCAGTGGGCTTTTGAATAGAAAATAGGGGTTTTGGGATATTACTTTTGGGCCCAGATTTTCTGTAAGTGCTACAGTACTGCTTGGGGCCCACTTGAAAGAATTTGTTCGATCGGATATTTTAAACATGCCAGTTCACAGTATTTACATTATATCTGCGACCGTGAATGTCACTTGATCGGTAAATCCCGTCTAACTGCTATAGCCCGGTTAGACGGATTTGCGAACGTGACATTCACGTTATTGTTCTGTGTTGTGCTGTGATGTTGCGGATCAGTCGTGGGGGATAGCCTGGTTGCAGTATTAGTACAATTTTGTTTTATATGTACATTTGATATTGCGGGGCGAGCATCCGACATGTGGACTGCCGTCACTGCCTGTTTGTATTATTATTTTGGGGCACGACCAGGTTGCGGTCGATGTACCCGCTGTATGTATATTTTACTTTCTGTACTAGGATTACCCCGCGGAGGGGTGCACGGATAGCCGGGTTCTAGAGGGCAACAAGCCCGCATCTCATGGCGTTGAGACGGAGGGGGCTTTACTCTAGAATTGGCGGGCTATTCGCCGCACTCGTAGGGGGTACAGGTTGACCTTTGAGGGGTGCCCAAGTTACCGGATTCCGTAAAGTGCTGGGTGGTCCATTCACGTCGTTGAAGGGGGCTGCCTCGCTTCAGGTTTTGGCGGGTGACTTGCCGCGCCCGTAGGGGTCTAGGATTTCATTGCACAGGCTATCCACACGACCAGGGGAACGTCGGGTTTCAGTAGCGGCTCTGTGAAACTCGGGGATCCCAGATATCTGTATTGATCTGTGTTGCTTTACATTTCTGTGCTGCATTTTTATCACGCCTTGAGCGAAAATTATATATTATATATATACTAGTAGATGTTGTATATGTTTTGCATCCGCGCTAGTCCAGTCCCCGCTCTGTCGTTAGTTAGCTAACCTAACGGGTGATGACGGGACCCAGTGGCGAATGCGGATGGCATATACCTACATTAGTATATTTTCGTTCTTTGTGGTGTGATCAATTGATGGGACTGCGTTGATTCGGATCAATGCAAGATAAACAAACCTATTCTGATGTTGTTGGAACACTTTTCAAAAAGCTGTTATTGCAAGGGCGTTCTCTTTTGTTTTGCATAGTGGTATTCAGTTGGAATATCCTGCTCCTCAGTCAACGAGGCAAGGGCCGAGATCCCTTCACCGAGAGTGACCCCTTGGACAAAAGTTTGCGTCAGGGCAATAACTTCACTATAGCCGATTACTTTTGCTTTGCATCGTGGTATTCAGTTGGAATATCCTGCACCCCATCCTACGGGGAAAGAGCCGAGATCCCTTCACCGGGAGTGACCTCTTTAGCAAAGGTTTTCGTTACTATATTTTTATAAAGCTATCAGTTCCTTCAACGATATCAAGTTCATTACGTTAAAGGTTTTCGCCAGAAACCATTCGTAGCCCTCCGTCGTTTCATATGGATAGTCAATAGTATTTAAGCTGTGTATGTTGGCCAAAGTCAAGGCACAGTGTTTGGTAGCTGTTGGGTATTCATATGCAGCATAGATAGATGCGTTGGTTTGGGACAGTCGTACTGCCATTTTGGCCAAAGTCAAGGGTAGGTACGGGTGGGTTCAAATTAACCAGGATAATGACGGGTAGAACTTGACATGTGACTTATGATATGTTGGCCAAAGTCAAGGTCATAAGAGCATGGGGTAGAAATCCACATCGGGAGTTTCAAAAGAACTGAAACTTGCCAGATATGCGCATACCTTCTGGAGTGTGATAACGTGAGCGGATTCCGTCACGTTATCATGCGATGAGAGTTGGATCCCGATTCCCACTGATGAGTTGGTTTACTCCTCGGGTGATCCCGGCTAATTCTTCCTTCAGGTTTGGGGGAGAATTTGACGTTACAGTGGGAGGTTTCCAGATTAGATAAAGTGATAACCATTCTGATCTAGGTTAGAGTGCACGCTGAGTGTTTCTTTTCTCTCTCTCTCTTTGGCGGCGACCATTGACCCGACTCTAGACTATGACTCAGTGACCAAGTTGACCAAACCTTCTTAACACTGGCTTTTGGATTGTCAGAGTTGCAGACCTCATTGCCACTTCTACTTTTACCCTTTTCTCCATGACACCCCGTATTACTACGAACGTCCACTTCCATTGGACAAAACCATCGTATGGTTATATACGAACTCAAAGGAATTCGAGAATGGTTTCTGGTTCTGGAGAAAACGAATAAGACTATTCAGTTGTCTTTTCCTTTTACCTTCTCTCTCAGATTGCGAGTACTCCTTGGTTTAGGAGATAGTACACCTATTACGCAAATTGGATAGTCTTCTTCTAAACCCTAGGCAGGTGTCGACCGGTAGGGAATGAAGAAAACCAGTTAGCCTAAACGGTGTACAGAAGGTATTAAGTTAAGACAAAGAAAGAGATTAGTAAGAGGGCAAAGTTAATTGCGACTGATATTCACGACCAAACCAAGTATTTCTTCGCCAATCCTAAATCACCTTTGTATTTCTCCAGGACACTCCGTATCACTACGAAGATCCCAGTTTATTGGATAATCCATTGTATGGTTATATACGAACTCGAAAGGAACTTGTTCCAGTTCGGGGATGGATTCTCGTTCAGGAGAAATAGGAATAAAGTTTATTCAGGTGTCTTTTATCTTCACCTTCTCTCGCGTTGCGAGTGCTCCTAGGATTAGGACAGTACACCCATTATGCTTATTGGATAGTCTTCTTCCAAACCATAGGCTGGTGCCGAACGGTAGGGAAGGAAGAAAACCATTTGGCCTAAAGGGGTGTACAGAAGGTAATGACTAAAGACATATAAAGGGATTTAGAGAAGCGGCAAAGAATTATACGGTTACAGTTGTGAATCTGGATAATGGAAGAGGCATTACTAGGAATACCAGGATACCCCATCGAAACATTTCAATGTTTCAGTTTCACTGTGTACTGTTAAAAGAAAACTGATTTCCCAATTAGACACTTGCTCCAGGGTATGTATTTACCAGGTAGGATTCTCACATCTGTATGGTTTTACAGATGATGAGTGGGAGTAAGTTGTTGGGAATTGGGTGATCATCCTCATTATATCAGGATTCGTTGTAATTGGTGATATTTGAGGAAGTCACCTGGGCTGTTTGCCGGTCGGCAAATATTTGGTTTTGAATATCCGTTGTTATGCACCAATTTCAAATTGATATATCTGTACGTCTATTTTCATAGAGTGAGATATACCTTTTGAAATTATGTCTATGACATTTACCTATATCAGTGGATGGTTAGGTAAGGAGCATTAAACGGCGGTGTAATTCTTCATAACCATAGTACAGTTTTCAACCTACGACACACAGTGAATGAGTCACTAGACTCAAGGGACTTGTACAGAGTATTGTATATTGTCCACTGTCCATTAGGACAGAGGGGTTGGTCCTCGTACTATATTCTGTTTACTTATGACTTCTCTAGTTCTTAGACAGGTGTTTCGTAGAAACACAGGGTCTGAGTTTTGAGAAGTTATTGGTATAAGAATAAAGTAGAGAACCAGATATTGCAAGTATCAGGATTCTTCAAGGTGATAGAAGATGTAGATACTTGTGTATGGTATTCAGTTGATAGTAATGATTAAGAGAACTTGCTTCTCTTTCAGGTTACTCATAATTGAAAGTATTCCTAAGTTGAGTAACGCTGATCGGCTTCCTTCCATTTAGATGACATGCACTGGAGACAGCTGCATGATTTGAATCTGGTTCAATTAAATCAGTGCCTCTGTTTCTTGGATATAGAACAGTTCATATCTTGACATTGTTAAGATACGGGGAGTTGTCCGGCTTATGCTTAAAACCAGACCCCGGATAACTCAAGGCACGTTTCTGTAATGGCTGTTTGTGGGTTGACCCGGGCTATGACGAGGGTTGACTTTCTACCATCTGGAAGATCAATAGTGATATTGTTCTTAACTCGCCACAGTTTTAATCAAAAATGGAATTTTTTTCAGAAAACAGTAGTGGGAGTATGGTAGAACTGCAAGTGATTCCAGAACCGCAAACGATTACTGAAGTTTTGATAAGAACCTAAAGATTCAATCTGGTTTGATATTCCATTGGCCACTCCGCAGATATGGTGGGTAACCTCAGGCACCCGAGAGGTACTTCGGTATGCTCATGGACGGTAGCAGGGAGGTTCTTGTTTACCCAGACTTGCCATAGATGTTGTTCCAGACTGTGAGATCCGGCAGGAGAATGAGTATAGCGTCGTTCTAAACTAGCTTTAGAAGCGTGCGTGTATATGACTCTGCCAGAGGGTTGTCGTAGTCAGTGGGAGCAGCAGAAGCATTGGTGGATATCAGGCTTATGTCTATTTATAGACTAAAGCAGATATAGCGAAGATAGATCATCTATTTCTGATGTGACAGTCATAGGTTTGGCTTCATCAGAATAAGGGATGGATCTGTTAAGAAGGTAGTAGGGTGTGATGTCCTGGTATTTGATGACATACACAGAGTAGGAAGTGATATTCCTATACTACGGTCGGTTATACTTTGGTCGTCACACAGTGATTTCTCCACATAGGACTTGGATATTATATCAGACATTCTGGTCACTAGATCTATAGTTTTAGATCTAGATTTGGGTGGTTTCCCAATCTGGGTACTTAGACAGCATTCTAAGAGTATTTAGAATGGACGACTCCTGGCATGGTGGAGTACCTGCAGGTAATGGAGTCACCCTCTCTAAAGGTGTCTTACAGACTAAAGGGAAGAGGGATACGCATGATTAGCAGATCACTTACTTAGGCAATTGAGTTGATCATGAGATGTCAAGTACCACACCAGATGTTGTTCTTGTAGTAGATGCAATAAGTTGATATTAATCCAATCCTGGAGAAACAATCGGAAGCAGTTTTAGAACATAAGTGGATGTTCTAGGGAAATGATAACGGCAGCCTCATTTAGGAGACGGTTATCATTCCAGGCTTCCAAGATGACCTGGACGGCAGAGTGGCCGTCAGAGTTATAGTTTTCCCTCTGACGAGGGGCAGTAGTTTGGACAGCTGGTCCAAGCAGATACTGAGGGAAGGCATGGCGCAGGATACTGATTAAGTTCAGTTGACGATACAGTCTAAGAAGTTTGGATTTGGAGTTCATTTATGAGCTAGGTCCCATCAGACATCCAGACATTCTAAGACAGGTATTGCTCATTTCGGGAGATGGTTTTCTCCGTGAACATGGGATATAGAGAGACATAGAAAGAAACATCAAAGCGGATCCACTCACTGAGGCTATTCCTCGAACGCAATAGTTTCGCAAACGAGCTTTGTGAGACTGACTAGTAGAGGAGTTGGGTGTTCGGTATCACACGGGCTGTGAGTATGCGACATCGCAATAATTAGCCTTGAGTGCAAGTGGGAGATTGTTGGATATAGTGCCCTCAGAGTCAATTATTGGATCACAGGCACGTGATTGCAATGATTGAGGAGGACCTATGCCGGTAGGACAGTCTTACTCGAGATGATAGTATGCTATCTGGTTTATCTTTATCATCGTGTACTGCTTTAGGTGACCTTACGAGTCGCTATTACACGTTGATAGAGCCCCTAGGATTCTTGCTTGACTACCAGCAGTATGAGGGCGATCATATACGTGAGAGCTGGAGTCTATAAGCACATCCTTAAAAGGTCCCTAGTCGTGGGAGTTTCGAGACAGGGCATCGATTCTCCAGGGTTTGAGTTGTTGAACAAAACCACTCAGACTTTCTAGTGTATACACTCGAGACCCCGACGAGGGGCGGTGGCCGGTCTCACAAGCCACTGGTGTCAGTTGGTTCACCTAAGATGTATACAGGTGCTCATTGGGTTATGAGTACACCGGACAGGACTCGCCGGGAACCTGCTGGTTGGGATTATACCAGACGTCAGATAGCAGTTCCCAGGTGACATGTGTACAGGTTAGTTCATCGACCTGAGATCGTCATTTGTCTCATGTGAGTTCCTACTGTGCTTTGATTACTACCCTACCACGGCTCAAAGGAGTCGTGCAAACAGGTTTTAGTTGGGTACAGTCCCGAGCCACATGGAGGCAGTGAGCGGATCTGTAGGGGTTCGTCTCTCCCGGTATTGGGGGTGAGGTCGCGCTGTGTCTAGGAGAGCCGGAACATGAAAAGTCCTTGTCCAAGGCAGGAGATTTGCTGGTAGGTATTCCAGTAGTATCTCAGGGTGTTCTGGGCTACACTCCGACACGACTTGTACCGCTATTGGGGGTCTGACTTTCACCAACCCCCTAGGCCCGCCATGCGATGCTCATAGACGAACGGACCGGACTGTACGGATATTGTCACTGACAGGCTCAGTAGGGTGTCAGGATGAGTTCGCTCATCGACGTCCCTTTTGGTCAATACCTGGTAGCCCGTCACGTATTGGCTTATACCTCTGACGTGCTAGTGGTTAAATCCACAGCCATAGTATTGACGAGTCTTTAGAGTCCACCACACACACAGTTACTCAAGTTTCGGGCGAAAAGCTGTAGAGGCCGTATGGAGATATGGCAGGGTTCGATCAGATACGTGCGGTATTGCACGGATCGTGATCGGACGGTTTTTACTAGCCGGCTTTGGCTTAAGCCGGATCCTAGTATTAGATAGTGTAGTTTTGTCTCTTTGCATTTGTGTTCAGTAGGAATAAAAATGCGGGCATGTATTTGCAGTAGCGGGGTTTTCCTGTAATTTATTACGGGATCAGTTTTCTGAAGTTGCCAGTTTGCATTCCGTTCCGGCCGGTTTTCTTTCATTCCTTCACGACCGGACTTTTCGTTGGAGGGGGTTAATTGCATGTTTGCAATTAACTTACTTGTGAGGGGCTTTCTTGCATTTGTGGCTTTTTGATGAGACTAGCATCATGATGAGATTCCATATTAGTCTCATCTTTTGATTTATTGTGATGGTTTTGGTGAAAGGATTGAAAAGGGAAATGAGGGTGACTTAAATCTTGCATTATCTTTTCTTTTCTCCTCTTGTTAATTATTCATCTATTTTTTCCCACCCACTACAAGAGTAGGCCGGCCACTTTTGAGGGGTAAGGATGAGAGAGCTTCATTTTGGGTGTAGCATTCTCTTCATCTCATTCCTTGCAAAATTGTGAGCTCCATTTTTCCAAAGCTCATTCTTTTCTTCACCTCCACATAAATGGCAACCTCATAAACCCCTAAAGAGACATGGTTACTACACTATTCTACAGCATCCCTTGGACGGGTCGGCTAGCTAACTTCGCGCCCGAGTTGCCTCGGTCAAGAGGTGGGAGCCCGTAAACGATTCCGGCTACGTGGTGCCCTTTCGACGAGGAACTGACGGACGAAGTATCCGCGGGAGATCGGAGTGGAGACGAAGACCGAAGGACACGGATCGCTTGGTATACTTCTCTACCCATATTTTACTTTGCTGGTTGCTAGGTTAATGGCCCGATCCGGGTGAAAAGTGCGCGGTGGTGCCGGTTTGCTAGTTTGCAAAGTTTTTTGTTTCCGCGTTTCCGGCGTCGGATCGACGGCCGGGGCGCCCCCGCGGGCTTACAGAAACAAGATGAGAAATAAGATACTCACAGAGATTTTTGGTTGCCGACGTCACCCGTTGATAATGCTCAGTATTGGCGACCCTTAAGATCGGGACACGTGGCAGACGGCACGTCCCAGAACTCAGAAGAAAGGGCCCACAAAGGTCGACCATGCCACCCCTGTACCCGACTGGCCAGCACAAGCTAGCCTTCCTCAGGGCTCCCCACAGATTGGCCTCCTCGGCCTTTCAGCTCTCCCCGAGCTGCCATAAGACCAAGTCTCCTCGGCCTTCTCGCTCGTCCCCGAGCCCCTTTGCCGAGGCCGTCTTCCTCGGTCATCCGACCAGTTCCGCCGCTCACCGGCGTAACCGCAGCTCCGCGAATCTCGCCATACGCGGATTTTCCACCAGCAACATCCCACGTTCTACGCCTTCGCGATCCCCATTCATAAGCGATCTGCTCTCTACGCAGGCGTGACATTGGGAGCGTAACTGCCAGTTAGATTCTCACGCCTGCTGCTGCGTGCCTCCACCACTATATAAACCCCCATCACAGAAGGGTCAAGTAAGCCATTTTTTACTCCACTTAGCCGTTATGCTGCTCGGATCTAGTACTAACTTGATCGTCGGAGGGTCCTCGGTGGCATCAAACCACCCCGGGACTTCTTTGCAAGTACTTGGCGTCAAACTCCCCCAATCACCAAATCTCCTCAAAACCCATTGAGACCCACACACAACAGGGGATCCCCTCCAGAATCTACCGGGAGATCGACGGAAGACAACATCTGAAGGAGATCTAAAAAGGACCTCCATCAGTTGGCGCCGTTTGTGGGAACGCAAACTCCACAAAAACAAAGTTGGCCTTCCGATCTCCGTCCACATGGCAAGTAACCATCCTGAAGATTCGGGTACCAGCCGCCGCCTCCCCCTCACCGGAGGCGCAGATGAACCCCCTCCGGCGACCATCATCCACGCCCTCACCAGCCGAATAGATCGGCTACAGTCCCTTGTGGAGGCGCTCGTCCGCGCCCAAAAGGCCGGGCCTGGGACACAGATCGCCGCTCCTCCTCCTCCGGAATGCTCTGCCCCCATCGGCACGGCCAACCACCAGCAGGCTGCGACTCCTGACCACGGATCTCACGGATCGATACTTTCTGAGACCCGTTGGGTGCCTCGTGGCTCCACCCCCAGGCCCGCCGACAGAGCATTACGCCTCGGACCTCCTCGCGACCCTTTCCCCTTGAGGAGATGTTGGTCACCTCACCTGCCGACAGGTTTGACCAACACCCTCTCCCCCGACGGGGCCGCACAAAAGGGGCTCGCCACGACGGCTTGAGACCCACTGCGCCCGGGGATCTGAGGAACCTCATCGAGAGGAACTGGAGCTGTGCCCAGACGCAGGCCTCCCACAGTAGAGGCCAGGGATCATGAAGCACCGGGTCCTCGGGGTACCACGGCCGACTCGACGCCCTTGAGAAGAAGATCGAGGGCATGCGCCGGGAAGGTCACCTCTCGGCTGACGGGGCCGAGTACGCCGCCGACTCGCTCACCAAGCTGTTTACCGAGGAACTGATCGCTGTCCACGTCTCCTCGCGCAACAAACCCCCGAAGGTCTCTCTGTTCGATGGGAAAACCGACCCTAAAGACCATTTGGATGCTTTCACCACGAGAATGAGCTTCCAGGACCATTCCAATGCCGCCCAGTGCAGGGCCTTCCCTGCCACCCTCATCCATTCTGGTCGGGACTGGTTCCGATGAATCAAGCCTCGCTCAATCTCAACCTTCGACGAGCTGGCTACTCAGTTTCTCGGCCACTTCGTTGGGAACCGTCGGCAGAAGCGCACGGTCGACTACCTCTTCACAATTAAGAGTAGAGACAAGGAGACGTTCAAGGATTACATCACTCGCTTTTACAATGCCCTCCTCGAGGTTCCCGAGCACCGAGACGAGGCCGTCATCACGGAGCTCGGATTTGGTCTGAGGCACAAAGAGTGGCTGCGCTCCTTTGCGTTGGCACAGCCTAAGACCATGGCCGAGGTCAAGGCATGGACCGAGCACGAGGTCCAGCTAGAGTCCGAGGTGAACGCGAACCTCCCCCGGGCAGAACGATCCGACCAGAAGAAAAGAGCTCGGGAGGAGAGACCAGAGCGTCAGCAGCCCTATCACCCGAAGTTTCAGGAGTACACCCTGCTCAACGTCTCCCTCGCAGTGTTACTAGAGGAGGCCCAAGGCTAAGGGTTCTTCAAGTTCCCTCTAATCCCGCGTCAGGCGTCAAAGCGGACCTAGGGCCCTTACTGAGCCTTCCATCGGACACTGGGCCACGCCACCGAGGATTGAAAGCAACTCCGGGATTACATCGAGGAGCTCATCCGATCGGGGCACCTCGCTGCCTACTTAAGGGATAAACGGCAGGCCGACCGCGAACAGGAGCAACGTCCTCCTCCTGCCAAGCTGACCATCGGCCAGATCATGCTTGTCTCCTCAGACAACCAGTCCGGCGCCTGGAAAGCCCCGTACCCGGTGCCAAGCATGGAGACCAGCAAGCCACTAGGAAGCTCGGGCCATGTTGATAGGGTCATCTATTAGCATGTACTTTTCTTTTGAGGCATGTAAACTCTCCCTAGGGCATATTGTCAATTTAATAAAGATCAGCAGAACACTGCGAAGAAAGTAGAAAAGTTCTTATTTATTCAAAAAAGGGGTATTATGGGCTCCTCGGTCTTACATACAAAAAGAAAAAAATTATTATTACAACAGTGGGGAAGGGGGTGCAGAAAGCACTGCTCGTGATACTCGGTGAAGATCTTCGCCAGCCGAGGCCTCGCGAGATCCAACCTCTCCCCTCGGTCCCCCCCGCGCACGTTCATCCCGAGCCTCAACTCATAGCACTCACGGACGAGCGCCTCCGAGAGAGCCAGCCGGTTTGCGAAGATGAGGCCGAAGCGCCTCAAAGACCGCAGCTTGCCCATGGCCTCTTCATAGAGCTGCTCGGACAGAGGGTTGTAAAGCCCCAGCGATGCCCTCCAGATGGAGTACATCAGCAGCTGTAGCAGGGAAGAACGTTGGGGGAGCAACCGGCCGAAGTGGTCCTCGATGCTCCCGTACACCAACTGCACCGTGTCCTCGGTGCAGTTCTGGTCATACAGGTACACATCTTCGAAATTGATGATCTCGGGGATGGTAAAGGTGAAGTCCTGCATTCTCAATACTCTGTTTGGAAGGGAAGGAAGGTCTAGTACTCCTTCAGCCTTATATAGCCTGCTGCGCCCCAGAGGAACTCAACGGCCACCCGCTCTCGTCCAAGGAGTCGCCGCCACGCGGCAATCATTAAGCCTCCTCCGACGGAATCGAAGCGACGCGGCCCTGGAGCTTCACCTCCTACCGCATTCAATGCGCATGCTAACCGTTCATGTTCCCCAAATGTATGGTCAGACGAAATCTCTTGAAGATTCGGCCGAGCGGCTGCCCTGCCCGGTTATCCTCAGCCGGCCTCCTCAGGCCCCCCAGCGCTAAAGGTCAAAGCCCTCACCAAGAGGCAACCCAGCAGCCGCGCTGCTCGGTTATTCCTGGCGGGTAGCTTCCCTACCGTAATGCCAGGGATCGGAAATCCTCCGAGAGGCAACCTAGCAGCTGCCTTGCTCGGTCATCCCCGGTGGGTAGCTCCCCTACCGCAACACCAAGGACCAAAGCCCTCACCAAGAGGCAACCCAGCAGCTGCTCTACTCAGTTATCCCTGACGGGTAGCCTCCCTGCCGCAACACCAGGGACTAAAGCCCTCACCAAGAGGCAACCTAGTAGCTGCCCTGCTCGATCATCCCCGGCGGATAGCTCCCCTACCGCAACGCCAAGGATCAATGCCCTCACCAAGAGGCAACCCAGCAGCTGCCTTGCTCATCTATCCCTGACGAGTAGCTCCCCTACCGCAACGCCAGGGATCAGAAAGTCCTCCCAGAGGCAGTCGGGCCCAACCATCGCTCGGCTATCCCTGGCGGGAAGCTTCCCTACCGCAACGCCAGGGATCGGAAAGTCCTCCCAGAGGCAGTCGAGCCTAACCATCGCTCGGCTATCCTTGGCGGGTAGCTTCCCTTCCTCAACGCCAAGGATCAGAAAGCCCTCCCAGAGGCAGTCGAGCCCGAGGATCCCTCACTCGGCTATCTTTCAGGACAAAAGCCCTCGCCAAGAGGCACCGGGTAGTAACCCTACCCGGCCAAGGGTATTTGGTAGGCTCTTACAGCCCCTCCCGCGCCAACGACCAAAGTCCTTCCAGAGACAGTCGAGTCCTTGCTCGGCTATCCCCGGCTGGTAGAACCCTACCACAACCGACAGGGATCAAAGTCCTCGCTAAGAGGCACTGGGCAGTAACCCTGCTCGGTCCCCATCCTGAAGGATCAAAGACCTCGCAAGAGGCAACCGGGCAGCTACCCTACTCGGTCATCCCAGTATGGTAGTTACCTACCCACGGCAGCAGAAATCAGAAGCCCTTGCCGAAGGGCAACGGAGCAGCTTCCATCCATCCTCGGTGCAAATAAGGAGGACAGCCCTCTGCCCACCACACGTAGAGGATCCGAGCTGCCAACTAAGGGCATCAGGTCTATCCAAGTCTCGAGTGATCTCCCCTCGGCTTCGGGGCCATGGAGACGCCTTCTCTTTAGCAGCGCTTGAATCAACTCGACGAACGATCGCTAGGCAAATAACCGACCTGGCACAGAAGCCCAACAGTGTGAGAAGAAATTTATTTTTTACAAAGCAAGCCAATGAAACCAAAGAAAAAGTTTTATTACTAAAAGGTAGTCTTTACAAAGGGTATTTTTGGCTCCCCAGCCTCACAAAATGCCCGGAGGCTTACAAAATTCCAGACACAGCAAAATAAAAAGGAAGGGGAAGATGGGGGCTTTAGGCCTCGGGGCCAGGAGCGACCTCGAGGTCCTCAACATCCACCACGAGGCGAGCTGGGTCCTCGGCGACTTCCTCGCCACTAATCTCCTGCCCCTGCCCGCTGGTGTCCCCAAGGGGGTACTAGGCCCGGAGCTCTTCGTCGGCGAACCCCGGCATCCGGGCCTTAACAGCGTCGAGGGCCTCGTGACAGATGAGGGTCGTGGCGACGGCCGGGTCATCATAGTAGTCTTTCGACTTCTTGTAGCCCTCCACCGCCTTCGCCGGCGAGAGGTCGGCCAACTTGGCCGCCCTCAGGTCGGCCGACTTCGCCCACTCGGCCGCCGCCCCTAGCTCCTTCCGGAGGGTTTCACTGTCTTTTTCAGGTTGCCGGCCAGCACCTGAGCGTCCTCAGGGTTGGCCTCAGCAACTGCGGCGGCCTCACGGTGCCGGGTAACTCCCGCTTCCCGGCCTCTACCTTGCCCTCCAGGGCGACGACCCTCGCCTTCATCGCCTCCAGCTCCCGCTTGGATCTCTCTTCCAATGAGGCGAGCTGGCCCGCAGCTTTCATTGCCGGGGCTACCACCTCGGCCTCCATGCGCAAGGCGAGGGCGACGTGCTGAAGGACCTGAAAGGCAGAAGAGAGATTAGGAAGATGAGAGAGGCACCGAACCTCAAAGAATAATAATAATGAAAGATAAGCGCTTACCTGCACGGACTCCTAGGCGATGGACGCCAGCTGAGCCCTGAAGGTCCCCCTGGGGACTCTACCCCCGGCCGATGCCTCTATCTCATGCAGCAGGCTATCCGCGATGGATAACCCCGAAGGCACAGCGAACTGGAGACCGCCTTTCTCCACCGTGATCAGCGAAGACGGTCCCCAGGTAGATCTACTCTTGAGCGGCCTTGAGGGAGAGCCGGTCTCCTCCTCCGAGGCCGGGTCCTCCAGAATCCGAGCCCGCCTCCGACCCGACGTTCTGCTGGGCCCCAGGGCGAGATTTGCCTCCGGGCACTCGTGGGGCACTACCGCCGGGGGAGAAGGAGCCGGGGCAGGCTGTGAACGGGAAGAGCCAGCGCCTCCAATCTTCTCAACCGGTCTCAGCTGGCGCATTGAAGCCCGGAGCGAGTCCATATCCATGGGTCCTGCACAGAACCAAATGTAGAGGGAGTCAGCGACACGGGAAACATACGAACCAAAAAAGAAAACCTAAACTTACCGACGAACTCAACGGGGCTGAGACCGGCCCAACTCAGAACCCTCTCGGACAACAGCACATCAAAACGAGGGTTGGGCTCCCACGACGCCACTCTCACCGCGATGGGGTCACTGGACTGGTTCCCCGACAAGTGCTTCTCCCTCGACCACTCTGTAGGCACGGTCCAGTTCTCGCCCTCGGGAGGGGAAACGAAGAAGAACTTCTTCTTCCAGTCGTGAATGGAAGAAGGCAGGGCCACAACCCCCGTCCCGTCGGCGCCCCCTGGTCGCTTTCTGAAAGAGAGATAAACCCACCTCGGGTCGCATGCTCGACCACCGGGGTGATTTTTGAAGACGAGGGAAGAATCAAGGAGGGAAAAGCTGAAGGGGATCGCCTGTAACTTCAGGTGGACCAGGAACCCGAGGAGAATCCTCCATGAGTTTGGCACCAACTGGCCGGGGGTTAACCAGAAGAAGTTCGACGCTTCAACGACCTCAGGAGAGAAGGGCAGACGAAGCAAAATCTGGACAAGCTCGAGGCAAGGTCTGTTATGTACAACTGGAAAGGTTCCAGCTATACAAAATGCAGCTGATGATTTGGTAGAACCAAAGCATTCAATAGTAACCAACGAGCCTCGGCCTCTCCGCCGATCTAGTAGGATTCCTCATCCATCTGAGAGATACTTCGGGTTCTCTATGACAGTGGGAGCGGAGGATATTGACCCATGTTTTGTTCCGTCTGCGCCAAGCGGCCCCGGCAAGCCGGGGAAGGTTCCCGCTTCATGAGCCGAGATCATTAAGAGCATACTGCGAGTAGGAAGTGGAATTAATACAATGGATTTCCACCCCAAAATGCTTCCAAATACAGGGAGATCTCCCTTCCCCATACTTGGTCTGCCCTCTCTCCCTCCTTGGCCAAGCGGAGCGTATAGCGTGAGGGGATGTGGAAGCGAGCCTGAGCGTTGGCAAGCTCGTCCTCATGCCTTATCCAACACAAGGCGCTAGGGGCAGCATCTACCGCCTCCTTCCTGGGGGCTGCCCTCGCCATATGATCCCGGGAAGAGGGGCCAACCCCTGTCCCCCGGGAGGACTCAGGCTCACCTAAAGGGTTCCTAGAACCTACCTCAACGACATCTACTGACTCAACAAGAAAAGACATCTAACCTTGGGAAGGATGATCCTCGGGGAACGAAAGTGGAAGGAAGAAGACGAGCGCCGAGCGCCGAGCGCTGAGCAACCGAGACTTGGAACGGGAAATATGAAGGAGTAGGGGCTCTGGGACGGGCCCCACCCCTATTTTATCACCACAAGCGACCTCATCCAACGGTGCCCTTCATCTCCCGCCAAGACGCCTCCTCGCATCCAACGGCCCCGATTACTCCACTTATCGTCCCCACACTGGACCGCACACTTTCAAGCGTCGTAGGTCTGCACACGTCGCGTCAGCCAACCGACGCTCGACACGTGGGCCGTCACTTCAAAGGAAAGATACACGAACTGGCGCACCCTCCTTAAATGCGGGGATCTCGCCCAGATTCGCTGGCAGAAAAGACAGCTCGCGGCCCGGGGACGTGTCCCGACGAAACCTTAGGAGGGAGCTCACCCCGGGCGGCCCGGCAGTCCACTCCTGACCCGACCCGTTGGCTGGTCAGGACAAGAGTGGGGGGCTAATGATAATGCTCAGTATTGGCGACCCTTAAGATCAGGACACGTGGCAGACGGCACGTCCCAGAACTAAGAAGAAAGGGCCCATAAAGGCCGACCATGCCACCCCTGTACCCGACTGGCCAGCACGAGCTAGCCCTCCTTAGGGCTCCCCGCAGATTGGCCTCCTCGGCCCCCAGCTCGCCCCGAGCTGCCACAAGACCAAGTCTCCTCGGCCTTCTCGCTTGTCCCCGAGCCCCTTTGCCGAGTCCGTCTTCCTCGGTCATCCGACCAGTTCCGCCGCTCATAGGTGTAACCGCAGCTCCGCGAATCTCACCATGCACGGATTCTCCGCCGGCAATATCCCACGTTCCATGCCTTCGCGATCCCCATTCATGGGCGATCCGCTCTCTACACAAGCGTGACGTCGGCAGCGTAACTGCCGGCGAGATTCTCAAGCCTGCTGCTGCGTGCCTCCACCACTATATAAACCCCCATCACAGAAGGGTCAAGTAAGCCATTTTTTACTCCACTTAGCCGTTACGCTGCTCGGATCTAGTACTAACTTGATCGTCGGAGGGTCCTCGGTGGCATCAAACCACCCCGGGACTTCTTTGCAGGTACTTGGCATCAAACTCCCCCAATCACCAAATCTCCTCAAAAACCATTGAGACCCACACACAACAGGGGATCCCCTCCAGAATCCACCGGGAGATCGACGGAAGACAACATCTGAAGGAGATCTGAAAAGGACCACTATCACCCGTTGACCGCGGTTCCGTGGTCAAACTGTCGATTATGCCGCGGTTCCACGGCTGTTCAGACGTTTGACTGCTTCAAAATTGTTCCCTGTGCTGAGTTTGTTTTCCTCTTTCTGTCTAGATCTCCTGAATATTGATTTGTTCACTGAATTTGCTCTAGATCTGAAACAAAGTTTGCTCCAAGCCTACACACTTGCACAAAAACTTTCAAAAATAACAAGATGATTTTTATTTTTATTTTTTGTTCTAAAATTTTTCAATTTTTATAATTTTAAATTTTTTTAATTAACCCGAAATTATATAAAGAAATAAACTACCGTCTCCCCGGCAACGGCGCCATTTGATTGTCAGAGATGATTTTCTGTATTTAAATTTACCACAATCAAGACGGTGTTGCTTGGTAGCTAACCGGTTGAGTACGGATCGATCCACAGGGAGATGGAATCTTTTTCTTTATGTTATAATGAGTTTAAGTCCAAAAAATTAGTTGTTGTTTTAAGATCTATGAATGAGAATAAGTTGATAAAAAAGGCTTGCTAGGGTTAGAATTAGGTCAGTTCGAAATAGAGATCTTCTCGCTTCTTTCAATGCCTTAATTATGAATAAAGATGTTAGGGTAATCAACAACAACGGGGATTAGCATGACTAAGAAGAAACTTGGTTTCTTCCTTTTGGTCCTTGTCCGTCCGTTCTTGGCTCTTAGCCCTAACCTCTGGTTAATTCAACCATAACCGGTCTAACTAGGGAATCACCGCTATCATGTAGGATATGGTGCCGTAGTGAGCGGATTATGGTTGATTTAAAGGGAGCCGTATTAAAATTATTTAGGCAAAGAAAGGAGTGAGAGAGATTTCCATCTCTCAAACCTTCCTTTTCCTACCCCTAACAAGTGAGGAATTACTCACTCATTAGGAAGATAACAATAAAATTCATTTTTTTTATCATGACTAGGAAGAAACTTGGTTTCTTCCTTTTGGTCCTTATCTGTCCGTTCTTGGCTCTTAGCCTTAACCTCCGGTTAATTCAACCACAACCGGTCTAACTAGGGAATCACCGCTGTCATGTAGGATAGGGTGCCCTAGTGAGCGGATTATGATTGATTTAAAGGGAGTCCGTATTAAAATTATTTGGGCAAAGAAAGGAGTGAGAGAGATTTCCATCTCTCAAAGCTTCCCTTTCCTACCCCTAACAAGTGAGGAATTACTCACTCATTAGGAAGATAACAATAAAATTCATTTTTTTAAATTTTTATTGATGACCTAAATTGCAGATAAATAAAGAACAAATAAAAGTGCAGATAATAAATTACAGATAAGAAGAATGCGAGATAAAATAAAATAAAAGACTTACTTTATTGATGACCTCTCAAGAACGCATTACAATTGAATTTAAAATTTAGATCTAGAATATAAAAAAGAGGAATAAAAAATGAAGAGAGGCCCCTAAGAAAAGCACCCTCTAAGAGGCACTCCTAATTTGGCTTTGAGCTCTCCTATTTATAGATAGGAAAAACCCTAGGTTTACATTCTGATCCATACATGAAATTACAAAACAACCCCAAAAACCGAGTCAAAGCACCGACACTGCCACCAACACGTGCAGAGCAAGGCCGCGGAACCGCGGCAGATATGCCTGTTTGGCCGCGGTTCCGTGGCCATTTGGTGGTCTTGTGTGATCAATTTTTTAGGGATTCTTTATGTTGCTTTTAACTTCTGTTTTCTTCACTTGGTTTCTCAGAATCTCTTCAGTTCTTTTCCAGATATTCAACAGTGGACTTTTGCCTTGAGCTCCACGTTTAAACTTGTATGCGGCATCATGCGGATCAGTATTCATCTGTTATTGGCCGTAGTCTCACATTTGTAGCGACTTTTCATGAATTTCACTGTAACGAGCTGAGAACCTGTAACCTGCAACTATTTAGCAGACATGGATCAAAAGTACTTACTTATATGCAATGTGATTAAGAATGGGCGATATAAAAATGCAAAAATCTGATATGAACATCGGTTATATATGATATAACTGGATTATTGAATCAAGTGTTGATTTAATAATATGATATATATTTATATTTGATATAATTATATAATTACTAATATTATTGCTCACTAATTATTATTCTCATTATATATATATATATATATATATATATATATTGTTTTTCTATTTTGTGAAAATAGAAATGAGGTGGAATAGAGGAGACTTTTGAAGAATGGTGTAAAGCATGGCTTAATGATTATTTTATTTATCATCCTACACTATTGAAGCATGATCACAATTTATTATTGATAGATATTATATGCTTTAATAATGTGGGAGCTTCATGCCATTCTTGACTTGGTTTTTTCTTTAGCTCATTTGATGAGTTTTCATTCCAAGCTCTCTCCATATTCTTCTTCTTCTTCCCTCTCCAAGCCCTAACCCTCACATATGATGTGAACCATAGGGCTTTGGACAAACCTAGTAAGCTTAGAACCCCTACTTCACCATCCTACACTTGATTAACACTTGAGTTTAGGGTGTTTCCTTCACTAATACTAGATTAGTGAAGATGTAGCTTGAATTAGAGGAGCTTCGGGTGGATCATCTTCGACATGAAGATTGCGAAGAAAGCTCGTTCATTCTTCAAGCAGAGTCTAGAGGAGTCGTAGGGACTACTACCCTGAGCTTGAGAAGAGAAGGGCTTGGTCTACAAAGGTTGTAGCATTCTTCACTTAGTGTAAATCTTTTTATATGATACTATAAATCCTAATAATCTAGTTAGATCTTTGGATAGTGTAGCTTAGCATCCCAAATTTTTGAAAATTGCATGCTTGATGCTGGTTTTAACCTTGTGGTGGTGCTCGGGTACACTTTCAGGGGACAGCATGACCTTTGTTGTTAGGGTCCTGACCATTGGTAAAGAACCCTCCAAAGTGGTCCAGCCACTTCATGATGTCTTCAAGGATGGGGTTTCTGCTTTAAGGGCCCGGAAAATCGTGCATCTGTATTCCATCAGGCCGGGTTTCCTAGTATCCAGGTAAAATGCCTCGGTGTTATTCATGAGGTATAACCCGCATCGCTTTGTTCAGCAATCTGGCTATAACTAAGGAATTCCCCTCGAAACATTTCTTGTCGATCCGGTTGCTTCAGAGGAGAGCGTTCGCAACGTAGTGCACCATTTTATGCGGCTGAACACAAGGTCTTATTTTCCGATTGCTGAGCCGAGTCATATCCCGAAGGCCTTAAATGCCTACATAGCCTGGTATCAGCATACGACGGGCTCCGTTATGAAAGAAGAAAGGCGGATTCTCCTTGATCACAAGGATTCTGTCCCGACCAGTAATCTCGCGGTTCCACTAAAACGATGAGCAGTTGTCCATCCTTCCTTGAGAGAGAGCGACGTGGTTGTAGTTCCGCGAGCCTTTCGATGGTGTCGACAGCTAAGCCACGACCGGACATAAGTGCTCCTGGCGATGTGATGGCTGCAGCGTCTCCTGAGTCGGGTATTGGCTCAGAAATCGGGACTCGCCGTCCCAAGAGGCCTGTAAAGCGCAAGATCATATCGTTAAGTGTTGCTGCCGGCTCTCAGAAGAAGAAAAAATCCATGTTTTCGGATGACGTTGTATTTGGTCAGGAACCTCATGCTCCCTATAGCAAAGGCTTGTCCGAATACGGCACCAACAACAGTCTATTTGAAGCTTCTACTGATGAGAATACCGCAACTAATTTTCAAGCTGCTATTGAGGCTTCTGAGCGATTACCCCACGAGCAAGCAGTGTTTGCTTTTCTTGCGGCGTCAAGTATATCCCATTTATACTATTTTGTATATTTTAGAGTTTATTACGCTTTATTAACGCTCCTTTCTTAACAGGTATCTCTACTGAAGAGGCTTTTTTGGCGTCCCTCAAAACATTCAAGGAAGAGGAAAGCCTTCGGGCTTCTATGGGTCTCCGTATGATTCGTTTTGTGACGCCTTTAAAATATTTAGCTCATTTTGTCCATACCCTGACTCTCTTTATTTATTACAGGAACCACCGCAGCTTGTGCCGTTCCGAGTGCAATGCCATCTTTAGGTGGTGGTGCGGAGGATATTCCTCCCTCGATGGCACCTACGGCCTTCAGAGCTACTGGCTACTGTTGAGGCCATCCCAGGGCCATTACGGGAAGCGTCACTAAAACAGTCGATGACAGACATTGTAGCAGATCCGGAGGCTGGGTTTGATTCAGATAAAGATGTTCTTTTGTCTGTAGTTCTAGAGTGAGATCTCCGCACAGCTAAAGCCGAAAAGAAATGTCGGAAGCATGCTGCGAGGGAGCGTCAGGATAACTTGGACACAGGTGCGGGTTCGAGTGAGATATAACCCCCTGATGTTCCTATGGAGAACATTCCTTCTACCTTGTCAACTGCTCATAGGCAGATCGCGCGTGCAGCTCATGAAGAGACTGAGCGCTTACTTCAAGGTGAGACAGCACACAGTATTTTAATGAAACCTAGTATGACTTATTTACTTTTCCAGGTTTCTTTCCATAGCAGTTTTTTTGAATTATAACACAATTTTCCTTGAATGATACAGCAGGGCCAAGTTTAGGTGTCAGCGCTGCGGGTGAGGTGCCAGCGTTTGGGGACTCTAGGGCAGTCATTTTGAGTGTGACACAATTCCAGCGGCCACATCCTCTCCCTGTGGATCCCTAATATCTGCGGGTGATGCTAGCATAACGACGACCCTTATTGATTCAGGAGATGAAGGTGCAGACGTTTAATCCGTCTTTCCAATGATGATGGAAGTTGAAGAAGTTGTCGCAACTAGTGACGCTTTAGATAAAACTATAGTTTCCACCCCGTCAGGTATCTTCCATTCTATTACTTTTGGATCCTTAATCCTGCTAGACACATTCGCTAACATCTCCTTTATTTCCGATGTAGGCATGGTAAATCCTGGCAATCTATTGATTGAAGAACCCCGTCAGCTAGTACCATGACCGTTTCTGTTCCATCCATCTCTTTTGCACCTCCCCTAGTTTTCTCGGGCCCAACGACGAATGGTAAAACTCTTTTATTTCCTCGCTTTAGCATTGATATTACTCCTTAGATTAATTTCTTGATGTATATTGTTGCAATCTTACAGGAGTGCTTTTCAATCATTTGTGCCAAATTTTAGCCTCACACTTCGGCTTCCAATTAGGATATGTCCCTCCTTCTAGCATCAGTTAGTATATCTTTTATTTCTTATTTTATCTCTCTACGAGTGACCTTTTTCTAATAGGCTTTTCCTTGTACTGATCACAGTCTTACTGTTAGTTATATGTATGCCCTAGAGGCCATTACTGTACATAGGATGTATATTGTAGTGGATGCTGGGACATATATAGGGAGGACTTTCTTGCTCGACATGATAGTATGCTATCTGGTTGAACTTTACCTTAACGTGTATACTGATTGTCTCTCTGTTACATGTTGGTAAAGCCCTTAGGATGTGTGCTTGACTAACTGGACTATGATGCGGATCATACTAGTGGGGACATGGTAGTCCATAAGTACATCCGTCGAAGTCCCTAGTCGTGGGTGTATCGAGACGGGGCATCGATATACCAGAGTAGACTAGCGTATACCTTCTCGACCCATACAGATGGGCGATGGATGATCCCATATCCATCGGTGTTTGACATCAGAGATGATATACGGGTGCTCAGTAGAGACTGGATACACTGGACGGACTCGCCGAGAACTCCCAGATGGTATTATACCTCACGTCAGATGGAAGTTCTTTGGTGACACTGGTACAGAGTAGTCTGTTGACCCGAGATCGTCATAGAGTCTTGTGTGGTTCCCACTGTGCTTTGATTTCCATCTTACCACGTCCAAGAGGGCGTGCAAAACGGTGGTTTTTGGGTACAGTCCCGAGTCACATGGAGGCAATGAGCGATAGGAGGGGATTCGTCTCTCCCGGTATAGGGGGTTGATGTTGCGCTGTGTTCGATTGGCTATAACAGGAAATCCCTGGCCAGGGTTGCTGAGATTTACTGGTAAGTGTTACCAGTAGTTTCTCGAATTGTTATAGACCTCATATCAACACGACTTATCGAGCTATTGGGGTCTGACGTTTACCACCCCTAGGCGAGATATGCGACATATCAGACGATCAGACCGGACTGTACGGTAGTGTTACTGGTCGGATTCGCAGGAGTGTGAGCGGGCTTGCTCGTCGATCTTCTGATCGCTCAATACCCGGGTGGCCGTTACGTTTAGCAGACCGCTTGCGGCTTGTGGGTGTTTGATATGATCATCGCCTGCTGCCGGCGTATTGACGAGTCTTTAGAGTCCTACACAGAGGTTTCCTGGCTCAAGCGAAACGAAATAGGAGCGCATATGAGATATGTGCGGGACCGAGAATAATGCGTGTATGTGATACCGTATTCCATTCTCGCGATGAATGTATCGAATGGTTGTATGCGATATAACCTAGTTATCGATTCAAGCGTTGATTCGATAAGCCGATACATTGTATACTAGTCGGTTGTGTGCGACATGACCGGATCATTGAATCAAGTGTTGATTTAATGATTTAATGTATAATTATATATTTGATATATTACTTTGCATTAACTAGTAATGGTTCACTTTAAATGGATTTTCTCACTTGGATTGTGCAAGTTGTATTTGTGATATACTTTTATGCACATGTTTGTATCATGTTTGATGATGCATATTAACTTGGTTAAGTGTAAAGATTAAACCATGGTTTACTTAATGATTAGGGTTTTGATTATCTTATTCATTTATTTATATATTCATTTTGGAAATTATTTAAGGATGGTGGCTTATTTTGTTTTATGTTGAAGTTTCTTGAAACTTTGATCAAGTCAACCATTCTTATCTCTTCCTTAACCCTAACCATCATATCTAACCATGGTCCATTCTCTACACTAAACTAAGGTTAATATTATGATAAGAATGGATTTTATTTTCTATTTTATATATTATTCTTATCATAACAATATTCATCTTCTTCATCTTCTTCTTCATTGAAGAAGCTTGCTTCATCAATGGTGATTGATGAAAACAAGTGAGAAATATAATTCTAAAGTCTACCCACTTCCTATTTCTTCATCCTCTACCTCTTGCCAAGTAGTAGAGTGTGTTTTCTTCACAAGTTTCTTGACTTGGTGAAGTCGGAGCTTGATTTAGCGATGCCTCGACGTAGATCATCTTCGGCATGGACATCGACGACCTAGCTCGCTTATTCTCCGATGAAGTCGATGCTAGAGCCCGGATTCTTTTTGGACAGCGGAGAGGACTTCGTTGCGGAGCTATGGAGGTGGAGAACCGGATCTACAAAGGTTGTATTTCCGTATCTCTTAGTTAAGTGTTAACTAGTTAGCTTTTTCGCCTAGTTTTCTAGCAAACGATCCGTAGTCGGGTCTCTCGGCACCCGTAAAATTTTATAATGGCATGTTTGATGCCTTGTGAGACCTCATTAGGGTGCTAAGGAACCCTACAGTGGTATCAGAGCCTAGCTAGAGCCTTAGGCGAAGTCCAGACGGAATTTGAAACCCGAACGAATCCGAAACCCAACTCAAAATAGCTCTCTGGACAATTTTCAAAATCGTGATTTTTTCCAGATTAAAAATATTCAGAAATATCAGCAGGAAGATATAAGGTTAACTGCAAATTTCGAGCGTGTGATTCCTCAAAGGGGGCGCGGATCCGCGGCCTTACAAGAGGCTCACGCGGCGGATCCGCGGCCCATTTGTCGTTTTGTGCTTCGAAATTTGCACCTTAATTCTTAGTTTTCAGTTCTGGTTTTCCTGGGAATTTTTAATATTTTTTCCAGAGTGTTATTTTCTGAGTTGTTTTGGGGATTCGGTGTTTCGATCGGGGTATCAAATTTTGTCTATTTGGCTTTCCGGATAAATTTTAGAATATGTTAAAAGGTTCGACCGGATATAAATACCCAATTTTTCCCCTGTCGAGAAATTTTCAAGTGTTGGATTTTTCCGTAGTTTAACGACGTTCTAAGTAGTGCAAATAACGCGATGGTCCCTCTAGAAGACAACAAACCTTAACTCGATTATGTGACCGTCTTGAACTGCCCTTTGAACCTTCGGGTTTGGGGCAGTACGGCGTGCCACATGTGAGGCGTTGGCTTGACCCTTCTACGGCTAGACCGTTGGTACTGAGGCACGAACTGAATGTTGTTAGACTTATTTCATGTGTTGATGTTTCGGGAAAACTTGGGTGTTCGATTGTTCGATCGGAAAGTTTAACATTTTCTATTTATCTGGAATGGGATACAATAATTGGAATTCACAAGAAGTTATGAGATAACTGAATGAATGTTATAAACATAGCACTTTAGTCTCACTTGATCGGTTGCCATGGAATTTTGATGTGATCAAAAGTCCGTCGCAATCACGTAGCGTACGCGGATACTCGCCGGGTAAACTTAATAGACAGCCTCACTCTATAGCCCCGACCAAGTGACTGTAGGAGAACCCCGTCGCCGAAAGCATCCCTCCGGGTGCTCACGGTAGCGGTGTTCCGCCTTGGTGCACTTCGTCGACGGTATCGGGGGTGCAGCCGTCTACTGAAGTTTGCGACGAGCATTCGATCAAAATGTCGGGAATCCTGTTGAATTGCCCGACTTGGTATTGAAAAGTGTTTTCGATAAAGAGACTAAAATGCGGGGTTTATAATTGTTAGGCATGCGATGTCTAAGTAATTCATTTGGTCAGGCATGCGATGTCTGAGGTGGTTGCGGATTCCAACTGTTGTAGTTTTACACTTTCTTTTCTGTGACCGTAAGTGTAATATGTGATATCGCCGGTTTCGTTGCTATATGTCAACGACAATTGGGATGGACATATTTACTTACGTTGATGACATGTGATGTTATGTGTTGCTGGATATGTTATATTGGATCGTCGTGTTTGAATAGCCGGGGGTTTTTATGTGAGATGAGTGTTTTTCATTTTCATTCATGTAAAAACTTGTATGTAATATTCTTTTATTGGGGCACTTCCAGGTTGCGGAAGATGTCACCCTTTGTATATTATTTACTTTTCCGCACTAGGATAGACCCAAGGAGGAGGGCACAAGTAACCGGGTTCTGGAGTCCAGTGGGAGACCAACTCGAGGAGTCGGGTCCGGGTCTCCTAACTCCAGAATTGGTAGGGTTGCTTGCCGCTCTCGTAGGGGTCTAGGGGTGTGGGTTTGGCTATTCATCACGACCGTGGAATCCGTGTTTTATACTGGCTCGTATTGAAAACACGGACATCCTAGTATATCCAATATTTCATATGTTTCTTCTGCTGCGATATCTGTGATGTGATCATGTGATGTTCTGTGATAGATACAGTATATAGTATATATGATATATTATATAGACGTTACTTATGTTTTACACCCGCGCTAGCCCTGCCCCGCTCTGCCGTTAGTTACCTAACCTAACGGTGCACGAGGGGACATCGAGGCGAATGCGGATGGCATAAGTGTACGTCGTATTTATCTGTGATGTTTAGGTACATAAATGATGGGACTTCATTAATGTGATTAATGAAATAAAAGAAACCTAAGATGTTGTAGAATCGAATTTCAAAATAAAACAGGTAGCTACAGTTCTTGCTTTGCACAGCGGTATATATGATATATCCTGCACCTCATTCGATGAGGAAAGGACCGAGATCCCTTCACCGGGAGTGACTCCTTTAGCAATGACTGGCAGATGCTACACACTCGGTTTGTCTTTTGATTGCTTTTAAGTGTTTTTGCTTTGCACAGTGATATATATGATATATCCCGCACCTCATTCGACGAGGAAAGGACCGACGATCCCTTCACTGGGAGTGATTCCTTTAGCAAAACTAGAAAAGCCTCAAAAGCACTCCATTTTAAAAATCATTTGATTCTACAACGATATCAAGTTCATTACGCAATAGGTTTTCAGAAAAAACTGTCGTAGCCCTCCGTCATTTCAGATAAATCCTGTTTAGTATTCGTGCTGCGTTTGTTGACCTTGTCAAGACGCAGTGTGCGGTAGCTAACCAGTATTTATCTGCTTATGCATATGATGCAGATTGGGTTAGGGTAGTCGTGCGGCCTTGTTGACCTTGTCAAGGGTCGTGCGGGTGGGTTTGATTCAATCAAGAAATGACGGGCTGAACTTGACTTGCGGTCTATGGTTTGTTGACCTTGTCAAGGTCATAGATCGTTCGGGGCAAAATATTATCGGGAATTTCAAGTGTTGAAATTTGCAATGAGATTGCATACCTTCTATGAGATAGTTGGATCCCGATACCCGCTGCGAGTAAGAGTTACTCCTGGGAGAGTTTTACACATTACAATTAGCCGATCAAGTAGGTGTCTAGAAAGGTGTCAACGGGGTTACGCCTCTGGGAAAACGAGGTTTACATTAATTAGGTTCGTGCGAAAGCACGGGGGACCTTCCTCAAAGTACCGACACTGGCCTGGCTGAAAGATTGGCGAACTTGTAGTTTGTAATTAATCCCGGCTAGTCTTTCCTTTTAGGGTTTGAAGGAAGATTTGATAAAAAGCAGTGGGAGCCATCCTGATTAGATAAAATAAAAACCAATCTATTCTTGACAGAGCGCACGCTGAGTGTTTTCTTCTCTCTCTCTCCAGGTAGCAACCATATCACGCCTTAATCAAGATAATAATACGGAATATTGACCGAACCCGCTTGTTATACTGAGCTGGGGAACGTTGGTCCCGCTCCAACTTATAATTGTTATAAGACAGAGCAGGAAATTGGGGAATACCAGATTTCCCGTGCCGCCCAAACGAAGAGAGTGCATGCTGATGCATCATCTTCGGGTGTGTTCATTACAAAGAACTGTTTCTCTGTATCCTCTACGTCCTGGGTATGTGATACCAGATCAGGATCCCAGATATGTAATCTGTTACATAGGGCCACAGAAAGGTAGAGAACTGAGAACGGGTGATAAGTTTCATGAGGCAGAAAACGGGGTAAGAGTTGCAGCCAAGTCTGTTGGTCACTGTCACCCTGTATTACAAATACATTGATTCTGAACGAATGTTATTAGATACCGAACCTGATATACAAAATCATATCAGTCTCTTTATTAGTAAAGAAATGATAAAATTTTGTATGGTTGGATTATGTTTTGAACATTTCCTCTATCAAAAGTTGATCGGATCAGGCACGTTATCTAAAAGCATTGATGTTCTAAATCAAACTACAGTTCTTAGTATATGGAACACACACAAGAGGAAGAGTTCAGAAATGAACGGATCCTTCTTGAGGTATTGTAGACTAGGTCATATCAATGCGACCCGACTAGCTAAGTTACATTTAGATGCATATTTAAATCAGTTTGAATTTGCATCTTATGAAACTTGCCAGTCATGTCACAAAGATAAGATGACCATAGCTCTGTTTATTGGAAACAGAGAAAGTGTTAGTAAACTCTTGGGATGATACATGTTGATGTATGTAGGTCCCCTGTCTACACATGCCAAGACCGGTTCTTTATACTTCATTACATTCTCTGATGATCTCTTTTGATTCAGACATATGTTCCTGTTGAAACATAAGTCAGAACCTTTTGAGATGTTCACAGAATATAAGTTAGAAGTAGAGAACCAATACGGGTATAAGTATTATGTCCTATGATGAGATCAAGGAGGAGAATACTTGAGCACGAAAATCCTGGATTATTCTAAAGGAGAATGAGATTCTCTCTCAGCATTACTCCTCTGTATACACCATAGCACGATGGTATATCGGGGCGGAGCAATAACACCCTATATGATAAGGTGTGCTCTATGATGAGTACTACTGAGTTACCCTTTTCCTTTTGGGAGTTATGCACTTGAGAAGCTGCATACCTATTGAATAGGGTTCCAATCAAATCAGTTGTCTACCGCTTCATATGTGATATGGAAAGGGAAGAGCCCATGTCTTAAGCTAGTTAAGATTTGGAGTTGTCCGGCCTATGTCTAAAAACAAAATTTGGACAAGCTCGAGGCAAGGTTTGTAATGTAGAACTGGAAAGGTTCCAGCTATACAAACTGCAGCAGATGATTTGATAAAACCAAAGGATTCAGTAGAGACCAACGAACCTCAGCCTCTCCGCCGATCTAGTAGGGTTTTCTCACCCACCTGAGAGATACATAGGTTTCTCTATGACAGTGGGAGCGAGGATTGCATCATGAGATGATGACCCAACTAGCTTCGAGCTGGCCATCAGGGGTAAGACTCTGTAAGAATGGCTGGATGCTTAGTGATCTGAGATGGAATCCTTATACACCAACAAAGTATGGACTTTGGTTGCTATATCTGAAGGGTTAAATCCCCATCAGGAGCAAGTATATCTTGAGAAGATTACTTGGTGTACATGGAAAAGTTGAGACTTTCAAAGCTAGACTTGTTAAGGGTTTGCATCATTGACCAGGTGTGGATCATGATGAAACCTTTTCAAGTGACTATGCTTAAGTCCATCCAGATCCTACTTGCCATGGCTACATACCATGACTGCGATATCTGGTGGTTGGGTGTCTTGACTGCTTTTCTAAATGATGATTTAGAAGAGAGCGTCTATAAGTACACAGCCAGAGGGCTTCGTAGACAGTGGGAGCAGCGGAAACGTGTGCAAGATGCTTTATAGGATAAAGCAAGCATCGCGGAGTTGGAACATCTGTTTTGATGAAGCGGTCAAAGAGTTTGACATCATCAAAATGGTAGATGAACCTTGTATATACAAAAAGGTAGTAGGGAGTATGGTGAAAATCCTCATAGAGTACGTGGATGACATACTCTTGATAAGAAAGGAGTTTCTTATGCTACGCTCGATCAATCTCCGTTTATCACAAAGATTCTCCGTGAAGGATCAAAATGATACCTCCTAAATCCTGTGTTTTAATCTAGGAGATAGATGTAATTGGATGTTAGGATACTCACTAGATGTAGTGAGATGGTATCAATCGATCCTGGAGAGAATCGCTGGAAGGGTTCCAGTGTGATAAAGACGACTGAATGTCAGTCGCAGGCATTGCCTTTACCCTCAGTAAAGGGACGGTATGTTGGAAGAATTCCAAGCTAGATACCGTGGCATACTAGACGATAAAGGCTTGATACATCGCTATTTAAGATGCTACCAAAGAAGCTGTTTGGGTATATATTGGTTCATAGGATGAACCATGTTCCTCCCATTGTGTGACAATGGAGTTGTGGCTTATGCCAAGGAACACCCGTCCCATCAGTGACCCAGGCGTATTCTGAGGCCGCATCACCTGATCATGGAGATAGTTGATCTCCAGGGAGATCGAGGTTAGGAGAGTAGACTCAGAGGACAACACAGCGGATCCACTCACAAAGGCCTGTTCCCAGAGAGAGACTTTTATGGGATGGTTGAGTATGAGATACTGCAACCACTGCTATCAGATGGCCCTAGTGCAAGTGGGAGATTGTTAGTTATATGTATGCCCTAGATGCCATTACTGTACATAGGATGTATATTGTAGTGGATGCTGGGACATATATAGGGAGGACTTTCTTGCTCGACATGATAGTATGCTATCTGGTTGAACTTTACCTTAACGTGTATATTGATTGTCTCTCTGTTACATGTTGGTAAAGCCCTTAGGATGTGTGCTTGACTACCTGGACTATGATGCGGATCATACTAGTGGGGACATGGTAGTCCATAAGTACATCCTTCGAAGTCCCTAGTCGTGGGTGTATCGAGACGGGGCATCGATATACCAGAGTAGACTAGCGTATACCTTCTCGACCCATACAGATGGGCGATGGATGATCCCATATCCATCGGTGTTTGACATCAGAGATGATATACGGGTGCTCAGTAGAGACTGGGTACACTGGACGGACTCGCCGAGAACTCCCAGATGGTATTATACCTCACGTCAGATGGCAGTTCTCTGGTGACACTGGTACAGAGTAGTCTGTTGACCCGAGATCGTCATAGAGTCTTGTGTGGTTCCCACTGTGCTTTGATTTCCATCTTACCACGTCCAAGAGGGCGTGCAAAACGGTGGTTTTTGGGTACAGTCCCGAGTCACATGGAGGCAATGAGCGATAGGAGGGGATTCGTCTCTCCCGGTATAGGGGGTTGATGTTGCGCTATGTTCGATTGGCTATAACAGGAAATCCCTGGCCAGGATTGCTGAGATTTACTGGTAAGTGTTACCAGTAGTTTCTCGAATTGTTATAGACCTCATATCGACACGACTTATCGAGCTATTGGGGTCTGACGTTTACCACCCCTAGGCGAGATATGCGACATATCAGACGATCAGACCGGACTGTACGGTAGTGTTACTGGTCGGATTCGCAGGAGTGTGAGCGGGCTTGCTCGTCGATCTTCTGATCGCTCAATACCCGGGTGGCCGTTACGTTTAGCAGACCGCTTGCGGCTTGTGGGTGTTTGATATGATCATCGCCTGCTGCCGGCGTATTGACGAGTCTTTAGAGTCCTACACAGAGGTTTCCTGGCTCAAGCGAAACGAAATAGGAGCGCATATGAGATATGTGCGGGACCGAGAATAATGCGTGTATGTGATACCGTATTCCATTCTCGCGATGAATGTATCGAATGGTTGTATGCGATATAACCTAGTTATCGATTCAAGCGTTGATTCGATAAGCCGATACATTGTATACTAGTCGGTTGTGTGTGACATGACCGGATCATTGAATCAAGTGTTGATTTAATGATTTAATGTATAATTATATATTTGATATATTACTTTGCATTAACTAGTAATGGTTCACTTTAAATGGATTTTCTCACTTGGATTGTGCAAGTTGTATTTGTGATATACTTTTATGCACATGTTTGTATCATGTTTGATGATGCATATTAACTTGGTTAAGTGTAAAGATTAAACCATGGTTTACTTAATGATTAGGGTTTTGATTATCTTATTCATTTATTTATATATTCATTTTGGAAATTATTTAAGGATGGTGGCTTATTTTGTTTTATGTTGAAGTTTCTTGAAACTTTGATCAAGTTAACCATTCTTATCTCTTCCTTAACCCTAACCATCATATCTAACCATGGTCCATTCTCTACACTAAACTAAGGTTAATATTATGATAAGAATGGATTTTATTTTCTATTTTATATATTATTCTTATCATAACAATATTCATCTTCTTCATCTTCTTCTTCATTGAAGAAGCTTGCTTCATCAATGGTGATTGATGAAAACAAGTGAGAAATCCAATTGTAAAGTCTACCCACTTCCTATTTCTTCATCCTCTACCTCTTGCCAAGTAGTAGAGTGTGTTTTCTTCACAAGTTTCTTGACTTGGTGAAGTCGGAGCTTGATTTAGCGATGCCTCGACGTAGATCATCTTCGGCATGGACATCGACGACCTAGCTCGCTTATTCTCCGATGAAGTCAACGCTAGAGCCCGGATTCTTTTTGGACAGCGGAGAGGACTTCGTTGCGGAGCTATGGAGGTGGAGAACTGGATCTACAAAGGTTGTATTTCCGTATCTCTTAGTTAAGTGTTAACTAGTTAGCTTTTTCGCCTAGTTTTCTAGCAAACGATCCGTAGTCGGGTCTCTCGACACCCGTAAAATTTTATAATGGCATGTTCGATGCCTTGTGAGACCTCATTAGGGTGCCAAGGAACCCTACACTTACGGCTCGAAGGAGAAGACGAAAAAGTAGCTGAGCCCTCTATGCTCCCCGATTTGCCGCTTTCAACAATTGGTAGGTTAGATCTCATTTTTTTTATTTTAGGTTGAAATCTGACCCTTCTTTATATATGTCTTATTCCGTAGCAGCTCCACTGGCTTTTGTTCCTTTCGAGTTTCGCATTTCTATGCCCGCAAGGCCCTTTGCTAAGCGTCAATCTTCCAGAGGAGCAGCAAATAGCATGCGCATGCTAAGTGAGTTTATTGAAGACCTTGATGTCGAGGCTCTCACTTCTGCTACAGACTTCATGAACGAGGTCAACCCCATGCTGGAGGCTCTTGTGATTTTCCATAATGAAGATTTCGTCAGCATCTGGGTTGATTACTGTAAGCGAATCGAGGCTTGCCTCCATTAGATCAAGCACAAACGTCTTACGCCTGAGGCATTATCCTTGAAGTCTCAATTGGTCGCATGGATCGAACAAAGTGCCGCTTCCGTTTAATATTTCAAGCAGAAGATGGTCCTGAAGCATGAGGAGCATAAGACGGCTTTTAGCGAATCAAGCCAATTACGTGCCCAGGTAAAAACAAATGATGTGCGGCTCCGAGTTATCTTCGAAAATCTTCAACGATGCATTTCTGAAGGAGTGGCGCTGAGGTGGGACCTTGACTCAGAGCAGGAAATTTCTAAGAAGCTCTCTTTGTGCTTGCAACAATAGGTTCAAGCCGAAGCAATGCTAGCCGCAATAGTGTAGCGTGAAAAGGAGCCACGGCAAGAGAATGAGGGAGCCGCTGCTTTATTAAAAGCTGCGCCTTCTCAGAGGCTAGAATTGTATTATTTTTTTATATATAAATTGTATCTTTCAAGCATTTCGATTCATGAATAAAGAATATGCATTCTTTTCTTTTGCATACTTTCTTCTGTGTTTGATATCTTGATCTGGTGCGAATTAGTTTATGTACTCATTTCGGAGTTCATAGTTTATTCACTCATTTCGGAGTCTCTAGTTTACGTACTCGTTTTGGAGTTCTAGTTTATGTACTCATTTCGGAGTGTTTTTAGTTTACCTTTCTTGGGTTTACAGGAAAACTTGTCCTAACGTTGTATGTAGATAACCCCCATTCTTTTATGACAGAGGTCCATTAGGTTTTTGGCTCTAGAGTTTAAGTCCATGGTACCGTTGCGTTGGCTGATGTATTCTTCGATATGCAGTTTTTAAGCCGCTGTTCGAGTAGCCCCGCGACTGTCGTATCTCTGATCCTTTCTAAGGCTGGACAAGACGTCTTCAAGTAATCTTCTTAGGTCATATTACCGTTGGAAGAACAAGCGTTAGGTATTTATCATGACGCTTTTTACTTGAGGTTAAGCTCAATTTGGAGCCCCGATGAGTCATAACCGCACCCTTCTGGGATGGGATGATCTTCAATGGTCTTTAGGCTTTGTATGTATTACCGTCAAGACCCGAAGCTAGGAATATGCCGTCACTTCTTTTTTGCTTTGATAATGTTGCACCGATTCTTTACTGAAATAGGGTAGACATCTGTAGAACCTTTATGCTGTATGTATTGTAATTGAAGTCCGGAGCTAGGAATATGCCATTGCTCCAATAGCATTTGATAGCCGCATCCGCACCTTACTGAAATGAGAGGGAACGCCGGGATAGCTCTAGGTTATATATGTACCGTCAAGATTGGAGCTAGGATTTTGCCGTTACTCCATTTTTTCTTTGACACTTGGGTCTTTCTTTTTTGATGATGACGTTGCGTTTGCATCCTGCTGAAACGAGAAGGAACGTCAGGATAGTCTCTAGGTTGTATATGTTGTACCGTCAAGACTTGGAGCAGGATTTTGCCATTACTCCATTTTTTCTTTGACCCTTAAGTTTTTGTTCACGTCATGTCTGCATCCTGCTGGAACAAGAAAAACATCGAGGTAGTCTCTACGTTGTATATATATTGTCAAGACTTTATTCTCTTTTTGACAAAGCGTGGTGGGAAAATAAGGTTCCCTTTCTTTCATTTGTGCCCATGGATTGTATACAAGAATCAATATGGACATACTTGCAGGACAGAAAAGTTTCATTTTCATTTTTTTAAATTTCTTTCCATGATGCTCTATCTTTTCAGCTTTTATGTCATGAAAGTCGCGATTGTCCAATCATTTTGGTTATTTATCGCAGTGCCCAATCATTTCGGTTTTTTTTTACTCGCTCCTTTTATTGCGAGTTGCCCTATCATTTCGGCTTTTTTTTTGAGTTGGGGATTTGAAATCTTACCAATCTTGGCATCAGCATCACTACCGCTGGGATATTGCCAGGAGTGAATCATCATTTGCCGTGAGAGGACTTGAAATTTGATACCTATTTAAGCATCAGTATCGCTACAACTGGGATATTGCTAGGAGCGAACCATCATTTGCCTTTATCGATTTGAACAAAGATGGCTTAGTAAACATGGTTATGGTCCTGTCGACTAAGGTTTTTTGACTTTATGAGCTGTAAGGTTCTCATAAAGGTATTTCTCCCTACGAGTTGAGAGGATCTTGTAGGTGCATTTTGTAGGGTTCCTAGGCACGCTAATGAGGTCTCACAAGGCATCAACCATGCCAATTTCAAATTTTACAAGTGCCGAGAAACCCTAATACGGATCGTTAACTAGAATTTTAGGCGAAACAATGAAACTAGTTAACAACTTAACTAAAAGAACGGAAATACAACCTTTGTAGATCCGGTCCTCCACCTCTATAGCTCCATGATGAAGTCTCCTCGCTGTCCAAATAGAATCCCGGGCTCTAGCGTCGGCTTCATCGGAGAAATGGGCGGGCTTGGTCGTCGGCTTCGATGCCGAAGATGATCTACGTCGAGGCATCACAAGATCAAGCTCCCACTTCACCAAGTCATGAAACTTGTGAAGAAAACACCCTATACTACTTGGCAAGAGGTAGAGGATGAAGAAATAGGAAGTGGGTTCACTTTAGAATTGGATTTCTCACTCTTTTACTCAAGATGCCATTAAAGCTAGTAAGCTTTCTTCTTGAAGATGAAGAAGAAGAAGATAGAATATGATAAGTGTTATTTAAAAATAGAAAATAAAAGGAATACTTATCATACTCTAACCATGGTTTAGTGTAGAGAATAGACTATGGTTAGGTGGAATGGTTAGGGTTAAGCATGAGACAAAATGGTCACTAAGTCAAAGCTTCATGAAGCTTCAACAACAAACAAAGAAAGCCACCATTTTACTCTTTATCTTTTCCATAATAAAAGAATAAATAAATAGATATAAAAATCAAAACCCTAACCATTTAAACAACCATGGTTTAATCTTTACACAAACACAAGTAAGCATGTATCATCAAACATGATACAAAAGAGTGCACAAAAGTATATCACATATACAATTTGTGAACATCAAGTGAGAAAATCCTTTTAAAATGAACAAATATTAGTTAATGCAAAGTAATATATCAAATATATAATTATATATTAAATCATTAAATCAACACTTGATTTAACGATCCGGTCATATCGCATATAACCGACTAATATCCAATGTATCGGCTTATCGAATCAATCCTTGGTTCGATAACAAGGTTATATCGCATACAACCAATCGATACATTCATCGCGAGAATAGAATACGGTATCACATACACACATTATTCTCGGTCCCGCACATATCTCATATGCGCTCCTATTTCGTTTTGCTTGAGCCAGGAAACCTCTGTGTAGGACTCTAAAGACTCGTCAATACGCCGGCAGCAGGTGATGATCATATCAAACACCCGCAAGTCGCAAGCGGTCTGCTAAACGTAACGGCCACCCGGGTATTGAGCGATCAGAAGATCGGCGAGTAAGCCCGCTCACACTCCTGTGAATCCAACCAGTAACACTTACCGTACAGTCCGGTCTCGTCGTCTGATATGTCGCATATCTCGCCTAGGGGTGGTAAACGTCAGACCCCAACAGCTCGATAAATCGTGTCGATATGAGGTCTATAACAGTTTGAGAAACTACTGGTAACACTTACCAGTAAATCTCAGCAACCCTGGCCAGGGATTTCCGGTTATAGCCAATCGAACACAGCGCAACATCAACTCCCTATACCGGGAGAGACGAATCCCCTCCTATCGCTCATTGCCTCCATGTGATTCGGGACTGTACCCAAAAACCACCGTTTTGCACGCCCTCTTGGACGTGGTAAGGTGGAAATCAAAGCACAGTGGGAACCACACAAGACTCTATGACGATCTCGGGTCAACAGACTACTCTGTACCAGTGTCACCAGAGAACTGCCATCTGACGTAAGGTATAATACCATCTGGGAGTTCTCGGTGAGTCCGTCCAGTATACCCAGTCTCCACTGAGCACCCGTATATCATCTCTGATGTCAAACACCAATGGATATGGGATCATCCATCGCCCATCTGTATGGGTCGAGAAGGTATACGCTAGTCTACTCTGGTATATCGATGCCCCGTCTCGATATACCCACGACTAGGGACTTTGAAGGATGTACTTATGGACTACCATGTCCCCACAAGTATGATCCGCATCATAGTCCAGGTAGTCAAGTACACATCCTAAGGGCTTTACCAACATGTAACAGAGAGAAAATCAGTGTACACGTTAAGGTAAAGATCAACCAGATAGCATACTATCATGTCGAGCAAGAAAGTCCTCCCTATATATGTCCAAGCACCCACTACAATATACATCCTATGTATAGTAATGGCCTCTAGGGCATACATATAACTAACAATCTCCCACTTGCACTAGGGCCATCTGATAGCAGTGGTTGTAGTATCTCATACTCAACCATCCCATAAAAGTGTCTCTTTGGGAAAAGGCCTTTGTGAGTGGATTCGCCGTGTTGTCCTCTGAGTCTACTCTCCTAACCTCGATCACCCTGGAGATCAACCATCTCCATGATCAGGTGACACTGCTTTAGAATATGTCTGGATCACTGATGGGACGGACGTTCCTTGGCATAAGCCACAACTCCATTGTCACACAATGGGAGGAACTAAGTTCATCTCATGAACAAATATACATCCAGACTGCCTCTTTGGTAGCATCTTAAGTAGCGATGTATCGAACCTTTATCGTCTAGTATGCCACGGTATCTAGCTTGGAACTCTTCCAACATACCGTCCCTTTACTGAGGGTAAAGACAATGCCTGTGACTGACTTTCAGTCGTCCTTATCACCCTGGAACCCTTCCAGTGATTCTCCCCAGGATCGATTGATACCATCTCACTACAACTAGTGAGAATCCTAACATCCAATTAGATCTATCTCATAGATCCAAAACCCAGGATTTAGGAGGTATCACTTTGATCCTATATGGAGAATCATTGTGATAAGCGGAAATTGACCGAGCGTAGCATAGGAAACTCCTTCCCTATCAAGAGCATGTCATCCACGTACTCTACGAGGATCGTCACTATACTCCCTACTACCTTTTTGTTTATACAAGGTTCATCTACCATTTTGATGATGTCAAACTCTTTGACTAACACATCAAAACAGATGTTCCAACTCCGCGATACCTGCTTTATCCTATAAAGCATCTTGTACACGTTTCCGCTGCTCCCACTGTCTACGAAGCCCTCCGGCTGTGTACTTATAGACGTTCTCTTCTAAAATATCATTTAGAAAAGCAGTCATGGCACCCATCCGCCAGATATCGTAGTCATGGTATGTAGCCGTGGCAAGTAGGATCTGGATGGACTTAAGCATAGCCACTTGAAAAGGTTTCATCATTATCCACGCCTGGTCGATGACGAAAAGCTTTAACAAGTCTAGCTTTGAAAGTCTCAACTTTTCCATCTACACCAAGTAATCTTCTCAAGATTTACTTGCTCCTGATGGGGATTTAACCTTTCAGATATAGCAACCAAAGTCCATACTTTGTTGGTGTACATGGATTCCATCTCAGATCACTAAGCATCCAGCCATTCTTACAGAGTCCCACTCCTGATGGCCAGCTCGAAACTAGTTGGGTCATCATCTCATGATGCAATCCTCGCTCCCACTGTCATAGAGTAACCGAAGTATCTCTTAGGTGGGTGAGGAACCCTACTAGATCGGCGGAGAGGCTGAGGTTCGTTGGTCTCTACTGAATCCTTTGGTTCTATCAAATCATCAGCTGTAGTTTGTATAGCTGGAACATTTCCAGTTCTACATAACAGATCTTGTCTCGAGCTTGTCCGGATTTTGCTTTTAGACATAGGCCGGACAACCCCAATCTTAACTAACTTAAGATATGGGCTCTTCCCTTTCCATATCACATATGAAATGGTAGGTAACTGATTTGATTTGAACCCTATTCAATAGGTATGCAGCATCTCAAGTGCATAACTCCCAAAAAGGAAATAGGTAACTCAGTAGTACTCATCATAGAGCACACCTTATCTCATAGGGTGTAATTGCTCCACCCCGATATACCATCGTACTATGGTGTATACGGAGGAGTAATGCTGAGAGAGAATCTCATTCCCCTTTAGAATAGTCCAGGAATTCCGTGCTCAAGTATTCTCCTCCTTGATCACATCAAAGGACATAATACTTATACCCGTTTTGGTTCTCTACTTCTAACTTATATTCTGTGAATATCTTAAAAGGTTCGGACTTGTGTTTCAACAAGAACATATGTCTGAATCTTGAGAGATCATCAGAGAATTTAATGAAGTACAAAGAACCGCTCCCGGCATGTGTAGACAGGGGACCTTACATACATCAACATGTATCAATCCCAAGAGTTTACTAACTGTTTCTCTGTTTCCAAGAAACAGAGCTGTGGTCATCATATCTCTGTGACATGACTGGCAAGTTTCACAAGATGTAAATTCAAACTAATTTAAATATGCATCTATATTTAACTTCAGCCAGTCGGATCGCATTGATATGACCTAGTCTACAATGCCTCAAGAAGGATTCGTTCATTTCTGAACTCTTCCTCTTGTGTGTGTTCCGTATACTAAAGAACTGTAGTTTGATTTAGAACATCAATGCTTTTAGATAACGTGCCTGAACCGATCAACTTTTGATATAGGAAATGTTCAAAACATTATCCAACTATACAAAATTTTATCATTTCTTTACTAATAAAGAGATTGATATGATTTTGTATATCAGGTTCGGTATCTAATAACATTCGTTCAGAATCAATGTATTTGGAATACAGGGCGACAGTGACCAACAGACTTGGCTGCAACACTTGCCCCGTTTTCTGCCTCATGAAACTAATCACCCGTTCTCAGTTCTCTACCTATCTGTAGCCCTATGTAACAGATTACATATCTGGGATCCTGATCTGGTATCACATACCCAGGACGTAGAGGATACAGAGAAACAGTTCTTTGTAATGAACACACCCGAAGATGATGCATCATATGCACTTTCTTCGTTTGGGCGGCACGGGAATTCTGGTAATCCCCAATTTCCTGCTCTGTCTTATAACAATTATAAGTTGGAGCGGGACCAACGTTCCCCAGCTCAGTATAACAAGCGGGTTCGGTCAATATTCCGTATTATTATCTTGATTAAGGCGTGATATGGTCGCTACCTGGAGAGAGAGAGAAGAAAACACTCAGCGTGCGCTCTTGCAAGAATAGATTGGTTATTATTTTATCTAATCAGGATGGCTCCCACTGTTTTTATCAAATCTTCCTTCAAACCCTAAAAGGAAAGAATAGCCGGGATTAATTACACACTACAAGTTCGCCTATCTTTCAGCCAGGCCAGTGTCGGTACTTTGAGGGAGGTCCCCCGTGCTTTCGCACGAACCTAATTAATGTAAACCTCATTTTCCTAGAGGCGTAACCCCGTTGACACCTTTCTAGACACCTACTTGATCGGCTAATTGTAATGTGTAAAACTCTCGCAGGAGTAACAATTACTCGCAGTGGGTATCGGGATCCAACTATCTCATAGAAGGTATGTAATCTCATTGCAAATTTCAACACTTGAAATTCCCGATAATTTTGCCCCTAGCGTCCTATGACCTTGACGGAAGCCAAACTACTCATAGTCCGCTAGTCAAGTTCAACCCGTCATTTCCTGATTGAATTAAACCCACCCGCACGACCCTTGACGGAGGCCAAACAACGCCGTACGAATACCCTAATCCAATCGCATCATTTGCTAGCAGATAAGCACTAGTTAGCTACCGTACACTACGCCTTGACGGAGGCCAAACTACCGCAGCGCGAATACTAACTAGTACTTATCTGAAATGACGGAGGGCTACGACAGGTTTTTCTGAAAACCTATTGCGTAATGAACTTGATATCGTTGTAGAATCAAATGATTTTAAAATGGAGTGTTTTTGAAGCTTTTCTAGTTTTGCTAAAGGAGTCACTCCCGGTGAAGGGATCGTCGGTCCTTTCCTCTTCGAATGAGGTGCGGGATATATCATATATATCACTGTGCAAAGCAGAACTCTTAAAAGCAATCAAAAGACAAACCGAGTGTGTAGCATCTGCCAGTTATTGCTAAAGGAGTCACTCCCGGTGAAGGGATCTCGGTCCTTTCCTTATCGAATAAGGTGCAGGATATATCACATATACCGCTGTGCAAAGCAAGAACTGTAGCTACCTGTTTTATTTTGAAATTCGATTCTACAACATCTTTAGGTTTCTTTTTATTTCATTAATCATATTAATGAAGTCCCATCATTTAAATACCTAAACATCACAGATAAATACGACGTACACTTATGCCATCCGCATTCGCCTCGATGTCCCCTCATGCACCGTTAGGTTAGGTAACTAACGGCAGAGCGGGGCAAGGCTAGCGCGGGTGTAAAACATAAGTAACATCTATATAATATATCATATATACTATATACAGTATCCATCACAGAACATATCACATGATCACATCACAGATATCGCAGCAGAAGAAACATATGAAATATTGGATATACTAGGACGTCCGTGTTTTCAATACGAGCCAGTATAAAACACGGATTCCACGGTCGTGATGAATAGCCAAACCCATACCCCTAGACCCCTACAAGAGCGGCAAGCAACCCTACCAATTCTGGAGTTAGGAGACCCGGACTCGACTTCTCGAGTTGGTCTCCCACTGGACTCCAGAACCCGGTTACTTGTGCTCCCCTCCTTGGGTCTATTCTAGTGCGGAAAAGTAAATAATATACAAAGGGTGACATCTTCCGCAACCTGGAAGTGTCCCAATAAAAGAATATTACATACAAGTTTTTACATGAATGAAAATGAAAAACACTCATCTCACATAAAAACCCCCGGCTATTCAAACACGACGATCCAATATAACATATCCAGCAACATATAACATCACATGTCATCAACGTAAGTAAATATGCGCATCCCAATTGTCGTTGACATATAGCAACGAAACCGGCGATATCACATATTACACTTACGGTCACAGAAAAGAATGTGTAAAACTACAACAGTTGGAATCCGCAATCTCTTTAGACATCGCATGCCTAATCAAATGAAATACTTAGACATCACATGCCTAACAATTATAAACCCCGCATTTTAGTCTCATTATCGAAAACACTTTTCAATATCAAGTCGGGCAATCCAACAAGATTCCCAACATCCTGATCGAATGCTCGTCGCAAACTTTAGTAGGCGGCCGCACCCCCGACGCCGTCGACAAAGTGCACCAAGGCGGAACACCGCTGCCGCGAGCACCCGAACGGATGCTTTCGGCGACGGGGTTCTCCTACAGTCACTTGGTCGGGGCTATGGAGTGAGGCTGTCTATTAAGTTTACCCGGCGAGTATCCGCGTACGCTACGTGATTGCGACGGACTTTTGATCACATCAAAATTCCGTGGCAACCGATCAAGTGAGACTAAACTGCTATGTTTATAACATTCATTCAGTTATCTCATAACTACTTGTGAATTCCAATTATTGTATCACATTCCGGATAAATAGAAAATGTTAAACTTTTCGATCGAACAATCGAACACCCAAGTTTTCCCGATACAGCTCAACACATGAAATAAGTCTTAAAAACATTCAGTTCGTGCCTCAGTAGCAATGGTCCAGCCGTAGAAGGGTCAAGCCAACGCCTCACATGTGGCACGCCGTACTGCCCCAAACCCGAAGGTTCAAAGGGCAGTTCAAGACGGTCACATAATCGAGTTAAGGTTTGTTGTCTTCTAGAGGGTCTATCGAGTTACTTGCACTACTTAGAACGTTTTTAAACCACGGAAAAATCCAACACTTGGAAATTTCCCGACAGGGGAAAAGGTGGGTATTTATATCCGGTCGAACCTTTTTAACATATTCAATAATTATCCGGAAAACACATAGACAAGATTAGACAATCCGATCGAATCTACGAACTCCCAATACAACCCAGAATATTCAACTCTTGAATAAATATTAAAAATTCCCAGAAAATACAACACCTGAATATAGGAATTACTATGCAAAATTTGAAGGCAGATCCCATCATTTGGCCGCGGAACCGCCGCAAAAGCCATGCTTCTGCCGCGGTTCCACCTCTTTTTGGACTCATCTTTAGGAAATTTTTGCACCGTAATTCTTATAATTCCCTGCTGAATTTTTTAAGCATTTTTAATCTGGAAAAAACCCAGTTTTTGAAAAAAGTACAGAGAGCAATTTTGGGTTTAGGGTTTCGGTTCGATCGGGTTTCTAACTTCGTCTACGCATCGCCTAAGGCTCTAGCTAGGCTCTGATACCACTGTAGGGTTCCTAGGCACGCTAATGAGATCTCACAAGGCATCAACCATGCCAATTTCAAATTTTACAAGTGCCGAGAAACCCTAATACGGATCGTTAACTAGAATTTTAGGCGAAACAATGAAACTAGTTAACAACTTAACTAAAAGAACGGAAATACAACCTTTGTAGATCCAGTCCTCCACCTCCATAGCTCCATGATGAAGTCTCCTCGCTGTCCAAATAGAATCCCGGGCTCTAGCGTCGGCTTCATCGGAGAAATGGGCGGGCTTGGTCGTCGGCTTCGATGCCGAAGATGATCTACGTCGAGGCATCACAAGATCAAGCTCCCACTTCACCAAGTCATGAAACTTGTGAAGAAAACACCCTATACTACTTGGCAAGAGGTAGAGGATGAAGAAATAGGAAGTGGGTTCACTTTAGAATTGGATTTCTCACTCTTTTACTCAAGATGCCATTAAAGCTAGTAAGCTTTCTTCTTGAAGATGAAGAAGAAGAAGAAGATAGAATATGATAAGTGTTATTTAAAAATAGAAAATAAAAGGAATACTTATCATACTCTAACCATGGTTTAGTGTAGAGAATAGACTATGGTTAGGTGGAATGGTTAGGGTTAAGCATGAGACAAAATGGTCACTAAGTCAAAGCTTCATGAAGCTTCAACAACAAACAAAGAAAGCCATCATTTTACTCTTTATCTTTTCCATAATAAAAGAATAAATAAATAGATATGAAAATCAAAACCCTAACCATTTAAACAACCATGGTTTAATCTTTACACAAACACAAGTAAGCATGTATCATCAAACATGATACAAAAGAGTGTACAAAAGTATATCACATATACAATTTGTGAACATCAAGTGAGAAAATCCTTCTAAAATGAACAAATATTAGTTAATGCAAAGTAATATATCAAATATATAATTATATATTAAATCATTAAATCAACACTTGATTTAACGATCCGGTCATATCGCATATAACCGACTAATATCCAATGTATCGACTTATCGAATCAATCCTTGATTCGATGACTAGGTTATATCGCATACAACCAATCGATACATTCATCGCGAGAATAGAATATGGTATCACATACACGCATTATTCTCGGTCCCGCACATATCTCATATGCGCTCCTATTTCGTTTTGCTTGAGCCAGGAAACCCCTGTGTAGGACTCTAAAGACTCGTCAATACGCCGGCAGCAGGTAATGATCATATCAAACACCCACAAGCCGCAAGCGGTCTGCTAAACGTAACGGCCACACGGGTATTGAGCGATCAGAAGATCGACGAGCAAGCCCGCTCACACTCCTGTGAATCCAACCAGTAACACTTACCGTACAGTCCGGTCTCGTCGTCTGATATGTCGCATATCTCGCCTAGGGGTGGTAAACGTCAGACCCCAACAGCTCGATAAGTCGTGTCGATATGAGGTCTATAACAGTTCGAGAAACTACTGGTAACACTTACCAGTAAATCTCAGCAACCCTGGCCAGGGATTTCCGGTTATAGCCAATCGAACACAGCGCAACATCAACTCCCTATACCGGGAGAGACGAATCCCCTCCTATCGCTCATTGCCTCCATGTGATTCGGGACTGTACCCAAAAACCACCATTTTGCACGCCCTCTTGGACGTGGTAAGGTGGAAATCAAAGCACAGTGGGAACCACACAAGACTCTATGACGATCTCGGGTCAACAGACTACTCTGTACCAGTGTCACCAGAGAACTGCCATCTGACGTAAGGTATAATACCATCTGGGAGTTCTCGGTGAGTCCGTCCAGTGTACCCAGTCTCCACTGAGCACCCGTATATCATCTCTGATGTCAAACACCAATGGATATGGGATCATCCATCGCCCATCTGTATGGGTCGAGAAGGTATACGCTAGTCTACTCTGGTATATCGATGCCCCGTCTCGATATACCCATGACTAGGGACTTTGAAGGATGTACTTATGGACTACCATGTCCCCACCAGTATGATCTCCATCATAGTCCAGGTAGTCAAGTACACATCCTAAGGGCTTTACCAACATGTAACAGAGAGAAAATCAGTGTACACGTTAAGGTAAAGATCAACCAGATAGCATACTATCATGTCGAGCAAGAAAGTCCTCCCTATATATGTCCAAGCACCCACTACAATATACTTCCTATGTATAGTAATGGCCTCTAGGGCATACATATAACTAACACATTTTCTCCTCAGGAGTCGTGAGGATTTCTAAGTGTGTTTTTCTCTTATAAGTCATAAGGATATTACAAGAGTATTTTCTCCTTGTAAATCGAGAGAACTTATAAGTGTCGTTAGCCATATAGAGACATTTCTCGCCATTAGTGGAACTTGGTGAGAGAATATTTATTTATTCCCGTGGATTGTATACAAGAGTCAATATTGGACCGCCTATAGGGCGACTTGGGGGATATGATGGCTTAAGAACATGGATCCTTATAACTTAAGGCTTTTGAATCCCATGAGCCGCGAGGGTCTCATAGGAAGGAATTCTCCTTATGAGTCGTGAGGATCTCGCAAGTGCGTTTTCTCCTTAAGAATCGTGGGGATTTCTAAGTGTGTTTATCCTTTGTGAGTTGTAAGGATCTCACGCAGGGTTTTTTTTTTGACGAGTTCGCGCCCTCCCGGGTTTTCACTAGCTTGCTGGCAGTCCTGCTATTTTTACTCACGGTGCCCTTTCGGGTTTTCATCCGTGCCCATTTCGCTTGTGGACATACCATTTTTTTAGGCGGCCCGTAAGGTAACGCACCCTTACCTGTAGGCCCCGGTCTCCTTCGAAGGAATACTATATGGGACGTAGGAGAGTTATGAATCGTTTATGCCTATGAATTGTATACGGTAATTGATATGGGGATTCACTGTAGGGCTAAATATGTGAATTTAAGGACATGACGGTCCTTTATTGCCGTATTTTGGGGGCGAAATGCTAGTTTAAGGGCATCCCGGTCCAATATTCCCGTTTTGGGGGTGAATGTTAGTTTAAAGACCTTTCGATCCATTGTTAGTTTAAGGACGTTTCGGTCCAGTATTAGTTTAAGAACGTTTCGGTCCAACATACCCATTTTGGAGACGAATTTTAGTTTAAGGACATTTTTGTCCAGCATTCCCATTTTGGGGACGAATTTTAGTTTAAGGACATTTCGGTCCAGCATCCCCATTTTGGGGACGAATTTTAGTTTAAGGACATTTCGGTCTATTGTTGTTCCCGTATTTCAAGGCGACGAAGCTTTTTGGATACTGCTCTCAGGGTTCTGACTCAGGAAGATAGCGAGTGGACACAAGCATCATCATCTATCATTGACCTAAGTCATGACTCGTCAAGCGTAGTATTTCTTTAGGAATCGACCATTTATTAGCCGGAAGGATCTTTCGCCATGCATATCCATGAGCAGGTAGGCTCCACCTTGGTAGATTTTGTCTATGATATATGGGCCTTCATAGTTTGGCTCGAACTTCCCCCGTTTTGTACGATTGGAGATTATTGGTCTTTTGATGACTAGCACGAGTTTGTCTTGGCAGAATGTTCTCGGCCTGGTCAGTTTTTCGTATGACCGTGTCATTCTTGCTTTATAAGCCTCCAGATTTTGCTGTGTTATAAGGCGGGTTTCATCGAGAGCGTCGAGTCCTCAAGCCTAAGATGAGCATTTGCTTCATCTGTCAGCTCGTATCGAACCGCTACTCGTAAAGAGGGGAGTTCTATTTCTAACAGGAGCACTGCTTCTGTACCGAACACCAATGCGTATGGTGTTGTATTCATGGCCGTCTTGAACGTTGTTCGGTATGCCTAGAGAGCTTCATGCAACCTTTCGTGCCAGTCCTTTTTGTTTCTGGACGCCGTCTTTTTTATAATCTTTGTCAAAGTCCTGTTGAAAGCTTCAGCTAGACCGTTGGCCCGAGGATTATAGACTGAAGAGTATCTCCAATCTATTTTATGCTACTGTGCGAAGCGGCTTATTTTATGGTTTCTGTAAGCTGGCCCATTATCCGAGATTATCCATCGTAGAGTGCCGAACCGATAGATGACATGGGTTCTGAAGAAGTAGAGGATATTCTTCGTCTTCACCTCCCTTAGTGGTACTGCTTCTACCCATTTAGAGAAGTAGTCAGTTGTTACTAATATGAACCGATGTCCTTTGGATGATGCTAGTTCGATAGGGCCAATTATATCGGTTCCCCACATTTCGAATGGCCAGCTAGCTGATGTTGGGTGCAGCAGATTTGGGTGTTGATGGATGAAGTCCCCATGAATTTGGCACGAGTGACACTGCTTCGCATATTCGAGGCAGTCCTGGATCATCGTGGGCCAATAATAATCCATTCTTTTTATCTTCAGCTTCATCTTTGGCCCAACTTGATGAGAACCACAGAGTCCGTCGTGAGTTTCTTGGACGGCTTTCTTTGCTTCCTCCGGCCCTAGGCATCTTAGCCAACATTCGAATGAATTCTTATATAGAGTATCATTAACGAAGGTGAAAGACAAAGCTCGCTTCATGAGCTGATGTCTAGACGACGCATTTTCGGGTGTTCGTTGGGACTTAAAGTAGTCTATGAAAACTTCCCTCCAGTCCTTGACCTTTTCTTCATCCTCTATTTGAAGGGCTACTTGTTCGGCCGTTTCTTTTCCTTTAGATGGCTCTATCAGGTCTTTCGAAGACATATCTGTTGGCGCGAGAACCCTGAGGCTTTGCACAATGATCCTTACATCATCAAGGTCTTCATTGGCCAATTCCTTAGCCAATTTGGTCAATGCATCCACCTTGCTTTTTTCCGCACGCGGTATACTTTCTAGGGTATAGGAAGGGATTTGTGTCAGCAGTTGTTGTACTCTTCTCCATACTTTATCAGCTCTAGCTTGCATGTCTGATAGTCGCCATTTACTTGGCTAACGATCAGCTGGGAGTCTCCATATATGAGGAGGTTTTTTATTCCCATATCAATAGCGATCTCGAGACCTACTTTCAAAGCTTCATATTCAGCTTCGTTATTAGTCCTTGACTCTGTTAAGGAAAGAGCATAACGCAATATCCCTCCTTGCGGAGTCACGAAAATAAGACCCACCCCAGCTTTGATTATGAGGGCGTTTTGCTTTCGCCTCTTCACGGAAAATGCTCCATCGAAGTAGAGTTCCTATTGGGGATCATTTTCTTCTTCGATTGCGTCGAACGCATGTTCGTCTGGCAATTCACAATTTAATGGAGAGTCAGCTGGTATCGGATGCTTCACGAGAAAGTTGGCAAAGGCCTGCCCTTTCACTGCTTTGAGGGGACGATACATTATTGAGAACTCCATAAGGAGGAGGGCCCATTTAGCAAGCTTTCCTGTTAGTATGGCCCTTGACATTAGATATTTGAGAGGATCCACCTTCAATATGAGATGGACCTCGTGTGCCAAAGCGTAATGTTTGAGCTTTGTTATTGCGAAGATCAGTGCCAGGTAATGCTTTTCGATGGGGGAATAGTTGTTTTCTACCGTCAGGAGAACTCGACTCAAATAGTACAGAGCTATCTCCTTTCCCTGATCGTTCTCTTGTGCCCATAGCGTGCTAGAGAACCCTCAAGGGTCATTGTATATAGGATAAGGGGTTTTCCTTTAACCGGAGCAGTCAATACCGGCGGATTTTGCAAGTATTGTTTAATTTCGTTGCATTTTGGCACTTTTGATCCCAGACGAACGGGGTCCCTTTCTTCATCAAATGCCTATAGGGACGACATTTTCCGGAAAGGTTGGCTATGAACCGCCGGATATAGACAAACTTTTCTTGGAGAGACCGTAGTTGTTTGAGGGTTCTTGGTGTGGGCATTTCCATAATCTCCTTGATATTTGAGGGGTCGATTTCGATACCTCAGTGACGTATGATGAATACTAGGAATTTACCTAAGGAAACTCCAAACACGCATTTTAGAGGATTCATCTTCAGATTATACTTCCGAAGACGTTGGAACACTATTTTTAGATGTTCCCAATGTTCCTCATGAGATTTACTCTTTACTACAAGGTCATCGATGTAGCATTAGACGATATCATGTATGAGGTCATCGAAGATCTTTGTCATAGCCCTCTGGTAAGTAGCACCAGCGTTCTTCAAACCGAAAGGCATCACCTTATAGCAGAATATGCCCAACGGGGTCTGGAAGGCGGTATGCTTCTGGTCTTCAGGATGCATTTTTATTTGGTTGTATCCTGAAGATCCATCCATGAAGGAGAAGTCCTCATGGGTAGACATGTTATCGATCATAAGTTCGGTAACGGGAACTAGGAAGTCGTCCTTCGGGCAAGCTCTGTTAAGGTCGAGGGGATATCGAGACAGGGCATCAATATTCCAGAGTAAACTAGTGTGTACGTTTCTTGACCTTGTAGGGGGCAATGGTTGATCCCATAACCATTGGTGTTTGACATCAAAGATTGTACACAGGTGCTCATTAGAGAATAGGACCGAACATGACTCACCGAGAACTCCTAGATGGTACCATACCTATTGTCAGATAGCAGTTCTCTAGTGACACTGGTACAGGTTAGTCTGTAGACCCGAGATCGTCATAGTGTCTTGTGTGGTTCCCACTGTGCTTTGATTTCCTCCCTACCACGGCTCAAATGAATCGTGCAAACAGGTGGATTTTGGGTACAGTCCTGAGTCACATGGAGGCAGTGAGCGATAGGAGGGGTTTCGTCTCTCCCGGTATTGGGAGTTGATATTGCGCTATGCTCGATTGGCTATAACAGTAAGTCCCTGGCCAGGGATGATAAGATTTACTGGTAAGTGTTATCAGTAGTTTCTTGAACTGTTATGAGCCATACATCGACATGACTTATCAAGTTACTAGGGTTTGATGATTCCACCCCTAGACTCGGTATGCCACATATCAGACGAAGAGACCGGACTGTACGGTAAGTGTTACTAATAGGCTTCATGGGAGCTTGTACAAGCTCGCTTGTTGATCTTCTAATCGCTTAATACCTGGGTAGCCGTTACGTCCAGCTAGTACCACTGACGGCTTGTAGGCAACTGATGTGATCATTACTTACTGCCGACGTATTGATGAGTTTTTAGAGTCCCACACAGAGGTTTCATAGTTCAAGCGAAACGAAGTAGGGCACATATGATGATATGTGCGGGGGCCTGATTAAATACGAGTATGTGATACCGTATTCTAATCTGAAGATAAATGATATTAATCGGTTATATATGATATAACCGGATTATTGAATCAAGTGTTGATTTAATAATGTGATATATATTATATTTGATATAATTATATATTAACTAATATTATTGCTCACTAATTATTTTCTTCTCTTAATATATATATATATATATATATATATATATATATATATTATAAAGCATGGTTGGATTTTCTATTTTGAGAAAATAGAAATAATGATGTGGAAATTGGAGAGATATTTGTGGTATGGTGTAAAGCATGGCTTGTTCATTTTTTTATTCATTTGCATTCACTATTGAAGCATGGTTGGATTTTATTATTGTGAGAAAATTCATGCTTCAATAAGTGAGATGAGAATGAGAGTCATTCTTCACTTGAGTTTTTACTTAGCTCGTTAGCTTGCTCTCTCCTTTTCTTCTTCTTTCTCCACCAAGCACTACTCTTTTCCATGAGTTGGAAAATAAAGAGTTTGAGAATTCTAAGTGAGCTTATAAACCTACTTCATCAATCTACTTAAGATTAGCACTCAAGATTACATTGTTTACTTCACTAATAGGAGATTAGTGAAGAGGTAACTTGACCTGGAGAAACTTCGGGTGGTTCATCTTCGACACGAAGATCGCGCAACAAGTTCGTGCACTTCTTCAAGTGGAGCTATGAGGAGTCGTAGGGACTATAACCAGGAGCTTTAGAAGAGAAGGACTTGGACTACAAAGGTTTTAGTCTCAATTTCTTAGTATAGAATTTTCTATATGTTCATATAAACCCTAATACTCTAGTTAGATTATAGGTTAGTGTAGCTTAGCACCAAGAATTTTTTAAAATTGCATGCTTGATGCCGGTTAAAACCTTGTGGTGGTGCTAGGATACACTTTCATGGTATCAGAGCCAAGCTAGAACATTAGGGGAAGTCTTTACAACGTTAAAGTGTTCAATCGAACTTCGAAACCCATTTTCTACCAAGTTTCTGTCCATTTTTCAAAAGTTGAAATTTTTGAGATTAAAAATATGCAGAAAATCGTGCAGGGTATTTGATGGAACCCCAAGAAGTACGAGGACTCAATTCCAACGAAGAGCCGCGGAACCCCGGCCTAAACCCTTGTTTGGCCGCGGTTCCGCCGCATGTTTGTGGAATTGATGGCTCATTTTTCTTGTGCTGCTCCACTGTGATATTTGGCATTTTCTGGGTGTTTTAGTGAGACTCAAGTTGTTGAGGTCTCTGTGATTTGTGGGTGTTTGATGGATCGATCGAAATATTTAACATCGTCTAGATTATTATGATATGTTATACAATATTTGGAATCCACAATAATTAGTTTTGTGAAAACTAGTTAAAGTTTGGTAAATCTAGCGTTTTAGTCTCGGTTCATCGATTGCCACGGAGTTTTGATTCAGATCAAAACTCCGTCGCAATCGTGTATGTATGCGAACACTCGCCGGGTAACACTACTAGATAACCATGCCCCATAGCCCCGACCAAGTGACCGTAGGAGAACCTCATTGCCAAAAGCATCCACTCAGATGCTCGCAGCCACGGTGTTCCGCCTAAGTGCACTTCGTCGACGACATCGGGGGTGCAGCCAACTACTAAAGTTCCCGACGAGCATTCGATCAGGTAGTCGGTAATTTTGTTGAATTACCTGACTAAGTCATTGAAAAGTGTTTTCGATTTGAGACTAAAATGTAAGGTTTATAGATTAGGCATGAAATTCGGAATATGTGATATTCCAGGTTTATAATGTCTAAGGAATTTGCGGGTTCTAAATATTGCAGTTTTTCATTTCTTTTCTGCGACCGTAAGTGTAATATGTGGGGTATCCCCGATCTCGTTGGTATATGTCAACGGGATTCGGGATACGCATATTTATTTACATTGATGACATATGATATTATGTGTTGTTGTGATATGTTATATTGGATCGTCGTGATTGAATAGCCGGGTTTTTTTGAGTGAGATGAGGGTTTTTCAATTTTCATTCATGTAAAATTGTATGTAATATTCTTTTATTAGGACACTTCCTAGTTGAGAATGATGTCACCATTGATATATATTATTTACTTTTCCGCATTAGGATATACCTAAGGCGGGGTGCACAAGTAACCGGGTTCTAGAGTCCAGTGGGAGACCATCTCAAGGAGTCGAGACCGGGTCTCCTAACTCTAGAATTGGCAGGGTTGCTTGCTGCTCTCATAGGGGTCTGGGGATGTGGGTTTGGCTATTCATCACGACCGTGGAATCCGTGTTTTCATTACTGGCTGAATTTAAAATACGGACCTCCTAGTATATCCAATATTTCATATGTTGACTTCTGCTGCTTGAGTTCTGTGATGTGATCATATAACTGCATGAGACGAATGCTATATATATATGATATATATAATAAATGTTGCTTATGTTTTGCACCCGCACTAGTCCAGCCCCTGCTCTGCAATTAGTTAAGTAACCTAACAGTGCATAGCGGGGCCTCGTGGAGAATGCGGATGTAATAAGCGTATATTCTATTTTCGTTTCTTTTCTGTGATGTTTAGGGAAACATGATGGGACTTCATTAACGAGATTAATGGAAAGAAAAGAATCCTAAAGATATTGTAGAATCAAAATTTTCAAAAAGGTAGCTCTAGTTCTTGCTTTGCATAGTGGTATTCTTTGATGAATATCCAGCACCTCATTCGATGAGGAAAGAGCCGAGATCCCTTCACCGGGAGTGACCTTTTTAGCAAAACTAGCAAATGCTACAACCCACTCGGTTTTGTTTTGATAGCTTTTTTAGTTCTTGCTTTGCATAGTGGTATTATTTGATGAATATCCAGCATCTCATTTGATGAGGAAAGAGCCGAGATCCTTTCACCGGGAGTGACCTCTTTAGCAAAACTAGCAAAAGCTACAAAAAAACACTCCTTTTCAAATCACTAGATTTTACAACGATATCAAGTTCATTACGCTAAAGGTTTTCTTCAAAACCAGTCATAGCCCTCCGTTATTTCAGCTAAGTGTTATTTAGTATTCGTGCTGTATTTGTTGGCCTCCGTCAAGGCGTAGTGTGCGATAGCAGATTAGTGCTTATCTGCCACATATGATGCGATTAGATTAGGGTAGTCGTACGACCTTATTGGCCTCTGTCAAGAGTCGTGCGGGTGGGTTTAATTCAATCATGAAATGAACGAGTTGAACTTGACTAGCGGCCTATGGTTTGTTGGCCTCCATCAAGGTCATAGGTCGTTAGGGGTAAAAACAAATATTGGGAATTTCAAGTGTTGAAATTTGCAATGAGATTGCATACCTTCTATGAGATAGTTGGATCCCGATACCCACTGCGAGTAAGAGTAACTCCTGAGAGAGTTTTCCACTTTACAATTAGCCGATCCAGTAGGTGTCTAGGAAAGGTGTTAACGGGTTTATGCCCCTGCGGAAACGAGGTTATTTAATTGGTTCCATGCGAAAGCATGGGGAGACTCTCTCGGAGTACCAATACCTGCCTGGCTGACCGATTGGCGAACTTGTAGGGTGTAATTAATCCCGGCTAATCTTACTTTTTAGGGTTTGAAGGAAGATTTGATAAAAATAGTGGGAGCCATCCTGATTAGATAAGATAATAACCAATCTAATCTTGCAAAGAGCGCACGCTAAAGCATTTCCTTCTCTCTCTCTCCATGTAGCGACCATGACACGCTTTAATCAAGATGATAATATGGATGTATTGACCGAACCCGCTTATTATACTGAGCTGGAAAATGTTGGTTCCGCTCTATCTTATGACTGTCATGAGTCTGAGCAAGGAATAGAGGAATATCAGGATTCCCACGCAACCCGAACGAAGAAAGAGCATGGTGATGCATCTTCTTTGGGTGTGTTCGTTACCGAGAACTGTTTCTCAGTTTGCTCTACGTCCTGAGTATTGGATACCGGATCAAGATCCCACATCTGTAATTTGTTACATGGGCTAAGAAGAGGTAGAGAACTGGGAAAGGGTGATATATCTCTAAAAGTAGGTAATAGAGCAATTGTTGCAGCCAAAGTAGTTGGCGAATATCACCTACTATTACCAAATGGTAATACACTAATTCTGAACAACTGTTATTACGTACCAAATATGATGTGCAATATTATATTAGTTTCTTTGTTCCATAAAGAAGGATATAACTTTGTATTGGCGGATAATGTTATGAACATTTTCCTAAATCAAATATTGATTGGGTTTGGTACGTTATGTAATAGTATATACGTTCTAAATCAAATGACAGTTCTAAGCATACAGAATACACACAAGAGGAAAAGCTCAGAAATGAACGTAGCCTTCTTATGGTATTGTAGACTAGGTCATATCAATGCGACAAGACTAGCTAAGTTACATAAAAGTAGATATTTGAATCAGTTCGAATTTACATCTTATGAAACTTGCGAGTCATGTCTCAAAGGGAAGATAACCAAAACTCCGTTTACTGGACACGGAGAAAGAGCTACTGAACTCTTGGGACTGATACATAGTGATGTATGTAGTCCTATGTCTACACATACCAGAAATGGTTCCTCATACTTCATTACAATCACCGATGATCTCTCAAGATTCGGATATGTGTTCCTGTTGAAACACAAAGCTGAAGTTTTTGAGAAATTCAAGAAATATAAGAACGAAGTTAAGAACCAGATGGGTAAAGTTATTAAAGTCCTACGATCTGATCGGGGAGGAGAATACTTGAGCACGGAATTCCGAGACTACTTAAAGAGAATAGAATTCTCTCTCAGCTTACTCCACCGTATACACCACAGCACAATAAAGTATTGAAGCAGAGAAATCGCTCCCTATTAGATATGGTGCGCTCTCTGATGAGTGTTGTTGAGTTACCTATATCCTTTTGGAGATATGCACTTGAGACAACTGTATACCTATTGAATATGGTTCCCACCAAATCCGTGTCTACCACTCCATATGAGATATGGAAAGGGAAGAGACCATGTCTTAATTTTATTAAAATATGGGGTTGTCCGGATTATGGTAAAACACAAAATCTGGACAAGTTCGAGGCAAGGTCAGTTCTGTGCAAGTTTGTAGGATATCCCAAATATTCGCGAGGGTATATCTTCTACCACACCGAAGAACAAAAGGTGTTTGTTTCTCGACATGCCACCTTTTTAGAAAAGGAATTTCTTATGAAAGAAATTAGTGGTAATGAGGTAAAACTGGAAGAAGTTCCAGCTACACAAACTATAACTGACAATTTGGTAGAACCGGAGGATTCAATAGTCCCCGACGAAGCTCAGCCACTACGCAGATCTAGTAGGGTTTCTCATCCACCTGAGAGATACTACGGTTTTCTCATAGACGGTGGGAGCGAGGATTGTATCATGGAAGATGATGGCCCAACTAGTTTTGAGCAGGCCATCATAAGTGGAGACTCTATGAAATGGCTGGATGCTATGCGATCTGAGTTGGAATCCATGTACACCAACAAAGTATGGACTTTGGAAGTTGCTCTTGAAGGGGTAAAACCTATCGGGAGCAAGTGTATATTTAAGAAGAAAATTGGTGTAGATGGAAAGGTTGAGACCTTCAAAGCTAGACTTGTAGCAAAAGGTTTTCATCAACGAACAGGTGTCGATTATGATGAAACCTTTTCTCCAGTCGCTATGCTTAAGTCCATCAGGATCCTATTTGTCATTGCTGCATACCATGACTACGAAATCTGGCAAATGGACGTCAAGACCGCTTTTCTAAATAGTGATTTAGAAGAGAGCGTGTACATGACACAGCCAGAGGGATTCGTAGATAGTGGGAGCAGCGGAAAGGTGTGCAAGCTGCTTAAATCTATTTACAGATTAAAGAAGGCATCGTGGAGCTAGAACATCTGTTTTGATGAAGCTATCAAAGAGTTTGACTTCATCAAAAATGTAGATGAACCATGTATATACAAGAAGGTTGTAGAGAGTAAGGTTGGCTTCCTCGTATTGTACGTGGATGACATACTCTTGATAGGAAACGATGTTCCTATGCTACACTCGATCAAGCTCTTCTTATCACAAAAGTTCTCCATGAAAGATCTAGGTGATGCCTCATACATCCTAGGGATAAAGATCTATAGGGATATATCTAAACGGATGTTGGGATTGTCCCAATCCAGGTACATTGACACCATACTAAAGAGGTTTAGTATGGAAGATTCTAAGCATAGTAATTTACCCGCTTGTTCAGGAATCACTCTCTCCAAAAAGATATCTCCCAAGACTGATTTGAAGAGGGCTCGCATGCAAGAGATACCCTATGCTTCGGAAGTCAGGTCTATCATGTATGCGATGTTATATACCAGACCAGATGTAGCTTACGCACTAGGTGTAATTAGTATGTATCAATCAGATCCTGGAGAAAAGCACTGGATAGCTGTGAAGAACATTCTAAAGTACTTGAGAAAGACTAAAGAAATGTTCTTGGTGTATGGTAACGGAGAACTCTAGGTGGAGTCCTTTTCTGATTCGATCATTCAGAGTGATAAGGACGACAGTAAGTCGGTCTCGGGTTTTGTCTTCACCCTCAACGGAGGGGCAGAATTTTGGAAGAGTTCCAAGCAAGATACTGTAGCAGACTCGACGATGGAGGCTGAATACATCGCTGCCAACAATACTGCCAAAGAGGCTGTCTGGATGAAGAAGTTCATTGCTGAACTTGGAGTGGTTCCATCCATTGAGCATCCAATACCTGTATATTGTGATAACAATGGAGCAGTGGCTTTGGCCAACGAACCCCAGTCCCATCAGCGATCCAGACATATTCTTAGGCGGTATCACCTGATCCGGGAGATAGTAGATTGAGGTCAGGAAAGTTGACATGAAGGACAATGCAGCGGATCCACTCATGAAGGCCCTCCCCCAAACACAGTTTGAGAGACTTTTTAGGATGTTAGGTATGAGATACTACAACAACTAGTCTTAGTGCAAGTGGAAGATTGTTGAGAATATATATGCCCTAGAGACCATTATTGTATGATATAGTGGATGCTTGGACATATATATAGAGAACTTTCTTGCTCGACATGATAGTATGTTATCTGGTTGCTCTTTATCTTAACATGTACACTTGTATTATTATATTGTCTCTCTGATACATGTTGATAAAGCCCTTAGGATGTTTGCTTGACTAGCAGGACTATGATGCGGATCATACGACTGGGACTTATGTAGTCCGCATGCACATCCTTTAACTGTTCCTGGTTGAGGGGATATCGAGACAGGGCATCGATATTCCAGAGTAGACTAGTGTGTACGTTTCTTGACCTTGTAGGGGGCGATGGTTGATCCCATAACCATTGGTGTTTGACATCAAAGATTGTACACATGTGCTCATTAGAGAATAGGTACACCGAACAGGACTCGCCGAGAACTCTTAGATGGTACCATACATATCATCAAATAGCAGTTCTCTGGTGACACTGGTACAGGTTAGTCTATAGACCCGAGATCGTCATAGTGTCTTGTGTGGTTCCCACTGTACTTTGATTTCCTCCCTACCATGGCTTAAAGGAGTCGTGCAAACAGATGGATTTTAGGTACAGTCCCGAGTCATATGGAGGCAGTGAGCGATAGGAGGGGTTTCATCTCTCCCGGTATTGGGAGTTAATGTTGCGCTATGATCGATTGGCTATAACAGTAAGTCCCTGGCCAGGGCTGATGAGATTTACTGGTAAGTGTTATCAGTAGTTGTTCGAACCATTATGAGCCATACATCGGCATGACTTATCAAGTTACTGGGGTCTGACGATTCCATCCCTAGACTCGACATGCGATATATCAGACGAAGAGACCGGACTGTACGGTAAGTGTTACTTATAGGTTTCATGGGAGTTTGGACAAGCTTGCTTGTTGATCTTCTAATCGCTCAACACCTGGGTAGCCGTTACGTCCAGATAGTACCGCTGATTGCTTGTAGGTAACTGATGTGATCATTACCTACTGCTGGCTTATTGACGAGTCTTTAGAGTCCCACATATAGGTTTCATAGTTAAAGCGAAACGAAGTAGGGCACATATGATGATATGTGCGGGGGCCTGATTAAATACGAGTATGTGATACCGTATTCTAATATGTAGATAAATGATATTAGTCGGTTATATATGATATAACCGGATTATTGAATCAAGTGCTGATTTAATAATATGATATATATTATATTTGATATAATTATATATTAACTAATATTACTGCTCACTAATTATTTTCTTCTCTTAATATATATTTGATGTGTGTGTGTGTATTATGAAGCATGGTTGGATTTTCTATTTTGAGAAAATAGAAATAATGAGGTGGAAATTGGAGAGATATTTGTGGTATGGTGTAAAGCATGACTTGTTTATTTTTTTATTCATTTGCATTCACTATTGAAGCATGGTTGGATTTTATTATTGTGAGAAAATCCATGCTTCAATAAGTGAGATGAGAATAAGAGCCATTCTTCACTTGAGTTTTTACTTAGCTATTAGCTTGCTCTCTCATTTTCTTCTTCTTCCTCCACCAAGCTCTTTTATTAGCTTGTCAATTTGTTCTTTTAGCGACAGACTCAATGTTTTTAGAATAGGAGCTTGCTCCGATTTGATGTTACGGCTATTTGGAAGAGCGTTTTTTGCTTCACTTAAGCTGTTTATGACGTAGCAACTGTAGATCTGCTCCCGTTTCTTGGAACGAACATATCCGAGCCCGGTTGTCTCCATCTTCCCGTTGAGCATCTTTCGCTGAGTCCCAGGAATATCCCAAATATTTTTGTAGAATTGGGCATGTCGAACAGTTTGTTCGAGGGGTACACCTTAGCATATTAACAGGCTTTTCAATCTCTCCGCATAATATCTTGGCAGGCGGATGAGTTGAAGCCTATCGAGCTCAAAATCGGCACTGTGCCAAATTTCTTTCTTTACTTTAGTCTTCGTAGATTGGTAGAAGAGAATCGCCTTTTCACCTCTTCGCTTAGGAGGCACGTAAAAAGTTTGTAGCTCTTATACGCCGTATGTATCGAGCGTATCAAGTTCCTTGTAGTGCCGAGGTGGAGCCATTGTAATTTGTAGACTCTGATCTGCTTCGGCAAAAATTTGCATTGACGAGCGGATGGAGAACACTGTATTGGCCTCGTCCTCTAAGTCGCTGCCAAAGATCAGATTAGGAGTAGACGATCCTGACTTATTGTTCTGCCTTTAGGGTTGCCCCGATTAGACTATTTCTTCATCTTCCTCGGTATCTCTCCCAAAGATTGGAATAGTGGCGACAGACTTCTTTTTATTCTCCGGCTTGTGACACCTTTCAGTATCCTCGAAATCTGGTAGGAAGTAATTTGTGTTTTGTATTTCCGGACTTCGTTTACCAAGAACGGGTTTAGCTCTCCCGTGATGATGTACTCCGAACCATCCTTGAAGTACTTCATACACTGATGTTGTGTAGAAGGGATGACATTATACTCGTGTAACTAAGGCCTATCGAGCAAAGCATTATAGAAAGTCTTGGCGTCAATGACATGAAATTTAATGTCGGTGACGAGCAGCCCGAAGTGTAGCGTCAGTATTACGGACCCAAGCGTCCGTGACGGCCGTGAGTCAAATCCGGAGATGGTAATTTTATCTCAAGTAAGGTGCTGAACGTTCATGCAAATTTCCTTCAGCACTCTCACGTTGAAGAGGTTAACGGAGAATCCATTGTCGACGAGAATTTTCCCTATCTTGATGTCGTGGCAGTACCCGGTGACATATAACGGGCGATTATGTTCGCACATACCGAGGATGTGGTCTTCATCACTGAATATAATATCAGCTGTATGGACCTCTGCCAGTTTATTTTTTATTTTCTCTTCCGCGAGGAAAGCTTAGAATTGATCGGGCTCCTGTAATGCCTTAATCAGGGAATATCGTGCCTCTTTGGGCAGGAGGAGAGCATCCAATATGCTCAGTTGTGAGGGTATTTTCCTCAGATGTGCCAGGACGTTATAATCCACCTTGATTTTCTTAGGCGGTTCTTTTGTGGAGAGCTATTTGACTGCTTCCTCATCGATGGCGATCTCCTTAGGGATTTTCCCTTTTCCTTTGTTTTTTTTGTTTGAACCTTTATTTGTAGGTCCAAGGTTCTTCTCAGGTAGCGTGCGGTTACGCGGCTAAATATTTTCGCAATTCTTCTCCTCCTCTTCTTTTTCGAAAGAGAAGTCTTTGAATAAAGCGCTGAGGGGTATTTCATCCTCAGAATCGCTCCCGAAGGTAAGAACTTGGGGGATTTCCCCTTCTGAACTGGTACCAACCATATTACAGTTGCCAGTCATTTCTTCATGTGTGTTCGTCCCACTATTTTGCCGTCAACGAGCGCGAGCTTCGCGCTTCATCCTTTTGAAGTGTTTTTGATGGGCAACGTATCCTTGCCACCACTTCTTGAAGGCACTGCATTCCTCGGTGGGGTGGGTGACCCTCCGATGATATCGGCAGTAGCTTGGATGCGATTCTTCTCCATCAAGGCATATGATCCCAGGAGTGTTCCTTATGAGAGGTGGCAGCTTCATCCCCATTGATAGGGCTTTGGCGAACCGCTTCTCTGTTTTGATCATGCTCTTATTTGTTGCAGGTGTGTTTTGGTTTGGTTGGAGTACTTTACGACTCGTTCTCGCCACAACTTCTTTATCCAGACGTTGATGCTTAGCCTTTTCATATATGGCTGTCTCGCGTTCTTGGTCAACTTTGATTTTTTGAAAGGCTTCATTTAGGAGCCTCTCAATCGGGTCTTCTTCTGGCAGTTCCGGGGATTTTAGCGCCGATTCTGCCTCAAGTTCCTCTGCGTTGTTTTCTGACACTGAGGGAACCTCTTCGTCATATAACGACAAATAGGAGACCATGTGGCAACTTGCTACATAGTCTTCGGTTTCTCGTGATGAGTCATTTCCCTCATCATTGTCACTGTCTTCGCTCTCAAGAATACGCTTTAGGAATTCTTCGAGCGTGACCGGTGTCCGCGCCTTCTGGTTATACTTCTCTAGTGCATCTATGTATTTTTGTAAATCTGTGCGCTTTTCGTCATACTTGGTAGGCTGCACAGGCGTCTTGGTCTTATTCTTTTTCTTCGAAGACTTCGAAGGCTTGACTTGGGGGTTTTTCCCCTCGTCAACAATTCTCAGTGCAGAATGAGATTTTAGCATCCCTTCGATTATTTCGGGTTCAAGTAGGCTTTTCCACCTGACTGCCGGACATGCCTGTAAACCCTTCAACATTCTTTTGGTTTTTGCTGAAAGAACGATTTCCTATGGAGTTTCTTCCACGAATGAGCATGATACCCCATACGAATCCACCTTTTTGGAAGTGTGCTTCTGGGGTGGGTTTTCCTTCCAGTTATCAGACAACACAAATTTCCCCTGTTGATACTGATCCTCAACTCACTTTTTGAAGACGTAGAAATCTTGAATTGGGTGGATCACCATTCTATCATAGGAGTAGTAATTAAGGTTGTTGACGTCGCCGGGTTGCGGTGGACGCCGCGGGTCTGGCAATGTGATGAGTTTATTGCACATTGCCAATTCAAACAGTCTCCCCGTCTTTCCTCCAAGAGTGGGTGTGAATGCGCGCTATTTTGGCGAGAAGCTGGTTTTGAGCCACTCAGTTGTTGTTGCGTGTTGGCAACGAAGACTGCTTTCCCTTTACCCTTAGCATATCGAGGGTCCTTATTTGAAGAGGAAGGCTCATGACCTATCTGGTCCATTTGGGCCAGTTTATCTATCAGGGCCAAAAGGTTGTGGGCTTGAAGAATGTCATGAACTAGGACACAGTCGTTTGGGTATCAAGGGTCCCAATGAACATGCCCACGGCAGGAGATTCTTCAATGCGTTGTTCACATTTAGACCACAGGTTCCGCCACCGGATCGTATATTGGACCCATGTTTCTCCCGTATTTACCCTGGCATTGATTAATGCCATGATCGGAGTGTGCTCGCTCGCGCTGGCGAAACGTTGTTTGAACAACAGCTCCATTTCTGTGAATGTTTTCACAGAGTCATTTAGGAGCTTCGAGTACCATTCGAAGGCTGTTTATGACAAGTTGCTGACGAACTAGCGAAGCAACATTTTGTCATCGCCTCCAGTATTGCCGCACAGAGCTCTGAATTCCGCAAAGTGTTAATGAGGGTTACTTGTTCCTTTGTATACATGGAACTTGGGGATCATATATCCCGGCGGGTATTTGATTTGGTCATACCAGCCTGGATACGGTCGTCCGGTTCTAACAATTTGGCCGGCGGTTTCACTGTCTTGATGAGCTCTAATTTGTTGAGCAATGTAATTGATTTAGATGTATTTTAGAGATCAAAAATATATATGTTACCGCAATCAAAAACGGCGTCGCTTTGCAGCTAGCCGGTGAATACGGGTCGGTCCACAGGGATGGTGTTAATTTCCTAAATGTTCTTACGAGCTAATTCCAAAGGGTGTTGGATCTTTTATCACAAAAAAATCTAAATTGAGTTATACTAGGATTAGGAAACTTGCTAGGATTAGGTTTAGGTAAAGTTTGGTAAATAAAAATTTCTACCTCTTTCAATTCCCTAAATTAGATATCATTTTAGGAGTTATGGTAATTATTAATAAAGGGGATTAGGATGATCGGGAAGAAACTATGTTTCTTCCTCTAGATCCTTGTCCGTCCTTTCTTAATCCTTACCCTAACCTCCATGGTAAACATTCATATCCGGTCTTTTATACTACGGTATCACCGTTACCTCGTGGATAAAGTGCCGTAGGGAGCGGAATATGAAAGTATGCATGGAGTCCTAATTGTTCATAAGTGATTGGCAAAGAAAGGGGTGAGAGATCTTCATCTCTCAAACCCTTCCCTATTCCTAACCCTAACAAGCGAGGAAACTACTCGCTCATTGAGGGATCTACGAAAGACATAATTTTTATTTTGTTTTTAGGGTTAAGAGATTAATGATCTACTGCAGATTAATAAAAATTCTATTCTAGATTAAACTAAGGCAGAGAAGAATTTAACTATCTAGGGCAGAAAATAAATCTAAGAACTAGGGCAGAAAATAAACCTACTTACAAATTGATGCTCTCCAAACTTCAAAAGAATTCTGAATTTTTATTGATGAAAAGAGGCATGACCTAATACAAGAATTTGTGTCTCTATTTATAGGACATAGAAAACCCTAGGTTTACAATTGCCGCATGTCTGCATTTACAAAAATACCCCTAGGAAGACTAGTCAGCGCCGCCTCGCATTATGGTAAATTTTTCTTCAACTCCGTGCGTAACACGGCCGCGGAACCGCGGCCGCAGCCAGGGTTTGGCCGCGGTTCCACGGCCCAATGGGAAGCTTGTGTCTTCATTTTTCTTCTGCTGGCTTTGGGCTTTTTGGGCTTTCTACTTCTTTAGTACTTTTCTCAAATTGGCTTCTAGGTTTCTTCCAGATCTCCACAGTGAACAATTGCAGTAGACTTTTACCGTTGCTTCGAAATCTTGGACCTTGCGATGCCTTGTGTTTTGTGAACTGATCTTCATGTAGGCTTGATAAGATCCTTTTATTTGTTGGTCGTAGTCCCACTCTTGCATCATCTTTTATCTTTTTCACTGTTTTCGTTCCGAGAACCTGTAACCTGTACTATGTAGCAGACATGGGTCAAAAGCACCTGTTTATTTGTAAAATGCATAAGAATGGGGAATATAATAATGCAATATTATGATATGAACAAATACCCCCAAACTTATCTTTTGCTCGTCCTTGAGCAAACCTAGTTTTATTCTCGACAAAAACCTAACCTCACTTTCGCAGGGAATCGCGATTGCACTGAGCTCGTGCAACAAGCCGTTAAACCTCTAGGTGTCCCTAGTAGGAGGAGTGTTGTCTCCTGAGGGTTTTCAGCGGATACTACCCGCAAAATCCTATCAATTTGGCTTTTCGACTTTAATTCTCCAATTAGGGTTTCTAACAAGGAATTCTATTATCTTCGACTCGTAAATTATCCACCCATATTCTTCACACTTCCTCATCATTTAACTTAAGATTATATATGTTCTGCAGACCTACTTAGCTTTTACCATCTCTTAAGTTTTCCTTCTAGGGTTCCATCTCCACTTAGGAATTTTTATCAATTCTACTAAAGATACAAGTTCTATTCTTCATTCCTCTCTCTTATCTAAATCCCAATCACATACCCCTACGTGTGTGTGTATATCACCCCTACACTTAGAAATTCAAATCAAGCAATCATACTCTTGTCCGTTGTCCAAAGCACTTCTTAATTGGTGAATTTTTAAATGAATTTTTGCTTACGCATCCTTCATGCGACCGTTAATACTTCTTGAGGTACCAACGACCGATTACAAAATGCGTTTGCATATTAAAGCGTACTTCCTAGTCTTGTAACACCCAAGGCTTTTTAGCAGTGACTCCCAAACCAATTGGTCTAAGGCACTAGGTGATGAAGCACCCTCGCTAAATATTTTTTCTATTTTTGCAGCCTTAAGTAATTACGAAAACCAGTGTTCATTTTTTTTTCTTTACTCACACTTGTATATTTTTTATTTTATTTTCTTCGTACTAAGGACTTTAGACAAGAGCATTTCAAGGTCTCCTCTACTATTACAAGTTTCAAGGTGCGTGTTTGTGCAAATTGTAGGGTATACATTTTCAGAATTTAGACTTAAGCTAGGAACTATTTTTCAAACTTATACTTTAATAAAAACATCAATACTTTTCCTTTGTTTTGACTTAGCCTAAAAAGTGAACTCAAAATTTGCCTATTTCTAAATAAACTACAAAGACATATACTTTCCACCGTTAAACTTTAAGAAAGGTTATTTTTAGGGTTTTTAATTTACTAAGTCTAAGATCTAGTTGTTCCTACCTAGTTAACCTATTTGTCAAACTCAAGTCAAAATAAGGCCAAAATTGAATACATTAATTTTTATAATTTTTGAAATTTTCAATTTTTATGGGTTTTTCTTTTTCTATATTTTTTTTATTTTTCAAAATTTTCAATTTTTATGATTTTTATATAAGGATGCAAATGCAAATATACATATGAATGCGAAGGAAGAAAACTTACCGAGCATACCCCCAAACTTAAACTGGACAGTGTCCTCACTGTCAGGCTGCACCAAGTGGGTCGATAATATCGGCAATTTCCTGTTTATTAACATATTTACAAATGATACACACCCCCAAACTTATTTGAAATAAAGTTTTGGAAAAATTGATTGGAAATTCAGGGGTGAAAGTGGAGGAGATTTAATCGGTGTAGATCGGCTCCTGCAAAAACAGGAGCTCCTCCAATGGGTCTGCTGTGAGGAACGGTTTCAATCGATGTCCATTTACTTTGAATAAAGTACCATCCTCCGAATTTTCAAGATCAACTGCACCGTGCGGATAAACGGTGCGAACTACAAATGGCCCTTTCCACCTAGAACGGAGCTTGCCGGGGTGATAATGTAACCGAGTGTCATGGAGTAAAACCTGTTGACCAGGTATAAATGTTTTTCGCAGAAGATATTTATCATGAAACACCTTAGTTCGGTTTTTAACAATTACGGCATTATCATAAGCCTCATCCCGCAGCTCTTCTAGTTCATTTAACTGCAGCTTTCGATTGCTGCCCGCATCTCCTAATGATAAATTCAACTCTTTGATTGCCCAAAATGCCTTATGCTCAATCTCTACTGGGAGGTGGCAAGCCTTCCCGTAAATAAGCCGGTATGGAGACATACCAAGATCGGTCTTGTATGCACTACGAAAAGCCCATAGTGCATCGATCAGTTTGGTGACCAATCTTTACGGTTTTTAGAAACCGTTTTCTCCAAGATTTGCTTAATTTGTCGATTCGAAACCTCGGCTTGCCCACATGTTTGGAGATGGTATGGCGTTGACAGCTTGTGGGTAATAGAATATTTGCGCATTAAGGACTCAAAAGTCCTATTGTAAAAGTGAGAACCATTATCACTTATAATCGCTCGAGGGTGCCCAAACCGAGAAAAGATATGTTATTTAAGAAATCGAATGACAACCTTGTTATCATTCGTTCGGCTAGGCACAGCCTCGACCCACTTTGAAACGTAGTCAACAGCCAAAAGAATATACACATTCCCAAAAGAATTGGGAAATGGTCCCATGAAGCCAATTCCCCAAACATCAAAAATATCCACAACCAAAATTGGTTGGAGCGGCAGTTCGTTTCTCCACGATATCCGGCCCAAGTGTTGGCACCGGGAGCATGTCTTGCAGTATTCATATGCATCCTTAAAGATTCGTGGCCAATAGAAACCACACTGCAAGATTTTCTCGGCTGTCTTCTTTGGGCCAAAGTGCCCGCCACATGCTTGATCGTGGTAAAAAGACAGCACACTCTTAAACTCGTTCTCCGGTACACACCGGAAAATGATTTGGTCGGAACAGTATTTAAAAAGATAAGGTTCATCCCAGTAAAAATGCTTTGCTTGGGACAAGAATCGAAGTTTATCCTGTTTCGACCAATCTTTAGGTATCAAGCTGGTGGCTAAGTAGTTTACTATATCAGCGAACCATGGTTCGCAAGACACGGTTAAGAGTTGCTCATTAGGAAAAACATCTTTGATTGGAATTTCTAGTGTAGGCGAAGAAGGAAGTCATGAAAGGTGATCGGCCACTACGTTTTCACATCCTCTTTTGTCCCTTATGACAAGGTCAAACTCTTGTCGCAAGAGGATCCAACGTATTAGCCTCGATTTAGCGTCCTTCTTCGCAAAAAGGTGGCGAAGAGCTGAATGGTCCGTATACACAATAACTGGAGAGCCGATTAAATAAGGCCAAAATTTTTCAAGTGCAAACACAACTGCTAAAAACTCTTTTTCTGTTGTTGTGTAGTTTAGTTGGGCCTCATTTAATGTACGGCTAGTGTAATAAATCACGTGTGGCGTCTTATTAATGTGCTGTCCAAGAACAGCACCAATGGCAAAATCTGATGCGTCGCACATAATTTCGAAGGGATGCGTCCAGTCTGGAGATGAAAGAATAGGCGCCGAAATGAGAGAGTGTTTCAATGACTCGAACGCTTCCATGCAAGTTGAGTCAAAATCAAAAGTTGTGTCCTTTGCCAATAAGAGAGTCAAGGGTCTAGCAATCTTGCTAAAATCCTTGATGAACCGTCTATAAAAACCGGCATGGCCAAGGAAAGCTCGGATGTCTTTGACGCATTTAGGACGAGGAAGATTAGAAATGACCTCAATTTTGGCTTTATCAACCTCTATGCCATTTTGCGAGATGACATGTCTTAAGACAATGCCTTCTCGTACCATAAAGTGACACTTCTCCCAATTTAAAGTTAGGCTCTTATCCCTACAGCGGGTAAGAACTGCGTCAAGATGTAGTACACACTCGTCGAAGGAGTCACCAAAAATGGAGAAATCATCCATAAAGATCTCCAAAAACTTTTCAACCATGTCTGAAAAGATCCCCATCATACACCGCTGAAATGTAGCGGGTGCATTGCATAACCCAAAAGGCATGCGACGATAAGCAAAAGTGCCAAAAGGACAAGTAAATGTGGACTTGTCTTGATCCTCTTTGGCGATGGGGACTTGGTTATAGCCGGAATAGCCATCCAAAAAGTAATAGAACTCGTGCCCAGCCAATCGTTCTAGCATTTGGTCAATGAAAGGTAAAGGAAAGTGGTCTTTCCTTGTCGCGGCATTGAGTTTTCTATAGTCGATGCAAACTCGCCACCCAGTTTGGGTGCGAGTATGAATTAACTCATTTGCCTCATTGGTAATGACCGTGATACCCGATTTCTTTGGCACAACATGAATGGGGCTAACCCATTGGCTATCCGAGATAGGGTAAATGATACCACTATCAAGACATTTAACAATCTCCTTCTTGACAGCCTCTTTCATTATGGGATTGAGGCGTCTTTGTGGATCCCTTACCGGCTTGGCATCATCCATCAAGTGTATATGATGTTCAACTATGAGGGGACTAATCCCTTTGATGTCCGCCATAGACCAGCCAAAAGCTTTCCGATTATTTTGTAAGACCATTAAAAGGGCCTTCTCTTGCTCAAGAGCTAGAGAAGCCGATATGATGACGGGAAGGGTCTCATTCTCACCTAGATAAGCATATTTAAGGTGTGACGGCAAAAGCTTTATTTCGAGTTTAGGAAGTGAAACAATTGATGGTAACAATGGTGTAACTGTTTCAAACTCGAAGGATTCCATCAAAGGTTCAAATCGAGTGTACGCAACCGAGTCGGAGGGTTCAACTAACTCATCCGAAAAAGCAAAAGACTCAAACTCGGGTGGTGAGTCTTCAAAATCGTCTACAAAGGTGAAACACTCATAATCGTTGTCCGCCGTGAAAGCTGTGTCGGATTCTAGGAGGAACACACTAGTGGCGTCAACACTGCTGTGGTCAAACATAAAATTTTCGAACTCAGAGTCCTCCTCCGCGATCTCATTGATCGAGCAAACATCAAGTACGCTAGAATTAGGCTCGGAAGGCTGATTTCCCAACTTAAAAATATTGAGTTCAATTGTCATATTGCCAAAAGATAGATTCATTGAACCGTTACGACAATTGATCACTGCATTAGAAGTCGCAAGGAATGGTCGACTAAGTATCACCGGAATTTGACTCCGGGGGTTAGCGACAGGTTGCGTTTCCATAACAATAAAGTCAACGGGGAAAATGAAATCCCCTACTCTAATTAACACATCCTCCAACTCTCCCCTAGGATGGGTGATGGATCGGTCGGCCATTTGGAGAGTACAATGAGTGGGCTTAAGCTCTCCAATGCCTAATTTCTCGTACACAGAATAAGGTAGCAAATTGACACTAGCACCAAGATCTAATAGTGCTCTATTGATATTCTTGTCCCCAATTGTTATCGAAATAGTAGGACAACCGGGGTCCTTATGCTTTTGGGGTAAAGATTGGACAAGAGCATCGCTAACAGCATTAGCCACGAAAACTTTCTTTGGTACTTGTGACTTCCTCTTTTTGGTGCATAAGTCCTTTAAGATTTTTGCGTATGAAGGAACTTGTTGGATTGCATCCAAAAGAGGGATATTTATGCTAACCTGTTTGAACAACTCTACAATCTTCTCTATTTGTGGAGTTGGTTTATTGGATCTCAACCGGTTTGGAAAAGGAACATTTTGAAAAGTTGTTGAGTCCAATTTTTGCGGATCAGATTGTGGAGTTGGAACGGATCCCTGTGTAGATGTGTTCGTGTTGTGAGAAGTGGGTCCGTTCGAGCTAGAAGAAGTAGAGCCGTGTGAAGGATGAAGAATAGGCTCTAACGAAGAAGAAGAAGAAGAAGAAGAAGGTGAAGAAGATGAAGAAGGACCACCGGCAGGGGTGTCATTGGTAATACCCACATTATTTTGCAACATTTTTCCGGATCTCAACGTGGTCACAGCATTTACGTTATGATTTTGCTGTTGATATGCAGCATGTACGTGACCGGGATTTGGCAGTGGTTGAGATGGAAGCTTTCCTTTTTCTCGCTCGCTCAACGCAGCATTGAGTTGTGCAATTTGTTTTAGATGTATTTTAGAGATCAAAAATATATATGTTACCGCAATCAAGAATGGTGTCGCTTTGCAGCTAGCCGGTGAATATGGGTCGGTCCACAGGGATGGTGTTAATTTCCTAAATGTTCTTACGAGCTAATTCCAAAGGGTGTTGGATCTTTTATCATAAAAAAAACTAAATTGAGTTATACTAGGATTAGGAAACTTGCTAGGATTAGGTTTAGGTAAAGTTTGGTAAATAAAGATTTCCACCTCTTTCAATGCCCTAAATTAGATATCATTTTAGGAGTTATGGTAATTATTAATAAAGGGGATTAGGATGATCGGGAAGAAACTATGTTTCTTCCTCTAGATCCTTGTCCGTCCTTTCTTAATCCTTACCCTAACCTCCATGGAAAACATTCATATCCGGTCTTTTATACTACGGTATCACCGTTACCTCGTGGATAGAGTACCGTAGGGAGCGGAATATGAAAGTATGCATGGAGTCCTAATTGTTCATAAGTGATTGGCAAAGAAAGGGGTGAGAGATCTTCATCTCTCAAACCCTTCCCTATTTCTAACCCTAACAAGCGAGGAAACTACTCGCTCATTGAGGGATCTACGAAAGACATAATTTTTATTTTGTTTTTAGAGTTAAGAGATTAATGATCTACTGCAGATTAATAAAAATTCTATTCTAGATTAAACTAAGGCAGAGAAGAATTTAACTATCTAGGGCAGAAAATAAATATAAGAACTAGGGCAGAAAATAAACCTACTTACAAATTGATGCTCTCCAAACTTCAAAAGAATTCTGAATTTTTATTGATGAAAAGAGGCATGACCTAATACAAGAATTTGTGTCTCTATTTATAGGACATAGAAAACCCTAGGTTTACAATTGCCTCATGTCTGCATTTACAAAAATACCCCTAGGAAGACTAGTCAGCGCCGCCTCGCATTATGGTAAATTTTTCTTCAACTCCGTGCGCAACACGGCCGCGGAACCGCGGCCGCAGCCAGGGTTTGGCCGCGGTTCCGCGGCCCAATGGGAAGCTTGTGTCTTCATTTTTCTTCTGCTGGCTTTGGGCTTTTTGGGCTTCCTACTTCTTTAGTACTTTTCTCAAATTGGCTTCTAGGTTTCTTCCAGATCTCCACAGTGAATAATTGCAGTGGACTTTTACCGTTGCTTCGAAATCTTAGACCTTGCGATGCCTTGTGTTTTGTGAACTGATCTTCATGTAGGCTTGATCAAGATCCTTTTATTTGTTGGTCGTAGTCCCACTCTTGCATCATCTTTTATCTTTTTCACTGTTTTCGTTCCGAGAACCTGTAACCTGTACTATGTAGCATACATGGGTCAAAAGCACCTATTTATTTGTAAAATGCATAAGAATGGGGAATATAATAATGCAATATTATGATATGAACAGTAATCATCAAGGGCGGCCTTGGAGATTGTTTCCTCCTTGGCTGCTGATAAGGACAGAAGAGGGTTTGATGTTTCCTTCTGTCATTCTCGATGATTATCGGCGGATCTTCGACCGGGGGTTCTGGTTAGATCATCATTCCAAGCATGTCTTGAAACAAAAGAGCCATCTTCTTTATGTTAGCAGCTTGCTCAGCAGTCTCTTTGTCCTTTCTCTCGAGCACCCTTCGCAGAAACTCTGTATCGGTCTCCTGCTCATGGCACTGTTCGGCCTCTTTGTCTGGACTTTCTTTCTGTCCTATGAGTGCCATCATTTTGTTCAGCATTTCTTGGAGCTTTTGTTGCTGTTCCTGAGTCTTTGTCAGCGACCGAGTTTGCGGTCGATGAGTCACCGAAGCACGGCTCCCTTCTTACCCATTGGTCATATAGACCGTATAGACGATTATACCTCCAGACTTAGGGCGTTTAGATCCATCGCCTTTGGAATTTGCCGTGGACGGTAGAGTTTTCTCCAGCATCGTTCTTTTATGAGAGATTGGAGTTGAAGGAGCCATTGTGACATGCACCTGTTTATGAGAAGTCCCCCGTTGTATGGCGGAGGATTAGTCTTTTCTTGTCGAACCTTCGATTTCTTTGGTCGAAGAGAGTAGTTTTGGTCAATCACAGAGTCTTGGACTTTTCTCCAGACCCTAGGAATTTTCGAGGAAAGCCGCTGATAAGGCCGCTCCGGCTTTTCCTGCACTGTAACTTTTGCAGGCGGGGGAGATTTCTTTAGCACCGCCGTTGGGGAGTTTTTACGCACCCTTTTAAGTGGTTCAAAACTGTTCCCAGTTGGAACGGTAGTGTCAACCTCCACCATAGGAGCTGGTGGGGTGAGTCTAGAGGGGGAGTTGCTCCCAGCTTCTCTCACTCGGCGTCAGTGGCGATATTGAGCGTGCCTTACTGAAGGGACCGCCTCAGTTTTGGAAGCGGCTTCATCATGCCCCCGGCTTTGCTGAAGGATTTCAATCGGCGTCAGCCTGTTGAAGACCGACGTCCTTGATGGAGTTTGTTGAGAACCCGCCAATCTTTCAAAGATTGATCGTCTGATGGGGGAAGTACCTCTGACGACTTCACCTATAACAGGAGTCGGGAGGGCTAGCCGTTTTAAGGTATCTCCTTCTGGAATCACAGGCTTCTTTATGAGCTCGTTTGAGTTCTTACTCAGCATGTTGAAGACTGAGACGCCAGATGACGGTTTGCTGATGGGGGCCGTTGTGGCTGCCAGTCGATCGAAGACCGACTTTCGGGGAGCTTCTTCTTGTGGCGTTGAGACACCGAAACCCACAGGTGGGAGCATGGTCCCAAAGAAAAGTCCGGTAGTGGCTTGCGTGACCTGCCCCACCGGCATTGAGAAAATAGAGGCCACGTTGGGCCCATAGGTCACTCCTCCAGTTGGGGTGGAGCGGGAGTTGCTGTTGCATAAGCTGCAGTTGAGAGCTATTGATTTTCTGCACAGGAGCAAGACACCAAGTTTTAGGGCCTCGAATCTAAGGGCAACCATAGCGAACCGCGATTTTGTTCATGAAACACGACACACAAAGTGTGGAGTGGAAAGAGAAAATGGTCCTACCGGGTGTGCTAGAATCTGTTCACCGCCAAAAGACTAGACTGAGACGCGGATGATGTCTAGCCTGAATTTGGGGGCAGATACTATTTGGACTTATCCATCCACCTCTCTAAAAATACAAAGTTGATTTATGGAACCATATACCGGAGGTTTGGACATATGCAACCATTGTAGCAAACTTTATCAGATTCCCCCTCATTTGTGAGAGTTTTTTTTATTATGGGGACGCTCTTTCCTGCAGGAGCAAGCCCCTGCAGTTAATTACGTTACCGCATTGCGATAACCACTTTCTCCTGCTCCAGTAGTTCACTTCGTGTCATGTTGTGTTTGTTTTATTTTGGGTTGCCCGTGGATTGTATACAGAGACTATTTTATGTCATCGCCCGTAGGGCGCGGATTAGTCTAAATCCGTATATTTTATATTTTGGGTTTTTGGTTTTGAACTTAGGTTATATGTTCCTTTAGTTCAAAAATGTTTTGTTTGGTTTAAGGACCGTTAATCTAGTTTGAGATTAAGATCAACTTAAACATATGGGCATTTGGGCCCAATTTATTTTTAACTAAGGATACGTCAGTCCTGTTTGAGTTAAGATCTAAGATCAACTTAAAAATATTTTCAGGATCATTAAATTTAGTTAAGATCCAATAATAGAGCATTTTGGCTCAGATGCTAGAAATTTTAAAGAGACTTTTAGCCAATTTTGGCTTGGTCGGCTCAGTCTTTTCTTCTTTCTTTTTCTTTTTTTCAAAAGTGCTAAGCACTTATTTAGGTTCTGTTTGCTCAACCCTTTTACTTTTATGAAAAAGTGCTAAGCACTTGTTTAGGGCTCTGGCGCTCTCATCTGTATCATGTGAAGCACTCAGTTATAGGCGCTGCCCAATAAGTGCTAAGCACTTTAATCTTTTGTACTGAACATGAAGTGATAAGCACTTTTGTATAGCGTCCACGTGAGGCGCCGTCTCACTTTATTTTGTTGGGCGCTCACGTGTTTTTCACGTGAGGCGCTGGACGCTGTCCAATCAGTGCTAAGCATTCAGCCATTTTGGCTATATATGAAGTGCTAAACACTTTACTCGGCGCTCACATGTATTTCACGTGATGTGTTGGCCTTCTGTTTTGGACGCCCATGTGTTTTTCACGTGAGACACTGAGTCTTTTGTTAGGGGCGCCCCACGTGGGAAGCACATGGGGCGCTAATTCCTTTTCTATTCTGGAGATTGAATCTCTGTTAATGACATTTTGGCCATTAATAATCACCAAAGTCTTTGTTTTGAAGATCTGGGATCAAGAACTAAGTTCTTATGTTTTTTCTCTTATAAGCACTAAGTTTCTTTTTAGGGTTACACCTTGTTTTCAGAGAAATTAAATTCCTGGAACATAGGTTCTTTTTTATCTTTGTTTTTAACCTAATTCTTTTCCCCTAGGTTTTGAGTCTGAAGAACAGAATCTCCCCGATGAGAATTAAATTCTCAACTTGTGGGGAAATTTTCTTTGCAAATCTCAAATCAGAAGAAGAACTAAGTTCTTGTATGAAGAGTTAAACCCTTGTTTCCATTTATACTAGGCAAAGAAGATTGTTTTGATCTCTTCTTTTTCTTTACCTAGAGTTTGAAAGGAGTGAGATCTTCTTTTTCTTTTGAGAATTAAATTCTCTGTTTTTTCTTTTTGTGGAGAAACTTATGGGGTCAATCCTTTATCTGAGACTTGAAGTCTCGGATCCTTTATATAGTAGAGGCAAATTTGTTAATTAGTTTGAGAAAATCTCTCATTGAGAGATTCCAATTGATTCTATTGGTCTCAAAAATTATTAGGGGAATTTTATCCACCGTTGGATCTTTAATCTAAGAATTCCTGTTTTACAGAATATGTTTTCTTGTTTTTAACAAGATTGGGAAAATATTTTCCTATATATAGAATTTTTTTCTATTAAATGGTGATTTTTAATCACCATTGGATTTTTGATCCAAAATCTCTCTGTTTTACAAAGAACAATCTCTCTCTTTTTTTGTAAAGATATTCGCAAAATAGAATTTAATTCTAGCATCTGATGATTTATCATCACCATTGGATCTTTGATCCAATAGTTTTGTTTAACAGAGAATATCCCGGATTTTAGGGAAATATCCCCCATATAGAATTTAATTCAACCTGCTTTTAATTTGGACGCCGACGCTCACGTGTTGTGCACGTGGGCGCCACTTAAGAATTTAATTCTTATATATGATAGGAATTTCTGTGCTTTGCATATTGGCGCCCACGTGAATTTCACGTGCGGCGCCACCTTAGGATTTAATCGTATACGAGGTTGGCGCTGGCGCTCTAGTGGGGAGCATGTGAGGCGCTGCCTCATTAGAATTTAATAGAGCTTAGCTCTTTTTATTATATGTTTAATTATTAGGGGAACAGAACGCATCCACGGATGAGTAACCTGTGAGAGAATTAACTTCTCGATATTACTATGATGGAATACCTAGCATAAATATCTACATCTTCGATCACCTCGAAGAATTCCGATACTTCTAACATATGGTTCTCTATTTTATTCTTATACCTACAAACTTCTCAAAATCTTTGAACCTTGCATTACTACGAATACATGTCTAAAACCAGAGAACTCATAGATAAACCTGAATGAAATAAGAGTACCAACCGCTTGTCCTGAAGGACACTGGAAAACATACATCTTCAAGTATAAGACTCAAGGGTATACCAACTCAAATTATGTGTTTTGTAAATTAAAAACTGTATCTTGATTAAGAATGTTTTACACCGTTATTCAATACACCTTACCTTATCCTCAACTAATAAAGGTAAATATTTACAACATAATTTTCAAAATGTATATCTCACTTTATAAAATAAAGGTACATATATTTCATTTTAAAACTTGGTGCATAACAACGGTTATTCAAAACTAAATATTTGCCATCAGGCAAAAGCCAGGTGATTTAATCCACTATAACCAATTGCAACGAATTCTGATATTGAGCATCAAATCGCCCATTTCCCAATATATTACTCCTACTCATCATCTGTAACATCATACAGATGTGAGATCCAAATATGGTAAATACATACTCTGGAGTTAGAATTGATTGGGAAAACAATTCTCTTTTACAAGCATACAGAAATACTGAAACATGAAAATGTTTTATAAGGGGTGATCAGATATTCCTAGTAATTTCTTTTCCATTATTCAAATTCATAACAGTAGTCACAATTTCCTTTGCCCTCACTTCAATCCCTTTATATGTCTTTACATCTTACCTTCTGCACACCGTGCCTGCGCTAACTTATTTTCTTCCTTTCCTATTTTTCGGCACCAGCCTGAGGTTTGGAAGAAGACTATCCAATAAGCGTAATTGGTGTACCTTCCTAATACAAGGAGCTCTCGCAACCTGAGAGAAGGTAAAGGGAAGAGACAACTGAATAATCCTTTTCAATTTCTCCAGAACCTGTGGCCATCCTCGACTGAAGTAACTTTTTCGAGTTCGTATGTAACTGTACGATGGACGTTCCAAAAGATATGGATTATCGTGATATGAAGTATTCTAAAGAAATGCAAAGGGTAAAATAGGAGTGGTAGGGATATGTGCGATTTTGTCGTGAATCATGACAATTCGAAGCCCAAGGGTGTAAGAAGGTTCGGTTAACTTGGATCATGAGTTTTTAAGGTAAGTCGTGGGTCGCCGTACCAGAGAGAGAGAAAAATACACTCAGCGTACACTCTATCAAAATTAGATTGGTTATCACTTTATCCAATCAGGATGGCTCCCACTGTTTCCTCAAATTGTCCTTCAATCCCTAAAAGGAGAACTAGTCGGGATCATATATACTATATAAGTTCGCTAACCGTTCAGCCAGGCCAATGTTGGTACTCCAAGGGAGGTCCCCCGTTCTTTCGCACGGACCCAATTAATAACCCCGTTTCCGCAGCTGCATAACCTCGTTAACACATTCTAGACACCTAATAGGTTAGCTAATTATGAAGTGAAAAAAATCTCCCGAAGAGTAATGCATACTCATCAGTGGGAATCGGGACACAACTATCATTGTGTGATAACTTTGACGGAAACCGACCAAAATTACCACACTCAAGAAGGTATGCGCAAACTAGGAAAGTTTCCTGTATGTTTGAAACTCCTGATATGGTTTTTGCCCCTAAGATCCAAGTGACCTTGACAAGGTCAACAAGTCAAAGGGTCCTAGTCAAGTTCAACATATCATTATCCTGATTGTATTAGACCCACCCGCACAGACCCTTGACAAGGTCGAACAACTGTTCTAACCAATCCACATATCCATGCGACAAAAAATATTACAGAGCTACCGCACACTACGTCTTGACAAGGTTAACAAACGCAGCACGAATACTAATCAATACTAATCTGAAATGACGGAGGGCTACGGCTGGTTTTTGGCGAAAAACCTTTAACGTAATGAACTTGATATCGTTGAAGAAACTCGAGTGGCTTTGAAATGGAGTGGTTTAAGCTCTGCCTTTTAAAACTAGTAACATAAACCTTTGCATAAGAGCGAACTCCCAGTGAAGGGATCAAGGCTCTTCTCTCATAGAATGAGGTGCGGGATATTCCTAACCGAATACCTCTATGCAAAGAAAAAGAATACGACTATGAGTTTTGAAGAAAACCGAGTAGTTTTAAAATTGGTTCCGATAACATCATTTAGGTTTATTTTTCTTGCATTATTCAGATAATGTGTTCCCATCATTTTAAGTTTCCAAGCCACAAAAAAAAACCCAAAATAATATGCTATTTATATGCCATCCGCATTCGCCATGGGGCCCCGTCATCCACCGTTAGGTTACTTAACCAACGGCAGAGCGGGGACATGACTAGTGCGGGCACAAAACATATAGAAGCATCTATTATATATATATATATATATATATATATATATATATATATATATATATCAACATCGCAGGCAGATAAAAAACATCACAAGCATGCGAACAATAATACTGAATTGCGGATAATCTAAGAGCCCCGTGTTTCATTTGAGCCATAAATGAGACGCGAAGTTCCCCGATCGTGTGGATAGCCAGTGCAATGAAAATCCTAGACTCGTACGAGTGCGGCAAGTTACCCGCCAATCCCCGAAGTGAGGCACCCCCAATCAACAAAGTGAATGGTCCACCCAGCACTTCATGGAATTCGGTAACTTGAGCACCCTTCCGTGGGTCAACCTATACCCCCTACGAGTGCGACGAATAGCCTGCCAATTCTAGAGTAAGGCCCCCCCGGTCTCAACGCCATGAGATGCGGGCCCGTTGCCCTATAGAACCCGGCTATTCGAGCACTCCTCCGCAGGGTAATCCTAGTACAGAAAAGAAAATATATGTACAACGGTGACATCAACCTCAACCCGGTCGTGCCCCAATAAAAGAATATACAAACTGGCAGAAACGGCAGTCCACATGTCGGACGCTCGCCCTACATTAATGAATATATAAATAAATCTGAATTGTACATCTAACATTGCACACAAGGCTATCCATCACGACAATCCATCCATAATATCAGTACAACACAGAATATCAACGTGAATATCATGTTCACAAACCCGTTTGATTGTACATATAGCAACCAGTCGGATTATACCGCGCTATGATATTCACGGTCACAGAAACTAACAAATGCACTGAAAACCACGGATTCAAAATTTCGATCGATTAAAACTTTCCGCATTGGCCCCAAACACAAACCAGTACTCAAACAAATCTGGGCCAAAACCAAATATCCCAAAAATCACATTTCCATGATATAAAGCACCAGAAAAATTTTGGGGCACAACGGCCAAATTTTGACCGCGGAACCGTGGCCAAATGGCATATTTGGCGGTGGTTCAGCGATCAAATTTTAAGATTATGTGCCCAAAAATTTTCCTGGTCACTATTTTTGCATGCACATAATTTTAAGGCAATCTGAACAATTTTTTGAACAACTTTAAAATTCGAACAGCGGGCATGTTATTGAAAATGCGATTCGGAAAATTCCGTCGATCAAAACTCTAAACAAGTGCAAACTAGCTAGTTAAGATTTATAGAGTGGCTCTGATACCATGTTGGGTTTCGGTGCTCGCGCCACAGAAGTCGCGGCCGAGGCGGAAGCGAAAACAAAAATTTTACACGAGCACCGAACGCCCGTAAAACCCAGGATACAGTCTAATAACCTAAACCAGCTAACTATGAGTGTAAGGGTTGAGAAACTACAAGCTTTGTCGCGTGTCCATCCAATTATGGAAGACCCCTCCAAGCTCATAGCCGCCGGGATCGTGCTTGAAAATCGACACCCTCGCCGAAGACGATCCATCCGAGGGAAACCGGAAGAGGCTCTAACCGATGATCCAGACTTACTAGATGTGGAGGGTCGGTGATGTAGAAATATTTCTCTCTAGAATCCATGCTCAAGTGAGAGCAAGAAGAAGAAGGAGAGGAGGAGAGAATGATGGTTGCTCAAACTTGCAACCAAGAAGCATGAGGCATGAGATGAAAAAATCATCAAGTCCAAATGAAAAGACAATGGTTATAACCTTTTTGCAACCATAGTTCAATAGTGCACCAATAAATGCACACAATAAATGCCCAAGCCATATTCATCACCATGCTTCATTAAACCTCATTTTCTTATTTGATTTTCCAAATGGAAAGTCAAATATGAGGTGTCCATCTTCTAGAGGCATTCCCGTATAAATATGGAATACTTCACCCGGTATATGTATCGCTACATATACACGTATCCATATAAAAATACGGATATCACTAAAAAGAGAAAATGAATAGTGAACAATAATACTAAAATATATGTATCAAAATACATATATAAATTATTAAATCAAAACCTGATTTAATAATCCGGTTTAATCGTAAGCCGTCTAGTATTATCAACCGTCCGATTAAAGTCCGTGTATCCCGTATACGTATTTAATCGGACCCTTGCACGTACCAACATACGGCTCCTACATCTGTCGCCTGAACCGGGAAAACCCTCTGTGTGGGACTCTAAAAAATCGATAATATGCTGGCAGTGGGTTTAACCACAAGCACGTCAGCGACACTAGCTGTACGTAATGGTTATCCAGGTACTTATCGAAAGGGGGGTCAACAATCAAGTACGTCCTTACCCTGCTGAGCCTGAATGTGACAATCTCCATACAGTCCGGTCTCTTCGTCAAAGGGTATCGCATATCAAGTCTAGGGGGTGGATAACGTCATACCTCTACTAACCCGATAAGTCGTGTTTGAGTCAAGCTCATCACCAATAGAGATACTACTGATCAACTATCGGTAAATCTCATCCACCGTGGCCACGGATTTCTTATGATAGCCAACTGAATATAGCGCGACATCGACTCTTAATACCAGGAGAGACGAATCCCTGACAGTCGACTACTGCCTCCATGTGGCTCGGGACTGTATCCAACTAAAACCTGTTTGCACGACTCTTTTGAGCCGTGGTAGGGTAGTAATCAAAGTACAGTGGGAACTCACACGAGTCAAATGATGACTTTAGGTCAAAGGACTAAGTTGTAATCATGCCACCTGAGAACTCCCATCTGACGATTGATATAATATCATCCAGAAATTCTCGGCGAGTCTGGCCAGTGTACTCACCTCTAGTAAGCACCTGTATACTATCTTAGGTGACACAATACCAATAGCTTGTGAGACCGGCCACCGCCCCTCGTCGGGGTCCAGAAGCATATACACTAGTCTACTCCGGAATATCGATGTCCGGTCATTTAAGGATGTGCTTATGGACAAGCCAGCTCTCACATATATGATCGCCATCATAATGTTGGTTGTCAAGCAATAATTCTTCGGGCTTCATCAATGATGAAGACAGACCGGATAGTATACTATCATCTCAAGTAAGACTGTTATACCTGTATAACTCCTCCCTCAATTATCATAATCGTCTACTTGCGATCACAATAATTGCCTTGAGAGCACTATATCCAACATTATTCTCACTCAAATCAGTGTATATTTGATTCCCACGAAATATTCACACCTAATAAAACCATAGATTTGACTGCAAGGTCATCGACCGTTGACCCTCCTCCACTCATCATCTTTCTCTGTCAGTTGCCGCAGGCCGACAGTCCTCGGTTCGTCAATCGTTGGACCATCGCTGACCACCGCTAGCCCTGAGCCCTCCTTCGCACATCGTCCTTTGCAGCCGACTTCTGCCCGTCACACGTCGCTGCCAGCCGCTGCCGTCGCAATTGTTTCCATCACTCGGTCACCGACCACCTCCGCCACCCATCGCCAATCATCCACTTTGTGCCGACCATCGTCACTGTCGCCATAACAACCAATGTCTACCAAATCCGTTACAGATATGATTAAAATATATCATGCATCTTAGTGCAACATTTCTTGGAATTGGACGCCTCAACATCACATTTCTGGGAAGGTGGATTCCCGGTAATTTTTCATTACATGTACTAAGCCCATCTCAAGGTTGTTAGGGAATGCATCTTTCTATCTTTTCTATTAAAAAAATAGAGAGGGTGGGTGTGGGTGTGCGTGGGGGCCCGGGGGGGATAAAAAATGTGTTCCAATAAAAAAGAAGAAACAGAAAAATCATGATATGACAAAGGTGAAATACTTGTTCCAAAAAATGCAATAAGATACCGAATTATCAATAATTTAACGCTGGCATGCCAAAACACTGGTAAAAAATATTGGAAGTCAAGATGTCCATAATTTTAGTTGGCAATAGATAAGATCCAAATAAATCAGGACTCCCTCCTTTTAGAGCTACATGCAGCTGAATATCTACAAAGATTGGCACCCACCACCAAATAAATCATAGTTCCATGTGATATGACATAACTCACAACCTTGTACCTTGGCCCAAAAATCATTTTACTTCAACTTCAATCCCAGATCTCATAACACTGTTCTGCTTTTACCAGCCACAGTGAACAAAATGTTCCTCACTGGTGAAGCAAATGCAGCATGTCAAAAAAAAGAAACAGGTCACATCTTTCTTAATTATATCACGAGGAAGTGAAGTATGAGTTGGCACTGGCGGGACACATAACAACACACTGTCCGGCGTGTCCTGCCTTTCTACATTGCACTGTATGCTAGTTTTCTCTTATATCACTTTCACATCAATAATATAAGTTGAGCTCGCTAAAAGAATAAAAGATTAGACTAAACTGACCGAACAATATATGCAGAATTAGTACTTCGATGTATTTTATTACAGTAAAATACATAAACTCTAGGTTTTATGGGAAATATTTCCACTAAAATACCATCAAAGTAGCACTTAAGGTATCTTTCGTGTAATGAAAGAAGTTTTAAGGTATTTTAGTGAAAAACACAATAGTTAAGGGTATTTTAGCGTAATTTGCCCTTGTATTTAGCAAGGTGGTCCAAAATTAACATGGCTATAGAAGGATCATTTATCATTCAACATCCAACTCATGCAAGCACATGGAAAGCCTCATTACAGGGAGGCAAGGTGGTGGGTATGATATAAATCATTGGGAAAACATAAAGAACTCACCATGGATTGTACACTAATTACATCAAACTCAATAGTTTGTTCAGGCTACAGACTGTAAGCAGAGCTTATTATTCCTTCAGAAAGAATTTGAGCTGGCTCAATACTTAACCACCCTTATGTTCCACAGATATTTCTTTAGAGGGCGCGGACTATAAAATGACATGGTATGAACTTTCCTACATTGGCGGATTGAAAAATCAACCATCCGTCCACATTTTGGACAATCGATACCGGCCATAACAATCTCCATGTCCTAAACTATGCATACACCGATTTCAACATCATTAGGATACCCTTTGCTTATTCATTTAGCATAGTATTTCGGAAAATCATTAATTTTGCAATTATCCAATACAAGCGCAAAACGGTATCCAATTCACATGAAAATTGACGTACATATATTTAGGATATGTCATCAAGATGGCGGTGCCGATCGTCACAAAAATCAACGGATGGTTGACTCTTAGAGCAACTAATATAGGAAATTTCAAACTGGGCACTTTATACTCCGTTTTCTCTATTAGTTATCAGCAATTCTTAGAATTTTAAAATTGTCAATCTTCTGTATCTGCTTGAGGCCATGGAGAAAAAGATTAGCATGCGTGCATTACTCAGATTTTACCGGGTTTACTTCTATGGATCGGGGATATTGAGATTCAAACGCATTTATTTGGTCCTGCAAATATTCATTTTGTAATTCTACATAACAAAAATCCACCACTTACTTCACTCCTAACACTTGAACATGAACGATAACAAAAGTTTCAGAGTTTGAAGACTATAAATTCCAAATTATTTGAAGACTGTCTATCCATCTATCCTCGCAACCAAGTGTTTCGATAAGAGGAGTGATCCCACAGAGATGCATCGTGTGGCTCGTACTCCATTATGTAACTTCAGGTGGGAGCTTCAGGTGTCGCTTGATCGAATCCCTTAAAAGCCATCACAGCCTATAATATAGCACAAAGAAAATTCATCTTATAAGTAAGCTATACTGTTCACATTTTTTCAAGAGTTTAGGCTATGCAACCATGGAACCTGATGGTGTGAAACGTTACTGTTCCAGATACTCAAGATGTCCTCATTAAAGCGAATGCTCAGGACAGCACCGCAAATGTTGTCGCCATGATCCACTTGGTCGCCAACCAATGCTAGAACCTATCGTTATCACATGAGATTACCGTATCAAGAAAAATAGAAAGGACGGTAAAGCATGCCACTGTCATCATAACCATATTAAAAATCTATAAAAAGCGTGCAATTCCAAATGCTGCATCGAGCCAAATATTTGGTTTGCAAGGCAAATGCAAATCCTGGTACGGTGCACTTTATTTTCCTGCAATAAATGCTGCACCGAGTAAATGCTGCATTTCCAACTTCAGAAAACCAAACCACCACGGAAAATGCTCCATTTGCTATTGCAGCAAACTAAACACCCCATAAGTGCTCCTGAGAGCACATCAAGTCTCGTAGCCTGATGAATGCATGTTTTCTATGACAGCCATATTACTGCCACACAGAATCAGGATTATCCAAGTAATGTAATCACTTGTAAATGCAAACAGTAGGTAGGAACAAGCAATGTAAATTACAGGACTATCAGCCTTCCAAATCTTGAATATTCAACATGAGCCACAAAAAAAATGGAAAAGAAAGAGGGGCTACTTATGGCTTTCTTGAGTTCCTAAATAAATAAAACTGTTGTATGGCATGATTGGCATCTGAAGATGTCATTCTAGTTGTGCTTGCATTTAAATCCATTAAGCTCTTCCCTACTTTTTCAACAAAAAATATGCACAGACTACAGTGATACTCAAATAAAATGAAAATAAGTATGTACAAGTGTGTGAGTGAGCGAGCGAGTGAGTGTGCGTGCGCGTGTAAAGCGAGTGCATTTGTCTTAATCATGTAACTGTTTCTTCACTACATCTCCAGATTGCCAGATATCAATTAATTCAATTTGTTGATTGAAAGTTGCATCAATTGCGATATTTTCATTAGCAGATTTCCTAATCCCACATAATACAAAGAACTTCATCTCAGAACCACTTTTCATGTGGGAATTATAAGTTACATGCCAGCCAAATCATTTTCAAGCTAAGGGAAATATTACCTATCGTCCAAATTGCACTCCCTTGAACATTCTTAATACATCCAAACTCAGGGAACTATCTTAATACAAGACTACAACCCACATAGAGGGATATCTGAAGTGTTTTTTTTTTAATATGATACATATAATCTGTAGCTCAATGTTCACATGTCCATCATGATGCCTGCTTGATAAACATATTCATGTTAATGTAGTTTTTGACTAGTTATGGATGCAAGAGTGCCTCGCAGTTAAGGTATGTAAAAAAGCATCAAGATGATGTTCCTTCCCTTTTATCTGACAGCTTGTAGAAATGAAATTAAATTCTGTTCGGTACCATAAATGATTTTATGTCTCCACATCTTTCCATAAATTTCAGAAAGTATGCTTGCACTGGGGTTTTTCAAATTATCATTCTTTCCTCCCCTTGATTTATTAGAAATATGAACCAAGTTTCTCATTATTACTTTCTTTTCTCGTAAAGGACTTTTTAAACACAATCAATGCCTAGGGAGTATGATTAGTAGTTTCCCACAAAAATGAAATTCCAAAAGGAGTCCAACTCCCATTTAAAGAGCTGATATCAAATTCTTATCTTACTCTGCTTACGCTTCTTTATATGATGAGATTATGATCATATACACGCCCACAAAAGCACCCCGACCACCGAAGAGGAGTAGGGAAAAAGTCATAGATTAGATTGATGAATTTCAAGAGCTTAAGCTTTATCAGCGAATTCCATTTTTGGTAAAATTGATGCTACATACATACTGGATAGCGCTCTTTTAAAATTCATGAATGGAGAAAACTTCGAGAGAATGTTTCACATTTTGACTTTAAAGTAAAACAACCAGTTAAGAGCTGCTCCCTCCTTAAATGAATATCTTGCCAAAATTAACTTTATTCGAATAAGGATAGCCGGATGAAATGACTACATAGTATTAAAGACAGGGAACAAATCAGGAGCTAAAACACAAGAATAAATCAAAATAAAAATCAAACATGGCATTGGAAGAAAGATCCATGAGAGTCAATATTTTATAAGTTCTGATATATGCATAGGTAAATTAATAATGATGAAGCTCTTTTACCAGGTCTTCCCAAAAACGGCCAGAAACCGCCTTTTTGAAGCGTATTATCCACTTCCCACCATTGCAATTTGCCGAATCCTGATAAAGTAAAGAACTTGTTGAGACAAAGTATAGGAAAGGTTCCTCATATTTGTCATTTATCATTTCTTATGTTCCCTTTCTATTCCTTCATACCATTGAAAGAGTAAAATCTGATAGCACAAACATGATAGGATAACTATACCTCCCACGGAGGTCGAATGTCATCTTTAAAAAGATGCAAATCAGTTGGACTTGGCAAAGTAGAAGGTCATGCCAGATGGCAATAGCACACCCAAAACCCTTCAACCTACGGTGAAACGATCACGCAATTTTAGATATAAATCAACAAATTGAGTTTATTTTATCCTGTAACAAATCCAAGAGGTACCATACCGTGCTGAAGTCTACAATTTTCTTTATACTGTCCTCGTATGATGTCTGCGTTCTCACTCCAAGAGCACGATGTGTGTACCAAAGGACAAATTTATTCTGTAATGCCAAGCGACAACAAATTCATTAGAGAGAATGAGAGGTTTTTAGCTAATCTATCATATAATCCTATCCCAACCAAAAATTTAGGAAAACGAAAACAGTTTTTTAGCAAACAAAATTCTGGTACGGATACAGGTTTATGCCTCAATGCTTCCTATAGATATAGGTCTATATTATTAGAACCTTGAGAAGTTAAAGATAATTGTAAAATCCGCATCGCAATTAAGGGCCATCACATACCTGCGGTTAAGCGCCCAACCCATCATCTATGCACCGATAGAAATTTAGAAACCTTTCAAGATTCAATTATCTACTCATTGTCCTAATGCTTTAACATTTGCAATCTAAATAATAATTATCACATCAAATTTTGTAAGTCTCTATTACTTATCCATTATGAAGAACGGATACTTGTAAATGCCTCACAAATCATCTCCGGTCGCGTATCGGAGTCCGAAACTCTCGGAAGCTCTCGGATTCTTTCAGATTAGCTCAGACTTGTATATATCATACCAACCTCTCTCGAATCGATGTCTCTCCTTTTCCTCTGGAAAATTAAGGCTCTTAAACATTTGAAAGTGCATTGAATATCTGACATAATAACGTTATTTATTTATACTATTATATATTTATATGTATTTCCCGTATCCTTGGGTTTGGAAACTTTCAAATCCACGAATTTGTATCTTCTTGTATCCGGTATCTGTATTTGAACCCGTGCTATATAGCTTATCCATACCTTACCATGAAATACCACATACTAAAAGGCTACATTATTTAAACCAAAAAAAACACAAGATGTACACCTCGAATATTTTGTCAATTCAAACAAGCAATATGTTAAGGGCTGAAATGAGAGATGTAACAAGATAGGTTAATTCAATCACAACAAAACATTACCGCCCTGTTTGGGAATGGAGTTAAGTTTTTGGAACTGGAGTTTCATAAAATTAGCAAAATATAACTGTTAACTATTGGGCCTGATCCGGTCTAATATCCGCCCATATGAGTAGCTACCCTATATATTCATATACGAGACATATGAGAGAGATATGGTACATAATACATAGAGAGTTTTTCTAAAGAGAAAAATTAGAAAGCCGTCGTCTCCTTCTTCATCCTCTTCTATTTTGAGTTGGCTTGCGGAATGATCAAAAAAGGGATTCTCGCTTTTTATCAAAGTGTAGTTTCCTTATGGCCGTTGCTTGGAGACGATAAAATCAAATTTTCTACGTGATGTGGACGAAGAACGATCCAACCAATCAGATCAGATATTTGGTAAACCTTTAGCTTAGATACATGTATTTCCACGGTGCTTGATTGCTTATTATGTATCTACATCTCCTAAAATATACATTGGTACCGGAGCCATACATCCCACGTTCGTAGAATTATAGATCTATGATGTTAAAAATAGTGGTAACTCAAAAGTTGCTTTTTTTTTTATCTAAACATAGATCAATTTTTTTTTAAAAATTATTTTATGACAGATCTATGATATTAGGGTTATCGTTTGATAAATGTTTTAAGATATGTCTATTTTACATTATTATGTGTCACAATAAATTAGATCTATTTTATTTATGACACATTGATATAATTTTTTTAGTTCGTTGATATGAAATAACTCATGGAACAAAGTTGAGATAAATTTTTGTAAAGATTGGATTTTTTGTATGATTTTTTTATAAAAAAATCTCTCTTTTTGTGGGCATTAATGGCGGCTAGGTCAAAATTTTTTCCTAAAACCCTAACTTTTTTTTTTGGATAAAAGAAACTTACGGGATATTTTTTTGGTAGTTTAGTTAGACCAAATTTGTTTTTTGATTTTTGGTTGGACCAAAATGATTTTTCGGATTTTGGTTTGCAACCAAATATTTTTTGGGATTTTAGTTTGGAACCAAATATTTTTTTTGGATTTTGGTTTAGAATCAAATATTTTTTGGATTTTTGGTTGCAAACTAAATATTTTTTTTGGATTTTTGATTTGTAACCAAAAATATTTTTCTTGGGAATTTGGTTGGGGACCAAATTTTTTTTTAATGCGGTAGTGGGCCAAAATTTATTTTAACAAAAAAAATTAATAATTTCTAGAAACTTTATTTTTTCGATTTTTTTAAAGAAGAAAAATTCAATTTTTTAAAAAATAGCATTTAAAAAAAATTAGGAGGGCCGGTAACCAGGCTCGAGCTGGGCTCCGGCCGAGCCCATGCCCCTGGACTGAGTCGAGCTGAGTCGGGTTCGGCGGTTCGAGCTGGACTAGAGCCGGACCCGGCCAGGCTAGGCTCGACGGCTCGAATCGGGCCGGGCCAGGCCCGGAGGCTCGAGCCGGGCCGAGTGCAGGGTCCATTTATTTATTTAAAAAAAATCCAGAATAATCCTAGAAAATTCAGAAAAATCCTAGAAAATTCAAAAAAAAATCCAGAAAATTCTAGAAAATTAAGATTTTTTTTTTGAATTTTCTTATTTTTGGAGAGTTTCGCACTCAAGTTTTGGGTTAGTTAAGGGTTTTGTCGTTAATTCTGCAAGTTATATTTTTTTTGAAAATTTCTTTGCTCGCCAAAAGTTTCAAATTTTTTACCCTCACATAAAATTTTGGAGATTTTATGGGTAGTTGTTCCAGTGGGAATGCCTGAGGCGCATGTTGATTTCACGAAAAAACGAAAACTCTAATAAAATGGACAAGATTAGATAGGGCAGTTTAAATGAAAATGAAGTTTGTTAGATTGATTGTTGCATTTTATGTTGTGCATGGCATATTATATATGGAAAAATGCATACTGCATTAATCTAAAAAATTTCAAGTGGAAGATTTCGAGAGGATATGGAAGTTTAGATTCAACTACTAATCTACTCCGATTTTATGAAATCTATGATCCATTTTTCAATCATTTTAACAAAATTTTAAATTTTATACTTTTTAGAAATATGGGTCGGGGCATAGGCCATCTTCTCTTTCTTCGGGGCGTGTCTTTATTATTATTGTTAAGATGGGTTGAAAACGAAACGTTCTTTGGAAAAGAATGACATTCCATTATATGCCTTAGTCTTAACGCATTCATAATAAAATTAAGATATCATCAGTCTCACCAGGGGTGAGAAGATAGATGGCAATAACATAATAAAATAGAAATATTAGTTTAATATTATATGAACAAACTGAAAGAGTTGGACGCTAGTGATAAGGCGGTGGCGATGTAGTAAGGCTACACGATGTGGCACCATTGAGGTGGTAGCAATGTAGCAAGGTTACACGATGCAGCACCATCAAGCTGCAGTGATCTTTAGAGGATTGGCGCATCTAGGATCGCTCTATGCGTTCGACATGATGAAGAGCGATGTCATTAGTGGTCATATGTTTTATTGCCGAGCACTCGCAGTTTATATTAAGCGGTAATTTCAGAATATCTACGTGCCAAGAGATAACTTGTGCGATGATTACGGGGTAATTTATGCGACGTGGCAACGTCACATTATTTCCTGATTTGGCCTTATTTTCATATAAAAAGTCGAATCATGTAATATGGATACACTTAAGAGTTATATCTTCATTGATCGGGATTTGAACAGTGCTGCTCCAATTAGACTGTAGAATGACAACAGTAGATTGTTATATATTTTCTACTCGATATATTAAGCAGTTAGTTATGCGAAAATCAAATGTGTTGACATTTTCTAGTACATTTAGGTAACCGAGGATTAAGGTTTAATCGCCAAGGGCGATAGAACTAAGAGCGCTGCTGAAGTGTTGACGAGGTCAACAGCGCGCAAGTGCGGGTGTCCTAACGCAAGAAAAGTTCAATTGAACTACAAAAACAGGAATAAAGCGCCAATAACATAAGTGATCTGACATAGAGAAATGTGCTGGTAATAATGGATATAATAAGTCCAACGTTTGACTGTGAGAATTTGAATCGCTCCACTCGTCAGGCTACTGAGTAGAAATAGGCTTTCTGCTTGGAGCAGAAAAGTTTGCAGAAAAAAATCATATGTCAAGAACATATGAATCTATTCTGTATCAGGGATGCAGATAGCTACCCATAAATAATTTTCTTATCAGGGTACTGAGTGGAAGAAAGCCTTCTGTTGGGAGCAGAAAAGTTTGTGCAAGCAAATTATGTGTCAAGAACATATGAGTCAATTCAGCATCGGGGATGTAGATAGCTATCCACAAACCATCTTCTCGTTGGTTAAAGTTTCAGTCTCGGCTTAGAATATTTGGATAGCTTAATGGGACAATCTGTCCTATGAGTTCCTTATGTTTTTAAGAATTGACCTTTCTATAAATGGCATGAGTGACATGGTAGATTAGATTAATAGATAGATGGAATGACTTAATCACCTAGGTGGATGAGTTGGCATTTGAACCAAAATCAAACCATCTACTTGTAAGAGTTGCCTTGGAGGAAAAACTATCAGGATAAAACCATTTGGATATTCATTACAGATAATTCACTCCGATAGATACATACCAAAAAACGTGAAGACACGTAGTGGAGTTTCCTAATTTAACACCTTCATTAATAATTACCCGATATGGCTATTAATCTCACACGGAACTAAAACATTGATTTATATCAAACGTAGTATTAGTGAAGTGAAGAGTTGGTTCACGCAAACAGGGTTGTGCGTGTTTCGTGGGGTAGTTCTGGGAACTGTAAGAAAGTCATGAGTATTTATTTTAGCGGTTCAGGGAACTGAATGAAGGAAAAATAGTCATCAGATAGCTGATTATACCGTAAACTCTGCAACAAAATGGTGTTGTAGAGAGGAAAATTAGGAAATCCTAGATATGATAAAGAATATGATGGTAAGAGCCAATCTTACATATTGTTTGGGAGTTGTGCTATTGTCATCGGATTATATTCTTGATCATGTGTTTTCAAAGTCAATCCAGTTAACACTCTTTGTATGGTGGACGAACGAGAGACCTGGGAGGTCACTTGTGTCCATGAGTCTGTTATAGGATTTTGACTAAAATTTGATCATGCGACGTTGATTTCCTCAGGGAGGAATTTACGCAAAAAGAAGAAATAGGTCAGGATTTGGGATTATATGAGATTGAGAAGTCTCCTAGTCGGTCAGTGGTGCAAAAGAAATTAGTTCCGTCAACGGCTAGCGACAATGGGAGTGATATTCCGTTGATGGCTCGGAGCCAATTACAGATTCTTAAAAGACTTGTAGATAGTGCTGTAGATTGACACCTCGACGATATTTCGATATCTAAGGGGAGATGTCTATGGTAACTCCGCATTGGTTGCGGAACCCAAGTCATTTATGAATGCTATTTCTGGATCTACTACGAAAGAGTGAATAAAAACAATAGAAGTGTTGCACGAGTCAATGATAAATGATCAAGTCTGGGATTTGATCAATTACCCTACCGGATGCAAGACTGATGATAAAAAACTGTGTTTTTCGAGATCTTGCGAAAGAAGGATGATACTGTAGAGAGATATAAGGCACACTTGTTGGCGAAGGGATTCACCTAGCGTGGGTGGAAAATGAAGAGACACTTTTCATCCGGGGTGATGATTGCGTCCATTTCACCTTCCTAACAAATTGTTACACATAAAGATCTTAAACTAGTCATATGGATTTAGATTGTATTGTCAATGGAGATTTGGAAAAAGACATCTGAGAAATCTGCCTACGAGTTTCAAAACCAAAAGAACTCGAGTTGGCTCAGAAAGTCCATTTATGACTTGAAACACTCATCCAAGAAGTTGTTGGTTCGATATCATCGATCTATATTGGATATGTACTGACGATGATTGAATGCGACAAATGTAAGTTCAGAGATTTTGTCGTGAACGATATTGTAATGACCAAAAATGACTTGGTGATAATGAATGTTGGAGATAGTGCCCTCAGAGTCAATTATTGGATCACAGGCACGTGATTGCAATGATTGAGGGAGGACCTATCCCGGTAGGACAGTCTTACTCGAGATGATAGTATGCTATCTGGTTTATCTTTATCATCGTGTACTGCTTTAGGTGACCTGACATGTCGCTATTACACGTTGATAGAGCCCCTAGGATTCTTGCTTGACTACCAGCAGTATGATGGCGATCATATACGTGGGAGCTGGTAGTCTATAAGCACATCCTTAAAAGGTCCCTAGTCGTAGGAGTTTCGAGACAGGGCATCGATACTCCATTAGTAGACTAGTGTATACAGTCGAGACCCCGACGAGGGGCGGTGGCCGGTCTCACAAGCCACTGGTGTAAGTTGGTTCACCTAAGATGTATACAGGTGCTCATTGGGTTATGAGTACACCGGACAGGACTCGCCGGGAACCTGCTAGTTGGTCTTATACCAGACGTCAGATAGCAGTTCCCTGGTGACATGTGTACAGGTTAGTTCATCGACCTGAGGATCGTCATTTGTCTCGTGTGAGTTCCCACTGTGCTTTGATTACTACCCTACCACGGCTCAAAGGAGTCGTGCAAACAGGTTTTAGTTGGGCACAGTCCCGAGCCACATGGAGGCAGTGAGCGGATCTTCAGGGGTTCGTCTCTCCCGGTATTGGGGGTGAGGTCGCGCTGTGTCTAGGAGAGCCATTACGCAAAGCCCTCGGCCGAGGCAGGAGATTTACTGGTAGGTATTCCAGTAGTATCTCAGGGCGTTCTGGGCTACGCTCCGACACGACTTGTACCGCTTTTGGGGGTCTGACTTTTACCAACCCCCTAGGCCCGCCATGCGATACTCATAGACGAACGGACCGGACTGTACGGATATTGTCACTGACAGGCTCAGTAGGGTGTCAGGATGAGTTCGCTCATCGACGTCCCTTTTGGTCAATAGCTGGTGGCCCGTCACGTATTGGCTTATACCTCTGACGTGCTAGTGGTTAAATCCACAGCCATAGTATTGACGAGTCTTTAGAGTCCACCACACTTACAGTTACTCAAGCTTTCGGGCGAAACGCTGTAGAGGCCGTATGGAGATATGGCAGGGTCCGATCAGATACGTGCGGTATTGCACGGATCAGGATTGGACAGTTTTGTACTAGTTGCCGTATAGTTATATGGCAGGGTTCGATCTGATACGTGCGGTATTGCACGGATCAGGATCGAACGGATTTTACTAGCCGGCTTTGGCTTAAGCCGGTCCTAGTCTAGTACAGTGTAGATTTTGTCTCATTGCATTTGTATCCAGTCGGAATACAGATGCGGGTGTGTATGCACAGTATTGGGGTTTTCCTGTAATTTATTACGGGACCAGTTTTCTGGAGTTGCCAGTTTGCATTCCGTCCCGGCCGGTTTTCCTTTGTTCTTTCCCGGCCGGACTTTTCCGATGGAGGGGGTTGTTTGCAGTTTTGCAAATAACTTTTGGTGGAGGTTTTATTTGTAAGATGTTTTATTATGAAAGCATCTTTTGATACCTTTCTTATCCATCTTTATCATTTGCTTTTTGTTGATGAGATAGGATTAGGATTGATTTCATGTTGATGTGAGATTGTTATGATGAGGTTTGGATAAGGTCACCTTTCTTTTGCTCCTACACTCACCTCCCTCTTGTTTCATATACATACATTCCTCCACCTTATTCTCACTTAAAGAATATGATAAGTCTTTCATGGTTATGGAAAAAAAGAGAGAAGAAGAAAAAGAAAGAGAGAAAGAAAAAGAATGAGAGAGTTCATCTTTGTTATGGGAGGAATTCTTCATCTCCTTCTTCTTCTTGTTTCGGAAAAATGCAAGCACCATTTTTCCTAACCCCAATCCTCCATCATGGCAACAACAAACCCCAAAGGAGACTATGATTCTACACTACACTTCCTACAGCATATCTTGAGCATGTCGAGTTGCCGGCTTCATGCTCGAGTTGCCTCGGTATTGAGGCGGGAGCCCGTAAAAGACGAAGGCGATGTGGTGCCCTTTCCGGCGAGGAGGCGACGATATGGAGACTACACTTTCCGCGGGAGATCGGGGCGATGATGAGAAGACCGGAGGACCGGATCTCTTGGTATACTTCTTTTCCCATCTCTTGTTAGCTAGCGTAGGTTAATGGTTAACGATCCGGGTTTTTCTTTGTCCGCGGTAGCGCCGGTTTCCGAGTAAGGAAAAATTTTGATTCCGCAATTTGGCCTCGAGTAAGACGGCCGGGGCGCTGCCGTGGCGCAACATGGTATCAGAGCCACGCCATTAACCTTACCTAGCTTGTTCTAATGTGTTTTGCATTTCCGATCGACCGAAATCCCAAAAAACACATTTTCCTTTGCATCAGTTTTCTGTTGGAATTTTTTGGTGTCATAAAATTTTTCAGATTGTTGAAAACTACTGTATAAGACATTATAAGACTACTGTAAAATTTCGACAGTGTCAGTCGTACAGTGGAGCGCGGAAGGGCGGCCAAACCCACCTTCGGGCCGCGCTTCCGCCGCGGTCTCCTGTGCTCAACTTGTCAAAATTTTGCAGTGGGCTTTTGGGCTTATTTTGTGGGTTTTGGGATATTAAATTTGGGCCCAGGTTTTCTGTAACTGCTACAGTATTGGTTGGGGGCCCACTAGTTAATTCTTGGTCAATCGGAAAATTTTAAACACATTATTTCACAGTATTTACATTATATCTGCGACCGTGAATGTCACTCGATCGGTAAATCCGGTCTAACTGCTATAGCCCGGTTAGACGGATTTGCGAACGTGACTTTCACGTTGATATTCTATGTTTATGCTGTGATGTTGCGGATCGGTCGTGGGGATAGCCTGGATGCAATGCTAGTACAGTTTTTGTTGTATTATGTACATTTGATATTGCGGGGCGAGCGTCCGACATGTGGACTGCCGTCACTGCCTGTTTGTATTATTCTTTTGGGGCACGACCTGGTTGCGGTCGATGTACCCGGTGTATGTATATTTTACTTTCTGTACTAGGGTTACCCCGCGGTGGGGTGCACGGATAGCCGGGTTCTGGAGGGCAACGGGCCCGCATCTCAGGGCATTGAGACGGAGGGGGCTTCAGTCCAGGATTGGCGGGCTATTCGCCGCACTCGTAAGGGGTACAGGTTGACCCAGGAGGGGTGCCCAAGTTACCGGATTCCGTGAAGTGCTGGGTGGTCCATTCATGGTACTGAAGGGGGCTGCCTCGCTTCAGGTTTTGGCGGGTGACTTGCCGCGCCCGTAGGGGTCTAGGATTTCATTGCACAGGCTATCCACACGACCAGGGGAACGTCGGGTTTCAGCAGCGGCTCTGTGAAACCCGGGGCTTCCAGATATCTGTATTGTTCTGTGATGCTGTACATTTCTGTGATGTTGCATTTTATTCACGCCTTGAGCGAAATACTATATATTGGTATATATATTAGTAGATGTTGTATATGTTTTACATCCGCGCTAGTCCAGTCCCCGCTCTGCCGTTAGTTAGCTAACCTAACGGGTGATGACGGGACCCAGTGGCGAATGCGGATGGCATATATGTACGTCAGTATATTTTCGTTCTTTGTGATGTGATCATTTGATGGGACTGCGTTGATTCGGATCAATGCAAGCTAAACAAACCTATTCTGATGTTGTTGGAACATTTTTCAAAAAGCTGTTATTGCAAGGACGTTCACTTTTGTTTTGCATCGTGGTATTCATTTGGAATATCCTGCTCCTCAGTCGACGAGGCAAGGGCCGAGATCCCTTCACCGGGAGTGACCCCTTGGACAGAAGTTTGCGTCAGGGCAATAGCTTCACTATAGCCGATTACTTTTGCTTTGCATCGTGGTATTCAGTTGGAATATCCTGCACCTCATTCTACGGGGAAAGAGCCGAGATCCCTTCACCGGGAGTGACCTCTTTAGTAAAGGTTTTCGTCACTATATTTTATAAAAGGCTATGCAGTTCCTTCAACGATATCAAGTTCATTACGTTAAAGGTTTTTCGCCAAAAACCATTCGTAGCCCTCCGTCATTTCCTACAGGTATTATTTGGTATTCGTGCTGCGTTTGTTGACCTAGTCAAGACGTAGTGTTCGGTAGCTAAGTGGTACTTGTTTGTTGCATAAGTGGGATTGGTTAGGACAGTCGTGCGGCCTTGTTGACCTAGTCAAGGGCACGTACGGGTGGGTTTAATGCGATCCAGAACAATGACGGGTTGAACTTGACTGGCGGTTTATGGTTTGTTGACCTAGTCAAGGTCATAAACCGCTTGGGGTAAAAAATCACATCGGGAGTTTCAAAAGAACTGAAACTTGCCAGGCATGCGCATACCTTCTGGAGTGTGGTGACTTGAGTGGATTCCGTCAAGTTATCATGCGATGATAGTTGGATCCCGATTCCCACTGATGAGTTGGTTTACTCCTCGGGTGATCCCGACTAATTCTTCTTTCAGGTTTGGAGGAGAATTTGAGGTACAGTGGGAGGATTCCTGATTAGGAAAAGTGATAACCATTCTGATCTAGGTTAGAGTGCACGCTGAGTGTTTCTTTTCTCTCTCTCTGGCAGCGACCATTGACCCGACCCTGGACTATGACTCAGTGACCAAGTTGACCGAACCTTCTTAACACAGGCTTTTGGATTGTCAGAGTTGCAGACCTCATTGCCACTCCTACTTTTACCCTTTTCTCCAGGACACCCTGTATTACTACGAACGTCCACTTCCATTGGACAAAACCATCGTATGGTTAGATACGAACTCGAAGGACTTCGAGGATGGTTTCTGGTTCTGGAGAAAACGAATAGGTTTATTCAGTTGTCTTTTCTTTTCACCTTCTCTCAGGTTGCGAGTACTCCTTGGTTTAGGAGTAGTACACCTATTACGCAAATTGGATAGTCTTCTTCCAAACCATAGGCTGGTGCCGACGGGTAGGGAATGAAGAAAACCAATTAGCATAACGATGGTGTGCAGAAGGTATTAAGTTAAGACAAAGCAAGGGATTAGTAAGAGGGCAAAGTAAGTTGCGACTACTATTCACGACCAAACCAAATATTTCTTCGCCAATCCTAAATCACCTTTGTATTTCTCCAGGACACTCCGTATCACTACGAAGATCCCATTTTATTGGATAATCCATCGTATGGTTATATACGAACTCGAAAGGAACTTGTTCCAGTTCGGGGATGGATTCTGGTTCAGGAGAAATAGGAATTAAGTACATTCAGGTGTCTTTCATCTTCACCTTCTCTCGCATTGCGAGTGTTCCTAGGATTGGGACAGTACACCCTTTATGCCTTTTGGATAGTCTTCTTCCAAACCATAGGCTGGTGCCGAACGGTGGGGAAGGAAGAAAACCATTTGGCCTAAAGGGGTGTGCAGACGGTAATGACTAAAGACACATAAAGGGATTTGGAGAGGTGGCAAAGAATTATACGGTTACAGTTGTGAATCTGGATAATGGAAGAGGCATTACTAGGAATACCAGGATACCCCGACGAAACATTTCAATGTTTCAGTTTCACTGTGTACTGTTAATAGAAAACTGATTTCCCGATTAGACACTTACTCCAGGGTATGTATTTACCAGGTTGGATTCTCACATCTGTATGGTTTTACAGATGATGAGTGGGAGTAAGTTATTGGGAATTGGGTGATCATCCTCATTATATCGGGATTCGTTGTAATCGGTGATATTTGAGGAAGTCACCTGGGTTGATTGCCGGTCGGCAGATATTTGGTTTTGAATATCCGATGTTGTGCACCAATTTCAAATTGATATATCTGTACGTCTATTTTCATAGAGTGAGATATACCTTTTGATATTATGTCTATGACATTTACCTATATCAGTGGATGGTTAGGTAAGGAGCATTAAACAGCGGTGTAATTCTTCTTAACCACAAGTACAGTTTTCAACCTACGACACACAGTGAAAGAGTTGTTAGACTCAGCGGACTTATACAGAGTATTGTATGTTGTCCAGTATCCATCAGGACAGAGGGGTTGGTCCTCGTACTATATTCGGTTTACTTATGACTTCTCTAGATTTTAGACAGCTGTTTCGTGGAAACACAGGGTCTAAGTTTTGAGGAGTTATAGGTATTTGAATAGAGTAGAGTACCAGGTGTAGCAAGTATCGGGATTCTTCAAAGAGATTGAAGATGTAGATACTTGTGTATGATATTCAGTTGATAGTAATGATGAAGACAGATTGCTTCTCTTTCAGGTTACTCATAAATGGAAGCATTCCTAAGTTGAGTAACGCTGATCGACCTCCTTCCATTTAGTTGACATGCACTGGAGATAGTTGCATGATTTGAATCTGGTTCAATTGAATCAGTGCCTCTGGTTCTATATTGGATATAGAACAGTTCATATCTTAACGATGTTAAGGTACGGGGAGTTGTCCAGCTTATGATTAAAACCAGACACTGGACAACTCAAGGCACGTTTCTGTAATGGCTGTTTGTGGGTTGACCCAGGCTATGACGAGGGTTGACTTTCTACCATCTGGATGAACTATAGCAATATTGTTCTAGACTCGCCACAGTTTTTATTAAAAATGGATTTTTTCAGAAAAAGTAGTGGGAGTATGGTAGAACTGGAAGTGATTCCAGAACCACAAACGATTACTGAAGATTTGATAAGGAACCTAAAGATTCAATCTGATTTGACATTCCATTGGCCACTCCGCAGATAAGGTGGGTAACTTCAGGCACCCGAGAGGTACTCCGGTAGCCTCAATGACGGTGACAGGGAAGTTCTTGTTTACCCACACTTGCCATTGTTGTTGTTCCAGGCTGCGAGACCCGGCAGGAGGATGAGTATAGCGTCGTTCTAAACTAGCTTTAGAAGTGCACGTCTATATGACTCTGCCAGAGGGTTGTCGTAGTCAGTGGGAGCAGCGGAAGCATTGGTGGACATCAGGCTTATGTCTATTTATAGACTAAAGCAGATGTAGCGGAGAAAGATCATCTATTTCTGATGTGACAGTCATAGGTTTGACGTCATCAGAATAGGGGATGCATCTGTTGAGAAGGTAGTAGGAAGTGATATTCCTATTACTACGATCGGTTATACTTTGGTCGTCACACAGTGGTCTCTCCACAAGGGACTTGGATATTATATCAGACATACTGGTTACTAGATCTATGGTTTTAGATCTAGATTTGGGTGGTTTCCCAATCTGGGTATCTTGACAGCATTCTATGAGTATTTAGAATGGACGACTCCTGACACGGTAGTACACCTGCAGTTGATGGATTCACCCTCTCTAAAGGTGTCTTATAGACTAAAGGGGAGAGGGATACTCATGATTGGCAGATCACTTGCTTAGGCAATTGAGTCAATCATGAGATGTCAAGTACCACACCAGATGTTGTTCTTGCACTAGATGCAATAAGATGATATTGATCCAATCCTGGAGAAACAGTCGGAAGCAGTGTTAGAACATAAGTGAATGTTCTAGGGATATGATAACGACAGCCTCATTTGGGAGACAGTTATCATTCCAGGCTTCCAAGGTGACATAGACGACAAGGAGGTTGTCAGAGTTATAGTTTTCCTTCTGACGAGGGGCAGTATTTTGGACAGGTGGTCCAAGGCAATACTGAGGGAGGCTTGGCGCAGGATACTGATTAAGTTCGGTTGACGATACAGTCTAAGAAGTTTGGATTTGAAGTTCATTTATGAGCTAGGTCCCATCAGACATCCAGACGTTCTAAGACAGGTATTGCTCATTTCGGGAGATGGCTTTCTCCGCGAACTTGAGATATAGAGAGACATAGAAAGAAACTTCACAGCGGATCCACTCACTGAGGCTATTCCTCGAACGCAATAGTCTCGCAGACGAGCTTTGTGAGACTGACTTGTAGAGGAGTTGGGTGTTCGGTATCACACGGGCTGTGAGTATGCGACATCGCAATAATTAGCCTTGAGTGCAAGTGGGAGATTGTTGGAGATAGTGCCCTCAGAGTCAATTATTGGATCACAGGCACGTGATTGCAATGATTGAGGGAGGACCTATCCCGGTAGGACAGTCTTACTCGAGATGATAGTATGCTATCTGGTTTATCTTTATCATCGTGTACTGCTTTAGGTGACCTGACATGTCGCTATTACACGTTGATAGAGCCCCTAGGATTCTTGCTTGACTACCAGCAGTATGATGGCGATCATATACGTGGGAGCTGGTAGTCTATAAGCACATCCTTAAAAGGTCCCTAGTCGTAGGAGTTTCGAGACAGGGCATCGATACTCCATTAGTAGACTAGTGTATACAGTCGAGACCCCGACGAGGGGCGGTGGCCGGTCTCACAAGCCACTGGTGTAAGTTGGTTCACCTAAGATGTATACAGGTGCTCATTGGGTTATGAGTACACCGGACAGGACTCGCCGGGAACCTGCTAGTTGGTCTTATACCAGACGTCAGATAGCAGTTCCCTGGTGACATGTGTACAGGTTAGTTCATCGACCTGAGGATCGTCATTTGTCTCGTGTGAGTTCCCACTGTGCTTTGATTACTACCCTACCACGGCTCAAAGGAGTCGTGCAAACAGGTTTTAGTTGGGCACAGTCCCGAGCCACATGGAGGCAGTGAGCGGATCTTCAGGGGTTCGTCTCTCCCGGTATTGGGGGTGAGGTCGCGCTGTGTCTAGGAGAGCCATTACGCAAAGCCCTCGGCCGAGGCAGGAGATTTACTGGTAGGTATTCCAGTAGTATCTCAGGGCGTTCTGGGCTACGCTCCGACACGACTTGTACCGCTTTTGGGGGTCTGACTTTTACCAACCCCCTAGGCCCGCCATGCGATACTCATAGACGAACGGACCGGACTGTACGGATATTGTCACTGACAGGCTCAGTAGGGTGTCAGGATGAGTTCGCTCATCGACGTCCCTTTTGGTCAATAGCTGGTGGCCCGTCACGTATTGGCTTATACCTCTGACGTGCTAGTGGTTAAATCCACAGCCATAGTATTGACGAGTCTTTAGAGTCCACCACACTTACAGTTACTCAAGCTTTCGGGCGAAATGCTGTAGAGGCCGTATGGAGATATGGCAGGGTCCGATCAGATACGTGCGGTATTGCACGGATCAGGATTGGACAGTTTTGTACTAGTTGCCGTATAGTTATATGGCAGGGTTCGATCTGATACGTGCGGTATTGCACGGATCAGGATCGAACGGATTTTACTAGCCGGCTTTGGCTTAAGCCGGTCCTAGTCTAGTACAGTGTAGATTTTGTCTCATTGCATTTGTATCCGGTCGGAATACAGATGCGGGTGTGTATGCACAGTATTGGGGTTTTCCTGTAATTTATTACGGGACCAGTTTTCTGGAGTTGCCAGTTTGCATTCCGTCCCGGCCGGTTTTCCTTTGTTCTTTCCCGGCCGGACTTTTCCGATGGAGGGGGTTGTTTGCAGTTTTGCAAATAACTTTTGGTGGAGGTTTTATTTGTAAGATGTTTTATTATGAAAGCATCTTTTGATACCTTTCTTATCCATCTTTATCATTTGCTTTTTGTTGATGAGATAGGATTAGGATTGATTTCATGTTGATGTGAGATTGTTATGATGAGGTTTGGATAAGGTCACCTTTCTTTTGCTCCTACACTCACCTCCCTCTTGTTTCATATACATACATTCCTCCACCTTATTCTCACTTAAAGAATATGATAAGTCTTTCATGGTTATGGAAAAAAAGAGAGAAGAAGAAAAAGAAAGAGAGAAAGAAAAAGAATGAGAGAGTTCATCTTTGTTATGGGAGGAATTCTTCATCTCCTTCTTCTTCTTGTTTCGGAAAAATGCAAGCACCATTTTTCCTAACCCCAATCCTCCATCATGGCAACAACAAACCCCAAAGGAGACTATGATTCTACACTACACTTCCTACAGCATATCTTGAGCATGTCGAGTTGCCGGCTTCATGCTCGAGTTGCCTCGGTATTGAGGCGGGAGCCCGTAAAAGACGAAGGCGATGTGGTGCCCTTTCCGGCGAGGAGGCGACGATATGGAGACTACACTTTCCGCGGGAGATCGGGGCGATGATGAGAAGACCGGAGGACCGGATCTCTTGGTATACTTCTTTTCCCATCTCTTGTTAGCTAGCGTAGGTTAATGGTTAACGATCCGGGTTTTTCTTTGTCCGCGGTAGCGCCGGTTTCCGAGTAAGGAAAAATTTTGATTCCGCAATTTGGCCTCGAGTAAGACGGCCGGGGCGCTGCCGTGGCGCAACATGGTATCAGAGCCACGCCATTAACCTTACCTAGCTTGTTCTAATGTGTTTTGCATTTCCGATCGACCGAAATCCCAAAAAACACATTTTCCTTTGCATCAGTTTTCTGTTGGAATTTTTTGGTGTCATAAAATTTTTCAGATTGTTGAAAACTACTGTATAAGACATTATAAGACTACTGTAAAATTTCGACAGTGTCAGTCGTACAGTGGAGCGCGGAAGGGCGGCCAAACCCACCTTCGGGCCGCGCTTCCGCCGCGGTCTCCTGTGCTCAACTTGTCAAAATTTTGCAGTGGGCTTTTGGGCTTATTTTGTGGGTTTTGGGATATTAAATTTGGGCCCAGGTTTTCTGTAACTGCTACAGTATTGGTTGGGGGCCCACTAGTTAATTCTTGGTCAATCGGAAAATTTTAAACACATTATGATGCTTGTTAACTTAGCACCTTAAAGACTTCACCTTTAGCACATGTGATGCTTCCAAACCCTTCATGAGGTGCTAGGCTAACCTTTTATTGGTATCAGAGCCGACCTAGAACATTAGGCGATGCTTTTGCGAAGTGAAAACTCCGATCGAACCGAAATACGATTTTACGGGTCACTCTTTGGAAATTTTTTAAAATCTGACATTTTTCAGAATTAAAAATACTTAAAAAATATAGCAGGAAAATATAAGAAAAACTGTGAAAAACGAGCCAATGATCTCAACAATCGCCGCGGAACCGCGGCAATTACTTGCTTAGGCCGCGGCTCCGCGGCCACAAAGAGGCATCATTGCTTCGTTTTTACACAGTAATTCATAACACCTCTTGTATATTATTTTGGGTATTTTTATTCTGAATTTAGTTCTGTAAATTCTAGAGATGGTTTTGGACTCGCCGATTCGATCGGAATTTTGATTTCGTGACTTTTCCGGGTAAATTAGAAAGTATTGAAGTGTTTGAACGAGTATCATTTGCTCACTTTTCACGGGGTTTAAAAGCTTTCGGAAATACGTGCAAGTTTGTTTGTGGTGGACCCTCTAGAAGACAACAAACCTTAACTCGATTATGTGACCGTCTTGAACTGCCTTTTGAATCTTAGGGTTTGCGGCAGTACGGCGTGCCACATGTGAGGCGTTGGCTTGACCCTTCTACGGCTGGACCGCTACCACTGTGTCACACTCCGGATTTTTAAACTCCGCTCAAGTGTTGAGCTTTAGTGAATCTTGGGTATTTGATCGTTCGTTCGAAAACTTTAATACTGTCTAATTATCTGGAATGTGATGCAATGTGTAGAATTCATATTATAAGACATGAAATACGAGGTATTTGATGCTTCGCATTTACGATGTCTAAAGAGAATGTGGATTCCAGATATTGCAGTTTTACACTTTTTTTTCTATGACCGTAAGTGTAGTATGTCGATATCGCCGATTTCGTTGCTATACGTCAACGACAATTGGGGTATGCATACTTACTTACGTTGATGATATGAGATATTATGAGTTGCTGAGATATGATGTGCTGGATTTTCACGATAGAAAAGGGGGGGTTTTTATGTGAGATGAGAGTTTTATATTTTCATTCATATAAATTCAAATGTAATGTAATATTCTTTTATTTGGGGCACTTCCGGGGTGAGATCGATGCCACCTGTGTTGTATATTATTTACTTTTCCGCATTAGGATGGACCCAAGGAGGGGAGCACAGGTGACCGGGTTCTGGGGTTCAGTGGGAGGCCATCTCGAGGAGTCGAGACCGGGTCTCCTAAACTCCAGAATTGGTAGGGTCGCTTGCCGCTCTCGTAGGGGTCCAGGGTATGGGCTTGGCTATTCATCGCGACTGTGGAATCCGTATTTTCTATTGCTGGCTAGATACTAAATACGGACGTCCTAGTATATCCCACATTATATCTATGTTTCTGCTGCGATATCTGTGATGTGATCATTTGATATGTTCTGATGGATACAGTATATAGTATATATGATATATTATATAGGCGTTACTTATGTTTTACACCCGCACTAGCCCTGCCCAGCTCTGTCGTTAGTTACTTAACCTAACGGTGCACGAGGGGACATCGAGGCGAATGCGGATGGCATAAGTGTACGTCGTATTTATCTGTGATGTTTAGGTGACTTAAATGATGGGACTTCATTAATGTGATTAATGAAAGAAAAGAAACCTAAAAGTTGTTGTAGAATCAAATTTTCAAATAAAAAGGGTAGCTACAGTTTTGCTTTGCATAGCGGTATATATGATATACCCTGCACCTTATTCGATGAGGAAAGGGCCGAGATCCCTTCACCGGGAGTGACCCCTTTAGCAATAACTGGCAGTTGCTACACACTCGGTTTGACTTTTGACTGCTTTTTGGAGTTTTTCTTTGCACAGTGATATATATGATATATCCCGCACCTCATTCGACGAGGAAAGGGCCGATGATCCCTTCCCCGGGAGTGACCCCTTTAGCAAAACTAGAAAAGCCTCAAAATCACTCCATTTCAAAACTTCACTTGATTCTACAAGGATATCAAGTTCATTACGCAATAGGTTTTCAGAAAAACCTGTCGTAGCCCTCCGTCATTTCAGATAAGTTGTATATAGTATTCGTGCTACATTTGTTGGCTTTCGTCAAGGTGTAGTGTGCGGTAGCTATATGCTGCTTATCTGCTGCATATGATGCGACTGGATTAGGGTAGTCGTATGGCTTTGTTGGCTTTCGTCAAGGGTCGTGCGGATGGGTTTAATTCAGTCAAGAAATGTACGGGTTGAACTTGACTAGCGGGCTGTGGTTTGTTGGCTTTCGTCAAGGTCATAGCACGTTAGGGGCAAAACATTATCGGGAATTTCAAGTGTTGAAATTTGCAATGAGATTGCATACCTTCTATGAGATAGTTGGATCCCGATACCCACTGCGAGTAATTGTTACTCCTGGGAGAGTTTTACACAGGACAATTAGCCGATCAAGTAGGTGTCTAGAAAAGTGTCAACGGGGTTACGCCTCTGGGAAAACGAGGTTTACTTTAATTAGGTCTGTGCGAAAGCACGGGGAACCTCCCTCAAAGTACCGCCACTGGCCTGGCTGAAAGATCGACGAAGTTGTAAGGTGTAATTAATCCCGGCTAGTCTTTCCTTTTAAGGTTTGAAGGAAGATTTGATAAAAACCAGCGGGAGCCATCCTGATTAGATAAGATAATAACCAATCTGATCTTGCAAGAGCATACGCTAAAGTGTTTTCTTCTCTCTCTCTCCAGGTAGCGACCATGTCATGCCTTAATCAAGATAATAATATGGATGTATTGACCGAACCCGCATGTTATACTGTGCTGGGGAACGTTGATTCCGTTCTTTCTTATAAGAGTTATAGGACTGAACAGGATATAGGGGAATACCAGGATTCCCATACCACCCGAATGAAGAAAGTACATGTTGATGCATTTTTTTCGGGTGTGTTCGTTACAGAGAACTGTTTCTCTATTTGCCCTACGTCCTGGGTATTAGATACCGGGTCAGGATCCCATATATGTAATCAGTTACATGGGCTCAGGAAAGGTAGAGAACTTGGAGAAGGTGATAAAGACATTAGAGTTGGAAATGTTGCAATTGTTGCAGCTAAGACTGTCGGGGAATATCACCTTGCATTACCAACTGGTAATACATTGGTTCTGAACGAATGCTATTACATGCCGAACCTGATATGCAACATTATATCGGTTTCTTTGTTGAGTAAAGAGGGATATAATTTTGTATTACAGGATAATGTTATGAACATTTTCCGTAACCAAAAGTTGGTTGGATCAGGCACGTTGTGCAATGGCATTTATGTTCTAAATCAATCAACAGTTCTGAGCATAACAAACACACACAAGAGGAAGAGTTCAGAACTGAACGAATCCTTCTTGTTGCATTGTAGACTGGGTCACATCAATGAGACAAGACTGGCTAAGTTGCATAAGGATGGATATTTGGAACAGTTCGAATTTTCATCTTATGACACTTGCCAGTCATGTCTCAAAGGCAAGATGACCAAAACTCCGTTTACGGGACACGGAGAAATAGTTACCGAACTCTTAGGACTGATACATAGTGATGTATGCGGTCCTATGTCTATACATGCCAGGGATGGTTCTTCGTACTTCATTACATTCACTAACGATCTCTCAAGATACGGACATATGTTCTTGATAAGACATAAGTCTGAAGCTTTTGAGAAATTTAGAGAATATAAACAAGAAGTCGAGAACCAAACCGGAAAAAGTATTAAAATCCTTCGATCTAATCGAGGAGGTGAATACTTGACCAGTGAATTCCTGGACTTCCTAAAAGAGAATGGGATTCTCTCTCAGCTGACTCCTCCATATACACCACAGCACAACGGTGTATCAGAAAGGAGGAACCGCACCCTATTAGATATGGTGCGCTCCATGATGAGCACAGCTGAGTTGCCTATTTCCTTCTGGGGGTATGCGCTTGAAACAGCCATACATCTATTGAATATGGTCCCCACCAAATCTGTGCCTACCACTCCATATGAGATATGGAAAGGGAAGAGACCATGTCTTAACTATGTTAAGATATGGGGTTGTCCAGCCTATGTCAAACGAAAAAATCCGGACAAACTCGAGGCACGGTCTGTTCTATGCAAATTTGTAGGATATCCCAAGAATTCACAAGGGTATATCTTCTACCACCCTGAGGAACAAGAGTGTTTGTTTCTCGGCATGCCACTTTTTTAGAAAAGGAATTTCTTGAAAAAGAGATTAGTGGTCATGAGATAGAACTAGAAGAGGTTCCAGCTACAAAACCTGCAACAGAAGATCTGGTGGAACCAGAGGATTCCGTAGTTCCCAATGAACCCCAGCCACTCCACCGATCTAGTAGGGTTCCTCGCCAACCTGAGAGATACTACGGTTTTCTCATGAATGGTGGGAGTGAGGATTGCATCATGGAGGATGATGACCCAACTAGCTTCGAGCAGGCCATCACGAGTGGGGACTCAGTGAAATGGCTGGATGCTATGCGGTCCGAGATGGAATCCATGTACACCAACAAAGTATGGACTTTGGAAGATGCTCCTGAAGGGGTAAAACCCATTGGGAGAAAGTGGACCTTCAAGAAAAAACTTGGTGTAGATGGGAAAGTGGAGACTTTCAAAGCTAGACTTGTTGCAAAGGGTTTTCGTCAAAGACCAGGAGTGGACTATGACGAAACCCATTAGGATAAGAGCGTGTTCAAGTTCTAGTTTAAATACCGCAATCAAGACGGTTTCGCACGTAGCTAGCCGGTTGAGTACGGGTCGTCCGCAGGGAGATGGGAATCTTTTTCTATGTGTTTTTCGACGAGTTAAGTCCGGTTGTTCAGATTTTGTTTGTAGTTATCTAAGTGTTGAGTTGATATTTAAAGAGAGCATGTTAGGGTTAGGATTAGGTTAGTTTGAGTTAGGAGTCTCCACATCTTTCGTTGCCCTTCTTAATATCGTGTTACGGTAATCGGCAACAACGGGGATTAGCACGACTAGGAAGGACTTTGCGAGTATAAGCTAGGCTTTCCAACGCATAAGTCTTCCTTTTGGTGCTTGTCCGTCCGTTCTTGGCTCTTAGCCATAACCTCCGGTTAATCCAACCACAACCGGTCTCACTACGGAATCACCGCTATCATGTAGGATAGGGTGCCGTAAGGAGCGGATTGTGGTTGGGTTAACGGGAGTCGATTTAAGCTGTTGGGCAAGGAAAGAGTGAGAGAGATTTCCTTCTCTCAAACTTCCCTTATCCTACCCTAACAAGATTGAACTACTCACACATCATAATACGGAAAAATAAAACAACACAAAAGAGGAAGATAGAAAGAAGGAGATTAGACGAATACGACTAACTATTTGCGACCTCACCTTGGCGAGGATCAAGCGTAAGTATCATTGTCATATGTAAAGATAAAGAAAAAAAGAGAAGAAAGAAACAACAAGGAAATAACAACAACTACTTAACGAATTTAAAGTTACAACAATTATAACAAGTAAAGAAAGAGACAAGCATGATAATAAAAATGGTCTTCTTTATTCATCACTCTTCACTCAAAAGCTCACTTACAAGTTTAATGGAGAAGAGGTGAGAAGAGGAAGAAGAACATGTAAACTAAAACCTAGCAAAAGAAATACAAGATTGGACCCCCTCTTCACAGAATTCTGGGGTATTTATAGGGTGAGAAATGAGAATCTAGGGCAACAATACGGGGCCATATGAAAAGACCAGAGTGCCCCCAAACTTTCTGCGCAATTGGCGCCAAGATGGCCGCGGAAGCGCGGCCAAGACCCCCCTTTGGCCGCGCTTCCGCGGCCGTTTAGAGGAATTGGGCTTGGGGATTTCTTGTGGTGGCCTGATCTGCAGTGTACATAATTCTGGTATATGTATTTTTTCATAATTCCTTCACGAATTTTCCAGAATTTCTGCTGAGGGAAAGGTGGACTTTTTGTCAAGATTTTGTCATGATTTGCCTCGAGCTCCGCGTAGATCTCTTGGATTTTGTGCTACCATTGAGCCTTGTGCATGAGAATGACATTGATTTGATCTTTTGTCTTCCTATTGATATCTGGCAACATACGGATGAAGAGCAGAGACCGTGTTTTATCTGTGGTTGGCAGGAACCCGGATTTTTTCGTGTTTTCCATGAATTTCATTGTTTTGGAACCGAGAACCTGTATCCTGCAATTGACTAGTAAACACGGCTCAAGAGTATCTACAGATATGCAAATGTGATAAAAATTGGGCGGTATGAAAATGGAAAAATCTGATATGAACAAATACCCCCAAACTTATCATTTGCTCGTCCCGAGCAAAGTCCATTTATTCACAAAAAATTTCCTAACCTCACTTTCGCAGGGAACGCGATTGCACTGAGCATGTGCAACAAGCCGTTAAACCTCTAGGTGTCCCTAGTAGGAGGAGTGTTGTCTCCTGAGGGTTTTCAGCGGATACTACCCACAAAATCCGGTCAAGTTGGTTTGTAAAAATGACTAAGTTTCAAACCCTAAAGTTTTGTTTTAGAAAATAAAAATTCTATAATCCTAAGTCTAGACCATCGAACCTTTATTTTTCACACCTCGCTTCTCATTTAACTACAGATTTTATATGTCTTTACGTGCAGTGCAAATAGTGTCGTTAAGTTCCAGAAGGATCGATTAAAGTCATCATATCGCACAATAAAGCCCAGATACCAATTTTAAAGGGATCACATAAGTTTTATAACGAGTTAAGCATTTTTCAAGTTTCGTTTTCCAGTAAGGTTTCAACTTCAGAATTTCTATCTTCCTTAACAGGAAACTAAGTTGTATTTTTCACTCCACCTTTTACTTGTTTTCATTTCATACACACCTCTGTGAACGTGCAATAGTCTTTATCATAGAATAAAACCTTCATATCTCCGTTAATTTTTTTTTATAAAAGCCTGTCTTTTATCAAGATTATTCTCACACAAAGAACCGTTAGGAATTTTAACTCGGAGAGAACACTTGCTTGACTTTGTTTTAAACTGGACTTTCTAGGCTTCTTAGCGAGCTTTGGGCCAATGCACCCAAACCAGTTGGTTTTAGGGCATTAGGTGTAGAAACACCCCAGCGGACTTAATTACTCAAGTTACCTAGGTCCAAAAACAAAAGACAGTTTGGCGTGAAAATCAGATGATTTAATACGAACGGAGATATAACCGGCAGTTCAAATATTTTTTTTTGGATAAAAGACGTGTCTAGTGGGTTTGGTGTGTAATCATTCCAATCAAGTTTTAGATGGGTTATTTTTCAGACTTAGCTCCAATTACGGCATCAATAACATTCCTTCATATTCTCTTTACTTCATAAACTATTCTTGACATTACTTATTTCAGAACAAACCTATTTGATCCTCAGAAAATCATTCATCTGTTTAAAAGTTTAAACATGAAAAACTTGTCGTCTAATTCCCAAAACTCACGACACGTGTAGTGTGATGTAAAGACTTATATCAGCTATAGTTAACTTCAAAGGAGAGTTATCTTTCAGGTTTTCAAAATCCAAACATAAGATCTAGTTATTCCTATTTTTTCAAACGAAAACCGTCGAATGTTGAGTCAGAGTTCTTTTACAAGCTAACTTGACAAAAAGTTTTTTTTTATAATTTTAGAAAATTTTCATATTTTTATGGATTTTATGGATTTTAATATGCAGATGCAAAATATACATATGAATGCGAAGGTAAGAAATGCGTACCGAGCGTACCCCCAAACTTAAACTGGACAGTGTCCTCACTGTCGTTGCATGAAGAGAGCAGTTTGAAGGTTCAAAATTGTCGGTTAGCGATATACAAATTTTTATTTGTTTTTGTTTTTAAAGAAAAGAAAAAGAATATACACAAATATAAACAAAATGGTTTTTCCATACCCCCAAACTTATTTGGAACAGTGTCCACTGTTCTTGGCTGGATAACCGAAGTTTGGAGGTAAGCAGAGGAAGATCAAGCAAGGTAAACCGGCTCCTGTAAGAACAGGAGCTCCTCTGTTGGTTCGGCGCTAAGGTACGGTTTGCATCGGTGTCCATTTACCTTGAAGAGTGAACCGTCCTTTGGATTTTCCAAATCCACAGCGCCGTGCGGATACACATTCCGCACAAAATACGGCCCTTTCCAGCGAGATCTGAGCTTTCCAGGATGGAAATGAAGTCGGGTGTCGTAAAGCAGTACCTGCTGACCAGGTACGAAGGTTTTGCGCACAAGGTGTTTATCATGAAACACCTTCGTTTGATTCTTAACGACAACCGCGTTGTCGTAAGCCTCATCCCTAAGCTCGCTCAGTTCGTTCAACTGCAGCTTCCGATGGCTGCCCGCGTCCTCAAGAGACAGATTCAGCTCTTTTATCGCCCAAAATGCGCGATGCTCGATTTCGACAGGAAGGTGGCAGGCTTTTCCGTACACAAGCCGATAGGGAGACATGCCAAGGTCGGTCTTATAAGCGGTTCTAAATGCCCAAAGGGCATCAGTGAGTTTCAGAGACCAATCCTTACGGTTCTTGGAAACCGTCTTCTCCAATATCTGCTTGATTTGCCGATTTGAAACTTCGGCCTGCCCGCAGGTTTGGGGGTGGTAGGGCGTAGAAAGCTTATGATTAATGGAGTATTTCCGCATTAAGGCTTCAAAAGTTTTATTGCAGAAATGACTTCCATTGTCGCTAATGATCGCTCGGGGGTGCCCAAACTGGGAGAAAATGTTTTCTTTAAGGAACCTAACGACAACCTTGTTGTCGTTAGTCCGGCTGGGCACAGCCTCGACCCATTTAGAGACATAATCAACAGCTAGAAGGATGTACAAGTTCCCAAAAGAGCTGGGAAACGGCCCCATGAAGTCTATCCCCCAAACATCGAAAATCTCCACAACCAAGATCGGTTGGAGCGGCATCTCGTTTCGCCGGGATATCCGGCCCATGTGTTGGCACCGGGAGCAAGTCTTGCAATAGTCATGAGCGTCTTTGAAAAGTTGTGGCCAGTAGAAACCACATTGCAAGATCTTCTCAGCTGTCTTTCTGGGCCCAAAATGCCCGCCACATGCTTGGTCGTGGCAAAATGACAGCACACTCTTGAATTCCTCATCTGGGACATACCGACGAATAATCTGGTCGGGACAGTACTTGAACAAGTAGGGTTCGTCCCAGTAAAAGTGTTTTACTTGGGATAAGAAGCGAAGTCTGTCCTGACTCGACCATTCGGTCGGTAGCAATCCCGTGGCCAAATAGTTCACAATATCTGCGAACCAGGGTTCGCAAGATACTGTCAAGAGCTGTTCATCCGGGAAAACGTCGTTGATTGGAATTGGAAGCGAAGGCGAAGAAGGAAGTCGTGAGAGATGGTCGGCAACTACGTTTTCACATCCTCGTTTGTCCTTAATGACAAGGTCAAACTCTTGAAGCAAGAGGATCTAACGTATTAACCGAGATTTGGCATCTTTCTTCGCAAAAAGATGGCGCAGAGCAGAGTGGTCAGTGTAAACAATGACTGGAGAGCCGATGAGGTAGGGCCTGAACTTTTCTAAAGCAAATACAACAGCCAAGAATTCCTTCTCAGTTGTTGTATAATTGAGTTGGGCATCGTTCAGGGTTCGGCTCGCGTAATAGATTACATGCGGCATCTTGTTGATGTGCTGTCCAAGGACAGCACCGATGTCAAAGTCGGATGCATCGCACATAATCTCGAATGGGTGCATCCAGTCAGGTGAGGAGAGAACGGGAGCAGAAGTGAGTGAGCGTTTCAGTGACTCGAATGCAGTCACACAGCTCGAGTTGAAGTCGAATGGTGTATCCTTGGCCAGCAAAAGAGTCAAGGGCCTAGCAATCTTGCTAAAGTCCTTGATAAACCGTCTATAGAAACCGGCATGGCCAAGAAAGGCTCGGATATCTCTGACGCATCGGGGAGGAGGCAGATTGGAAATGACCTCAATCTTTGCTTTGTCAACCTCTATGCCATTTTGCGAGATGATATGTCCTAAGACAATACCTTCGCGCACCATGAAGTGGCATTTCTCCCAGTTCAAAGTGAGATTCTTGTCCTTACATCGGGTAAGGACAGCGTCAAGATGCAGCAAACACTCGTCAAAGGAGTCGCCGAAGATGGAGAAGTCATCCATGAAAATCTCCAGAAATTTTTCCACCATGTCAGAAAAAATTCCCATCATACACCGCTGGAAGGTAGCGGGCGCATTGCATAACCCAAAGGGCATGCGTCGGTATGCAAACGTGCCGAAAGGACAAGTGAAAGTGGTCTTGTCCTGGTCTTTTTCGGCGATGGGAATTTGATTATAGCCAGAGTAGCCATCAAGAAAACAATAGTACTCATGTCCGGCCAATCGTTCCAGCATCTGGTCAATGAAAGGTAGCGGAAAGTGGTCTTTCCGCGTTGCGGCGTTGAGTTTTCTGTAATCAATGCAAACTCGCCACCCAGTTTGGGTGCGAGTAGGGATTAACTCATTCACCTCGTTGGTTATGACCGTGATGCCCGACTTCTTGGGGACAACATGAATGGGGCTAACCCACTGGCTATCAGAGATAGGGTAAATGATACCACTATCTAGACATTTGACGATCTCCTTCTTCACAGCCTCCTTCATGACTGGATTAAGACGTCTTTGTGGATCCCGGGCTGGTTTGGCATCATCCATCAGATGAATGTGATGCTCAACGATCAGGGGACTAATCCCCTTGATGTCCGCCATGGACCAGCCAAAAGCTTGCCTGTTGCTGTGCAAGACCGCGAGAAGGGCTATCTCTTGCACTGGAGCTAGAGAAGCCGAAATGATGACAGGGAGGGTCTCGTTCTCACCTAAGTAAGCATACTTAAGGTGAGACGGCAACGGCTTGAGTTCGAGCGTTGGAGGTGAAATGATGGAAGGCAAGACCGGTGCAAAGGTCTCGAACTCAAAGGACTCCAGCAAAGGTTCAAAGCGAGTGTAGGCAACCGAGTTGGATGGTTCAGGTAACTCATCCGGAAAGTCGAAAGATTCAAACTCGGGTTGTGCGCGGCTAAGATCGTTCAAGAATGTGAAACACTCGTATTCGTTGTCGGGCGTAGAAGCAGCAGCAGGTTCGAAGAGAAACGCACTAGTGGCGTCAAGATTATCGTGTTCAAACAGAAACTCCTCGAATTCACACTCTTCTGGTGTGATCTCCTGGATTGAGCAAACATCCAGTATATGAGCATTAGGTTCGGCGGGCTGATTCCCCAACCTAAAAATGTTGAGTTCAATTGTCATATTTCCAAATGAGAGGTTCATTGAACCATTGCGACAATTGATCACAGCATTTGAGGTTGCGAGAAATGGGCGACCGAGTATCACCGGAATTTGATTCCGGGGGTTAGCTACAGGCTGTGTATCTAAGACAATGAAGTCGACGGGGAATATGAAGTCCCCGGCTTTTATTAACACATCCTCTAGCTCACCCCTAGGATGGGTGATCGATCGGTCGGCCATCTGGAGAGTGCAGTGTGTGGGTTTCAGCTCTCCGACGCCTAATTGCTCGTATACTGAATACGGAAGCAAGTTAACACTGGCACCAAGATCTAATAGTGCGCGGTTGATGTTCTTATCCCCAATAGTAATTGAAATCGTAGGACAGCCAGGGTCCTTCCGTTTTTGTGGTAAAGATTGGGTAAGGGCATCACTCACAGCACTAGCCAAGAAAATTTTCTTGGGTACCTGAGACTTCCTCTTTTTCGTGCACAAGTCCTTTAAGATTTTCGCGTAAGATGGGACTTGTTGGATAGCATCTAAAAGAGGAATGTTAATGTTAACTTGCTTGAATAACTCCAAAATCTTCTCCATTTGTGGATTTTGTTTGTTAGACCTCAACCGGTTTGGAAATGGAACATTTTGAAAATTGGTTGAGTCTAATGCTGGAGGAGGAGATTTTGGAGTTGGAACGGATCCCAGAATAGGTGTTTTCGTGGAGTGAGAAGTGGGTCCGTTCAGAGCAGAAGAAGAAGAGGGAGAGCCTTGTGAAGAACGGAGAATAGGCTCGGAAGACGAAGAAGAAGAAGAAGAAGAAGAAGAAGAAGTGGCCGGGGTGTCATCGTTGATTTGCTTGCCAATGTTGTTCTGCAGCACCCTCCCCGATCTCAGTGTGGTCACGGCACTCACATTATGGTTTTGTTGTTCAAGAGCAACATGTGCATTATGTGGGTGGCCGGGATTTGGAAGTGGCTGAGACGGGAGCTTCCCCTTCTCTCGCTCGCTCAAGGCCGCGTTCAGCTGTGCAATCTGGGCCTCGATGGTCTTGATGCTCTGCCCGTGTGCGGCGGTGTGTTGCACTAAAAATTGGATCGAAGACTGGATGTTGGCGGTGGATTGAGTCGATTGTTTAACAAACGCCTCCAGACTTCGCTCGAGCGAGGAAACCTTATCGTTGTTAGACAGAACAAGGTTGTTTGGTGGAAAAGAATTGTTCGGTGCAAAGTTGTTCGTCTGGTTTTGGTAAGGTTGGGGTTGGAAGGGCTGCTGATACTGAGTTTGTTGTTGCGCTTGTTGTTTCGGTGGAGGGCCCCTTTGGAAATTGTTGCCCTGGAATTGATTCTGATTCTGATTCCAGGCGAAATTGGGGTGGTTCCTCCAACCGGGATTATAGGTGGAAGAGTATGGATCATTCCTTGGTCTTTGCTGGAAGGCAGCATTAACCTGATCCTGTCCTTGCAAGGGTGGATTGTAAGGACACTCTTCAGTCAAGTGGGAAGGATCGGAACAACAAGCGCAGATGGTACGAAGGGGGAGAACAGGTGTGGGGGAAGGAGCAGAAAATTTGCTCTCTATTGCTTCAAGCTTTCATGTTATTGCAGCCATTTCAGCTTTCATCGCAATAGAGACATCGAGTTGGTGGATTCCTACCCTAGACTGACCGGTAGAAGTGGAGGTAGAAGAAGAAGAAGTCGGTCTAGTGCTCTCCCACTGTAGCGTTTGCTCCGCAAGATCGTCAAAGAACTGCCACGCTTCCTCGTCAGATTTGGATAGGAAGTGGCCTTGACAGATGGTTTCCAGCAACTGCTTCGTTGCTGGATTCAGTCCCTCGTATAAGGTTTGGCAGAGCTGCCATTTCTCTATACCGTGGTGAGGACACTGAACAAGAAGGTCTTTGTATCGGTCAAAGCACTTCCAGAAGGGTTCAGAAGGAAGCTGGGAGAATTGGTTGATTTCATTTCGAATTCTTGCGGTCTTATGATTTGGGTAGAATTTTTTCAGAAACGCTTTAACAAACTCGTCCCAGCTGGTGATTGAGTGGGAAGCGGTGCTATACAGCCATTTTTCTGCGAGATCGCATAAAGTGAACGGAATGACCCGTAGACGTATAGCATCGTCCGACAGCTGGGTGGTTTTCATCATGGCACAGACATTTTGAAATTTATTTATGAAGATATAGGCATCTTCAGATTCAAGCCCATGAAAACGTGGAAGCATGTTGATGAAATGGGGCTTAATTTCAAAGTTGTCCCCATTGGCCGGAGGAAGAGAAAGGCAGGTGGGAAGTGCAGAACGGGTAGGGTAGAAGCGATCCTGGAGCGCAATTCGCTGCGGCGCTACAACAGGCGGAGGTGGTGGAAGATTGGTCTCCGTAGGAGGTGGAGCCAATCCCGGGGTGGTCAAAGAGATGTTCGGATTAAATCCCGACATCGCGGAAGAAAAGGTTGGTGAAGGTGAAGGTGAAGGTGAGGATGTATGAACAGAATTCCGGTCAACGTCGGTGTTGGCCGGCAAAGGAAGAGGAGAAAGAGGAGTGGACGGAGTATCGACTTCGGAGTCGATCGCGTAGTCGGTCACGACTAACGTAACGCGGACAAGACGGGCGCTAGTGTCCCGAGTCCAAGCGGACATATACTAAACGAGTTTAGTATAGTCAAAGCGGAGAAGGTGAGGGTAAGAAAACGTCAATGGAGAAAGGCGATGGGTGGTGGGTGAAAATGGATTTGGCGACAAAAGGGCAAGTTTTTATAAAAGTTTTTGATTTTTTTTTTTTTGTTTTTAGAAAAAGATTTACAGAAGTATGTACGGAAATACGGCTTAAGCAATCACAAACAAGATATGCACAATCACACCTAGATCTAGGGTAACCTAGGTCTACTAGACCTGCTCTTGAACTTGATTGTCGAAGTTAAACAATGTCGAGAAACGGGCTTAACAATACACTGATCACGAGGCCAGGTAAGTGCAGAGATAAGGGGAGGTTGTCCAACGCTTTCGCGAAGTTCCTTAATTAAATAACCCTTTCTCTTTCGGCGGTTGCGCCTTTAACACTTTCCTAGACACCCCGTAAACAATATACGGTTAAGCGAGGTTCTAAACAAGGTTTATCTTCTCCTAATGAGCGCGAAGTCCTTAGGGCTGAAGTCTAGTATTTTTTAATTTACAATGGACAATGCATATGCTTTAGTGATTTCCGGGGTCCTGGGAAGGGTGATGAAATCCCCACCCAATCCGGATTGGTTTCAAGCCCCTTAAGTCCGTATTAAAGAATGCAAAGCAGTAACAAATCAACTGCAAACAATTTTTATTTGCGGCGCAAAGAATCCTGCACAAGAACAGTTTATTGGAAGGGGGAGAAGAATTTGCGCAAAGAAGCCTGCAGAAAACACAATTTATTGGAGTCCAGAGGAGTGGAGTGGAGAAGAGGAGCTTACCCAGAAAATTTGGCACAGAGAACTCCCCAAGTGGCCGCGGTTCCGCGGCAAAAGAGCCCTAATGCCGCGGTTCCGCGGCTGTAAAGAGGATTGGATGCATAATTTTTCTTGTGTGGGTTCTGTTGGGTGTCCTCTTGTTTTCTGGATGTTCTGAATTTGAATTTACTCACTGTATCTGCTCCAGATTTTGACAGTAGGCCGTATGCTTCGTTTTTTTTTCCGTCGCGGTGTAGCCGCGAAATGTGGGTCTATCTTCCCACGTCTTTGGCACTGTACTTGAACTCCGTATTTTCAACGTCTTGGCCACTGAACTCGAAACTTGTATTTTCCTGCACACTTGCACAAAAGCTAATCAAAAATAACAAGATGATTTTTTTACAAAGTATATATTTTTTTGTTTTTCGGTTAGAGTTATACTTACAAATTAACCCGAAATTTCACAAAGAAACAAACTACCGTCTCCCCGGCAGCGGCGCCATTTGATTGTTAGGATAAGAGCGTGTTCAAGTTCTAGTTTAAATACCGCAATCAAGACGGTTTCGCACGTAGCTAGCCGGTTGAGTACGGGTCGTCCGCAGGGAGATGGGAATCTTTTTCTATGTGTTTTTCGACGAGTTAAGTCCGGTTGTTCAGATTTTGTTTGTAGTTATCTAAGTGTTGAGTTGATATTTAAAGAGAGCATGTTAGGGTTAGGATTAGGTTAGTTTGAGTTAGGAGTCTCCACATCTTTCGTTGCCCTTCTTAATATCGTGTTACGGTAATCGGCAACAACGGGGATTAGCACGACTAGGAAGGACTTTGCGAGTATAAGCTAGGCTTTCCAACGCATAAGTCTTCCTTTTGGTGCTTGTCCGTCCGTTCTTGGCTCTTAGCCATAACCTCCGGTTAATCCAACCACAACCGGTCTCACTACGGAATCACCGCTATCATGTAGGATAGGGTGCCGTAAGGAGCGGATTGTGGTTGGGTTAACGGGAGTCGATTTAAGCTGTTGGGCAAGGAAAGAGTGAGAGAGATTTCCTTCTCTCAAACTTCCCTTATCCTACCCTAACAAGATTGAACTACTCACACATCATAATACGGAAAAATAAAACAACACAAAAGAGGAAGATAGAAAGAAGGAGATTAGACGAATACGACTAACTATTTGCGACCTCACCTTGGTGAGGATCAAGCGTAAGTATCATTGTCATATGTAAAGATAAAGAAAAAAAGAGAAGAAAGAAACAACAAGGAAATAACAACAACTACTTAACGAATTTAAAGTTACAACAATTATAACAAGTAAAGAAAGAGACAAGCATGATAATAAAAATGGTCTTCTTTATTCATCACTCTTCACTCAAAAGCTCACTTACAAGTTTAATGGAGAAGAGGTGAGAAGAGGAAGAAGAACATGTAAACTAAAACCTAGCAAAAGAAATACAAGATTGGACCCCCTCTTCACAGAATTCTGGGGTATTTATAGGGTGAGAAATGAGAATCTAGGGCAACAATACGGGGCCATATGAAAAGACCAGAGTGCCCCCAAACTTTCTGCGCAATTGGCGCCAAGATGGCCGCGGAAGCGCGGCCAAGACCCCCCTTTGGCCGCGCTTCCGCGGCCGTTTAGAGGAATTGGGCTTGGGGATTTCTTGTGGTGGCCTGATCTGCAGTGTACATAATTCTGGTATATGTATTTTTTCATAATTCCTTCACGAATTTTCCAGAATTTCTGCTGAGGGAAAGGTGGACTTTTTGTCAAGATTTTGTCATGATTTGCCTCGAGCTCCGCGTAGATCTCTTGGATTTTGTGCTACCATTGAGCCTTGTGCATGAGAATGACATTGATTTGATCTTTTGTCTTCCTATTGATATCTGGCAACATACGGATGAAGAGCAGAGACCGTGTTTTATCTGTGGTTGGCAGGAACCCGGATTTTTTCGTGTTTTCCATGAATTTCATCGTTTTGGAACCGAGAACCTGTATCCTGCAATTGACTAGCAAACACGGCTCAAGAGTATCTACAGATATGCAAATGTGATAAAAATTGGGCGGTATGAAAATGCAAAAAACTGATATGAACACTAGGTAACCTTTCAAGAATACTCAAACAATCTCATATATATAGGAAGTTGAATCACTTACAAATTTAACAACACTTCAATAAGAAGTAAATGACATGAGAAGGTGGTCTAAGCTATAGGGTTTTTTCTTCAGGTCAGACGATCGAAGATCCGATGACGAAGGAAATAGCTGAGTAACGCTATGTGTATTTGGGCTTCATCCTGGGTAATGTATTGCATTTCAGATAGTTTGATAGACCATACTCTTATATTTGACATTATTATTATGGGTGACGATTTTATAGATGTATATTTTAAGACTGATGGTGTATAGCTTTCTTTCTTTATTATCTGGGATGGATATTTCTATATATTTTTTTGATTATTTCAGGTATGGAGTATATGTGTATGGGGTATACGATGTGTACAGGACACACATTTAAAAAGGATACGTCAGCAGGTAGGAACTCTCCCTCACACGAGAGATCCCATTTATGCTAGGGAAGTATATGAAGGTGAAACTAAGTGCTAGACGTTGACTGCTCAGAGCAGTGACTGTGGTGTTGCATACTGGGTATGGCGACAGTGGGAGCACTTAATAGAGTCGTCTTGATAGGGTCCGGATGAGATTGCCATGTGCTGTAGACCTAGAGACCGAAGTGGTTATCCCATGTCCACTTTTACTTGTTTACATATAGCCGGATTATGGATGCGACTCGTCATAAGAGGTGCAAGCTTGTCGGGAGATCTTAGGCATATCATAGGGCGATATGGCCGGGCAAGTTAATCATAGGGTGATTGGACTTGGGTACGTACGGTATAATCTTAATGGCGTACGCTCTCAGTGAGAGAATTTTACACCATAGCACGTTACCATGCGATGTGCGCTTGGATCGTGCATATAAGGAGGTTGAGAGATGGATCCCATCTTCCTAACTACGTGAACCTTACATCCTTCACGGAAGGACGAGCAGTCTATACCCTTAGCGACACTGGACTGTCTGGATAGGCATGTTATGAGCGTCTATTACTTTGGCTGTTGTTTCCTGCTGCGATGACAATATATCGTACATACGGAATAGTGTCAAGAAAGATGGTGAATAACAGGAATAACTATTCAGAGCCGGAGGATAATCGATTGGAATGTCTCCTAATTGCATCACTTGGCCAATTATTATTGATGCCATGGTGGCGAAGTTTAAGAGCGTGATGAATCGAGAGATACACCTAGGCATTCAAGTATATTTTTGAGAGAGATCAAAGGTACATAAGAAGACATGTCTGATCGGATCTGGAGTATGAGAGTTCACAAGCCTAACATATTTTGGTTTATGTTGTTTTCTTTTAGGGAGATCCTTGTGTTGGTCCTAACGGATCTGGCTGTAAGGCTACCAGCTTCTAGATTCTCGAAGGCCCACACCGCACCAACATATATATATGTATGGATATGAATGCGGAAGAGAAAAAAGAGATTGTTGGGATAAAATTTACACCCCGTTGACCAAAAGTCAAAATCCAATCACGGACAAGTAAGTCCAAGCCAAAGCAAACAGACCCTACTGTCAAATCCAAACTGGGTCCATGCCCGAACTCAAGCTGGGCCCACGCCCGAACCCAAGTCGAACCTACGCCTGAACCTAAGTCCAAACAGGTGGGCCCAAGCCCAGACTGGCCCATGCCAAGGAAGTACACCGAATAAATGTATATTTAAATAAATGTGCAAAATGTGAAATAAATAGGCAAAAATCCAAATTTATGTAAAATCCATGCCTCATGTGCAAAAAGAAATAAGCACATGGGCATGGGATGGGTAAAATATCATTTTGTAAAGCCCAGAGGCTATATGTAAAAGTGTGTAGCTTATAAAAGGCAAACATGATGAGAAATCAATAAGAATATTCATTCCCCTTAAAAAATATTAGGGTTTGTGCCTCTATTTTCTCTCTCTCTTTCTCTTTCAAGTTCTTCCTCTTGCTCTTCATGTCCAATTAAATCAAGAGCTTAGCTCTCTTTTTCTCAAAAACTAAATAAAGTTTCACCATAAACCCATTGAAAGAGAGTTTAACTCTCACATCAAATCCAGAAAGGGAAGATTTTTGCAATTTTCTTCTTTCTCCTTAAAATCCAATTTAAGAGAGGAAGAAGAAGGAAAACCCATCTCCCAAGCCTCCATCAAGATAAGAAAAGAGATTTCTTTTCATCACCCAAGATCCAATCTTTAAGTTTCAAGAGAACCCATTTGGGTTTCTTCTCAAAAGAAAAAGGAGGAAATCTTTTGAAATTTAACTCCAAAATAAAAATTCTTTTAGGAGTTTAACTTAATTAAAAATCTTTGGGAGTTCAACTCTATATTTTAAAATCTTTTAGAGTTTAACTTCATAATAAAAATTCTTTTATAAGTTTACTCCATTAAAAAAAATTTGGGAGTTTAACACTAAAATAAAACCTTTGGGAGTATAACTTCAAAATAAAATCTTTGGGAGTTCAACTTCAAATCCGAGAGTTTAGCCTTCACGGTCCACGCAACCTAAGCCCGCACACGTGTACACGCCCGCCCGCCGCGCCCATGTGCACCCGCCCACCCGCCACGCGCGGGCCGAGAGCGCCCGCCCGTCGCGCCCGCCCGCCGTGCGCGTGCGTGCCCACAAGGGCGCGGAGCACGCACGTGCGCAACGCGCTTGTGCTTCATCTCCACACTTGTTTTTTTAAAATATAAAAAAATATGTTTATTGAAATCTTATTTTAAAGTCCTTTTTTTTAAATATTCATAATTAAAAATTAAAAAAATTAAACGAGCATGCCTTTTTGTATTGTTTTTCTTTTCAAAAAAATACACGCATATCACATACCGCACATTGAGTTCATATGATATGTTTAACATGTCAATCGGAGGCTCTCTCTCTCCAAAAACGATGAGTAATTAATGACAGTGTAGTCCGCGGCAGCCAAAGATTTGGATCCCCGCAATCAATAAACCCCAGCCTTTCCCGGACAGGGGGAATCTATACACGTCTGACAAGCGGGAGCATTCCTATCTCAATAGGGTGACGAAAAACACTTCACTGATTCTAGCACGCCCGGTGAGACTTCTTTCCTCCTATATTTTGGGGTAAACGTTCATGCGAACTCAATCAACATATATATCGATTGCCTGTACCGAAGACATACCTTTTTTGTGTGCAGGTTAACAGTTTTCAGTCACAATCTCGAACTCAGCAACCATTTCTCTCAGGGAGAGCCCAGCTTTCAACGCAACTCCCGTCTCCTATATGATGAAGGTGGACACCCGGACGATCCTCCCGGCAAGTCTCGGACAACAATGGGAGGAGCATCTGCTCCAATTCGGCTGTATTTTGTTCATACTGTTGGGATGCTAGGCACCTCTGGTAGGGTTTAAAGCGCGGCGGAAGCGGTAATTTTAAAAATCTAGAGAGCATTAACATACCCAAACCAAGAATCAAACCGACCTACTAAACTTGTTGTTAGGATTTCCTAGCGCCCTGATCATCTACCGTGGCTGTTGCGGAACAAAATTTTTTGGGGTTTAAAAAACTGGCGCTAGAAAAAACCCGTCCAAGATTCTACCATAAACCTAAACTAGCTAATAAGAGAAGATATCAAACTACCATGATAAAAATGTCTTACCAAAGGATCCGTGTTCTTCGATCTTCTATCTTCTTCTATTTCTCCTAGGGATCTCCTTGAACAAGTTTGATCGTCTTTCCTTGCTGCTTGAGATCTCCTGAATCGAGCTTGATTATTGGTCTTCCTCCGTCGAAGATGATCCACCCGAGCGATGTAGTCCATGGCTCGAGCTCCATACTAAGAGTCTAGTGGAGCAACTAGAGACTTTAGATTTCTAATCTAAAGTGTCTAGGATATAGTGAATGGTTCTATGTGTTTATCTATTTCACCTCCTCTCTTCATTCTCAACACATGAGATTGTAGAGAGGAGGTTGAAGATGAAGGTGGAGGAACTTAAGAAAGGTAGTGAGGAGAGTGAAGCAAAAGAAATATGGTGAGAACGAAAATCCATGAGAGAGAAAAAGATCAACCATGGTTTTGTAAAATCATTTTTCCAATATTAAAATCCAACCATGCTTGAATAATTTACACAAATGAATTGAATATTCATTTGTCAACACTATAGAAGCATGGTTCTCACCATACTCCCCTCACCACCTTTACACCTCATTTTCCATTTAAAGATAAATTGATAAATCTAAAATGAGGTGTCTACCTTCTAGAATGTTTTCCGTATAAATACGGATTACGCGCTACTGTATATACATACATGTATTCGTATCAAAATATGAATACCCAAAGAGATAGAATAACACAAAGAACATAATACTAGAATATACATATCGAAATACATATAAGTAAATTATTAAATCAATACCTGATTTAATAATCTGGTTCAATCCCGAGCCGGCTAGTACTATCTGTTGGGATTCCTTAATACCCTACTGGGTTTACTATGCTAAATTTAAAAAATCTAAGGTGCTAATCAATCCTAAGCTAGGATCAAGCTATAGAAAATAGACAAAACCAAACATGTAATCAACCATTACAAGTAGTGAACAAGGAATACAACCTTTGTAGACCGGTCCTTCACTTCTAAAGCTCTGTGTAGAAGTCCCTTCGCTGCGATCGCTGCAAGTAGTGATCTCCCGAACTCTAATATGGGTTCCATTGGAGAAATGAACAAGCTTGCTCGAAGTTTTTGAGGACGAAGTGTAGGGTTGCGTAGCACTACCACAAGGTTTAGGGAGGCATTATACATGCCATTTTATAAAATTTTGGGGTGCTATGAAACCCTAACCAAGATCTTAACTAAAGAATTAGGGTAAACATTGCATGTAAACAACTTTACGTCTAAGAGTTTGGGATTACAACCTTTGTATTCCATTCCTTCACTTCATAAGCTTCGTGTTGAGGTTCCTTCGCTGCAATCATCATGAACCTGGACTCTAGAGAGGCTCCATGAGGTGAATGAGGCATCTTTCTTAAAGTCTTCCTTTTCGAAGATGATCTACCTTGAAGAATCTCAAACCCAAGCTCTCACTTCTCTAATGAAGTATTCGTGAAGTGAACACCCTAATCTAAGTGGCTAGAATAGATGAGGATGATGAAGTAGGAATTTTGCTCTCTTTTGTTTTCAATTTCTCACTTTAAATCATCACAACACAAAAAGCAAGAAAGCTTTCTCAAGAAGGAAGAAGAAGAAGAAATCTTTTGTGATGAATAATGAATTGTTGTGAGGTTAGAATTGCAATCATGGGTTAAAGAAAAAATTCTTAACCCTTGTAGAGACTTAACCATTTGCTATGGTTAGAGTTAGGTCAACAAATATCTTAAGGAAGACAAAAATGGTGGACAAAGTCAAAGAAGCCTACAAGCTTCCATCAAAATATCAACCATGGATAATTCCACCATTATTTGTATTTCCTTAATAATAATTATAAACCCTAATCTAACCTTAGCATGGTTCAAGTCTCATAAACCCTAGTTGAAATTTTAACCTAGCATGTTACAATATTATATATCACATATATAATATATAATGTAACAAAAGAAAATAATACAATTAACATATATCGCATATACATCAATGTATTATCCAAGTGAGAAAAAGAATCAATAAAGCGAGCTTATATTAGTTAATGTAACGTAATATATCTCATATATAATTATACATTAAATTATCGAATCAACACTTGATCCGATAACCCGGCTATATTACATATAACAGGCTAATATAACAAGTGCCATTTCATCGAATCAACACTTGATCCGATGACCCGATTATATCACATATACCCGGCCGATATCACATATCGCGGGAATAGAATACTATATCTTATATCGTATTAGTCTCGGTCCCGCACATATCGCATATGTGCCCCTACTCCGTTTTGCCTGAGCCAGGAAACCTCTGTGTAGGAATCTAAAGAATCGTCAATATGCCGGCAGTAGATGATGATCATATCAAACACCCACAAGTTGCAAGCGATCAGCAAAACGTAACAGCCACCCGTGTATTGAACGATCAGAAGATCAACAAGCAAGCATGTACATTCTCCTGTGAATCCAATCAGTAACACTCCCGTACAATCCGATATCTTCGTCTGATATGTTGCATATCTAGTTTAGGGGTGGTAAACGTCAGAACCCAGTAACCGATAAGTCGTGTCGATGTAAGGCTCATAACAGGTCGAGAAACTACTGATAACACTTACCAGTAGCACTCCAAATCAGCCCTGGCCAGGGACTTCCAGTTATAGCCAATTGAACACAGCACAACATCAACTCCCTATATCGGGAGAGACAAAACCCCTCCTATCACTCATTGCCTCCATGTGATTCGGGAATGTACCCAAAATCCACCATTTTGCATGCCCTCTTGGACATGGTAAGGTAGAAATCAAAGCACAGTGGGAATCACACAAGACTCTATGACGATCTCGGGTCTACAGACTAACCTGTACCAGTGTCACCAGAGAACTGCTATCTGACGATAGGTATAATACCATCTAGGAGTTCTCGGCGAGTCCGTTCAGTGTACCCAGTCTCCACTGAGCACCCTTACACCATCTTTGATGTCCAACACCAATGGATATGGGATCATCCATCGCCCATCATATGGGACAAGATGCGTGTACGCTAGTCTACTCTGGAGTATCGATGCCCCGTCTCGATACACCCTCGACTAGGAACAGTTATAGGATGTACTCGTGGATTACCCTGGCCCCACTAGTATGATCTCATCATAGTCCTAGTAGTCGAGTACATATTCTAAGGGCTTTATCAACATGTGAGAGCAAGACAGTAAACTAATACAAGTCAACATGTTAAGACAAAGTGAAACCAGATAGTATACTATCATGTCGAGCAAGAAAGTCCTCTCTATATATATCAAAGCATCCATTATAATATACATCATATGTACAACAATGGCCTCTAGGGCATTACTTAACTAACAATCTCGCACTTGTACTAAGGCCAGCTGTTGTAGTATCTCATACCCAACAACCCTAAGAGTCTCTCAAAATGTATCTGGGGTATGGCCTTCGTGAGTGGATCCGCAGTGTTGTCCTTCTTGTCAACTCTCCTGACCTCGATCTTACGGCGATCAACTATCTCCCGGATTAGGTGATACCGCCTCAGAATATGTCTGGACATCTGATGGGACCTGGGTTCCTAGGCTAAAGTCACAGCTCCGTTGTTATCACAATACAGAGGTATTGGATGCTCAATGGACGGAATCACACCAAGTTCAGTGATGAACTTCTTTATCCAGACAGCCTCTTTGGCAGCATCGTTGGCAGCGATGTATTCAGCCTCCATCGTTAAGTCTGCCACGGTTTCCTGTTTGGAACTCTTCCAACAAACCGCCCCTCCATTTAGGGTAAAGACAAATCCCGAGTGCGACTTAGAGTCGTCCTTATCACTTTGGAAGCTCGAATCGGTAAAGGACTCCACCTGGAGTTCTCCATTACTATACACCAAGAACATCTCTTTAGTCCTTCTCAAGTACTTGAGAATGTTCTTCACAGCTGTCCAGTGATTCTCTCCAGGATTTGCTTGATACCTACTCACTACACTTAGTGAGTATGCTACATCGGGTCTGGTACATAACATCGCGTACATGATAGAACTGTTAGTTGTATGTATGCCCTAGAGGCCAGTATTGTACAGATGATGTATATTATATTGGATGCTTGGACATATATAGAGATGACTTTCTTGCTCGATATGATAGTATGCTATCTGGTTACTCTTTATCTTAACATGTACACTAGTCTCTTTATACTGTCTTATAGTTACATGTTGGTAAAGCCCTTAGGATATGTACTTGACTACCTGGACTGTGATGCAGATCATACTAGTGGGGACATGGTAGTCCATAAGTACATCCTTCAAGGTCCCTAGTCGTGGGTGTATCGAGACAGGGCATCGATATACCAGAGTAGACTAGCGTATATGCTTCTCGACCCATGAGATGGGCGATGGATGATCCCATATCCATTGGTGTTTGACATCAGAGATGGTATACGGGTGCTCAGTGGAGACTGAGTACACTGGACGGACTCGCCGAGAACTCCCAGATGGTATTATACCTCACGTCAGATGGCAGTTCTCAGGTGACACTTGTACAGGTTAGTCTGTAGACCCGAGATCGTCATAGAGTCTTGTGTGATTCCCTCTGTGCTTTGATCTCCACCTTACCACGTCCATGAGGGCGTGCAAAATGGTGGTCTTTGGGTACAGTCCCGAGTCACATGGAGGCAATGAGCGATAGGAGGGGTTTCGTATCTCCCGGTATTGGGAGTTGATATTGCGCTGTGCTCGATTGGCCGTAACAGGGAAGTCCCTGGCCAGGGCTGATCAGAGATTTGCTGGTAAGTGTTACCAGTAGTTTCTCGACCCGTTATGAGCCTCACATCAGCACGACTTATCGGGTTATTGGGGTCTGACGTATACCACCCCTAGACTTGATATGCGACATATCAGACGAAGAGACCGGACTGTATGGTAAGTGTTACTGGTCGGATTCGCAGGAGTGTGAGCGGGCTAGCTCGTCGATCTTCTGATCGCTCAATACCCGGGTGGCCGTTACGTTTAGCAGACCGCTTGCGGCTTGTGGGTGCTTGATATGATCATCATCTGCTACCGGCGTATTGACGAGTCTTTAGAGTCTACACAGAGGTTTCCTGGCTCAAGCGAAACGAAATAGGAGCGCATATGAGATATGTGCGGAAGCGAGAATAATGCGTGTATGTGATACCGCATTTCATTCTCGTGATAAATGTTTCGATTGGTTATATTCGATATGACCTAGTTATCGAATCATAGATTCGATAAGCCGATACATAGAATACTAGCCGGTCATGTGCGACATGACCGGATCATTGAATCAAGTGTTGATTTAATGATTTAATGTAAGATTATATATTTGATATATTACTTTGCATTAACTAGTATTGGTTCATTTTAAACGGATTTTTCTCACTTGATGTGCACATTGTATATGTGATATGTTTTGTGTACACTTGAATGTATCATGTTTGATGATGCATGTTGTTTTGGCTTTGTGTAAAGAATGCAACCATGGTTATGCAAGTGGTTAGGGTTTATATTTTATTCACTTATTATTTTATCCATTTATTATTTATTTAAATGGATTTATGAAAACAAATTGGTTTCATTTTATCATGAAGAATGGTGAAGCTTCATGAAGCTTTGACTAATGATGCCATTTTGTCTTCATGCTTAACCCTAACCACTCCCACTAACCATGGTCCATTCTCTACACTTGACCATGGTTAGGATATGATAAATATTGTTTTCTTTTCTATTTTGAATAACACTTTTATCATATTCTAACTTCATCTTCTTCTTCTTCTTCAAGCTTGCTACTTTAATGGCAACTTGAGATCTAGTGAGAGAAATCCAAATCTAAAGTGAACCCACCTCCTATTTCTTCATCCTCTACCTCTTGCCAAGTTGTTTTGGGTGTTTTCTTCACAAGTTTCACAACTTTGTGAAGTCGGAGCTTGAGTTTGTGCAACCTCGACGTAGATCGTCTTTGACACGAAGCCGACGACCTATTCCGCACGTTTCTCCGATGAAGCCGTCACGAGAGTCCAAGGTTCAAGATGGACAGCGAGAGGATGCCCTCGTGGAGCTAAGGAAGTGGGTATACGGATCTACAAAGGTTGTAGCATCCTAACTTTTAGTTAATTTGTTAACTAGATTTTCATTTCGCCTAAACATCTAGTCTAAGATCCGTAGTCTAGGGTTTCTCGGCACCATTTTTTTTAAATTGGCATGTTCGATGCCTTGTGAGACCTTACTAGAGTGCCTAGGAACCTTTCACTGGTATCAGAGCCTAGCTAGAGCCTTAGGCGAAGTCTAGACGGAGTTTGAAGTCCGAACGAACCCGAAACCATAATTCCAAGGTGCTCTCTGGAAAATTTCTGAAATTTTGGATTTTTGTCAATTAAAAATATGCAGAAAATCATGCAGGGTCTTATATGAAATACTGTGAAATTCAAGGGTCTGAATCAACTTTTCCACCGCGGAACCGCGGCACGTGCTATGCATGGTGCGGCGGTTCCGCGGCCTTACTGTTCCCTTGTTTAATATTTTCTGCACAGTAACTCATATAATATAATGCTGTATTTTCTGGGGTATTTTTATTGTGACTCTACAAAAGAGTATTCTGGGGTTGTATAGGGATTCGGTATTTCGATCGGATTATCAAATTTCGTTTTTTGTGTATTTCCGGATAATTTCCAGAATATGTTAAAAAGTTCGACCGGATATAAATACCCAATTTTTCCCCTGTCGGGAAATTTTCAAGTGTTGGATTTTTCCGAGGTTTAACGACGTTCTAAGTAGTGCAAGTAACGCGATGGACCCTCTAGAAGAAAACAAACCTTAACTCGATTATGTGACCGTCTTGAACTGCCCTTTGAACCTTCGGGTTTGGGGCAGTACGGCGTGCCACATGTGAGGCGTTGGCTTGACCCTTCTACGGCTGGACCGTCGGTACTGAGGCACGAACTGAATGTTGTTAGACTTATTTCATGTGTTGAGCTGTATCGGGAAAACTTGGGTATTCGACTGTTCGATCGGAAAGTTTAACATTTTCTGTTTATCTGGAATGTGATACAATAATTGGAATTCACAAGTAGTTATGAGATAACTGAATGAATGTTATAAATCTAGCAATTTAGTCCCATATGATATTGAAAAGAGTTTTCGATAATGAGACTAAAATGCGGGATTTATATCTGTTAGGCATGCGATGTCTAAAGATGTTGCGGATTCCAACTGTTGTAGTTTTACACTTTCTTTTCTGTGACCGTAAGTGTAATATGTTCATATCGCCGGTTTCGTTGCTATACGTCAACGACAATTGGGGTATGCATACTTACTTACGTTGATGACATGTGATGTTATGTGTTGCTGGATATGTTATATTGGATCGTCGTGTTCGAATAGCCGGTGGTTTTTATGTGAGATGAGTGTTTTTCATTTTCATTCATGTAAAAACTTGTATGTAATATTCTTTTATTTGGGGCACTTCCAGGTAGCGGAAGCTGTCACCCTTTGTATATTATTTACTTTTCCGCATTAGGATAGACCCAAGGAGGGGAGCACAAGTAACCGGGTTCTGGGGTCCAGTGGGAGACCAACTCGAGGAGTCGAGTCCGGGTCTCCTAACCCTAGAATTGGCAGGGTTGCTTGCCGCTCTCGTAGGGGTCTAGGGGTGTGGGATTGGCTATTCATCACGACCGTGGAATCCGTGTTTTATACTGGCTCGTATTGAAAACACGGACGTCCTAGTATATCCAATATTTCATATACTTATTCTGCTGCGATATCTGTGTTGTGACTCTGTGATGGATATAGTATATAGTATATATGATATATTATATAGACGTTACTTATGTTTTACACCCGCGCTAGCCCTGCCCTGCTCTGTCGTTAGTTACCTAACCTAACGGTGCACGAGGAGACATCGAGGCGAATGCGGATGGCATAAGTGTACGTCATATCTATCTGTGATGTTTAGGTACTTAAATGATGGGATTTCATTAATGTGATTAATGAAAGAAAAGAAACCTAAGATGTTGTAGAATCAAATTTTAAAACAAAACAGGTAGCTACAGTTCTTGCTTTGCATAGCGGTATATATGATATACCCTGCACCTTATTCGATGAGGAAAGGACCGAGATCCCTTCACCGGGAGTGACTCCTTTAGCAATAACTGGCAGATGCTACACACTCGGTTTGCTTTTGACTGCTTTTCGATTTTTGCTTTGCACAGCGATATATATGATATATCCCGCACCTCATTCGACGAGGAAAGGACCGAGATCCCTTCACCGGGAGTGACTCCTTTAGCAAAACTAGAAAAGCCTCAAAATCACTCCATTTCAAAAACTTCATTTGATTCTACAACGATATCAAGTTCATTACGCAATAGGTTTTCAGAAAACCTGTCGTAGCCCTCCGTCATTTCAGATAAATTACATATAGTATTCGTGCTACATTTGTTGCCTTTCGTCAAGGTGTAGTGTGCGGTAGCTATGTGCTGTTTATCTGCTGCATATGATGCGACTGGATTAGGGTAGTCGTACGGCTTTGTTGGCTTTCGTCAAGGGTCGTGCGGGTGGGTTTAATTCAGTCAAGAAATGTACGGGTTGAACTTGACTAGCGGGCTGTGGTTTGTTGGCTTTCGTCAAGATCATAGCACGCTAGGGGCAAAAGCATTATCGGGAATTTCAAGTGTTGAAATTTGCAATGAGATTGCATACCTTCTATGAGATAGTTGGATCCCGATACCCACTGCGAGTAAGAGTTACTTCTGGGAGAGTTTTACACATTACAATTAGCCGATCAAGTAGGTGTCTAGAAAGGTGTTAACGAGGTTACGCCTCTGGGAAAACGAGGTTTACATTAATTAGGTTCGTGCGAAAGCACGGGGGACCTCCCTCAAAGTACCGACACTGGCCTGGCTGAAAGATTGGCGAACTTGTAGTGTGTAATTAATCCCGGCTAGTCTTTCCTTTTAGGGTTTGGAGGAAGATTTGATAAAAAGCAGTGGGAGCCATCCTGATTAGATAAGATAATAACCAATCTGATCTTGCACGAGCATACGCTAAAGTATTTTCTTCTCTCTCTCTCCAGGTAGCGACCATTTCATGCCCTAATGAAGATAATAATATGGATGTATTGACCGAACCCGCATGTTATACTGTGTTGGGGAACGTTGGTTCCGTTCTTTCTTATAAGAGTTATAGGAATGAACAGGATATAGGGGAATACCAGGATTCCCATGCCACCCGAATGAAGAAAGTACATGTTGATGCATTTTCTTCGGGTGTGTTCGTTACTGAGAACTGTTTCTCCATTTGCTCTACGTCCTGGGTATTAGATACCGGGTCAGGATCCCATATATGTAATCAGTTACATGGGCTTAGGAAAGGTAGAGAACTTGGAGAAGGTGATAAAGACATTAGAGTTGGAAATGGTGCAATTGTTGTAGCTAAGACTGTCGGGGAATATCACCTTGTATTACCAACTGGTAGTACATTGGTTCTGAACGAATGCTGTTACATGCCGAACCTGATATGCAACATTATATCGGTTTCTTTATTAAGTAAAGAGGGATATAATTTTGTATTACATGACAATGTTATGAACATTTTCCATAACCAAAAGTTGGTTGGATCAGGCACGTTGTGCAATGGCATTTATGTTCTAAACCAATCAACAGTTCTGAGCATAACAAACACACACAAGAGGAAGAGTTCTGAACTGAATGAATCCTTCTTGTGGCATTGTAGACTGGGTCACATCAATGCGACACGACTGGCTAAGTTGCATAAGGATGGGTATTTGAAACCATTCGAATTTTCATCTTATGACACTTGCCAGTCATGTCTCAAAGGCAAGATGACCAAAACTCCGTTTACGGGACACGGAGAAAGAGTTACCGAACTCTTGGGACTGATACATAGTGATGTATGCGGTCCAATGTCTACACATGCCAGGGATGGTTCTTCGTACTTCATTACATTCACTGACGATCTCTCAAGATACGGACATGTGTACTTGATAAGACACAAGTCTGAAGCTTTTGAGAAATTTAGAGAATATAAACAAGAAGTCGAAAACCAAACCGGAAAAAGTATTAAAATCCTTCGATCTGATCGAGGAGGTGAATACTTGAGCAATGAATTCCTGGACTTCCTAAAAGAGAATGGGATTCTCTCTCAGCTGACTCCTCCATATACACCACAGCACAACGATGTATCAGAACGGAGGAACCGCACCCTATTAGATATGGTGCGCTCTATGATGAGCACAGCTGAGTTACCTATTTCCTTCTGGGGGTATGCGCTTGAGACAGCCATACATCTATTGAATATGGTCCCCACCAAATCTGTGCCTACCACTCCATATGAGATATAGAAAGGGAAGAGACCATGTCTTAACTATGTTAAGATATGGGGTTGTCCAGCCTATGTCAAACGACAAAATCCGGACAAACTCGAGGCACGGTCTGTTCTATGCAAATTTGTAGGATATCCCAAGAATTCTCAAGGGTATATCTTCTACCACCCTGAGGAACAAAGAGTATTTGTTTCTCGGCATGCCACCTTTTTAGAAAAGGAATTTCTTGAAAAAGAGATTAGTGGTCATGAGGTAGAACTGGAAGAGGTTCCAGCTGCAAAAGCTACAACAGAAGATCTGGTGGAACCAGAGGATTCCGTAGTTCCCGATGAACCCCAGCCACTCCGCCGATCTAGTAGGGTTCCTCGCCAACCTGAGAGATACTACGGTTTTCTCATGGACGGTGGGAGCGAGGATTGCATCATGGAGGATGATGACCCAACTAGCTTCGAGCAGGCCATCACGAGTAGGGACTCAGTGAAATGGCTGGATGCTATGCGGTCCGAGATGGAATCCATGTACACCAACAAAGTATGGACTTTGGAAGTTGCTCCTGAAGGGGTAAAACCCATTGGGAGCAAGTGGATCTTCAAGAAGAAACTTGGTGTAGATGGGAAAGTGGAGACTTTCAAAGCTAGACTTGTAGCAAAGGGTTTTCGTCAAAGACCAGGTGTGGACTATGACGAAACCTTTTCTCCAGTGGCTATGCTTAAATCCATCCGAATCATGCTTGCCATTGCTGCCTTTCATGACTACGAAATCTGGCAAATGGATGTTAAGACCGCCTTTCTAAATGGTGATTTAGAAGAGTGCGTGTACATGACTCAGCCAGAGGGCTTCGTAGACAGTGGGAGCAGCGGGAAGGTGTGCAAGCTGCTTAAATCCATTTATGGATTAAAGCAAGCATCGCGGAGTTGGAACATCTGCTTTGACGTCGTTATCAAAGAGTTTGATTTCGTCAAAAATCCAGATGAACCTTGTATCTACAAGAAGGTGGCAGAGAGTAAGGTTGTCTTCCTCGTATTGTACGTGGACGACATACTCTTGATAGGAAATGATATTCCTATGCTGCAAGCGGTCAAGCTCTTCTTATCACAAAGATTCTCAATGAAAGATCTTGGTGATGCCTCCTGCATATTGGGAATTAGGATCTATAGAGATAGATCCAAACGGATTTTGGGATTGTCCCAATCCAGGTACATTGACACCATACTAAAGAGGTTTAGTATGGAAGAGTCCAAGCGTGGGAACTTACCCACGATCTCTGGAGTCACTCTCTCCAAAGAGATGTCTCCCAAGACTGATTTGGAGAGAGCTCGCATGCAAGGGATACCCTATGCTTCGGCAGTAGGCTCTATCATGTATGCGATGCTATGTACCAGACCCGATGTAGCATACTCACTAAGTGTAGTGAGCAGGTATCAAGCTGATCCTGGAGAGAGTCACTGGACAGCTGTGAAGAGCATTCTCAAGTACTTGCGAAGGACTAGAGATATGTTCTTGGTGTATGGTAACGGAGAGCTCCAAGTGGAGTCCTTTACCGATTCGAGCTTTCAGAGTGATAAGGACGACTCTAAGTCGCAGTCGGGCTTTGTCTTTACCCTTTACGGAGGGGCGGTTAGCTGGAAGAGTTCTAAGCAGGAAACCGTGGCAGACTCGACGATGGAGGCTGAATACATCGCTGCCAACGATGCTGCCAAAGAGGCTGTCTGGATCAAGAAGTTCATTACTGAACTTGGTGTGGTTCCATCCATTGAGCATCCAATACCTTTGTATTGCGATAACAATGGAGCAGTGGCTTTGGCCAAGGAACCCAGGTCCCATCAGCGATCCAGGCATATTCTGAGGCGGTATCACCTGATCCGGGAGATAGTTGATCGCCGGGAGATCGAGGTCAGGAGGGTTGATACGAAGAACAACACGGCGGATCCACTCACGAAGGCCATTCCCCAGATACAGTTTGAGAGACTCTTCGGGATGCTCGGTATGAGATACTACAGCAGCTGGCCCTAGTGCAAGTAGGAGATTGTTAGTTGTATGTATGCCCTAGAGGCCAGTATTGTACAGATGATGTATATTATATTGGATGCTTGGACATATATAGAGATGACTTTCTTGCTCGATATGATAGTATGCTATCTGGTTACTCTTTATCTTAACATGTACACTAGTCTCTTTATACTGTCTTATTGTTACATGTTGGTAAAGCCCTTAGGATATGTACTTGACTACCTGGACTGTGATGCAGATCATACTAGTGGGGACATGGTAGTCCATAAGTACATCCTTCAAGGTCCCTAGTCGTGGGTGTATCGAGACAGGGCATCGATATACCAGAGTAGACTAGCGTATATGCTTCTCGACCCATGAGATGGGCGATGGATGATCCCATATCCATTGGTGTTTGACATCAGAGATGGTATACAGGTGCTCAGTGGAGACTGAGTACACTGGACGGACTCGCCGAGAACTCCCAGATGGTATTATACCTCACGTCAGATGGCAGTTCTCAGGTGACACTTATACAGGTTAGTCTGTAGACCCGAGATCGTCATAGAGTCTTGTGTGATTCCCACTGTGCTTTGATCTCCACCTTACCACATCCATGAGGGCGTGGAAAACGGTGGTCTTTGGGTACAGTCCCGAGTCACATGGAGGCAATGAGCGATAGGAGGGGTTTCGTATCTCCCGGTATTGGGAGTTGATGTTGCGCTGTGCTCGATTGGCCGTAACAGGGAAGTCCCTGGCCAGGGCTGATCAGAGATTTGCTGGTAAGTGTTACCAGTAGTTTCTTGACCCGTTATGAGCCTCACATCAGCACGACTTATCGGGTTATTGGGGTCTGACGTATACCACCCCTAGACTTGATATGCGACATATCAGACGAAGAGACCGGACTGTATGGTAAGTGTTACTGGTCGGATTCGCAGGAGTGTGAGCGGGCTAGCTCGTCGATCTTATGATCGCTCAATACCCGGGTGGCCGTTACGTTAGTAGACCGCTTACGGCTTGTGGGTGCTTGATATGATCATCATCTGCTACCGGCGTATTGACGAGTCTTTAGAGTCCTACACAGAGGTTTCCTGGCTCAAGCGAAACGAAATAGGAGCGCATATGAGATATGTGCGGAAGCGAGAATAATGCGTGTATGTGATACTGCATTTCATTCTCGCGATAAATGTTTCGATTGGTTATATTCGATATGACCTAGTTATCGAATCATAGATTCGATAAGCCGATACATAGAATACTAGTCGGTCATGTGCGACATGACCGGATCATTGAATCAAGTGTTGATTTAATGATTTAATGTAAGATTATATATTTGATATATTACTTTGCATTAACTAGTATTGGTTCATTTTAAACGGATTTTTCTCACTTGATGTGCACATTGTATATGTGATATGTTTTGTGTACACTTGAATGTATCATGTTTGATGATGCATGTTGTTTTGGCTTTGTGTAAAGAATGCAACCATGGTTATGCAAGTGGTTAGGGTTTATATTTTATTCACTTATTATTTTATCCATTTATTATTTATTTAAATGGATTTATGAAAACAAATTGGTTTCATTTTATCATGAAGAATGGTGAAGCTTCATGAAGCTTTGACTAATGATGCCATTTTGTCTTCATGCTTAACCCTAACCACTCCCACTAACCATGGTCCATTCTCTACACTTGACCATGGTTAGAATATGATAAATATTGTTTTCTTTTCTATTTTGAATAACACTTTTATCATATTCTAACTTCATCTTCTTCTTCTTCTTCAAGCTTGCTACTTTAATGGCAACTTGAGATCTAGTGAGAGAAATCCAAATCTAAAGTGAACCCACCTCCTATTTCTTCATCCTCTACCTCTTGCCAAGTTGTTTTGGGTGTTTTCTTCACATGTTTCACAACTTTGTGAAGTCGGAGCTTGAGTTTGTGCAACCTCGACGTAGATCGTCTTTGACACGAAGCCGACGACCTATTCCGCACGTTTCTCCGATGAAGCCGTCACGAGAGTCCAAGGTTCAAGATGGACAGCGAGAGGACGCCCTCGTGGAGCTAAGAAAGTGGGTATCCGGATCTACAAAGGTTGTAGCATCCTAACTTTTAGTTAATTTGTTAACTAGATTTTCATTTCGCCTAAACATCTAGTCTAAGATCCGTAGTCTAGGGTTTCTCGGCACCATTTTTTTTAAATTGGCATGTTCGATGCCTTGTGAGACCTTACTAGAGTGCCTAGGAACCTTTCAAGAACCTACTGCCGAAGCATAGGGTATCCCTTGCATGTGAGCTCTCTCCAAATCAATCTTAGGAGACATCTCTTTGGAGAGAGTGAGTCCAGAGATCGTGGGTAAGTTCCCACACTTGGATTCTTCCATACTAAACCTCTTTAGTATGGTGTCAATGTACCTGGATTGGGATAATCCCAGTATCCGTCTAGATCTATCTCTATAGATCTTAATCCCCAAAATGCAGGAGGCATCACCTAGATCTTTCATTGAGAATCTTTGTGATAAGAAGAGCTTGACCGAGTGTAGCATAGGAACATCATTTCCTATCAAGAGTATGTCATCAACGTACAATACGAGGAATACAACCATAATCTCTGCAACCTTCTTGTATATAAAAGGTTCATCTATATTTTTGATGAAGTCAAACTCTTTGACTACTACATCAAAACAGATGTTCCAACTCCGCGATGCCTGCTTTAACCCGTAGATGGATTTAAGTAGCTTGCACACATTTCCGCTGCTCCCACTGTCTATGAAGCTCTCTGGCTGAGTCATGTACACGCACTCCTCTAAATCACCATTTAGAAAGGCGGTCTTAACATCCATTTGCCAGATTTCGTAGTCATGGTATGCAGCAATGGCAAGTAGGATCCGGATGGACTTAAGCATAGCCACTGGAGAAAAGGTTTCGCCATAATCCATACCTGGTCGTTGATGAAAACCCTTTGCAACAAGTCTAGCTTTGTAAGTCTCAACTTTTCCATCTACACCAAGTTTCTTCTTAAAGATCCATTTGCTCCCAATGGGTTTTACCCCTTCAGGAGCAACTTCCAAAGTCCATACTTTGTTGGTGTACATGGATTCCATCTCAGATCGCATTGCATCCAGCTACTTCACAGAGTCACCACTCATGATGGCCTGCTCGAAACTAGTCGGGTCATCATCTTCCATGATGCAATCTTCGCTCCCACCATCAATGAGAAAACCGTAGTATCTCTCAGGTGGATGAGGAACCCTACTAGATCGGCGGAGAGGCGGGGTTCGTCGGGAACTACTGAATCCTCCGGTTCAACCAAATCTTCTGTTGCAGTTTGTGTATCTGGAACTTCTTCCAGTTCTACCTCATTGCCACTAATTTCTTTCATAAGAAAACCCTTTTCTAAAAAGGTGGCATGTCGAGAAACAAACACCTTTTGTTTCTCGAAGTGGTAGAAGATATACCCTCGCGAATACTTGGGATATCCAATAAACTTGCACAGGACAGACCTTGCCTCGAGCTTGTCCGGATTTTGTGTTTTTACATAGGCCAGACAACCCCATATCTGAATAAAATTAAGACATGGCCTCTTCCCATTCTATATCTCATATGGAGTGGTAGGCACTGATTTGGTTGGAACTCTATTCAATAGGTATGCAGCTGTTTCCAGCGCATAGCCCCAAAAGGAAATAGGTAACTCAGCAGTGCTCATCATAGAGCGTACCATATCTAATAGGGTGCGATTCCTCCGCTCCGATACACCATTGTGCTGTGGTGTATACCGAGGAGTAAGCTGAGAGAGAATCCCATTCTCTTTTAGATAGTCTAGGAACTCATTGCTCAAGTATTCTCCTCCTCGATCAGATCGAAAGATTTTAATACTTTTACCCGTTTGGTTCTCTATTTCGTGCTTATATTCTTTGAATTTCTCAAAAGCTTCAGACTTGTGTTTCAACAGGAACACATGTCCGTATCTTGAGAGATCGTCAGTGAATGTAATGAAGTACGAGGAACCATTCCTGGCATGTGTAGACATGGGACCATATACATCACTAGGTATCAGTCCCAAGAGTTCTGTAACTCTTTCTCCGTGTCCACTAAATGGAGTTTTGGTCATTTTGCCTTTGAGACATGAATGGAAAGTTTCATAAGATGATAATTCGAACGTATTTAAATAACCATCTATATGTAACTTAGCAAGTCGTGTCGCATTGATATGACCAAGTCTACAATGCCACAAGAAAGATTCGTTCATTTCTGAACTTTTCCTCTTGTGTGTGTTCTGTATATTAAGAACTGTGTTTTGATTTAGAACGTATATGCCATTATTGAACGAGCCCGATCCAATCAACTTTTGATTCAGGAAGATGTTCATTAACATTATCCTGTACTACAAAATTATATCCTTTTTTACTTAATAAAGAAACTGATATAATGTTGCATATCATGCTCGGTATGTAATAGCATTCGTTCAAAATCAATGTATTACCACTTGGTAATACAAGATAATATTCGCCAACTGCTTTGGCTGCAACATTTGCACCATTCCCTACTCTTACGGAATAATCACCCATTCCCAGTTCTCTACCTCTCTTTAGCCCATGCAATATATTGCATATATGGGATCCTGATCCGGTATCTAATGCCGGACGTAGAGTGAACTGAGAAACAGTTCTCGGTAACTAATACATCCGAAGAAGATACATCAACATGTTTATTCTTCGTTTGGGCGGCGTGTGAATTCTGGTATTCCTCTATTTCCTGTTCATTCTTATAACAATTATAAGAAAGAACGGAACAAACGTTTCCCTGCTCAGTATAACAAGCGGGTTCGGTCAATACATCCATATTATTATCTTGATTAAGGCCTGACATGGTTGCTACCTGGAGAGAGAGAAGAAAACACTTTAGCGTGCGCTCTTGCAAGATTAGATTGGTTATTATCTTATTTAATCAGGATGGCTCCCACTGTTTTTATCAAATCTTCCTTCAAACCCGAAAAAGGTAAGACTAGCCGGGATTAATTACACCTTTACAAGTTCGCCAATCTTTCGGCCATGCCAGTGTTGGTACTTTGAGGGTGGTTCCCCGTGCTTTCACACGGACCTAATTAAAATAAACCTCGTTTTCCCAGAGGCATTACCCCGTTAACACCTTTCTAGACACCTACATGATCGGCTAATTGTCCTGTGTAAAACTCTCCCAGGAGTAACTCTTACTCGCAATGGGTATCGGGATCCAATTATCTCATAGAAGGTATGCAATCTCATTGCAAATTTCAACACTTAAAATCCCCGTTAATATCTTTTACCCCTAGCGTCTTATGACCTTGACGGAGGCCAAACTACCCATAAGGCGTTAGTCAAGTTCAACCCGTTATTTCCTGATTGAATTAGACCTACCCGCACGCCCCTTGACGGAGGCCAAACAACGCCGTACGAATACCCTAATCCAATCGCATCTCATTCTTCAGGTAAGTACTAAATCAGCTACCGTACACTACGCCTTGACGGAGGCCAAACTACTGTAGCACGAATACTAAAATAGCACCTATCTGCAATAACGGAGGGCTGTACAGGTTTTCCTGAAAACCATGAGCGTAATGAACTTGATATCGTTGTAGAAACAAGTGATTTTGAAAAGGAGTGTTTTTGAGGCTTTTCTAGTTTCGCTAAAGAGGTCACTCCTGGTGAAGGGATCTCAGCTCTTTCCTTATCGATTAAGGTGCATGATATTTCATAAATACCGCGGTGTCAAGCAAGAACTATAGAAGCAAACTAAACCGTGAGTTTGTAACATCTGCCAGTTTTGCTAAAGAGGTCACTCCCGATGAAGAGATCTCGGCTCTTTCATCATCGAATAAGGTGCACGGTATATCACATATACCACTATGCAAAGCAAAAACTGTAGCTACCCTTTTTGAAAATTTGATTCTACAACATCTTTTAGGTTTCTTTTCTTTTCATTAATCTTATTAACGAAATCCCATCATTTAAGCTTTCTAAGCATCACAGAAGAAACGAAAGCAGTAATATTTATATATCATATATATAGTATAAGCATTCGTCTCAGGCAGTAATATGATCTCATCACAGAACATTGCAGCAGAAGTCAACATATGAAATATTGGATATACTAGGACGTCCATGTTTTATTTTGAGTCTGTATAAAACACGGATTCCACAGTCGCGATGAATAGCCAAACCCACATCCCTAGACCCCTACGAGAGCGGTAAGTAACCCTGTTAATTCTAGGGTTAGGAGACCCGGTCTCGACTCCTCGAGATGGCCTCCCACTGGACCCTAGAACCCGGTTACTTTTACTCTCCACCTTAGGTCTATCCTAATGCGGAAAAGTAAATAATATACAATGGTGACATCATCCTCAACCCGGAAGTGCCCCAATAAAAGAATATTACAAACAAATGAATTTTACATGAATGAAAAAGAAAACTCTCATCTCACATAAAACTCCCGACTATTCAATATACAACGATCCAATATAACACATCACAGCAACACATAAACAACACATGTCATCAACGTAAGTAAATATGCCTATCACAATTGTCGTCGATCTATAGCGACGAAAATGGTGATATACCACATATTACACTTACGTCACAGAAAAGAAAATGTAAAACTACAATATTTGGAATCCACAATCTTTTTAGACATCGTAAACCCGAAATATCACATATTACGGATTTCATGTCTAACTATATGAATTCCACATATTGTATCACATTACAGATAAAGCTAGACGATTTTAGACTTTCCGATCGAGTTATCGAACACCCAAAAAATTTCCCAGAAATCCCAACTCTTGAGCAGTGTCAAAAACACCCAGAAGCATACACCTTTACTTATGGACCAACAGCTGAAGGCCCGTCCCTTGTCTCTACAGTGGTGACGTGGAACCGCCGCCAAAACCTTGTTTTGGCCGTGCTTCCGCGGTCACTGTAGCGAGATAGGGGGTCGTTCTTCAGGTGGGTCCATAAAATTCGTTGCATGATTTTCTGAATATTTTTAATATGAAAAATTTCAACTTTTAAAAAAATTTCCAGAAAGTGGGAAATTTAGGGTTTTCGGAGTTCGATTGGACTTCTAACTTCGTCTAGACAACGCCTAATACTCTAGCTTGGCTCTAATACCATTGTAGGGTTGCGTAGTACTACCACAAGGTTTAGGGAGGCATCACACATGCTATTTTATAAAATTTTGGGGTGCTATGAAACCCTAACCAAGATCTTAACAAGAGAATTAGGGTAAACATTGCATGTAAACAACTTTACGTCTAAGAGTTTAGGATTACAACCTTTTTAGTCCATTCCTTCGCTTCATAAGCTCCGTGTTGAGGTCCTTTCGCTTCGATCATCATGAACCTGGACTCTAGAGAGGCTCCATGAGGTGAATGAGGCATCTCGCTTGAAATCTTCTTTTTCGAAGATGATCTACTTTGAAGAATCTCAAACTCAAGCTCTCACTTCTCTAATGAAGTATTAGTGAAGTGAACACCCTAATCTAAGTGGCTAGAATAGAAGAGGATGATGAATTAGGAATTTTGCTCTCTTTTGTTTTCAATTTCTCACTTTAAATCATCACAACACAAAAAGCTAGAAAGCTTTTTCAACGAGGAGGAAGAAGAAGAAAGCTTTTGTGATGAATAATGAATTGTTGTGAGGTTAGAATTGCAACCATAGGTTAAAGATAACATCCTTAACCCTTGTAGAGACTTAACAATTTGCTATGGTTAGAGTTAGGTTAACAAATATCTTAAGGAAGACAAAAATGGTGGACAAAGTCAAAGAAGCCTACAAGCTTCCATCAAAATATCAACCATGGATAATTCCACCATTATTTGTATTTCCTTAATAATAATTATAAACCCTAATCTAACCCTAGCATGGTTCAAGTCTCATAAACCCTAGTTGCAATTTTAACCTAGCATGTTACAATATTATATATCACATATATAATATATAATGTAACAAAAGAAAATAATACAATTAACATATATCGCATATACATCGATGTATTATCTAAGTGAGAAAAAGAATCAATAAAGCGAGCTTATATTAGTTAATGTAACGTAATATATCTCATATATAATTATACATTAAATTATCGAATCAACACTTGATCCGATAACCCGGCTATATTACATATAACCGGCTAATATAACAAGTGCCATTTCATCGAATCAACACTTGATCCGATGACCCGATTATATCACATATACCCGGCCGATATCACATATCGCGGGAATAGAATACTATATCTCATATCGTATTAGTCTCGGTCCCGCACATATCGCATATGTGCCCCTACTCCGTTTTGCCTGAGCCAGGAAACTTCGGTGTAGGACTCTAAAGAATCGTCAATACGCCGGCAGTAGATGATGATCATATCAAACACCCACAAGCTGCAAGCGATCAGCAAAACGTAACAGCCACCCGTGTATTGAACGATCAGAAGATCAACAAGCAAGCATGTACATTCTCCTGTGAATCCAATCAGTAACACTCCCGTACAGTCCGATCTCTTCGTCTGATATGTTGCATATCTAGTCTAGGGATGGTAAACGTTAGACCCTAGTAACCGGTAAGTCGTGTCGATGTAAGGCTTATAACAGGTCGAGAAACTACTGATAACACTTACCAGTAGCACTCCTAATCATCCCTGGCCAGGGACTTCCAGTTATAGCCAATCGAACACAGCACAACATCAACTCCCTATATCGGGAGAGACGAAACCCCTCCTATCGCTCATTGCCTCCATGTGATTCGGGACTGTACCCAAAAGCCACCATTTTGCACGCTTTCTTGAACGTGGTAAGGTGGAAATCAAAGCACAGTGGGAATCACACAAGACTCTATGACGATCTCGGGTTTGCAGACTAACCTGTACCAGTGTCACCAGAGAACTGCTATCTTACGATAGGTATAATACCATCTAGGAGTTCTCGGTGAGTTCGTTCAGTGTACCCAGTCTCCACTGAGCACCCATACACCATCTTTGATGTCCAACACCAATGGATATAGGATCATCCATAGCCCATCATATGGGTCAAGATGTGTGTACGCTAGTCTACTCTGGAGTATCGATGCCCCGTCTCAATACACCCTCGATTAGGAACAGTTATAGGATATGCTTGTAGACTACCCTGGCCCCACTAGTATGATCTCATCATAGTCCTAGTAGTCGAGTACATATCCTAAGGGTTTTATCAACATGTGAGAGCAAGACAGTAAACTAATACAAGTCAACATGTGAAACCAGATAGCATACTATCATGTCGGGCAAGAAAGTCATCTCTATATATATCAAAGCATCCATTATAATATACATCATATGTACAACAATGTCCTCTAGGGCATATACATAATTAACACGAAGAAGATCTACGTCGAGGAGGCTCAAACCCAAGCTAGCTCTTTACTAGGTCAAGAACTTTGTGAAGAGAACACCCTTTACTACCCAAGCAAGTGTGTAGGATGATGAAGTAGAAAGTGGGCTCACTTTAGATTTTATTTTCTCACTCTTTTTCACCATTTATCAAAAACCTAGAAAGCTTTTGAGTTGAGATGAAGAAGAAGAAGAATGAACTCAAGAATAAATCAAGTGGTGAATGAGGCAACCACGTGTGAGTTAATATCATATATTAAACCCTTGTAGAGATTTAACCATGTGTTAGGATAATGGTTAGGTTAGTAAATATCTTAAGCAAGACAAATTAGTGGACTTAGTCAATGGATTCTACAAGCTTCTCCAAGTTTCATCCATAAACTAATTTACAACTAATTTGATTAACTTAAAATAAATAAAACCCTCCATTATAATATAACATGGTGTGAGTCTTATACACCCATGTTGCATGTGGCATCAAGCATGACACAAACTATGCACACAAGTATATATCACATATATACTTAATACATTATCAAGGGAGAAAAACAATCTTAAGTGAGCCAATACTAGTTAATGTAAAGTAATATATCAAATATATAATTATACATTAAATCATTAAATCAACACTTGATTTAATAATCCGGTCATATCACATATAACCGACTAATATCATGTGTATCAATTTATCGAATCAACACTTGATTCGATAACCCGGCTATATCGCATACAACTGACCGATGATACAAATCGCGAGAATAGAATACAGTATCATATACTCGTATTAATCTTGGTCCCGCACATATCTCATATGTGCTTCTACTCCGTTTCACCTGAGCCAGGAAACCTCTGTGTAGGACTATAAAGACTCGTCAATATGCCGGCAGTAGGTGATGATCATATCAAACACCCACAAGCCGCAAGAGGCGTGCTAAATGTAACGGCCATCCGGGTATTGAGCGATCAAAAGATCAACAAGCAAGCCTTCTCAAACTCCTGTGAATCCAATCAGTAACACTTACCGCACAATCCGGTCTATTCATCTGATATGTTGCAAATCTCGCTTAGGGGTGGTAAACATCAGACCCCAATAGCATGATAAGTCATGCCGATATAAGGTCCATAACGGTCGAGAAATTACTGATAACACTTACCATTAAATCTCAACAACCCTGGCCAGGGATTTCCAGTTATGGCCAATCGAGCATAGCGCAACATCAACCCCCAATACCGGGAAAGAAGAATCCCTTCCTATTGCTCATTGCCTCCATGTGACTCGGGACTGTACCCAAAAACCACCTGTTTCCACGACTCAGTAGAGCCGTGGTAGGGTGGAAATCAAAGCACAGTGGGAGACACACAAGACTCTATGACGATCTCGGGTCAACAGACTAACCTGTACCAGTGTCACCAGAGAACTGCTATCTGATGTGAGGTATAATACCATCTAGGAGTTCTCGGCGAGTCTGTTCAGTGTACCCAGTCTCCACTGAGCACCCGTGGACCATTTCTGATGTCAAACACCAATGGATATAGGATCATCCATTGCCCATCACATGGGTAGAGAAGATATACGCTAGTCTACTCTGGAATATCGATGCCCCGTCTCGATATTCCCACGACTAGGAACATTGAAGGATGAACTCATGGACTACCCAGGCCCCACTAGTATGATCTGCATCATAATCCTGGAAGTCAAGTACACATCCTAAGGTCTTTATCAACATGTAACAGAGAGACTGTAAGTGTACATGTTAAGATAAAGAGCAACCAGATAGCATACTATCATGTCGAGCAAGAAAGTCCTCCCTATATATGTCCCAGCATTCACTATAATATACATATCATGTACAATAATGGCCTCTAGGGCATACATACAACTAACAATCTCCCACTTGCATTAAGGCCAGTTGTTATAGTATAGCATACCCAACGTCCTATAAAAGTCTCTCGCAGGAAAAGCCTCAGTGAGTGGATCCGCCGTGTTGACCTCTGAGTCTGCTCTCCTAACCTCGATCTCTTATAGATCTACCATTTCCATGATCAGGTGATACAGCTTTAGAATATGTCTGCGTCACTGATAGGATCGGGGTTCCTAGGCCAAAGCTACTCCTCCATTGTCACACAATGGTAGGAACCTAGTTCATCTCATGAACAAATATACACCCAGACTGCGTCTTTGGTAGTATCTTTGGTAGCGATGTATCCAGCCTTTATCGTCTAGTTTGCTACGGTATCTATCTTGGAACTCTTCCAACATACCGTCTCTCCACTGAGGGTAAAGACAATGCCTGTGACTGACATTCAGTCGTCCTTACCACCCTAGAAGCTATCCAGTGTTTCTCCCCAGGATCGATTGATACCCTCTCACTGCACCTAGTGATAATCCTAACATCCTCTTAGATCTATCTCATAAATCCAAAAACCAGGATTTAGGAGGTATCACCTAGATCTTACATGGAGAATCAATGTGATAAGAGGAGATTGACCGAGTGTACCATAGAAAACACCTTCCCTATCAAGAGTATGTCATCTACGTACAATACGAGGAAGACCACCTTACTCTCTACTACCTTTTTGTATATACAAGGTTCATCTACCATTTTGATGAAGTCAGACGTTTTGACTATCACATCAAAATAGATGTTCCAACTTCGCAATGCCTGCTTTAATGCATAAAGCAACTTGCACACGTTTCCGCTGCTCCCACTGTCTAGGAAGTCCTTTGGCTGTGTACTTATAGACGCTCTCTTTTAAATCATTATTTAGAAAAGCAGTCATGACACCCAACCACCAGATATCGAAGTCATAGTTTGTCATAATAGCAAGTAGGATCCGGATGGACTTAAGCATAGCCACTGGAGAAAAAGGTTTCATCATTATCCACGCCTGGTCAATGACAAGAACCTTTTGCAACAAGTCTAGCTTCGAAAGTCTCAAATTTTCCATCTACACTAAGTAATCTTCTCAAGATATATTTTCTCCTAATGGGGATCTAACCCTTCAGATATAGCAACCAAAGTCCATACTTTGTTGGTTTATATAGATTCCATCTCAGATCGCTTAGTATCCAGCCATTCTTACAGAGTCTCCACTCATGATGGCCTGCTCGAAACTAGTTGCGTCATCATCTCATGATGCAATCCTCGCTCCCACTGTCATCGAGAAAACTGTAGTATCTCTCAGGCGGATGAGGAACCCTACCAGATCGGCGGAGAGGCTGAGGTTCGTCGGGAACTATTGAATCTTTCGGTTCTACCAAATCATCAGCTGTAATTTGTATAGCTGGAACTCCTTCCAGTTCTAGAGAACTGACCTTACCTCGAGCTTATCCGGATTTTGCTTTTAGACATAGGCCGGACAACCCAAATCTTAACTTGCTTAAGAGATGGGCTCTTCCCATACCATATCGCATATGGAGTGGTAGGCACTGATTTGGTTGGAACCCAATTCAATAGGTATGCAGCTTCCCAAGTGCATAACACCCAAAGGAAATAGGAAACTCAGTAGTACTCATCATAGAGCGCACCATATCGTATAGGATGCGGTCCGTCCTGATACACCGTTGTGTTGTGGTGTATATCGAGGAGTAATGCTGAGAGAGAATCTCATTCTCCTTTAGAATATTTCAGGAACTCCATGCCCAAGTATTCTCCTCCCTGATCATATCAAAGGACTTAAATACTTTTACCCGTTTTGGTTCTCAACTTCGGATTTATATTCTTTGAATTCTCAAAAGCTTCAGGCTTGTATTTCAATAGGAACACATGTCCGAATCCTGAGAGATCATCAGTGAATATAACGAAGTACAAAGAACCAGTCCTGGCATGTGTAGACAGGGGACCACATACATCATCATGTATCAGTCCCAAGAGTTCACTAAATCTTTCTCTGTTTCAAGTAAACGGAGCTATGGTCATTTTATCTTTGTGACATGACTGGCAAGTTTCACAAGATGTAAATTCTAACTAATTTGAATATGCATCTAAATGTAACTTAGCCAGTCAGGTCACATTGATATGACCTAGTCTACAATGCCTCAAGAAGGATTTATTCATTTCTGAACTCTTCCTCTTGTGTGTGTTCAGTACATTAAGAACTATGGTTTGATTTAGAACGTATATGCTATTAGATAACATGTCTGAACTGATCAACTCTTGATATAGGAAATGTTCAAAACATTATCCAACAATACAAAATTATATCCTTCTTTAGTAAATAAAGAGACTGATATGATGTTGTATATCAGGTTCGGTATCTAATAACATTCGTTCAGAATTAATGTATTTGTTAATACAAGGTGATAACTGCCAACACGTTAGCTGCAACAATTGCACCATTCTCTATACTTAGAGACATATCACCATATTCCCAGTTCTCTACCTATCAGTAGCCTATGTAAAAGATTACATATGCGGGATCCTGATCCGGTATCATATACCCAGGACATAGAGGATACAGAGAAACAGTTCTCGGTAATGAACACACCCGAAGAAGATGCATCAACATGCACTTTCTTCGTTTGGGCGGCATGGGAATCCTGGTACCCCCATTTCCTGCTCGGTCTTATAACAATTATAAGTTGGATCGGGACCAACGTTTCCCAGCTCAGTATAACAAGCAGGTTCGGTCAATACATCCATATTATTATCTTGATTAAGACGTGACATGGTTGCTACCTAGAGAGAGAAAAGAAAACACTCTGCGTGCGCTCTTGCAAGATTAGATTGATTATATATACTTTATCTTATCAGGATGGCTCCTACTATTTTTATCAAATTTTCCTTCAAACATTAAAAGGAAAGACTGGCCGGGATTAATTACACCCTACAAGTTCGCCAATCTTTCATCCAGGCCAGTGCCGGTACTTTGAGGGAGGTTTCTCTTGCTTTTGCACGGACCTAATTAAAATAAACCTCGTTTTCCCAGGGGCGTTACCCCGTTGACATCTTTCTAGACACCTACTTGATCGGCTAATTGTAAAATGCAAAACTCTCCCAGGAGTAACAATTACTCGCAGTGGGTATCAGGATCCAACTATCTCATCGAAAGTATGCAATCTCATTGCAAATTTCAACACTTGAAACTCCCGATAATGGAATTTACCCCTAGTGACTTATGACCTTAACTATGGTTAACAAATCATAAGCACTAGTCAAGCTCTACCCGTCATTTCGTGATTAATTATACCCACCCACATGACCCTTAACTATGGTCAACAAAGTCACATGACGGAGGGTTGTGGCATCATATGCTGTGTAGGAAGACATCACTTAGTTACCGTATACTGTGCCTTAACTTTAGTTAACAAACACAGCACGAATACTAAGTACTCTACTTCCTAAAATGACGGAGGGTTACGGATGGTTTTTATGAAAACTTTTAACGCTTTGAACTTGATTTCGTTGCAGAATCAAATGGTTTTAAAAGGAGTTTTTTGAGGGTTTTGCTAGTTTCGCAAAAGAGGTCACTCCCAGTGAAGGGATCTCGGCTCTTTCCTCGTCGAATGAGGTGCAGGATATTCACAATATCACTATGCAAAGCAAGAACCAGAAAAGCAATCAAAAAACAAAACCGAAGGTTGTGGCATCTGCTAATTATTGCTAAAAGTGGTCATTCCCGGTGAAGGGATCTCGGCTCTTTGCTCATCGAATAAGGTGCAGGATATTCTATAAGGAATACCGCTATGCAAAGCAACAACTAGAGCTACCTATTTTTGAAAATTCGAATCCACAACATCTTTAGGTTTATTTTCTTTCATTAATCACATTAATGAATGTCCCATCATTTAAGTTACCTAAACATTACAGATAAATACAACGTACGCTTATGCCATCCGCATTCGCCACAAAGTCCCGTCTTGCACCGTTAGGTTAGGTAACTAACGGCAGGGCGGGGCAGAGCTAGCGTGGGTGAAAAACATAAGCAACGTCTATAATATATCTTATATATTAAAATGTATCCATCTCATAATATAAAGTGATCACATCACAGAATATCAGCAGCAGAAAACAACATATGAAATATTGGCTATAGTAGGATTTCTGGGTTTTAATTTAAGCCAGTATAAAACATGGATTCCACGGTCGTGATGAATAGCCAATCTCATAGCCCAAGAACCCTACGAGAGCGGCAAGTAACCCTACCAATTCTAGAGTTAGGAGACCTGTTCAGTCAAAAATATTGCATTCTTAATACATCAATTTCCCTACTATTCTTAATCATCTAAGGGTGTTTGTTATAAATATGACACATATTACAGAATCATCTGGAAAATACCAGTTATCATGTGTTGTACATTATAACCGGTATTATGAAGGAAATTGTGTGTAAATATTTCACGCATGACATTGTATATCTCAACCCTTTTTATTGAGATTTTTGTGCAGAAAAATCTTCAGGTCAAAGAAATGGAATCGCAAATTGCCGACAAATTGCAGCAAGTCAAGATCCAAAAGCCTACATCAGAACACCCAAGAAAAATGATACAGAGATATCTTTAAGCGACCGCGGAACTGCGGCCGATCCAGCCTGATCCGCCGCTGATTCGCGGCCGAGTTGGGGGCGCCCGTGATGTAACTTCTCCAGAACCTTCTGTGTAACCTCCTAGCTTCCTCAAAAAGCTTCATATCCACGTGGCTTCTTCTGGAAGGCTCTGCATAACAACTGAGCTTATGAAAGAAGCTTGAATTTGAGGCTATAAAAGGGGATCTAGATCTAATTTTAGGGGTTGTTCATTAATTACACAATTGAGCCACAATTACAATTCAATTCAAGTTAAGTGACACAACTTGAGATCCAACCCAAATCCAATCAAATCAAAATCCATTGAGAGCAAAATCAAGAGACAATTGAAAATCCTTTATCGCAACTCCAATCGTTATCAAGAGCAAGAGATCCGCATCCGATCCACGACTCACGGCGATTGAGCCACGCAAAGATCGACGACAAATTCCCTTTCAAACGAGTGATCGAGAGCTAGTCTTGTAAACTTAAATTGAGAGGTGTAATTTGAAGGAGATTTAATAAAAGTGATAATTGTAATTCTCGCTTTCTTTATATTTTTACATTATGAAATTTCTCGTTCTTGATTCATTAATTTTCATGATGCGTGAGTGAATCACCACTTGTAAAGGAATCGAGAGAATCGGTAGATCTAATGATGATGAAATCCTAATACTAATCTTAAGTCTTATGAGGATTGTGAACTTTAGGAAAAAGAATCATCAATGACCTAATTTGGAGCGAGATCATCATTTTTGATAATTTCGTTGCAAATTAGGGATCAAATGATTGATGATCCTCTTTGCTAGAGGCTAGATCCGTATGATGATCAATGAAAAGACAAGGGATAGTGAAGGAGAAACCCTAGTTTTTTCAATAGATCCCTAATCTTCATTCATCGTCATCGATCTAGCTATAATTCATCAATAGATAAGATTCGTAATTTTTAGTATTCATCATTGCTACTAATTCGATCGATTCCTACAAGCTATTCTTCATATTCTTGATAAATCAAATTTCTATTGGACACTTTCTTGATTTCTTGATTCTTGATATATTTTCTTGATTTTCTTAAACTGACAACTTAATTAAGTCTTGAATCTATTTCTTGAATTTTCATTTCGACTAATCTAAAACAAGACCGATCAAATACACGAATCTCTGTGGACGATCCGTTCTCATTAATGAAGCTATAAGCGACACCGTTATTGATTGCGGTTATAAATTCTTTGATTGTGATTACTTTTCAAAATACAACTAAGACCATCAACCAAATGGCACCGTTGCTGGGGATTGCGTGCTATTTTCTTCGTTCTTGTTATTTGAGTTGAAACATTATTATTCCATCAAAAATTGAAATCAAAATCGCATCAAGTGCTTAACGATTAGTTGTGAATTTCGCAAGGAAATCTGAAATCTCTGCAGTAAGGGGAAAAATATTCTGGAGCATTCAGAGAGGCATGTGAAGCAGCAGGAGCATCTGTACCAAATTTAGTTCAAAGAACAGATCATCCAACCGTGGAACCGCGGCACATTGCAGCATTAAGCGGCGGATCCGCGGCGTTCTTGACGTATTGGAGCTCCATTTTTCTCAGGTATATTTCTTACTTTCTTATCTCCTCTCTGCTCTTGTCCAATAACCATTTTCTGCAGGATTCTTTGCAAAAATTCGCAGCGCCGCTAAAAGAAATTTTTTGCGTGTTTTGATATTGGTTGTTTGCATATTTTAACACGGAAATTATGGGGCAAAGACCAAATTCAGATTAGGTAGGGATTTCATTACCCTTCTTAAGCCCCAAAAATCACAAAACTAGCATCCGCATCACCCCTCATTAACTAAAAAATATCTAGACAAGACTCTAAGGACCGTCGCGCTCAATTAGGATAGAAGAAGGTCATGGGTAATCTATTGCTTATCCGCATTTCTTCTGTGGTGTCTAAGGCAAGTGTGTTTAAGGCAAGTGGTTACTTAATTAGGCCCGCTACTTACGTAGCGGAGAATCTCCCATTACCTAGCACTTACCTGGCCATAGGAAAGATAAAGAAGCAGTAGAGAATTTATCCTGCGATTTGTCTTCTGAAAGTCTAGTAGCGGTCTAGTGACTTGACCTAGATGACCATTAGATTTAAGGTTGCTTGTGCATTTTTGTGTAATTTTTCAAAATCCGTCTTTTTCAAAACAAACAACACTTTTTCCTTAATTATAACAAACACTGCCACTTGTGCTAAACTGTTTAGTGCATGCTCGGTTGGACACGGGATTCTAGTGCTCGTCTTGTCCGCGTTCCTCCTGTCGACTCCGAAGTCGGTATTTCTACATCTACTTTTTCTTCGACCACCACCACATCCACGGCGATGGACGGATTTCCATCAAACTTTAACACCACACTGCCACCGCCAGCAGGTGCACAGAACCTATCCTGCATTTCTCTCCAAGAGAGATGCTACCCTATTCATGGTCATCTTCCTACCTGTCTTTCCATTCCACCAGCCAACAGTGATAACTTTGAAATCAAACCACAATACATCAATCTTTTGCCTAAATTTCACGGGCTCGAGTCTGAAGACGTACACGTTTTATTACCAAATTTGAAAACGTATGCGCTATGATGGGTACTTCACAGCTTTCTATGGATGCTATGCGTCTACGTCTTCTCCCGTTCACCTTGTGCGATTTAGCCGAAAAGTGGCTTTATAACATAGTCGCACATTCTATTTCAAACTGGGAAGAATTCGTCACAGCATTCCTTAAGAAATTTTATCCTAATCATAAGACTGCCCATGTCCGTAGTGAAATCAATCAATTTACCCAGCTTCCCCATGAACAATTTTGGAAATGTTTTGAACGATTAAGGATCTGTTAGTCCAATGTCCTCATTATGGAATCCATCGATGGGATCTCTGTCGAATCATATATGAGGGCATTAATCCAGCAACGAAGCAGTTACTTGAATCCATGTGTCAGGGCAATTTCATGTCTAAAGATGATGGTGAAGCTTGGAAATTTTTAGAAGATTTCGCTGAAAAAACTTTGCAATGGGAGAGTGTTAGTCAATCATCGTCTAGGGGTGATATCCATCAATTGGATGTTTCCATAGGAGTCAAAACTGAAATGGAAGCTATGAAAAAGAAGCTTGAAGCTATGGAATGTAGGGTTCCTAGGCACACACTAGAGGTCTCACAAGGCATCAACTATGCCAAATTCCAAAATTACAAGTGCCGAGAAACCCTAATACGGATCGTTGACTAGAGTTTAGGCGAAAAATGCAACTAGTTAACAACTTAACTAAGGGAACGGAAATACAACCTTTGTAGATCCGGTCCTCCACCTCCATAGTTCCATGATGAAGTCTCCTTGCTGTCCAAATCGAATCCCGGACTCTTGTTAGTTATATGTATGCCCTAGAGGCCATTGCTATACATAGGATGTATATTGTAGTGGATGCTTGGACATATATAGGGAGGACTTTCTTGCTCGACATGATAGTATGCTATCTGGTTACTCTTTACCTTAACGTGTACACTGATTGTCTCTCTGTTACATGTTGGTAAAGCCCTTAGGATGCGTACTTGACTACCTGGACTATGATGCGGATCATACTAGTGGGGACATGGTAGTCCATAAGAACATCCTTCAAAGTCCCTAGTCGTGGGTGTATCGAGACAGGGCATCGATATACCAGAGTAGACTAGCGTATACCTTCTCGACCCATACAGATGGGCGATGGATGATCCCATATCCATTGGTGTTTGACATCAGAGATGATATACGGGTGCTCAGTGGAGACTGGGTATACTGGACGGACTCGCCGAGAACTCCCAGATGGTATTATACCTTACGTCAGATGGCAGTTCTCTGGTGACACTGGTACAGAGTAGTCTGTTGACCCGAGATCGTCATAGAGTCTTGTGTGGTTCCCACTGTGCTTTGATTTCCACCTTACCACGTCCAAGAGGGCGTGCAAAATGGTGGTTTTTGGGTACAGTCCCGAATCACATGGAGGCAATGAGCGATAGGAGGGGATTCGTCTCTCCCGGTATAGGGGGTTGATGTTGCGCTGTGTTCGATTGGCTATAACCGGAAATCCCTGGCCAGGGTTGCTGAGATTTACTGGTAAGTGTTACCAGTAGTTTCTCGAATTGTTATAGACCTCATATCGACACGACTTATCAAGCTATTGGGGTCTGACGTTTACCACCCCTAGGCGAGATATGCGACATATCAGACGATCAGACCGGACTGTATGGTAAGTGTTACTGATTGGATTCACAGGAGTGTGAGCGGGCTTGCTCGTCGATCTTCAGATCGCTTAATACCCGGGTGGCCGTTACGTTTATCAGACCGCTTGCGGCTTGTGGGTGTTTGATATGATCATCACCTGCTGCCGGCGTATTGACGAGTCTTTAGAGTCCTACACAGAGGTTTCCTGGCTCAAGCGAAACGAAATAGGAGCGCATATGAGATATGTGCGGGACCGAGAATAATGCGTGTATGTGATACCGTATTCTATTCTCGCGATGAATGTATCGATTGGTTGTATGCGATATAACCTAGTTATCGAATCAAGTATTGATTCGATAAGCCGATACATAGGATACTAGTCGGTTATATGCGATATGACCGGATCGTTAAATCAAGTGTTGATTTAATGATTTAATGTATAATTATATATTTGATATATTACTTTGCATTAACTAGTATTGGTTCACTTTAAATGGATATTCTCACTCGGATGTGCACATTGTATATGTGATATACTTTTGTGCACTTGATTGTATCATGTTTGATGATACATGTTTGCTAGGGTTTTTGTGTAAAGATCAAACCATGGTTACATGATAATGGTTAGGGTTTTGTTTTATTCACTTATTTATTTATCTATTGTTTTTGGAAAATGAAAAGCATAAAGAGAAAATGGTGGCTAACTTTGTTGTATATTGAAGCTTCATGAAGCTTTGACTATGTGACCATTTTGTCTCATGCCTAACCCTAACCATTCCCACTAACCTGTCACGTCCCGAAAGTACGGAATATGACCGGCACTTAAACTACGAACGTCTCGAGGCGTACGTAATCTAAGTAAGCCGAAAACCCAGAAACCCAAACCAAGAAAAGTAGTAGAGTGAAGGAAAACCAATTTAAAACAAGTAATTTTAACAGCATAAGCCGAATTATGCGGTTTTTAAAAAAAAACATCAAATATTTCCCGAAAATTTCGGCAGAGTCTCCTTTGTTAAAACTGGCCCCCAAACGGGATACAATATGAATAGTAGATGAAATCAATAAAAAGGCATCCCCAAGCGGGAGCTAGCTCTTCGTTAATCGACGGTCACAACCACACAAGAAATATAATATACAACGCCAACGGCGAGGATCAAAATTCAAAAGGAAACTCAAAACCACAAGAAAACCACAGAAATATAACGCGCGACTCTAAGGTCGAAGGAATAACATCACTGGTCTCTATCTCAAAATAAATACATGTTTGGTTGATGGAACTTCTAGATACAACAGAATAATAATATACAAGATATATAATGGGGGTACGATACAAGTAACCCACCTACTAGCAAATCACCCGAAGGAAACTATGCCCGCAAGCCGTAATGAAACCTGTACGGCAAACCTGCAAGAAACTGGGGCACAACGGGGGTGAGTTGCCAACTCGTGAATAGAAAACATCTACGAAAAGAAATCTCATAAATAACGCAATCCTAGGTCAATGATCATAATATATCCTCAAATATATAACCAGCAACCCATAACAATGGTTAGGGCAAATATCTAACCCAAGTGAAATTCCATGTGCCCGTGTCAGTGTCTCAGGTAGCAATGTATCATATGGATGATGTATGAATGCATGGAACAGAATGCATGTACTAAAGAAAACTGCTTTCATAAACCAGTGAGATTTCTGTATTTTAAAAGTGAGGTACCATAAATGAAATCAGCATAAAACAGTGCCCAGCATCGACACAAAACAAGTGTCCAAATATCTCGATATCTCTGTATCACAATCTGTGTACCTCAATATCTCAAAATCTCAATCACAATATCTAGGGCGCCGTCAATCCAGACCGGCCCCTACAATCCATCTCAAGACCACGACGGTATCCTCCGGATATCCGACGCGTCGGGTAAAATCACCAGTAGGTAGTCTCCCCCTGCCAGGCTCATCGTCATCACCACGAGCTTCTTGCCCCGGGGTACCTTACCGGGCCCACCATGTACCCGAAACGGTTCATCCATCTCCTCGAATCGGGTCTCGAAATCCATCAGCAAACTCATGGTGGACGACTCATACATCATGGGAAATCCGCATTTTTTTTAAAAAAGAGAGAAAGCAGTTTATATATGTTTTGCGGATTTCCTCCAAATCCAGAAAATATCATGGAAATCCGAATCACCAAAAGCATGTACAACCATGAATATAAGCATGAGCATCCATGAATACGGCATATAATGAATAACAGTATGCACGAAGTGACAAGTAACAACTAATATGTTTAAACTAGCATATAATGCAAGCAACTAATCATCATGTCAAAACTACTAGTTAACAAGCTACATTAGGCGATAATATTTTCTAAGGTGTGCGTGACATGGCAATTACCGATGAAGATGTGTGTGAGCCGGCAAGCAAGTGTACGTGGTACATACGCATCATCGGTAATGGTGCTGGTGTCCTAACAGTATGATATCAACAATGCAATAAGAAATTATAATATAAGTATGCGATGCGGAGCGAACAGTAATAATGAGCGGGAGCTAAATACTAAACACAACGATAACTAATCTGCATTACCCTAATATAAATCCTACAAATGGTGCATTTTGAAATAACACGAATCATGGGGTTTTGAAAATAGGGGCTACGGTGTTTTTATGTAAAGATACGTCTTTTGAAATATCCGTATGATCCCTTGGGCTGTCTTCTAAAATACCCACGATTCGTTAGTTTTTGAAATAGGTAAGAATCGAATCTAATCTAACAACTAAACTAAACTAAAGGACTAAGTTAACAAGCTGGACTGCAGGTAAGGAAACCGCCTAACATCTGAGTCGATACATATACATACCTGTATATATATATATATTAGTCGGTGATCCCGCCTCAATAATATCATACCCGATACCATATCTATAACCAGACATCCCAAGTCAAGAGTGCGGATCAATCATCAAAATATAGTTCGTACGTAAATCCGTCGTACGGCATCCCCAAATCCGGGTACGGGTCAATATCACATTCATCATACTATTCACCTGGTATCCTCTTTATCAAATATCATGATCGGGGTACTGATCTATGTCTAGTACAATACTGATACCGCCTAAGTATGCATGGACGTGTGTGAAACACTACGTCAAGGACCCGCTACAACGTCATGTCGTATCTCAAATACGAACCCCGCTATATCACAGATCTCACGGCCTCAAATCAAATCTCATCGACTCATCTTAAATCCCAAGTACTATCCTCATTATCCATGCATGCGTATATGAATGTACATATACATAGTCCCATACCCACGCATATATACATATATACACATCCCAATCTGCGCACAAGAAAGTAAAGTATGCAAGTCTGTGTGTGCGTATGTGGGTATAACAACTACTCTAGGGTTTCGCAACTAACCCAAAGGTACTCCATGAACACATGAACATAATATGAATGAACATTCTCGTATCATAAAACACCTATATAAACATATATATATGAGCTACACTACGGACTGCGGGGGTGCTATACGCCATCCACCCGACTTCTCCCCGTGGATATAAATCTACTCACCTGGTCCTCGCTCGCCGGTGCCGACGTCGCCACGCGCTTGCTTGTCGTCTCGAAGTCCACATGGGGGTACCTACATATCACAACGCATCGTATCGCATTAAAATCCGACTCATGACCAAAACGACACACGAATCCCACATAGGTCAAAACCTATGGTTGCTTTCACAAATCAACCCAAAAACTCTCGACGTCGGTGTACAAACGCCAGACCATCGAGGAAAACCCAAACATACTCATTTGTACAATCACAAGCACTAATTATAATATAAAATAGCTTAAATTCATAAAAAACCCCAAATTCACTTTAAAAGCCATTTTTCCGAAAATCTAGCAAGCACAAATTACCCGTTTTAGTACAAAACTCGACGTTTAAACAAATCTAATGGCCATAATACTTATTAAACATCTTAATTAAGTCATACCAATTTTAATTAGATTTTAAACTTAACTCTTAATATTAATCTCAAAAAATCTAGTTTGCATACATAACCAATTTTAACAATTTTATAGCAAAAATGCACAAACTACAATCTAGCTTGGATTTGCATGATCTATAACATTAAACTACACTTTAAAATGTTAATGAAGTCATGAAAAACATATTTAGATTTTTAATCTAACATTTGCAATTAAATACCAAAACCTAGTTTGCAAATTAGTGTAATTACCACAATTTCAACCTAACAATTTGCAAGCTAGCAATTAGATTAGGTTTTTTATTTCACAATATGATGAATTACACTATGCATCCATAAACACACAACAAAAAAAAAACCTAACTATAAATTAATCCTTCTCTTGAAACTCAAATCTTTCAATTAGAACCATAATTAATTTCCTAATTAAGCTAAATTAAAGCAATAACCAACAAATTAAGAAAAAGGTTAGAATTATACCTCATGATCAAGAGATCAAATATGGAAATCAAAGCCTCTAAAATGCCAACTTATTCCCTAGATCCATGCAAGTTTGGCTAATGAGAAATGGGTAGGGATTAGATTTTGAGTTTGTTTTGATTTGTGTTGATTTTGGTTGATTTTTGAATGAATTTGGAGGTGAAGGAAGATGAGGACTTGGAGAAAAATGGGGGGGCTGCCAACAGTTCAGATTCGGCCAAGGGAAGAGAGGAGTGAGGTGTGGTGTGGGGGTGGGTGAAGTCAATGGGAGAAAATAAGACCAAGTCAACAAAAGACTATACTCTTTTTACTATTTTCTCACTTCCTTTGTTTTCTTTCACATGATTTTTTTTCTTCTATCAATAAGTGAGGAACACTTGGAGAGGGCTGCTGAATATGGGGTTGTGTGAGTGTGGGTGTGTGTGTGGGGTGAGGGAAAATGATAAATATAATACCCCAAATCTCCATTCAACTTATTTTCACCATTTAAGCATTTTTCTTCAATAATTTTCTAAACCGTTTTTGCAGACGATTTCGTTTCAAAAACCACATGATAAAATTTTATTTAATGTTTTATGATGCACAAAATTTGTTTAAACTCATTCCAATTTGTACTTTTCCCTCATTAAATATATTAGTGACGGCTTAAAATAATATTAAAATAATTAATTTCGGAAAATTTTTCAGAAAATTTGAAATTTCACCAGTGGTTCAATAAACACCAAATACTAGCAATTACATAGCTAGAATATGTATATTTAATTTTATAATAAAGATATTTGTATTTTGTCTTTTTACAGAAAACCCCCTTATTTTACCGTTTTTTCGAAATTTCACCGAAACGATTTTCAAAACGTTACAATCTTCCCCCCTTAAAGAAATTCGGTCCCCGAATTTAAATTAAAACTCCCCCCAAATACTAAAATATTTCAGCCAAAACCATCAAATCGCCGGGGCTCCGAAATCATAAATACATAAAACCAATCATAGCGCAACGCATGCGCATGAAAAATGAGCATATAACTCAAAATCAAAACTCCGTCAAGTATTTCGCAATCATCAGAGTCATAGTAAAGACACAAATGTCAAATCCAATACAAAACCAATATGATATAACTCGAAACTATACGCGTAAATATCAAATCTACATATGTAAATATCTGAAGGAAATGCATGCCAAATCTCTTAAAGTCGCTGCGCAACGCGTATAACACTGCACAGTGGCGGACGTCTATCATAAGAAAATAACTATATACATATATACCTTTGTTTGAAATGTACGTTCTGCCGTTTTGGAAACAATTTAGAAGGGTCTCCTTGTTTTAAACATTTCGTGTCATATCAGACACGTAGGTAAATACTGAGACTATAGCTCGCTTTTTTTTTTGTGGAAATCCCTTCAATAACTATCAATGCATGCAAAATATATTCAGGTACTATCCTCTGACTAGTCCTGCTCAATATGAAAACACATAGCAAGTATCATAAAAACACACTGCTCTATAAGAAAAATCAATCCCAAAATACGCGTATGAATACTACATGCGTCTGGTGCGCACGACAATCAAAATCCATATACGTGCCATACAAGTGCACAGAAACAAGATCTAAGTGCATCGGGTGTGCACAAAGCATCTGTCGTAGGCAACGTGTGTGCCTGACAGCAAAATCATGTGCAACTGACATGCACGAAAAAATCTCGATTTAGTGTATCTGGTATGCACCAAAATCGCATCTCAAGACATGCGCTCAACATGCGCGAAAACCCAAAACCAGGGGCATCAATCATGCACGAAATCATGAAATCCAATATCAAGCGATGAACATGCGCAAAATCAAATCAGGTGCACAAGGTGCACAAAACAAATATCGAGTATCACAATCGAAATCGAAGTCCAATGCATCTAAGTGCACAAAAGGCGTATCACTGCACTGCAAGCATATATAAACTATACAGAGTGCAGGAACTAAATCGTGTGCGTGCATATGTACAAAATCAACCCAAATGTCTAAAACCGTAAAATCACAAACATGTGAAACCCAAGCACGAAAACGATATCAAGTGCAACACTGTGCAAAGATCGTAAATCCATCATCAAAATCAAATCATTCGAATAAATCACCCAAAACATCGAAATCAATAATGGCGGAATAGTACCGCTCAAGCGCATCCTCTAAGAATCTCGGGCCAACTGTCGCGGTCACTAGTGGGACGTCTCTTCGATGATCATGAACTCTGGCCTGCTGGTGTGCGTAACAATGACCACTCCTGGGTCAAGGTCTTCACTGGGAATTACCAATCTCTCGGTCCATCGGCTCATCGGCCTTGTCAGGTGTGCTAACGGGGATGATCCCGTTCTGGCACGTCTCTTGTCATCTCCCGGTCAATCATCGCGACCACTCGTAAGACAGCATATCACTGGCATCGGCCTCTGGCTCTCTGAATGTATGTGACACATCTGATCCTGGGTGCAAGTATCATTGCAGCAGTGTCCTGGAAGGAATCCTGCTCACGGTCTCTTCCATGTCTTGTCTCTGCCAACTGTCCGGAAGTCATCGTCATTTCCTATATCTGCATCTTGCTCCGGAACGGCTGCATACCCATCGCGACTCCTTCTGGAAGGTATATCCAGTACTCTGCCTCGGCATGCATATCGCATCTCTGATGTCGGCGGAGTGGAACGTCGTCTTATCCAGATCTTGTACGGACCTCTTTACTCCACTTTCTCTAATGTCGACTGCTTCGGACTTGTCTCATCGTAGCTACATGGGCTGAGCTCCAACGGCTATCCTCGTATCGGGAGTCTCCCAAGAAATTCATCTCACCACCTAGCATCCGAATTAAGTCGAGCCATCCGATCGAGTCGTCAAAACCTCATAATCCCCCAAAAGCTCAACCTCTTAGGCACAGTTTAATAGTATCGAGTACATACCACAGCATCGGTGGTCCAGCCGTAGAAGGGCAAACCTAAGCCTCACTAATGGCGCCGTAGAACTGCCGCAAACCCAAAGGTTCAAAGGCTTTCACATGGTCATTAAGTCGAGTTAGGGTTTCATTCTTCTAGAGGGACCATAGAATTGCCTGCATGTCTTTCCGACTACTTTAAACTTGGAATAATAGGTTTCTGACATTCGATCGTCTCTGTCGACTCCCAACGTCTCCGCGTGAAGTCGTCTCTAGCTGGAATCAATCTATCTGATGACCTCGCATCGGGGTAGGCGAACGATCCACATGTCCTAGTCATTCATCCTCGATGACTAGCGACCTTCTATCATCTCATAGTACAACTCGTTCTGCACTAACTCCAGCATCTAGGGCAATATCTCGTCGTTCGCAGCAATAATTGGCTCGCTCGTCTGCACGCTGAACAGTGCCTCGATCATCATGAATAAGCAACACACCAACGGTCATCAAAATCTGGCTGGCCTCTATCATTGGCTCAAACCTCTAGTGTCGATCAGCACATCCGAGTAACCTCATAAAGGCGATCCGCAAAACGCTCGTGCCGCGGAATCACAGTAAAAAGACACATCTCTGCAATCGTGTATTGCCGGAATTTCGCCCTGGTCAGTCCTCGTTCGTGACGAGCTCGTGCTGACCGCAACTCTAGCTGTAGCTCTCCCTGCCCGTAATCGTGGCAGCAAAACCATAACTGGTACTGATGAAGCAAGATCGGAATGAATATAATACTGAGCAAAGAAATGTACATCCTAAGGCTTCTTAAGTGGAGTAGCGTATCGTAAATATGCCGCGGAACATACCTACGGTACGTCACTCTACTTTAGTCACCTATTCCATCAACCAAGGGTCATCCTACGCTCCGAAGGTAAAACCTAACGCTCTGATACCAACTTTGTCACGTCCCGAAAGTACGGAATATGACCGGCACTTAAACTGCGAACGTCTCGAGGCGTACGTAATCTAAGTAAGCCGAAAACCCAGAAACCCAAACCAAGAAAAGTAGTAGAGTGAAGGAAAACCAATTTAAAATAAGTAATTTTAACAGCATAAGCCGAATTATGCGGTTTTTAAAAAAAAACATCAAATATTTCCCGAAAATTTCGGCAGAGTCTCCTTTGTTAAAACTGGCCCCCAAACGGGATACAATATGAATAGTAGATGAAATCAATAAAAAGGCATCCCCAAGCGGGAGCTAGCTCTTCGTCAATCGACGGTCACAACCACACAAGCAATATAATATACAACGCCAACGGCGAGGATCAAAATTCAAAAGGAAACTCAAAACCACAAGAAAACCACAGAAATATAACGCGCGACTCTAAGGTCGAAGGAATAACATCACTGGTCTCTATCTCAAAATAAATACATGTTTGGTTGATGGAACTTCTAGATACAACAGAATAATAATATACAAGATATATAATGGGGGTATGATACAAGTAACCCACCTACTAGCAAATCACCCGAAGGAAACTATGCCCGCAAGCCGTAATGAAACCTGTACGGCAAACCTGCAAGAAACTGGGGCACAACGGGGGTGAGTTGCCAACTCGTGAATAGAAAACATCTACGAAAAGAAATCGCATAAATAACGCAATCCTAGGTCAATGATCATAATATATCCTCAAATATATAACCAGCAACCCATAACAATGGTTAGGGCAAATATCTAACCCAAGTGAAATTCCATGTGCCCGTGTCAGTGTCTCAGGTAGCAATGTATCATATGGATGATGTATGAATGCATGGAACAGAATGCATGTACTAAAGAAAACTGCTTTCATAAACCAGTGAGATTTCTGTATTTTAAAAGTGAGGCACCATAAATGAAATCAGCATAAAACAGTGCCCAGCATCGACACAAAACAAGTGTCCAAATATCTCGATATCTCTGTATCACAATCTGTGTACCTCAATATCTCAAAATCTCAATCACAATATCTAGGGCGCCGTCAATCCAGACCGGCCCCTACAATCCATCTCAAGACCACGACGGTATCCTCCGGATATCCGACGCGTCGGGTAAAATCACCAGTAGGTAGTCTCCCCCTGCCAGGCTCATCGTCATCACCACGAGCTTCTTGCCCCGGGGTACCTTACCGGGCCCACCATGTACCCGAAACGGTTCATCCATCTCCTCGAATCGGGTCTCGAAATCCATCAGCAAACTCATGGTGGACGACTCATACATCATGGGAAATCCGCATTTTTTTTAAAAAAGAGAGAAAGCAGTTTATATATGTTTTGCGGATTTCCTCCAAATCCAGAAAATATCATGGAAATCCGAATCACCAAAAGCATGTACAACCATGAATATAAGCATGAGCATCCATGAATACGGCATATAATGAATAACAGTATGCACGAAGTGACAAGTAACAACTAATATGTTTAAACTAGCATATAATGCAAGCAACTAATCATCATGTCAAAACTACTAGTTAACAAGCTACATTAGGCGATAATATTTTCTAAGGTGTGCGTGACATGGCAATTACCGATGAAGATGTGTGTGAGCCGGCAAGCAAGTGTACGTGGTACATACGCATCATCGGTAATGGTGCTGGTGTCCTAACAGTATGATATCAACAATGCAATAAGAAATTATAATATAAGTATGCGATGCGGAGCGAACAGTAATAATGAGCGGGAGCTAAATACTAAACACAACGATAACTAATCTGCATTACCCTAATATAAATCCTACAAATGGTGCATTTTGAAATAACACGAATCATGGGGTTTTGAAAATAGGGGCTACGGTGTTTTTATGTAAAGATACGTCTTTTGAAATATCCGTATGATCCCTTGGGCTGTCTTCTAAAATACCCACGATTCGTTAGTTTTTGAAATAGGTAAGAATCGAATCTAATCTAACAACTAAACTAAACTAAAGGACTAAGTTAACAAGCTGGACTGCAGGTAAAAAAACCGCCTAACATCTGAGTCGATACATATACATACCTGTATATATATATATATTAGTCGGTGATCCCGCCTCAATAATATCATACCCGATACCATATCTATAACCAGACATCCCAAGTCAAGAGTGCGGATCAATCATCAAAATATAGCTCGTACGTAAATCCGTCGTACGGCATCCCCAAATCCGGGTACGGGTCAATATCACATTCATCATACTATTCACCTGGTATCCTCTTTATCAAATATCATGATCGGGGTACTGATCTACGTCTAGTACAATACTGATACCGCCTAAGTATGCATGGACGTGTGTGAAACACTACGTCAAGGACCCGCTACAACGTCATGTCGTATCTCAAATACGAACCCCGCTATATCACAGATCTCACGGCCTCAAATCAAATCTCATCGACCATCTTAAATCCCAAGTACTATCCTCATTATCCATGCATGCGTATATGAATGTACATATACATAGTCCCATACCCACGCATATATACATATATACACATCCCAATCTACGCACAAGAAAGTAAAGTATGCAAGTCTGTGTGTGCGTATGTGGGTATAACAACTACTCTAGGGTTTCGCAACTAACCCAAAGGTACTCCATGAACACATGAACATAATATGAATGAACATTCTCGTATCATAAAACACCTATATAAACATATATATATGAGCTACACTACGGACTGCGGGGGTGCTATACGCCATCCACCCGACTTCTCCCCGTGGATATAAATCTACTCACCTGGTCCTCGCTCGCCGGTGCCGACGTCGCCACGCGCTTGCTTGTCGTCTCGAAGTCCACATGGGGGTACCTACATATCACAACGCATCGTATCGCATTAAAATCCGACTCATGACCAAAACGACACACGAATCCCACATAGGTCAAAACCTATGGTTGCTTTCACAAATCAACCCAAAAACTCTCGACGTCGGTGTACAAACGCCAGACCATCGAGGAAAACCCAAACATACTCATTTGTACAATCACAAGCACTAATTATAATATAAAATAGCTTAAAATTCATAAAAAACCCCAAATTCACTTTAAAAGCCATTTTTCCGAAAATCTAGCAAGCACAAATTACCCGTTTTAGTACAAAACTCGACGTTTAAACAAATCTAATGGCCATAATACTTATTAAACATCTTAATTAAGTCATACCAATTTTAATTAGATTTTAAACTTAACTCTTAATATTAATCTCAAAAAATCTAGTTTGCATACATAACCAATTTTAACAATTTTATAGCAAAAATGCACAAACTACAATCTAGCTTGGATTTGCATGATCTATAACATTAAACTACACTTTAAAATGTTAATGAAGTCATGAAAAACATATTTAGATTTTTAATCTAACATTTGCAATTAAATTCCAAAACCTAGTTTGCAAATTAGTGTAATTACCACAATTTCAACCTAACAATTTGCAAGCTAGCAATTAGATTAGGTTTTTCATTTCACAATATGATGAATTACACTATGCATCCATAAACACACAACAAAAAAAAAACCTAACTATAAATTAATCCTTCTCTTGAAACTCAAATCTTTCAATTAGAACCATAATTAATTTCCTAATTAAGCTAAATTAAAGCAATAACCAACAAATTAAGAAAAAGGTTAGAATTATACCTCATGATCAAGAGATCAAATATGGAAATCAAAGCCTCTAAAATGCCAACTTATTCCCTAGATCCATGCAAGTTTGGCTAATGAGAAATGGGTAGGGATTAGATTTTGAGTTTGCTTTGATTTGTGTTGATTTTGGTTGATTTTTGAATGAATTTGGAGGTGAAGGAAGATGAGGACTTGGAGAAAAATGGGGGGGCTGCCAACAGTTCAGATTCGGCCAAGGGAAGAGAGGAGTGAGGTGTGGTGTGGGGGTGGGTGAAGTCAATGGGAGAAAAGAAGACCAAGTCAACAAAAGACTATACTCTTTTTACTATTTTCTCACTTCCTTTGTTTTCTTTCACATGATTTCTTTTCTTCTATCAATAAGTGAGGAACACTTGGAGAGGGCTGCTGAATATGGGGTTGTGTGAGTGTGGGTGTGTGTGTGGGGTGAGGGAAAATGATAAATATAATACCCCAAATCTCCATTTAACTTATTTTCACCATTTAAGCATTTTTCTTCAATAATTTTCTAAACCGTTTTTGCAGACGATTTCGTTTCAAAAACCACATGATAAAATTTTATTTAATGTTTTATGATGCACAAAATTTGTTTAAACTCATTCCAATTTGTACTTTTCCCTCATTAAATATATTAGTGACGGCTTAAAATAATATTAAAATAATTAATTTCGGAAAATTTTTCAGAAAATTTGAAATTTCACCAGTGGTTCAATAAACACCAAATACTAGCAATTACATAGCTAGAATATGTATATTTAATTTTATAATAAAGATATTTGTATTTTGTATTTTTACAGAAAACCCCCTTATTTTACCGTTTTTTCGAAATTTCACCGAAACGATTTTCAAAACGTTACATAACCCTAGTTTAATCTCTACACTTGACTATGGTTAGGATATGATAAGTATTCATGTTAGTTTCTTTTTTAAAAAAGGAGCTTATCATATTCTTTCCTTCTTCTTCTTCTTCTTCTTCACTTGAAGAAAGCTTGCATCATCAATGGAAACTTGAGCAAAAGAGTGAGAAATCCAATTCTAAAGTGAACCCACTTCCTATTTCTTCATTCTCTACCTCTTGCCAAGTAGTATAGGGTGTTCTCTTCACAAGTTTCATGACTTGGTGAAGTGGGAGCTTGATCTAGTGATGCCTCGACGTAGATCATCTTCGGCACGAAGCCGACGACCTTGCCCGCCCATTTCTCCGATGAAGCCGACGCTAGAGCCCGGGATTCCATTTGGACAGCGAGGAGACTTCATTGCGGAGCTATGGAGGTGGAGGACCGGATCTACAAAGGTTGTATTTCCGTTCTCTTAGTAAAGTAGTTTACTAGTTGCATCTTTCGCCTAGACATCTAGTTATCGATCCGTAGTCTAGGGTTTCTCGGCACCCCTAAAATTTGAAATTGGCATGGTTGATGCCTTGTGAGACCTCTTGAGAGTGCCTAGGAACCCTACAGTGGTATCAGAGCCTAGCTAGAGCCTTAGGCAATGCGTAGACGAAGTTTGAAACCCGAACGAACCCGAAACCCTAACACAAACATGCTCTCTGGACTTTTTCCAAAATCTGGAGTTTTTCGATATTAAAAATATGCAGAAAAATCAGCAGGAAATTCTAAGGGTTTCTGTAAAATTCGTGTGCCTAATTCCATCAATGCGCCACGGTTCCGCGGCACGAGCATGGCTCGTGCGGCGGTTCCGCGGCCGTTTTGTCTTATGTGGCATCGAATTTTGCACAGTAATTCATAATTTGCAGTGCTGGTTTTCCTGGGAATTTTTTATATTTTCTCTAGAGTTGAATTTTCTGAGTTGTTTTGGGGATTCGAATGTTCGATCGGATTATCAAATTTTGTCTGTGTGGCTTTCCGGATATTTTTGAATATGTTAAAAAGTTCGACCGGATATAAATACCCTATTTTTCCCCTGTCGGGAAATTTCCAAGTGTTGGATTTTTCCGTAGTTTAACGACGTTCTAAGTAGTGCAAGTAACGCGATGGTCCCTCTAGAAGACAACAAACCTTAACTCGATTATGTGACCGTCTTGAACTGCCCTTTGAACCTTCGGGTTTGGGGCAGTACGGCGTGCCACATGTGAGGCGTTGGCTTGACCCTTCTACGGCTGGACCGTTGGTACTGAGACATGAAGTGAATGGCTTTGAACTTATTTCATGTGTTGAGCTGTTTCGGGAAAACTTGGGTGTTCGATTGTTCGATCGGAAAGTTTAACATTTTCTATTTATCTGGAATGGGATACAATAATTGGAATTCACAAGTAGTTATGAGATAACTGAATGAATGTTATAAACATAGCAGTTTAGTCTCACTTGATCGGTTGCCACGGAATTTTGATGCGATCAAAAGTCCGTCGCAATCACGTAGTGTACGCGGATACTCGCTGGGTAAACTTAATAGACAGCCTTGCCCCATAGCTCCGACCAAGTGACTGTAGGAGAACCCCGTCGCCGAAAGCATCCGTTCGGGTGCTAGCGGTAGCGGTGTTCCACCTTGGTGCACTTCGTCGACGGCGTCGGGGGTGCGGCCGCCTACTAAAGTTTGCGACGAGCATTCGATCAGGATGTCGGGAATCTTGTTGAATTGCCCGACTTGATATTGAAAAGAGTTTTTGATAATGAGACTAAAATGCGGGGTTTATAATTGTTAGGCATGCGATGTCTAAAGAATTCATTTGGTCAGGCATGCGATGTCTGAGGTGGTTGCGGATTCCAACTGTTGTAGTTTTACACTTTCTTTTCTGTGACCGTAAGTGTAATATGTGATATCACCGGTTTCGTTGCTATATGTCAACGACAATTGGGATGCGCATGTTTACTTACGTTGATGACATGTGATGTTATGTGTTGCTGGATATGTTATATTGGATCGTTGTGTTTGAATAGCCGGGGTTTTTTATGTGAGATGAGTGTTTTTCATTTTCATTCATGTAAAAACTTGTATGTAATATTCTTTTATTGGGGCACTTCCAGGTTGCGGAAGGTGTCACCGTTTGTATATTATTTACTTTTCTGCACTAGGATAGACCCAAGGAGGGGAGCACAAGTAACCGGGTTCTGGAGTCCAGTGGGAGACCAACTCGAGGAGTCGAGTCCGGGTCTCCTAACTCTAGAATTGGTAGGGTTGCTTGCCGCTCTCGTAGGGGTCTTGGGGTGTGGGTTTGGCTATTCATCACGACCGTGGAATCCGTGTTTTATACTGGCTCGTATTGAAAACACGGACGTCCTAGTATATCCAATATTTCATATGTTTCTTCTGCTGCGATATCTGTGATGTGATCATGTGATGTTCTGTGATAGATACAGTATATAGTATATATGATATATTATATAGACTTTACTTATGTTTTACACCCGCGCTAGCCCTGCCCCGCTCTGTCGTTAGTTACCCAACCTAACGGTGCACGAGGGGACATCGAGGCGAATGCGGATGGCATAAGTGTACGTCGTATTTATCTGTGATGTTTAGGTATTTAAATGATGGGACTTCATTAATATGATTAATGAAATAAAAGAAACCTAAGATGTTGTAGAATCGAATTTCAAAAAAAAAAAACAGGTAGCTACAGTTCTTGCTTTGCACAGCGGTATATATGATATATCCTGCACCTTATTCGATAAGGAAAGGACCGAGATCCCTTCACCGGGAGTGACTCCTTTAGCAATAACTGGCAGATGCTACACACTCGGTTTGTCTTTTGATTGCTTTTAAGAGTTTTTGCTTTGCACAGTGATATATATGATATATCCCGCACCTCATTCGACGAGGAAAGGACCGACGATCCCTTCACCGGGAGTGACTCCTTTAGCAAAACTAGAAAAGCCTCAAAAGCACTCCATTTTAAAATCATTTGATTCTACAACGATATCAAGTTCATTACGCAATAGGTTTTCAGAAAAACCTGTCGTAGCCCTCCGTCATTTCAGATAAATCCTGTTTAGTATTCGTGCTGCGTTTGTTGACCTTGTCAAGGCGCAGTGTGCGGTAGCTAACCAGTATTTATCTGCTTATGCATATGATGCAGATTGGGTTAGGGTAGTCGTGCGGCCTTGTTGACCTTGTCAAGGGTCGTGCGGGTAGGTTTGATTCAATCAAGAAATGACGGGTTGAACTTGACTTGCGGTCTATGGTTTGTTGACCTTGTCAAGGTCATAGATCGTTCGGGGCAAAATATTATCGGGAATTTCAAGTGTTGAAATTTGCAATGAGATTGCATACCTTCTATGAGATAGTTGGATCCCGATACCCGCTGCGAGTAAGAGTTACTCCTGGGAGAGTTTTACACATTGCAATTAGCTAATCAAGTAGGTGTCTAGAAAGGTGTCAACGGGGTTACGCCTCTGGAAAAACGAGGTTTACATTAATTAGGTTCGTGCGAAAGCACGGGGGACCTCCCTCAAAGTACCGACACTGGCCTGGCTGAAAGATTGGCGAACTTGTAGTGTGTAATTAATCCCGGCTAGTCTTTCCTTTTTAGGGTTTGAAGGAAGATTTGATAAAAAGCAGTGGGAGCCATCCTGATTAGATAAAATAAAAACCAATCTATTCTTGCAAGAGCGCACGCTGAGTATTTTCTTCTCTCTCTCTCCAGGTAGCGACCATATCACGCCTTAATCAAGATAATAATACGGATATTTGACCGAACCCGCTTGTTATACTGAGCTGGGGAACGTTGGTCCCGCTCCAACTTATAATTGTTATAAGACAGAGCAAGAAATAGGGGATTACCAGAATTCCCGTGCCACCCAAACGAAGAGAGTGCATGCTGATGCATCATCTTCGGGTGTGTTCATTACATAGAACAGTTTCTCAGTATCCTTTACGTCCTGGGTATGTGATACCGGATCAGGATCCCAGATATGTAATCAGTTACATAGGGCTACAGAAAGGTAGAGAACTGAGAACGGGTGATAAGTTTCATGAGGCAGAAAACGGGGCAAGTATTGCAGCCAAGTCTGTTGGTCACTGTCACCCTGTATTCAAAATACATTGATTCTGAACGAATGTTATTAGATACCGAACCTGATATACAAAATCATATCAGTCTCTTTATTTGTAAAGAAATGATAAAATTTTGTATTGTTGGATAATGTTTTGAACATTTCCTATATCAAAAGTTGATCGGTTCAGGCACGTTATCTAAAAGCATTAATGTTCTAAATCAAACTACAGTTCTTAGTATACGGAACACACACAAGAGGAAGAGTTCAGAAATGAACGGATCCTTCTTGAGGTATTGTAGACTAGGTCATATCAATGTGACCCGACTAGCTGAAGTTACATGAAGATGCATACTTAAATCAGTTTGAATCTACATCTTGTGAAACTTGCCAGTCATGTCACAAAAATATAATGACACCAGCTCTGTTTATTGGAAACAGAGAAAGAGTTAGTAAACTCTTGGGATGATACATGTTGATGTATGTAGGTCCCCTGTCTACACATGCCAGGACTGGTTCTTTGTACTTCGTTACATTCTCTGATAATCTCTCAAGATTCAGACATATGTTCCTGTTGAAACATGAGTCCGAACCTTTTGAGATATTCACAGAATATAAGATAGAAGTAGAGAACCAAAATACGGGTATAAGTATTATGTCCTATGATGTGATCAGGGAAGAGAATACTTGAGCACGGAATTCTTGGACTATTCTAAAGGAGAATGAGATTCTCTCTCAGCATTACTCCTCCGTATACACCATAGCACGATGGTATATCGGGGCGGAGCAAAAGCACCCTATGTGATATGGTGTGCTCTATGATGAGTACTACTGAGTTTCCTATTTCCTTTTGGGAGTTATGCGCTTGAGAAGCTGCATACCTATTGAATAGGGTTCCAATCAAATCAATTGCCTACCGCTTCATATGTGATATGGAAAGGGAAGAGCCCATATCTTAAGTTGGTTAAGATTTGGGGTTGTCCGGGCAATGTCTAAAAGCATAATCCGGACAAGCTCGAGGCAAGGTATGTTATGTAGAACTGGAAATGTTCCATCTATACAAACTGCAGCTGCTGATTTGAAAGAACCAAAGGATTCAATAGTTACCAACGAATTTCAGCCTCTCCGCCGATCTAGTAGGGTTCCTCACCCACCTGAGAGATATTTCGGTTTCTCTATGACACTGGGAGCGAGGATTGCATCATGAGATGATGACCCAACTAGTTTCGAGCTGGCCATCAGGAGTAAGACTCTGTAAGAATGGCTAGATGCTTAGTGATCTGAGATGGAATCTGTAGGGTTCCTAGGCACACTATAGAGGTCTCACAAGGCATCAACCATGCCAATATAAAAATTTATGGGTGCCGAGAAACCCTAATACGGATCTTAGACTAGAATTCTAGGCGAAAAACGATTCAAGTTAACAACTTAACTAAAGTTCGGAAGTTACAACCTTTGTAGATCCGGATATCCACTTCCTTAGCTCTACGTAGTCGTCTTCTCGCTGTCCTTTTCGAATCCTAGACTCATTCGTCGGCTTCATCGGGAAAACGAGCGGAATAGGTCGTCGGCTTCGTGCCGAAGATGATCTACGTCGAGGTTGCACAAGTTCAAGCTCCAACTTCACCAAGTTGTGAAACTTGTGAAGAAAACACCCAAAACAACTTGGCAAGAGGTAGAGGGTGAAGAAATAGGAGGTGGGTTCACTTTAGAATTGGATTTCTCACTTTGGATCTCAAGTTGCCATTGATGGCATCATAGTTTCTTTCTTGAAGATGAAGAAGAAGAAGTAGATAGAATATGATAAGTCTTATCAAAAAGAATAATAAAATCAAATACTTATCATGTTCTAACCTAGGTTAAGTGTAGAGAATAAACCATGGTCACTTGGATGGGTTAGGGTTAAGCATGATGACAAGAATGGTTACAAAAGTCAAAGCTTCATGAAGCTTCAACTTAAAACAAAAAAGGCCACCATTCTCATCATAATCCTTTTCAAATAAATAAATAAATAAATAAATGAAAATGCAAAACCCTAATCAACACTTAACCATGGTTTAATTCTTTATACTTAACAACAAGATCAAGTATCATCAAACATGATACAAATATGTGCACAAAAGTATATCACATATACTTCTTGCACATCAAGTGAGAAAATCCATACAAAGTGAACCAATAATAGTTAATGCAATATAGTATATCAAATATATAATTATACATTAAATCATTAAATCAACATTTGATTCAATGATCCGGTCATGTCGCACATAACCGACTAGTATTCAATGTATCGATTTATCGAATCAATGATTCGATAACTAGGTCATATCGAATATAACCAATCGAAACATTTATCGCGAGAATGAAATGCGGTATCACATACACGCATTATTCTCGGTCCCGCACATATCTCATATGCGCTCCTATTTCGTTTCACTTGAGCCAGGAAACCTCTGTGTAGGACTCTAAAGACTCGTCAATACGCCGGTAGCAGATGATGATCATATCAAGCACCCACAAGCCGCAAGCGGTCTGCTAAATGTAACGGCCATCCGGGTATTGAGCGATCAGAAGATCGACGAGCTAGCCCGCTCACACTCCTGTGAATCCAACCAGTAACACTTACCGTACAGTCCGGTCTGTTCGTCTGATACGTCGCATATCAAGTCTAGGGGTGGTAAACGTCAGACCCCAATAACCGATAAGTCGTGCCGATGTGAGGCTCATAACGGGTCGAGAAACTACTGGTAACACTTACCAGCAAATCTCTAATCAGCCCTGGCCAGGGACTTCCCTGTTACGGCCAATCGAGCACAGCGCAACATCAACTCCCAATACCGGGAGAGACGAAACCCCTCCTATCGCTCATTGCCTCCATGTGACTCGGGACTGTACCCAAACACCACCGTTTTGCACGCCCTCATGGACGTGGTAAGGTGGAGATCAAAGCACAGTGGGAATCACATAAGACTCAATGACGATCTCGGGTCTACAGACTAACCTGTACAAGTGTCACCTGAGAACTGCCATCTGACGTGAGGTATAATACCATCTGGGAGTTCTCGGCGAGTCCGTCCACTGTACCCAGTCTCCACTGAGCACCCGTACACCATCTCTGATGTCAAACACCAATGGATATGGGATCATCCATCGCCCATCTCATGGGTCGAGAAGCGTATACGCTAGTCTACTCTGGTATATCGATGCCCCGTCTCGATACACCCATGACTAGGGACCTTGAAGGATGTACTTATGGACTACCAAGTCCCCACTAGTATGATCTGCATCATAGTCCAGGTAGTCAAGTACACATCCTAAGGGCTTTACCAACATGTAACCATAAGACAGTTTAAAGAGACTAGTGTACATGTTAAGATAAAGAGTAACCAGATAGCATACTATCATATCGAGCAAGAAAGTCATCTCTATATATGTCCAAGCATCCAATATAATATACATCATTTGTACAATACTGGCCTCTAGGGCATACATACAACTAACAGAATCCATGTACACCAACAAAGTATGGACTTTGGTTGCTATAACTGAAGGGTTAAATCCCCATCAGGAGCAAGTAAATCTTAAGAAGATTACTTAGTGTACTTGGAAAGGTTGAGACTTTCAAAGCTAGACTTGTTAAAGGTTTTCGTCATCAACCAGGCGTGGATAATGAGGAAACCTTTTCAAGTAGCTATGCTTAAGTCCATCCGGATCCTACTTGCCACAGCTACATACCATGACTACGATATCTGGCGGTTGGGTGCCATGACTGCTTTTCTAAATGCTGTTTTAGAAGAGAGCGTCTATAAGTACACAGTCAGAGGGCCTCGTAGACAGTGGGAGCAGCGGAAACGTGTGCAAGATGTTTTATGTGATAAAGCAGGCATCGCGGAGTTGGAACATCTGTTTTGATGTATTAGTCAAAGAGTTTGACATCATCAAAATGGGAGATGAACCTTGTATAAACAAAAAGGTAGTAGGGAGTATTGTGATGATCCTCGTAGAGTACGTGGATAACATACTCTTGATGGGGAAGAAGCTTCTTATGCTACGCTCGGTCAATCTCCGCTTGTCACAATGATTCTCCATATAGGATCATAATGATACCTACTAAATCCTGCATTTTGGATCTATGAGATAGATCTAAATGGATGTTAGGATACTCACTAGTTGTAGTGAGATGGTATCAGTTGATCCTGAGGAAAATCACTGGAAGTGTTCCAGGGTGATAAAGCCGACTGAATGTCAGTCACAGGCATTGTCTTTACCCTCAGTAAAGGGGCGGTATGTTGGAAGGGTTCCAAAGTAGATACCGTGGCATACCAGACGATTAAGGCTGGATACATCGCTACTTAAGATGCTACCAAAGAAGCTGTTTGGGTGTATATAGGTTCATGAGATGAACTACGTTCCTACCATTGTGAGACAATGGAGTTGTGGCTTATGCCAAGGAACGCTGGTACCATCAGTGATCCAGACATATTCTAAGGCAGTATCACCTGATCATGGAGATGGTTGATCTCCAAGGAGATCGAGGTTTGGAGAGTAGACTCAGAGGACAACACAGCGGATCCACTCACAAAGGCCTGTTCCCAGAGAGAGATTTTTATGGGATGGTTGAGTATGAGATACTACAACCACTGCGATCAGATGGCCCTAGTGCAAGTGGGAGATTGTTAGTTATATGTATGCCCTAGAGGCCATTGCTATACATAGGATGTATATTGTAGTGGATGCTTGGACATATATAGGGAGGACTTTCTTGCTCGACATGATAGTATGCTATCTGGTTACTCTTTACCTTAACGTGTACACTGATTGTCTCTCTGTTACATGTTGGTAAAGCCCTTAGGATGCGTACTTGACTACCAGGACTATGATGCGGATCATACTAGTGGGGACATGGTAGTCCATAAGAACATCCTTCAAAGTCCCTAGTCGTGGGTGTATCGAGACAGGGCATCGATATACCAGAGTAGACTAGCGTATACCTTCTCGACCCATACAGATGGGCGATGGATGATCCTATATCTATTGGTGTTTGACATCAGAGATGATATACGGGTGCTCAGTAGAGACTGGGTACACTGGACGGACTCGCCGAGAACTCCCAGATGGTATTATACCTTACGTCAGATGGCAGTTCTCTGGTGACACTGGTACAGAGTAGTCTGTTGACCCGAGATCGTCATAGAGTCTTGTGTGGTTCCCACTGTGCTTTGATTTCCACCTTACCACGTCCAAGAGGGCGTGCAAAACGGTGGTTTTTGGGTACAGTCCCGAATCACATGGAGGCAATGAGCGATAGGAGGGGATTCGTCTCTCCCGGTATAGGGGGTTGATGTTGCGCTGTGTTCGATTGGCTATAACCGGAAATCCCTGGCCAGGGTTGCTGAGATTTACTGGTAAGTGTTACCAGTAGTTTCTCGAATTGTTATAGACCTCATATCGACACGACTTATCAAGCTATTGGGGTCTGACGTTTACCACCCTTAGGCGAGATATGCGACATATCAGACGATCAGACCGGACTGTACGGTAAGTGTTACTGATTGGATTCACAGGAGTGTGAGCGGGCTTGCTCGTCGATCTTCTGATCGCTCAATACCCGGGTGGCCGTTACGTTTAGTAGACCGCTTGCGGCTTGTGGGTGTTTGATATGATCATCACCTGTTGCCGGCATATTGACGAGTCTTTAGAGTCCTACACAGAGGTTTCCTGGCTCAAGCGAAACGAAATAGGAGCGCATATGAGATATGTGCGGGACCGAGAATAATGCGTGTATATGATACCGTATTCTATTCTCGCGATGAATGTATCGATTGGTTGTATGCGATATAACCTAGTTATCGAATCAAGTATTGATTCGATAAGCCGATACATAGGATACTAGTCAGTTATATGCGATATGACCGGATCGTTAAATCAAGTGTTGATTTAATGATTTAATGTATAATTATATATTTGATATATTACTTTGCATTAACTAGTATTGGTTCACTTTAAATGGATATTCTCACTCGGATGTGCATATTGTATACGTGATATACTTTTGTGCACTTGATTGTATCATGTTTGATGATACATGTTTGCTAGGGTTTTTGTGTAAAGATCAAACCATGGTTACATGATAATGGTTAGGGTTTTGTTTTATTCACTTATTTATTTATCTATTGTTTTTGGAAAATGAAAAGCATAAAGAGAAAATGGTGGCTAACTTTGTTGTATATTGAAGCTTCATGAAGCTTTGACTATGTGACCATTTTGTCTCATGCTTAACCCTAACCATTCCCACTAACCCTAGTTTACTCTCTACACTTGACTAAGGTTAGGATATGATAAGTATTCATGTTAGTTTCTTTTTAAAAAAGGAGCTTATCATATTCTTTCCTTCTTCTTCTTCTTCTTCTTCACTTGAAGAAAGCTTGCTTCATCAATGGCAACTTGAGCAAAAGAGTGAGAAATCCAATTCTAAAGTGAACCCACTTCCTATTTCTTCATCCTCTACCCCTTTCCAAGTAGTATAGGGTGTTCTCTTCACAAGTTTCATGACTTGGTGAAGTGGGAGCTTGATCTAGTGATGCCTCGACGTAGATCATCTTCGGCACGAAGCCGACGACCTTGCCCCCCCATTTCTCCGATGAAGCCGACGCTAGAGCCCGGGATTCCATTTGGACAGCGAGGAGACTTCATTGCGGAGCTATGGAGGTGGAGGACCGGATCTACAAAGGTTGTATTTCCGTTCTCTTAGTAAAGTAGTTTACTAGTTGCATCTTTCGCCTAGACATCTAGTTATCGATCCGTAGTCTAGGGTTTCTCGGCACCCCTAAAATTTGAAATTGGCATGGTTGATGCCTTGTGAGACCTCTTGAGAGTGCCTAGGAACCCTACAACTCTAGCGTCGGCTTCATCGGAGAAATGGACGGGCTAGGTCGTCGACTTCGATGCCGAAGATGATCTACGTCGAGGCAACACAAGATCAAGCTCCAACTTCACCAAGTCATGAAACTTGTGAAGAAAACACCCTATACTACTTGGCAAGAGGTAGAGGATGAAGAAATAGGAAGTGGGTTCACTTTAGAATTGGATTTCTCACTCTTTTTCACTAGTTGCCATTGATGGAGGCAAGCTTTCTTCATTGTTGAAGAAGGAGAAGAAGAAGAAGATCATATGATAACTATTGTCTAAAATAGAAAATAAAAAGAATACTTATCATATAGCAACCATGGTCAAGTGTAGAGAATGAACTAGGGTTAAGTGGAATGGTTAGGGTTAAGCATGAAAACAAAAAAAGGTCACTTAGTCAAAGTTTCATGAAACTTCAACTAGCAAACAAAGAAAGCCACCATATCATTTTCTTTTCCAAAATAAATAAATAAATAAGTAAGTAAATATCGAAACCCTAACCATTCATATAACCATGGTTTAATTCTTTACACTAACCCAAGTGAGCTTGTATCATCAAACATGATACAAACAAGTGCACAAAATTATATCACATATACAATGTGCATTTTAAGTGAGAAAATCCATTTAAAGTGAACCAATACTAGTTAATGCAAAGTAATATATCAAATATATAATTATACATTAAATCATTAAATCAACACTTGATTTAACGATCCGGTCATATCGCATATGACCGACAAATATCCAATGTATCGGCTTATCGAATCAATCCTCGATTCGATAACTAGGTTATATCGCATACAACCAATCGATACATTTATCGCGAGAATAGAATACGGTATCACATACACGCATTATTCTCGGTCCCACACATATCTCATATGCGCTCCTATTTCGTTTCGCTTGAGCCAGGAAACCTCTGTGTAGGACTCTAAAGACTCGTCAATACGCCGGCAGCAGGTGATGATCATATCAAACACCCACAAGCCGCAAGCGGTCTGCTAAACGTAACGGCCACCCGGGTATTGAACGATCAGAAGATCGACGAGTAAGCCCGCTCACACTCCTGTGAATCCAACCAGCAACACTTACCGTACAGTCCGGTCTCGTCGTCTGATATGTCGCATATCTCTCCTAGGGGTGGTAAACGTCAGACCCCAATAGCTCAATAAGTCGTGTCGATATGAGGTCTATAACAGTTCGAGAAACTACAGGTAACACTTACCAGTAAATCTCAGCAACCCTGGCCAGGGATTTCCGGTTATAGCCAATCGAACACAGCGCAACATCAACTCCCTATACCGGGAGAGATGAGTCCCCTCCTATCGCTCATTGCCTCCATATGATTCGGGACTGTACCCAAAAACCACCGTTTTGCACGCCCTCTTGGACGTGGTAAGGTGGAAATCAAAGCACAGTGGGAATCACACAAGACTCTATGACGATCTCGGGTCAACAGACTACTCTGTACCAGTGTTACCAGAGAACTGCCATCTGACGTAAGGTATAATACCATCTGGGAGTTCTCGGCGAGTCCGTCCAGTGTACCCAGTCTCCACTGAGCACCCGTATATCATCTCCGATGTCAAACACCAATGGATATGGGATCATCCATCGCTCATCTGTATGGGTCGAGAAGGTATACGCTAGTCTACTCTGGTATATCGATGCCCCGTCTCGATACACCCACGATTAGGGACCTTGAAGGATGTACTTATGGACTACCATGTCCCCCCTAGTATGATCCGCATCATAGTCCAGGTAGTCAAGTACACATCCTAAGGGCTTTACCAACATGTAACAGAGAGACAATCAATGTACACGTTAAGGTAAAGAGTAACCAGATAGCATACTATCATGTCGAGCAAGAAAGTCCTCCCTATATATGTCCCAGCATCCACTACAATATACATCCAATGTACAGTAATGGCCTCTAGGGCATACATATAACTAATAATCTCCCACTTGCACTAGGGCCATCTGATCGCAGTGGTTGTAGTATCTCATACTCAACCATCCCATAAAAGTCTCTCTCTGGGAAAAGGCCTTTGTGAGTGGATCCGCCGTGTTGTCCTCTGAGTCTACTCTCCTAACCTTGATCCCTTGGAGATCAACCATCTCCATGATCAGGTGACACTGCCTTAGAATATGTCTGGATCACTGATGGGACCGGCGTTCCTTGGCATAAGCCACAATTCCATTGTCTCACAATGGTTGGAACGTAGTTCATCTCATGAACCAATATACACCCAAACATCCTCTTTGGTAGCATCTTAAGTAGCGATGTATCATGCCTTTATCGTCTAGTTAGCCACGGTATCTAGCTTGGAACTCTTCCAACATACCGTCCCTTTACTGAGGGTAAAGACAATGCCTGTGACTGACTTTCAGTCGTCCTTATCACTCTGGAACCCTTCCAGTGATTCTCCCCAGGATCGATTGATACCATCTCACTACAACTAGTGAGAATCCTAACATCCAATTAGATCTATCTCATAGATCCATAACCCAGGATTTAGGAGGTATCACTTTGATCCTTTATGGAGAATCATTGTGATAAGCGGAGATTGACCGAGCGTAGCATAGGAAACTCCTTCCCTATCAAGAGTATGTCATCCACGTACTCTACGAGGATCATCACCATACTCCCTACTACCTTTTTTTTGTATATACAAGGTTCATCTACCATTTTGATAATGTCAAACTCTTTGACTAATCCATCAAAACAGATGTTCCAACTCCGCGATGCCTGCTTTATCACATAAAACATCTTGCACACGTTTCCGCTGCTCCCACTGTTTACGAAGCCCTCTGGCTGTGTACTTATAGACGCCCTTTTCTAAAACATCATTTATAAAAGCTGTCATGACACCCAACCACCAGATATCGTAGTCATGGTATGTAGCCGTGGCAAGTAGGATCTGGATGGACTTAAGCATAGGCCCCTGGAAAAGGTTTCATCATTATCCACACCTGGTCGATGACGAAAACCTTTAACAAGTCTAGCTTTGAAAGTCTCAACTTTTCCATCTACACCAAGTAATCTTCTCAAGATATACTTGCTCCTGATGGGGATTTAACCCTTCAGATAAAGCAACTAAAGTCCATACTTTGTTGGTGTATAAGGATTCCATCTCAGATCACTAAGCATCCAGCCATTCTTACAGAGTCCCACTCCTGATGGCCAGCTCGAAACTAGTTGGGTCATCATCTCATGATGCAATCCTCGCTCCCACTGTCATAGAGAAACCGAAATATCTCTCAGGTGGGTGAGGAGCCCTACTAGATCGGCGGAGAGGCTGAGGTTCGTTGGAATCTACTGAATCCTTTGGTTCTACCAAATCATCTGTTGTTGTTTGTATAGCTGGAACCTTTCCGGTTGTACATAACAGACCTTGCCTCGAGCTTGTCCGGATTATGCTTTTAGATATAGCCCGGACAACCCCAAATCTTAACCAACTTAAGATATGGGCTCTTCCCTTTCCATATCACATATGAAGCGGTAGGCAACTGATTTGATTGGAACCCAATTCAATTGGTATGCAGCTTCTCAAGTGCATAACTCCCAAAAGGAAATAGGAAACACAGTAGTACTCATCATAGAGCACACTATATCACATAGGGTGCTATTGCTCCGCCCCGATATACCATCGTTCTATGGTGTATACGGAGGAGTAATGCTGAGAGAGAATCTCATTCTCCTTTAGAATAATCCAGGATTTCCGTGCTCAAGTATTCTCCTCCTCGATCTCATCAAAGGACATAATACTTATACCCGTGTTTTGGTTTTCTACTTCTAAATCATATTCTGTGAATATCTCAAAAGGTTCGGACTTGTGTTTCAACAGGAACATATGTCTGAATCTTGAGAGATTGTCAGAGAATGTAATGAAGTACAAAGAACCGGTCTTGGCATGTGTAGACAGGGGACCTTACATACATCAACATGTATCATCCCAAGAGTTCACTAACTCTTTCTCTGTTTCCAATAAACAGAGCTGGTGTCATTATATCTTTGTGACATGACTGGCAAGTTTCACAAGATGTAAATTCAAACTGATTTAAATATGCATCTACAAGTAACTTCAGCAAGTCGGGTCGCATTGATATGACCTAGTCTACAATGCCTCAAGAAGGATTCGTTTATTTCTGAACTCTTCCTCTTATGTGTGTTCCGTATACTAAGAACTGTAGTTTGATTTAGAACATCAATGCTTTTAGATAACGTGCCTGAACCGATCAACTTTTGATATAGGAAATGTTCAAAACATTATCCGACAATACAAAATTATATCCTTTCTTTACTAATAAAGAGACTGATATGATTTTGTATATCAGGTTCGGTATCTAATAACATTCATTTAGAATCAATGTATTGGTAATACAGGGTGACAGTGACCAACAGACTTGGCTGCAACACTTGCCCCGTTTTCTGCCTCATGAAACTTATCACCCGTTCTCAGTTCTCTACCTTTCTGTAGCCCTATGTAACAGATTACATATCTGGGATCCTGATCTGGTATCACATACCCAGGACGTAGAGGATACAGAGAAACAGTTCTTTGTAATGAACACACCCGAAGATGATGCATCAGCATGCACTCTCTTCGTTTGGGCGGCACGGGAATTCTGGTAATCCCCAATTTCCTGCTCTGTCTTATAATAATTATAAGTTGGAGCGGGACCAACATTCCCCAGCTCAGTATAACAAGTGGGTTCGGTCAATACTTCCGTATTATTATCTTGATTAAGGCGTGATATGGTCGCTACCTGGAGAGAGAGAGAAGAAAACACTCAGCGTGCGCTCTTGCAAGATCAGATTGGTTATTATTTTATCTAATCAGGATGGCTCCCACTGTTTTTATCAAATCTTCCTTCAAACCCTAAAAGGAAAGACTAGCCGGGATTAATTACACGCTACAAGTTTGCCAATCTTTCAGCCAGGCTAGTGTCGGTACTTTGATGGAGGTCCCCCGTGCTTTCGCACGAACCTAATTACAGTAAACCTTGTTTTCCCAGAGGCGTAACCTCGTTAACACCTTTCTAGACACCTACTTGATCGGCTAATTGTAATGTGTAAAACTCTCCCAGGAGTAACAATTACTCGCAGTGGGTATCGGGATCCAACTATCTCATAGAAGGTATGCAATCTCATTGCAAATTTCAACACTTGAAATTCCCGATAATTTTGCCCCTAGCGTCCTATGACCTTGACGCAGGCCAACAAACCATAGTGCGCTAGTCAAGTTCAACCCGTCATTTCCTGATTGAATTAAACCCACCCGCACGACCCTTGACGCAGGCCAACAAAGTCGCACGACTACCCTAATCTAATCTGCATCATATGCATTAGCAGATAAATACTAGTTAGCTACCGCACACTACGCCTTGACGCAGGCCAACAAACGTAGCACGAATACTAACTACCACTTATCTGAAATGACGGAGGGCTACGACAGGTTTTTCTGAAAACCTATTGCGTAATGAACTTGATAGCGTTGTAGAATCAAATGATTTTAAAAATGGAGTGTTTTTGAGGCTTTTCTAGTTTTGCTAAAGGAGTCACTCCCGGTGAAGGGATCGTCGGTCCTTTCCTCGTCGAATGAGGTGCGGGATATATCATATATATCACTGTGCAAAGCAAAAACTCTTAAAAGCAATCAAAAGACAAACCGAGTGTGTAGTATCTGCCAGTTATTGCTAAAGGAGTCACTCCCGGTGAAGGGATCTCGGTCCTTTCCTTATCGAATAAGGTGCAGGATATATCACATATACCTCTGTGCAAAGCAAGAACTGTAGCTACCCTTTTTTATTTTGAAATTCGATTCTACAACATCTTTAGGTTTCTTTTACTTTCATTAATCACATTAATGAAGTCCCATCATTTAAGTACCTAAACATCACAGATAAATACGACGTACACTTATGCCATTCGCATTCGCCTCGATGTCCCCTCGTGCACCGTTAGGTTAGGTAACTAACGGCAGAGCGGGGCAGGGCTAGCGCGGGTGTAAAACATAAGTAACGCCTATATAATATATCATATATACTATATACAGTATCTATCATAGAACATATCACATGATCACATCACAGATATCGCAGCAAAAGAATCATATGAAATATTGGATATACTAGGACGTCCGTGTTTTCAATACGAGCCAGTATAAAACACGGATTCCACGGTCGCGATGAATAGCCAAACCCACACCCCTAGACCCCTATGAGAGCGGCAAGCAACCCTATCAATTCTAGAGTTAGGAGACCCGGACTTGACTCCTCGAGTTGGTCTCCCACTGGACTCCAGAACCCGGTTACTTGTGCTCCCCTCCTTGGGTCTATCCTAGTGCGGAAAAGTAAATAATATACAAAGGGTGACATCTTCCGCAACCTGGAAGTGCCCCAATATCAGAATATTACATACAAGTTTTTTACATGAATGAAAATGAAAAACACTCATCTCACATAAAAAACCCCCGGCTATTCAAACACGACGATCCAATATAACATATCCATCAACACATAACATCACATGTCATCAACGTAAGTAAATATGCGCATCCCAATTGTCGTTGGCATATAGCAACGAAACCGGCGATATCACATATTACACTTACGGTCACAGAAAAGAAAGTGTAAAACTACAACAGTTGGAATCCGCAACTTGCATAGATATCGCATGCCTAATCAAATGAATTCCTTAGACATCGCATGCCTAACCATTATAAACCCCGCATTTTAGTCTCATTATCGAAAACTCTTTTCAATATCAAGTCGGGCAATTCAACAAGATTCCCGACATCCTGATCGAATACTCGTCGCAAACTTTAGTAGGCGGCCGCACCCCTGATACCGTCGACGAAGTGCTCCAAGGCGGAACACCGCTACCGCGAGCACCCTTACGGATGCTTTCGGCGACGGGGTTCTCCTACAGTCACTTGGTCGGGGCTATGGAGTGAGGCTGTCTATTAAGTTTACCCAGCGAGTATCCGCGTACGCTACGTGATTGCGACGGACTTTTGATCACATCAAAATTCCGTGGCAACCGATCAAGTGAGACTAAACCGCTAGATTTATAACATTCATTCAGTTATCTCATAACTACTTGTGAATTCCAAATATTGTATCACATTCCAGATAAATAGAAAATGTTAAACTTTCCGATCGAGCAATCGAACACCCAAGTTTTCCCGAAACAGCTCAACACATGAAATAAGTTTAAAAACATTCACTTCGTGCCTCAGTACCAACGGTCCAGCCATAGAAGGGTCAAGCCAACGCCTCACATGTGGCACGCCGTACTGCCCCAAACCCGAAGGTTCAAAGGGCAGTTCAAGACGGTCACATAATCGAGTTAAGGTTTGTTGTCTTCTAGAGGGACCATCGCGTTACTTGCACTACTTAGAACGTCGTTAAACTACGGAAAAATCCAACAATTGGAAATTTCCCGGCAGGGGAAAAAGTGGGTATTTATATACGGTCGAACTTTTTAACAGTTTCTAAAAATACCCGGAAAGCCAGATAGACAAAGTTTGAAATTTCCGATCGAATCAACGAAGCTCCAAAACACCCCAGAATATTCAACTCTTGAATAAATATTAAAAAATCCCATAAAATCCAGAACGAAAATATAGGAGTTACTGTGCAAAAATTGAAGAGTGATCACATAATTCGGCCGCGGAACAGCAGCAGAAGCCAAGCTTCTGCCGCGGTTCCGCCGCACTTTAGCAGCATCACTTGGTCAATTTTGCATCGTAATTCTTAGAATTTCCTGCTGAATTTTTTAAGAATTTTCAATCTGGAAAAATCTCAGTTTTTGAAAAAAGGCCAGAGAGCATTTTGGAGTTAGGGTTTCGGTTCAATCGGAATTCTAACTCCGTCTACGCATCGCCTAAGGCTCTAGCTAGGCTCTGATACCACTGTAGGGTTCCTAGGCACACACTAGAGGTCTCACAAGGCATCAACCATGCCAAATTCAAAAATTACAAGTGCCGAGAAACCCTAATACGGATCGTTGACTAGAGTTTAGGCGAAAAATGCAACTAGTTAACAACTTAACTAAGGGAACGGAAATACAACCTTTGTAGATCCGGTCCTCCACCTCCATAGCTCCATGATGAAGTCTCCTTGCTGTCCAAATCGAATCCCGGACTCTAGCGTCGGCTTCATCGGAGAAATGGACGGGCTAGGTCGTCGACTTCTATGCCGAAGATGATCTACGTCGAGGCAACACAAGATCAAGCTCCAACTTCACCAAGTCATGAAACTTGTGAAGAAAACACCCTATACTACTTGGCAAGAGGTAGAGGATGAAGAAATAGGAAGTGGGTTCACTTTAGAATTGGATTTCTCACTCTTTTTCACTAGTCGCCATTGATGGAGGCAAGCTTTCTTCATTGTTGAAGAAGGAGAAGAAGAAGAAGATCATATGATAAGTATTGTCTAAAATAGAAAATAAAAGGAATACTTATCATATAGCAACCATGGTCAAGTGTAGAGAATGAACTAGGGTTAAGTGGAATGGTTAGGGTTAAGCATGAAAACAAAAAAGGTCACTTAGTCAAAGTTTCATGAAACTTCAACTAGCAAACAAAGAAAGCCACCATATCATTTTCTTTTCCAAAATAAATAAATAAATAAATAAGTAAGTAAATAATCAAAACCCTAACCATTCATATAACCATGGTTTAATTCTTTACACTAACCCAAGTGAGCTTGTATCATCAAACATGATACAAACAAGTGCACAAAAGTATATCACATATACAATGTGCATTTCAAGTGAGAAAATCCATTTAAAGTGAACCAATACTACTTAATGCAAAGTAATATATCAAATATATAATTATACATTAAATCATTAAATCAACACTTGATTTAACGATCCGGTCATATCGCATATGACCGACTAATATCCAATGTATCGGCTTATCGAATCAATCCTCGATTCGATAACTAGGTTATATCGCATACAACCAATCGATACATTTATCGCGAGAATAGAATACGGTATCACATACACGTATTATTCTCGGTCCCGCACATATCTCATATGCGCTCCTATTTCGTTTCGCTTGAGCCAGGAAACCTCTGTGTAGGACTCTAAAGACTCGTCAATATGCCGGCAGCAGGTGATGATCATATCAAACACCCACAAGCCGCAAGCGGTCTGCTAAACTAACGGCCACCCGGGTATTGAACGATCAGAAGATCGACGAGCAAACCCGCTCACACACCAGTGAATCCAACCAGTAACACTTACCGTACAGTCCGGTCTCGTCGTCTGATATGTCGCATATCTCGCTTAGGGGTGGTAAACGTCAGACCCCAATAGCTCGATAAGTCGTGTCGATATGAGGTCTATAACAGTTCGAGAAACTACAGGTAACACTTACCAGTAAATCTCAGCAACCCTGGCCAGGGATTTTCGGTTATAACCAATCGAACACAGCGCAACATCAACTCCCTATACTGGGAGAGACGAGTCCCCTCCTATCGCTCATTGCCTCCATGTGATTCGGGACTGTACCCAAAAACCACCGTTTTGCACGCCCTCTTGGACGTGGTAAGGTGGAAATCAAAGCACAGTGGGAATCACACAAGACTCTATGATGTTCTCGGGTCAACAGACTACTCTGTACCAGTGTCACCAGAGAATTGCCATCTGACGTAAGGTATAATACCATCTGGGAGTTCTCGGCGAGTCCGTCCAGTGTACCCAGTCTCCACTGAGCACCCGTATATCATCTCCGATGTCAAACACCAATGGATATGGGATCATCCATCGCCCATCTGTATGGGTCGAGAAGGTATACGCTAGTCTACTCTGGTATATCGATGCCCCGTCTCGATACACCCACGACTAGGGACCTTGAAGGATGTACTTATGGACTACCATGTCCCCACTAGAATGATCCGCATCATAGTCCTGGTAGTCAAGTACACATCCTAAGGGCTTTACCAACATGTAACAGAGAGACAATCAATGTACACGTTAAGGTAAAGAGTAACCAGATAGCATACTATCATGTCGAGCAAGAAAGTCCTCCCTATATATGTCCCAGCATCCACTACAATATACATCCAATGTACAGTAATGGGCTCTAGGGCATACATATAACTAACATGGAACACAAATTTTTATTAGCCTCCCTAAACCAGATGACACTCCCTAAAACTGCTTGTGGATGCTGTTCTAATCCATCACATTTGACGGAAGAATGTTCTTTGAACTCTCCGTTTCAAGTCAAGAGCACACTAATACTGCTTTCCAGTAAAGACCTAGAAATGATCCTTATTCTTCCACTTATAATCAGGGTTGGAGGAATCATCCTAACTTTGCTTGGAACCTACACCAAACTCAAAACACGATTCCAAACCAAAATAATTTCTAAAGGGTCCCTCCACAACAACAGCAACCACTACAACTGAGTCAGCACCCCTTTCAACCATAAAATTTTCAAAATCCGGTCAACACTTCTGCACCGTATAATTCTTTGCAATTGACCGGTACTAATAACTCTTCTTCACTCGAACAAACCATGAATTTGCTTCTAACAATTTCATGTAAGTTTCAGCTGATATAAAGTCTTCTGTCGATAATATAAAGAAGGACTCCGCCTCCTACGGTGGGAGTATTAAATCGATAGAAGCACAAATTGCACGATTAAATGCCGAAATGAGTGCTAGAGAGAAAGAGAAACTTCCACCTCAACCCCTACCGAATCCTGGGCATTCACAACACTACAATGTGAGTGTCATTACAACGTTGGGATCTGAAAGAGTGCTGAATAATCAAGTCGGTGAACAGATTGATGATCATAATGAAATAATCAATGACATCTCGGCTTCCACTTCCACTTCCACTTCCACATCCATTTCCACTTTTGATCCTACACCACCTTCTTGCGAGCCTATTCTCCATTTTCCTCAAGGCTCAAACCCTCAGCCCACTTCTTCTAGTCAACAAAAGACGATCCCCACCTCAATTCTGGGATCTGTTCCACCCACACTGCCTTCTCCAATGTCGGACCCAGCTCTTATTGCTAAAGCTCCTTATCCGAATAGGTTAAGGGAAAACAGAACGAGTCCGCATATGGAGAAGATTATGGAACTGTTTAAACAGGTTAATATCAACATCCCTCTCCTAAATGCTATACAACAAGTTCCGTCTTATGCGAAAATTCTTAATGACTTGTGCACTAGGAAGATGAAGACTCAGGTGCCCAAAAAGGTATTCATGACAAATAATGTTAGCACAGCTTTTACCCTGCAATTACCAAAGAAACATAAGGACCCTGGCTGTCCTACAATCTCGATTTCTATTGGAGGTAAAAACATTAACCGTGCTTTACTTGACCTTGGCGCAAGTGTTAACCTGCTTCCATACACTGTCTACGAGCAGTTAGGGATTGGAGAGTAGAAACCAGCTCATTGTACTCTCCAAATGGCAGTCCGATCAATCACCAAACCTAGGGGTGAACTTGAGGATGTGTTGATAAAAGTCGGGGAATTTATATTCCCTATGGACTTCATTGTTCTTGATACACAACCTGTAGCGAACCCACGGAACCAAATTCCGGTGATTCTTGGTCGACCCTTCCTTGCCACTTCCAATGCTGTCATTAATTGTAGAAACGGCTCTATGACCCTATCCTTCGGGAAGATGTCAATTGAGTTGAACATTTACAAGATTGGAAGTCAGCCGTCTGAACCCTCTGCTCACATTCTTGATGTCTGTTCTGTCCATGAGATAACTTCCGAAAGCTGCGAGGTTGATGAACTTTGCTTTGATGATCTCGACAATATTAGCACATCAATGTTTGATCTTGCACGGTATAGTGAGGACACTTTTGACGAGTCCACTCCTGAGTCTGAACCTTTGACTCATCACTTTCCGAGTCTGTATCCTTTGCAGGCTATGAGCTTCTTTGAGAACCTGAATGTCATTCACTTACCTCACCTTCTATTGTCTCTCCGCCGATATTAGATCTCAAATTACTACCTTCTCATCTTAAATATGCATATTTAGGTGAGAATGAGTCTTTACGTGTGATCACATCCGCTTCTCTAGCCCTAGAGCAAGGGAACGCTCTTTTGATGATCTTGAGATCTAATAAGCAGGCGTTTGGTCGGACGATGGAAGACATCAAAGGGATTAGTCCCTTGATTGTGGAACATCATATACATTTGATGGATGAAGCCAAGACAACCCGAGAACCATAAAGACGGTTAAATCCCATTATGAAGGAGGCAGTGAAGAAAGAAATTGTCAAATGCCTTGACAGTGGTATCATTTACCCAATCTCTGATAGCCAATGGATAAGTCCTATTCATGTAGTCCCTAAGAAATCTGGCATCACGGTCATAACAAATGAGGCAAATGAGTTAATCCATACACGCACTCAAACTGGATGGCGTGTATGTATTGATTACAGAAAACTCAATACCGCAACGAGGAAAGACCACTTCCCTCTACCTTTTATTGACCAGATGTTGGAACGCTTAGCTGGACATGAATATTATTGTTTCATGGACGGATACTCCGGCTATAACCAGGTCCCTATTGCCATAAAAGATCAAGATAAAACCACATTTATTTGTCCTTTCGGTACTTTTGCTTACAGACGCATGCCCTTCGGGTTATGCAATGCTCCCGCTACATTTCAGCGGTGTATGATGGTGATATTCTTGGACAAGGTCGAGAATTTTCTAGAGATTTTCATGGACGATTTCTCGATATTCGAAGATTCTTTTGATGACTGCCTATCTCATCTTGACGCAGTTCTTACTCGTTGTAAAGAGAAGAACTTAACCTTGAACTGGGAAAAATGCCATTTCATGGTCCAAGAAAGAATTGTGCTTGGACATGTCATTTCACGAAAAGGCAATGAGGTTGACAGAGCTAAAATAGATATCATTCATAACCTTCCTCATCCCAAATGCGTCAAAGATATACGATCTTTTCTTGGCCATGCAGGCTTTTACAGGAGATTCATTAAGGATTTTAGCAAAATTGTTAGACCCTTAACTCTTCTCTTGGCCAAGGACACAACCTCTCACTTTGACTCGGATTGTGAGGCTGCATTTGACTCACTTAAAAATTCACTCACTACAGCCCCTGTTCTATCATCTCCAGATTGGAACCACCCTTTTGAGCTTATGTGTGATGCATCAGATTTTGCCGATGGTGCAGTGTTAGGACAGCACATTGAGAAGATGCCACATGTGATTTATTATGCAAGTAAGACCCTCAATGATGCTCAAATTAATTATACAACCACCGAAAAAGAACTCTTGGCAGTTGTATTTGCATTAGAAAAATTCAGGCCTTACTTGATTGGCTCACCAATTGTTGTATACACCGATCACTCCGCCTTGAATCATCTTTTATCTAAGAAGGATGCTAAAGGTAGGTTAATATGTTGGATCTTTCTATTACAAGAATTTGATCTTGTTATAAGAGATAAGAAAGGATGTGAAAACGTAGTAGCCGACCATCTTTCGCGCATCTCCTCTTCTTCACCAACTGTGACCCTGCCAATTAATGACTCTTTTCCGGACGAACAACTCTTGAATGTATCCACCGAACCTTGGTTCGGGAATATTGTGAATTATCTTGCAACGGAACTTATTCCCAGCGAATGGTCTACACAGGACAAACATCGATTTCTATCCCAAGTAAAACACTTTTAATGGGATGAACCCTATTTGTTTAAGTATTGTCCTGACAAAATCATTCGCAGATGTGTCCCTAATGAAGAATTCAAGAGTGTTTTGTCCTTCTGTCATGATCAGGCATGTGGAGGTCATTTTGGTTCACGAAAGACGGCGGAGAAGGTTTTGCAATGCGGTTTTTACTGGCCTACACTATTCAAAGATGCATTTGATCATTGCAAAACCTGTCCATAATGTCAATACACGGGTCGGATTTCTCGGAGAAATGAGATGCCGGTTCAACCGATTTTGGTGGTTGAAATTTTCGACGTTTGGGGTATTGATTTTATGGGTCCTTTTCCCAACTCTTTTGGGAATTTGTACATATTGCTTGCGGTTTATTACGTCTCGAAATGGGTGGAAGCTATTCCATGTCGCATGTCATTAAGTTCTTAAAAGAAAATATCTTTTCGCTATTTGGACACCCACGTGCTATCATTAGCGGTAACAGGACGCATTTCTGTAATCGATCTTTCGAGACTTTGATGAGGAAATATGAAATCAACCACAAACTTTCCACACCCTATCATCCCCAAACGAGCGGGCAAGCTGAGATTTCCAACAGGCAGATTAAACTAATTTTGGAGAAAACTGTTTCTAAAAACCGAAAAAATTGGTCAACCAAATTGACGGATACTCTTTGGGCATTCCGTACTGCATATAAAACCGATCTAGGTATGTCTCCGTATCGCCTAGTGTTTGGTAAGGCTTGCCACCTTCCGGTCGAGATTGAGCACAAAGCAATGTGGGCTATAAAAGAACTTAACTTTGATTTAAATCAAGCCTGCAACTTTCGGAAGCTGCAATTAAACGAGCTAAGCGAACTCCGCGATGAAGCTTACGATAATTCTGTGATTGTAAAGAACCGGACTAAGGTATTTCATGATAAAAATATTTTGAGAAAAACTTTTACACCTGGTCAACAAATCCTTCTTTATGATTCCCGTCTCCATTTTCATGCGGGTAAGCTACGATCTCGGTGGAAAGGACCATTTGTTGTGCAGTATGTATACCAGCACGGGGCAGTTGAGGTTGAAAATGTTGAAAACGGTACAATTTTCAAAGTGAATGGACATAAATTAAAACCGTATTTTTCTACTGACCCCACGGAAGAGCTCTTATTTTTACAGGAGCCACTTTATCTTGACTAAAATTCCTCCGTCTTACCTCCATGTCTTGAAAAATACCGTATCATCTTTAGAATGAAGGTGGGTAATAAAAGAATAAGTTTGGGGGAGATTTTCATGTTCATATATTATTGCCCCCTTTAATAAATTTCCTCCCAAGTCTACAGGTTTCTGAGATTTAACAGATGGCAACAGTGAGGAGACTATTGTAAACAGATTTGGGGGAGGTTTGTGCTTATTTACGCATCACTTTGCATCATACATTGCATAGGCACAAAACATATATAATAAAAAAATATATTTAATATTTAAAAATTTATAATAAAAGATTAGAAAGTGAAAAATTACATCGAAAAGACTAGAAAAATTTAAGCAAACCAAAAAAGTTAGACGTTTTTTTAGACGATACTAGTAATAAGTAGTTATGAGCCGTTGTCCCAAGGGATAGTAAGATGAAAGAAGTCACTAATCTGAGGATAAAAATAAGTCTGAAAAATAGTTCCTAAGCCAAACATTTGAATGTTGATACCCTACTATATGCACTTACACACGTCTTGAAACTCGGGATAGTAGAGAATACCTTGAAATGCTCTTGTCTAAAAGCCAAAGTACGAAGAAAATAATAAATGAAGTATAAAATGGTGAAGAAAAAATGAACACTGGTTTTGTAATCACCAAGGCGGCATAAAAAAATATAGCGAGGGTGCTTCATCACCTAGTGCCTTAGACCAACTGGTTTGGGAGTCACTGCTAAACCGTAGGTGTTGCAAGACGAGGAAAATACTATTTATGCCTAATCAGCAAGCACGTGAGTAATCGGTCGGTTAACACCTCAAGAAGTATTAACGGTCGCATGAAAAATGTATGAGCAAATCCGTCTAAATATTCACCGATTAAAAGGTAATGAGGTAGATGGACAAGAGTATGATAGTTTGAATTGAATTCTCCGAGTGTAGGGATGTCTCTTATACACACGTAGGGGTATATGATTGGTGTTTGGAAGAAAAATAGGAATGAAGAATAAAGACGATGTTTTATTGAGGGATGATGTGATTTCTAATATCTTTTCATGACTGTTAAGATAGGGCTCATGACAACTAAAAAGCAAGTGTAGTTGGAAACTCTGATTTTCAAAGTCTTTCTTTACAATTCTTATCTTTATATGTAATTTTCACAGTCTTCCTTTTATTATAGGATTTTGTGGGTGCAATCCGCTGAAAACCCTCAGGAGACAACACTCCTCCTACTAGGGACACTTAGAGGTTTAAAAGCTTGTTGCACGTGCTCAGTGCAATCGTGTTTGCCTACGAAAGTGTGCTAGTTAGTTTTTCTTCATAAAATTTTCTCCTTCTCTTGAATAAAAGATGTTTGCTCGAGACGACCAAAATTAAATTTGGGGGAATTTGTTCAGTCGAAAATATTGCATTCTTAACACATCAATTTCCCTACTCTTCTTAATCATCTAAGAGTGTTTGTTATAAATATGACACATATTACAGAATCATCTGGAAAATACCAATTGGCATGTGTTGTACATTATAACCGGTATTATGAAGGAAATTGTGTGTAAATATTTCACGCGTGACATTGTATATCTCAACCCTTTTTATTGAGATTTTTGTGCAGAAAAATCTTCAGGTCAAAGAACTGGAATCGCAAATTGCCGACAAATTGCAGCAAGTCAAAGATTTAAAATCTGGCAGAGATTCAGAATAGATAAAAAGATTCCAGATATTAGAAGAAGACCCAAAAGCCTACATCAGAACACCCAAGAAAAATGATACAGAGATATTCTTAAACGGCCGCAGAACCGCGGCCGATCAAGCCCGATTTACCACGGATCCACGGCCGAGTTGGGGGTGCCGGTGACGTAACTTCTCCAGAACCTTCTGTGTAACCTCCTAGCTTCCTCAAGACGCTTCATATCCACGTGGCTTCTTCTGGAAGGCTCTGCATAACAACCAAGCTTGTGAAAGAAGCTTGAATTTGAGGCTATAAAAGGGGATCTAGATCTAATTTTAGGGGTTGTTCATTAATTACACAATTGAGCCACAATTACAAGTCAATTCAAGTTGAGTGACACAACTTGAGATCCAACCCAAATCCAATCAAATCAAGATCCATTGAGAGCAAAATCAAGCGACAATCGAAGATCTTTTATCGCAACGCCAATCGTCATCAAGAGCAAGAGATCCGCATCCGATCCACGACTCACGGCGATCGAGCCACGTAAAGATCGACGAAAAATTCCCTTTCAAAGGAGCGATCGAGAGCTAGTCTTGTAAACTCAAATTGAGAGGTGTAATTTGAAGAAGATTTAATAAAGGTGATAATTGTAATTCTCGCTTTTTTTTTACATTTTTGCATTATGAAATTTCTCTTTCTTGATTCATTAATTTTCATGATGCGTGAGTGAAATCTCCGCTTGTAAAGGAATCGAGAGAATCGGTAGATCTAATGATGATTAAATCCTAATACTAATCTTAAGTCTTATGAGGATTGTGAACTTTAGGAAAAAGAATCATCAATGATCTAATTTGGAGCGAGATCACCATTCTTGATAATTTCGTTACAAATTAGGGATCAAATGATTGATGATCCTCTTTGCTAGAGGCTAGATCCGTAAGATAATTAATGAAAAGACAAGAGATGGTGAAGGAGAAACCCTAGTTTCTTCAATAGATCGCTAATCTTCATTCATCGTCATCGATCTAGCTACAATTCATCAATAGATAAGATTCGTAATTTTTAGTATTCATCATTGCTACTAATTCGATCGATTCCTACAAACTATTCTTCATATTCTTGATAAATCAAATTTATATTGGACACTTTCTTGATTTCTTGAATCTTGATATATTTTCTTGATTTTCTTAAAATGACAACTTAATTAAGTCTTGAATCTATTTCTTGAATTTTATTTTCTATTTTCATTTCGACTCATCCAAAACAAGACCGATCAAATACACGAATCTCTATGGACGATCCGTTCTCATTAATGAAACTACAAGCGACACCGTTATTGATTGCGGTTATAAATTCTTTGATTGTGATTACTTTTCAAAACACAACTAAGACCATCAACCAAATGGCGCCGTTGCCGGGGATTGCGTGCTATTTTGTTCATTCTTGTTATTTGAGTTGAAACATTATTATTCCATCAAAATTGAAATCAAAATCGCATCAAGTGCTTAACGATTAGTTGTGAATTTTACAAGGAAATCTGGAATCTCTGCAGTAAGGGGAAAATATTCTGGAGCATTCAGAGAGGCCTGTGAAGCAGCAGGAGCATCTGTACCAAATTTAGTTCAAAGAACAGATCATCCAACCGCGGAACCGCGGCACATTGAAGCATTTAGCGGCGGATCTGCGGCGTTCTTGACGTATTGGAGCTCCATTTTTCTCAGGTATATTTCTTACTTTCTTATCTCCTCTCTGCTCTTGTCCAATAACTATTTCCTGCAAAATTCTTTGCAAAAATTCGCAGCGCCGCTAAAAGAAATTTGTTGTGTGTTTTGATATTGGTTGTTTGTATATTTTAACATGGAAATTAAGGGGCAAAGACCAAATTCAGATTAGGTAGGGATTTTATTACCCTTCCTTAGCCCCAAAAATCACAAAACTAGCATCTGCATCACCCCTCATTAACTAAAAAATATCTAGACAAGACTCTAAGAACCGTCGTGCTCAATTAGGACAGAAGAAGGTCGTGGGTAATCTATTGCTTATCCGCATTTCTTCTGTGGTGTTTAAAGTAAGTGTGTCTAAGGCAAGTGGTTACTTAATTAGGCCCGCTACTTACGTAGCGGAGAACCTCCCATTACCTGGCACTTACCTGGCCATAGGAAAGATAAAGAGGCAGTAGAGAATTTAACCTGCGATTTGTCTTCTGAAAGTCTAGGAGTGGTCTAGTGACTTGATCTAGGTGACCATTAGATCTAAGGTTGCTTGTGCATTTTTGTGTGATTTTTCAAAATCCACCATTTATCAAAAACCTAGAAAGCTTTTGAGTTGAGATGATGAAGAAGAAGAATGAACTCAAGAATAAATCAAGTGGTGAATGAGGCAACCATGGGTGAGTTAATATCATATATTAAACCCTTGTAGAGATTTAACCATGTGTTAGGATAATGGTTAGGTTAGTAAATATCTTAAGCAAGACAAATTAGTGGACTTAGTCAATGGATTGTACAAGCTTCTCCAAGTTTCACCCATAAACTAATTTCCAACTAATTTGATTAACTTAAAATAAATAAAACCCTCCATTATCATATAACATGGTGTGAGTCTCATACACCCATGTTGCATGTGGTATCAAGCATGACACAAACTATGTACACAAGTATATATCATATATATACTTAATACATTATCAAGTGAGAAAAACAATCTTAAGTGAGCCAATACTAGTTAATGTAAAATAATATATCAAATATATAATTATACATTAAATCATTAAATCAACACTTGATTTAATGATCCGGTCATATCACATATAACCGACTAATATCATGTGTATCAATTTATCGAATCAACACTTGATTCGATAACCCGGCTATATCGCATATAACAGACCGATGATACAAATCGCGAGAATAGAATACGGTATCACATACTCGTATTAATCTCGGTCCCGCACATATCTCATATGTGCTTCTACCCTGTTTCGCCTGAGCCAGGAAACCTCTGTGTAGGACTCTAAAGACTCGTCAATACGCCGGCAGTAGGTGATGATCATATCAAACACCCACAAGCCGCAAGAAGCGTGCTAAACGTAACGGCCACCCAGATATTAAGCGATCAAAAGATTAACAAGCAAGACTTCTCAAACTTCTGTGAATCCAATCAGTAACACTTACCGCACAGTCCGGTCTAATCGTCTAATATGTCGCAAACCTCGTCCACGGGTAGTAAACGTCAGACCCTAAAAGCTTGATAAGTCATGCCGATGTAAGGTCCATAACGGTCGAGAAACTACTGATAACACTTATCAGTAAATCTCAACAACCCTGACCAGGGATTTCCAGTTATGGGCAATCGAGCATAGCACAACATCAACCCCCAATACCGGGAAGTACGAATCCCCTCCTATCGCTCATTGCCTCCATGTAACTCGGGACTGTACCCAAAAACCACCTGTTTGCACGACTCAGTAGAGCCGTGGTCGGGTAGAAATCAATGCACAGTGGGAGACACACAAGACTCTATGACGATCTTGGGTCAATACACTAACCTGTACCAGTGTCACCAGAGAACTGCTATCTGACGTGAGGTATAATACCATCTAGGAGTTCTCGGCGAGTCTGTTCAGTATACCCAGTCTCCACTGAGCACACGTATACCATCTCTGATGTCAAACACCAATGGATATGGGATCATCCATTGCCCATCACATGGGTCGAGAAGATATACGCTAGTCTACTCTGGAATATCGATGCCCCGTCTCGATATTCCCACGACTAGGAACATTGAAGGATGAACTCATGGACTGCCCAGGCCCCACTAGTATGATCTGCATCATAATCCTAGAATTCAAGTACACATCCTAAGGGCTTTATCAACATGTAACAGAGAGACTGTAAGTGTACATGTTAAGATAAAGAGCAACTAGATAGCATACTATCATGTCGAGCAAGAAAGTCCTCCCTATATATGTCCCAGCATCCACTATAATATACATCTCATGTACAATAATGGCCTCTAGGGTATACATACAACTAACAATCTCCCACTTGCACTAAGGCCAGTTGTTGTAGTATAGCATACCCAACGTCCTATAAAAGTCTCTCACAGGAAAAGCCCCAGTGAGTGGATCTGCCGTGTTGACCTCTGAGTCTACTCTCCTAACCTCGATCTCTTGGAGATCTACCATCTCCATGATTAGGTGATACTGCCTTAGAATATGTCTGGGTCATTGATGGGATTGGGGTTCCTAGGCCAAAGCTACTCCTCTATTGTCACACAATGGTAGGAACCTAGTTCATCTCATGAACAAATATACTCCCAGACTGCCTCTTTGGTAGTATCTTTGGTAGCGATGTATCCAGCCTTTATCGTCTAGTTTTCCATGGTATCTATCTTGGAACTCTTCCAATATACCGTCCCTCCACTGAGGGTAAAGACAATGCCTGTGACTGACATTCAGTCGTCCTTACCACCCTGGAAGCTATCCAGTGTTTCTCCCCAGGATCGATTGATACCCTCTCACTACACCTAGTGATACTCCTAACATCCTCTTAGATCTATCTTATAGATCCAAAAACCAGGATTTAGGAGGGATCACCTAGATCCTACATGGAGAATCAATGTGATAAGAGGAGGTTGACCGAGTGTAGCATAGAAAACACCTTCCCTATCAAGAGTATGTCATCTACGTACAATACGAGGAAGACCACCTTACTCTCTACTACTTTTTTTTATATATAAGGTTCATCTACCATTTTGATGAAGTCAAACGTTTTGACTATCACATCAAAACAGATGTTCCAACTCCGCAATGCCTGCTTTAATGCATAAAGCAATTTGCACACGTTTCCGCTGCTCCCACTGTCTACGAAGCCCTCTGCATGTGTACTTATAGACGCTCTCTTCAAAATCATTATTTAGAAAAGCAGTTATGACACCCAACTACCAGATATCGTAGTCATAGTTTGTAGCAATGGCAAGTAGGATCCGGATGGACTTAAGCATAGCCACCGGAGAAAAAGGTTTCACCATTATCCACGCCTGGTCAACGACAAGAACCTTTTGCAACAAGTCTAGCTTTGAAAGTCTCAAATTTTCCATCTACACCAAATAATCTTCTCAAGATATACTTTCTCCTAATGGGGATTTAACCCTTCAGATATAGCAACCAAAGTCCATACTTTGTTGGTGTATATAGATTCCATCTCATATCGCTTAGCATCCAGCCATTCTTACAGAGTCCCCACTCATGATGGCCTGCTCGAAACTAGTTGGGTCATCATCTCATGATGCAATCCTCGCTCCCACTGTCATCGAGAAAACCGTGGTATCTCTCAGGCGGATGAGGAACCCTACCAGATCGGCAGAGAGGCTAAGATTCTTCGGGAACTATTGAATCCTTCGGTTCTACCAAATCATCAGCCGTAATTTGTATAGCTGGAACTCCTTCTAGTTCTATAGAACTGACCTTGCCTCGAGCTTGTCCGGATTTTGCTTTTAGACATAGGCCGGACAACCCAAATCTTAACTTGCTTAAGAGATGGGCTCTTCCCATACCATATCGCATATGGAGTGGTAGGCACTGATTTGGTTGGAACCTAATTCAATAGGTATGCAGCTTCCCAAGTGCATAACACCCAAAGGAAATAGGAAACTCAGTAGTACTCATCATAGAGCGCACCATATCGTATAGGATGCGGTCAGCCCCGATACACCGTTGTGTTGTGGTGTATACGGAGGAGTAATGCTGAGAGAGAATCTCATTCTCCTTTAGAATATTTCAGGAACTCCATGCCCAAGTATTCTCCTCCCTTATCACATCAAAAGACTTAAATACTTTTACCCATTTTGGTTCTCTACTTCGGATTTATATTCATTGAATTTCTCAAAAGATTCAGGCTTGTGTTTCAATAGGAACACATGTCCGAATCCTGAGAGATCAACAGTGAATATAACGAAGTACAAAGAACCAGTCCTGGCATGTGTAGACAGGGGACCACATACATCATCATGTATCAGTCCCAAGAGTTCACTAAATCTTTCTCTGTTTCAAGTAAACGGAGCTATGGTCATTTTATCTATGTGACATGACTGGCAAGTTTCCTATGATGTAAATTCAAACTGATTTAAATATGCATCTAAATGTAATTTAGCTAGTCGGTTCGCATTGATATGACCTAGTCTACAATGCCTCAAGAAGGATTTATTCATTTCTGAACTTTTCCTTTTGTGTGTGTTCAGTACATTAAGAACTATAGTTTGATTTAGAACGTATATGCTATTAGATAACATGTTTGAACTGATCAACTCTTGATATAGGAAATGTTCAAAACATTATCCAACAATACAAAATTATATCCTTCTTTAGTAAATAAAGAGACTGATATGATGTTGTATATCAGGTTTGGTATCTAATAATATTCGTTCAGAATCAATGTATTTGTTAATACAAGGTGATAACTGCCAACACCTTAGCTGCAACAATTGCACCATTCTCTATACTTAGAGACATATCACCATATTCCCAGTTCTCTACCTATCAGTAGCCCATGTAACAATTACATATGCGGGATCCTGATCCGGTATCATATACCCAGGACGTAGAGGATACTGAGAAACAGTTCTCGGTAATAAACACACCCGAAGAAGATGCATCAACATGCACTTTCTTTGTTTGGGCAGCATGGGAATCCTGGTATTCCCCCATTTCCTGCTCGGTCTTATAACAATTATAATTTGGAGCGGGACCAACGTTCCCCAGCTCAGTATAACAAGCGGGTTCGGTCAATACATCCATATTATTATCTTGATTAAAGCGTGACATGGTCGCTACCTAGAGAGAGAGAAGAAAACACTCTGCGTGCGCTCTTGCAAGATTAGATTGGTTATATATATATTTTATCTAAGCAGGATGGCTCCCACTGTTTTTATCAAATCTTCCTTCAAAAATTAAAAGGAAAGACTGGCCGGGATTAATTACACCCTACAAGTTCGCCAATCTTTCATCCAGGCCAGTGCCGGTACTTTGAGGGAGGTTCCTCGTGCTTTCGCACGGACCTAATTAAAATAAACCTCGTTTTCCCAGGGGCGTTACCCCGTTGACATCTTTCTAGACACCTACTTGATCGGCTAATTGTAAAGTGCAAAACTCTCCCAGTAGTAACAATTACTCGCAGTGGTTATCAGGATCCAACTATCTCATAGAAGGTATGCAATCTCATTGCAAATTTCAACACTTGAAACTCCCGATAATGGTTTTTACCCCTAGTGACTTATGACCTTAACTATGGTCAACAAATCATAAGCACTAGTCAAGATCTACCCGTCATTTCGTGATTAATTAGACCCACCCACATGACCCTTAACTATGGTCAACAAAGTCACATGACGGAGGGTTGTGGCTTCATATGCTGTATAGGAAGACATCACTTAGCTACCGTACACTGTGCCTTAACTATGGTCAACAAACACAACACGAATACTAAGTACTCTACTTCCTAAAATGACGGAGGGTTGCGGATGGATTTTATGAAAACCTTTAACGCCTTGAACTTGATTTCGTTGCAAAATCAAATGGTTTTTAAAGGAGTTTTTTTGAGGGTTTTGTTAGTTTCGCTAAAGAGGTCACTCCCGGTGAAGGGATCTCGGCTCTTTCCTCGTAGAATGAGGTGCAGGATATTCACAATATCACTATGCAAAGCAAGAACCAGAAAACCAATCAAAAAAAAACCGAAGGTTGTGGCATCTCCTAATTATTGCTAAAAGAGGTCACTCCCGGTGAAGGGATCTCGGCTCTTTCCTCATCGAATAAGGTGCAGGATATTCTACAAGGAATACCGCTAGAGCTACTTATTTTTGAAAATTTTCGATTCCACAACATTTTTAAGTTTATTTTCTTTCATTAATCATATTAATGAATGTCTCATCATTTAAGTTACCTAAACATCACAGATAAATACAACGTACGCTTATGCCATCTGCATTCGCCACCAAATCCTATCATGAACCGTTAGGTTAGGTAACTAACGGCAGAGCGGGGTAGGGCTAGCGCGGGTGAAAAACATAAGCAACATCTATAATATATCTTATATATAATAATGTATCCATCTCATAATATAAAGTGATCACATCACAGAATATCAGCAGCAGAAGACAACAGATGAAATATTGGATATACTAGGATTTCCGGGTTTTAATTTAAGCCTGTATAAAACACGGATTCCACGGTCGTGATGAATAGCCAATCCCATATCCCAAGACCCCTACGAGAGCGGTAAGTAACCCTACCAATTCTAGAGTTTGGAGACCTGTTCAGTCGAAAATATTGCATTCGTAATACATCAATTTCCCTATTCTTCTTAATCATCTAAGGGTGTTTGTTATAAATATGACACATATTACAGAATCATCTGGAAAATACCAGTTATCATGTGTTGTACATTATAACCAGTATTATGAAGGAAAATGTGTGTAAATATTTCACGCATGACATTGTATATCTCAACCCTTTTTATTGAGATTTTTGTGCAGAAAAATCTTCAGGTCAAAGAAATGGAATCGAAAATTGCCGACAAATTGCAGCAAGTCAAGATTCAAAAGCCTACATCAGAACACCCAAGAAAAATGATACAGAGATATCCTTAAGTGGCCGCGGAACCGCGGCGGATCCAGCCAGATCCGCCGCGGATCCGCGGCTGAGTTGGGGGCGCCGGTGACGTAACTTCTCCAGAGCCTTCTGTGTAACCTCCTAGCTTCCTCAAGACACTTCATATCCACGTGGTTTCTTCTGGAAGGCTCTGCATAACAACTGAGCTTATGAAAGAAGCTTGAATTTAAGGCTATAAAAGGGAATCTAGATCTAATTTTAGGGGTTGTTCATTAATTACACAATTGAGCCACAATTACAATTCAATTCAAGTTGAGTGACACAATTTGAGATCCAACCCAAATCCAATCAAATCAAGATTCATTGAGAGCAAAATCAAGCGACAATCAAAGATCCTTTATCGCAACGCTAATCGTCATCAAGAGCAAGAGATCCGCATCCGATCCACGACTCACAGCGATCGAGCCACGCAAAGATTGACGACAAATTCCCTTTCAAAGGAGTGATCGAGAGCCAGTCTTGTAAACTCAAATTGAGAGGTGTAATTTGAAGGAGATTTAATAAAGGTGATAATTGTAATTCTCGCTTTCTTTACATTTTTGCATTATGAAATTTCTCGTTCTTGATTCATTAATTTTCACGATGCGTGAGTGAAATCTCCGCTTGTAAAGGAATCGAGAGAATCAGTAGATCTAATGATGATGAAATTCTAATACTAATCTTAAGTCTTATGAGGATTGTGAACTTTAGGAAAAAGAATTATCAATGATCTAATTTGGAGCGAGATCACCATTCTTGATAATTTCGTTGCAAATTAGGGATCAAATGATTGATGATCCTCTTTGCTACAGGCTAGATCCGTATGATAATCAATGAAAAGACAAGAGATAGTGAAGGAGAAACCCTAGTTTCTTCAATAGATCCCCAATCTTCATTCATCGTCATCTATCTAGCTACAATTCATCAATAGTTAAGATTCATAATTTTCTGTATTCATCATTGCTACTAATTCGATCGATTCCTACAAGCTATTCTTTATATTCTTGATAAATCAAATTTATATTGGACACTTTCTTGATTTCTTGATTCTTGATATATTTTCTTGATTTTCTTGAAATGACAACTCAATTAAGTCTTGAATCTATTTATTGAATTTTATTTTCTATTTTCATTTCGACTCATCTAAAGCAAGACCGATCAAATACACGAATCTCTGTGGACGATCCGTTCTCATAAATGAAATTACAAGCGACGCCGTTATTGATTGCGGTTATAAATTCTTTGATTGTGATTACTTTTCAAAACACAATTAAGATGATCAACCAAGACCCGGACTCGACGTCTCGAGATGGTCTCCTACTGGACTCTAGAACCCGGTTACTTGTGCTTCCCTTCTTGGTTCTATCCTAATGCGGAAAAGTAAATAATATACATCAACGGTGACATCTTCCTCAACCCGGAAGTGCCCCAATAAAAGAATATTATATACAAGTTTTTACATGAATGAAAATGAAAAAACTCTCATCTCACATAAAAACCCCCCGGCTATTCAAACATGACTATCCAATATAATATATCACAGCAACACATAACAACACATGTCATCAACGTAAGTAAATATGAGTATCCCAATTGTCGTTGACGTATAGCAACGAAACCGGTGATACACCACATATTACACTTACGGTCGCAGAAAAGAAAGTGAAAAGTACAACAATTGGAATCCGTAACCACCTTAGACATCATAAACCCGTAATATCTCATTTGCGGATTTCGTGCCTAACAATATGAATTTCTTAAACATCGCATGCCTAACAATTATAAACTCCGCATTTTAGTCTCGATATTAAAAACACTTTCCAATAACAAGTCGGGTAATTCAACAAGATTCCCGACATTCCGGTCGAATATTCGTCGGAAACTTTAGTAGACGGCCATACCCCCCGATACCGACGACGAAGTGCACTTAGGCGGAATACCGTGGCCGCGAGCACCTGGACGGATGCTTTTGGCAACGGAGTTCTCCTACAGTCACTTGGTCGGGGTTATAGGGCGTGGCTATCTAGTAATGTTACCCGGCGAGTATCCGCATACACAACGTGATTGCGACGGACTTTTGATCACATCAAAATCCCGTGGCAACCAATAAAATAAGACCAAATTGCTAGATTTATAAAATTCAAATATTGTTGATTCCAAGTATTGTATCCCATCATAAATATCCGGACGACGTTAAACTTTTCAATCGAGTAATCAAAGTCCCACAGTTCCCTTAGAGCTCAACACTTGAGCACTGTTCAAAAATACCTAGAATCATGCCACAGCACCCATGGACCAGCCGTAGAAGGGCAAACCCAAGCCTCATTAATGGCACTGTAGAACTGCCCCAAACCCTAAGGTTCGAAAACGTTCCCATGGTCATTATGTCGAGTTAGGATTTCATTCTTTTAGAGGGTCCACAGAATCGCTTACATGATTTTCCGAATACCCTAAACTTGGAAAAATGGGTTTATGGCAGTTGATCGAACTTTTTAATTTTGCCTAGATAACATGTGAAAACCCGAAAACAATGTTAAACTACGAATACGAAACACTCTGAGTTGCCTATACAGTAAAATTGCATCATATGCAATTGTAGAAAAAGAAAACAACACCTGAAACACTAAACCCTAGAGCGTGGAACACCACCAAAATTTGAGACAAAAATTCCACAACAAAATCGAGCACACCGGTTTTTTGCTCATTATGGCCAGCCACTTTCAGAGAAAAATGGCTCAAATTTTGGTAGTGTTCATGATATATCTCATACATCATTCTGTACTTGTTTAACAAAAATTTCGAGACCATATAAAATTCGACAGACCTGGGTTTCGATGTGTCAAGTTTCAGAGTAGTTTCAGTTTCGTAATCTAACAAACCTCGTCTAATACTCTAGCCCGGCTCTGATACCACTGTTGGGATTCCTTATCACCCTGCTAGGTTTACCATGCCAAATTTAAAAAAATCTAAGGTGCTAATCAATCCTAATCTAGGATCAAGCTAGAGAAAATAGACAAAACCAAACATGTAATCAACCATTATAAGTAGTGAACAAGGAATACAACCTTTGTAGACCGGTCCTTCACTTTTAAAGCTCCGTGTAGAAGTCCCTTCGTTGCGATCGCTGTAAGTAGTGATCTCCCGAACTCTAGTATGGGTTCTCTTGGAGAAATGAACAAGCTTGCTCGAAATCTTCGAGGCCGAAGATGATCTACGTTGAGGAGACTCAAACCCAAGCTACCTCTTCACTAGGTCAAGAACCTTGTGAAGAGAACACCCTTTACTATCCAAGCAAGTGTGTAGGATGATGAAGTAGAAAGTGAGTTCACTTTAGATTTTATTTTCTCACTCTTTTTCACCATTTATCAAAAACCTAGAAAGCTATTGAGTTGAGATGAAGAAGAAGAAGAATGAACTCAAGAATAAATCAAGTGGTGAATGAGGCAACCATGGGTGAGTTAATATCATATATTAAACCCTTGTAGAGACTTATCCATGTGTTAGGATAATGGTTAGGTTAGTAAATATCTTAAGCAAGAAAAATTAGTGGACTTAGTCAATGGATTCTACAAGCTTCTCCAAGCTTCATCCATAAACTAATTTCCAACTAATTTGATTAACTTAAAAAAAATAAAACCCTCCATTATCATATAACATGGTGTGAGTCTCATACACCCATGTTGCATGTGGCATCAAGCATGACACAAACTATGTACACAAGTATATATCACATATATACTTAATACATTATCAAGTGAGAAAAACAATCTTAAGTGAGCCAATACTAGTTAATGTAAAGTAATATATCAAATATATAATTATACATTAAATTATTAAATCAACACTTGATTTAATGATCCGGTCATATCACATATAACCGACAAATATCATGTGTATCAATTTATCGAATCAACACTTGATTCGATAACCCGGCTATATCGCATATAACCGACCGATGATACAAATCGTGAGAATAGAATACGGTATCACAAACTTATATTAATCTTGGTCCCGCACATATCTCATATGTGCTTCTACTCCGTTTCGCCTTAGCCAGGAAACCTCTGTGTAGGACTCTAAAGACTCGTCAATACGCCGACAGTATGTGATGATCGTATCAAACGCCCACAAGCCGCAAGAGGCGTGCTAAACGTAACGGCCACCCGGGTATTGAGCGATCAAAAGATCAATAAGCAAGCCTGCTCAAACTCCTGTGAATCCAATCAGTAACACTTACCGCACAGTCCGGTCTGTTCGTCTGATATGTCGCAAATCTCGCCTAGGGGTGGTAAACGTCAGACCCCAATAGCGCTATAAGTCATGCCGATGTAAGGTCCATAACGGTCGAGAAACTACTGATAATACTTACCAGTAAATCTCAGCAACCCTGGCCAGGGATTTCCAGTTATGGCCAATCGAGCATAGCGCAACATCAACCCCCAATACCGGGAGAGACGAATCCCCTCCTATCGCTCATTGTCTCCATGTGACTCGGGACTATACCCAAAAACCACCTGTTTGCACGAATCAGTAGAGCCGTGGTAGGGTGAAAATCAAAGCACAGTGGGAGACACACAAGACTCTATGATGATCTCGGGTCAACAGACTAACCTGTACCGGTGTCACCAGAGAACTGCTATCTGGCGTGAGATATAATACCATCTAGGAGTTCTCAGTGAGTCTGTTCAGTATACCCAGTCTCCACTGAGCACCCGTATACCATCTCTGATGTCAAACACCAATGGATATGGGATCATCCATCGCCCATCACATGGGTCAAGAAGATATACGCTAGTCTACTCTGGAATATCGATGCCCCGTCTCGATATTCCCATGACTAGGAACATTGAAGGATGAACTCATGGACTACCCAGGCCCCACTAGTATGATCCACATCATAATCCTGGAAGTCAAGTACACATCTTAAGGGCTTTATCAACATGTAACAGAGAGACTGTAAGTGTACATGTTAAGATAAAGAGCAACCAGATAACATACTATCATGTCGAGCAAGAAAGTCCTCCCTATATATGTTCCATCATCCACTATAATATACATCTCATATACAATATTGGCCTCTAAGGCATACATACAACTAACATTATCAACTGTCCGATCGAAAGTCCGGGTAACTAGTACAATCAATCGATCAGAATCCTACACGTATCCAATGCAGCTACTACATCATTTCGCCTGAACCAGAGAAACCCTCTGTGTGGGATTCTAAAGACTCGATAGTACGTCGGCAGTGAGTTACTGGATAAATCCATAGCCATAAGCACATCAGTGGCACTAGCTGTACGTAACGGTTACCCGGGTACCTATCGAAAAGGAAGGCCGACGAGCAAATTCATCCGGATCCCTACTGAGCCTATCTGTAACAATCTCCATACAGTCCGGTCTTTTCTTCTGAGAGTATCGCATACCGTGTCTAGGGGTGGTAAACGTCAGACCCTAATAACCCGATAATTCGTGCTAATGTAGCTCAGGACAAATTCGGGAAACTACAGATCAACCTATCAGTAAATCCCAACTGCCTTGACCAAGGTCTTATGGTGCTGGCCAATCAAACACGGTGCGATATCAACTCCCTATACCGGGAAAGACGAATCCCCAACAATCTCTCACTGCCTCCATGTGGCTCGGAACTGTACCCAACTAAAACCTGTTTGCATGACTCGGTAGAGCCGTGGTAGGGTAGTAATCAAAGTACAGTGGGAACTCACACGAGAAAAATAACGATCTCAGGTCTGAAGACTAACCTGTACTTATGCCACCTGAGAACTACTATCTGACGATAGGTATTGTTCCATCTAGAAGTTCTCAGCAAGTTTGTCCAGTATACTCACCCCCAGTGAGCACCTGTATACAATGTTAGGTGCGAAACACCAATTGCTGTGGACCAACCATCACCTCTCGTCAGGGTATAAAAACGTATACACCAGTCTACTCTGGAATATCGATGCCCAGTCTCGATACTCCTACGACTAAGGACACTTTAATGATGTGCTTATCAACTACCCATCTCCCACAAGTATGATCGCCATCACAACACAGGTAGTCAAGCAATGATCGTATAGGCTTTATCAACATGTATAAATGATTCGTAATAACAAGTAAAACATATGCTCATGTTAAGATAAAGACAAACCAGATTGCATCTATCATATCGAGCAAGATTGTCTTGTATATACATATGTCCAAGCACCCACATGTATACATATACAATAATGACCTCTAGGACATACATATCCAACACTTTTCACTAAACTAGTAAGGTAAAAACAAGAGTTTAAAGAATTACAACCTTTATAGTACGGTAGCCACCTCTCCTTGGAGTCCGGCTAGTCTCCACGAAATCCGGAATAAGTTTGCTCGATGATCTCCTCGCTGAAAATGATCCACCTTGAGATAACTCCAATACAAGCTCTAGCTTCAAATTGATCTCATCAAAATAAAGCGACCCACTAATTAAACTTGTTAAGAATGATTAGTAAGAAATGTAGAATAATTAGCTCAATTAATTTTTCTTTTTTTTCAATTCCTCACTTGAAGAAAATCTCAAGAGAGGATAGCCATGGAGGAGATGAGAATGAATAATAGATAAGGTTCAATAAAAATTGAACTAAAAACAAAAATTAGTCATGAAAATAAAACACCTCATCAATTCTTAAACCATCATAAATTCATTACTCATTCTTATTCTTCCATATAATTCTCATACATCCATCTCATATGTATCAACATACATGAAACAATATTTATATCAAATATAAATATTAATTAGGAGAATAAAAAAATAAAGTGAGTATAATATTAGTTAATATATAAATATATAAATATACATTTAATTATTAAATCAAGACTTGATTTAATAATCCGGCTATATTATATATATACCGGCTAATATCAATTAACACCCAACTAAAATGCATGTATCAAATACACGTGTTTAATCGAACCTCTGCACGTATCCTTATACGTGCCCTACATCATTTCACATATGCTGGGAAACCTCTGTGTGGAACTCTAAACACTCAATAATACACTGGCAGTTGGTTAGGATCATATCTATAGCTCACAAGTACGTCAGCGGTACTAACTGCACGTAACAGCTACCCAGGTATTGAACGAAAGAAGGTCAACGAGCAAGCTTATCTGAACCCTACAAAGTCTATCAGTAGCATTACTGTACAGTACATTCTCTTTGTCTATGAGTATCGCATATCGGGTTTAGGGTTTGGAATCTATCAGACCCCCATAACTCGTAAGTCATGTGACAAAGGACTCATAACCAACAGGAGATACAACCAATAACACTTATCAGTTTATCTCCACTGCGATGGCCAGCGACTTGTGGTTGTAGTCATGTACTGCACAGCATGACATCAACTCCCTATACTGAGAGAGACGAATCCCCTCAACCGCTCACTGCCTCCACGTAGTTCGGGACTATACCTAACAAAAACCTGTTTGCACGACTCCTTTGGGCCATGGTAGGGTAGAAGTCTAAGTATAATGGGACCACACATGAGAAACTATGGCGATCTCAAGTCCTAAGGACTACCCTTTACCCATGTTATAAGAGAACTGCTACCTGATATTGGTATATTACCAACTAAGAGTTCTCGGTGAGTCTATCCAGTATAACTCATCTAATGAGCACCTGTATACAATCATCGATGTCAAACATCAATAGCTGCAAGATCAGCTATCGCCCTCCAACTGGGTCAGGAAATGTACAGACTAGTCTAAACTGGAGTACCGATGCCCAGTCTCGATACTCTTAGGATTAGGGACATTTAAGGATGTGCTTATCGACTATCCAGGCCCCACTAGTATGATCTCCATCATCATCTTGGTAGTCAAGAAAAATCCTAGGGTTTTATCTCATGTCTAAACGATACGTAATAGTGAATAAAATGCATTACATGAAAGATAAAAATAAACCAGATAGCATATTATCATCTCGAGTAAGATTGTTCTCTCGTATAAGTCCTCATTCAATTACAATAATTGACTTGAGCGCACCTATATCCAACACATGCCGGCTAACACCATCCCATCTCCTCAAGCTCCAGTAACAGACAAACTTGCCTCGAATGGCAGGATGCCAAATGTGGTGGTGTCGAGGGCGCCCCAACCTAAATGCAAGTCGGTGTTCGAACGGCTTTCCTTGGCCTCAGCTAGGGGCAAAGTCGTCGGAACAAAAGAAGTCTCCAGATGTCGCGGGCAATCTCAGGCGATGCCTTTGACGAGTGCGCAAGTGGATATCTTTTCAAAGCTCTTTACCAGCCGACCCACGGCGTCTTCCTGAAGAGAAGAAGCCCGCCAGGCACTTAAAACAGAGAAGCTGAGGCAGAAGCAGCTAAGATATTGAGACAATAAAAGGGCCAGGGCTTCGGACAAGTTAAATTTTGTGAAGCTCCAAAGCCCGACTGCTCCGCGACTACAGACGTGTCAGCCGTGAAAATCCGCAATTCTTTTGAACTATTAAAGTGCGTTCATAAGAAGGTGATGTTTGCCAAGATTAAGAAGACTGCAATTCGAATTGTGCTACGAAGGGATGTGTCCAAGCCCCAGCACAAAAAGGTGTGACACCCTCTCTTCAGAAGTCTACCAAGCACTTCGTGCCGCGCAAAAGCAACGGGGAAAATCTGGAAAGCGGGCACCGGCGCCACCCAAGGACCTATCCAGGCCAACCATCATCATCGCTTGTCCTTTCCTGAAGAGAAAGGGCTACAACGACGGTCCGAGTAATTAGCCGCCAAAGATAAAAAGATGGCTAGATATGTGATCCACACTGTTTATATGGAAGGAACGCACAGTAAGAGCAAAGATGGGGCTACCACATCCTAATCCCAATCTGGTTTGAATGTGGCTGCCACTTCCCAAGGTCAGCCTCCTCCGGAAGAGAATGAAAACCCTTTTGGTGAGGCTGATAAGCAAAAAGATCCTTCAAATCACGGGGGGGTCGAGCTTGGAGAGTGATGAGGAGCCGATTTTCATCCTCAAGACTGCAGAACAACAGCTACTTCAAGAATTTCAGAAGCGGCTCAAAAGTAAAGACCGGGAGATGGCCAATTTCTACTCCAAGATCGACGCTTGAAAAATGTCGTGTTACAGCTCACTGCTAAAGTTGCTCAGCTGTCCAATCAAGCGCAGGGCTCCACCCATGAACTAGGAAATGGTGCCCCGAAGTAGCCGACACCTATTCCCTCAAGTCTAAAGGTGTGTGAGCCGAATGGAAGTCAGCCACATTCTGCCTCAGGAAATGTTTTGACTGCCGATGAAAGCAATCCGCTAACACAAGACCGGATCATGGATTTGGTCACCAACAAAATCAAAACGTTGGTGGCCGAAGCCGAAGCACAAAAAAATGTTGGCAGTAGTGGGAGGCAGTACCCCGCACAGTAAGATCTTATCGAATTTCCCAGCGGTTACGTCATTCCTAAATTCGGAAGATTCAACGTAACAGGAAATGTGAACCACCACATTGCTCACTTTAAAGTATCGGGCGGAAATACCGAGGGCAATGATGTGCTCCTCCTTCGACAGCTCGTTAATAGCTTGACTGACGTTGCTTTCGAATGGTATGCTAGTATGTTGGATGGATCCGTTATTACGTTTACCCAAATGGATTCTCTGTTCCGGCAAAGGTTCATGAGCGTTAGCGATAAAATCACCACTCCTGACCTTGTGAGGACCACGCCAGAGAAAAATGAGAGGAACACAGACTTCATAGCCTGATGGCGCAACCCCACCGTCAAATGCGAACCACCGATAGAGCAGGACCAATCTGTCAGCCTCCTCGTCTGAAATCTCAATAATTGGATGGCCCCATTTCTGTACACCGCGGGTCTCAAAACATACCAAGAGCTGATTAAGAAGCGAAAGTATGCCTCAGCACCACTACTAGGTTTTTAGAGGCATCAAGTAGGCAATTTTAAAAAAATCTAGTGCTCTAATTTATACTAACCTAGAATCGAACTAGAGAATTAGGGTTTATATGCATATAAACAAACTTTACACTAAGTGAAATAGGACTACAACCTTTGTAGACCGGTCCTTCACTTCTAAAACTCCAAGTAGTAGTCGCTTAGTTCTAAGTGAGGGTCCCCCGAACTCTTCTTAGGCTCCACTAAGCGAAAGGAACAAGCTTGCTTAAGGATCTTCGAGCCCGAAAATGATCTACCTTGAGGAATCTCTAACCCAAGCTATCTCTTCACTAATTGAGGAATTAGTGAAGTAAATAACCTATACTAAATGGCTGGTCTGTTATAGATTGATGAAGTAGGAATTTTGCTCACTTTAGATTTATTTTTCTCTTTATCTTTCTTACCTCACTCAAAACTAGAGAGCAAAGAAGGAGATGAAGAAAATGAACAAGTGATGAACCATGGTGTAGAAAATATCTCATAGATATTTGTAGAGAGTTAACCATGGATAAAAGATAATGGTTGGGTTATAAAATATCTAGAGTAAAACAAAATTAGTGGAATTAGTCAAGGCTTCTACATGCTTCCACAAGCATCTTTAGCCTTGCTAATTTCCACCTAATTTTGATTTTTCCCTTAATAATTAATCACCCAAATTATCTTTAGTTTAGTGTGAGTCTCATACACCCATGTCCAATGTATCATCTAGCATGACACAATAGTAAATACATTAATATATATCTCATATATATTCATATGTATTTGTAGAAAAGAAATTCTTAAGTGAGCTAATATTAGTTAATATATATTAATATATCAAATATATAATTATATATTAAATTATTAAATCAACACTTGATTTAATAATCGGGCTATATCACATACAACCAACTAATATCATTTATATGTATATCAAATATACATATAACAAATTATTGAATCAACACTTGATTCAATAATCCGGTTATAACACATATAACCTATATCGTGAGATTAGAATGCTGTATCACATACACGTATTAATCTTAGTCCCGCACATATCACATATGTGCCCTAATTCGTTTCGCTTAAGCTAGGAAACGTCTGTGTAGGACTTTAAAGACTCGTCAATACGCCAGCAGTAGGTAATGATCATATCAGTCACCCATAAGCCGTCAGCGGTACTAGCTAGACGTAATGGATACCCAGGTATTGAGCGATCAAAAGATCAACAAGAAAGCTTGTCTAAACCCCCGCAAAGCCTATAAGTAACACTACCATACAATCCGGTCTCTTCGTCTGATATGTTGCATATCGAGTCTGGGGGTGGTAAACGTCAGACCCCAATAACTTGATAAGTCATGCCGATATGGGGCTCATAACAGGTCGAGAAACTACTGATAACACCTACAGTAAATCTCATCATCAGCCCTGGCCATTGACTTCCTGTTATAGCCAATCGAGTATAGCGCAACATCAGCTCCCAATACCGAGAGAGACAAACCCCTCCTATCGCTCATTGCCTCCATGTGACTCGGGACTGTACCCAAAATCCACCTGTTTGCACGACTCTCTTGAGCGTGGTAGGGAGGAAATCAAAGCACAGTAGGAATCACACAGGACCCTATGACGATCTCGGGTTTACAGACTAACCTATACCAGTGTCACTAGAGAACTGCTATCTGACAATATGTATAATGCCATCTAGGAGTTCTCGGCTAGTCCTGTTCGGTGTACCCATTCTCTAATAAGCACCTGTGTACAATCTTTGATGTCAAACACCAATGGTTGTGGGATCAACCATCGCCCCATACAGGGTCAAGAAACGGACACACTAGTCTACTCTGGAATATCGATGCCCTATCTCGATACTCTCTCGACTAGGAACAATTTAAAGGATGAACTTGTGGACTGGACTGGCCCCACTAGTATGATCTGCATCATAGTCCTGGTAGTCAAGTACACATCTTAATGGCTTTATCAACATGTAATGGAGAGACGGTATAGTGATACAAGTGTACATGTTAAGATAAAGAGTAACCAAATAGCATACTATCATGTCGAGCAAGAAAGTCCTCTCTATATATGTCAAAGAATCCACTATAATATACAATCATGGACAATAATGGCCTCTAGGGCATACATATAACGAACAATCTCCCACTTGCACTAAGGCCAGTTGTTGTAGTATCTCATACCCAACATCCTAAAAAGTCTCTCAAATTGTATCAGGGGAATGGCCTTCGTGAGTGGATCCACTGTGTTATTCTTCGTGTCAACTCTCCTGACCTCGATCTCCCGGTTATCAACTATCTTCCGGATCAAGTGATACCGCCTTAGAATATGTCGGATCACTGATGGGATCTGGGTTCCTTGGCTAAAGACACAGCTCCATTGTTATCATAATAAAAAAGGTATTGGATGCTCAATGGATGGAACCACACCAAATTCAGTTATGAACTTCTTCATCCAGACAGCCTCTTTGGCGGCATCATTGGTGGCGATGTATTCAGCCTCCATCGTCGAGTCTGCTACGGTATCTTGCTTAGAACTCTTCTAACATACCGCCTCTCCATTGAAGGTGAAAACAAAATCCGAGACTGACTTACTGTCATCCTTATCACTCTGGAAGCTCGAATTGGCAAACGACTCCACCTAGAGTTCACCGTTACCATACACCAAGAACATTTCTTTAGTCCTTCTTAAGTACTTAAAAATGTTCTACACAGCTGTCCAGAGATTCTCCCCAGGATCCGATTGATACCTGCTTAAAACACTAAGTGTTAGTTATATGTATGCCCTAGAGGCCATTACTGTACATGCGATGTATATTGTAGTGGATGCTTGGACATATATAGGGAGGACTTTCTTGCTCGACATGATAGTACGCTATCTGGTTGCTCTTTATCTTAACATGTATTCTGATTGTCTCTATGTTACATGTTGATAAAGCCGTTAGGATATGTACTCAACTACTGGGACTATGATGAGATCATACTAGTGGGGCCACGGTAGTCAATAAGTACATCCTATAACTGTTCCTAGTCGAGGGTGTATCGAGACAGGGCATCGATACACCAGAGTAGACTAGCGTATACGCATCTTGACCCATATGATGGGCGATGGATGATCCCATATCCATCGGTGTTTGACATCAAGGATGGTGTACGGGTGCTCAGTAGAGACTGGGTATACTGGACGGACTCGCCGAGAACTCCCAGATGGTATTATACCTCACGTCATATGGCAGTTCTCCGGTGACACTGGTACAGAGTAGTCTGTTGACCCGAGATCGTCATAGAGTCTTGTGTGATTCCCACTGTGCTTTGATTTCCATCATACCACGTCCAAGAGGGCATGCAAAAAGGTGGCTTTTGGGTACAGTCCCGAATCACATGGAGGCAATGAGCGATAGGAGGGGATTCGTCTCTCCCGGTATAGGGAGTTGATGTAGCGCTGTGTTCGATTGGCTATAACTGGAAATCCCTGGCCAGGGTTGCTGAGATTTACTGGTAAGTGTTATCAGTAGTTTCTCGAACTGTTATAGACCTCATATCGACACGACTTTTCAAGCTACTGGGGTCTGACGTATACCACCCCTAGGCGAGATATGCGACATATCAGACGACGAGACCGGACTGTACGGGCGTGTTACTGATTGGATTCGTAGGAGAATATACATGCTTTCTTGTTGATCTTCTGATCGCTCAATACCTGGGTGGCTGTTACGTTTAGCTGACCGCTTGCAGCTTGTGGGTGTTTGATATGATCATCACCTACTGCCGGCGTATTGACGATTCTTTAGAGTCCTACACAGAGGTTTCTTGACTCAGGCAAAACGGAGTAGGGGCACATATGTGATATGTGCAGGACCGAGGATAATGCGACATGAGATACCGTATTATATTCTCGCGATATTTGATATCAGCCGGGTTATCGGATCAAGTGTTGATTCGATGAATCGGTAAATGAGATATTAGTCAGTTATATGCGATATAGCCGGATTGTCGGATCAAGTGTTGATTCGATAATTTAACGTATAATAATATATATGATATATTAAATTACATTAACTAATATTAGCTCGCTAAAAGATTCTTTTTCTCACTCGGATAATACATTGATATATATGCGATATATGTTCATTGTATTATTTTATTTTGTTACAATAAATATTATATATGTGATATATAATATTGTAACATGATATGATTACTAATGCAACATGTTTAGTGGAGATTAAACAAGATTAGGGTTTGAATTGGGTTAATTCATTCATGAACCTTCTAGAAGGTTTCTTTTTGTTTTGTGCTTAGATATTATGGTTAATATTTTTGTGTGACTCATTCTTAACCCAATCCAAACCCTAGCCCTAGTTAAATCTCTACATGAGTCATCCTTGACTATAGTTGCATTATTCATCATTATCTTCTTTTCATTATTCATCACAAAAGGATTCATTCATCTTCTTCCTTGAGTTCTTCACGGAAAAAGCTTTCTAGCTTTTTGCTAAGTGATGAAAATGAGTGAGAATAAGAAAATAAATGAGAGCAAAAATCCTACTTCATCATCCTCATCTACCCTTACCATTTAGATGAGGGTGTTCACATCATTAGTGAGTGAGGGCTTGGGTTAAGGAAACTTCAAGGTAGATCATCTTAGTTATTGAAGATCGGAAGCAAGTTTGCATCATTCTCTTCGTGGAGCCTCTCTAGAGTCCGGATGCATGATGATCGCAGCGAAGGGACCTCAACACGGAGATTTAGAAGTGAAGGACCGGATCTACAAAGGTTGTAATCCCTCTCACTTAGTGTTAAAGTGTTTAACATGCTTGTTTTCGCCTAATCTCTAGTTTAAAGATTCGTTAAGGGTTGTTCGACACGTCTAAATTTTAAATCGGGCATGGTTGATACCTTGTAAACCCTTGTGAGAGTGCCTAGCATCCCTATAGTGGTATCAGAGCCAAGCTAGAGCTTCAGGCGAAGTCTAGGCGAAGTTTAAAGTCTGATCGAACTCCGAAAACCCCTTTTATACCCTTCTCTGGATATTTTTCAAAAAGTTGATTTTTTCTGTATTAAAAATACTCAAAAAAATCTGCAGGGAAATCTAGGAATTAATGTGAAACCCGACCCCCAAAATCACCCAAAGCACCGCGGAAGCGCGGCCAAACCAAGGTATTGGCGGCGGTTCCGCGGCAAGAAATGAGTATTGAGGGATAGGGTTTGCACAGTAACCTCCGTAGGTAATTCCTGATTCTTCTGAGAATTTTTAATTATACTCAAGTGTTGAGTTTTCTGGGGTGTATTGGGGACTCGTTGATTCGATCGGATAATTTAACTTCGTTTTAGTTTTTCCGGATAAGTTTAGAAACTGTTAAAAAGTTCGAACGAATATCAATAACTCATTTTTTTCCCTGCCGAAAAATTTCCAAGTGTTGGATTTTTCCGTAGTTTAAGAACGTTCTAAGTCGTGCAAGTAACGCGGTGGACCCTCTAGAAGACAACAAACCTTAACTCGAATATGTGACCGTCTTGAACTGCCTCTAAACCTTAGGGTTTGGGGCAGTACGGCGTGCCACATGTGTGGCGTTGGCTTGACCCTTCTACGGCTGGACCATTGGTACTGTGGCATGTGATTGATGTTTTTAAACTAATTTCAAGTGTTGAGAACTATTTGGGAAAACTTGGGTGTTTGATTATTCGATCGGAAAGTTTAACATTGTCTATTTATCTGGAATGTGATACAATATTTGGAATCCACAAGTAGTTATGAGATAACTAATTTGAATGTTTTAAATCTAGCAGTTCAGTCTCGAATGATCGGTTGCCACAGAATTTTGATGTGATCAAAAGTCCGTCGCAATCACGTAGCGTACGCGGATACTCGCCGAGTAAACTTAATAGACATCCATGCCCCATAGCCCTGACTAAGTGACTGTAGGAGAACCCCGCCGCCAAAAGCATCCGTTCGGGTGCTCGCGGCAGCGGTGTTCCGCCTTAGTGCACTTCGTCAACGGCACCGAGGGTGCGGCCGTCTACTTAAGTTTGCGACGAGCATTCGATCAGGATGTCGGGAATCTCGTTGAATTGCCCGACTTGATATTGAAAAGAGTTTTCGATAATGAGACTAAAATGCGGGGTTTATAATTGTTAGGCATGCGATGTCTAAGGAATTCATTTGGTTAGGCATGCGATGTCTAAGGTGGTTACGGATTCCAACTGTTATAGTTTTAAACTTTTTTTTCTGTGACCGTAAGCGTAGTATGTGGTGTATCGCCGGCTTCGTTGCTATACATCAGCGACAATCGGGATACGCATACTTGCTTACGTTGATGATATGAGATATTATGTGTTGCTGTGATATGTTATATTGGATCGTCGTGTTCTGAATAGCCGGGGGTTTTATGTGAGATGAGGGTTTTTATTTTCATTCATGTAAAATTCATTTGTATATAATATTTTTTTATTAGGGTACTTCCGGGCTGAGGATGATGTCACCATTGTATATTATTTACTTTTCCGCATTAGGTAGACCCAAGGCGGGGAGCACAAGTAACCGGGTTTTAGGGTCCAGTGGGAGACCATCTCGAGGAGTCGAGACCGGGTCTCCTAACCCTTGAATTGGCAGTGTTGCTTGCCGCTCTCGTAGGGGTCTAGGGATGTGGGTTTGGCTATTCATCACGACCGTGGAATCCGTGTTTTATACAGGCTCGTATTAAAAACACGGACGTCCTAGTATATCCAATATTTCAAATATGTTCTTCTGCTGCAATGTTCTGTGATGGGATCATATTACTGCCTGAGACGAATGTTTATATTGTATATATAAGATATATATTGTATATTGTTGATTTCGTTTCATATCTGATGCTTGTGAAGCATAATAAAATGGGACTTCATTAATGAGATTAATGAAATAAAAGAAACCTAAGATGTTGTAGAAACTTGTTTAAAAACTGGTAGCTCTAGTTCTTGCTTGGCATAGCGGTGTTCCTTTTAGAACATCCAGCACCTTATTCGATAAGGAAAGAGCCGAGATCCCTTCACCGGGAGTGACCTCTTTAGCGAAACTAGCAGATGCTGCATACTCGGTTTGTTTTTTATTGTTTCTATAGTTTTTGCTTTGTATAGTGATATTTGTGAAATATCCTGCACCTTATTTGATGAAGAAATAGCCGACGATCCCTTCACCGGGAGTGACCTCTTTAGCAAAACTAGAAAATGCCTCAAAAACATTCTATTTAAAATCACTCGATTCTACAACGATATAAAGTTCATTACGCAAAGGGTTTTCCTAAAAACCTGTCGTAGCCCTCTGTCATTTCAGATAAGTACTACTTAGTATTCGTGCTGTGGTAGTTTGGCATTCGTCAAGGCGTAGTGTACGGTAGCTAACTAGTGCTTTTCTGCTAGCATACAATGCGATTGGATTAGGGTATTCGTACGGCGTTGTTTGGCATTCGTCAAGGGTCGTGCGGGTGGGTTTAATTCAATCAGGAAATGTACGGGTTGAAATTTACTAGCGGACTATGGGTGGTTTGGTATTCATCAAGGTCATAGGTAGCTAGGGGTAAAATATTATTTGGAATTTCAAGTGTTGAAATTTGCAATGAGATTGCATACCTTCTATAAGATAGTTGGATCTCGATACCCGCTGCGAGTAAGAGTTACTCCTGGGAGAGTTTTACACATTACAATTAGCCGATCAAGTAGGTGTCTAGAAAGGTGTTAATGGGGTTACGCCCCTGGAAAAATGAGGTTTATTTTAATTAGCTTCGTGCGAAAGCACGGGGGACCTCTCTCAAAGTACCGGCACTGGCCTGGCTGAAAGATTGGCGAACTTGTAGCGTGTAATTAATCCCGGCTAGTCTTTCCTTTTATGGTTTGAAGGAAGATTTGACTAAAACAGTGGGAGACATCCTGATTAGATATATTAGATAACCAATCTAATCTTGCAAGAGTATACGCTGAGTGTTTTCTTCTCTCTCTCTCCAGATAGCGACCATATCACGCCTTAATCAAGATAATAAAACGGATGTATTGACCGAACCCACTTGTTATACTGAGCTGGGGAACGTTGGTCCCGCTCCAACTTATAAATGTTATAAGACAGAGCAGGAAATTGGGGATTACCAGAATTCCCGTGCCGCCCAAACGAAGAAAGTGCATTCTGATGCATCTTCTTCGGGTGTGTTCATTACACAGAACCGTTTCTCAATCTCCTTTACGTCCTGGGTATTTGATACCGGATTAGGATCCCACATATGTAATTTGTTACATGGGCTACAGAAAGGTAGAGAACTGAGAACGGGTGATAAGTTTCATGAGATAGAAACGGTGCAAGTGTTGCAGCCAAATCTGTTGGTCACTATCACCCTGTATTACTAGAATACATTGATTCTGAACGAATATTATTAGATACCGAACCTGATATACAACATCATATCAGTCTCTTTATAAGTAAAGAAGGATATAATTTTGTATTGTTGGATAATGTTTTGAACATTTCCTATATCAAGAGTTGATCGGTTCAGGCACGTTATCTAAAAGCAGTGACGTTCTAAATCAAACTACAGTTCTTAGTATACAGAACACACACAAGAGGAAGAGTTCGGAAATGAACGAATCCTTCTTGAGGCATTGTAGACTAGGTCATATCAATGCGACCCGACTAGCTAAGTTACATTTAGATGCATATTTAAATTAGTTTGAATTTACATCTTGTGAAACTTACCGGTCATGTTACAAAGATAAGATGACCACAGCTCTGTTTATTGGAAACAGAGAAAGAGTTAGTGAACTCTTGGGATTGATACATGCTGATGTATGAAGGTCCCCTGTCTACACATGCCAAAACCGGTTCTTTGTACTTCATTACATTCTCTGATGACAAGAGTCAGACATATGTTCCTGTTGAAACACAAGTCCGAAGCTTTTGAGATATTCACAGAATATAAGTTAGAAGTAGAGAACTAAAACGGGTATAAGTATTATATCCTTTGATGAGATCAGGGAGGAGAATACTTGAGAACGGAATTCCTGGACTATTCTAAAGGAGAATGAGATTCTCTCTCGGCATTACTCCTCCGTATACACCATAGCACGATGGTATATCGGGGCAGAGCAATAGCACCCTATGTGATATGGTGTGCTCTATGATGAGTATTACTGAGTTTCCTATTTCCTTTTGGGAGTTATGCACTTGAGAAGATGCATACCTATTGAATAGGGTTCAAATCAAATCAGTTGCATACCACTTCATATGTGATATGGAATGGGAAGAGCCCATATCTTAAGTTTGTTAAGATTTGGGGTTGTCCGGCCTATGTCTAAAAGCAAAATCCGGACAAGCTCAAGACAAAGTCAGATATGTGGAAGTTTGTTGGATATCCCAAACATTCGCAGGGGAATATCTTCTACCTAACCGAGGAACAAAAATGTTTTGTTTCTCAGCATGCCACCTTTGTGAAAGGGAATTTCTTGAGAAGAAATTAGTGATCATGAGGTAGAGCTGGAATGAGTTTCAGCTATACAAACTACAGCAGATGATTTAGTAGAACCAAAGAATTCAATAGATTCTAACGAACCTCAGCCTCTCCGCCGATCTAGTAGGGTTCCTCACCTACCTGAGAGATACTTCAGTTTCTCTATGTCAGTGGGAGCGAGGATTGCATCATGAGATGATGAACCAACTAGTTTCAAGCTGGCCATCAAGAGTGGGACTCTGTAAGAATGGCTGGATGCTTAGCGATCTGAGATGGAATCCTTATACACCAACAATGTATGGATTTTGGTTGCTTTATCTGAAGGGTTAAATCCCCATCAGGAGCAAGTATATCTTGAGAAGATTACTTGGTGTACATGGAAAAGTTGAGACTTTCAAAGCTATGCTTTAGACCATCCAGATCCTACTTGCCACTGCTACATACCATGACTACGATATCTCGTGGTTGGGTGTCATGACTGCTTTTCTAAATGATGTTTTAGAAGAGAACGTCTATAAGTACACAGCTAGAGGGCTTCGTAAATAATGGGAGCAGCGGAAATGTGTGCAAGATGCTTTATAAGATAAAGCAGGCATCGCGGAGTTGGAACATTTGTTTTGATGTGGTAGTCAAAGAGTTTGACTTCATCAAAATGGTAGATGGATCTTGTATATACAAAATGGTAGTAGGGAGTATGGTGATGATTCTTATAGAGTACGTGGATGACATACTCTTGATAGGGAAGGAGTTTCCTATGCTACGCTCGGTCAATCTCCGCTTATCACAAGGATTCTCTATATAGGATCAAAGTGATACCTCTTAAATCCTGGGTTTTGGATCTATGAGATAGATCTAATTGGATATTAGGATTCTCACTAGTTGTAGTGAGATGGTATCAATCGATCCTGGGGAGAATCACTGGAAAGGTTCCAGGGTGATAAGGACGACTGAATATCAGTCGCAGGCATTGTCTATACCCTCAGTGGAGGGACGGTATGTTGGAAGAGTTCTAAGCTAGATACCGTGACATACTAGACGATTAAATGCAAGATACATTGTTACCAAAGATGCTACCAAAGAGGCGGTATGGATATATATAAGTTCATGAGATGAACTTCATTCCTACCATTGTGTGACAATGGAGTTGTGGCTTATGCCAAGGAACCCCCGTCCCATCAGAAATCCAGATATAATTCATAGGCAGTATCACCTGATCATGGAGATGGTTGATCTCCAGGGAGATCGAGGTTAGGAGAGTAGACACAGAGGACAACAGCACGGATCCACTCACAAAGGCCTAATTCCCAGTAGAGACTTTTATGGGATAGTTGAGTATGAGATACTTCAACCACAGCTGATTGTTGGGTATGCAATATCACAACAGATGGCCCTAGTGCAAGTGGGAGATTGTTAGTTATATGTATGCCCTAGAGGCCATTACTGTACATGTGATGTATATTGTAGTGGATGCTTGGACATATATAGGGAGGACTTTCTTGCTCGACATGATAGTACGCTATCTGGTTGCTCTTTATCTTAACATGTACTCTGATTGTCTCTATGTTACATGTTGATAAAGCCCTTAGGATATGTACTCGACAACTGGGACTATGATGAGATCATACTAGTGGGGCCACGGTAGTCAATGAGAACATCCTATAACTGTTCCTAGTCGAGGGTCGAGACAGGGCATCGATACACCAGATTAGACTAGCGTATACGCATCTTGACCCATATGATGGGCGATGGATGATCCCATATCCATCGGTGTTTGACATCAAGGATGGTGTACGGGTGCTCAGTAGAGACTGGGTATACTGGACGGACTCGCCGAGAACTCCCAGATGGTATTATACCTCACGTCAGATGGCAGTTCTCCGGTGACACTGGTACAGAGTAGTCTGTTGACCCGAGATCGTCATAGAGTCTAGTGTGATTCCCACTGTGCTTTGATTTCGATCATACCACGTCTAAGAGGGCATGCAAAAAGGTGGCTTTTGGGTACAGTCCCAAATCACATGGAGGCAATGAGCGATAGGAGGGGATTCATCTCTCCCGGTATAGGGAGTTGATGTTGCGCTGTGTTCGATTAGCTATAACTGGAAATCCCTGGCCAGGGTTGCTGAGATTTACTGGTAAGTGTTATCAGTAGTTTCTCGAATTGTTATAGACCTCATATCGACACGACTTATCAAGCTACTGGGGTCTGACGTATACCACCCCTAGGCGAGATATGCGAAATATCAGACGACGAGAACGGACTGTACGGAAGTGTTACTGATTGGATTCGCAGGAGAATGTACATGCTTTCTTGTTGATCTTCTGATCGCTCAATACCTGGGTGGCTATTATGTTTAGCTGACCGCTTGCAGCTTGTGGGTGTTTGATATGATCATCACCTACTGCCGGCGTATTGACGATTCTTTAGAGTCCTACACAGAGGTTTCTTGACTCAGGCAAAACGGAGTAGGGGCACATATGTGATATGTGCAGGACAGAGGATAATGCGACATGAGATACCGTATTATATTCTCGCGATATTTGATATCAGCCGGGTTATCGGATCAAGTGTTGATTCGATGAATCGGTAAATGAGATATTAGTCGGTTATATGCGATATAGCCGGATTGTCGGATCAAGTGTTGATTCGATAATTTAACGTATAATAATATATATGATATATTAAATTGCATTAACTAATATTAGCTCGCTAAAAGATTCTTTTTCTCACTCGGGTAATACATTGATATATATGCGATATATGTTCATTGTATTATTTTATTTTGTTACAATAAATATTATATATGTGATATATAATATTGTAACATGATATGATTACTAATGCAACATGTTTAGTGGAGATTAAACAAGATTAGGGTTTGAATTGGGTTAATTCATTCATGAACCTTCTAGAAGGTTTCTTTTTGTTTTGTGCTTAGATATTATGGTTAATATTTTTGTGTGACTCATTCTTAACCCAATCCAAACCCTAGCCCTAGTTAAATCTCTACATGAGTCATCCTTGACTATGGTTGCATTATTCATCATTATCTTCTTTTCATTATTCATCACAAAAGGATTCATTCATCTTCTTCCTTGAGTTCTTCACGGAAAAAGCTTTCTAGCTTTTTGCTAAGTGATGAAAATGAGTGAGAATAAGAAAATAAATGAGAGAAAAAATCCTACTTCATCATCCTCATCTACCCTTACCATTTAGATGAGGGTGTTCACATCATTAGTGAGTGAGGGCTTGGGTTAAGGAAACTTCAAGGTAGATCATCTTAGTTATTGAAGATCGGAAGCAAGTTTGCATCATTCTCTTCGTGGAGCCTCTCTAGAGTCCGGATGCATGATGATCGCAGCGAAGAGACCTCAACACGGAGCTTTAGAAGTGAAGGACCGGATCTATAAAGGTTGTAATCCTTCTCACTTAGTGTTAAAGTGTTTAACATGCTTGTTTTCGCCTAATCTCTAGTTTAAAGATTCGTTAAGGGTTGTTCGACACGTCTAAATTTTAAATCGGGCATGGTTGATGCCTTGTAGACCCTTGTGAGAGTGCCTAGCAACCCTATAGTGGTATCAGAGCCAAGATAGAGCTTAAGGCGAAGTCTAGACAAAGTTTAAAGTCTGATCGAACTCCGAAAACCCCTTTTATACCCATCTCTGGATATTTTTCAAAAAGTTGATTTTTTATGCATTAAAAATACTCAAAAAAATCTGCAGAGAAATCTAGGAATTAATGTGAAACCCGACCCCCTAAATCACCCAAAGCGCCGCGGAAGCGCGGCCATACCAAGGTATTGGCGGCGGTTCCGCGGCAAGAAATGAGGATTGAGGGATAGGGTTTGCACAGTAACCTCCGTAGGTAATTCCTGATTCTTCTGAGAATTTTTAATTATACTCAAGTGTTGAGTTTTCTGGGGTGTATTGGGGACTCGTTGATTCGATCGGATAATTTAACTTCGTTTTAGTTTTTCCGGATAATTTTAGAAACTGTTAAAAAGTTCGAACGAATATCAATAACTCATTTTTTCCCCTGCCGAAAAATTTCCAAGTGTTGGATTTTTCCGTAGTTTAAGAACGTTCTAAGTCGTGCAAGTAACGCGGTGGACCCTCTAAAAGACAACAAACCTTAACTCGATTATGTGACCGTCTTGAACTACCTCTAAACCTTAGGGTTTGGGGCAGTACGGCGTGCCACATGTGAGGCGTTGGCTTGACCCTTCTACGGCTGGACCATTAGTACTGTGGCATGTGATTGATGTTTTTAAACTAATTTCAAGTGTCGAGAACTATTTGGGAAAACTTGGGTGTTTGATTATTCGATCGGAAAGTTTAACATTGTCTATTTATCTGGAATGTGATACAATATTTGGAATCCACAAGTAGTTATGAGATAACTAATTTGAATGTTTTAAATCTAGCAGTTCAGTCTCGAATGATCGGTTGCCACAGAATTTTGATGTGATCAAAAGTCCGTCGCAATCACGTAGCGTACGCGGATACTCGCCGGGTAAACTTAATAGACATCCACACCCCATAGCCCCGACCAAGTGACTGTAGGAGAACCCCGCCGCCAAAAGCATCCGTTCGGGTGCTCGCGGCAGCGGTGTTCCGCCTTAGTGCACTTCGTCAACGGCACCGAGGGTGCGGCCGTCTACTTAAGTTTGCGACGAGCATTCGATCAGGATGTCGGGAATCTCGTTGAATTGCCCGACTTGATATTGAAAAGAGTTTTCGATAATGAGACTAAAATGCGGGGTTTATAATTGTTAGGCATGCGATGTCTAAGGAATTCATTTGGTTAGGCATGCGATGTCTAAGGTGGTTACGGATTCCAACTGTTATAGTTTTAAAATTTCTTTTCTGTGACCGTAAGCGTAGTATGTGGTGTATCGCCGGCTTCGTTGCTATACATCAGCGACAATCGGGATACGCATACTTGCTTACGTTGATGATATGAGATATTATGTGTTGCTGTGATATGTTATATTGGATCGTCGTGTTCTGAATAGCCGGGGGTTTTATGTGAGATGAGGGTTTTTATTTTCATTCATGTAAAATTCATTTGTATATAATATTTTTTTATTAGGGTACTTCCGGGCTGAGGATGATGTCACCATTGTATATTATTTACTTTTCCGCATTAGGTAGACCCAAGGCGGGGAGCACAAGTAACCGGGTTTTAGGGTCCAGTGGGAGACCATCTCGAGGAGTCGAGACCGGGTCTCCTAACCTTGAATTGGCAATGTTGCTTGCCGCTCTCGTAGGGGTCTAGGGATGTGGGTTTGGCTATTCATCGCGACCGTGGAATCCGTGTTTTATACAGGCTCGTATTAAAAACACGGACGTCCTAGTATATCCAATATTTCATATATGTTCTTCTGCTGCAATGTTCTGTGATGGGATCATATTACTGCCTGAGACGAATGTTTATATTGTATATATAAGATATATATTGTATATTGTTGATTTCGTTTCATATCTGATGCTTGTGAAGCATAATAAAATGGGACTTCATTAATGAGATTAATGAAATAAAAGAAACCTAAGATGTTGTAGAAACTTGTTTAAAAACTGGTAGCTCTAGTTCTTGCTTGGCATAGCGGTGTTCCTTTTAGAACATTCAGCACCTTATTCGATAAGGAAAGAGCCGAGATCCCTTCACCGGGAGTGACCTCTTTAGCGAAACTAGCAGATGCTGCATACTCGGTTTGTTTTTTATTGTTTCTATAGTTTTTGCTTTGTATAGTGATATTTGTGAAATATCCTGCACCTTATTCGATGAGGAAAGAGCCGACGATCCCTTCACCGGGAGTGACCTCTTTAGCAAAACTAGAAAATGCCTCAAAAACATTCTATTTAAAATCACTCGATTCTACAACGACATCAAGTTCATTACGCCAAGGGTTTTCCTAAAAACCTGTCGTAGCCCTCCGTCATTTCAGATAAGTACTACTTAGTATTAGTGCTGCGGTAGTTTGGCATTCGTCAAGGCGTAGTGTATGGTAGTTAACTAGTGCTTATCTGCTAGCATACAATGCGATTGGATTAGGGTATTCGTACGGCGTTGTTTGGCATTCGTCAAGGGTCGTGCGGGTGGGTTTAATTCAATCAGGAAATGTACGGGTTGAAATTTACTAGCGGACTATGGGTGGTTTGGTATTCATCAAGGTCATAGGTAGCTAGGGGTAAAATATTATTTGGAATTTCAAGTGTTGAAATTTGCAATGAGATTGCATACCTTCTATAAGATAGTTGGATCTCGATACCCGCTGCGAGTAAGAGTTACTCCTGGAAGAGTTTTACACATTACAATTAGCCGATCAAGTAGGTGTCTAGAAAGGTGTTAATGGGGTTACGCCCCTGGAAAAACGAGGTTTATTTTAATTAGCTTCGTGCGAAAGCACGGGGGACCTCCCTCAAAGTACCGGCACTGGCCTGGCTGAAAAATTGGCGAACTTGTAGCGTGTAATTAATCCCGGCTAGTCTTTCCTTTTATGGTTTGAAGGAAGATTTGACTAAAACAGTGGGAGACATCCTGATTAGATATATTAGATAACCAATCTAATCTTGCAAGAGTATACGCTGAGTGTTTTCTTCTCTCTCTCTCCAGATAGCGACCATATCACGCCTTAATCAAGATAATAAAACGGATGTATTGACCGAACCCACTTGTTATACTGAGCTGGGGAACGTTGGTCCCGCTCCAACTTATAAATGTTATAAGACAGAGCAGGAAATTGGGGATTACCAGAATTCCCGTGCCGCCCAAACGAAGAAAGTGCATGCTGATGCATCTTCTTCGGGTGTGTTCATTACACAGAACCGTTTCTCAATCTCCTTTACGTCCTGGGTATTTGATACCGGATTAGGATCCCACATATGTAATTTGTTACATGGGCTACAGAAAGGTAGAGAACTGAGAACGGGTGATAAGTTTCATGAGATAGAAACGGTGCAAGTGTTGCAGCCAAATCTGTTGGTCACTATCACCCTGTATTACTAGAATACATTGATTCTGAACGAATATTATTAGATACCGAACCTGATATACAACATCATATCAGTCTCTTTATAAGTAAAGAAGGATATAATTTTGTATTGTTGGATAATGTTTTGAACATTTCCTATATCAAGAGTTGATCGGTTCAGGCACGTTATCTAAAAGCAGTGACGTTCTAAATCAAACTACAGTTCTTAGTATACAGAACACACACAAGAGGAAGAGTTCGGAAATGAACGAATCCTTCTTGAGGCATTGTAGACTAGGTCATATCAATGCGACCCGACTAGCTAAGTTACATTTAGATGCATATTTAAATTAGTTTGAATTTACATCTTGTGAAACTTACCGGTCATGTTACAAAGATAAGATGACCACAGCTCTGTTTATTGGAAACAGAGAAAGAGTTAGTGAACTCTTGGGATTGATACATGCTGATGTATGAAGGTCCCCTGTCTACACATGCCAAAACCGGTTCTTTGTACTTCATTACATTCTCTGATGATCTCTCAAGAGTCCGACATATGTTCCTGTTGAAACACAAGTCCGAAGCTTTTGAGATATTCACAGAATATAAGTTAGAAGTAGAGAACCAAAACGGGTATAAGTATTATATCCTTTGATGAGATCGGGGAGGAGAATACTTGAGAACGGAATTCCTGGACTATTCTAAAGGAGAATGAGATTCTCTCTCGGCATTACTCCTCCGTATACACCATAGCACGATGGTATATCGGGGCGGAGCAATAGCACCCTATGTGATATGGTGTGCTCTATGATGAGTATTACTGAGTTTCCTATTTCCTTTTGGGAATTATGCACTTGAGAAGATGCATACCTATTGAATAGGGTTCAAATCAAATCAGTTGCATACCACTTCATATGTGATATGGAATGGGAAGAGCCCATATCTTAAGTTTGTTAAGATTTGGGGTTGTCCGGCCTATGTCTAAAAGCAAAATCCGGACAAGCTCAAGACAAAGTCAGATCTGTGGAAGTTTGTTGGATATCCCAAACATTCGCAGGGGAATATCTTCTACCTAACCGAGGAACAAAAATGTTTTGTTTCTCAGCATGCCACCTTTGTGAAAGGGAATTTCTTGAGAAGAAATTAGTGATCATGAGGTAGAACTGGAAGGAGTTCCAGCTATACAAACTACAGCAGATGATTTGGTAGAACCAAAGAATTCAATAGATTCTAACGAACCTCAGCCTCTCCGCCGATCTAGTAGGGTTCCTCACCCACCTGAGAGATACTTCAGTTTCTTTATGTTAGTGGGAGCGAGGATTGCATCATGAGATGATGAACCAACTAGTTTCAAGCTGGCCATCAAGAGTGGGACTCTGTAAGAATGGCTGGATGCTTAGCGATCTGAGATGGAATCCTTATACACCAACAATGTATGGATTTTGGTTGCTTTATCTGAAGGGTTAAATCCCCATCAGGAGCAAGTATATCTTGAGAAGATTACTTGGTGTACATGGAAAAGTTGAGACTTTCAAAGCTATGCTTAAGTCCATCCAGATCTTACTTGCCACTGCTACATACCATGACTACGATATTTGGTGGTTGGGTGTCATGACTGCTTTTCTAAATGATGTTTTAGAAGAGAACGTCTATAAGTACACAGCTAGAGGGCTTCGTAAATAATGGGAGCAGCGGAAACGTGTGCAAGATGCTTTATAGGATAAAGCAGGCATCGCGGAGTTGGAACATATGTTTTGATGTGGTAGTCAAAGAGTTTGACTTCATCAAAATGGTAGATGGATCTTGTATATACAAAATGGTAGTAGGGAGTATGGTGATGATCCTCATAGAGTACGTGGATGACATACTCTTGATAGGGAAGGAGTTTCCTATGCTACGCTCGGTCAATCTCCGCTTATCACAAGGATTCTCCATATAGGATCAAAGTGATACCTCTTAAATCCTGGGTTTTGGATCTATGAGATAGATCTAATTGGATGTTAGGATTCTCACTAGTTGTAGTGAGATGGTATCAATCGATCCTGGGGAGAATCACTGGAAAGGTTCCAGGGTGATAAGGACGACTGAATATCAGTCGCAGGCATTGTCTATACCCTCAGTGGAGGGACGGTATGTTGGAAGAGTTCCAAGCTAGATACCGTGACATACTAGACGATTAAAGGCAAGATACATTGTTACCAAAGATGCTACCAAAGAGGCGGTATGGATATATATAAGTTTATGAGATGAACTTCATTCCTACCATTGTGTGACAATGGAGTTGTGGCTTATGCCAAGGAACCCCCGTCCCATCAGAAATCCAGATATAATTCATAGGCAGTATCACCTGATCATGGAGATGGTTGATCTCCAGGGAGATCGAGGTTAGGAGAGTAGATACAGAGGACAACAGCACGGATCCACTCACAAAGGCCTAATAACCAGTAGAGACTTTTATGGGATAGTTGAGTATGAGATACTTCAACCACAGTTGATTGTTGGGTATGCAATATCACAACAGATGGCCCTAGTGCAAGTGGGAGATTGTTAGTTATATGTATGCCCCAGAGGCCATTACTGTACATGTGATGTATATTGTAGTGGATGCTTGGACATATATAGGGAGGACTTTCTTGCTCGACATGATAGTACGCTATCTGGTTGCTCTTTATCTTAACATGTACTCTGATTGTCTCTATGTTACATGTTGATAAAGCCCTTAGGATATGTACTCGACTACTGGGACTATGATGAGATCATACTAGTGGGGGCCACGGTAGTCAATGAGTACATCCTATAACTGTTCCTAGTCGAGGGTCGAGATAGGGCATCGATACACCAGAGTAGACTAGCGTATACGCATCTTGACCCATATGATGGGCGATGGATGATCCCATATCCATCGGTGTTTGACATCAAGGATGGTGTACGGGTGCTCAGTAGAGATTGGGTATACTGGACGGACTCGCCGAGAACTCCCAGATGGTATTATACCTCACGTCAGATGGCAGTTCTCCGGTGACACTGGTACAGAGTAGTCTGTTGACCCGAGATCGTCATAGAGTCTTGTGTGATTCCCACTGTGCTTTGATTTCGATCATACCACGTCCAAGAGGGCATGCAAAAAGGTGGCTTTTGGGTACAGTCCCGAATCACATGGAGGCCATGAGCGATAGGAGGGGATTCGTCTCTCCCGGTATAGGGAGTTGATGTTGCGCTGTGTTCGATTGGCTATAACTGGAAATCCCTGGCTAGGGTTGCTGAGATTTACTGGTAAGTGTTATCAGTGGTTTCTCGAACTGTTATAGACCTCATATCGACACGACTTATCAAGCTACTGGGGTCTGACGTATACCACCCCTAGGCGAGATATGCGACATATCAGACGACGAGACCGGACTGTACGGGAGTGTTACTGATTGGATTCGCAGGAGAATGTACTGGCTTGCTTGTTGATCTTCTGATCGCTCAATACCTGGGTGGCTGTTACGTTTAGCTGACCGCTTGCAGCTTGTGGGTGTTTGATATGATCATCACCTACTGCCGGCGTATTGACGATTGTTTAGAGTCCTACACAGAGGTTTATTGACTCAGGCAAAACAGAGTAGGAACACATATGTGATATGTGCAGGACCGAGGATAATGCGATATAAGATACCGTATTATATTCTCGCGATATTTGATATCAGCCGGGTCATCGGATCAAGTGTTGATTCGATGAATCGGTAAATGAGATATTAGTCGGTTATATGCGATATAGCCGGATTGTCGGATCAAGTGTTGATTCGATAATTTAATGTATAATAATATATATGATATATTAAATTACATTAACTAATATTAGCTCGCTAAAAGATTCGTTTTCTCACTCGGGTAATACATTGATATATATGCGATATATGTTCATTGTATTATTTTATTTTGTTGCAATAAATATTATATATGTGATATATAATATTGTAACATGATATGATTACTAATGCAACATGTTTAGTGGAGATTAAACAAGATTAGGGTTTGAATTGGGTTAGTTCATTCATGAACCTTCTAGAAGGTTTCTTTTTGTTTTGTGCTTAGATATTATGGTTAATATTTTTGTGTGACTCATTCTTAACCCAACCCAAACCCTAGACCTAGTTAAATCTCTACATGAGTCATCCTTGACCATGGTTGCATTATTCATCATTATCTTCTTTTCATTATTCATCACAAAAGGATTCATTCATCCTCTTCCTTGAGTTCTTCATGGAAAAAGCTTTCTAGCTTTTTGCTAAGTGATGAAAATGAGTGAGAATAAGAAAATAAATGAGAACAAAATGTTAGTGTATATGCCCTAGAGGCCATTACTGTATCATACTGGTTTGTATATTACTTAATGGATGCTTGGGATATTCACCTTGTATATACAATCTTGCTCAAAATAGTAGTATGCTACTTGGTTTGTTTCTACTTCAATGTGTACATGTGTTTATTTTTGTATATCGCCTATACACATTAGTAGAGCCCTTAGGATCTTTGCTTGATTACCAGCGATGTGATGGCCGTCACACTAGTGGGGCTGGGTAATCTATAAGCACATCCTTATGCAGGTCCCTGGTCGCAGGACTATCGAGACAGGGCATCGATACTCCGGAGTAGACCAGCGCATGCGCTTCTCATCCCAGTGTGGGAGACGGTCTGTCCCACAGCCGTCAGTACGTCGTACTTGAGATAGTATGCGGGTGCTCGTTAGGTTACGGGTACACTGGACAGGACTCGTCGGGAACTGACTAGTTGGTATTATACCTATCGTTAGTTATCAGTTCCCAGGTGACATGAGTACAGCTTAGTCCGCTGACTTGACACTGTCACTCCGCCTCGAGTGTGTTCCCACTGTACTTTGATCACTACCCTACCACGGCTCAAAGGAGTCGTGCAAACAGGTAGTGGTTGGGTGCAGTCCCGAAGCACTTGGAGGCAGTGACGGTTAGACAGGATTCGTCTCTCCCGGTATTAGGGGTTGACATCGCGCTGTGTCTAGGAGAGCCATTACACGAGTAGTCCCTGGCCAGGGCAAACGAGATATACTGGTAGGTTTCCAGTGCTATCTCAGGGTGTTTTGGGCTTCGCTCCGGCACGACTTGTACCGCTTTTGGGGGACTGACGTTTACCGCCCCCTAGGCCCGCCATGCGATGTATCAGACGAACAGACCGGACTGTACGGAGAATGTCACACTCAGGCTCAGTAGGAGTTCAGATGGGTTTCGCCTCGTCGGTCTTCTTGTCGGCATTACCTGGGGACCGTTACGCACAGCTAGTGCCGCTTGCGGTCTGTGGTTAAACCCACTGCCAGCGTAGTGTCGAGTCTTTAGAGTCCCACACAGAAAGCTTTTCGCCTTTAGGCAAAAGAGTAGAGGTCGCATGGTATTGCGACAGGTCGCATGGTTTTGCGACAGGGTTCGGTCACATCCGTGCACTTGTGCGCGTACAGTGTCCGGACAGTTTACACTAGCGGGCTTTGGTTTAAGCCAGATCCTAGTGTACCTTATGGGATTGGATTTATCCAGTTTGCATTCGTGTTCCTCGGAACGCGGATGCGGGTGTGTATGCACAATTGACAGGGAGACAGAGGCAGTGGATTCTCATTAGGGTTGTTGACAGTTGACCGTTGACTATTTGACTTTTTGCTCAACCCTAATGAGAATATGATATGTGATTAACTATTATATTAATTAAGTATTATGGTGATATGGTTGTTGACTTTGTTGACTTGTTGACTTTTGTTGACTTGTTGACTTTGTTGACTTGTTGACTTGTTGACTTTTGTTGACTTGTTGACCGGTTGACTAGGCTTGACTAGTTGACCATCATGATAACCATAGCCATCATTTCATGGCAAAGACTTTTGTTTGCTTGCTCATTTGTGCAAAATGAGTGCATGAAATGATATGGTTATGGTTGCTTCAACCATCACATAAGACTTTTGTTAGTATTATGAGTTATCATGACTTTGGATTATGAGAGGGTGAAAGACAAAAGAGAGCCTCATTCTTTCTTGCTCATTCTCTCTCTTGTTCTTGAGCTCTCCTTTTGCTCTCACCCTCTTGCTCATTTTCCCTCTCTTTAATCTATGGTTCTCTTGTCTCATGAGTTGAGAATCAAGAACCATAGATAAAATCCCATTCTAATTCTTCTCTACTCATTCTAGTTCACTAGGTTTAGCAAACCAAGTGAACTAGTTTCTTCAAAGAACGAAGAAGGAGCTAAAGGTTGGAGCTTTCAGGTGGATCTATCTTCGGCGTACGGAGACGACGAGAAGAAGCCGGTCCGGACCACCATCGGAGCTTGAAGACGAAGGAGTTCAAGACTAGTAAGGTATAACCCCCTAACCGAGTAGCTAGAAACTCATAGTTAGGTTGTTAGATAGATGTTTAACCAAGATCCGGGTTTTAGGTCCATGTTACCATCTTTAAGAAAATCGTTTTTTACCAATTTCCGCATTCCCGAAAGTACCGGGAGAGGTAGCATGGACTTACACAAAAATCCTACTTCATCATCCTCATCTACCTTTGCTATTTAGATGAGGGTGTTCACATCATTAGTGAGTGAGAGCTTGGGTTAAGGAAACTTCAAGGTAGATCATCTTAGTTATCGATGATCGTAAGCAAGTTTGCATCATTCTCTTCGTGGAGCCTCTCTAGAGTCCGGATGCACGATGATCGCAGTGAAGGGACCTCAACACGTACCTTTAGAAGTGAAGGACCGGATCTACAAAGGTTGTAATCCCTCTCACTTAGTGTTAAAGCGTTTAACATGCTTGTTTTCGCCTAATCTCTAGTTTAAAGATCTCGTTAAGGGTTGTTCGGCACGTCTAAATTTTAAATCGGGTATGGTTGATGCCTCGTAAACCCTTGTGAGAGTGCCTAGCATCCCTACACTAAGTGCGTAAGCTATATCCGGTCTGGTACATAACATCGCATACATGATAGACCCGACTGCCGAAGTATAGGGTGTCCCTTTCATGCGAGCCCTCTCCAAATCAGTCTTGGGGGACATCTCTTTGGAGAGAGTGATTCCTGATATTGTGGGTAAATTTCCACCCTTGGAATTTTCCATACTAAACTACTTTAGTTTGGTGTCAATGTACCTGGATTAGGATAATCCCAACATCCGTTTAGATCATCTCTATAGATCTTAAGCCCCAGGATGTAGGAGGCATCACTAAAATCTTTCATGGAGAACTTTTGTGATAAGAAGAGCTTGACCGAGTGTAGCATATGAACAACATTTGCTATAAAGAGTATGTCATCAACGTACAATACGAAGAAGACAACCTTACTTTCTACTACCTTCTTGTATATACAAGGTTCATCTACATTTTTGATGAAGTCAAACTCTTTGACTGCCACATCAAAACAGATGTTCTAGCTCCGCGATGCCTGCTTTAATCCATAGATTGATTTAAGCAGTTTGCACAACTTTTCGCTGCTCCTACTATCTACGAAGCCCTCTGGCTGTGTCATATACACGCTCTCTTCTAAATCACCATTTAGAAAAGCGGTCTTGACATCCATCTGCCAGATTTTGTAGTCATGGTATGCAGCGATGGCAGGTAGGATCCGGATGGGCTTAAGCATAGCCACTGAAGAAAAGGTTTCATCATAATCCACACCTGGTCGTTGAAAAAAACCTTTTGCTACAGATCCAGCTTTGAAAGTCTCAACTTTTCCATCTACACCAAGTTTCTTCTTAAAGATCCACTTGCTCCGAATGGGTTTTACCCCTTTAGGAGCAACTTCCAAATTCCATACTTTGTTGGTGTACATGGATTCCATCTCAGATCGCATTGCATCCAGCCATTTCATAGAGTCCCCACTCGTGATGGCCTGCTCGAAACTAGTTGGGTCATCATCTTCCATGATGCAATCCTCGTTCCTACCATCTACGAGAAAACCGTAGTATCTCGTAGGTCGATGAGGAACCCTACTAGATCTGTGGAGTGGCTGAGGTTCGTTGGAGACTATCGAATCCTCCGGTTCCATTACGTCATCAGTTGTAGTTTGTGTAGCTGGAACTTCTTACAGTTCTACCTCATTACCACTAATTTCTTTTACAAGAAATTCCTTTTCTAAAAAGGTGGCATATTGAGAAACAAATACCTTTTGTTCCTCACCGTGGTAGAAAAGATATCCATGTGAATTTTTTGGATATCCCACAAACTTATAAAGAACTTACCTTGCCTCGAACTTGTCCGGATTTTGCTTTTTGACATAGGCCGGACAATCGCATATCTTAACTCGTTTAAGATATGGTCTCTTTCCACTCCATATCTCAAATGGTGTTTTAGGCACAGATTTAGATGGAACTTGATTCAATAGGTATGCGGCTGTCTCAAGCGCATAACCCCAAAAGGAAATAGGTAACTCAGCAGTACTCATCATAGAGCGCACCATATCTAATAGGGTGTGATTCCTCCGTTCCAATACACCGTTATACTGTGGTGTATACGGAGGATTAAGCTGAGAGAGAATCCCATTCTCTTTTAAATAGTCACAGAATTCCTTGCTCAAGTATTCTCCTCCGTGATCAGATCATAGGATTTTAGTACTTTTACCCGTTTGGTTCTCTACTTCGTACTTGTATTCCTTGAATTTCTCAAAAGTTTCAGACTTGTGTTTCAATAAGAACACATGTACGAATCTTGAGAGATCATCGGTGAATGAAAAAACATAAGAGGAACCATTTCTGGCATGTGTAGACATGGGACCGCATACATCACTATGTATCAGTCCTAAGAGTTCGGTAGCTCTTTCTCCGTGTCCAGTAAACGGAGTTTTGGTCATTTTTCCTTTAAGACATAACTGGCAAGTTTCATAAGATATAAATTCAAACTGATTCAAATATCCATCTTTATGTAACTTAGCTAGTCGTGTCGCATTGATATGACCTAGTCTACAATGCCATAAGAAGGATTCGTTCATTTCTGAACTTTTCATCGTGTGTGTGTTTTGTATGTTAAGAACCGTATTTTGATTCAGAACGTATAAACCGTTACATAACGTACCAAACCCAATTAACACTTGATTTAGGAAGATGTTCATAACATTTTTCTCTACTACAAAATTATATCCTTCTTTATCTAATAAATAAATTGATATTAAATTGCATATCATAAATGGTACGTAATAACAGTCGTTCAAGATCAATATATTCCCATTTGGTAATACAAGATGATATTCACCAACTGCTTTGGCTGCAACATTTGCACCATTCCCTACTTTTAGAGAATGATCACCTTTTCCTAGTTCTCTACCTCTCTTAAGCTCCTATAACATATTACATATATGGGATCCTGATCCAATATCTAATACCCAGGACATAGAGTTTACTGAGAAACAGTTCTTGGTAATGAACACACCCGAAGAAAATGCATCAACATGCTCATTCCTCGTTCGGGTCGCGTGGGAATCCAGATATTCCCCTATTTCCTGCTCAGACTTATAACAATTATAAGGTAGAGCGGAACCAACGTTCCTCAGCTCAGTATAACAAGCGGGTTTGGTCAATACATCAATATTATTATCTTGATTAAGGCGTGTCATGGTCACTACCTGAAAAGAGAGAGAGAGAGAAGAAAACACTTTAGCGTATGCTCTTGCAAGATTAGATTAGTTATTAGTTTATCTAATCAGGATGGCTCCTACTGTTTTTATCAAAATTTTCCTTCAAACCCTAAAAGGTAAGACTAGCTGGGATTAATTATACCCTACAAGTTCGCCAATCGTTCAGCCAGGCAGGTATTGGTACTCCGAGGGAGTCTCCCCTTGCTTTCGCATGGAACTAATTAAATAACCTCATTTCCCCAGGGGTGTAACCCCGTTAACACCTTTCTTAGACACCTACTGGATCAGCTAATTGTAAAGTGAAAAACTCTCTCAGGAGTAACTCTTACTCGCAGTGGGTATCCGAATCCAACTATCTCATAGAAGGTATGCAATCTCATTACAAATTTCAACACTTGAAATTCCTAATATCTATTTTTACCCCAAGAAACTTATGACCTTAACAAAGTCATCAAATCATAAGCGCTAGTCAAATTCTGCCCGTCATTTAGTGATTGAATTAAACCCACCCGTACGACCCTTAACAAGGTCAACAAAGTCGTACTACTACCCTAATCCAATCGCATCATATGCGGCAGATAAGAATTAATTAGCTACCGCACACTACGCCTTAACATAGTCAACAAACGTAGCACGAATACTAAATAGCACTTATCTGAAATGACAGAGGGCTACGACAGGTTTTTAAGAAAACCTTTTGCGTAATGAACTTGATATCGTTGTAGAATCGAGTGATTTGAAAATGAGTGGTTTAAGCTCCACTTTTAAAATCGAGTAGTTTTCAAAACAAACCGAGTGGGTTGTAGTATTCACTAGCTTTTGCTAAAGAGGTCATTCCCGGTGAAGGGATCTCGGCTCTTTCCTCATCGAATGAGGTGTTGGATATTCATAAAGAATAGCACTATGCAAAGCAAGAACTAGAGCTACCTTTTTGAAAATTTGATTCTACAAAATTTTTAGGTTTCTTTCTTTTCATTAATCTTATTAATGAAGTCCCATCATTTATGTTTCCTAAACATCACAGAAGAAACGAAAATAGAACGTACGCTTATGCCATCCGCATTCGCCATGGAGTCCCATCATGCACCGTTAGGTTACCTAACTAACGGCAGAGCGGAGGCAGGGCTAGCGCGGATGTAAAATATAAGCAACGTTTATTATATATCATATATATAACAAACATTCGTCTCACGCAGTTATATGATCTCATCACAGAATATTGCAGCAGAAGTCAACATATGAAATATAGGATATATTAGGAGGTCCGTAATTTAAATCAAGCCAGTAAAAAAACACGGATTCCACGGTCGTGATGAATATCCAAACTCTCATCTCACGCAAAAAACCCTAGCTATTCAATCATGACGATCCAATATAACATATCACGGCAACACATAACATCATATGTCATCAACGTAAGTAAATATGCGTATCCCAATTGTCGTTGGCGTATAGCAACAAAACCGGCGATACACCACATATTACACTTACGGTCGTAGAAAAGAAATGAAAACTACAATAATTAGAATCCGCAACACCTTAGACATCATAAACCTGGAATATCTCATACTCCGGATTTCATGCCTAACACTATAAACCCGACATTTTAGTCTCAAATTGAAAACACTTTTTAATATCCAGTCGGGCAATTTAACAAGATTCTCAATCAAATGATCGAATGCTCGTTGGAAACATTAGTAGATGGCCGCACCCCTGATGCCGTTGACGAAGCGCACATAGGCAGAGCACCGCGGCCGCGAGCACCCGAACGAATGCTTTTGGCAATGGGGTTCTCCTATAGTCACTTGGTCGGGGCTATGGGGCGTGGCTATCTAGTAGTGTTACCCGGCGAGTGTTCGCATACTATACGAGATTGCGACTGAGTTTTGATCCGAATCGAAATTCTGTGGCAATCTATCGAATGAGACTAAATTACTTGATTTACAAAACACTAACTAGTTTTCACAAAACTAATTATTGTGGATTCCAAATATTGTATCACATATCACAGATATACTAGATGATGTTAAACATTTCGATTGAATTATCAAACACCCACAATTCCCAGAGATCTCAACACTTGAGACTCACAAAAAAATACCCAGAAGGCAAGAAATATCAAAAATGGAGAAGCAGAAGAAAAACGAACTAAGAACTCACCAAGACTGCGGCGGAACCGCAGCCAAACCATAGGTTTGGCGGCAGTTCCGCGGCACAATGGTGGATTCGTGATCTCTAAATTCTTGGGGTTCCATAATAATACCTGCACGAATTTCTGAATATTTTTAATCTGGAAAAATTCAACTTTTGGAAAAATTTCTAGAAACTAGTAAAAAATCGGTTCTTGAAACTCGATCGAACTTTTTAACGTCGTCTAGGCCACTCCTAATACTCTAGCTTGGCTCTGATACCATGAAAGTATGCCTTAGCACCACTACTAGATTTTTAGAAGTATCAAGTATGCAATTTTAAAAAAATCTAGTGTGCTAATGTATACTAACCTAGAATCGAACTAAAGAATTAGGGTTTATATGCATGTAAACAAACTTTACACTAAGTGTAATAGGAATACAACCTTTGTAGACCGGTCCTTCACTTCTAAAGCTCCAAGTAGTAGTCCCTTAGTTTCAAGTGGTGGTCCCCCGAACTCTTCTTAGGCTCCACTAGGCGAAAAGAATAAGCTTGCTTAAGGATCTTCGAGGCCAAAAATGATCTACCTTGAGAAATCTCAAGTTCAAGCTACCTCTTAACTAATTAAAGAATTAGTGAAGTAAACAACCTATACTAAATGGCTAGTCTGGTATAGATTGATGAAGTAGGAATTTTGCTCACTTTAGAATTTTTTCTCTCTTTTTCCTTCTCACCGCACTCAAAGCTAGAGAGCAAAGAAGGAGATGAAGAAAATGAACAAGTGATGAACCATGGTGAAGAAAAGATCTCATAGATATTTGTAAAGAGTTAACCATGGCTAAAAGATAATGGTTGGGTTATAAAATATCTAGAGTAAAACAAAATTAGTGGAATTAGTCAAGGCTTCTACATGCTTCCACAAGCATCTTTAGCCTTGCTAATTTCCACCTAATTTTGATTTTTCCCTTAATAATTAATCACCCAAATTATGTTTAGTTTAGTGTGAGTCTCATACACCCATGTCCAATGTATCATCTAGCATGACACAATAGTAAATACATTAATATATATCTCATATATATTTATATGTATTTGTAGGAAAGAAATTCTTAATTGAACTAATATTAATTAATATATATTAATATATCAAATATATAATTATATATTAAATTATTAAATCAATACTTGATTTAATAATCCGGCTATATCACATGCAACCGACTAATATCATTTATATGTATATCAAATATACATATAACAAATTATTGAATCAACACTTGATTCAATAATCCGGTTATAACACATATAACCTATATCGCGAGATTAGAATGTTGTATCACATACACGTATTAATCTCGATCCCGCATATATCACATGTGTCCTACTTCGTTTCGCTTGAGCTAGGAAACCTCTGTGTAGGACTCTAAAGACTCGTCAATACACCAGCAGTAGATAATGATCATATCAGTCACCCACAAGACGTCAACGGTACTAGCTGGACGTAACGGCTACCCAAGGATTGAGCGATCAGAAGATCAACAAGCAAGCTTGTCCAAACTTCCGCAAAGCCTATAAGTAACACTACCATACAATCCGGTCTCTTCGTCTGATATGTCGCATATCGAGTCTGGGGGTGGTAAACGTCAGACACCAATAACTTGATAAGTCATGCCGATGTGAGGCTCATAACGGGTCGAGAAACTACTGATAACACTTATCAGTAAATCTCATCATCAGCTCTGGCTAGAGACTTCCTGTTATAGCCAATCGAGCATAGCGCAACATCAACTCCCAATACCGGGAGAGACGAAACCCTTCCTATCGCTCATTGCCTCCATGTGACTCGGAACTGTACCCAAAATCCACCTGTTTGCACGACTCTCTTGAGCATGGTAGGGAGTAAATCAAAGCACGGTAGGAATCACATAAGACTCTATGACAATCTCGGGTCTACAGACTAACATGTACTAATGTCACCAGAGAACTGCTATCTGACGATAGGTATAATACCATCTAGGAGTTCTCGGCGAGTCTTGTTCGGTGTACCCATTCTCCAATGAGCACCTGTGTACAATCTTTGATGTCAAACACCAATGGCTGTGGGATCAACCATCGCCCCATACAGGGTCAAAAAACGTACACATTAGTCTACTCTAGAATATCGATGCCCTATCTCGATACTCTCTCGACTAGGAACAATTTAAAGGATGAACTTGTGGACTACCTTGGCCCCACTAGTATGATCTGCATCATAGTCCTGGTAGTCAAGTACACATCCTAAGGGCTTTATCAACATGTAACGGAGTGACAGTATAGTGATACAAGTGTACATGTTAAGATAAAGGGTAACCAGATAGCATACTATCATGTCGAGCAAGAAATTACTCTCTATATATATCCAAGTATCCACTATAATATACAATCATGTATAATAATGGCCTCTACGACATACATATAACTAACAAGAAGGTCCAAATGTTGGAACGCTGAAAGCAAGAGTCCACCTCGGACCCCTAAATTAACAATAGGTCCTGGAGGAACCGAAAGGACAATAATCGCAAAAGCGAAAATTCCGACGATACTGAATCTTTTAACATTTCGGTTAACCGTAATAAGCAAGGGATGGGTGGACCCAATGCCAACAATCCTTGGAAGCCTATGTTGGGAGAGGGAGGAGAATCGCCCCTAAAAGAGAAACTGGATAAGATTTATTCCTTCAGAAGGGACAAAGTCCACAAGATATTCAAGGACGTTGTCACGCCCCGCTTCCTGGTATACGGCGAAGGGGACGCGACGAGGCGGGTACGTATTTACTCAGAAGTAAATACGCTGAGTGTAACTAAGCAATATAAAAGAAGATATACACAAGAGACGAGATATAATAAAAACAGCAGCTTCATTTATTAACATTATTTTGTACAATGCATGAAAAGTAAATACAACTGAATAAAAGCAACGCTTAAACAATGGCATAACAGGAACTGAAAAGTACTGAATGGAAAGTGTACAATGACTAGAGCTCGGGGTCTTCACTGAACTTGTCCAAGTCTTCAGCAGTGGGCTTGTTCTCTAACGGGACCAAAACACCTGACGACATTCAAAGAAGAAAGAAATAGAATGTCGTCAGCGAACAGGTCGCTCGGTAAGTCCCAAAGATAAGGGAGAAATAGACAGAAAGTAAGAGGGAGTGAGAGAGTAGTTTTTACAGTTTTATTGTTATATTTAGTGTTAACGCTGTTGTTTGTAGCTTGGTACAGAAAGATGCTAGTGTATACGAGAGGAGTCTCACTTGCCCCGGAGACTAAGGTATCAGGAACTCAAGGAACCGTTTATGCCACGGTACAACAGCAATTGGATTCATGTTAGGTGTCTTAATCTTACCGTCTCGTGCCACTTTTAACACCTTCCGTACCAATCTACTCCTTAAACCCCGTAGTGTCTTGATTGTATTGTTGTATTGTATTGAATAGGTTGTATAGTTGGATGACTGACCAAAACCATGATATCAGTAAACGGATGTGTCTGAATAATCATGTAAATGGAATAACTGTAGAATCATGTAAATGGAATGTATATCCATGGTTCGGTTCAGTTAAGTTGTATAGATTGATAACTGGATTCATGTATTCATGTATTCATGTTGAATTGTAATATTGTAGATTGTAGATAGTACTTGAATCATATTCAAGTCAGATTATAATCAGACTCAAACCCGAGTCAGACAATTAGAAATGTAAATCGATGTATTGATTATTTTTTAAACCTATATTTACTAGGGTCCTTAGGGTAATTTATAGAACTTGAGAGGGTTTTACGTAAAAATACTTTTATATACTTTTCAAAATATACCCCAAGCATTTATTATTTGTCTTTAAAGTTGTAATGAATGTGGATTTTAAATTGTGATATTTCTAGTGAAAATATCCTAATTTCAGAAATAAAGGTATTTATTTGTAATATTGCTTTGTGTGGAATTTATAGTATTTTAGTGTAAACTTGATTCTTGTGATTTTTAGAAAAAAGGTGGAATATTTATATCATAACAAAATAGGTATTTTAATGATAAATATACATATATTTATACAAAAATAATTTTAATATATATTTTATATTCTAAAAAATCTCATTTTCTCAAGATGTCATATTTTAAATCTTTCGAGACCGAATGCTCCTTGCGGAGGTCTAAATCTCTCACTACTAAGCCCAAGGGTATGCGATAATCCACACCATCCCGAATGGGTTCCCCAAAATGGGTTGTAGCGGCGCTTTACAAAAATTTGTATAAATACTAAATCGTTTAGAAAACGGTTTTATGAAGTAAATGGTATTTATTTATAAAGATGTCAATTTTCCATATTTTATATTTTACGGACTCCTAAGTCAACCAGACTATTCCTAACCGGTCCAAACGACAAGTTGTGAGATGCCTCAAATCGCCTCTTCACCGCCAATTGTGGCCAGATAAGTACAAGTGAAGAAAAGAGGGATCCGCTCACGAATCACCGTGAGACGGGCCTTTTAAAGTTACCTTTCTCACTTGCCTAGCCTAGACACCACAAAGTCAGGTTTAGATAAACGACTGATGTCCACAACTTATCGTATTTTCACAATAAGAGGTATTTATTTAAAAAGTGTATCAATACTAAATGTTTTTGTAATGGTTTTATTAAGTCAATGGTATTTAAATGAAAATATTGTTTTCTCGTATTCTAAGTTTTCGATGGTATCGTGTTAGGTTGTATATGAGTGTGTGAAGAGGTAGGTCGTTACCTCGTGCTCTACTTTAAAGGTATAGCAAGTTTAATGGAGCTAAAAGTAAAGTTGAAACAATGTGGTATTAAGTGAAAAATACGAGAAATTGAAATAGTTATCATTTCATGTGATGAAACTTGATCAATTTGGTTGTTTAGTGTTTAATAGTCATCAGGAGGAGGTTTAAGTATGATTGTATTAGTGAGAAGTGGAATTTTATAAGAAACCGAATCGGAAATTGGATGTTCCGATTCCGTCGGGTTTTGTAAAACCGTATTTTTAGATAGAAGAGGTAAGAAGAAATTGGGACTTACGGATTTTAGATCACATAAGAGAGTGAGAGGGAAGTAGAGGAATCGCTGATGTGTTGCGTCGTCGCCGGTAGTTCCTAAAACGATCGCCGGAAGTTTGCCGTAGGTTTCGCCGGAGCTTCTCCTCGAGCTTGTTTTCAAAGTACACAAGTTTTCTTGGAATTTTGATAGAGTGAGCTCAGAATTTTTGGGTGAGAGGGTAGGGGGTAGGGGTGTATTTATAGGGTTAGGCTAGGGTTAGGGTAGATGAAAGGTTAAAATGAAAAATGTGATAAAATGTATTAAAAATGTATTAAAAGTGGAGTAATTGGGGTTTTAAAATGGCTCAGAAAATTGTCTGAGGCTGAAATTTTAAAGGTGCATAGGGAATATGAAAAGACACAACTTTTATGTTGGGGCCGTCATCGGAATTGGCCGACTCGGCCGTGACTCGGTCGGAGGACTGAGTCGGCCGAGTCAAGGCCGATTTGGCCGATTCCTGGCCGAGTCAGGCGGCCGGGATCCCCCCGACGGTTCATCTAACCTCTGGAAATGTTACATTTTTGGGTGTAGTGGGATTTTTGTGAGATATGCACGTGTAAACCCTTGGTATTCTAAAGGTTTTAAAAAAAATCAATATTAAAAATAATGTGGGGTATGGGATTTGAACTCTGGTGGCTTGGTTCACCAGTGCAAGGTATTACCAATGAGCCACAAGCTCCTTCTTGTAATTATGGAGCTAATTAACTATTTAAACTAATAACAGTAAATCTAAATACCCCAAGTATACATTAATTTTAAAGCAAATTTTTGTATACTAAAAATGGAGTTGTTACATTCTTTTAACTTGTAATTAAAAAGCAAAATAATTACTTATATCTTGTGCTCAGGCTAAAATACCCCTCTATGGATTTTGAAAAAAATATTTTGAAAAAAAATTTGTATAAGAAATTTAGGGTTGTTATATTCTACCCTCCTTATAAAAATTTCGTTCTCGAAATTTGTAAAAGAAAAGTGTAAAAAATTCAAGGAAAGTGTAACAAATTCAAGGAAAGTTTGGTGACTGGAGTATAGATAGTGTATAACAAGATGATGTAAGGGTTTAAAAATATGAAAAAGACTTACCGGTGTTACTTTGGTTCACAGTCTCAGGTTCTATGGCTGCTAAGGTGAATATCTGACGCCGTGGTACATTCCTTCTAGCTGGAGGCACATTCTGTCCTTGAGGCCTGTTTCTCTGCCCTCGAGGCATGTCCCTCATTGCCTGTTGGAATTGGTGAGTAGGCTGTGCAGGAGTTCTATGTGGAGGTAGTGCTGGGAGTGCATGACGAGTTACAGGAGCCTGGATAGCTGGCCGCTGCGGGTAGTTGGTAGATGTCTGAGCTGAGTTGTATCTATATGGACAGGTCTCAATTCTGTGATTGGACGTGCCACAAACTAGGCACAGACCTTTTGCACGCCTACAGTCCATTATCAAACGTCCATCTCTCTTGCAATGGAAACAGAAATGTGGTCTTGGTTGGTTATTGGGTTCTTCAGTTCTCCTGGGTTCGAACGTTGGCCTGGAAGAGGCTCCTCCTGCCATTTGAGTGGAAAGGCGTTTCAAACTGGCAGATTGAGGTCTGCCCTTCCTCTTTATCACTGCCTCATAACTGCGGGCAGCTTCCAAAGCATCTTCATGAGTCGGAAATTTCCCTGTGGCTAGTGCAGCCTGGATTTCCGTGTGCAAACCTTGTTGAAATCGATAGGCTCTGATCTCATCCGTCGGTATCAGGTGTGCCGCAAATCTGTTACCGTCTTGTGTTAGCTGTGTAGTATGTGATATTAAAAATTTGAAATATTGTGACATATCTTACCGACTGAGCTTGGTGAATTCAGCGTCATACTCATTTACTGACTTGTCCCACATCGAACCTTGTTGTAGATGAATGAACTGATGTTCCATGGCAAACCTGGCAGTCAAGGGAAGTACTTCACGTCGAACTTATCGCGAAAAGTCTTCCATTAAATGGGCTGATCAAGACGGCTTTCTTCCACCTTCCACCAGTTCTGTGCATTGTCCGTGAGTTGCAGCTTTGCAACTCGGACCCAAGCTATTTCTGGCACTTGTGCTGCTGCCAGATCATCCTCGATACTTTGTGCCCATTCCTCAGCTTCCAGTGGGCTCCCCTTTCCTGAGAACTGTTTGGGATGTAAAGCTCTAAATTGCTTCATCCCAGGTGCCTCAGCCTCGGGACGGTTCAAGAGCTGCTGTTGTCCCTCTAGGAGGCTGCGGATTGCCTCAAGCAAAACCGTTCCCTCGTTGAGTGGAGCAGGAACGGCACGTGTGAGTGATAGTGGTGGAGGTGTGTTGTTGACATTGGTGCTGGTGTTGTTTGGGGAATCCATAACCCTTAATGAAAAATTTAGGTTAGGATAGATTCAAAGTATATAATTCAAAGAATAAGAAATGATGGGATTCAAGGAACATGAATTGTAAAGAATGTTTTAGTTGCTGGTTCTTGTGTTTTTATACTGCTTAGGTTGTTCACGCAGAACAGAACTGCATGATAGAGTTTCATACAGCTCTGACCCTGCATGGGCCACCAACAAAACCTGTCACGTCCCGCTTCCCGGTATACGGCGAAGGGGACGCGACGAGGCCGCTACGTATTTACTCAGAAGCAAATACGCTAGCGTAACTAAGAAATATAAAGAAAATATACACAAGAGACGAGATATAATAAAAACAGCAACTTTGTTTATTAACATTCTTTTGTACAATGCATGAAAAGTAAATACAATTGAATAAAAGCAACGCCTAAACAATGGCATAACAGGAACTGAAAAGTACTGAATGGAAATTGTACAATGACTAGAGCTTGGGGTCTTCACTAAACTTATCCAAGTCTTCAGCATTGGACTTGTTCTCTGACGGGTCCAAAACACCTGACGACATTCAAAGAAGAAAGAAATAGAATGTCGTCAGCGAACAGGTCGCTCGGTAAGTCCTAAAGATAAGGGAGAAATAGACAGAGAGTAAGAGGAAAAGAGAGTAGTTTTTACAGTTATATTGTTGTATTTAGTGTTAACACTGTTGTTTGTAGCTTGGTACAGAAGGATGCCAGTGTATACGAGAGGAGTCTCACTTGCCCCGGAGACTAAGGTATCAGGAACTCAAGGAACCGTTTATGCCACGGTACAACAGCAATTGGATTCATGTTAGGTGTCTTAATCTTACCGTCTCATACCACTTTTAACACTTTCCGTACCTATCTACCCCCTAAACCCCGTAGTGTTTTGATTGTATTTTGATTGTATTGTTGTATTGTATTGATTATGTTGTATAGTTGGATGACTGACCAGAACCATGATATTAGTAAACGGATGTGACTGAATAATCATGTAAATGGAATAACTGTAGAATCATGTAAATGGAATGTATATCCATGGTTTGGTTCAGTCAAGCTGTATAGATTGATAACTGAATTCATGGATTCATGGATTCATGTTGAATTGTAATATTATAGATTGTAGATAGTACTTGAATCATATTCAAGTCAGATTATAATCAGACTCAAACCCGAGTCAGACAATTAGAAATGTAAATCGAAGTCTTGATTATTTCTTAAACCTATATTTACTAGGGTCCTTAGGGTAATTTATAGAACTTGAGGGGGTTTTACGTAAAAATACTTTTATATACTTTTCAAAATATACCCCAAGCATTTATTATTCATCTCTAGAGTTGTAATGAATGTGGATTTTAAATTGTGATATTTCTAGTGAAAATATCCTAATTTCAGAAATAAAGGTATTTATTTGTAATATTGATTTGTGTGGAATTTATAGTATTTTAGTGTAAACTTGATTCTTGTGATTTTTAGAAAAAAGGTGGAATATATATATCATAACAAAATAAGTATTTTAATTATAAATATACATATATTTATAAAAAAAATTATTTTAATATATATTTTATATTCTAAAAAATCTCATTTTCTCAAGATGTCGTATTTTAAATCTTTCGAGACCGAATACTCCTTGTGGAGGTCTAAATCTCGCACTACTAAGCCCGAGGGTGTGCGATAATCCGCACCATCCCGAACGGGTTCCCCAAAATGGGTTGTAGCGGTGCTTTACAAAGATTTGTATAAATACTAAATCCTTTAGAAAACGGTTTTATGAAGTAAATGGTATTTATTTGTAAAGATGTCAATTTTCCGTATTCTATGTTTTAGGGTCTCCTAAGTAAACTAGACTATTTCTAACCGGTCCAAACGACAAGTTGTGAGATGCCTCAAATCGCCTCTTCATCGCCAATTGTGGCCAGGTAAGTACAAGTGAAGAAAGGTGGGATCCGCTCACGAATCACCGTGAGACGGGCCTTTTAAAGTTACCTTTCTCACTTGCCTAGCTTAGATACCACAAAATCAGGTTTAGATAAACGACTGATGTCCACAACTTATCGTATTTTCACAATAAGAGGTATTTATTTAAAAAGTGTATCAATACTAAATATTTTAGTAATGGTTCTATTAAGTCAACGGTATTTAAATGAAAATATTGTTTTCTCGTATTCTAAGTTTTCGATTGTATCGTGTTAGGTTGTATATGAGTGTGTGAGGAGGTAGGTCGTTATCTCGTGCTCTACTTTAAAGGTATAGCAAGTTTAATGGAGCTAAAAGTAAAGTTGAAACAATGTGGTATTTAAGTGAAAAATATGATAAATTGAAATAGTTATCATTTCATGTGATGAAACTTGATCAATTTGGTTGATTAGTGTTTAATAGTCTTCAGGAGGAAGTTTAAGTATGATTGTATTTATAAGAAGTGGAATTTTATAACAAACCGAATTGGAAATCGGATTTGTTCCGATTCCGTTGGGTTTTGTAAAGCCGTATTTTTAGATAGAAGAGGTAAGAAGAAATTGGGACTTATGGATTTTAGATCACACAAGAGAGTGAGAGGGAAGTAGAGGAATCGCCGATGTGTTGCGTCGTCGCCGGTAGTTCCTAAAACGATCGCCGGAAGTTTGCCGTAGATTTCGCCGGAGCTTCGCCTCGAGTTTGTTTTCAAAGTACACAAGTTTTCTTGGAATTTTGAGAGAGTGGGCTCAGAATTTTGGGATGAAAGTGTAGGGGGGTATGGGTGTATTTATAGGGTTAGACTAGGGTTAGGGTAGATGAAAGGTTAAAATGAAAATGTGATAAAATGTATTAAAAATGTATTAAAAGTGGAGTGATTGGGGTTTTAAAAGAGCTCTGGAAATGGTCTGAGGCTGAAATTTTGCAGGTGCATAGGGAATATGAAAAGACACAACTTTCATGTTGGGGCCATCGTCGGAATCGGCCGACTCGGCCGTGACTCGGCCGTGACTCGGTCGGAGGACTGAGTCGGCCGAGTCAAGGCCGATTTGGCCGATTCCCAGCCGAGTCAGGCGGCCGGGATCCTCCCGACGGTTCATCTAACCTCTGGCAGTGTTACATTTTTGGGTGTAGTGGGGTTTTTGTGAGATATGCACGTGTAAACCCTTGGTATTCTAAAGGTTTTAAAAAATCAATAGTAAAAATAATGTGGGGTATGGGATTTGAACTCTGGTGGCTTGATTCAGCAGTGCAAGGTATTACCAATGAGCCACAAGCTCCTTCTTATAATTATGGAGCTAATTAATTACTTAAAATAATAACAGTAAATGTAAATACCCCAAGTATACATTAATTTTAAAGAAAATTTTTGTACACTAAAAATGGAGTTGTTACATTCTTTTAATTTGTAATTAAAAAGTAAAATAATTACTTATATCTTGTGCTCAAGCTAAAATACCCCTTTATGGATTTTGAAAAAAAATTGTATAGGAAATTTAGGGTTGTTACATTCTTCCCTCCTTATAAAAATTTCGTTCTCGAAATTTGTAAAAGGAAAGTGTAACAAATTCAAGGAAAGTTTGGTGACTGGAGTATAGATAGTGTATAATAAGATGATGCAAGGGTTTAAAAATATGAAAAAGACTTACCGGTATTACCTTGGTTCACAGTCTCAGGTTCTATGGCTGGTAAGGTGAATGTCTGACGCTGTGGTACATTCCTTCTAGCTGGAGGCACATTCTGTCCTTAAGGCCTGTTTCTCTGTCCTCGAGGCATGTCCCTCATTACCTGTTGGAATTGGCGAGTAGGCTGTGCAGGAGTTCTATGTGGAGGTGGTGCTGGGAGTGCAGGACAAGTTGCAGGAGCCTGGATAGCTGGCCGCTGCGGGTAGTTGGTAGGTGTGTGAGATGAATTGTATCTATATGGACAGGTCTCAATTCTGTGATTGGACATGCCAAAAACTAGGCACAGACCTTTTGCGCGCCTACAGTCATTTATCAAATGTCCATCTCTCTTGCAATGGAAACAGAAATGTGGTCTTGGCTGGTTGTTGGGTTCTTAAGTTCTCTTGGGTTTGAACGTTGGCCTGGAAGAGGCTCCTCCTGCCATTTGAGTGGCAGGGCGTTTCAAACTGGCAGATTGAGGTCTGCCCTTCCTGTTTATCACTGCCTCATAACTGCGGGCAGCTTCCAAAGCATCTTCATGAGTCGGAAATTTCCCTGTGGCTAGTACAGCCTGGATTTTCGTGTCCAAATCTTATTGAAATCGACGGGCACTGATCTCATCCGTCGGTATCAGGTGTGCCGCAAATCTGTTACCGTCTTTGTAGCGTTTTGAAAATCGTTTCGGTGAAATTTCGAAAAATCGGTAAAATAAAGGGGTTTTCTGTAAAAAGTCAAAATACAAATATCTTATTATAAAAATTAAATATACATATTCTAGATATGTAATTGCTATTATTTGGTGTTTATTGAGCCGCTGGTGAAATTTCAAATTTTCTGAAAAAAATATTATTTTATTATTATTTTAAGCCGTCACTAATACATTTAATTAGGGAAAATTACAAATTGGAATGAGTTGAAACAAATTTTGTGCATCATAAAACTTTAAATAAAAATTTATCATGTGGTTTTTGGAACGAAATCATTTGCCAAAACGGTTTAGAAATTATTGAAGAAAAAAGGCTTTTTTTTAGCGTAAATGGATGTTTGGGGTATTGTATTTATCATTTTTCATCACCCCACACCCGTGCCCACACCCACACACCCCCACTTACTTCTCCCCTTAGCTAAATTCAGCAGCCCCCATTTTTTCCCCACTTGAATTTCAAAGGAAAAGAAATGAAAGAAAAGAAAAGAAAATGGATAAATTAGTTAGACTTTTGACCTTGAATTGACTTTGACTTTCTCCCCATTTTTCTCCACCTCCCTCTCTCTCCTCCCCCACTCATTTTCTGGCCAAAATCTGAACCCCAACAGCCCTTCATTCTTCATCTCCTTCTCTTTAAAAAAGTTCTTCAAAAATGCTTGAAAAATCCACAAAAAATCAAGCAAAAATCCAAATCAAAATCCACCTCCTACCCATTTTCCCTCATCTCCTTTAGCATGGATCTTGGTGCAAGGATTTAAAAATGGAGGTCTAGAATTCAAGTTTGATCATGGTTTGTGAGGTATAACTTTTGACCCATTATTCATTTTTTTGATTTAAATTCCTTAATGAAGCTATTAGGTGTTAAATTGTGGGTTTAATTGAATGTTTGGAAATTCAATTGGGAATTTTGAATTGAAGCTAGGGTTTGAATTAAATTAGGTTCTTTATCATTAGCTTATGATTGTAATGAGGGGATTAACATGTAATTGAATGCAAAATCTAATTTGGTTACTAGTTGCTAATTTGTTAGTTTAAAAATGGTGATAATTATGCTAAATTGCTAACTAGGTTTTAGAAATTAAATAAAAACGTGGGATTAAAATCTAGTTAGGATTTTTAGCACATCATTAAGGTTTCCATGAGTGGTTTAACCATTTAATATATGCAAAACCAAGTTTAATTGTAAAATTGTGAATTTTACAATAAAAAGTGTTAAAATTGATATTTTTGCAATCTAGGATTTTGGAAATTATGCAAATTTATGTGATTAAATTATGGAAATGGTTTTTATGACTTATTTAAGTTATTTAATAAGTATTATGGCCGCTAGAATTGTTTAAACATCGAGTTTTGCACTAAAACGGGTAATTTTGCTTGCTGGTTTTTCGGAAAAACGGCTTTTAAAGTGAATTTGGGGTTTTTGTGAGTTTTAACCTAGTTTATATTAAAATTAGTGTGCGGGAATGTGCAAATGAGTGTGATTGGATTTTTCTCGATGGTTTGACGTTTGTACATCGACATCGAGGGTTGGTTTGACTATTCTTGCATGCGTAGGCGATAGGTTTGGACCTATGCGTGATACGCGTGCCGATTTGATTTTCGTATGCCGTTTCGATTTCGAATTTAGTTTTAATGCGATACGGTGCGTTATGATATGTAGGTACCCCATGTAGACTTCAAGATGACCAGCAAGCGCGTGGCGACGTCGGCACCGGCGAGCGAGGACCAGGTGAGTAGATTTATATCTACGGGGAGAAGTCGGGTGGATGGCGTATAGCACCCCCGCAGTTCATGGTGATGTATACGGACACGTATACACACATATATATATATATATATATATATATTGGTTATATATTGTTTGAGTTATTGATGATAAATATGGATATTTGGTGTTCTTGGATGATTGAGTGTCGCGAAACCCTAGAGTAGCGGTCGCACCACACTTGCACACACCCACCCATACTTGCATACTTTCTTCTTTCTTTTGTGCTTATTCGGGAATATATAGTTATGTGTTCACATAGGTATGGGACTGTGTGTTCACATACGGATTTGAGGATAGTACTTGGGATTTATGATGAGTCGATGAGATTTGATTTGAGGCCGTGAGATCGGTGATATAGCGGGGTTCGTATTTGAGATACGACATGACGTTGTAGCGGGTCCTTGACGTAGTTTTTACACACGTGCATGCATACTTAGGCGATATCAGTATTGTACTAGACGTAGATCAGTACCAGATCATAATATTGATAAAGAGGATACCAGGTGAATAGTATGATGAATGTGATTTTGACCCGTACCCAGAATTGGAGGATGCCGTACGACGGATTTACGTACTAGCTATATCTTGATGATTGATCCGCACTCTTGACTTAGGATGTCTGATTATAGATATGGTATCGGATATGATATTATTGAGGCGGGATCACCGACTAATATATATACGGTATGTATATGTATCGACTCAGACGTTAGGCGGTTTCCTTACCTGTAGTCCAGCTTGTTAGCTTAGCCCTTTAGCTTAGTTTAGTTGTTAGATTAGATTCGATTCTTACCTATTTCAAAGCTTACGAATCATGCGTATTTTAAAAGACAGGTCAAGGGATTCTACGGATATTTCAAAAAACGTATCTTTTCTTAAAAACACCGTAGCCCCTATTTTCAAAACCCCATGATTCGTGTTATTTCAAAAGGCACCATTTGTAGGACTTATATTAGATTAGTGCAGATTAGTTATAGTTGCGTCTAGTATTCAGCTCCCGCTCATTTTTACTGTTCGCTCCGCATCGCATACTTATATTATAATTTCTTATTTCATTATTAATATCATGCTGTTAGGACACCAGCACCATTACCGATGACGCGTATATACCACGTACACTTACTTGCCGGCTCACACACATCTTCATCGGTAATTGACATGTCACGAACACTTTAGAAAATACTATTTCATTTGACATAGGTTGTTAGCTAATAGTTTAGACATGATATTAGTGTACTTGCCTTATATGCTAGTTAGACATTGTAGTTATTGCCTACTACTTCATGCATGTTATTATTCACTGTTGTGTCGCATTCATGGATTCTCATGCCTATATTCACTGTTTACATGCTATTGATGACTTGGATTCGGATTTCATGAGATTTCTTGGATTTGGAGGAAAACCGCAAAAACATAAATAAACCTTTTCTCCCTTTTAAAATAAAAAGTGCGGTTTTCCCATGATGTATGAGTCGTCCACCATGAGTTTGCTGATGGATTTCGAGACCCGATTCGAGGAGTGGAGGAACCGTTTCGGGTACATGGTGGGCCCGGTATGGTACCCCGGGGCAAGAGGAATGTGGTGTTGACGTTGAGCCTGGCTGGGGAGCACTACCTACCGGTGATATTACCCGACACGTCGGATATCCGGAGGATACCGTCGTGGTCTTGAGATGGATGGTAGGGGCCGGTCTGGACTGACGGCGCCCTAGATATTGAGATTGAGACATTGATATTTCGAGACATTGAGATTTATGTTTTGTGTCGATGCTAGACACTGTTGATACTGATTTCATTTATGATACCTCAGTTTAAAAATACAAAGGAAATCTCACTAATTTATGAAAACAGTTCTTCATTTACATGTATTCTGTTTTCATGCATTCATACCTCATTCATATGATATATTGCTACCTGAGGCACTGACACGGGCACATGAGATTACACTCGGGTTAGATATGTACCCTAACCTTGTTATAGGCTACGTGTTATTCCTATTTGAGGACATATTATGATCATTGACCTAGGATTGCGTTATTTATGCGATTTCTGTGCGCAGATGTTTTTCTATTCACGAGTTGGCAACTCACCCCCGTTGTGCCCCAGTTTCTTGCAGGTTTTGCAGTACAGGTTTCATTACGGCTTTGCGGGCTCAGTTTCATTCGGATGACTTGCTAGTAGGTGGGTTTTTCTTGTATCGTACCCATCATATTACCTTGTATAATATTATTCAGTTGTATCTAGTAAATTCCATCAACCAAACATGTATTTATTGAGATAGAGACCAGTGTTGTTTATTCTTTCGACCTTAGAGTCGCTCGTTATATATTTGGTGGTTTTGAGTTTCCTTTTGAGTTTTGATCCTCGCCGTTGGCGTTGTATATTATATTGCTTGTGTGGTTGTGACCGTCGATTGACGAAGAGCTAGCTCCCGCTTGGGGATGCCTTTTTCTTGATTTCGTATACTATTCATGTTGTATCCCGTTTGGGGGCCAGTATTTACAAAGGAGACTCTGCCGAAATTTTCAGTAAATTTTTGATGTTCTTAAAAACCGCATAATTCGGCTTATGCTATTGAAACTACTTGCTTTAAGTTGGTTTTTCCTGCACTCTACTATTTTTTTTGGTTTGGATTTCTGGGTTTTCGGTTTACTTAGATTACGTACGCCTCGAGACGTTCGTAGTTTAAGTGCCGGTCATGTTCCATACTTTCGGATCGCGACAGTCTTGTGTTAGCTATGTGGTATGTGATATTAAAAATTTGAAATACTGTGACATATCTTACCGACTGAGCATGGTGATACTCATCTACTGACTTGTCCCACATCGAACATTGTTGTAGATGAATGAACTGCTGTTCCATGGCAAACCTGGCAGTCATAGGGAAGTACTTCGCGTCGAACTTATCGCGAAAAGTCTTCCATTCAATGCGCTAATCAAGACGGCTTTCTTTCGCCTTCCACCAGTTCCATGTATTGTCCGTGAGTTGCAGCTTTGCAAATCGGACCCAAGCTATTTCTGGCACTTGTGCTGCTGCCAGATCATCCTCAATACTTTGTGCCCATTCCTCAGCTTCCAGTGGGCTCCCCTTTCCTGAGAACTGTTTGGGATGTAAAAATCTGAATTGCTTCACCCCAGGTGCTTCAGCCTCGGGACGGTTCAAGAGCTGTTGTTGTCCCTCTAGGAGGCTGCGGATTGCCTCAAGCAGAACCTCTCGCTGGTTGAGTGGAGCAGGAACGGCACATGTGAGTGGTAGTGGTAGAGGTATGTTGTTGACATTGGTGCTGGTGTTGTTTGGGGAATCCATAACCCTGAATGAAAAATTTAGGTTAGAATAGATTCAGAGTATATGGTTCAAAGAATAAGAAATGATGGGATTCAAGGAACATGAATTGTAAAGAATGTTTTAGTTGCTGGTTCTTGTGTTTTTATACTGCTTAGGTTGTTCACGCAGAACAGAACTGCATGATAGAGTTTCATACATCTCTGACCCTGCATGGGCCACCAACAAAACCTGTCACGCCCCACTTCTCGGTATACGGCGAAGGGGACGCGATATGGTCGCTACATATTTACTCAGAAGCAAATACGCTGAGCGTAACTAAGCAATATAAAAGAAAATATACACAAGAGACAAGATATAATAAAAACAGCAACTTTATTTATTAACATTCTTTTGTACAATGCATGAAAAGTAAATACAACTGAATAAAAGCAACGCCTAAACAATGGCATAACAGGAACTGAAAAGTACTGAATGGAAAGTGTACAATGACTGGAGCTCAGGGTCTTCACTGAACTTGTCCAATTCTTCAGCAGTGGGCTTGTTCTCTGACGGGTCTAAATCATCTGACGACATTCAAAGAAGAAAGAAATAGAATGTCGTCAGCGAACAGGTCGCTCGGTTAGTCCCAAAGATAAGGGAGAAATAGACAGAGAGTAAGAGGGGGAGAGAGAGAGTAGTTTTTACAGTTATATTGTTGTATTTAGTGTTAACGCTGTTGTTTGTTGTTTGGTACATAAGGATGCTAGTGTATACGAGAGGAGTCTCACTTGCCCCGGAGACTAAGGTATCAGGAACTCAAGGAACCGTTTATGCCACGGTACAACAGCAATTGGATTCATGTTAGGTGTCTTATTCTTACCGTCTCGTGCCACTTTTAACACCTTCTATACCAATCTACCCCTTAAACCCCGTAGTGTTTTGATTGTATTTTGATTGTATTGTTGTATTGTATTGAATAGGTTGTACAGTTGGATGACTGACCAAAACCATGATATCAGTAAACGGATGTGACTGAATAATCATGTAAATGGAATAACTGTAGAATCATGTAAATGGAATATATATCCATGGTTCGGTTCGGTCAAGTTGTATAGATTGATAACTGGATTCATGGATTCATATATTCATGTTGAATTGTAATATTGTAGATTGTAGATAGTACTTGAATCATATTCAAGTCAGATTATAATCAGACTCAAACACGAGTCAGACAATTAGAAATGTAAATCGGAGTCTTGATTATTTTTTAAACCTATATTTACTAGGGTCCTTAGGGTAATTTATAGAACTTGAGGGGGTTTTACGTAAAAATACTTTATATACTTTTCAAAATATACCCCAAGCATTTATTATTCGTTTTTAGAGTTGTAATGAATGTGGATTTTACATTGTGATATTTCTAGTGAAAATATCCTAATTTCATAAATAAAGGTATTTATTTGTAATATGATTTGTGTGGAATTTATAGTATTTTAGTGTAATCCTGATTCTTGTGATTTTTAGAAAAAATGTGGAATATTTATATCATAACAAAATAAGTATTTTAATGATAAATATACATATATTTATACAAAAATAATTTTAATATATATTTTATATTCTAAAAAATCTCATTTTCTCAAGATGTCGTATTTTAAATCTTTCGAGACCGAATGCTCCTTGCGGAGGTCTGAATCTCGCACTACTAAGCCCGAGGGTGTGCGATAATTCGCACCATCCCGAACGGGTTCCCCAAAATGGGTTGTAGCGGCGCTTTGCAAAGATTTGTATAAATACTAAATCCTTTAGAAAACGGTTTTTTGAAGTAAATGGTATTTATTTGTAAAGATGTCAATTTTCTGTTTTCTATGTTTTAGGGTCTCCTAAGTCAACTAGACTATTCCTAACCGGTCCAAACGACAAGTTGTGAGATGTCTCAAATCGCCTCTTCACCGCCAATTGTGGCCAAGTAAGTACAAGTGAAGAAAGGAGGGATCCGCTCACGAATCACCGTGAGACGGGCCTTTTAAAGTTACATTTCTCACTTGCCTAGCCTAGACACCACAAAATCAGGTTTAGATAAACGACTGATGTCCACAACTTATCGTATTTTCACAACAAGAGGTATTTATTTAAAAAGTGTATCAATACTAAATGTTTTAGTAATGGTTTTATTAAGTCAATGGTATTTAAATGAAAATATTGTTTTCTCGTATTCTAAATTTTCGATGGTATCGTGTTAGGTTGTATATGAGTGTGTGAGGAGGTAGGTCGTTACCTCGTGCTCTACTTTAAAGGTATAGCAAGTTTAATGGAGCTAAAAGTAAAGTTGAAACAATGTGGTATTTAAGTGAAAAAAAACGATAAATTGAAATAGTTATCATTTCATGTGATGAAACTTGATCAATTTGGTTGATTAGTGTTTAATAGTCATAAAGAGGAAGTTTAAGTATGATTGTATTAGTGAGAAGTGGAATTTTATAAGAAACCGAATCGGAAATCGGATTTGTTCCGATTCCGTCGGGTTTTGTAAAACCGTATTTTTAAATAGAAGAGGTAAGAAGAAATTGGGACTTACGGGTTTTAAATCATACAAGAGAGTGAGAGGGAAGTAGAGGAATCGCCGATGTGTTGCGTCGTCGCCGGTAATTTCTAAAACGATCGCCGGAAGTTTGCCGTAGATTTCGCCGGAGCTTCTCCTCGAGCTTGTTTTCAAAGTACACAAGTTTTCTTGGAATTTTGAGAGAGTGGGCTCAGAATTTTAGGGTGAGAGGGTAGGGGGTAGGGGTGTATTTATAGGGTTAGGCTAGGATTATGGTAGATGAAAGGTTAAAATGAAAAATATGATAAAATGTATTAAAAATGTATTAAAAGTGGAGTAATTGGGGTTTTAAAAGAGCTCTGGAAATGGTCTGAGACTGAAATTTTGCAGGTGCATAGGGAATATGAAAACACACAATTTTCATGTTGGGGCCGTCGTCGGAATCGGCCGACTCGGCCGTGACTCGGTCGGAGGACTGAGTCGGCCGAGTCAAGACCGATTTGGCCGATTCCCGACTGAGTCAGACGGCCGGGATCCCCCCGACGGTTCATCTAACCTCTGGCAATATTACATTTTTGGGTGTAGTGGGGTTTTTGTGAGATATGCACGTGTAAACCCTTGGTATTCTAAAGGTTTTAAAAAAAATCAATATTAAAAATAATGTGGGGTATGGGATTTGAACTCTGGTGGCTTGGTTCAGCAGTTAAAGGTATTACCAGTGAGCCACAAGCTCCTTCTTGTAATTATGGAGCTAATTAATTACTTAAAGTAATAACAGTAAATGTAAATACCCCAAGTATACATTAATTTTAAAGCAAATTTTTGTACACTAAAAATGGAGTTGTTATATTCTTTTAACTTGTAATTAAAAAGCAAAATAATTACTTATATCATATGCTCAGGCTAAAATACCCCTTTATGGATTTTGAAAAAAAATTGTATAGGAAATTTAGAGTTGTTACAGACGCTCTAAGAAACGGTCTACATTTGTCAGAATCAAAAAGACTGTAAGAAGCGAATATGACTGAAGATCCTAAATATTACCCCTATTACAGAGTGATAGGTCATGCAATTAAGGACTGCTTTGTTTTTAAAGATTGGGTCGAAAAACAATACAAGACAGGAGAGATAGAATTGTCTAATGGCGTGTTAGAAAACAATCAAGCTGCGACTACCAATTTCATACAAACAGAGACCGAACCCCTTCAGGAACCTACTGCTCTCAGTTGTCTGCCCTTCTCTAAAAGAAGCGGACCAAGGCAATAAGCCAAAATCCTAATGAGCAACATTACCGATAAGAAAGAAGTAATCGGGTACACAATCCATACGATTTACATGGTGGAGCCTAGAGGAACAAGTCCTCCTACACCTCATAGCCATGACAATGACGTGCTTGTTGTTACCCAACATCGACTCGGTCCAGATGATGAAGAGCCCGCTCAGGCCATTAAACAAAAGGAGCCAGTGGTCCCTACAGAATCGAGCTCAGGCGGTAAGGATAACCTGGTTATCATACCCAGAGTCATAGAGCAAGCATTATTCGAATGGCTTCAAAAGCAGCTTCAATACAGGGACGAGAAGTTGACTAAGGTTCGTTCCAAAGTCGACGAGTTGGCAAACGTCATAGTAGATCTTACGACCCAAGTCACTCGATTGCAATTACAGCAAAATCAAACTTTGGTTCACAAGCCATGGATTGATATCCTGAAACATCCAACCAATACTCTCTCTAGCCCAAAAGCGGAACACCTTTGCGAAAAATGGCCGCAATCAGCCTCCAGTCCCTCCAATACGTATACTGAACGGGGTAAGCGGACAGCAGGCAAACTAAAAACCGATCGGCCTCAAGGAACAGCACCAGGAAATGCACCGACTCTAATGGAGAGAAGAAAGAAAGTATACTCCTTAAGAGGGACGAAGTCCACAAAATATTCGAGGATGCCTTGTAAAACAGTCTGCAACTGCCTATTCCAAAGTGGCCACATGAAATGAACATGACCGACAATACCATATATTGCCCATATCATAGGATGATGAGTCATACGATCGAAACTGCTATATTTTTAAATATCATGTAGAGAACCAATACAAAGTTGGGAAAGCCTTATCGTCCTCGGATGTACCGGCAAACCGCTAAGTTACGGTCATCAACTCAGCTCCGCCAAGATCAAAATTCGAGATGCTCGGATAAGCAAACACCAATGACCTCTATGTCGTTAAACTGGGAACAATTGGCCTCTACATCATAAACTGGGAACAGAAGACCCCTACGTCGTTAAACTGAGAACAATCGACCCTTATGTCATTAAACTGGGAGTGTAAAAAATGAAAAAAGGAAAATGTATAAACAAATAAACAAAAAGCCGAAATGATGGGGCAACTCGCAATAAAAATCGGCAAGTAAAAAAATGAAAAGAAAGCTGAAATGATGGGGCAACCACGAATAAATGGCTGAAATGATAGGGCAATCATGACCTTCGCGAAAAGAAAAGCTGAAATGATAGAGCAATCGCGGTAAAAAAAATATTTATATAAATAAATATTTTAAACCCCTCCAAAGGCGAATGATAAGTTGCTTCTGAAATCATACTTCATCGTTAGCGATACAGATGCCGACAAAATTTCAAATCCCTAAATGTACTAACGGCGAATGATGAGTCGCTCTTAGCACCATCCCAGTGTAGCGATGCAAACGCCGACCAAGAAACCAAGATCCAAATTCCCCAAATTCCCCTAGCCCTACGGCCGATCCCAAAACTGACCACCGTATACAATCCATATGCACAAATGATCCCTAGCCCAACCAAATTCCACTACACCAGCCCTACGGACAGTCCCCAAATTGACTACTGTATACAATCCACGGGCATAAACAAGCTAAATCACATTCATGTCCCACGGCAAGCACCGACCCCGTAGTCGGTCTTCGCTTTTGGAATTATGCTCCATTTGGAAAGACCCGCTCATCTATACCCACGATACATGAGGAGAACAAATCTTACGAGATCCTCTCGACTCATAAGAAAAAGCCTTCATGGGATCCTTACGACTTACAAGGGAAAAACACACTTGGGGGTCCTCATGACTCCTATGGAGAAAATACACCCATCAGATCCTTTCGACTTGTAGAGAGAAAATGTTTTTATGAGACTCTTACGGCTCATAAAATTTAAAAGTCTTAGGTGATAAGGACCTAAACCTGTCTCTTAAGCCATAACTATCCAACGGGCAATGACAAATGATGATTCGATCTTGGTATCATATTCCAGTGTAGCGATGCTGATGTCGACCTAAATCCTAAGTTCTCCAAAGGCAAATGATGATTTTCTCCTGGTACCATATTCCAGTGTAGCGATGTCGATACCAAACCAAAATCAAAATCCCTAAATCCTCTCATGGCAAATGATGATTCGCTCCTGGTACCATATTCCAGCGTAGCGATGTTGATGCCAAACCAAAACCAAAATCCCTAAATCCTCTCATGGAAAATAATGATTCGCTCTTGGTACCATATTCTAGTGTAGCGATGCTGATGCCAACCTAAATTCTAAGTTCTCCACGGCAAATAATGATTCGCTCCTGGTACCATATTTCAGTGTAGCGATGCTGATGCCAAACAAAAACCCAAATTCCAACTCCCAGACTCAAATGCCCCGCTGGATAGATAAGAAACTCCCAAATCAAATCAAATCAGCAATTCAACCAAGGATCTCTCCGTCAGAATCAAGCTCCGTCTTGGAATCAAGTCAACTACCACCGCCACTGGGTTTCGCACCACCGCCACTGGGTTTCGGGAGGCATCGACCATGCCGTTTTTAAAAAATGGCACGCTAAAGAACCCTAATCTAGAATCTTAACTAGAGAATTAGACGAAACTAGAATGTAAATATCTTTACATCTAAGTGAACAAAGAATACAGCCTTTGTAGACCGGTCCTTCACTTCAATAGCTCCGTGCAGTAGTCCCTTCGTTCCAAGTAGTGAACTCTCGGACTCTAGAAAGGCTCCACAAGATGAAAGGAACAAGCTTGTTTAAAGTCTTCGAAGCCGAAAATGATCTACGTCGAGAAGACACCAACTCAAGCTAGCTCTTCACTAATATGGAATTAGTGAAGCAAACACTCTAAACTAAATGGCTAGTCTAGTAGAGGATGATGAAGTAGGATTTTTGCTCACTTTAGAAATATTTTTCTCACTCATTTTCTTCACCTCCCAAATTGCTAGAGAGCTAGAGGAAGGAGATGAAGAAAAGCAACCATAGAAAAAACTCAAGTGTAGAATGGCAACCATGGGTGAGTTAATATCATATACTAACTCAAGTAGAGACTAAACCATGGCTAACAATAATGGTTAGGTTAATAAATATCAAGAGTGAGACAAAATTAGTGGACTAAGTCAAAGGTTAGCACTAAGCTTCTCCAGGATTCTAACCTTGACTAATTCCCTTTTACTCTTAATAAATAAAACCTTACATTATTATAAGTATGGTGTGAGTTACATACACCCATGTTGCATGTAGCAACAAGCATGACACGATAATATATATCACATATATATTAAATGTACACACAAGTGAGAAAAAGAAATGTTTAAGTGGGCTAATATTAGTTAATGTAAATCAATATATCAAATATATAATTATACATTAAATTATTAAATCAACACTTGATTTAATAATCTGGCTATATCACATATAACCGACTAATATCATATGTATTAACTTATCGAATCAACACTTGATCTGATAACCCGGCTATATCACATATAACCGACTGATATCACATATCGCGAGAATAGAATGCGGTATCATATATGCGCATTAATCTCGGTCCCGCACATATCACATATGTGTTCCTACTTCATTTCGCCTGAGCCAGGAAACCTCTGTGTAGGACTTTAAAGACTCGTCAATACGCCAGCAGTAGGTGATGATCATATCAAACACCCATAAGTCGTCAGCGGTACTACCTGGACGTAACGGCCACTCGGGTATTGAGCGATCAGAAGATAAACAAGCAATCCTGCTCCTACTCCTGTGAATCCAATAAGTAACACTACCGTACAGTCCAGTCTCTTCGTCAAATATGTCGCATATCACAGCCTGGGGGTGGTAAACGTCAGACCCCAATAGCCTGATAAGTCATATCGATGTGAAGCCCATAACGGTTCGAGAAACTACTGATAACACTTACCAGTAATCTCAGCAATTCTGGTCAGGGATTTCCTGTTATGGCCAATCAAGCATAGCGCAACATCAACCCCCAATACCGGGAGAGACAAAATCCCCTCGTAACGCTCATTACCTCCATGTGACTCGGGACTGTACCCAAAAACCACCGTTTTGCACGTTCTCTTGAACGTAGTAAGGTGGAAATCAAAGCACAGTAGGAATCACACAAGACACTATGGCGATCTCGGGTCGACAGACTAACCTGTACCAGTGTCACCAGAGAACTGCTATCTAACGATAGGTATAATACCATCTAGGAGTTCTCGGCGAGTCCGTTCAGTGTACCCAGTCTCCACTAAGCACCCGTATACCATCTCTGATGTCAAACACCAATGGATATAGGATCATCCACCGCCCATCACATGGGTTGAGAAGCGTATACGCTAGTCTACTCTAGAATATCGATGCCCCGTCTCGATACTCCCACGACTAGGACCAATTGAAGGATGTACTTACCGACTACCTCTTGCCCCACTAGTATGATCTGCATCATAATCCTGGTAATCAATTACTCATCCTAAGGGCTTTATCAACTGTAATAGAGAGACAATGAATGTACATGTTAAGATAAAGAGCAACCAGATAGCATACTATCATCTCGAGCAAGAAAGTCATCCCTATATATGTCCAAGCATCCACTATAATATACATCACATGTATAATGATGGCCTCTAGGGCATACATATAACTAACAATTTCCCTTGCACTTAGGTTATTTGTTGTAATATCTCATACTCAACGCCCCATAAAAGTCTCTCTACGGAAAAGCCTCTGTGAGTGGATCCGTCGTGTTATCCTTCGCGTCAACTCTCCTTACCTCGATTCCTTGAAGATCAACCATCTCTCTGATCAGGTGATACTGTCATCAGAATATGTCTGGATCGCTGATGGGACCGTTGTTCCTAGGCCAAAACCACAACTCCATTGTTGTCACAATAACAGTTATTGGACGATCAATGGTAGGAACTATGTTCATCTCATGAACAAGAATTATCCAGACATCCACTTTGGTAGCATCGTTGGTAGCGATGTATTCGGCCTTTATCGTCTAGTTTACCACGGTATCTAGCTTGGAACACTTCGAACATACCGTCCCTCCACTGAGGGTAAAGGCAAAGCCCGAGATTGATGTTCAGTCGTCCTTATCACTCTGGGAGCTAGAATTGGTAAAGGACTCCCACTGGAGTTCACTGTTACCAAACACCAAGAACATTTCTTTAGTGCTTCTCAAGTACTTAAGAATGTCCTACACAGCTATCCAATGATTCTCCCAAGATCCGATTGATTCCTAATCACTACACCTAGTGAGTTAGCTACATCTGGTCTGGTACATAATATCGCATACATGATAGAGCCTACTGCCGAAGCATAGTGTATCCCTTGCATGCGAGCTCGCTCCAAATCAGTCTTGGAAGACATCTTTTTGGAGAGAGTGATTCCTGAGTAAGTGGGCGAACCACCACGTTTAGAATCTTTCATACTAAACCCCTTTAGTATGGTGTTAATGTACCTGGATTTGGGACACTCCCAACATCCACTTAGATCTATCACCATAGATCATAATCCACAAGATGTAGTAGGTATCATCCAGATCTTCCATGGAGAATCCTCATGATAAGAGGAGCTTGACCGAGTGTAGCATAGGAAACCATTTCCTATCAAGAGTATGTCATCTACGTACAATACGTGGAAGACAACCATACTCTCTACAACCTTCTTGTATATACAAGGTTCATCTACCTTTTTGATGAAATCAAACACTTTGACTGCCACATCAAAACAGATGTTCCAACTACGTGATGCCTGCTTTAATCCTGATAGACTTAAGCATAGGTTTGAAAGTATCAACTTTTCCATCTATACCAAGAATCTTCTCAAGATTCATTTGCTCCTTACGGGTTTTACCCCTTCAGGTGCAACATTCAAAGTCATATTTTGTTGGTGTATATGGATTCCGTCTTTGATCGCATAGCATCCAGCCATTTCACAGAGTCCCCACTCATGATGGCCTGCCTGTACCTAGTTAGGTCATCATCTACCATGATGCAATCCTCGCTCCTACAGTCACCGAGAAAACCGTAGTATCTCTTAGGTGGATGAGGAACCCTACCAGATTCGCGGAGTGGCTGAGGTTCGTTGGAGACTATTGAATCCTTTGGTTTCACCAAATCACCAGCTGTTAGTTTGTCCAGCTGGAACTCCTTCCAGTTCTGCCTTATGACCACTAATTTCTTCATAAGAAATTCCTTTTCTAAAAAGGTGGCATGCTGAGAAACAGAAAATATTTTGCTCCTCAGTGTATTAGAAGATATTCCCTCGCGAATGTTCGGGATATCCAACAAACTTATACAGTACTGAGCTTGCCTCGAGCTTGTCCGGATTTTGCTTTTCAACATAAGCCGGACAACCCTAAATATTAACTTGTTTAAGACATGGTCTCTTCTCATTCCATATCTCATATGGGGTGGTAGGCACTGATTTAGTTGGAACCCTATTCAGTAGATATGCAGCTTCTCAAGTGCATAACACCAAAAGGAAATGGGCAACTCAGCAGTACTCATCATAGAGCATGCCATATCTCATAGGGTGCGATACTTCCGCCCCGATACGTCGTTGTGCTGTAGTGTACACGGAGGAGTAAGCTGAGAGAGAATCCCATTCTCCGTTTAGAAAATCCCAGAACTCTATGCCTAAGTGTTCGCTGTAGGGTTCCTAGGCACTCTCAAGAGGTCTCACAAGGCATCAACCATGCCAATTTCAAATTTTACAAGTGCCGAGAGACCCTAATACGGATCGTTAACTAGATATATAGGCTATGCGGTGCAACTAGTTAACAATTTAACTAAAAGAACGGAAATACAACCTTTGTAGATCCGGTCCTCCACCTCCTTAGCTCCACAATGAAGTCTCCTCGCTGTCCAAATGGAAACCCGGGCTCTAGCGTCGGCTTCATCGGAGAAATGGGCGGGCAAGGTCGTCGGCTTCGTGCCGAAGATGATCTACGTCGAGGCATCACAAGATCAAGCTCCCACTTCACCAAGTCATGAAACTTGTGAAGAAAACACCCTTTACTACTTGGCAAGAGGTAGAGGATGAAGAAATAGGAGGTGGGTTCACTTTAGAATTGGATTTATCACTCATTTGCTCAAGTTGCCATTGATGGAGCAAGCTTTCTTCATCTTTGAAGAAGAAGATATATTATGATAAGTTATTCTCAAAAAGAAAATAAAACAATACTTATCATATAGCAACCATGGTCAAGTGTAGAGAATAAATCATGGTTAGAAGGAATGGTTAGGGTTAAGCATGAAGACAAAATGGTCACTTAGTCAAAGCTTCATGAAGCTTTAACATGCATCCAAAGAAAGCCACCATTTTTCTTTATGCTTATTATTTTCCAAAAAGAATAAACAAATAAATAAATGAATAAATAAGTAATGGATAAACAAAACCCTAATCATTAGTTTAACCATGGTTTAATTCTTTGCACTTAACCAAGTAAACATGTATCATCAAACATGATACAATCATTTGCACAAAAAAGTATATCACATATACAACTTGTACATCCAAGTGAGAAAATCCATTTAAAGTGAACCAATACTAGTTAATGCAAAGTAATATATCAAATATATAATTATACATTAAATCATTAAATCAACACTTGATTTAACGATCCGGTCATATCGCATATAACCAACTAGTATCCTATGTATCGGCTTACCGAATCAATCCTTGATTCGATAACTAGGTTATATCGCATACAACCATATCGATACATTCATCGCGAGAATAGAATACGGTATCAAATAGACGCATTATTCTCGGTCCCGCACATATCTCATATGCGCTCCTATTTCGTTTCGCTTGAGCCAGGAAACCTCTGTGTAGGACTCTAATGACTCGTCAATACGCCGGCAGCAGGTGATGAACATATCAAACACCCACAAGCCGCAAGCGGTCTGCTAAACGTAACGGCCACCCGGGTATTGAGCGATCAGAAGATCGACGAGCAAGCCGCTCACACTCCTGTGAATCCAACCAGTAACACTTACCGTACAGTCCGGTCTCGTCGTCTGATATGTCGCATATCTTGCCTAGGGGTGGCAAACGTCAGAACCCAATAGCTCGATAAGTCGTGTCGATATGAGGTCTATAACTATTCGAGAAACTACTGGTAACACTTACCAGTAAATCTCAGCTACCCTGGCCAGGGATTTCCGGTTATAGCCAATCGAACACAGCGCAACATCAACTCCCTATACCGGGAGAGACGAATCCCCTCCTATCGCTCATTGCCTCCATGTAATTCGGGACTGTACCCAAAAATCACCGTTTTGCATGCCCTCTTGGACGTGGTAAGGTGGAAATCAAAGCACAGTGGGAATCATACAAGACTCTATGACGATCTCGGGTCAACAGACTACTCTGTACCAGTGTCACCAGAGAACTGCCATCTGACGTAAGGTATAATACCATCTGGGAGTTCTCGGCGAGTCCGTCCAGTGTACCCAGTCTCCACTGAGCACCCGTATATCATCTCTGATGTCAAACACCAATGGATATGGGATCATCCATCGCCCATCTATATGGGTCGAGAAGGTATACGCTAGTCTACTCTGGTATATCGATGCCCCGTCTCAATATACCCACGACTAGGGACTTTGAAGGATGTACTTATGGACTACCATGTCCCCACTAGTATGATCCACATCATAGTTCAGGTAGTCAAGTACACATCCTAAGGGCTTTACCAACATGTAACAGAGAGACAATCAGTGTACACGTTAAGGTAAAGATCAACCAGATAGCATACTATCATATCGAGCAAGAAAGTCATCCCTATATATGTCCCAGTATCCACTACAATATACATCCTATGTATAGTAATGGCCTCTAAGGCATACATATAACTAACAATCTCCCACTTGCACTAGGGCCATCTGTAGCAGTGGTTGTAGTATCTCATACTCAACCATCCCATAAAAGTCTCTCTCTGGGAATAGGCCTTCGTGAGTGGATCCGCCGTGTTGTTCTCTGAGTCTACTCTCCTAACCTCGATCACCCTGGAGATCAACCATCTCCATGATCAGGTGACACTGCCTTAGAGTTTGTCTGGATCACTGATGGGACTAGTGTTCCTTGGCATAAGCCACAACTCCATTGTCACACAATGGGAGGAACGAAGTTCATCTCATGAATTAATATACACCCAGACTGCCTCTTTGGTAGCATCTTAAGTAGCGATGTATCCAGCCTTAATCGTCTAGTATGCCACGGTATCAAGTTTGGAACTCTTCCAACATACCGTCCCTTTACTGAGGGTAAAGACAATGCCTGTGACTGACATTCAGTCGTCCTTATCACCCTGGAACCCTTCCAGTGATTCTTCCCAGGATCGATTGATACTATCTCACTACATCTTGTGAGTATCCTAACATCCTTTTAGATCTATCTCATAGATCCAAAATCCAGGATTTAGGAGGTATCACTTTGATCCTATATGGAGAATCATTGTGATAAGCGGAGATTGACCGAGCGTAGCATAGGAAACTCCTTCCCTATCAAGAGCATGCCATCTACGTACTTTACGAGGATCGTCACTATACTCCCTACTACCTTTTTGTTTATACAAGGTTCATCTACCATTTTGATGATGTCAAACTCTTTGACTAACACATCAAAACAGATGTTCCAACTCCGCGATGTCTGCTTTATCCTATAAAGCATCTTGTACACGTTTCCGCTGCTCCCACTGTCTACGAAGCCCTCTGGCTGTGTACTTATAGACGCTCTCTTCTAAAACATCATTTAGAAAAGCTGTCATGACACCCAACCGCCAGATATCGTAGTCATGGTACGTAGCCGTGGCAAGTAGGATCCGGATGGACTTAAGTGTTAGTTGTATGTATGCCGTAGAGGCCAGTATTGTACAGATGATGTATATTATATTGGATGCTTGAACATATATAGAGATGACTTTATTGCTCGATATGATAGTATGCTATCTGGTTACTCTTTATCTTAACATGTACACTTGTCTCTTTAAACTGTCTTATAGTTACATGTTGGTAAAGCCCTTAGGATGTGTACTTGACTACCTGGACTATGATGTAGATCATACTAGTGGGGACGTGGTAGTCCATAAGTACATCCTTCAAGGTCCCTAGTCGTGGGTGTATCGAGACGGGGCATCGATATACCAGAGTAGACTAGCGTATACGCTTCTCGACCCATGAGATGGGCGATGGATGATCCCATATCCATTGGTGTTTGACATCAGAGATGGTATACGGGTGCTCAGTGGATACTGGGTACACTGGACGGACTCGCCGAGAACTCCCAGATGGTATTATACCTCACGTCAGATGGCAGTTCTCAGGTGACACTTGTACAGGTTAGTCTGTAGACCCGAGATCGTCATAGAGTCTTGTGTGATTCCCACTGTGCTTTGATCTCCACCTTACCACGTCCATGAGGGCGTGCAAAACGGTGGTCTTTGGGTACAGTCCCGAGTCACATGGAGGCAATGAGCGATAGGAGGGGTTTTCGTCTCTCCCGGTATTGGGGGTTGATGTTGCGCAGTGCTCGATTGGCGGTAACAGGGAAGTCCCTGGCCAGGGCTGATCAGAGATTTGCTGGTAAGTGTTACCAGTAGTTTCTCGACCCGTTATGAGCCTCATATCGGCACGACTTATCGGTTATTGGGGTCTGACGTTTACCACCCCTAGACTTGATATGCGACATATCAGACGAACAGACCGGACTGTACGGTAAGTGTTACTGGTTGGATTCACAGGAGTGTGAGCGGGCTAGCTCGTCGATCTTCTGATCGCTCAATACCCGGGTGGCCGTTACGTTTAGCAGACCGCTTGCGGCTTGTGGGTGCTTGATATGATCATCATCTGCTACCGGCGTATTGACGAGTCTTTAGAGTCCTACACAGAGGTTTCCTGGCTCAAGCGAAACGAAATAGGAGCGCATATGAGATATGTGCAGGACCGAGAATAATGCGTGTATGTGATACCGTATTTCATTCTCGCGATGGATGTATCGATTGGTTATATTCGATATGACCTAGTTATCGAATCATTGAATCGATAAATCGATACATTCGATACTAGTCGGTTATGTGCGACATGACCGGATCATTGAATCAAATGTTGATTTAATGATTTAATTTATAATTATATATTTGATATATTACTTTGCATTAGCTAGTATTGGTTCACTTTTAAAAGGATTTTCTCACTTGATGCACATTGTATATGTGATATATTTTTTGTGCACTTGTTTGTATCATGGTTGATGATACTTGCTCACTTGGGTTTGTGTAAAGATTAAACCATGGTTACATGTATAATGGTTAGGGTTTTGATTATTTACTTAGTTATTTATTTATTTATTCATTTTGGAAATAGTTAAGTATGGTGGCTTATTTTGTTTCATGTTGAAGCTTTAAGAAGCTTTGAAAAAGTCCACCATTCTTATCTCTTCCTTAACCTTAACCATTCCAACTAACCTTAGTTTAATCTCTACACTTGACCATGGTTTACATTATGATAAGTATTCATTTTCTTTTCATTTTAAATAACTTATCATAATATTTCCTTCTTGATCATCTTCATCTTCAAGAAAGAAATCTTGATGCCATCAATGGCAACTTGAGCTAAAGTGAGAGAAATCCAATTCTAAAGTGAACCCACCTCCTATTTCTTCACCCTCTACCTCTTGCCAAGTTGTTTTAGGTGTTTTCTTCACAAGTTTCACAACTTGGTGAAGTTGGAGCTTGAACTTGTGCAACCTCGACGTAGATCATCTTCGGCACGAAGCCGACGACCTATTCCGCTCATTTCTCCGATGAAGCCGACGCGAGAGTCCGAGATTCGAGATGGACAGCGAGGGGACCACTACGTGGAGCTAAGGAAGTGGAGAACCGGATCTACAAAGGTTGTAGTCTCTCTCCTTTAGTTAAAGAGTTAACTAGTTTCGTATTTCGCCTAAACATCTAGTCTACGATCCGTATTAGGGTTTCTCGGCACCCATAAAATTTTAAATTGGCATGGTTGATGCCTTGTGAGACATCTATAGTTTGCCTAGGAACCCTACAGTGGTATCAGAGCCTAGCTAGAGCCTTAGGCGAAGTCTAGACGGAGTTTGAAGTCCGAACGAACCCGAAATCCTAACCCGATAATGCTCTCTGGACTTTTTCCAAATTTGTGGTTTTTTGTCAATTAAAAATGCTTAAAAAATTCAGCAATGAAATCTAAGAATTACGGTGCAAAAAGTTTCCCATGAACAGTACTTTATGCGGCGGAACCGCGGCAGAAGCCTAGCTTCTGCGGCGGTTCCGCGGCTCTTTGGTGACGTCAGCCCTAAGTGTTTGCACAGTAATTCCTGATTAATTATTCTGAATTTTCTGGGAATTTTTAAATTGGCTCTTTAGTTGAGTGTTCTGGGGTTAAATTGGGAAACGATGGTTCGATCGGATTATCAAATTTCGTCTATGTGTTTTCCGGATGACTTTAGAATATGTTAAAAAGTTCGACCGGATATAAATACCCAACTTTTCCCCTGTCGGGAAATTTCCAAGTGTTGGATTTTTCCGTAGTTTAACGACGTTCTAAGTAGTGCAAGTAACGCGATGGACCCTCTAGAAGACAACAAATCTTAACTCGATTATGTGACCGTCTTGAACTGCCCTTTGAACCTTCGGGTTTGGGGCAGTACGGCGTGCCACATGTGAGGCGTTGGCTTGACCCTTCTACGGCTGGACCGTTGGTACTGAGGCACGAACTGAATGTTGTTAGACTTATTTCATGTGTTGAGCTGTATCGGGAAAACTTGGGTATTCGAATGTTCGATCGGAAAGTTTAACATTTTCTGTTTATCTGGAATGTGATACAATAATTGGAATTCACAAACAGTTATGAGATAACTGAATGAAGGTTATAAATCTAGCGGTTTAGTTTCACTTGATATTGAAAAGAGTTTTCGATAATGAGACTAAAATGCGGGGTTTATAACTGTTAGGCATGTGATGTCTAAGTATTTCATTTGATTAGGCATGTGATGTCTAAAGAGCTTGCGGATTCCAACTGTTGTAGTTTTACACTTTCTTTTCTGTGACCGTAAGTGTAATATGTGATATCGCCGGTTTCGTTGCTATTTGTCAACGACAATTGGGATGCGCATATTTACTTACGTTGATGACATGTGATGTTATGTGTTGCTGGATATGTTATATTGGATTGTCGTGTTTGAATAGCCGGGGTTTTTTATATGAGATGAGTGTTTTTCATTATCATTCATGTAAAAACTTGTATGTAATATTCTTTTATTTGGGGCACTTCCAGGTAGCGGAAGTTGTCACCTTTTGTATATTATTTATTTTTCCGCATTAGGATAGACCCAAGGAGGGGAGCACAAGTAACCGGGTTCTGGGGTCCAGTGGGAGACCAACTCGAGGAGTCGAGTCCGGGTCTCCTAACCCTAGAATTGGTAGGGTTGCTTGCCTCTCTCGTAGGGGTCTAGGGGTGTGGGATTGGCTATTCATCACGACCGTGGAATCCGTGTTTTATACTCGCTCGTATTGAAAACACGGACGTCCTAGTATATCCAATATTTCATATGTTTCTTCTGCTGCGATATCTGTGATATGATCATGTGATGTTCTGTGATAGATACAGTATATAGTATATATGATATATTATATAGACGTTACTTATGTTTTGCACCCGCACTAGCCCTGCCCTGCTCTGTCGTTAGTTACCTAACCTAACGGTGCACGAGGGGACATCGAGGCGAATGCGGATGGCATAAGTGTACGTCGTATTTATCTGTGATGTTTAGGTACTTAAATGATGGGACTTCATTAATGTGATTAATGAAAGAAAAGAAACCTAAGATGTTGTAGAATCAAATTTTAAACAAAACAGGTAGCTACAGTTCTTGCTTTGCATAGCGGTATATATGATATACCCTGCACCTTATTCGATGAGGAAAGGACCGAGATCCCTTCACCGGGAGTGACTCCTTTAGCAATAACTGGCAGATGCTACATACTCAGTTTGCTTTTGATTGTTTTTTAGTTTTGCTTTGCACAGTGATATATATGATATATCCCGCACCTCATTCGACGAGGAAAGGGCCGACGATCCCTTCACCGGGAGTGACCCCTTTAGCAAAACTAGAAAAGCCTCAAAATCACTACATTTCAAAACTTCATTTGATTCTACAACGATATCAAGTTCTTTACGCAATAGGTTTTCAGAAAAACCTGTCGTAGCCCTCCGTCATTTCAGATAAGTAGTAGTTAGTATTCGTGCTACGTTTGTTGGCCTGCGTCAAGGCGTAGTGTGCGGTAGCTAACTAGTATTTACCTGCTTATGCATATGATGCAGATTGGATTAGGGTAGTCGTGCGACTTTGTTGGCCTGCGTCAAGGGTCGTACGGGTGGGTTTAATTCAATCAGGAAATGACGGGTTGAACTTGACTAGCGCACTATGGTTTGTTGGCCTGCGTCAAGGTCATAGGACGCTAGGGGCAAAATATTATCGGGAATTTCAAGTGTTGAAATTTGCAATGAGATTGCATACCTTCTATGAGATAGTTGGATCCCGATACCCGCTGCGAGTAAGAGTTACTCCTGGGAGAGTTTTACATATTACAATTAGCCGATCAAGTAGGTGTCTAGAAAGGTGTTAACGAGGTTACGCCTCTGGGAAAACGAGGTTTACATTAATTAGGTTCGTGCGAAAGCACGGGGGACCTCCCTCAAAGTACCGACACTGGCCTGGCTGAAAGATTGGCGAACTTGTAGTGTGTAATTAATCCCAGCTAGTCTTTCCTTTTAGGGTTTGAAGGAAGATTTGATAAAAACCAGTGGGAGCCATCCTGATTAGATAAGATAATAACCAATCTGATCTTGCACGAGCATACGCTAAAGTGTTTTCTTCTCTCTCTCTCCAGGTAGCGACCATTTCATACCCTAATAAAGATAATAATATGGATGTATTGACCGAACCCGCATGTTATACTGTGCTGGGGAACGTTGGTTCCGTTCTTTCCTATAAGAGTTATAGGACTGAACAGGATATAGGGGAATACCAGGATTCCCATGCCACCCAATTGAAGAAAGTACATGATGATGCATTTTCTTCGGGTGTGTTCGTTACAGAGAACTGTTTCTCCATTTGCCCTACGTCCTGGGTATTAGATACCGGGTCAGGATCCCATATATGTAATCAGTTACATGGGCTTAGAAAAGGTAGAGAACTTGGAGAAGGTGATAAAGACATTAGAGTTGGAAATGGTGCAATTGTTGCAGCTAAGACTGTCGGGGAATATCACCTTGTATTACCAACTGGTAATACATTGGTTCTGAACGAATGCTATTACATGCCGAATCTGATATGCAACATTATATCGGTTTCTTTATTGAGTAAAGAGGGATATAATTTTGTATTACAGGATAATGTTATGAACATTTTCCGTAACCAAAAGTTGGTTGGATCAGGCACGTTGTGCAATGGCATTTATGTTCTAAATCAATCAACAGTTCTGAGTATAACAAACACACACAAGAGGAAGAGTTCAGAACTGAACGAATCCTTCTTATGGCATTGTAGACTGGGTCACATCAATGCGACACGATTAGCTAAGTTGCATAAGGATGGATATTTAAATCCGTTTGAATTTTCATCTTATGACACTTGCCAATCATGTCTCAAAGGCAAGATGACCAAAGCTCCGTTTACGGGACACGGAGAAAGAGTTACCGAACTCTTGGGACTGATACATAGTGATGTATGCGGTCCCATGTCTACACATGCCAGGGATGGTTCTTCGTACTTCATTACATTCACTGACGATCTCTCTAGATTCGGATATGTGTTCCTGATGAAACACAAATCAGAAGCTTTTGAGAAATTTAGAGAATATAAACAAGAAGTCGAGAACCAAACCGGAAAAAGTATTAAAATCCTTCGATCTGATCGAGGAGGAGAATACTTAAGCAATGAATTCCTGGACTTCCTAAAAGAGAATGGGATTCTTTCTCAGCTGACTCCTCCATATACACCACAGCACAACGGTGTATCAGAACGGAGGAACCGCACCCTATTGGATATGGTGCGCTCTATGATGAGCACAGCTGAGTTACCTATTTCCTTCTGGGGATATGCACTGGAAACAGCTGCAGATCTATTGAATATGGTTCCCACCAAAACCGTGCCAACCACTCCATATGAGATATGGAAAGGAAAGAGACCATGTCTTAATTATGTTAAGATATGGGGTTGTCCGGCATATGTAAAAACGCAAAATCCGGACAAACTCGCGGCAAGGTCCATTCTGTGTAAGTTTATTGGATATCCCAAACATTCGCGCGGGTATATCTTCTACCACACCGAGGAACAAAAGGTGTTTGTTTCTCGACATGCCACCTTTTTAGAAAAGGAATTTCTTGAAAAAGAAATTAGTGGCAAGGAGGTAGAACTGGAAGAGGTTCCAGCAATACAGACTACAACAGAAGATTTGGTTGAACCAGAGGATTCAGTAGTTCCCAATGAACCTCAGCCTCTCCGCCGATCTAGTAGGGTTTCTCGCCCACCTGAGAGATACTACGGTTTTCTCATGGATAGAGGCAGCGAGGATTGCATCATGGAGGATGATGACCCAACTAGCTACAAGCAGGCCATCACGAGTAGGGACTCAGTGAAATGGCTGGATGCTATGCGGTCCGAGATGGAATCCATGTACACCAACAAAGTATGGACTTTGGAAGTTGCTCCTGAAGGGGTAAAACCCATCGGGAGCAAGTGGATCTTCAAGAAGAAACTTGGTGTAGATGGGAAAGTGGAGACTTTCAAAGCTAGACTTGTAGCAAAGGGATTTCGTCAAAGACCAGGTGTGGACTATGATGAAACTTTTTCTCCAGTGGCTATGCTTAAATCCATCCAGATCATGCTTGCCATCGCTGCATACCATGATTACGAAATCTGGCAAATGGATGTTAAGACCGCCTTTCTAAATGGTGATTTAGAAGAGTGCGTGTACATGACTCAGCCAGAGGGCTTCGTAGACAGTGGGAGCAGCGGCAAGGTGTGCAAGCTGCTTAAATCCATTTATGGATTAAAGCAAGCATCGCGGAGTTGGAACATCTGCTTTGATGTCGTTATCAAAGAGTTTGATTTCGTCAAAAACCCAGATGAACCTTGTATTTACAAGAAGGTGGCAGGGAGTAAGGTTATCTTCCTCGTATTGTACGTGGACGACATACTCTTGATAAGAAATGATATTCCTATGCTGCAATCGGTCAAGCTCTTCTTATCACAAAGATTCTCAATGAAAGATCTTGGTGATGCCTCCTGCATATTGGGAATCAGGATCTTTAGAGATAGATCCAAACGGATATTGGGATTGTCCCAATCCAGGTACATTGACACCATACTAAAGAGGTTTAGTATGGAAGAATCCAAGCGTGGGAACTTGCCCACGATCTCTGGACTCACTCTCTTCAAAGAGATGTCTCCCAAGACTGATTTGGAGAGAGCTCGCATGCAAGGGATACCCTATGCTTCGGCAGTAGGCTCTATCATGTATGCGATGCTATGTACCAGACCCGATGTTGCATAATCACTAAGTGTAGTGAGTCGGTATCAAGCAGATCCTGGAGAGAGTCACTGGACAGCTGTGAAGAACATTCTCAAGTACTTGCGAAGGACTATAGATAAGTTCTTGGTGTATGGTAACGGAGAACTCCAAGTGGAGTCCTTTACCGATTCGAGCTTCCAGAGTGATAAGGACGACTCTAAGTCGCAGTCGGGCATTGTCTTTACCCTTTACGGAGGGGCGGTTAGCTGGAAGAGTTCCAAGCAGGAAACCGTGGCAGACTCGACGATGGAGGCTGAATACATCGCTGCCAACGATGCTGCCAAAGAGGCTGTCTGGATCAAGAAGTTCATTACTGAACTTGGAGTGGTTCCATCCATTGAGCATCCAATACCTTTGTATTGTGATAACAATGGAGCGGTGGCTTTGGCCAAGGAACCCAGGTCCCATCAGCGATCCAGGCATATTCTGAGGCGGTATCACCTGATCCGGGAGATAGTTGATCGCCGGGAGATCGAGGTCAGGAGGGTTGACACGAAGAACAACACGGCGGATCCACTCACGAAGGCCATTCCCCAGATACAGTTTGAGAGACTCTTCGGGATGCTCGGTATGCGATACTACAGCAGCTGGCCTTAGTGCAAGTGGAAGATTGTTAGTTGTATGTATGCCCTAGAGGCCAGTATTGTACAGATGATGTATATTATATTGGATGCTTGGACATATATAGAGATGACTTTCTTGCTCGATATGATAATATGCTATCTGGTTACTCTTTATCTTAACATGTACACTTGTCTCTTTAAACTGTCTTATAGTTACATGTTGGTAAAGCCCTTAGGATGTGTACTTGACTACCTGGACTATGATGTAGATCATACTAGTGGGGACGTGGTAGTCCATAAGTACATCCTTCAAGGTCCCTAGTCGTGGGTGTATCGAGACGGGGCATCGATATACCAGAGTAGACTAGCGTATACGCTTCTCGACCCATGAGATGGGCGATGGATGATCCCATATCCATTGGTGTTTGACATCAGAGATGGTATACGGGTGCTCAGTGGAGACTGGATACACTGGACAGACTCGCCGAGAACTCCCAGATGGTATTATACCTCACGTCAGATGGCAGTTCTCAGGTGACAGTTGTACAGGTTAGTCTGTAGACCCGAGATCGTCATAGAGTCTTGTGTGATTCCCACTGTGCTTTGATCTCCACCTTACCACGTCCATGAGGGCGTGCAAAATGGTGGTCTTTGGGTACAGTCCCGAGTCACATGGAGGCAATGAGCGATAGGAGGGGTTTCGTCTCTCCCGGTATTGGGGGTTGATGTTGCGCAGTGCTCGATTGGCCGTAACAGGGAAGTCCCTGGCCAGGGCTGATCAGAGATTTGCTGGTAAGTGTTACCAGTAGTTTCTCGACCCGTTATGAGCCTCATATCGGCACGACTTATCGGTTATTGGGGTCTGACGTTTACCACCCCTAGACTTGATATGCGACATATCAGACGAACAGACCGGACTGTACGGTAAGTGTTACTGGTTGGATTCACAGGAGTGTGAGCGGGCTAGCTCGTCGATCTTCTGATCGCTCAATACCCGGGTGGCCGTTACGTTTAGCAGACCGCTTGCGGCTTGTGGGTGCTTGATATGATCATCATCTGCTACCGGCGTATTGACGAGTCTTTAGAGTCCTACACAGAGGTTTCCTGGCTCAAGCGAAACGAAATAGGAGCGCATATGAGATATGTGCAGGACCGAGAATAATGCGTGTATGTGATACCGTATTTCATTCTCGTGATGGATGTATCGATTGGTTATATTCGATATGACCTAGTCATCGAATCATTGATTCGATAAATCGATACATTGGATACTAGTCGGTTATGTGCGACATGACCGGATCATTGAATCAAATGTTGATTTAATGATTAAATGTATAATTATATATTTGATATATTACTTTGCATTAGCTAGTATTGGTTCACTTTTAAAAGGATTTTCTCACTTGATGCACATTGTATATGTGATATATTTTTTGTGCACTTGTTTGTATCATGGTTGATGATACTTGCTCACTTGGGTTTGTGTAAAGATTAAACCATGGTTACATGTATAATGGTTAGGGTTTTGATTATTTACTTAGTTATTTATTTATTTATTCATTTTGGAAATAGTTAAGTATGGTGGCTTATTTTGTTTCATGTTGAAGCTTCAAGAAGCTTTGAAAAAGTCCACCATTCTTATCTCTTCCTTAACCTTAACCATTCCAACTAACCTTAGTTTAATCTCTACACTTGACCATGGTTTACATTATGATAAGTATTCATTTTCTTTTCATTTTAAATAACTTATCATAATATTTCCTTCTTGATCATCTTCATCTTCAAGAAAGAAAGCTTGATGCCATCAATGGCAACTTGAGCTAAAGTGAGAGAAATCCAATTCTAAAGTGAACCCACCTCCTATTTCTTCACCCTCTACCTCTTGCCAAGTTGTTTTGGGTGTTTTCTTCACAAGTTTCACAACTTGGTGAAGTTGGAGCTTGAACTTGTGCAACCTCTACGTAGATCATCTTCGGCACGAAGCTGACGACCTATTCCGCTCATTTCTCCGATGAAGCCGACGCGAGAGTCCAAGATTCGAGATGGACAGCGAGGGGACCACTATGTGGAGCTAAGGAAGTGGAGAACCGGATCTACAAAGGTTGTAGTCTCTCTCCTTTAGTTAAAGAGTTAACTAGTTTCGTATTTCGCCTAAACATCTAGTCTACGATCCGTATTAGGGTTTCTCGGCACCCATAAAATTTTAAATTGGCATGGTTGATGCCTTGTGAGACCTCTATAGTGTGCCTAGGAACCCTACATTAAGCATAGCTGATTGATCCAAAAAATTTTAGTTTACCGTAATCAGAAACGGCGTCGCTTCGCAGCTAGCCGGTGAATACGGGTCGATCCGCAGGGATGGTTAATTTCTGATTTTGTGTTATAACGAGTTGATTCAAATCGTTGTTGGTTTTTTTATCGATTGAGTTTAAGACGAATTTATGTGATGAGAAAGAACTCATTAGGGTTAGGTCGAAGGTAGGTGTGTTGAGATCAATGTGTTCACCTCTTTCAATGTCGTGATTTAAGCTTTTAGGAAAGTCACAACAATCAATAAGAAAAGGGATTAGGATGATCGGGAAGAAACAAAGTTTCTTCCTCTAGATCCTTGTCCGTCTTTTCTTATTCATTGATGTGAGCTTCATGGACATCATATAAGTCCGGCCTTTTATACTACGGAACACCGTTACCTTATAGGTAGGGTGCCGTAGGGGGCGGATCGTATATGTGTGCATGAAGGTTTCGTTTAAAAATAATTTGACATTGAAAGAGGTGAGAGACATCCGTCTCTCACTCACTCCCTTGTTCCTAACCCTAACGAGCGAGAATTTTTACTCGCACATTAGGGAATTATAAGTAAGAAACATTTTTGTGTTTTATGTTTTAAATAGTTATCTTACGACAGATTTAGAAATTAGCTAACTAGCAATTAAATGATTCCTAGGGCAAGCAAAACAATTATACTAATGCAAGAATTAAATAAGATGAAAGACTTACGCGAAGAAGATGATGCTCTTGATTCCTTCAACAAATCTCACTTTTATTGAATATAAAGAGGCATACATTTTTACAGATCTAGATTACAATTTATAAGTAACTATTGAAGCTAGGGTTACAGACTCTCGTAGACATGAATTTACTGATTTACCCCCTAAAAATCCCAACACATGAAACGACACACCGACACAAGGAGTCGGTGCCGACACGGGCACCATATGGCCGCGGTTCCGCGGCAAAGACATGCATTTGGCCGCGGATCCGCGGCCATTTAGTGGGCTGGGCCCACCATATTTCTTTGCTTGGTTGATCTTATCTTGGGCTCTCTGTTTTCACTGTTCTTTTCTCTGTTGGGCTTTCTAGTATTCTCCAGATTCTCAGTGAAACTTGTAAGGATCTTTTTGACCGTTTCACTTGACGTTCGTCTTGGCTTGAGTAGGATCCGTGTGCTGGTTGGTCAAAAGTCCATTTCCTGTATCATCTTTGTCTTTTTCACTGCATTTGCTTCAAAAGTCTGTATCCTGTATCATGTAACAAACGATCGTCAAAAGCACCTGTTTACTTATAAATTGCACAAAAATGGGGCGTATGAATTGCAATATTATGATGTGAACAAATACCCCCAAACTTACCTTTTGCTCGTCCTCGAGCAAATTTATTAGTTTATTCTAACCTAGCCACATTTTCGCAGGGAAACGCGATTGCACTGAGCACGTGCAACAAGCCGTTAAACCTCTAGGTGTCCCTAGTAGGAGGAGTGTTGTCTCCTGAGGGTTTTCAGCGGATTACACCCACAAAATCCTATCAATTTGGTTTCTCAACTTTTGTTCTCCAATCAGGTTTTCTAATAAGGAATTCTATTATCTTATACTTGCAAATTATCCGCCCGTATTTTTCACACTTCCTTATCATGCAACTTAAGATTATACATGTTCCATAAAATTACTTAGAATTCAGCATTTCATAAGTTTTTCTTCTAGAGTCTCATCTCCACTTAGGAATTTCTATCAACTCTTATTAAAGATACAAGTTTTATTTTTCATTCCTTTCTCTTATCTAAACTCTAATCACATATCCCCACGTGTGTGTAATTTTCACCCCTACACTTGGAAATTCAAATCAAGCAATCGTACCCTCGTCCATTGTTCAAAGCACATAACTTTCGCTTACATATCCTTCATGCGACCGTTAATACTTCTTGAGGTACCAACAGCCGATTACAAGATACGTTAGGCCTTTAAAGCGTATTTCCTAGTTTTGCAACACCCAGGGCTTTTAGCAGTGACTCCCAAACCAGTTGGTCTAAGGCACTAGGTGATGAAGCACCCTCGCTAATTAATTTTCTAGCCCTAAGTAATCACAAAAACCAGTGTCCATTTTTTTATTCACACTTTTTTTTTATGATCATTGTGCTAAGGACTTTAGACAAGAGTAATTCAAGGTCTCTTCTACTAATCCAAGTTTCAAGGTGCGTGATTGTGCATTTTGTAGGGTACATGTTTTCAGAATCTAAACTCAAGCTAGGAACTATCTTTCGAACTTATACTTTAATAAGAGCATTAATACTCTTCCCTCGTTTTGGCTTAACCCACGAAGTGAACCCAAAATTTGCCTATTTCTAAATAACCTACAAAGACATATACTCTCTCTCGCTAAACTTTAAGGAATGTTATTTTTAGGGTTTTAATTTGCTAAGTCTAGGATCTAGTTTTTCCTACTCAGTTAACCTTTTATCAAACTCAAATTAATTAACCAAAATTGAATACAATAATTTTTATAAATTTTCAAATTTTTCAAATTTTTATGATTTTTATAGTTTTCTAAATTTTTTTTTTTTCTTTCAAATTTTTTCAGATTTTTATGATTTTTGTATAAAGATGCAATGCAGAAATTAAATATGCAAAAAGGAAAACAAAATATATACAATATGCAATGCAAGGATAACTATGTACATCACCCTCTAACACCCCCAAACTTGAGCAAAGCAGTGCCCTCACTGCCCGGCCCCACGTCGCGCTCGTGAGCGTGAACGTGATCTCTCCCCCCTAGCCAGAAGTGTCTGGATCCCCCGCTCAATTTCCGTCAACCGACGGTCGTGCTCTCGTGCCGATGCCCTAAACTCATCCCGCAAAGAGTCTAATCTCCTCACTGTTCTTCTCATTAATCGCGCATGTTCTTGGGGAGTTAACTCTTCCCCGCTCGACGTCGAGCTCGAGCTGGGGGTGTGTGCAGGTATGTTTTCTCCCGGCTCTGTCCGTGTCCAAATATCCGTCAGTCTAGAGTAAGACGACGAGACGCCCTCTAAAAGTGGTCGAACTATGGTACCGTCTGTCAAATAAGAGTCAAATTCCTCGGCCGGGAGGAAATAACGGCAGAGTTGGGTCACGAGCATGGGACATGGATATACACTACCTCTTTTACCCGAACCTATGGAGTATAGCAAAACTGTGCACATGTCGAATCTAGGGTTTTTCGTCATTAAAGTATGAACGACATGTAAGGAAGGGGTGAAAAAGGTTGTGTTGTGAGAACTTCCAAAAATATTGTTTTGTGCCCACCGGCACACAGTTAAAACATTTGCGAAGAGGGTCCGTGCTTGGATCCCCTTGCGCGGTTCTCGCGCACAGTCATTACCCATTAAAGGAATATAATCTTCAAAGCGAAGGGGTTGTTCGTGTGCCGGTACACGTGGTATTAGTGTCACCTCGTGTATCATATCCCTATCAATGCGAATTTCATTATTTTCCCAAATCAGTTTAATATAACCTAGGTTGTCTAGGCTATTTTCTTCCATTGACTCATAAAATTGGGTAACTAAGCTAGGGACAGCAAATGCAGAACCATGGTTATAGAGGAGGTAATTCCATCCTCTCTGTGCAATTTCGTGTAGGAAGTATGATCCATAGATCTCGTGTGCGAACACCGGTGAGAAATCTCTCTCGTACTGCATTTTATGGGCCATTTTAAATTTCTACAGTGAAGTATATGTAATAACAGAGAGGAAACAAGAATATGTACCTCCCCTGAAAATTTCAGGGGGAGAAGAGTCGAGACGGCGGCGGATCAGCGGCAGGAGGCGGCGGGAGCGGCGGATGCGCGGCGCTCTTGCGGAGTTGCGGCGAAAATTTTCTGCAGGAGACAGGAGGTGGCGGCTAGGGTTTGCTGAAGATGAAATATTTAGGGTGTGAGGGCAGGAGGGCTCGGGTTCCATTATATAGGGGGAAAGAAAGGGTTATTTACACAAAACACCCTATAAGATGAGGGTTTTATTTGTAAAAACAGCTTGTAATCTGCAAATTTGCAATTTGGTCCAAAAATATTAAACCCCCCCCCTTTTTTTATATTTTTTTTTTATTATTATTTTATATTTTCATTTTTCTTTTTATTTTTATGGTATTTGGAAATATACATACAAATGATACACTCACCCCAAACTTATCTGAAATAGTGTCACTGGAAAACAAAGTTTGGGGGTGAAAGCGGAGGAAAATCAATCAGTGTAAATCGGCTCCTGCAAGAACAGGAGCTCCTCTGAAGGATCCGCAGTGAAGAACGGTTTTAGTCGATGCCCATTTACCTTAAATAAGGTACCGTCTTCAGGGTTCTCAAGATCAACCGCACCGTGCGGATAAACGGTGCGGACTATAAAAGGTCCTCTCCATCTGGACCTGAGCTTACCAAGATGAAAATGTAACCGAGTGTCATAAAGTAGAACCTGTTGACCAGGTTCAAAATTCTTTCGTAAAAGGTGTTTATCGTGGAACACCTTGGCTCGGTTTTTAGCAGTTATGGCATTATCATATGCCTCATCCCTTAGCTCCTCCAACTCATTCAGTTGCAGCTTTCTGTTGCTGCCCGCATCTCCTAAAGACAAATTTAGCTCTTTTATAGCCCAGAAAGCTTTGTGCTCGATCTCCACTGGGAGGTGGCAAGCCTTCCCGTACACAAGCCGGTATGGAGACATACCCAGATCGGTTTTATATGCAGTACGGAAAGCCCATAGTGCATCTATCAATTTAAGCGACCAATCCTTACAGTTTTTAGAAACCGTTTTCTCCAAAATTTGCTTTATTTACCGATTTGAAACCTCGGCTTGCCCACATGTTTGGGGGTGATATGGCGTTGACAATTTGTGGGTGATAGAATATTTACGCATCAAGGACTCAAAAGTCCTATTGCAGAAATGAGAACCATTATCACTTATAATCGCACGAGGGTGCCCGAATCGAGAAAATATGTGTTCTTTAAGGAATCGAACGACAACTTTATTATCGTTCGTTCGACTGGGCACAGCCTCGACCCACTTAGAAACGTAGTCAACCGCCAACAGAATATACACATTTCCAAAAGAGGTAGCAAATGGTCCCATAAAATCTATACCCCAAACATCAAAAATGTCCACTACCAAAATGGGTTGGAGTGGCATTTCGTTTCTCCGCGAAATCCGGCCCAAATGTTGGCACCGGGAGCAAGTTTTGCAGTATTCAAATGAATCCTTGAAGAGTCATGGCCAATAGAAACCACACTGCAAAACTTTTTCGGCTGTTTTCTTTGGGCCAAAGTGCCCGCCACATGCTCGATCGTGGCAGAAAGACAGCACGCTCTTGACCTCACTCTCGGGCACACACCGACGGATGATTTGGTCGGAACAGTATTTGAAAAGATAGGGTTCATCCCAGTAAAAATGCTTTACTTGGGACAAAAATCGAAGCTTATCTTGTTTCGACCAATCATTAGGAATAAGGCCGGTGGCTAAATAATTTACAATATCGGCGAACCATGGTTCGCAAGAAACGGTCAAGAGCTGCTTGTCGGGAAAAACGTCAGAGATTGGAAGATCGAGCGTGGACGAAGAAGGAAGTCGTGATAGGTGATCAGCTACTACGTTTTCACATCCCTTTTTGTCCTTAATGACAAGGTCAAATTCTTGCAATAAAAGGATCCAACGTATTAACCTAGACTTAGCATCCTTCTTCGCAAAGAGGTGGCGAAGAGCCGAATGATCAGTATAAACGACGACTGGAGAGCCGATTAAATAAGGCCGAAATTTTTCGAGTGCAAACACAACAGCTAAAAATTCTTTCTCTATTGTTGTGTAATTAAGTTGGGCCTCATTTAGTGTTCGGCTAGCATAATAAATCACGTGCGGCATCTTATTAATGTGCTGTCCAAGAACAGCACCAATTGCAAAGTCTGATGCGTCGCACATGATTTCAAAAGGGTGCGTCCAGTCGGGAGATGAGAGGACGGGTGCAGTGATAAGTGAATGTTTTAAAGACTCGAAAGCTTCAATGCATGTGGAGTCAAAAGCGAAGGTCGTGTCCTTGGCCAGTAAGAGGGTCAAGGGTCTAGCAATCTTGCTAAAGTCCTTGATAAACCGTCTGTAAAAACCGGCGTGGCCAAGGAAGGCTCTAATATCTTTGACGCATTTTGGGGGAGGTAGGTTAGAAATAACTTCGATTTTAGCCCTGTCTACCTCGATGCCGTTTTGCGAGATGACATGTCCTAAAACAATGCCCTCTCGTACCATGAAATGGCACTTCTCCCAATTTAATGTTAGGTTCTTATCCCTGCAGCGGGTAAGAACAGCGTCAAGATGGCGTAAACACTCGTCGAAGGAGTCGCCAAAGATGGAGAAATAGTCCATAAAAATCTCCAAGAACTTTTCGACCATGTCTGAAAAGATCCCCATCATACACCGCTGAAATGTAGCGGGCGCATTGCATAACCCGAAGGGCATGCGACGATAAGCAAAGGTGCCAAAGGGACAAGTAAAGGTTGTCTTGTCTTGGTCCTCTTTGGCGATGGGGACTTGATTGTAACCGGAATAGCCATCGAGAAAGCAATAGAATTCGTGCCCTGCCAATCGCTCGAGCATTTGGTCAATGAAAAGTAAAGGAAAGTGGTCTTTCCTTGTAGCGGCATTGAGTTTCCTATAGTCTATGCAGACTCGCCACCCAGTTTGGGTGCGAGTGGGAATCAACTCATTTGCCTCGTTTGCAATGACCGTAATGCCCGATTTCTTGGGCACGACGTGGATTGGGCTAACCCATTGGCTATCCGAGATAGGGTAAATGATACCGCTATCCAGACATTTGACAATTTCCTTCTTAACCGCCTCTTTCATGATGGGGTTGAGGCGCCTTTGTGGATCTCGTGCTGGCTTGGCATCATCCATTAAGTGTATATGATGTTCGACTATGAGGGGACTAATCCCCTTAATGTCCGCTATAGACCAGCCGAAAGCTTGCCGATTATTAAGTAAGACCATCAAGAGAGCCTTCTCTTGCTCAAGAGCTAGAGAGGCTGATATAATGACAGGTAAGGTCTCATTATCACCTAGATATGCATATTTTAGGTGTGTCGGCAAAAGCTTTAATTCGAGTTTAGGAGGTGAAACAATAGATGGTAGCAAAGGGGTAGTTGTTTCAAACTCGAATGATTCCATCAAAGGTTTGTACCGAGTGTACGCAACAGTGTCAGATGGTTCTACTAACTCATCCGCAAAAGCAAAAGACTCCAAATCAGGTGATGAGTCTTCGAAGTCGTCGACGAATGTAAAACATTCAAAATCGTTATCCGCCGCGAAAACTGAGTCGGATTCTAGGAGGAACGCACTAGTGGCGTTAACATTGCTGTGGTCGAATAAAAAATTCTCGAACTCACAGTCCTCCTCCGCGATCTCATTGATCGAGCAAACGTCGAGTACGCTAGCATTGGACTCAGCAGGCTGACTTCCTAACTTGAAAATATTGAGCTCAATTGTCATATTGCCGAAAGATAAGTTCATTGAACCGTTACGACAATTGATCACTGCGTTGGAAGTAGCCAAAAATGGTCGACCTAATATAACCGGAATTTGGTTCCGGGGGTTCGCAACAGGTTGTGTATCCATCACTATAAAGTCTACGGGGAAAATGAAATCCCCTACTCTTATTAACACATCCTCCAGCTCTCCCCTAGGATGAGTTATTGACCGGTCGGCCATTTGGAGAGTACAGTGAGTGGGCTTAAGCTCTCCAACGCCCAATTGCTCGTACACAGAATAGGGTAGCAAATTGACGCTCGCGCCAAGATCTAATAGTGCTCTATTGATGTTTTTGTCCCCAATTGTTATCGAAATGGTAGGACACCCGGGGTCCTTTTGCTTTGGGGGAAGGGAATTTACAAGAGCATCACTAATAGCACTGGCCACAAAAACTTTCTTTGGCACTTGCGACTTCCTCTTTTTGGTGCACAAGTCCTTTAAAATTTTGGCATATGAAGGAACTTGCTGAATTGCATCCAAAAGAGGGATGTTTATGCTAACCTGTTTAAACAGCTCGACAATCTTCTCCATTTGAGGAGTTGGTTTATTGGATCTCAACCTATTAGGAAAAGGAACATTTTGAAAAGTGGTTGAGTCCAACTTTTGTGGATCAGATTGTCGAGTTGGAACGGTACCTCGTGTAGATGTGTTCGTGTCGTGAGAATTAGGTCCGTTCAAGCTAGAAGAGGTAGAGCCATGTGAAGGGTGGAGAATAGGCTCTAAAGAAGAAGATGGTGAAGAAGAAGAAGAAGAAGAAGAAGACCCACCGGCAGGGGTGTCATTGTTAATGCCCACATTGTTCCGCAACACTTTTCCCGATCTCAACGTGGTCACCGCATTCACATTATGATTTTGCTGATTGTGTGCAGCATGTGCGTGACCGGGGTTGGGCAACGGTTGAGACGGGAGTTTTCCTTTTTCGCGCTCGCTCAAAGCTGCATTAAGTTGTGCAATTTGTGCCTCAATAGATTTGATACTCTGATCGTGGGAGGCACTATTTTGCACTAAAGATTGAATAGAAGTCTCAAGTCTTGCTGTAGACTGTGTAGATTGCTTAAGGAATGCATCTAGACTTCTCTCGAGCGAGCTAACCTTATCATTGTTAGGTTGAACATAATTGTTTGGCTGGTAAGCATTGTTCGGCACAAAGTTGTTAACCTGATTAGGGTAAGGTTGTTGTTGAAATTGTTGCGGTTGATATTGAGTTTGCGAGGGTGCTTGTTGTTGTTGTTGTGGAGGAGGAGGTCTTTGAAAATTATTATTATTTCCTTGGAATTGTTGATTTTGGTTCCAAGCAAAATTTGGGTGACTCCTCCACCCCGGATTATACGTCGAAGAGTACGGATCGTTCCTTTGTCGTTGCTGAAATGCAGCATTGACTTGATCCTGTCCTTAAGTGGATGCATTATAAGGACACTCTTCAGTTAAGTGCGATGGATCCGCACAACAAGCACAGACAGTTCGTGGAGGCATAGCGGGGGCAGGAGAAGACGACGAGATTTTGTTCTCGATCGCTTCTAGCTTTTTCGTCAGAGCGGCCATCTCGGCCTTCATAGCAATCGACATCTCTATTTGATGTATGCCTGCCCTAGATTGACCACTAGAAGTTGATGTGGTCTTGGTGCTCTCCCACTGTATTGTCTGCTCACTAAGATCCTCGAGAAACTGCCACGCCTCATCATTAGACTTAGAGAGAAAATGACCTTGACAGATGGTTTCTAGCAACTGCTTCGTTGCCGAGTTCAATCCTTCATATAATGTTTGGCAAAGTTGCCAACTTTCTATCCCATGGTGAGGGCATTGAACTAATAGGTCCTTAAATCTCTCGAAGCACTTCCAGAATGGTTCGGAAGGAAGTTGTGAAAATTGAATTATTTCATTTCGAATTCTGGCAGTTTTATGGTGAGGATAGAACTTTTTCAGAAAAGCCTTCACAAACTCGTCCCAATTTCTTATGGAATGTGACGCGGTGCTATATAGCCACTTCTCGGCTAGGTCACATAAGGTGAAAGGAATGACCCTTAGCCTTATAGCGTCATCACTCAATTGGGTCGTTTTCATCATAGCGCACACATTTTGGAATTTATTAATAAAGATATAAGCGTCTTCAGTTTCCAAACCGTGAAATTTCGGCAGCATATTGATGAAATGTGGTTTAATCTCAAAATTGTCCCCATTTGCCGGTGGGGGTGAAAGACAAGTGGGTAAAGAAGTGCGAACGGGGTAGAAGAGATCCTGGAGCGCAACTCGTGCGGGCGCTACAACAGGCGGTAGATTCGGGTTATTCGCACCTGGCGGAGGTGGAATCATTCCCGTCGGTAAGGTATCGTTGGGGTTGAATCCCGACATACCTTCGAAAGAAGAATTTGAATGTGGAGGTAAGGAAGTGGACGGAAGATCGACGAAGGGTTCGTCGAAGGGTTCGTTGGTCGGTACCAACGAAACGCGGACTAATCGGGCGTTTGTATCCCTAGTCCAAACTGACATACACTAAAGGGTAGTGCAGTCAGAAGAAAAAAAAAGAAAAACAGAATGTGGAGGTAAGATAACGTCAGTGAGAAGAAGTGGTGGAAGTGAGTTTTTTTTTTTTTTAGGTTTTCTTTTTGCGACAAGTTGCAAGTTTTTGAAAAGTTTTATTTGATTTTTTTATACTTTTTATTTGTGTGTGAGTTTTGGAAAGAGGTTTTTGAAAACGGACTCGTGACACAACTGTATCAACCACACATGCACAATCAGGCCTAGATCTAGGGTCGCCTAGGTCTACTAGACAGCTCCTAACTAGGGCTAGAAATAGACCTCAAACCGCCTCTTCACGGACAAATACGGCCAGGTAAGTGGGAAGGAACCACCACTACAGTGGGCCTAATTAATAACCACTAGCCTAGACACCGCAATGTCGGTTAGGATAAACGGCCGATGCCTACCCTAGTCCTTTTCCTATTGAGCTCGCCGTCCTTAGGTCTGAGTCTAATTTTTTTTTAATTAATTGTGGTCGATGCAAAATGCTTAGGTGTTTTCTGGGGTCCTGGAAAGGGTGATGAAATCCCCACCCAATCTGAATTTGGTCAAATAGCCCCTTAAGTCCGATTAAAATATGCAAAACAACAATTCACTTGCAATCAATTTTTTTAGCGCGGTGCAAAGAAACCTGCAGAAATCTGTTATTTAGAAGGGGGGAGAAAGACTTTTTTACGCAAAGAACCCTGCAGAAAAGTTTACAGTGGAGATATGGAGGTTTCAGAGGGGAGAGAAAGAAATCAAACTGTGCAATTTTCAAGTGCTGACGTGGCCAATGCGCGGCGGAACCGCGGTTTTGGAGGCACTTAGGCGGCGGAAACGCGGCACTACAGTGGGTTTAGCCTCTGAAAAATTTTGTGCAGCTCCTGCTAATCAATTCTACTTTGTTCTGATGTTCCCTTTTCTGTTCTGACCCTCTGTAAAATTCCAGATCCAAAAGTTCTTGTCGTTCCTGCAAGATTCAAACGAGAAACCCTTCAAACAGATAAAAATAATGAAAAGCTAATTTTTGTATTTTGTATTTTCTGATTTTTTATAATTTTTCAAAGTTTATATCAACCCGAAATCATACAAAAAGAGAAAATTACGCCATCCCCGGCAACGGCGCCATTTGATTGATCCAAAAATTTTTAGTTTACCGTAATCAGAAACGGCGTCGCTTCGCAGCTAGCCGGTGAATACGGGTCGATCCGCAGGGATGGTTAATTTCTGATTTTGTGTTATAACGAGTTGATTCAAATCGTTGTTGGTTTTTTTATCGATTGAGTTTAAGACGAATTTATGTGATGAGAAAGAACTCATTAGGGTTAGGTCGAAGGTAGGTGTGTTGAGATCAATGTGTTCACCTCTTTCAATGTCGTGATTTAAGCTTTTAGGAAAGTCACAACAATCAATAGGAAAAGGGATTAGGATGATCGGGAAGAAACAAAGTTTCTTCCTCTAGATCCTTGTCCGTCTTTTCTTATTCATTGATGTGAGCTTCATGGACATCATATAAGTCCGGCCTTTTATACTACGGAACACCGTTACCTTATAGGTAGGGTGCCGTAGGGGGCGGATCGTATATGTGTGCATGAAGGTTTCGTTTAAAAATAATTTGACATTGAAAGAGGTGAGAGACATCCGTCTCTCACTCACTCCCTTGTTCCTAACCCTAACGAGCGAGAATTTTTACTCGCACATTAGGGAATTATAAGTAAGAAACATTTTTGTGTTTTATGTTTTAAATAGTTATCTTACGACAGATTTAGAAATTAGCTAACTAGCAATTAAATGATTCCTAGGGCAAGCAAAACAATTATACTAATGCAAGAATTAAATAAGATGAAAGACTTACGCGAAGAAGATGATGCTCTTGATTCCTTCAACAAATCTCACTTTTATTGAATATAAAGAGGCATACATTTTTACAGATCTAGATTACAATTTATAAGTAACTATTGAAGCTAGGGTTACAGACTCTCGTAGACATGAATTTACTGATTTACCCCCTAAAAATCCCAACACATGAAACGACACACCGACACAAGGAGTCGGTGCCGACACGGGCACCATATGGCCGCGGTTCCGCGGCAAAGACATGCATTTGGCCGCGGATCCGCGGCCATTTAGTGGGCTGGGCCCACCATATTTCTTTGCTTGGTTGATCTTCTCTTGGGCTCTCTGTTTTCACTGTTCTTTTCTCTGTTGGGCTTTCTACTATTCTCCAGATTCTCAGTGAAACTTGTAAGGATCTTTTTGACCGTTTCACTTGACGTTCGTCTTGGCTTGAGTAGGATCCGTGTGCTGGTTGGTCAAAAGTCCATTTCCTGTATCATCTTTGTCTTTTTCACTGCATTTGCTTCAAAAGTCTGTATCCTGTATCATGTAACAAACGATCGTCAAAAGCACCTGTTTACTTATAAATTGCACAAAAATGGGGCGTATGAATTGCAATATTATGATGTGAACAATAGCCACTGGAAAAGGTTTCATCATTATCCACGCCTGGTCGATGAAGAAAACCTTTAACAAGTCTAGCTTTGAAAGTCTCAACTTTTCCATCTACACCAAGTAATCTTCTCAAGATATACTTGCTCCTGATGGGGATTTAACCCTTCAGATATAGCAACCAAAGTCCATACTTTGTTGGTGTACATGGATTCCATCTCAGATCACTAAGCATCCAGCCATTCTTACAGAGTCCCACTCCTGATGGCTAGCTCGAAACTAGTTGGGTCATCATCTCATGATGCAATCCTCGCTCCCACTGTCATAGAAAAACCGAAGTATCTCTCAGGTGGGTGAGGAACCCTACTAGATCGGCGGAGAGGCTGAGGTTCGTTGGTAACTATTGAATACTTTGGTTCTGTCAAATCATCAGCTGCAGTTTTGTATAGCTGGAACCTTTCCAGTTCTACATAACAGATCTTGCCTCGAGCTTGTCCGGATTTTGCTTTTCAGACATAGGCTGGACAACCCCAAATCTTAACTAACTTAAGAGATGGGCTCTTCCCTTATCATATCAAATATGAAGTGGTAAGCAACTGATTTGATTTGAACCCTATTCAGTAGGTATGCAGCTTCTCAAGTGCATAACTCCCAAAAAGGAAATAGGTAACTCAGTAGTACTCATCATAGAGCACACCTTATCATATAGGGTGAGATTGCTCCGCCCCGATATACCATCGTGCTATGGTGTATACGGAGGAGTAATGCTGAGAGAGAATCTCATTCTCCTTTAGAAAAGTTCAGGAATTCCATGCACAAGTATTCTCCTCCCTGATCTCATCATAGGACATAATACTTATACCCGTATTTTGGTTCTCTACTTCTAACTTATATTCCGTGAATATCTCAAAAGGTTCGGACTTGTGTTTTAACAGGAACATAGGTCTGAATCTCGAGAGATTATCAGAGAATGTAATAAAGTACAAAGAACCGGTCTTGGCATGTGTAGACAGGGGACCTACATACATCAACATGTATCATCCCAAGAGTTCACTAACTCTTTCTCTGTTTCCAGTAAACAGAGCTATGGTCATCGTATCTTTGTGATATGACTGGCAAGTTTCATAAGATGTAAATTCAAACAGATTTAAATATGTATCTAAATGTAACTTCAGCTAGTCAGGTCGCATTGATATGACCTAGTCTATAATACCTCAAGAAAAATTCATTCATTTCTGAACTCATCCTCTTGTGTGTGTTCTGTATACTAAGAACTGTAGTTTGATTTAGAGCATCAACGCTTTTAGATAACGTGCCTGAACCGATCAACTTTTGATATAGGAAATGTTCAAAACATTATCCAACAATACAAAATTATATCCTTTCTTTACTAATAAAGAGATAGATATGATTTTGTATATCAGGTTCGGTATCTAATAACATTCGTTCAGAATCAATGTATTGGTAATACAGGGTGACAGTGACCAACAGACTTGGCTGCAACACTTGCCCCGTTTTCTGCCTCATGAAACTTATCACCCGTTCTCAGTTCTTTACCTTTCTGTAGCCCTATGTAACATATTACATATCTGGAATCCTGATCCGGTATTAAATACCCAGGACGTAGAGAATAGAGAAACAGTTCTGTATAAAGAACACACCCGAAGATGATGCATCATATGCACTTTCTTCGTTTGGGCGGCACGGGAAATCTGGTATTCCCCAATTTCCTGCTCTGTCTTATAACAATTATAAATTGGAGCGGGACCAACGTTCCCCAGCTCAGTATAACAAGCGGGTTCGGTGAAAAATCCATATTATTATCTTGATTAAGGCGTGACATGGTCGCTACCAGGAGAGAGAGAGAGAAGAAAACACTCTGCGTGCGCTCTTGCAAGATCAGATTGGTTATTATTTTATCTAATCAGGATGGCTCCCACTGCTTTTTATCAAATCTTCCTTCAAACCCTAAAAGGAAAGACTAGCCGGGATTAATTACACACTACAAGTTCGCCAATCTTTCAGCCAGGCCAGTGTCGGTACTTTGAGGGAGGTCCCCCGTGCTTTCGCACGAACCTAATTAATGTAAACCTCGTTTTCCCAGAGGCGTAACCTCGTTGACACCTTTCTAGACACCTACTTGATCGGCTAATTGTAATATGTAAAACTCTCCCAGGAGTAACTCTTACTCGCAGCGCGTATCGGGATCCAACTATCTCATAGAAGGTATGCAATCTCATTGCAAATTTCAACACTTGAAATTCCCGATAATATTTTGCCCCTAACGTGCTATGACCTTGACGAAAGCCAACAAACCATAGCCCGCTAGTCAAGTTCAACCCGTATATTTCTTGATTGAATTAAACCCACCCGCACGACCCTTGACGAAAGCCAACAAAGCCGCACGACTACCCTAATCCAATCGCATCGTATGCAGCAGATAAGCAGCATATAGCTACCGCACACTGCACCTTGACGAAAGCCAACAAATGCAGCACGAATACTATATACAACTTATCTGAAATGACGGAGGGCTACGACAGGTTTTTCTGAAAACCTATTGCGTAATGAACTTGATATCGTTGTAGAATCAAATGATTTTAAAATGGAGTGTTTTTGAGGCTTTTATAGTTTTGCTAAAGGAGTCACTCCCGGTGAAGGGATCGTCGGTCCTTTCCTCGTCGAATGAGGTGCGGGATATATCATATATATCACTGTGCAAAGCAGAACTCTTAAAAGCAATCAAAAGACAAACCGAGTGCGTAGCATCTGCCAGTTATTGCTAAAGGAGTCACTCCCGGTGAAGGGATCTCAGTCTTTTCCTCATCGAATAAGGTACAGGATATATCACATATACCTCTGTGCAAAGCAAGAACTGTAGCTACCTGTTTTAATTTTGAAATTCGATTTTACAACATCTTAGGTTTCTTTTACTTTCATTAATCACATTAATGAAGTCCCATCATTTAAGTACCTAAACATCACAGATAAATACGACGTACACTTATGCCATCCGCATTCGCCTCGATGTCCCCTCGTGCACCGTTAGATTGGGTAACTAACGGCAGAGCGGGGCAGGGCTAGCGCGGGTGTAAAACATAAGTAACGTCTATATAATATATCAAATATACTATATAAAGTATCCATCACAGAACATATCACATGATCACATCACAGATATTGCAGTAGAAGAAACATATGAAATATTGGATATACTAGGACGTCCGTGTTTTCAATACGAGCCAGTATAAAACACGGATTCCACGGTCGTGATGAATAGCCAAACCCACACCCCTAGACCCCTACAAGAGCGGCAAGCAACCCTACCAATTCTAGAGTTAGGAGACCCAGACTCGACTCTTCGAGTTGGTCTCCCACTGGACTCCAGAACCCGGTTACTTGTGCTCCCCTCCTTGGGTCTATCCTAGTGCGGAAAAGTAAATAATATACAAAGGGTGACATCTTCCGCAACCTGGAAGTGCCCCAATAAAAGAATATTACATACAAGTTTTTACATGAATGAAAATGAAAAACACTCATCTCACATAAAAAAACCCCGGCTATTCGAACACGACGATCCAATATAACATATCCAGCAACACATAACATCACATGTCATCAACGTCAGTAAATATGCACATCCCAATTGTCGTTGACATATAACAACGAAACCGGCGATATCACATATTACACTTACGGTCACAGAAAAGAAAGTGTAAAACTACAACAGTTGGAATCCGCAACCTCTTTAGACATCGCATGCCTAATCAAATGAATTCCTTAGACATCGCATGCCTAACAATTATAAACCCCGCATTTTAGTCTCAATATCGAAAACACTTTTCAATATAAAGTCGGGCAATTCAACAAGATTCCCGACATTCTGATCGAATGCTCGTCGCAAACTTCAGTAGGTGGCCGCACCCCCGACGCCGTCGACAAAGTGCACCAAGGCGGAACACCGCTGCCGCGAGCACCCGAATGGATGCTTTCGGCAACAGGGTTCTCCTACAGTCACTTGGTCGGGGCTATGGAGTGAGGATGTCTATTGAGTTTACCCGGCGAGTATCCGCGTACGCTACGTGATTGCGACGGACTTTTGATCACATCAAAATTCCGTGGCAACCGATCAAGTGAGACTAAACTGCTATGTTTATAACATTCATTCAGTTATCTCATAACTTCTTGTGAATTCCAATTGTTGTATCACATTCCAGATAAACAGAAAATGTTAAACTTTCCGATCGAACAATCGAACACCCAAGTTTTCCCGATACAGCTCAACACATGAAATAAGTCTAAAAATATTCAGTTCATGCCTCAGTACCAACGGTCCAGCCGTAGAAGGGTCAAGCCAACGTCTCACATGTGGCACGCCGTACTGCCCCAAACCCTAAGGTTCAAAGGGCAGTTCAAGACGGTCACATAATCGAGTTAAGGTTTGTTGTCTTCTAGAGGGACCATCGCGTTACTTGCACTACTTAGAACGTTATTAAACCACGGAAAGATCCAACACTTGGAAATTTCCCGACAGGGGAAAAATTAGGTATTTATATCCGGTCGAACTTTTTAACATATTCAATAATTATCCGGAAAACATATAGACAAAATTAGACAATCCGATCGAATAATCGAATCCCTAAAACAACCCCAAAAAATTCAACTCTTGAATATATTTAAAAATTCCCATAAAATACAGCACATACAGAAACTAATTACTATGCAAACCATGTGCATTGATTCAGTATTTTGGCCGCGGAACCGCCGCGCAAGCCAGGGTGGGGCCGCGGTTCCGCGGCTCTTCTGCCGAATCAATTGCACGTGCTTCACAGTAATTCATCATATTCCCTGCTGAATTTTTTAGCAATTTTTAATTCACAAAAATCCAAAAATTCAGAAAATTTCCAGAGAAGGGTCATTTTTAGGGTTTCGGGGTTCGATCGGGTTTCTAACATCGTCTACGCATCGCCTAAGCCTCTAGCTAGGCTCTGATACCACTGTAGGGTTCCTAGGCACTCTCAAGAGGTCTCACAAGGCATCAACCATGCCAATTTCAAATTTTACAAGTGCCGAGAGACCCTAATATGGATCGTTAACTAGATATATAGGCTATGCGATGCAACTAGTTAACAATTTAACTAAAAGAACGGAAATACAACCTTTGTAGATCCGGTCCTCCACCTCCTTAGCTCCACAATGAAGTCTCCTCGCTGTCCAAATGGAAACCCGGGCTCTAGCGTCGGCTTCATCGGAGAAATGGGCGGGCAAGGTCGTCGGCTTCGTGCCGAAGATGATCTACGTCGAGGCATCACAAGATCAAGCTCCCACTTCACCAAGTCATGAAACTTGTGAAGAAAACACCCTTTACTACTTGGCAAGAGGTAGAGGATGAAGAAATAGGAGGTGGGTTCACTTTAGAATTGGATTTATCACTCATTTGCTCAAGTTGCCATTGATGGAGCAAGCTTTCTTCATCTTTGAAGAAGAAGATATATTATGATAAGTTATTCTCAAAAAGAAAATAAAACAATACTTATCATATGGTAACCATGGTCAAGTGTAGAGAATAAATCATGGTTAGAAGGAATGGTTAGGGTTAAGCATGAAGACAAAATGGTCACTTAGTCAAAGCTTCATGAAGCTTCAACATGCATCCAAAGAAAGCCACCATTTTTCTTTATACTTATTATTTTCCAAAAAGAATAAACAAATAAATAAATGAATAAATAAGTAATGGATAAACAAAACCCTAATCATTAGTTTAACCATGGTTTAATTCTTTGCACTTAACCAAGTAAACATGTATCATCAAACATGATATAATCATTTGCACAAAAAAGTATATCACATATACAACTTGTACATCCATGTGAGAAAATCCATTTAAAGTGAACCAATACTAGTTAATGCAAAGTAATATATCAAATATATAATTATACATTAAATCATTAAATCAACACTTGATTTAACGATCCGGTCATATCGCATATAACCGACTAGTATCCTATGTATCGGCTTACCGAATCAATCCTTGATTCGATAACTAGGTTATATCGCATACAACCATATCGATACATTCATCGCGAGAATAGAATACGGTATCACATACACGCATTATTCTCGGTCCCGCACATATCTCATATGCGCTCCTATTTCGTTTCGCTTGAGCCAGGAAACCTCTGTGTAGGACTCTAAAGACTCGTCAATACGCCTGCAGCAGGTGATGATCATATCAAACACCCACAAGCCGCAAGCGGTCTGCTAAACGTAACGGCCACCCGGGTATTGAGCGATCAGAAGATCGACGAGCAAGCCCGCTCACACTCCTGTGAATCCAACCAATAACACTTACCGTACAGTCCGGTCTCGTCGTCTGATATGTCGCATATCTTGCCTAGGGGTGGCAAACGTCAGACCCCAATAGCTCGATAAGTCGTGTCGATATGAGGTCTATAACTATTCGAGAAACTACTGGTAACATTTACCAGTAAATCTCAGCAACCCTGGCCAGGGATTTCCGGTTATAGCCAATCGAACACAGCGCAACATCAACTCCCTATACCGGGAGAGACGAATCCCCTCCTATCGCTCATTGCCTCCATGTGATTCGGGACTGTACCCAAAAACCACCGTTTTGCACGCCCTCTTGGACGTGGTAAGGTGGAAATCAAAGCACAGTGGGAATCACACAAGACTCTATGACGATCTCGGGTCAACAGACTACTCTGTACCAGTGTCACCAGAGAACTGCCATCTGACGTAAGGTATAATACCATCTGGGAGTTCTCGGCGAGTCCGTCCAGTGTACCCAGTCTCCACTGAGCACCCGTATATCATCTCTGATGTCAAACACCAATGGATATGGGATCATCCATCGTCCATCTATATGGGTCGAGAAGGTATACGCTAGTCTACTCTGGTATATCGATGCCCCGTCTCGATATACCCACGACTAGGGACTTTGAAGGATGTACTACCATGTCCCCACTAGTATGATCCGCATCATAGTTCAGGTAGTCAAGTACACATCCTAAGGGCTTTACCAACATGTAACAGAGAGACAATCAGTGTACACGTTAAGGTAAAGATCAACCAGATAGCATACTATCATGTCGAGCAAGAAAGTCCTCCCTATATATGTCCCAGTATCCACTACAATATACATCCTATGTATAGTAATAGCCTCTAGGGCATACATATAACTAACATTCGCCTCCTCGATCTCATCGAAGGACTTAATACTTTTACCCGTCTGGTTCTCAACTTCAAGCTTATATTCCTTGAATTTCTCAAAAGTTTCAGACACTTGTTTCAACAGGAACACATGTCCGAATCTTTAGAGATCGGCGATGAATGTAATGAAGTACAAAGAACCAACCCTGGCATTTGTAGACATAGGACCGTATACATCACCATGTATCAGTCCCAAGAATTCAATAACTCTTTCTCTATTTCCAGTAAACGGAGTATTGGTCATTTTACCTTTGAGACAAAACTGGAAAGTATCATAATATGAAAATTTGAAAAGATTCAAATATTCATCCTTATGTAACTTAGATGGTCGTGTCCCATTGATATGACCTAGTCTATAATGCCACAAGAAGAATTCGTTCATTTCTGAACTACTCCTCTTGTGTATGTTTAATATACTTTGAACTGTGGTTTGATTTAGAACGTATATGCTATTATATAACGTGCCTGATCCAATCAACTCTTGATTAAGGAAAATGTTCACAACATCATCCTGCATTACAAAATTATATCCTTCTTCAACTTAATAGAGAAACTGATGTAATGTTGTATATCAAGTTCGGTATGTAATAACATTCATTCAGAATCAATGTATTTACCATTTGGTAATACAAGGTGATATTTGCCAACTGATTTGGCTGCAACAATTGCACCATTCTCTAACACTTAGAGACATGTTCTTCAAGTTCCGGTTTCTCTATCTTCTGTAGTCCATGTAACATATTACATATATGGGATCCTGATCCGGTATCTCATATCTAGGACGTAGAGGATACTGAGAAACAGTTCTCGGCAATAAATACACCCGAAGAATATGCATCAATATGCTTTTTCTTTGAATGGGTCACGTAGGAATCCGGATATTTCCCTATTTACTGCTTGGACTTATAACAATTATAAGATAGAGCGGAACCAACGTTCCCCAGCTCAGTATAATAAGAAGATTCGGTCAATATATCCATATAATTATCTTGATTAAAGCATGACATGGTCACTCCCAGGAGAGAGAGAGAAGAAAACACTCTGCGTATGCTCTTGCAAGATCAGATTGGTTATTATTTTATCTAATCAGGATGGCTCCCACTGTTTTTATCAAATCTTCCTTCAAACCCTAAAAGGTAAGACTAGCCGGGATTAATTACGCCCTACAAGTTCGCCAATCTTTCGGCAAGGCCAGTGTCGGTACTTTGAGGGAGGTTCCCGTGCTTTCGCACGGACCTAATTAAAATAAATCTCGTTTTCCCAGGGGCGTAACCCCGTTAACACCTTTCTAGACATCTACATGATCAGCTAATTGTAATGTGCAAAACTCTCCCAGGAGTAACTCTTACTCGCAGTGGGTATCGGGATCCAACTATCTCATAGAAGGTATGCAATCTCATTACAAATTTCAACACTTGAAATTCCAGATAATATTTTACCCCTAGTGACATATGACCTTAATTATGGTCAACAAATCATAAGCACTAGTCAAGTTCTACCTGTCATTTCGTGATTAATTAGACCCATCCACATGATCCTTAACTTTGGTCAACAAAGTCACATGACTGTCCTAATTAATCGCATCATATGCTGTATAGCAAGATATCACTTAGCTACCGCACACTACGCCTTAACTATGGTCAACAAACGTAGCACGAATACTAAGTACTCTACTGTAAATCTCCGTTCCCATCAATAAAATCTTTCTCTATTTTCCCGAGTCCCCCGAATGTTCTCTTTCCTCGTAATTTTGCGTAAAATTGGTTACTTAAGTTTTAGTATTTAATTTTTCTAAACCTTTTAAAAATCAAAGCCCAAAACAAACCAAATTTATTAAACAAATTTCCACAAGAAAACCCCAGCCCAAGCAAAATAAATTTAAACAAATAAAACCGGCGTAAAAGAAGATTTAAATTAAATTAAAAATCCCCAGCCCAACACCTCCTCAGCCAGCCCAAAGAAATATAAAAACAAGTTAATTAAACTTAAAACACCTCCGGCCCAACCTCCTTACCCGCGCTCACGCACCCGACACGACCCGTTAGCAAACCCTTCTTCCCCACTAAATTTCCCGCTCGTTTCTTCCGCTCCCCACATCACCCCCACGTCGCCAACGCCCCCGCTCGCGACCACGTTTCCCACGACCCCGACCACGATCGCGCGCGCGTTTCAACCCTCTCCTCGTCCCTCTAACCCTCTCCCCCTCACACTCTCGATCTCTCTCTAACTCCTCCTCTCCTCTCTCCAAAAAAAACTCCCAGCTTCAACCCTCACACCCCGCTGCCGCCGCCGACGACGAGGACGACCACGACAATCACCTCGTCCTTCCTCCCTCACATCTCTCTCCTCTTCACCCACTACCCCGAGCCCCTACACTGCTTCACCTCCCCTCGACCGAACCCCACCGCCGAGCTCGAACTCCCCTGCACCCTCCTCGCCGACGAGCTCCCTACTTCCCCATCGACCTCTGCATCCTCTGCATCACCATCACCTCCAAAACTCGAGCCCCCACTACCTCACTCCCTCGCTGCAACCCACACCAAACTCCAAGTACCCGAGCCTTGAACCCCGCTGCACCCATCGCCGGAGCTATCTCCGCCGACCACCGCCGACCACCGCCGACCCCAGCACATCTCCAGGAGCTTCACAGCACCCCCACTCCGCCTCCAGTGATCACGAGCCATCCTCCGGGCAACTCCGACGACGAACCCGAACTCGAGCCGAGGCCATGAACCCAAACCGTACCATTCGTTGCGCATTCATACCGTTGCCACTGCCGTGCGTCGTCAACGCATCTCCAGGCAAATACCCTACTTTCTACATGCTAGATTATACTGTTACAATTCAAAATCATATTAATTCCGTGTTTATAATTCGTGAAACTTTATATGACACAAGTGCTTGATGCAAAACCCGAACGAAAACCTTCCACTAAACTGACAAAACTTGATCATATATGCTGGCCCGTGTGGCAATGAATATCATGTTAAAATTTGACTGGAAAATATGATCGTTACTGATTTGAACGATCACCTCCAATTACACCCGTTAAAACTGAAAATTCCACGCGTCTGAAACTTGTAAAAATCATAGTTAATTGTCTACAAATTGAAATGATGCGTTCGAGGGTTCAAATCGAATAATACTCGACGATATGGAACCCCATAAATGTTTTAAATTGTTTCTATACTGAAAATACGACAGAAACTAATTCGGAGAGCTGCTCTGGACTGCAGTCCAGAGCAGCTCTGGCTGTTGATTTCTATCTCGTAGCGCTTACCCCTTTACTGTTTGAACTTGTACATTGCGGAACCTTATACTTTAGTGAATATGAAACAGTTAGATAAATAATGAAAGTGGTTTCACCCCTTTTTACCATCGTTTACTATTTAAACTGTAATTTAAACGAACAGGACGTATAGCAGTCCCAAACAGAAACAGAACTGATACCCTATTGTTGAACAGTGTATAACTTCTAACATAGAGGCGCGATTGAGAATCCGTCTAGTGATTTGGAAATCCAATTAATAAACCTAAATTTCATTCAACTATAGAGTTGCTAAATTCTGATCCCAACAGGGTAAAAATTGTGTCGCGAAACGGACGTTCAGTTCAGAAACTGAATTTCCTACAGCGAACACTTAAAATGAAACGGCTGTAACTTGGAAACCTGAAATCCGATTGAACTGAAACAAATTTTTCTGAACTTCCGACAGAGTGTACTTGATACCGTATTTGTATCATTTTACCTAATTTTGAACGTATGATTTACTGCAATTTTTATAAGTTCATAAGGTGCGTAATAATTCGTATTACACATGACTTGTTAACTGCATAAATGCACATATCTTACATGATTGCCATACACCTAGTGATAGTGCGCGTTATTATTCAGTATACAATGCATTATCGTGCGTGAATGGTATTGGTTTAGGAGTGTCAAGTACGCCAATGAAAAAGTGAATGATTCGTGACAGTGAATAATACAGTGAACAGTGACAAACCGTATTATTGGTGCATATTTGTACACGACTAGACCATACTCATCAATAGTGTAAACCTGGGGAAAAAGGGAAAATCGAAATGGAAAAAGAAATGTATTTAGCGAGGACAGTGATTTAGAGGATGATCATTCGAACAGCAACTCTTATATATATTAGGTAGGGCCTAGCGGTCCGGCTGACAGGGTTATATCCCAGGCGTTGCGGGCCGTAGTCTCGGGTATGTACGAGACCCTCGTTAAACATGATCCTCCTTTCCAAAACTCGATTTCAAAGATTACTTAGTGATTACCTGCATAGTGATTACCTGCATTTTACTTAGTGATAGGGACACAGATCATACTTTGCATCAGTTAGTGACATAGTGATTACCTGCATTTTACTTCCACTGTTATCACCTTATTTGCCTGTTTCATATCACCATTATAATATTGCTATTACGTCGCTCTGACGACCTGAGCATGCATGCTCAGACCTCGAGAAAGAACCAGCGCAGGAGTCGGACTTACCCTTCGAGCTAGCAAAGATTTAGTCAGGAGTACCTCTTTCATCTTTTCTGCTTTCCCTAAAGAGACCTTGTATTCGAACTTGGTTAGTAGTTATTTTCTTGTTTTATTGTAAATTGTGAACAATGAAATTTTATGTAATAATTTAGTGATGTATTTCCTTTACTTCTGTGCTTTGTTTACTGAATACCATGTAATGCTAGAAGCCGAAGTGTGACTACGGCGCGATTATTTCTTGACCGTAGGAGTATGGCTGGCCTAGTCATCCCTCATTTTCCGTATTTTGGGAAGCGGGACGTGACATGGATTTTTTGGTATCAGAACCGCGTTTAGTAGTAAGGGGTAACATTAACTACACTGTATTACATTATTTTCGCTTCACTATTCCTGACTTCTATCCTTGTATCTAATCATATCCTTTTAATATCTTACAGCGATATGACGTCCCCGAACGACCACTTCTCGGACTCAAGTTCTCAGGATCGCACGGAGAGGATACTTAGTGCACTGACCTCTCTCGCAAAAGCTCAGGAGAGAAAGAAGGACCTACTCACCGAGAGACTCAGGGCTATTACCGCTGTAGGGGGACCCTCCGCCCTCATTACCGCCCCTGAGTGCACTACTCCACCAGCTTTTTCTGCCAGGGCTGGCACCGTATCATATTTCCGGAGGTTGCATCCAGCTGCAGCCGAACCATTCGAGGCTGAGCAATGGCTGGTTAATATGGAGAACTTACTGACGACCGCCAGGGTACCAGATGAAGATAAAGTGAATGTGATAAAGATCCAGTTGGAAGATGAAGCCCGTACTTGGTGGTCAGTGGAAGAAAGCAGACTAGAAAGGCCAATCGAATGGAGCAAATTCAAGGAGTACTTCTTGGACCACTATTTCCCTTCCACCGCCAAGGCAGAGATGGAAGAAAGATTCATCCTACTGAAGCAGAATGGCCGTCCCGTGGACGTATATGCGGCCAAGTTCAACCATCTGAGCTAATTTGCTCCGTACATGGTCGCTTTAGAGGCCACCAGGGCCAGGCGCTTCTTACAGGGACTTGATTTCGAGCTGCGGCAGTTGATCGCGTCACTCGAGTTGCAGACTATTGCACAGGTACTCAACGCGGCGAGAATTCAGGAGAAGCTGATCAACAAATTCAGGAAGCCCCCAGTTGTTTCAGCACGCACCCATGCACCGACTCGAGGATTCATACCAGTTCATAGGCCTGGAACGACACAGATGAAGCGTCCATTCGTGCCCCAGCATCGCCCCCAGAACAATAACGTAGTTTGCGGCTACTGCAACAGAGATGGGCACACCCAGAAAGACTGTCGCCGCGCCAAGGGATAGTGTTTGATTTGCGGGTCCAGCCAGCACAGAGTTAGCGGTTGCCCCGAGCGGATAGAGTTACAGGGAGGGTCTGGACCGCAGCCGCAGAGATCACAGGAGCAGAGGCAACCCTACATAGGCCGCGGTCAGAGACAGGATTTCACCTTGACCGCCGAGCAGGCAGAGGCTTCAGGAGAAGTTGTCACAGGTATTCTACTCATACATTCCATGCCAGCTGGAGTACTATTTGATTCTGGAGCATCGCACTGTTTCATATCTGTGCATTTCGTTGATACACACTCCATACCACAGGAACCATTAACCAAGGGCTGGGAAATACATACGGGTAATGGCGTTATAGTGTTTATTCGATAATGTAGATCATGTCCGGTTGTAGTATGTGGCAGGCAATTCTATGCGAATTTCCTTTTGATCGGGACAGGCAGCTATGACGCAATTCTCGGGATGGATTGGATGAGTACCTTCCATGCAGTTATTAACTGTCGAGCAAGGAATGTGATCTTCCGCATTCCCAATCACCCGGAGTTTGTTTTCGAAGGCGGGAGCGAATCTTTGGAGCCAGCCAAGTATAGAGCCAAGCCAAAAGAGTTGACAGCTATGGAGATTGATGAGAGCCCAGCCCCAGAGATTGTTCGGGATTTTCTGGACGTGTTTCCTGAAGATTTACCGGGTCTACCACCTCCACGCATCTTGGAATTCTCGATCGATTTGACTCCAGGTACAGCGCCAGTTTCTAAGGCCCCGTACAGAATGGCACCGGTTGAGTTGGCAGAATTGAAGAAGCAAATTGAAGAACTCCTGGAGAAGGGATTTATTCGGGCGAGCGTTTCACCGTGGGGTGCACCAATTCTGTTAGTGAAGAAGAAGGATAGATCGCTGCGGATGTGTATAGACTATCGAGAGCTGAACAAAGTCACAATAAAGAACAAGTACCCAATTCCACGCATCGACGACTTATTCAATCAGTTAAGTAGGGCCAAGGTATTTTCGAAGTTGGATCTCCGTTCTGGCTATCATCAAATCAGAGTAGCAGCCGAGGATGTATGCAAGACGGCCTTCAGGACCCGATACGGACATTATGAGTTCCTCATGATGCTATTCAGTGTTACCAATGCTCCAGCGATATTCATGGATTTGATGAACAGGGTGTTTGCAAAGTACTTAGACACGTTTGTCATTGTATTTATCGACGATATACTAGTCTGCTCGAAGACCCGGGAGGAGCATGTCGAGCATTTGCGCACGGTTCTACAAATTCTTCAGGAAGAGAAACTGTATGCGAAATTGAGTAAGTGTGAATTCTGGCTCAATAAGGTTCAGTTCTTGGGACACATTGTTCCGGGCGAAGGCATCTCAGTGGACCCGGCAAGATAGAATCTGTCAGAGATTGGCCAACACCGAAATCAGTGGCCAAGATCAGAAGCTTTCTGGGACTAGCTGGATATTACCGGAGGTTCGTCCAAGACTTTTCAAGAATCGCTGAACCGTTGACGAGGCTGACAGGGAAGGATGTACCGTTTGTTTGGACAGAAGAGTGTACCCGGGCATTTGAGACACTGAAGCAGAAGTTAACCACGGTGCCCATTCTTACCGTACCAGATGATTCCGGTGGTTTGGTGATACATAGTGACGCCTCAGGGAAAGGCTTAGGCTGTTTTCTGATGCAGCACGGTCGGATGGTTGCTTACGCCTCTCGACAGTTGAGAAATCACGAGAGGAACTACCCTACGCATGACTTGGAGTTAGCTGCAGTGGTTTTTTGCGTTGAAGATTTGGAGGCATTACCTGTTGGGCGAGAAGGTGGAGGTGTACACGGATCATAAAAGTCTGAAGTACGTCTACACTCAGAAAGAACTAAATATGAGACAGCGCCGATGGCTAGAACTGATGGCGGATTACGACTTGGACCTTCAGTATCACCGGGGAAAGTAAATGTTGTACGAGATGCTCTCAGTCGCAAGCCAGCGGTCATGATGTTGACCAGTCAGAGAAGCATCATTGAGGATTTTCAGAGACTCGAGCTTGAGGTCGTCACACCGAGCACAATCAGTCAATTTTGGCAACTACAGGTGTAGTCTTCCCTTGTGGATTGCATCAAGGCTGCACAAGCGGATGATCCTCGATTGCAAAAGTTCAGAGCGCAAGTAGAAGCCGGGCTGAGAACGGACTTAATTATACATGAAAACGGTTCTCTGAGATTCGGTAGCAGACTCTGAGTACCCAAGGGGGATGTTCGAGAAGAGGTACTGGCTGAGGCGCATAGTTCAGCTTATTCTGTGCATCCGGGAGGTACAAAGATGTATCGGGACCTAAAGCAGCATTTTTGGTGGAACGGGATGAAGAGAGAAATTGCGCGGTTCGTATCCAGATGCTTGGTATGCCAACAGGTGAAGGCGGAACATCAGAGGACAGCAGGACTGTTACAACTACTTCCGATACCAGAATGGAAGTGGGAGAACATTACTATGGATTTCGTGACGGCCTTACCACGGAGCCCTAGGGGCAACAACGCTATTTAGGTTATCGTTGACCGCCTCACGAAATCTGCACACTTCTTACCTTTCCGAGTGGGACAGTCGACAGAGTCACTTGCGGAGAGATACATGCAGGAGATAGTGAGACTTCACGGAGTTCCGGTCAGCATTGTGTCAGATCGAGACACTAGATTTGTTTCGCACTTCTGGAGGAGCTTACAGGAGAGTTTGGGTACCCGCCTCAAGTTCAGTACGGCTTATCACCTGCAGATGGACGGACAATCCGAGCGTATGATTCAGACGCTCGAGGATATGTTGAGAGCCTGCATGTTGGATTTTCAGGGTTCCTGGGAAGATCATCTGCATCTAGTCGAGTTTTCTTATAACAACAATTATCAGGCTAGCATCCAGATGGCTCCTTTCGAAGCACTTTATGGACGGAAGTGTCGATCCTGAGTTTGTTGGGATGATGTAGGAGAGCGGAGATTACTGGGTCCCGAGCTCATTGTTCAGACAGTCGATAAGGTCCAAATGATCAGGCAGCGCATTAAGACGGCTCAGGATCGACAGAAGAGTTGGGCAGATACCAGCAGGAGAGCACTAGAATTTGAAGTCGGAGATCACGTTTTCCTGAAGATTTTCCCTACCCGCGGAGTTATCAGGTTTGGAGGTCGCGGGAAGCTCAGTCCCTGTTTCATCGGACCTTTTGAGGTGCTAGAGCGAGTAGGAGAGGTGGCCTATCGACTTGCCTTGCCTCTATCGCTAGCTAGTGTGCACAATACCTTCCACGTGTCTCAGTTGTGGAGTTATGTTCGGGATGAGAGCCATGTTCTGGACTATTCGGAGTTAGCTTTGGGTACCGACCTATCTTACGAGGAGCAGCCCACCGCCATCCTTGACCGCAGAGAGAAAGTGCTGAAGAATAAGGTCATTCCGTTAGTCCGAGTGTTTTGGGGTGGTCGTTCCCCAGGAGAATCTACCTGGGAGCGTGAGGAAGATATCCATGCACGTTTTCCACATCTCTTTGTTTAGTTCTTTTGTTTCGTTGCCTCTTTTTAAATTTCAAGGACGAAATTTTTGTAGGGGGTATGATGTAATTCCCCATTCCCATCAATAAAATCTTTCTCTATTTTCCCGAGTCCCACGAATGTTTTCTCTTTTCTCATAATTTTGCGTTAAATTGGTTGCTTAGGTTTTAGTATTTAATTTTTCTAAACCTTTTAAAAATCAAAGCCCAAAACAAACCAAATTTATTAAACAAATTCCTACAAGAAAACCCCAGCCCAAGCAAAATAAATTTAAACAAATAAAACCAGCCCAAACGAAGATTTAAATTAAATTAAAAATCCCCAGCCCAACACCTCCTCAGCCAACCCAAAGAAAAATAAAAACAAGGTAATTAAACTTTAAAACACCTCCGGCCCAACCTCCTTACTCGCGTTCACGCACCCGACCCGACCCGTTAGCAAACCCTTCTTCACCACTAAATTTCCCGCTCGTTTCTTCCGCTCCCCACGTCGCCCCCACGTCGCCAACGCCCCCGCTCGCGACCACGTTTCCCACGACCCCGACCACGATCGCGCGCACGTTTCAACCCTCTCCTCGTCCCTCTAACCCTCTCTCCTTCACACTCTCAATCTCTCTCTAACTCCTCCTCTCCTCTCTCCAAAAAACTCCCAGCTTCAACCCTCACACCCCGCCTCCGCCGACGACGACGACAACGATGACGACCACGACAATCACCTCGTCCTTCCTCCCTCACATCTCGCTCCTCTTCACCCACTACCCCGAGCCCCTACACTGCTTCACCTCCCCTCGACCGAACCCCACCACTGAGCTCGAACTCCCTTGCACCCTCCTCGCTGATGAGCTCCCCACTGCCCCGTCGACCAATGCATCCTCTGCATCACCATCACCTCCAAAACCCCAAGCCCCTACTACCTCACTCCCTTGCTGCAACCCACAACAAACTCCAAGCACCCGAGCCTCGAACCCTGCTGCACCCATCGCCGGAGCTATCTCCGCCGACCACCGCCGACCCTAGCACGTCCCCAGGAGCTTCATAGCACCCCACTCCGTCTCCAGTGATCACGAGCCATCCCCCGTGCAACTCTGACGACGAACCCGAACTCGAGCCGAGGCCGTGAACCCAAACCGTACCGTTCATTGCGCGTTCATGCCGTTGCCGCTTCCGTGCGTCGTTAATGCGTCTCCAGGCAAGTACCCTACTTGCTACATGCTAGATTACACTGTTACAATTCAAAATCCTACTAATTCTGTGTTTATAATTCGTGAAACTTTATATGACACAAGTGCTTGATGCAAAACCCGAACGAAAACCTTCCACTAAACTGACCGAACTTGATCATATATGCTGGCCCGTGTGGCAATGAACATCGTGTTAAAATTTGACTGGAAAATATGATCGTTACTGACTTGAACGATCACCCCCAATTACACCCGTTAAAACTGAAAATTCCGCGCGTCTGAAACTTGTAAAAATCATAGTTAATTGTCTACAAATTGAAATGATGCGTTCGAGGGCTCAAATCGAATCCGACTCAACGATCTGGAACCCCATAAAAGTTTTAAATTGTTTCTATACTGAAAATACGATGGAAACTAATTCGGAGAGCGGCTCTAGACTGCAGCCCAGAGCAGCTCTGGCTGTTGATTTCTATCTCGTAGTGCTTACCCCTTTACTGTTTGAACTTGTACATTGTGGAACCCCATACTTTAGTGAATATGAAACGGTTATCTAAATAATGAAAGTGGTTTCACCCCTTTTTACCTTTTTTTACTATTTAAACTGTAATTTAAACGAACAGGACGTATAGCAGTCCCAAACAGAAACAGAACTGATACCCTATTGTTGAACAGTGCATAACTTCTGACGTGGAGGCGCGATTGAGAATACGTATGGTGTGTTGGAAACCCTATTAAAAAATCTAAATTTCATTCAACTATAGCATCACTAAATTCTGATCCCAACAGGGTGAAAATTGTGTCGCGAAACGGACGTTCAGTTCAGAAACTGAATTTCCTGCAGCGAACACTTAAAATGAAACGGCTGTAACTTGCAAACACAAAATCCGATTGCACTGAAACAAATTTTTCTAAACTTCTGAAAGAGTATACTTGTTACCATCTTTCTATCGTTTCACTGAATTTTGAACGTATGATTTACTGTAATTTTTATAAGTTCATAAGGTGCGTAATAATTTGTATTACACATGACTTGTTAACTGCATAAATGCACATATCTTACCTGATTGCCATACACCTAGTGATAGTGCGCGTTATTATTCAGTATACAATGCATTATCGTGCGTGAATGGTATTGGTTTAGGAGTGTCAAGTACGCCAATGAAAAAGTGAATGATTCGTGACAGTGAATAATACAGTGAACAGTGACAAACCGTGTTATTGGTGCATACTTGTACACGACTAGACCATACTCATCAATTGTGTAAACCTGGGGGAAAAGGGGAAATTGAAGTGGAAAGAGCATCGTATTTAGCGAGGACAGTGATTTAGAGGATGATCATTCGAACGGCGACTCTTATATATATTAGGTAGGGCCTAGCGGTCCGGCTGACAGGGTTATATCCCGGACGTTGCGGGCCGTAGTCTCGGGTATATACGAGACCCTCGTTAAACATGATCCTCCTTTCCACAACTCGATTTCAAAAATGACTTAGAGACTGATAAGGACACAGATCATTCTTTGCATCAGTTAGTGACATAGTGATTACCTGCATTTTACTTCCACTGTTATCACCTTATTTGCATGTTTCGTATCACTATTATAATATTGCTATTACGTCGCTCTGACGACCTGAGTATGCATGTTCAGGTCTCGAGGAAGAACCAGCGCAGAAGTCGGACTTACCTTTCGAGCTAGCGGAGATTTAGTCAGGAGTACCTCTTTCATCTTTTCTGCTTTCCCTAAAGAGACCTTGTATTCGAACTTGGTTAGTAGTTCTTTTCTTATTTTTATTGTAAATTGTGAACAATAAAATTTGATATAATAATTTAGTGATGTATTTCCTTTACTTCTGTGCTTTGTTTACTGATTACCATGTAATGCTAGAAACCGAAGTGTGACTACGGCGGGATTATTCCTTGACCGTAGGAGTATGGCTGGCCTAGTCATCCCTCGTTTTCCGTATTTTGGGAAGCGGGGTGTGACATCTACTTCCTAAAATGACAGAGGGTTACATCAAGTTTTTAAGAAATCCTTTTCCATAATAAACTTGATATCTTTGTAGAAACGAGTGATTTGAAAAGGAGTGTTTTTGAGGGTTTTGCTAGTTTTGCTAAAGAGGTTACTCCCGGTGAAGGGATCTCGGCTCTTTCCTCATCGAATGAGGTGCTGGATATTTCACAAATACCACTATGCAAAGCATGAACTAAAAAAGCAATCAAAAACAAAACCGAGTGGGTTGTAGCATCTGCCAGTTTCGCTAAAGAGGTCACTCCCGGTGAAGGGATCTCGACTCTTTCCTCATCGAATAAGGTGCTGAATATTCTACAAGGAATACCGCTATGCAAAGCAAGAACTAGAGCTACCGGTTTTAAAACAAGATTCTACAATATCTTTAGGTTTCTTTTATTTCATTAATCTCATTAATGAAGTCCCATCAATTATGCTTCCCAAGTATCACAGAAGAAACGAAAGCAGCAATATTTATTATATATCATATATATAATATAAGCATTCGTCTCATCATATAAAGTGATCACATCACAGAATATCAGCAGAAGAAGAACACATATGAAATATTGGATATACTAGGAATTCCGTGTTTTAATTAAGCCAGTAAAAAACACGGATTCCACGGTCGTGATGAATAGCAAACCCACATCCCTAGACCCCTACGAGAGCGGCAAGCAACCCTACCAATTCTAAAGTTAGGAGACCCGGTCTCGACTCCTCGAGATGGTCTCCCACTGGACCCTAGAACCCGGTTACTTGTGCTCCCCTTCTTGGGTCTATCCAAATGCGGAAAAGTAAATAATATACATCAATGGTGACATCATCCTCAACCCGGAAGTGCCCCAATAAAAGAATATTACATACAAGTCTTTACATGAAGGAAAATGAAAAACTCTCATCTCACATAAAAAAAACCCGGCTATCCAAAACACGACGATCCAATATAACATATCAAAGCAACACATAATATAACATATCATCAACGTAAGTAAATATGCGTATCCCAATTGTCGTTGACATATAGCAACGAAATCGGCGATACACCACATATTACACTTACGGTCGCAGAAAAGAATGTGAAAACTACAACAATTGGAATCCACAACCACCTTAGACATCATAAACCCAATGTATCACATACTTTGGATTTCATGCCTAACCAAATTAATTCCTTAGACATCGCATGCCTAACAATTATAAACCCCGCATTTTAGTTTAGATATTGAAAATACTTTTCAATAACCAGTCAGGTAATTCAGCAAGATTCCCGACATCCTGATCGAATACTCATCGGAAACTTTAATAGACGGCTGCACCCCCGATACCGTCGACAAAGTGCACTTAGGCGGAACATCGCTGCCGCGAAAACCCGAATGGATGCTTTTGGCGACGGGGTTCTCCTACAGTCACTTGGTCGGGGCTATGGGGCGTGGCTATCTAGTAAGGTGTAACACCTTAGAATGTGATTAGTGGCTAATTATACTTTATTGTATGGTTTTTAGTAAAAAGTTTACCAAAACGATCTTTAAATATTTTATGAAAATTAATGAATATTTTATTAGAATTTATTTAGGCTTGCACACATATGTGCATGTAAACTAGGGTTAATTTAGGGTTAAACCATGTTTAACAACCATGGTGAAGTAAACTATTGTTATTAAGTTTATTTGATTTTAATTAAGTGTTTTGGTTTTCTTTTTTTTAAAATGAAAAATGAATTAGTTTAGGGGTTGACTTGTGTAGGTAAGGGAGAGAGAGAGGGCATGATGGCTTGAGCCATGCTCACATTTAATGATGAGAGAGAGGGGGGTTGTCTAGGTTAGGCTCTCATTCTTTTTTTCTTTTGTTAACTCATTCACACTTCTCTCTCTCACTCACACACACACACACACACACACACACACTTCAGCTGAAGCAGCAGCAGCAGTTGCAAGCAGCAGCAACACCCAGCAGCAGCAGCACAAGCAGCAGCAGCACAAGCAGCAGCAGCTCCAGGCAGCAGCAGCAGCAACCTACAGCAACAGCAACAACAAGCACCTCCTCCTTCTTCTTCTTCTCCTTACAGTTAAGATCCCTAGGGGTATAATCTCTCAACTCAATTCCTTTTTTGCTAAGCTTATGTGTTAATTAGCATCGGTTAGTGTTAAATATGAGTTTTGGTGCTAGAAATGGTGATTAGTGTAGATTTTTGGCCAAATGGTGAATTTTATGGTTAGCTTAGCTTAACTAAGTATTGTTAGGGCCACGTAAACCTAGTTTTGCCCCAGATTTCAGTAAAATACCATAGGGTTTCAAATTGGTGTAAATTTTACGTTTTAAAGTAAATTTTAGCCTTTCTGTAATCTGCTGTTGACCCGTGTGCTTCAGACAAAATCTGAGATAACTGGAGCATACTTTATAGGTCTTGATCACACACCCAGAGAACGAGACCCCCTACCCACCTTCTGGCCGCCAAAATATTAGTTCTGGCCGCAAATTACGGCCAGATAGGGGAGTTAGATGTTAGGGTTTTGTCTAGGGTAGTCTGTTGTATATTCTAGTGATTTGGCATATGCAACTTTTCACTTTTCACCCGAGTCAAAATCTGGAGCAAAATACCGTTTTTCCAATACGTTTAGCTTGCGCGACACGTATGATACGTGAGTGGGTTTAGTGTTCCTGAGTGTCGCGACGTGTCGGGATAGTTTCAGACGCGTATACACACGTTTCAGCGTATCGGATACACGCTCGTTTAGTTCGCAACGCGAGTTTCTCGTTTGGTTTCGATATCGCGTTTTTGCAGGATTTTTTCTTATGTGGATTCTTTGTGCAAATTCTAGGTTCGCAGGCGGGTACGTCGGACGCCGCAAAGAAGGGGAAGCAAGTGGTCGGCTATGCTTAGCACGAGACCAGGTGAGTAGATTTAACATCTATGGGGAAATCGCCCGTATGGCGTTAAACATCAGGGCGTGATAGGATATGGTAATCGCATATATACTTATATGTATATTGTTTGTGCATATGTATTATTGTATCATATCCCTCCTTGTTGCATATAGAAATGGTAGTTATATAACACCGCACTGTCACTAACAGTTTAAGAGGCACGAGCACTATTTGTGTGTTACACTCACACCGTTAGTGATTGCCATGACACTCGCACTATAGGATTGCTACAAACCATACATCATTGATGATTAAACATGTTTCTGCCACATATTGCGCACATTCATATTGTATATTGACATTGATGCACACATAATATACCTATATTGCGCACATTCATATTGTATATTGACATTGATGCACACATACATGATATACCTATATTACGCACATTCATATTGTATATTGACATTGACACATACATGATATACCTATATTGCGCACATTCATATTGTATATTGACATTGATGCACACATACATGATATACACATATTGCGCACATTCATATTGTATATTGACATTGATGCACACATACATGATATACCTATATTGCGCACATTCATATTGTATATTGACATTGATGCACACATGATATACCTATATTGCGCACATTCATATTGTATATTGACATTAATGCGCACATACATGATATACCTATATTGCGCACATTCATATTGTATATTGACATTAATGCGCACATACATGATATACCTATATTGCACACATTCATATTGTATATTGACATTGATGCACACATACATTGATATACCTATATTGCACACAAATCATATTGTATATCCATATTGGCGTACATACTTTGACATATCTATACTTGCGCACATACACACTGTGTATCCATATTAGTGCACATATACATTGCTACACTCATATTTGCGTATATATCCACTTACACATCCATACCTATATACATACATATGTTACATACATGAATGATATTGACTTAATTTCTAGAAAATAGGGACCGTATGAGATATTTTCAAAACTGGATCCTTTTAAAAGAGCGGTTTTCCTTTTTTACTCTTAGTGTCATACGACACATTGCATGGATTTACGCATTGAGTTTTGGATTCATGTGATTTCTGAATTTGGGAACCGTGGTATTATTTTAAGAAAATATGCACTATTTTTAAAAAAACCCGGTTTCTTTTGATATGATATTTCAGTGCGTCCACCATGCGTTTTCTCGGTGCTGAGTCGTGTGACATGTGAACCCGAATCGAGGAGCTGGATGAGGCCGATTACGGGTACATGGTGGACCCGGTAGGGTACCCCGGGGCAAGAATGGATCGCTGTGTAGTAGACGGTGAGCCTGGCAGAGGGACTACTACCTACCGGTGATTGGTTGGACCTGGCGGTTATCCAGAGGATACTGACCAGAGTCGAGAGATGGTTACGGGACGACCCGTACTGCCGGGGCCAAGGGCCGATTCCGCAGACGGAGCCCGTGGGTCGATCCGGACTGACGGAGCCCGATACTTGAGGATTTGCGTATCGATGCTGGACATGATGATTTCATGATATTTTCGAGTGCCGATACTGGGCACTCATGATTCTATGAGATTTACAGGATTTGAGGGCCGATTAGAGTGAAGGCGCCTGAGTTTTATTAGGATTTGGGTGTATTTGATGGACACCGGTTATTTTTCCACGTTGAGATTCCGTGTAGATAATATTTTACCCCATGCTCAGCATTCATTGTTATGCATCTCATCCTGTAGTTGTAGTACCTGATAGAGTATTTTGGCATGATTATTGCATACCCTGCTCATCATATATAGATATATTAGCTTACACTTGTTATGCATGATTATTGCATACCCTGCTCATCACATATAGATGTTATTTGTTGGCATATGTTAGAGTGTCGCGGTACGTGCATACTCGCGATTACCTTTATATGTTATCTACTATTCACGAGTTAGCAACTCACTCCCGTTGTGCCACAGTGTTTGCAGGTTGCCCCTCAGAGTAGTTGCGGCAGGGCTACTTTCTTGCATCTTTTGTTACGGATACCACTGCAGTTGGCATGTGAGGCCTTTTGCTGATAGGTGGGTTTTTGCGGTATCCGTTTATTTTCCAGTTGTACACACTATTGTATCTAGTACTCTCCATCTACTATTCATGTATTGACTTAGAGACCAGTTGTGAGGACGATGTATATTATTTTGTACTCTGGTGTCGAGCTCGTTGTGAGTCGATTTTATTTATGCAGTTTTACCATTCATGATATTTTCCCCACTTATATTGCTCATTTCTTCGCTACGGCGTCGTATATTTTATTATGGTGGTTGTTTCTACAGTTGGGCGCGATTGCTTCGGTTTGGGGATGCTTTATTCTTATTGTATGTCATTTTTCTCATATCTTGTCTTGTACCCGATTTCAGGGCTAGTTTTTACAAAGGAGATGCTGCCGAAATTTTTTAAGAAAACAACTTAAACTTTAAAGAATTTTACTAAATTACTCAAGATTTTCTAAATAATTTAAACTTGAAAGGTTTTACTTGAGATTTCCAAATATTTTAACAAATGTTATCAACACTCACTACTTTTAATGGTTTTGATTTCAGGGTTTCGGCTTACTTAGTCGCGTTACGCCTATAGATATTACGTAGTTAAGTACCGGTCATGGGCCGAACTTTGGGTCGTGACATAAGGTTACCCGGGGAGTATCCGCGTACGCTACGTGATTGCGACGGACTTTTGATCCACATCAAAATCCCGTGGCAACCGATCAAATGAGACTGAATTGCTAGATTTATAAAATTCAAATTAGTTTTCACAAAACTAATTATTGTGGATTCCAAGTATTGTATCACAATCACAGATAGTTAGACGACGTTAAACTTTTCGATCGAATCAACAAACACCCATAAATTCCCAGAGAGCTCAACACTTGAGCGCAGTTTAAATACCCAGAATATACCACAGCACCTATGGACCAACCGTAAAAGGGTCAACCCTTGCCTCACCTGTGGCGCCGCGGAACTATCGTAAACCCTAGGGTTTGATGGCGGTTCCGACGGTCACAGAATCGAGTTAGGGTTTCGTTCTTTTAGAGGGTCCATAGAAAACACCTGCATAATTTTTTGAAGATTTTAAACTTGGAAAAATCCAACTCTTGGAAAATTTCCAGCGAGTGAAAAATTGGGTATTTGATATTCGTTCGAACTTTTTAATGTATGTTCCCCTCCGAATGGCCGCGCACAGGACCACGATATCCTGACGCTGAGATTCGGGGCAGATGCTATATGGTTTTATCCGTCTACCTCTCCGAAGATGCCAAGTTGATTTATGGCACCGTGTATCGGAAGTTTAGACGGATGCGGCCGATGTAGCAGACTTCATCAGATTCCCCCTCGCTTGAGGGGTTTTTTGATTGTGGGGACGCTCTTCCCTGCAGGCGCAAGCCCCTGCAGTTAATTACACTACCGCATCGCGGTAGCAACTTTCTCCTTCTCCAGAATTTCACTTCGTATCGTGTGTGTTTGTTTTGTTTGTGGTTGCCCGTGGATTGTATACGGAGACTGAGTAATGCCGTCGCCCGTAGGACGTGGATTAGTCCAAATCCGTATTTACTTAGATTTGGGTTTGGTGTTTTTAGTTTAAGGATGCATTAGTCGCGTTGCGGCTAAGATCAACTTAAACGTTCGTTAAGGATACGATAGTCCTGTTTGAGACTAAGATCAACTTAACGTAATAATCCATTTAATATCTGGCCATCGGGACTCGTCACCTCTCTAACGTCGTTGAAGGATTACAACGGCAGATGTCAGAGGAGTTTAGAGATGTACCCTTGAACCAAGCTTGATTTGGAGTTTTATAGTCTGTTTGAATGTTTAAGGATACGTTAACCGTGTTTGGGGGCTAAGATCAACTTAAACGGGATCGTTTAGATCCGGCAAAAGAGCATTTGGAGGCTCTATTGTTCCAGTTTAGGGACGTGGTGGTCCATATTCCAGTTTAGGGACGTGGTGGTCCGACATTAGTTTAGGGACGTCTCGGTCCAATATTAGTTTAGGGACGTCTCGGTCCAATATTAGTTTAAGGATGTTGCGATCCAATATTAGTTTAGGGACGTTGCGGTCCGATATTAGTTTAGGGACGTTGTGGTCCGATATTAGTTTAGGGACGTTGCGGTCCGATATTGATATGTGGTTGTCGGGACCCGTCACCTCTCTGACGTCGTTGAAGGATTACAACGACATGTGTCAGAGGAGTTCAGAGATGTACCCTTGAACCAGTCGTAAATTGATTTAGGAGAGCATTTTTGCTCAGTCAATTTAGTTTGGGGACTTACGGCCATGATCGAGCTAAGTCCCATTGAGAATATTCAAGATTTTTCTTGATCTTTGGCCTATTAGGCCTGTGCTAGGGCTTTTCCCATATTTAATAATACACTGCATTTTATTCTGGCCTGCTAGGCCTTTTTGATTTGGGCTCTGTCCCTTTCTTTATGATGCAGAGCATCTGTTTTGGTTTGGGCTCTGCCCTTTTTTTTAAGTAATGCATTGCATTTTATTAGGCCCGTTAGGCCTTCTTTAATTGGGCTCGGCCCTTTTGTAAGCAATACAGTGCATTTGTCTGGCGCTTTGCACTAAGTAATGAGCGCAAGCTCATATGGTAATGACACGTGTCATGCTCTGGTGAGCGCAAGCGCAACAGAGCACTGCGCTGCGCTAGTGCGCTGCGCTGTTGCGCTGCTGACACGTGGCGCGCTCTGGTGAGTTGCGCCAACACAGGAGCGCAACAGCGCTGTTCTTGCAAGTGCAGAGCACTGTTTTATCTTTTGATCGATTTTAAGTCAAAGAAAAACAAGTTTTTCTTGTTTTCAAGGAACCAATGGTTCATAAGCAAGTGCAAAGCACTATTATTAGTTAGTTTTCCTTCTTATTGAAGATCGTTGATCTTGTTCTTAGATCAATGATCTGTTTTTTTAAAAGAATTTTCTCTTTTTCTGAAGGTTTTTACCTTTTTTTTTGTTCTTGAGGAATTCCTCAGAGTTCTCTTTTTTTTCTCAGAAAATGTTCATGCCTTTGAATTGAGGTCTGGGGTCCCTTTTATAGTGCCCATAAATTAGTTAAATTTATTAAAAAGATCTTTCTCTGAGTGATTTGGGGAGTTTTCCCCACCGTTGGATCTTTGATCTAAAGGCCTCTGTTTTACAGAAGAAAATCTTCTTGTTTTAACAAGAACAGAAAAGATTTATTCTGTTTTGCGCAATTCCCTTAGCGCGTGACACGTGTCGCGCAGTACAGCGCTTGCGCAGCTGCGCAGGCACGTGTCGCGCTTGCGCAGCTGCGCAGGCACGTGTCACGTATCGCGCAGCTGCGCTTGCGCAACTGCGCAGACACGTGTCTCGCAGTACTGCGCTTGCGCAGCTGCGCAGACACATGTCATGCAGTGCAGCGCTTGCGCAGCTGAACGTTGTTTCTTTTACTTTTAGTTTTTAAAAGAGCCCTGCTCTGATTGGACGCACCGCCTTAGGCGTTGCGCTGTCGTATCAACTTCTGACACGTGGCGCGTTGCGCGCAGCGCACGGGATTTGAAGCGTTGCTTCAAAATTTGAATTTTTTTGAAATTCAAACAGAGCCTTGCTCTGATTGGGGAAACAAATGCCCCCCCACCGTTGCGCTCACGCGGCGCGCATGTGAGCGCAGCGGTGGCAAGATCCCACCCTTTGGATCAACTGATAAGTTGAAGGGGCGCAGGCGCCTATAAATAGGACCCTTGGTCCTTAGAAAATTCTTACAACTTCCAAGAATTTTGATTCTCAGAGCCCTGCTCTTGCTTAAGAACTTCAAAGTTCAGAACTTAGAATCACTCTAGGTAATTTAAATTAAATTAAATTTAATTAACCGAGCCTTGCTCTTATAGATCTTTGATCTAAAGAAAACCCCTTTAGGGTTTCATCAACAGAGCCTTGCTCTCAAAAAACTTACAGATCTACAGAGGTCTCGTCCATAGGTTTTAACCCATGAATGGAGCTTTGCTCTTGGATCAAATGTAGATTTTTTTTAGATCTGAAAAATGAAAAAAAATTCATAAGTTTTCATGGATTTTTCAAGATTCCAAAATTTTAATTCTTTTAAGTGTGTTAAAAAAAATTTGATGGATCTTTCCATTATTACCAAAGAGCTATGCTCTTTTGAGGAATCTTGTTCCCCTGAGACCAGAGTTTGACAAATGTCACTCTGTGACAGAGCTTTGCTCTAAAAGAGGAGATTTTCTCCTTGTCTCCAGGGGTTTCCCATCAATGATGATATTCTCTTGGGGATCTTTTCATGAATTGACAGTCTCATCTAATGATGATGCATCGTCATCCAGATTTTGTGGGTCCCCCTTTGGTCCCCTACCCACTGCATCACAGTGTGGAGTAAGATTTTAAAATACCAAGCGTTAGAACACTAACGGTTATTTTTGTCTTTCCCCAGGAAACATGTCTAACGACTTGTCTTTTCCCTTTGTTCGCTCGGAAGGAGGGTTCCCTCATTCGCCAGTGGACCAGGTGGCGTTCGCTCTTATTAAAGATCATGACCCCGGGTGCAAAAAACTCCACCTATGGGGAAGGTGGTACAGCCAGATCATCCAGGGTCGCCGCAGTTTCAGTTTTGCCACACCATCTGAACCCATAACTCCAATCCCCTATGCGGACGAACCCCCGGCGAAGTATGCCGTGGAGGTTAAAAGTTGGAATTCGAATGACCTCCTCCAACCCGCAATTGGTGCTATTCCCGTACAGCCGCCGCCGGCAATAGATATTTTAGGAAGGCGAATCTGTCAGGGTGAAGCACGCCCTTGGGGAAAGGCCTATAATATTGGATTGGTGCCGCGACCGCCCGCCGGATACTTGCAGTGGGCCCGATACATCTTATCGGCGAAAAGGACTCATCTAATGAAAATTGGATTGTATTCGGCCATCTACGTCTCGCTCTTCGAGTATCCCTCTCCTCCAACGTGGTGGATCAAGGCCTTCATCGAACAATGGAATATCCCCACCCACACTTTCTTGATGGCGGATAGGGAGGTCTCAATTTCTTTGTAGGAGTTTGCCGAGCTCTCGGGTTTACCGATGAGGGGGGAGCATTACGAGGAGTTGCTACCTCCTGATGAATACGTTTTTGTCACCAAGCCGCTGGTGTTTGACCTGACTCCGGAAAACGCCGTTCAGCATCAGTATCCGGGCCTAGTGAAGATGTTGGAGATCTATGAAGGACTCCATCTGGAATCGGGTGACCGGGGCGTCAGTTTCGCAGATTTTATTGCCCGCTTCATTCGCCCGGAGTTCCTATCAGAGCAGAGTGAGAAGTTCGCCCAGCTCGATGACCCTTTCGGTTTCGGCTTAGACCGCCGACCCGTATCGGAGGATGATCAAAGGGATTTTTATCTCCCCGGCGCTGCCATCGTCCCTTTCTCAGAAATCGCCGTCCCGGGCATGGATGAGGAGACCTTTTTTATTGGGTTCTTAGGCTTGTGGCTGTGCAGCTTTGCGCTCCCCATGCACCCGCGTCACATGCGGCCCTCCGTCTTTTACCCAGCGCATCGGATGGTGGCTGGTTTGCAGTTATCGGTAGGAATCGCCGGGCTGGCCTACCTTTATAAAGGACTTAGCGTAGCGGCGGACGCTAGTGAGCCTGGGGTGCAACCCGCTAACTTCCCGACGCACTATTTCACCTCCTGGATGGAAATGCACGTGCAAGGGGTGTTCGGTGTCTATAAGATTCCTCCGTTCTTTGAGAAGTGCAGACTCCCGAGAGTCGTGCGGTTGGTCAGCGCTTCAATTGTGGTTGCACCCCCACGGGAGTCTAGGGGGCTGCTCCTTCGTCCACATTTGGTCGGAGCGAAGATTTCCTTTGTGGATAAGGTTATAACCATAGGCTCAGAGACTACTAAATCAGTAGTGCCACTGCGCGATGATTTCAAGGACGGGGCTTCCGTATTGAAGGCTCGGGAAATCCTCCACCTCTACTCCATTCGGCCGGGCTATCTAGTGTTTAGGCAGAATGAGACAGCACTTTTTCTGAGGTACAACCCGCACCGTTTTGCTCAGCAATCGAGCTACAACCAAGGGATCCCGATGGAAGCTTTCTTGGAAAAGCCCCTGGTCAGCCGAGAGGGGATGAAGAATGCAATGCACCATTTCACACGGCTTAACACGGGTTCCTATTTCTTCATTAGTGAACCCAGCTGTGTCCCTAAGATGCTTAACACGTACGTGGCTTGGTATGCGCATGCGATGGGCCCAATTATCTTAACGGAGAAGCGTATACTGGTTGACCGTAGGGGTGCGCCTCCTGGCGGTGATCGCAAGGCCCCCTTGCAACCGAGGATCCCGGTCATTCCTCCGTTAAAAGATGCCGGAGTCGACCGACCACGCGTGTTGAGCCCCCCGCGTGGATTGCCGCTGTCTGCTATGGTGAATGCACCACAGGCACCCCGTGTTCCCATGAAGACGGTTAATGTAATATCGCCAGAGACCGGCGCAGGAGCGGATATCGGGACCCGCCGCCCCAAGGTGACTGCCAAGCGCAAATCAATTCCAGGTGCATCTAGAGCTGGCGGGCAAAAGAAGAAGAAGTCGATCCTTTCTCTCGACGCGATCCTCAATTTAGAGCCTGAGGCCCCTCTTACCAAAGGAATAAGTGAATACGGCAGCAATGAGGGCTTCTTGGTAGACCCTGCAGACACCAATTTGGCGGCCGCTATTGCAGCTTCTGAGCGATCAGCAAGGCTCGAAGCGATGTTAAGCAAACTCGCGGAGTCAGGTGATCATTAGCCGCTTTCCTTATCATTTCATTGCATTTTTTTTATCATTATTCTTGACTAATACTTTTCCAATTTTCAACAGGTGTCTCTACTGAAGAAGCTATTGCTGCCTCTTTGAAAACTTTCCAAGAGGAGGAGGAGAAACGTGCTCTAGCAGGCGTTGGTGCGTCCCACCCCCTTTTCTTTTATAAGAAAAAAATTGTTATCTCTTCTGATGGCCAACCTAACCTTCTTCTTTTGTTTCTTTGTAGGAGCTATATCAGTTGATGCGGGGATCCTCCCCAAGCCTGTTACTGAAGTCCCGGTCTCGTCGGGGCTGCTGCAAGAGCCTCGACTTGACAAAACGACGAGGGATGCCTTGAAACACCTGGAGGCATCCCTACTTATGGACGAAGACGCCTTAATGAGAGAGGCTCTGGTGAGGTCCGTCTCAACGGCCCAGGAGGAGAGAAAGCGGCTGAGGCGCGAGGCGAAGGCGTGCCGGACTGCTTTGGCTATGGGAGCGGGCCCAAGCACTGTCCCTCGGGCAGATACGCCTTCCGGAGAGGCCCCTGTCGCCCTATCCACTGCTCGCCGACAAGTGGCGCGCACCGTTCGAAGCGCAAATGATAAGTCCACTTCAGGTAACATTTCTTTCAGAATTTTTATTGTGAAAGTTATAATGCCGACGGTTCTTATATCTATTATTTTGCAGGGCCAAGTCCGACCGAGGGTGAGGCGGAGACCGTTGAACCCAGGGGAACAGAGGAGGCGGTGCCTGTCGAACTCGAGCCGACAGTGGGCAACATCGTTGAGGCCATGGAGCCTGATGCGGAGGTTGAGGGGCCTATAGCCGAGAAGGTCGTTGATGCCGAGCCTGAAGTGGCGGCAGATGAAACGATCATTACAACTGAGTCCGGGGTGATGGCGGACGAGGCACTTGAGGCTGGCGACCTCGTGGTGACGGTAGATGAGCCGATGGAGACAGCGGAGCTCGAGGAAGTAGCGTGTGAGATGGGTACGACTCTTGGGGAAGAGTCAGCCGCTTCCTTCCAAGAGTCCGGCAACGCTCCAATCATTGCCCTCCCCGTCTACGATTTTCTGCCATCTCCTGGTCGCGCGAGCACGACGACGGTCCCTATCGAGTCGGGTGATGAGGTTACGGGTGGTAGACTCATGTCGATGGAGGAGGGAATTGCCTCAGTTTCGGCTGGCAGCTCGTCGGGTAAACTTCGAGTTATCATCATTCCCCTTTTTTTATATATATCTTGCGATCTTTTCTAATAAGTCTGTCTTTGTTTTTAACGCAGGCGCGGCCAGTGCCGATGCTCCATTGCTCGAAGGAGCACCGTCAACTACTGCTTTGGCGGTGGTCATCTCCCAGCCTTCCCTTGTGCCATCGCGGATGTTGGAAGGTATGGATTTACGACTCATGAGTTGATCTTTTAAACGTGTAGCTTATGTACTAACGTTATACCACTGTGTCCTTTCAGGAGTGCTCTTTGATCATCTATACCAAGTGTTGCTCCCACACTTCTCCTTCCCATCCGAATTCGCTTCTCCTTCTAGTGGTGCCGGTGAGTATATTTTCATTTCGATGTCTTTCTTTTCCCTCTTTTTTTATAGGATTATTTCTAACTTTTCCTCTTCTTTATTGTAGTGCCACAAATCGAAGGAGGGGGTGCAAGGCCTGCCACGCCACCGGCCCTTCCGGCCTTACCGTCCGTTGCAGCTGGTATAGTAAATCTCCTCCTTTTTTTATGACCCTTCAACATCTCTTGAACCATCGTCTAACCATGTTTTGTTTTGCAGCTATCGTTCCGGCTCCGGTCCCTCTTGAGTCTCGCGTCCTTTCACCGGCAGGCCCTTTCTTGAAACATCCATCTTCAAAGGGTGCCGTGATGAGTTTGGGTATGCTGAGCGGGTATATCGAAGAGCTTAACGCGGACGCTCTTCTTTCTGCCGCAGATTTCGCTGTGGAAGTTAACCCAATGTTGGCGGCGCTCATAAACTTTCACAACGAAGGCGTCGTCGAATCTTGGGTTAACCACTACAGGGAGGTCGAGGCCTGTCTACATCGGCTGGAGTCGACGCGTCCTTCTCCTGAAGTTTTGGCCATAAGCACCCAACGGACAGCTTGGCTCGAGCAAAGCACTTCTTATTTCCGCCATTTGGAGCAAGAAGCAGCTTTACGGTTGAAGGAACGTCAGGAATCTTCAAGCGCAACTGCTCGCCTACGCGCTGAAATTAGGGCGAATGCTGCTGAGGTGAAAGTCGTCTTTGAAGGCCTTCTGGAGCGTATTTCTAATGGGCTGGCACTGAAGCGGAACCTTGATGCCACCGAGCGTGATGCCCGAGGCCGTGAAGCAGCTCAGCAGGTCATTGAGGAACAGCTTGCATCCTTCATGCAGCAGCGGGCCCAGGTGGAGGCGGAGGTGGCTGCGGCTGTTACTCAGGAGGAAGCGCTGAAGGAAGTGCGAGAACAGCTTGTGAATTTATTAAAGACACTTCCTCCTCAGTAGCTATCCATCCTTGTATCGTTTGTGCTTGTAGATAAAAGAATGTATATATATATATATATTTTTATTCTTTGACATAATGTATCCTGTATCCAATCAAGTTTATGAATAAAAGATACACCTTTTTTGTAATGTGTCATTTTCTCCGTCTTTTCTTTCTTTCATTATTAGCATGCCACTTTAGTAACTATGGTTGACGGATGATCAGAATGAGAATCCTGACTTTCTTAAGAAATAGCGATGGCTTAGGCCGCAGGTTCAGATCTGCTGCCTAAGACTTTTTAACTCTATAAGTCATGAGGGTCTCATAGAGACTTTTCTCCCTATGGATCGAGAGGATCTCGTAGGTGGGTTTTCTCCTTAGGAATCGTAAGGATTCCTAAGTGTGGTTTTCTCTTATAAGTCGTAAGGATCCTATAAGAGAATTTTTCCCTCTTACGAGTCGAGAGGACCCACAAGCGGTTGTTTCCCTCCTCGTCGAAATTCGACTTTGGAGAGTGAGACCCGTGAATAGTATGCAAGAGACCATTTTGGATTGACTTGCAGGGTCCCATTGTTCAAGAAGCAAGTTTTTTAGTCCCTGCTGCCTGAGGCTTTATTTGCATGTTGAGACGAATCGGGAATTTCCCGCGGAGACACAGTTTCTCTGCGAGCCGACGCGAATCGGGAGGCTCTCATCAAGGAGTGTTTGTATCCGTGAGTCGAGGAGTTTGCTAGGGATTATTTGTTTCCTAAGCGCCAAGGATTATTTGTTTTCTTGGGGTTTGAAACGAGTCGAGAATCTCCCACGGAGGCACTGGTGGCTCTGCGAGTCGACGCGGATCAGGAGGCTCTCGTCAAGGAGTGTTTGTATCCGTTAGTCGAGGAATTTGCTAGGGATTATTTGTTTCCCAAGCGCCAAGGATTATTTGTTTCCATAGGGTTTGAAACGAGTCGAGAATTTCCCACGGAGGCACTGGTGGCTCTGCGAGTCGACGCGGATCAGGAGGCTCTCGTCAAGGAGTGTTTGTATCCGTGAGTCGAGGAATTTGCTAGGGATTATTTGTTTCTCAAGCGCCAAGGATTATTTGTTTCCTTGGGGTTTGAAACGAGTCGAGAATTTCCCACGGAGGCACTGGTGGCTCTGCGAGTCGACGCGGATCAGGAGGCTCTCGTCAAGGAGTGTTTGTATCCGTGAGTCGAGGAATTTGCTAGGGATTATTTGTTTCCCAAGCGCCAAGGATTATTTGTTTCCTTGGGGTTTGAAACGAGTCGAGAATTTCTCACGGAGGCACTGGTGGCTCTGCGAGTCGACGCGGATCAGGAGGCTCTCGTCAAGGAGTGTTTGTATCCGTGAGTCGAGGAATTTGCTAGAAATTATTTGTTTCCCAAGCGCCAAGGATTATTTGTTTCCTTGGGGTTTGAAACGAGTCGAGAATTTCCCACGGAGGCACTGGTGGCTCTGCGAGTCGACGCGGATCAGGAGGCTCTCGTCAAGGAGTGTTTGTATCCGTGAGTCGAGGAATTTGCTAAAGACACTGGTTTCTTCGGAGTTGGACTGAACCGTCGAGATTTGGCTTCGTCTTCTGGCGGAGCCTGTTGGGAAAGTACGGTTCCCTCTTTATTTACGCCCTTGGATTGTATACAGGGATCGATGTGATCTTAACTGTAGGGCCAAAGTTTTATCATTATTTTTTTTTTATCTCCGCGATGCTCTATCATTTCAGCTTTTATATCGCGAAGGTCGCGATTGCCCAATCATTTCGGCTATTTTTCGCGGTGCCCAATCATTTCGGCTATTTATTTTATTTTTACTCGCTGCTTTTTATTGCGAGTTGCCCAATCATTTCGGCTATTTTGCATGCATACCTTTTTACTTGCTACTTTTTATTGCAAGTTGCCCAATCATTTCGGCTGTTTTGTGTGCATGTGCGGCTTACTGGCTTTCTGCCGTAAACCTGGAATTAGATACCGATTTCGGCATCAGCACCGCTACAACTGGGATATTGCCAGGAGCGAATCATCATCTGCCTCTGTCGATGTTGAACAAAGGTGGCTTAGCGAACAGGGTTAAGGCGCTGTCGACTAAGGCTTTTAACTTCATGAGCCATAAGGGTCTCACAAAGGTATTTCTCCCTACAAGTCGTGAGGATCTTATAGGCGTATGTTCTCCTTAGGAATCGTGAGGATTCCTAAGTGCATGTTCCTCTGTAAGTCGTAAGGATCCTACAGGAGGGTTTTCTCCTTGTAAATCGAGAGGACTTACAAGGGTCGCTCACCATACGAACATATCCCCAGTCACGGATGAAACTTGGTTAGGGAAATGTTTATTCGCGCCCGTGGATTGTATACAAGGGCCAGTATTGAGCCACTTGTAGGGCAATATCTAAAGTTGTGGGGGTTGCTTAAGCACAGGTTTAGGTCTCTGTAACTTAAGACTTTCAAATCCTATGAGCCGTGAGGGTCCCATAAGAGAGTTCTCCTTACGAGTCGTGAGGATCTCGCAAGTGTATTTTCTCCTTAGGAATCGTGGGGATCCCTAAGTGTGTTGTTCCCTTGTGAGTCATAAGGATCTCACGCGGGTGGTTTCTCCTTACAAGGTCGAGAGGACCCTATAAGTGTCTTTTAACGAGGTTGCGCCCTTTCGGGTTTTCACAAACACTCGCCGGTAGTCCTGCTGTTTTTACTCACGGAGCCCTTTCAGGTTTTCATCCGTGCTCATTTTGCTTATGGACATACCTTTTTTTTTTATTATTCTTTTTATTTTCTTTTTCTCTTTTTTTTTTAAACGAGGTCGCGCCCTTTCGGGTTTTCACGAACACTCGCCAGTAGCCCTGCTGTTTTTACTCACGGAGCCCTTTCGGGTTTTCATCCGTGCCCCTTTTTGCTTATGGACATACCGTTTTTTTTTATTTTATTTTTATATGTTTTTTTTATCTCGTCAGCTTAAAGATGCTGCGGTAGTAGTTTAAAGACGTTTCGGTCTGCTATTAGTTTAAGGACATTTCGGTCCACTATTAGTTTAAGGACATTTCGGTCCGGCGTTGAGAGGCTGGCTACTGCTTATAAAGCTTGAGCTTAGGAAGATAGCGAGCTGACATAGTCGTCGTCATCTATCATTGACCTAGGCTGTGGCTCATTAAACGTAGTATTTCTTTAGGAAGCGACCGTTTATTGGTCTGAAAGGCCTTTCACCGTGCATGTCCATGAGTAGGTAGGCCCCACCCTGGTAGACCTTATCTATGATGTATGGGCCTTCATAGTTTGGCTCGAATTTTCCCCGCTTGGCGCAATTGGGGATCATAGGCCTTTTAACCACTAGCACGAGTTCGCCTTGGCGGAATGTCCTTGGTCGGGTCAATCTTTCATATGAGCGCGTCATCTTTGCTTTATAAGCTTCCAGATTTTGCTGTGCTATGAGCCGGGTTTCATCAAGGGCGTCAAGCTCCTCAAGCCGAAGGTAAGCATTTTCTTCGTCCGTTAGCTCGTGGTGGACTGCCACTCGTAAAGAGGGTAATTCTATCTCGAGGGGGAGTACTGCTTCCGTCCCAAATACCAACGCGTACGGCGTTGTGTTCGTGGCCGTCTTGAACGTAGTTCGATACGCCCAAAGAGCCTCTTGCAGTCTCTCGTGCCAGTCTTTCTTATTTCGGGACACCGTTTTCTTCATGATTTTTGTTAAAGTCTTATTGAAGGCCTCAGCTAGTCCGTTGGCTCGCGGGTTATAAACCGAGGAATATCTCCAGTCTATATTATGCTGTTGCGCAAAGCGACTGATCTTGTGGCTTCTGTAAGCTGGCCCGTTATCGGAGATGATCCGTCTTGGCGTTCCAAACCGATATATGATGTGCGTCTTGAAAAAGTGGAGGATATTCTCTGTCTTCACTTCTCTTAACGGTACTGCTTCTGCCCATTTAGAGAAGTAGTCAGTCATCGCCAGGATGAAACGATGCCCTCTAGACGATACTGGTTCGATGGGGCCGACTATATCAGTCCCCCACATCTCGAATGGCCAGCTAGCCACCGTTGGATGTAATGGATTTGGATGCTGGTGGATGAAATCCCCATGAATTTGACACGAGTGACACTGCTTCGCATATTCGAGGCAGTCTTGAATCATCGTGGGCCAGTAGTAGCCCATCCGTTTTATCTTCAACTTCATCTTTGGGCCCGCTTGATGAGAACCGCAGAGTCCGTCGTGAACTTCCTGGACGACCCTTTTCACTTCATCAGGTCCTAAGCATCTCAGCCACAAAGAATCAAATGACCTCTTGTACAGAGTATCGTTGACGAAGGCGAAAGACAAGGCTCGTTTCATGAGCTGATGTCTTGTGGACGCTTCTTCAGGCATTCGGTGGGACTTGAAGTAATCTATGAAGATTTCTCTCCAATCCTCGGTATTTTCCCAATCTTTTACTTGCAGGGTTGTCTGCTCGTTCGCTCCTTTTTCTTTGGATGGTTCCGGAGATATTTCTGCTGGGGCAAGCACTCGACGGCTTTGCACCACGATTCTAACGTCATCGAGGTTCTCGTCAGCCAGTTCTTTGGCAATTTTGGCCAACGCGTCTGCTTTGCTGTTTTCCGCACGCGGTATGTTTTCCAAAGTATAGGAAGGAATTTGAGTCAATAGTTGTCGCACTTTTTCGCCGTACTTCACCAGTTCTGGCTTACATGTTTGGTAGTCGCCGTTTACTTGACTAACGACCGGTTGAGAATCCCCGTATATGAGGAGGTTTTCAATTCCCATGTCAATGGCGATCTCGAGGCCCGCTATCAGAGCTTTGTATTCGGCTTCATTGTTTGTCCTTGGCTCTGTTAAGGAGAAAGCGAAACGCATTATCCCTCCTTGTGGAGTCACGAAGATGAGGCCTACCCCCGATTTGATTATAGGGGTATTTTGTTTGCGCTTTTTCATGGAAGATGCTCCGTCGAAATAAAGCTCCCATCGGGTATTATCACCGTCGATCGCATCAAACGCATGTTCGTCTGGAAGATCGCAATTCAGAGGAGAATCGGCGGGTATCGGATGCTCAGCGAGGAAGTCGGCGATGGCCTGGCCTTTCACTGCCTTGAGAGGCTGATATATTATCGAGAACTCCATCAGGAGCAGGGTCCACTTAGCGAGTCGTCCCGTCAGTATGGCCTTTGACATCAAGTATTTAAGGGGGTCCACCTTTGAAATAAGACGGACTTCATGCGCCAGCGCATAGTGCCTGAGCTTTGTTATCGCAAAGATCAACGCCAGGTAGTGTTTCTCAATGGGGGAGTAGTTGCTTTCTGCCCCCAGCAAACTCGACTTAAGTAGTAGAGTGCTCTTTCCTTCCCTTGGTCGTTCTTTTGCGCCCATAATGCGCTTAAGGAACCTTCGAGGGCGGTCGTGTAAAGAATGAGAGGCTTTCCCTTAACTGGAGCAGCCAATACTGGAGGATTCTGCAGGTATTGCTTGATCTCGTCTAGCGCGCCTTGGCATTTTTGGTCCCAGATGAACGGGGTTCCCTTCTTCATCAGGTGGCTGTAAGGACGGCACTTGCCAGAGAGGTTGGCTATAAATCGCCGAATATATGCGAGCTTTCTTTGGAGAGATCGCAACTGTTTGAGAGTTCTCGGCGGAGGCATTTCCATGATCGCTTTGATCTTGGATGGATCTATTTCGATACCCCGGTGTCGGACGATGAATCCTAAAAATTTGCCTGAGGAAACTCTGAATGCACACTTGAGCGGGTTCATCTTCAAGTTGTATTGTTGAAGGCGCTGAAATACGGTCTTCAGATGCTCGAGATGCTCCTCGTATGATTTGCTTTTAACCACGAGATCGTTGATATAACATTCGACGATTTCGTGTATGAGGTCATCGAAGATCTTCGTCATGGCCCTCTGATAGGTGGCGCCGGCGTTCTTTAAACCGAAGGGCATTACCTTGTAGCAGAATATACCCAAAGGGGTTCTGAAGGCGGTGTGCTTCTGGTCTTCGGAATGCATCTTTATCTGGTTATACCCCGATGAGCCGTCCATGAAGGAGAAAACCTCATGAGTGGATGTATTGTCTATCATCAGTTCGGTGACTGGCACTGGAAAATCATCCTTCGGGCAAGCTTTATTAAGATCCCGGAAGTCTACGCATATGCGCACTGTCCCATTTTTCTTCATCACCGGGACGATATTGGCGATCCATTCAGGGTATTGAACTTCCTGGATGAAGCCAGAGTCGATCAGCTTCTTGACCTCAGCATTGATGCTCATTTCAAGCTCAAGCCGCATTCTTCTTGGCGCCTGTTTGACTGGCTTGACGTCCGGGGATATTGCCAATTTGTGTACAGTAATTTCTGGATCTAGTCCCGGCATTTCGGAATAGTTCCATGCGAAGCACTCTCTATGCTGCAGAAGCACATCCTTTAACGCAGCTACCCTTTCTTCAGATAGTAACTCGCTGATGAATGTCGGCCGTGGATCGTTTGCCGTCCCCAACTCAATCTTCTTGAGGTTATCTGCAGTGGTATGGATTCCATCTTCCAGCTCTTTTGGCGCTGGTGGGAATTCTGAGATTATCTCGTCGCTGCTGTTTTTGAAGCACCAAGGGAGCTCATCTATGTCCTCGGGCTCTTCTTTTAATATTGTAATCATGCGACAGGTGCGAATTCGCTTCCAATCCCAATGTGGAACCGGTTCTTCTTTCGTGGCCTTGGGCTCGTGCTTCTGTGGCGGCGCTACCCTCCAGTTGTCAGACAGAGTGAATTTGCCAAGCTGATACTGATCTTCGACCTAATTCTTGAAGATGAAGCAATCTTCAAGAGGATGCCCTATAACTCGGTGATAAGGGCAATAGTCCGGGTGAGAGACTTCGCCTGCCTGTTCGGGGTTTTTGGACTCCGGCAGTGTAAGTATTTGATGTTTTAGAGCAAGATCAAGTATCTTCTTCTTCTTGTTCCGAGGAAAAGAGTATGCTCGACTCATTTTCTTCATGAGGGATAGATCAATAATGCTCGCCTTCCGTTTGCGTGGTTTCTTAGCCCCGCCTTGTTGTTGTTGAGCGTCCTTTTGGCCTTTCGACTTATTTCTGCTTTTGCGCCGAGTTTTCTTTATAACAGGTTGACAAGGAGCGGCATTTTCGTCCTTTACGGCTTGTTGGAGAAGGCGTTGCGTCTTGGCTTTCTCATAAATGGTCGTCTCGCGGTTGTGATTATCTCGGACTTTTTGACCAGCTTTCTTTATAAGTCTGTCCATTTGTTCCTCGAACGACGGACTGGGCTCCTTCGCATATGGAACTTTCACCGGTTTAAGATTAGCGTCCTCCCATTGAGCATCCGCTTTTTCATCAAGGTCATACACGACGTAACAGCTGGGCAGTAACTCTCGTTTCTTTGACCGGATGTATCCAAGCCCTTTTGTTTCCATTCTCCCGTCAGGCAGTTTGCGTTGAGTCCCGGGAACGTTCCAGACCCTGTCATAGAATTTGGCCTTTCTACCGGTCTGTTTGAAGGATATCCCCTGGCGTTTCAGCAGCTTCTTCAAACCCTCTGTATAATATCTGGGAAGACGGATAGGCTGAAGCCTGTCGAGCGCAGGATCCGTGCCGTGCCAGATTTCTTTCTCCACTCTGTTTTCTTCAGAGCGGTAGAATAGAATTGCTTTCTCGCTTTCTCGCCTGGGAGGGATATAGAACGTTTGCAGCTCTTCTACATTGTAAATATTGAGTGCATCCAGTTCTTTCTGGTGTTTAAGTGGCACTATGGCGACTTGTAGACTTTGCTCTTCGTCAGCGGACGTTCGTATTGAAGGTCGAGCAGAGAATACAACACGGATCTCATCTTCCGAGTCGCTGCCAAAGATCAACGTAGGAGCTGATGGTCCCAGCTTGTTGTGTTGGGGCGGACCCGAATAAACTATCTCCTCTTCCTCCTCAGTATCACTGCCGAAGACAGGGATGGTGGCGTTAGCTTTGTTCTCCGGCTTGTGACACTTCTCCGTGTCTTCGAAATCCGGTAAGAAGTATTTGGCATCTTCATATTTGCGGACCTCGTTCACAGAGAAAGGGTTCAGTTCTCCCATCAGGGTATACTCGAAACCATCCTTAAAATACTTCATACACTGATGTTGTATAGAAGGAATGATGTTGTACTCGTGTAACCATGGTCGGCCGAGCAAAGCGTTGTAGCATGTCTTGGCGTCTATGACGTGGAACTTAATATCCGTGACGAGTAGCCCGAAGCGTAGCGTCAGTATCACAGATCCGAGAGTCTTTAACGATTGGGAGTCGAACTCGAAGATGGTGATCTTGTCCCGAGTAAGGTGCTGGACGTTCATGCAGATTTCCTTCAACACCCGCACGTTGAGTAGGTTAACAGACGACCCGTTATCGATCAGGATTTTGCCTATCTTTATATCATGGCAGTATCCTGAGACATAGAGAGGGCGATTGTGTTCGCACGTCCCAAATAGAAGGTCTTCATCGCCAAAAGTAACATCGGCCGTGTGCACTTCCTCCAATTCATCTTTCATCTTTTCCTCGGCCAGGCATGCTTGGAATTGTTCCGGGTCTTGGAGCGCCTTAATCAACGAATCTCTCGCCTCTTTTGATAGCAAAAGGGCCTCAAGAATGCTGAGCTATGAGGGCAGCTTCCTCAGATGTGCTAAGACGTTGTAGTCCACCTTATTCTTCTTTGGTGGGTCTTTGGCAGCTAGCTCTTCCACCACTTGGTCATCTAAGACGATATCTTCAGAGACTTTTTCTTTCCCTTTATCTTTCCTGTTCGAGGGACCGAGGTTCTTTTCGGACAGCGTGCGATTACGTAGTCGGATATTTTCGCAAACCTTCGGTTCTTCTTCTTTTCTCGAAGCGGACTCTTTAAAGAGAGGGGCAAGTTCCAGCTCCTCATCAGAATCGCTCCCGAATGTAGGCACTTGTGACCCGCCGGTGTTAACTATGTGACAATCGCCGGTAGTTCTTTTACTCCTTCGGTCGTATTTCTTTGCTCTCGACGAGTTTTACGCTTTTCCCGCTTAAAGCGTTGTCGATGAGCAACATATCCTTGCCACCATCTATCGAAAGCTTTGCACTCTTATGTGGGGTGCGAAATCTTTTGATGATATAAGCAATAAGACGGGTGCATTTTCGCCTCACCAGTAATTTCTTCTTCGGAGGATGGTAGCTTCATGCCCATGGACATGGCCTTAGCAAACATCTTTCTTATCTTGAATTGGCTTTTGTCGGCAGCGGAGGAGTTCAGCTCCAACGGGATCGTCTCAGCTCCTTCATCAAGTCGCTGGCGCTTGGCCTTTTCAAATATAGTCGTCTCGCGTTCTCAATCCGCTTTACTTTTCAACCGAGCTTCATTAAGGAGTGCGTCAATTACCTCATCTGATAGCCCCAGAATTTCCGATTCAGGATCTGCCCCCGGCTTTTCAGTGCAAGGAGTCTGCTCCTCGTTTGTGACCGAATGGGAAATCATATGACAGCTCGCCACATATTCCTCGGATTCATCTGATGAACTTTCTCCCTCATCCTCTTCTTGAAAAACGTGATTGAGGAACTCTTGGAGCGTAATGGGAGTCCGTGCCTTCTGATTGTATTCCTCCAGCGCGTCAATTTGTTTTTGTAGGTTTGTGCGCTTGTCGCCAGGCTTCACGGGTTTCGTAGATTTCTTCTTCTTCTTTTTTGAGGATTTTGACGACTGGCTGCAAGCGCTTGAACCACCACCATCGGTCTTTGGGGTTGGACGTGGCTTCAACATCCCTTCAACGACCTGCGGTTCCAACGGGTTCTTCCACTTGACTGCTGGACATGTCTGAAGATCATTTAGCATCCTCTTTGTCTTGGCTGATAATACAACCTCCCAAGGAGCTTCTTCAATGACGGAGCATGTTGCCCCCGGCGTATTCGTCCCTTTAGAGATGTGGGGCTGCGGGGGATTTGTTGGATATATGTATGCCCTAGAGGCCATTATATGATAGTGGATGTATCTATACATGTATATATATTCAGTATACATTCTTGCTCGACATGATAGTATGCTATCTGGTTCTTCTTTATCTTACATGTTGATTTGATCATGCTTATTATTCACTCATACATGCTGATAAAGCCCTGAGGATATTGGCTTAACTGCTTTGATTATGATGGAGATCATACTAGTGGGACATCTGTAGTCTATAAGCATATCCTGAAAAGTCCCTAGTCGTAGGTATATCGAGACGGGGCATTGATATACCAGAGTAGACTAGCGTATATGATACTAGACCCAGTCGATGGGCGATGGATGTTCCCACATTCATCGATGTTTGACATCAAGATCATATACGGGTGCTCAGTGCTGACTGGGTACACTGGACGGACTCACCGAGAACTCCTATATGGAATTATATCTATCGTTGGATAGTAGTTCTCAGGTAACACTGGTACAGGTTAGTCTGTAGACCCGAGATCGTCATAGAGTCTTGTGTGTTCTCCCACTGTACTTTGATTGCCACCCTACCACGGCTCTACTGAGTCGTGCAAGCAGGCGGCCGTTGGGTACAGTCCCGAGACACACGAAGACAATGAGCGATAGGAGGGGTTTCGTCTCTCCCGGTATAGGGAGTTAATGCTGTGCTGTGCCCGACTGGTTATATCAGTAAGTCCCTGGCCAGGGCTGCTGAGATTTACTGATAAGTGTTATCAGTAGTTTCTCGATCTGTTATAGACCATTCACCAGCACGACTTATTGAGTCATTAGGGTCGACGTGACCATCCCTAGGCTTGATATGCAGCATATCTGACGAAGAGACCGGACTGTACGGTAGTGTTGCCGGTTGGCTCGACGGGAGTTGTAGGAGGTTCGCTTGTTTTCTTCTGATCGCTCAATACCCGGGTGGCCGTTACGTTTAGCTGACCGCTTGCGGCTTGGGGGTACTTGATATGATCATCACCCTCTGCCGGCGTATTGACGAGTCTTAGAGTCCCACACAGGAGTTACCTAGTCCAGGCGAAACGTTGTGGTGCGCGTATGCGATATGCGCATGGACCCGATTAAAATGTGCGTATATGATACCGTACATTGATCGGGCGGCTTGCTTTTGGTGGGGTCATATGTGATATGGCCGGATTGATAAATCAAGTGTTGATTTATCATTTAACCATTAGTTTTCTCACTTAAAACCTTTTCTTGGATGATGGATGTGTGCATGCATGTATGTTTTTCTTTCTTTCTTTCTTGCTAGTTTCATGCACATATGGATGTGCATACATACATACATACATACATACATACATACATACACCCATCTATCATGGTTGTTTACACATGGAAATGGTGGTAATATGAGACTCACACCATGGATAAATCTTTTGTGTTTTATTTGATTTAAGGTTTAAAACAAAATGGAAAAAGGAAAGGATAATCTTCACTTGCTTCTACACTCTTCCTTAACCTAACCATTCTCACCTACCCTTAACCTTAGATTAACCTTTCCTTACATGGTTTAAACCCTAATTAAATACCAACCAAGAGATTTAACCATGGTTTGAAGTGAGAAGGAATAAAATATAAAAGGATATATTTCATTTCTTTTCTTATGGTTATCATTTTTTTCACCTCTTGTTAAAATATTTGCCACCATCTTCTTCCTCCTTCATATTTGCTCTCTAGTTTCTTCTAGTGAGCAATACACACATAAAGAAAGGGTTTTGAAGTGAGAATCTTAACCACAACTTCATTCTACACAAGTTTAGCCAACTTGTTTAGAGTGTTCTCTTCGGTTTTACGAAGTTGCGAGCTTGGACGGGGAACTCCGGGCGGATCGCCGTGGACGCGAGAGGACTTCAAGAGGACCTCTATTCAACACCCAAGAGACCAAGGAGTCCAGCAAAAAGGGAGCTACAAAGGTTGTAGTCTCGAAACCCTAACTTTATAAGTCTTAAGTTTCGAAACCCTAATTTTCTAGGATCGATTCCTTTGCATGCTTGTTTAGCACCATCAAAATCCAAACTTTAGGACATGTGATGCTTCAAAACTCATTATAGGGTGCTAAACAAACCTTACATTGGTATCAGAGCCGACCTAGAACATTAGGCGACGCTTTTACGAAGTAAAAATCCCGATCGGACAAAAATACAACGTTTTTGGACCCTCTCTGGACAAATTCTAAAATCTGACTTTTTTCAGAATTAAAAATACTTAAAAAATACAGCAGGTAAAACTAAGAATTATGGTGAAATACGATGCAATGAACTGTTCATATGGCTGCGGAACCGCGGCAATTCCTTGCTTTGGCCGCGGCTCCGCGGCCGTACAGTGATATCATTCCATGAAAATTACACTGTAATTCTTAGGTCTGCTTGTACACTGTTTTAGGTATGTTTAATCTGAATATAGTACTGTATTTTCTGGAGATGGTTTTGGACGCATAGATTCGATCGGTATTTTCATTTCGTTGTTTTTCCGGGTAAATTAGAAAGTATTGAAGTGTTTGAACGAGTATCAATTGCTCACTATTCATGGGGTTTAAATACTTTGGAAATACGTACAAGTCTTTTTGTGGTGGTCCCTCTAGAAGACAACAAACCTTAACTCGATTATGTGACCGTCTTGAACTGCCCTTTGAACCTTAGGGTTTGGGGCAGTACGGCGTGCCACATGTGAGGCGTTGGCTTGACCCTTCTACGGCTGGACCGCTACTACTGTGTCACACTCCGGATTTTTGAACCCTGCTCAAGTGTTGAGCTTTAGTGAATCTTGAGTACTTGATCGTTCGTTCGAAAAACTTTAATACTGTCTGTTTATCTGGAATGTGATACAATATGTGGAATTCATATAGTTTAGGCATGAAATACGAAATATGTGATATTTCGCATTTATGATGTCTAAAGAGAATGTGGATTCCAAATATTGTAGTTTTACACTTTCTTCTCTGTGACCGTAAGTGTTGTATGTAGTGGTATTGCCGATTGTCGTTGCTATACGTCGACGACAATCGGTGTATGCATACTTACTTACGATGATGATATGAGATATTATGTGTTGCTGAGATATGATGTGCAGGATTGTCACGATTGAATAACCGGGGGGTTTTATGTGAGATGAGAGTTTTATATTTTCATTCATGTAAATTCAAATGTAATGTAATATTCTTTTATTTGGGGAACTTCCGGGTTGAGGTTGCTGCCACCAGTGTTGTATATTATTTACTTTTCCGCATTAGGATGGACCCAAGGAGGGGAGCACAGATGACCGGGTTCTGGGGTTCAGTGGGAGGCCATCTTGAGGAGTCGAGACCGGGTCTCCTAAACTCCAGAATTGGTAGGGTCACTTACCGCTCTCGTAAGGGTCCAGGGTGTAGGCTTGGCTATTCATCGCGACTGTGGAATCCGTATTTTATATTCTGGCTAAATACTAAATACGGACGTCCTAATATATCCCACGTTATATCTATGTTTCTTCTGCCTGTGTTCTGTGATATCTGAGACGAATGACATATTATATATATGATATATAGTAGACGTTGCTTATGTTTTACACCCGCGCTAGTCCCGTCCCGGTATGCCGTTAGTTAAGTAACCTAACGGTGCATAACGGAATATTGTGGCGAATGCGGATGGCATAAGCGTACGTGTTATTTTCGTTTCTTTTCTGTGATTGGCTTAAGGACTTAAATGATGGGATTACATTAATGTGATTAATGTAAAGAAAATAAACCTAAAAAGATGTTGTAGAATCGGATTTGAAAACTACTCGGCTATTTATGAAAAAGCTATATTTCAAAACTGCGGAGCTTAAGCCACTCCTTTTGAAAACCATTTGATTCTACAACGATATCAAGTTCAAAGCGTTAAAGATTTTCTTAAAAATCATCCGCAACCCTCCGTCATTTTAGGAAGTAGAGTACTTAGTATTCGTGCTACGTTTGTTGACTATAGTTAAGGCGTAGTGTACGGTAGCTACGTGATGTCTTCCTACATTGCATATGATGCAGATTAATTAAGACATTCTTATGACTTTGTTGACCTTAGTTAAGGGTCATATGAGTAGGTCTAATTAATCAAGAAATGACGGGTAGAACTTGACTGGTACTTATGATTTGTTGACCTTAGTTAAGGTCATAAGTGCCAGGGGTAAAAACTACATCGGGAATTTCAATAGTTGAAATTTGCAATGAGATTGCATACCTTCCATGTGATGGTTGGATCCCGATCCCACTGTGGGCAATAGTTGCTCCTAGGAGACTTTTACAGTTTATAATTAGCTAAATCATTAGGTGTCTAGAAAGGTGTTAACGGGGCTCCGCCTCTGGGAAAACGAGGTTTACTCTAATTAGGTCCGTGCGAAAGCACGGGGAACCTCCCTCAAGTACCGACACTGGCTTGGCTGAACGGTTAGCGAAGTTGTAGACTGTAATTAATCCTGGCTAGTTTTTCTTTTTAAGGTTTGAAAGAAAAACTCGATAAAAGCAGTGGGAAACATCGATTAGACAAGATAATAACCAATCTAATCTATGCAAGAGCTTTCGCTGAGTGTATTCTTTTCTCTCTCTTAATGGCAGATACCCATGACTGGACTCAAGCTTCTACTAGATAAAAACAAACTGAATGGGACCAACTATAAAGACTGGCTGAGGAATCTGAAAATCGCCTTGACTTATGATAAAGTATCATATGTCCTCACGGCTTCAGCCCCGCCCGTCCCTGGTCCAAAATCCTCAGTTGCGGACATTGAAGTCCGCAAGACATGGGACGCTGACTGTACCACGGCCAAATGCCTCGCGCTTGCATCGATGGACAACACACATCAAAAGCAGCACGAGGACATGGACATTCACGGTATATTGCTCCATACAAAGGAGTTGTATGGGGAGCAATCCCGCGTATTACGATACGAAGCATCAAGGAAATTGTTTCAGATGCGGAGGGCCCCTGGAAAACCAGTAGGAGACCATGTTCTGAAGATGATAGCTCTTATAGAAGAGCTTGAGGACCTTGGATGGACGATGGACAATGAGCAATATATAGATATTATTCTACAGTCCCTCCCCTCCACCTTTGCTCAGTTCATAGTGAACTTCAACATGCATGGCATGGAGAAGGAACTCCCGGAACTCCTTAATATGTTAAGGAGTGCAGAGAGCACTATGAAGTTAGCAAAAACTCCCGTTATGACTATTGGACAGTCTTCCTCTTCTCGCCCAAAAGCTAAGGCCAAGGGAAAGAAAAAGAAGAAACCCACTAATCCTAAGGGCGGAGTTAAAAAGGCGAAGGGAAAGGGAAAGTTCAAGGCTGGAGACTCAGGAAAGGGCGAATGTTTTCATTGCCACAAGACAGGACATTGGAAGCGCAATTGCACGGAGTACTTAAGTCTCAAGAAGAAGCATGGTGATGCTTCTGCTTCAGGTGCGTTTGTGACTGAAAACTGTTTTTCAATAAACTCTGCTTTCTGGGTATTAGATACCGGTTCAGGTTCTCACATTTGCAATTCTATGCAGGGACTGAGAAATAGCAAGGTTTTGAAGACAGGTGACCATACTCTCCGCGTTGGAAATGGTTCCAATGTACATACAGTCGCAGTGGGAGAGTATCACTTGGGGTTGCCATCTGGATGTATTTTGGATTTGAATCCATGTTATTTTGTACCAAGTATGCTTTGTAATACAATATCCGTTTCTTTGTTGGACAATGAAGGATATAATTTTGTATTGCAGAACAATGTTATGAACATTAACCTGAATCAAATGTTGGTTGGGTATGGTACGCTTAATAACGGTATATATGTCCTAAATCAACACACAGTTTTCAGTATACAACACACTAATAAAAGAAAACTTTCAGAATTAAATGAAGCTTTTCTTTGGCACTGTAGACTTGGTCATATTAACGAAACAAGACTAAACAAGTTACATAAAGATGGATATTTAAATTCTTTTGAATATAAATCTTATGCGACTTGCCAGTCTTGTATCAAGGGTAAAATGACCAAAACTCCGTTTACCGGACACGGAGAAAGAGCAACTCAGCTCCTGGGCCTCATACATAATGATGTATGTGGGCCAATGTCTACACAGGCTAGAGGCGGTTTTTCATACTTCATTACATTCACTGACGACTTCTCAAGATTCGGTCATGTATTTTTATTAAAACACAAGTCCGAAGCTTTCGAGAAATTCATTGAATATAAACAAGAAGTAGAAAAACAAACTGGCTTGAGTATCAAGATGCTTCGATCAGATCGAGGTGGTGAGTATCTCAGTGCAGAATTTGCAAACTTCCTAAAAGAGAATGTGATTCTCTCTCAACTCACTCCTCCTTACACACCACAGCACAACGGTGTGTCAGAACGACGGAATAGGACCCTATTAGATATGGTCCGGTCCATGATGAGTGACGCTGAGTTACCAGTCTCGTTTTGGGGGCATGCATTGGAGACTGCAGCGTTTCTGCTAAACAGGGTTCCAACCAAAACCGTGTCTACCACGCCATATGAGATATGGCATGGGAAGAGACCATCACTTAAGAGAATTAAGATTTGGGGTTGTCCGGCCTATGTTAAAAAGCAGAATCCGGACAAACTCGAGACACGGTCAGTCATGTGTAATTTTGTAGGATATCCAAAGAATTCTTATGGATATCTATTCTACCACAAAGAGGAACAAAAGGTGTTTGTTTCTCAGTAAGCCACATTCTTAGAAAAAGAGTTTTTCACAGATAAAGATGATGGCAAGGTGGTGGATCTAGAAGAGGTTCTAGAGACACAAACTACAAATGACGATTTGGTTGAACCGGCTGTTACAACAGAAACTGAAGAACCTCGGCCACTCCATAGGTCTGGTAGGACTTCTCTCCCACCGGAGAGGTACTACGGTTTCCTCATTGATGGTAACGGAGAAGATTGCATCATGGATGATGATGATCCTACCAGTTTTCAGCAAGCTATCACGAGTAAAGACTCTGTGAAGTGGCTGGATGCCATGAGATCCGAAATGGAGTCTATGTACACCAACAAAGTATGGACTTTAGACATTGTACCCCCTGGGGTAAAACCTGTGGGGTGCAAATGGATCTTTAAAAGAAAGATTGGTGTAGATGGGCAAGTGGAGACCTATAAGGCAAGACTTGTGGCGAAGGGTTTTCGTCAAAGACCAGGTTTGGACTATGACGAGACTTTTTCTCCCGTAGCCATGCTTAAATCCATTCGGATCCTACTTGCTATTGCTGCTCATTACGACTATGAAATCTGGCAGATGGACGTTAAAACCGCATTTCTAAATGGAAATTTAGAAGAATGCGTTTATATGGATCAGCCAGAGGGCTTCATTGACAGTGGGAGCAGCGGGAAAGCATGTAAATTGCTTAAATCCATATATGGGTTAAAGCAGGCATCACGGAGTTGGAACATCTGTTTCGATGATGTCATCAAAGAGTTTGATTTCATCAAAAATCCAGATGAACCTTGTGTTTATAAGAAGGCTGTAGGAAGAGCTGTAACATTCCTCGTATTGTACGTGGACGACATTCTTCTGATAGGAAATGATATTCTTATGCTACAGTCGGTCAAATCTTTCTTATCACTGAGGTTCTCTATGAAGGACCTGGGTGATACCACATACATTCCGGGCATAAGGATCTATAGGGATAGATCCAAAAGGTTATTGGGATTGTCCCAAACCAGGTACATTGACACCATCCTAAAAATGTTTAGTATGGAAGACTCCAAATGGAGTGCCTTACCCGCTTGCCATGGGGTCACTCTCTCCAAGGATTCTTGCCCAAAGACCGATGAAGAGAGAGCTCGCATGAGTATTATACCCTATGTTTCGGCAGTAGGATCTATAATGTATGCGATGTTATGTACATGCCCAGATGTAGCTTATGCACTTAGTGTTGTAAGCAGGTATCAATCCAACCCGGGGGAGAATCACTGGACAGCTGTGAAGAACATTCTTAAGTACTTGCGAAGGACTAAAGAATTGTTCTTGGTGTATGGTAATGGAGATCTCCAAATGGAGGCCTTTACCGATTCGAGCTTCCAGAGCGATAAGGACGACAGCAAATCTATCTCTGGGTTTGTATTTACCCTTAATGGAGGGGCGGTGAGTTGGAAGAGTTCCAAACAAGATACCGTTGCAGACTCTACGATGGAAGCTGAGTACATTGCTACAAATGATGCCGCCAAGGAAGCCGTCTGGATGAAGAAGTTCGTCTCGGAGCTAGGAGTAGTTCCAACCATTATTGATCCAATACCTTTGTATTGTGACAATAATGGGGCTATGGCATTGGCCAAGGAGCCCAGATCCCATCAGCGGTCCAGACACATCCTGAGGCGTTCTCATTTGATCCGGGAGATTGTAGATCGCCGCGAGATCGAGATTAGGAGGGTAGACACAAAGAATAACGCCGCTGATCCATTCACCAAGGCCCTCCCTCAGCCGCAGCATGAGCGACTTTTTGAGATGTTGGGTATGAGATACGCCAATAACTGGCCTTAGTGCAAGTGGGAGATTGTTGGATATATGTATGCCCTAGAGGCCATTATATGATAGTGGATGTATCTATACATGTATATATATTCAGTATACATTCTTGCTCGACATGATAGTATGCTATCTGGTTCTTCTTTATCTGACATGTTGATTTGATCATGCTTATTATTCACTCATACATGCTGATAAAGCCCTGAGGATATTGGCTTGACTGCTCTGATTATGATGGAGATCATACTAGTGGGACATCTGTAGTCTATAAGCATATCCTGAAAAGTCCCTAGTCGTAGGTATATCGAGACGGGGCATTGATATACCAGAGTAGACTAGCGTATATGATACTAGACCCAGTCGATGGGCGATGGATGTTCCCACATTCATCGATGTTTGACATCAAGATCATATACGGGTGCTCAGTGCTGACTGGGTACACTGGACGGACTCACCGAGAACTCCTATATGGAATTATATCTATCGTCGGATAGTAGTTCTCAGGTAACACTGGTACAGATTAGTCTGTAGACCCGAGATCGTCATAGAGTCTTGTGTGTTCTCCCACTGTACTTTGATTGCCACCCTACCACGGCTCTACTGAGTCGTGCAAGCAGGCGGCCGTTGGGTACAGTCCCGAGACACACGAAGGCAATGAGCGATAGGAGGGGTTTCGTCTCTCCCGGTATAGGGAGTTAATGCTGTGCTGTGCCCGACTGGTTATATCAGTAAGTCCCTGGCCAGGGCTGCTGAGATTTACTGATAAGTGTTATCAGTAGTTTCTCGATCTGTTATAGACCATTCACCAGCACGACTTATTGAGTCATTAGGGTCAACATGACCATCCCTAGGCTTGATATGCAGCATATCTGACGAAGAGACCGGACTGTACGGTAGTGTTGCCGGTTGGCTCGATGGGAGTTGTAGCAGGTTCGCTTGTTTTCTTCTGATCGCTCAATACCCGGGTGGCCGTTACGTTTAGCTGACTGCTTGCGGCTTGGGGGTACTTGATATGATCATCACCCTCTGCCGGCGTATTGACGAGTCTTAAAGTCCCATACAGGAGTTACCTAGTCCAGGCGAAACGTTGTGGTGCGCGTATGCGATATGCGCATGGACCCGATTAAAATGTGCGTATATGATACCGTACATTGATCGGGCGGCTTTCTTTTGGTGGGGTCATATGTGATATAGCCGGATTGATAAATCAAGTGTTGATTTATCATTTAACCATTAGTTTTCTCACTTAAAACCTTTTCTTGGATGATGGATGTGTGCATGCATGTATGTTTTTCTTTCTTTCTTTCTTGCTAGTTTCATGCACATATGGATGTGCATACATACATACATACATACATACATACACCCATCTATCATGGTTGTTTACACATGGAAATGGTGGTAATATGAGACTCACACCATGGATAAATCTTTTGTGTTTTATTTGATTTAAGGTTTAAAACAAAATGGAAAAAGGAAAGGATAATCTTCACTTGCTTCTACACTCTTCCTTAACCTAACCATTCTCACCTACCCTTAACCTTAGATTAACCTTTCCTTACATGGTTTAAACCCTAATTAAATACCAACCAAGAGATTTAACCATGGTTTGAAGTGAGAAGGAATAAAATATAAAAGGATATATTTCATTTCTTTTCTTATGGTTATCATTTTTTTCACCTCTTGTTAAAATATTTGCCACCATCTTCTTCCTCCTTCATATTTGCTCTCTAGTTTCTTCTAGTGAGCAATACACACATAAAGAAAGGGTTTTGAAGTGAGAATCTTAACCACAACTTCATTCTACACAAGTTTAGCCAACTTGTTTAGAGTGTTCTCTTCGGTTTTACGAAGTTGCGAGCTTGGACGGGGAACTCCGGGCGGATCGTCGTGAACGCGAGAGGACTTCAAGAGGACCTCTATTCAACACCCAAGAGACCAAGGAGTCCAGCAAAAAGGGAGCTACAAAGGTTGTAGTCTCGAAACCCTAACTTTATAAGTCTTAAGTTTCGAAACCCTAATTTTCTAGGATCGATTCCTTTGCATGCTTGTTTAGCACCATCAAAATCCAAACTTTGGGACATGTGATGCTTCAAAACTCATTATAGGGTGCTAAACAAACCTTACAGGATTCACTTTCCATTTGTCAGATAACGCAAACTTGCCCTGTCGGTACTGGTTTTCAAGCCAATTCTTGAAAACGTTGCAATCTTCGATCGGATGGCCTAGTACTCGATGATAAGGACAGTAGTTGGGCTCGTTGACGTCACTTGGTTGCAACGGACGTTTTGGATCCGGCAGATTTATGAGTCTATTGCGCAACGCCAGCTCGAATAACCTCCTCATTTTATCGCGGGGAAAGGAATAAGGACGTCCCATCCTATCCTCAAAGGGTACGTACGGGCGCATATTATTTTGACGAGCAACCGGCTTCGAGTCGCTCGGTTGTTGTTGAGCATTAGCGACGACGATCGCTTTTCCCTTCCCTTTGTCATTTCGGGAATCTGGCCTTGGAAGAGGGGGTTTGTGGCCCATCTGATCCATCTGTGCTAGTTTGTCAATCAAGACCTGGAAGGTAGTCGGTTTGAAAAATATCATAAACTGCGAGATGGTTGCTTGTGGATCGAGGGTTCCCACAAACATACCCACCGCAGGAGCTTCTTCAATGCGTTGCTCACACTTCGACCATAAGTTCCGCCATCGTATAGCGTACTGAACCCACGTCTCGCCGGGTTTTACCCTGGCGTTAATCAGTGCTGTCATCGGGGTACGTTCACTGGCGCTTGCAAAACGCTGAGTAAACAGCAGCTCCATCTCCGCGAAGGTTTTAATAGAGTCGTTCGGGAGCTCAGAGTACCATTCAAATGCCGTATCTGATAAGCTTCCAACAAATTGGCGAAGCAACAGCTTGTCGTCACCGCCGGTGTTGCCGCAGAGTGCCCTGAACTGGGCAACATGCTGATGAGGATTGCCCGTCCCCTTGTAGACATGGAACTTGGGAATCATATAACCTGGAGGGTACTTGATTTGATCGTACCAACTCGGATATGGCCTCCCCGTTTTCACGACCTGGCCGGCTGTTTCGGTTGCATGATGAACCCGTATTTGTTGGGCGATGTACTCATCCAAATCAGCTTTGGAGATTGCATCCTCTTTAGCTGTGGACAGAGCTGGTGGAGGATTCGACGTCTCTCCCCTATCGTCTTCAAGGATGATCGGGGGATCTTCAGCAGGCGGATCTTGTTGAATCATCATACCCACCATATCCTGGAACAGGAGGGCCATTTTCTTTATGTTGGCTGCCTGCTCCGCAGCTTCTTTATCTTTCTTTTCTAGTACGCGACGAAGGAATTCAGCGTCTGTTTCTTGTTCTTGACGCTCGTCCGAGGATGTTTCAGGGGTTTCTTTTGGCCCTGTAAGTGCGGCCATAGCGTTCATCATTTCTTGGAGCTTCTGCTGCTGCTCCTGAGCCTTGGTTACTGACCTCGTGTGCGGTCTATGACCTGTTGATATGCTGCTATCTTCTTTTCCCGATGCCATGTAAATCGTATGAACTGTTATGCCCCCTGACTTGGGGCGTTTAGGTTCACCATTTTTAACTTTTGCCACTGACGTGGGAGTTTTCTCCGGCCTCCTTCTTTTGTGGGCCGTTGAGGTTGAAGGAACCGTTGAAGTGGGCATCCTAGCAGCTGTTGTCCCCCGCTATTTAATGGGACGGTCCACGTCTTTTTCCACCTTCGCCTTTTTCTGGTGACGAGAGCGACCTGGGTCAATCACGGAGTCTTGAACCCTCCGCCAAACTTTATAAATTCTTGAGGACAGCCGTTGAGGGGGCTGTTCTTGTTTTGTTTCCGGAACTCTCTCCGCAGGTGGAGGAGATCTCTTCAGTGTAGCGGTTGGAGAGTTTTTTCGTATCCTCCTCAGCAGTTCAAAGCTGTTCCCAGTTGGGACAACAGCGTTGACTTCCACCACTGGAGCCGGTGGAGTTAGCCCTGAGGGAGAGTTGCCCCTTGCCTTCCTCACTCGTTGCCAATGGCGACGTCGAGCACGGCGAGCCGTTGGGATTGGCTCAGAGATTGAGATAGTTTCTTTTTGCCCCCTGTCTGAATGAGGCGCCGCCGGTGTTAACCTCTTAAAGACTGAGGTTGTCTTTTGAGGGGTGATATTCAACCTGTCGAAGACGGATCCTCGAGCAGGGGCAGGAGCAGGAATTGTCAGTCTTGAAAAGACTGACTCTTCGACAGGGGAAGCCGCCTTGACGACTTCTGGAGCAGCAGTTATTGCTTTCCTTGGGATAGCCAGTTTAGAGTTCTGATTTAGCCTGGTGAAAACAGAGGCTGTTGGTTTGGCAGTGGGTGACCCGTTGACAGGGGCCGTCGTGGCAGTGAGTCGGTCGAAGACCGACTTCTTGTTTACCTCCGATGCAGGCATCGGCATAGAGAAGCTTGTAGGTGGGATCATGGTCCCGAAGAACAGGCCAGTGGTGGCTTGGGTCACCTAGTCTACTGGCAGAGTGAGGAAGGAAGCCGCTTGGGGCCCATATGCTACACCCCCGGGGGAGGTGGAGCGTCCGTTGCAGTGGCACTTCGAGCGGTTGGTGCAATTAGAGGCCATTGAATCTTGAGTTCTGCGCCAGGAAAAAGACCAAATCTTAGTAACTTGAAATCCGAAGGCAACCATTAACAAACCGCGACTGGTTCACGAAGACGACACACAAAGTGTGGAGTGGAAAGAGGAAAAGGTCCCACCGGGCGTGCCAGAATCTGTTCCCCTCCGAATGGCTGTGCACAGGACCGCGATGTCCTGACGCTGAGATTCGGGGCAGATGCTATATGGTTTTATCCGTCTACCTCTCCGAAGATGCCAAGTTGATTTATGGCACCGTGTATCGGAAGTTTAGACAGATGCGGCCGATGTAGCAGACTTCATCAGATTCCCCCTCGCTTGAGGGGTTTTTTGATTGTGGGGACGCTCTTCCCTGCAGGCGCAAGCCCCTGCAGTTAATTACACTACCGCATCGCGGTAGCAACTTTCTCCTTCTCCAGAATTTCACTTCGTGTCGTGTGTGTTTGTTTTGTTTGTGGTTGCCCGTGGATTGTATACGGAGACTGAGTAATGCCGTCGCCCATAGGACGTGGATTAGTCCAAATCCGTATTTACTTAGATTTGGGTTTGGTGTTTTTAGTTTAAGGATGCATTAGTCGCGTTGCGGCTAAGATCAACTTAAACGTTCGTTAAGGATACGACAGTCCTGTTTGAGACTAAGATCAACTTAACGTAATAATCTATTTAATATCTGGCCATCGGGACTCGTCACCTCTCTAACATCGTTGAAGGATTACAACGGCAGATGTCAGAGGAGTTCAGAGATGTACTCTTGAACCAAGGTTGATTTGGAGTTTTATAGTCCGTTTGAATGTTTAAGGATACGTTAACCGTGTTTGGGGGCTAAGATCAACTTAAACGGGATCGTTTAGATCCGGCAAAAGAGCATTTGGAGGCTCTATTGTTCCAGTTTAGGGACGTAGTGGTCCATGTTCCAGTTTAGGGACGTGGTGGTCCATATTCCAGTTTAGAGACGTGGTGGTCCGACATTAGTTTAGGGACGTCTCGGTCCAATATTAGTTTAGGGACGTCTCGGTCCCATATTAGTTTAGGGACGTCTCGGTCCGATATTAGTTTAGGGACGTTGCGGTCCGATATTAGTTTAGGGACGTTGCGGTCCAATATTGATATGTGGTTGTCGGGACCCGTCACCTCTCTGACGTCGTTGAAGGATTACAACGACATGTGTCAGAGGAGTTCAGAGATGTACCCTTGAACCAGTCGTAAATTGATTTAGGAGAGCATTTTTGCTCAGTCAATTTAGTTTGGGGACTTACGGCCATGATCGAGCTAAGTCCCATTGAGAATATTCAAGATTTTTCTTGATCTTTGGCCTATTAGGCCTGTGCTAGGGCTTTGCCCATATTTAATAATGCACTGCATTTTATTCTGGCCTGCTAGGCCTTTTTGATTTGGGCTCTGTCCCTTTCTTTATGATGCAGAGCATCTGTTTTGGTTTGGGCTCTGCCCTTTTTTTTTAAGTAATGCATTGCATTTTATTAGGCCCGTTAGGCCTTCTTTAATTGGGCTCGGCCCTTTTGTAAGCAATACAGTGCATTTGTCTGGCGCTTTGCGCTAAGTAATGAGCGCAAGCTCATATTGTAATGACACGTGTCATGCTCTGGTGAGCGCAAGCGCAACAGCGCAATGCGCTGCGCTGTTGCGCTGCTGACACGTGGCGCGCTCTGGTGAGTTGCGCCAACACAGGAGCGCAACAGCGCTGTTCTTGCAAGTGCAGAGCATTGTTTTATCTTTTGATCGATTTTAAGTCAAAGAAAAACAAGTTTTTCTTGTTTTCAAGGAACCAATGGTTCATAAGCAAGTGCAAAGCACTATTATTAGTTAGTTTTCCTTCTTATTGAAGATCGTTGATCTTGTTCTTAGATCAATAATCTGTTTTTTTAAAAGAATTTTCTCTTTTTCTGAAGGTTTTTACCTTTTTTTTTTGTTCTTGAGGAATTCCTCAGAGTTCTCTTTTTTTTTCTCAGAAAATGTTCATGCCTTTGAATTGAGGTCTGGGGTCCCTTTTATAGTGCCCATAAATTAGTTAAATTTGTTAAAAAGATCTTTCTCTGAGTGATTTGGGGAGTTTTCCCCACCGTTGGATCTTTGATCCAAAGGCCTCTGTTTTACAGAAGAAAATCTTCTTGTTTTAACAAGAACAGAAAAGATTTATTCTGTTTTGCGCAATTCCCTTAGCGCGTGACACGTGTTGCGCAGCTGCGCAGACACGTGTCGTGCAGTGCAGCGCTTGCGCAGCTGCGCTTGCGCACCTGCGCTTGTGCAACTGAACGTTGTTTCTTTTACTTTTAGTTTTTAAAAGAGCCCTGCTCTGATTGGACGCACCGCCTTGGGCGTTGCACTGTCGTATCAACTTCTGACACGTGGCGCGTTGTGCGCAGCGCACGGGATTTGAAGCGTTGCTTCAAAATTTGAATTTTTTTGAAATTCAAACAGAGCCTTGCTCTGATTGGGGAAACAATGTCGTCAAGCTAACCCGAAACGATATTAGAATTACGACTACGAAACACTCCGAATTGCCTTTAAAGAAATATAACATCACATACAATATCAGTAAAAACAAGCAACACCTAAAACACCAAAACCTAGAGACTGGAACACCACAACAAAACGAAGCAAAAAGGAGCCCAGAAAATCGATGGGGACGGTTTCCCCCATAAGTGGCCGGTCAAAATCTGGCGAGAGGGGTTTGTTTTCCTGTGGTGTTCATGTTACATCTCATGCAATATTCTGCAGTTGCTTACAAAAATTTTAGACACTCTGGAAAAATCGACAGAAACTAGATTTTAGTTTCGAGTGTTTCGGAGTTATTTCGGTTTTGTAATTCTACAAATATCGTCTAATTCTCTAGCATGGTTCTGATACCACTGCAGGGTTCCGCAACACCGCCACTGGATTTCGGAAGGCATCGACCATGCTTCTTTTTAAAAATTGGCGCGCTAAAGAACCCTAACCTAGAATTTTAACTAGAGAATTAGACGAAACTAGAATGTAAATATCTTTACATCTAAGTGAACAAGAAATACAACCTTTATAGACCGGTCCTTCACTTCAATAGCTCCGTGCAGTAGTCTCTTCGCTCCAAGTAGTGAACTCCCGGACTTTAGAAAGGCTCCACAAGATGAAAGGAACAAGGTTGCTTGAAGTTTTCGAGGCCGAAGATGATCTACGTTGAGAAAACACCAACTCAAGCTACCTCTTCACTAATATGGAACTAGTGAAGTAAACACCCTAAACTAAATGGCTAGTCTAGTAGAGGATGATGAAGTAGGATTTTTGCTCACTTTAGAAATATTTTTCTCACTCCATGTAGAGACTAAACCATGGCTAAAAATAATGGTTAGGTTAATAAATATCAAGAGTGAGACAAAATTAGTTGACTAAGTCAAAGGTTAGCACTAAACTTCTCCAAGTTTCTAACCTTGACTAATCTCCTTTTGCTCTTAATAAATAAAACCTCATATTATTATAAGCATGGTGTGAGTCACATACACCCATGTTGCATATATCAACAAGCATGAAACAATAATATATATCACATATATATTAAGTGTACACACAAGTGAGAAAAAGAAATGCTTAAATGAGCTAATATTAGTTAATGTAAATCAATATATCAAATATATAATTATACATTAAATTATTAAATCAACACTTGATTTAATAATCTGGCTATATCACATATAACCGACTAATATCATATGTATCAATTTATCGAATCAACACTTGATCCGATAACCTGGCTATATCACATATAACCGACCGATATCACATATCGCGATAATAGAATTCGGTATCACATACGCGCATTAATCTCGGTCCCGCACATATCACATATGTGTTCCTACTTCGTTTCGCCTGAGCCAGGAAACCTCTATGTAGGACTCTAAAGACTCGTCAATACGCTGGCAGTAGGTGATGATCATATCAAACACCCACAAGTCGTCAGCGGTACAAGCTGGACGTAACGGCTACCCGGGTATTGAGTGATCAGAATATTAACAAGAAAGCCTTCTCATACTCCTGTGAATCCAATAAGTAACACTATCGTACAGTCCGGTCTCTTCGTCAGATATGTCGCATATCACAGTCTGGGGGTGGTAAACGTCAGACCCCAATAGCCTGAAAATTCATGCCGATATGAGGCCCATAACGGTTCGAGAAACTACTGATAACACTTACAAGTAAATCTCAGCAATCCTGGCCAGGGATTTCTTGTTATGGCCAATCAATCATAGCGCAACATCAACCCCCAATACCGGGAGAGATAAAATCCCCTCCTATCGCTCATTGCCACCATGTGACTCGGGACTGTAACCAAAAACCACTGTTTTGCATGTTCTCTTGAACGTGTTAAGGTGGAAATCAAAGCACAGTAGGAATCACACAAGACTCTATGGTGATCTCGAGTCGACAGACTAATCTGTACCAGTGTCCCCAGAGAACTGCTATCTGACGATATGTATAATACCATATAGGAGTTCTCGGCGAGTCCGTTCAGTATACCCAGTCTCCACTGAGCACCCGTATACTATCTCTGATGTCAAACACCAATGGATATGGGATCATCCATCGCCCATCACATGGGTCGAGAAACGTATACGCTAGTCTACTCTGGAATATCGATACCTCGTCTTAATACTCCCACGAATAGGAACAATTGAAAGATGTACTTACCAACTACCTCTTGCCCCCACTACTATGATCTGCATCATAATCCTGGTAGTCAAGTACTCATCCTAAGAGCTTTATCAACATGTAATAGAGAGACAATGAATGTACATGTTAAGATAAAGAGCAACCAGATAGCATACTATCATATCGAGCAAGAAAGTACTCCCTATATATGTCCAAGCATACACTATAATATACATCATATGTATAATAATGACCTCTAGGGCATACATATAACTAACACAATCTCCTCGTCGGAATCAAGCTCCATCTCAGAATCAAGTCAACCAACAACCTCTGTGTCGGAATCATACTTTGCCTCAGAATATATGCCCTGCGTCGGGATCATACTTCACCTCGAAGTATCTACCTTCCCTGTCGGAATTATGCTCCGTCTTGAAATCAACCTCTACGTCGGAATCATGCTTCATATTAGAATGTACCCCGTGTCAAAATCACGCTTCGTCTCAGAATATCTGCTCCCGCGTCAGAATCATATTTCGCCCCAGAATCAATCTCTGCATTGGAACTATGCTTCGTTGAAAATATACCTCTGCATCGGAACCATATTTCGTCTTAGAATGCGTGCCCCATGTCGAAATCACGCTTCGTCTCGGAGTATCTGCCTTCTCTATTGGAATTATGCTTTGCCTCGGAATCAACCTATGTATCGGAACTATATTTTGTTCAGATTATACCTCTGCGTCGGAACCATACTACGTCTCAGAATATATGCCCCGTGTCGAAATCACGCTTTGCCTCTGAGTATCTGTCTTCCATGTCGCAATTATGCTTCGCTTCGGAATCAACCTCTGCATTAAAACTATACTTCGCTCAAAATATCTATCTCTGCGTCGGAACCATGCTTCGTCTCAGAATATATGTTCCGTGTCAGAATCATGCTCTGCCTTGGGGTATCTGCTTTCCCTGTCGGAATTATGCTTCGCCTCGGAATCAATCTCTGCATCGAAACTATATTTCATTGAGAATGCCTACCTCTGCATCGGAATCATGCTTCATCTCAGAATATATGCCCCGTATCGGAATCTTGCTTCGCCTCGGAGTATCTGCATTCTCTGTCGGAATTATACTCCGACCTTCGGAATCATGCTTCGCACATCGGAATGATTCTCCGACCCCTGGAATTATACTCCTCGGAATTATGCTCCGTACCCTCGGAATTATGCTCCTGAAGTCATGCTCCGCACCTCGGAATGACGCTCTGACCCCCCAGGAATTATGCTCCGCACATCAAAATGATGCTCCGACCTGCAGAATTATGCTCATCGAAATGATGCTCCGCCCCCCGGAACTATGCTCCCGGAATCATTCTCTACTTTCGGAATTATACTCCGCACTTTCGGAATTATGCTTCTGAAGTCATGCTCCATGCCTTGGAATGATGCTCCGACCTCTTAGAATTATGCTCCGCACATCAGAATGATACTCTGACCCCCGGAATTATGCTCTCAGAAAGACACTCCGTCTCGGAGAAACATGAAATAGATACTCCGTCCCGGAGACACATTAACCAGCAACACTCCGTCTCGGGGACACGTCAACCGGCAAACACTCCGTCTCAGAGATACATCAAGTATCGACCGTCTATATCGTAAAAAAGCAGTGCCAGCATCTTAAATGCGAGAACTAAATTAAGTCAACCTCCACGCGAAAGAAGATCCATCAATTTCATACACACGAGCCATATATGTAGTGTGTATTCATTAATGGGGGAACTTTGTTAGGAATAAAATTTGCACCCCGTTGACCAAAAGTCAAAGTCAAACCGCGGACAAGTAGGCCCAAACCAAAACAAACAGACCCTACTTTCGAATCCAAACCGGCCAACACCCGAACTCAAGCCGGGCCTACGCCCAAACCCATGCCGAGCCCACGCCCGAACCAAATCCAAACAGGTGGGCCCGAGACCGGCCCCATGCTAAGAAAGTACAACGAATAAATGTAATATTTAAATAAATATGCAAAATGTGAAATAAATGGACAAAAAACCAAATTTATGTAAAACTCATGGCTTATGTGCAAAAAGAAATAAGCGTATGGGTATGAGATGGGCAAAATGTCATTTTGTAAAGCCCAAAGTGCTATATGTAAAACTATGTAGTCTACAAAAGGCAAACACGATGAGAAATCAATAAGAATATTCATTCCCCTTAAAAAATATTAGGACTTGTAACGACCCTAATATTACTATACCTTCGAGTTTTTTTTCTTTAGTAAAATATTGTATTTATTTATTCTTAGTATATTTTGTTTCTATTAAATATATTATTTTATTATTTCATCTATTTTTTCCCAAACCCATTTCTTTAAACTAAATCTTAACCTATTCAAAATTAAATACAAGACATAACCCAGCCCATAACCCAAATTCAATATCATTTTCATTTTCTTTTATAAAAATATGAGCCCAAAAGCCCTCTTTCTTTTCAAGCAACAGGATATATTTAATTCTAATTAAATATGTGCATGAACAACCTAGTAGCTCATTGGTTAAGTCCTTACATTGTTATTCTATAAATTACATGTTCAAATCCCATTCTTGCAATTATTTTTTTTATCAATTTTTTTATTCTTCTCATAACATACAAATGAGACCTTTCATTTCATCTTCCTTTTAACTCCCAAAATAATTAGAATGGTTATGAGCCATGATTTAATAGAATTATGGTGGCCATAAACTTTTTTATATCTCACTACTCTCTTTTTTCATCATCACACCTTTCTATCATTTCACATATCTCTCTTCATCTAAATTCTCCGAAGAAGAACATGAAGAAATTCTCAAAGAAGTCTCGCTAGAAACGCGAGCTATCGGCGGATAAACAAGCCCGGTGACGATACCGGCTTGTGTATATAAGTCTCTTCTCTCTTTTCCTCCCTCCATCTCTTTCTCTTTATCCTTCTCTTTTTTATATTGTCATGAAAAACTTCTCTTGTCATATCATAATCCCTAAATAATTAATTAAATGGATACATATATAAATAATGAACACACACAAACATACACACATATATAGTTTGTAAAGTCTTTTTCATTACTCTCAATCCATATGTTAAGATTTCATAGTGACCAATTAGGATTGCATCATTTGTTGTTGTATTTTAAATTACTTTATTTAAATTTTGTAAAAAAAAATGAAGTTATGAATAAATACCATGGTTTTCTCATTTCTCACATATGACATATCAATATCTGTACTTTTAAAATAATTTTTAGAAATTAATTTTTTACTTCTGGAAATTTTAGGAAATTTACATATGATAGAATATATTTTTCTGTACACGCTGTAAAAATTTCATATCAAACCGAAAAACGGTTTAGGAGTTACATAATTTTTTTATTCACTGTTTTTAAAACTAGAAAACTGCCAATAAGGGTCTTTTTCGAGAGACCGTAGCTCTGTAATATTTAATCCAAATTAAGAGTTTTCAGATATTTTGAATATCTACATCGAAATATCTAGATTTTCTTTGTTTTATGTTTTTACTGAAAACCGACGTAAAATATAGAAAACAGTGTTACAATATTAAGTGACGGATCTGGACACAATCTGCCCTGATCCGTACACTATTTTTAAATAGGACATAACTCAAACACGCGATATCCGTTTGTGACAAAATTTAGATGTGTAGATGCATAATTGACAGAACTGTAATTTCTTGTATATTATATTACTTAAAAACGCATGAAACAACCCGATATAGGCTTTGCAATATAACATATAGTTACTGTCCAGAAATCTGAATTTCTGTTTTAAACGCTGATATTAAAATGATCATAACTAGAGTTTAAGAAATCCAAATCGTGTGGATCTTAGTGTTTTGGATAAGTATATCGTAAGACCTACAATTTTCTAATAACCATCATAACCTGAAACCTGATGGAACTTGACCGAAACTATGTTTTAAAAATATGTGACGGTGCCGAATAGATTCTGATCTGTTTTGCGCGACGATATGAAAACATATATACCTCCCAAACCGGTAGTCATATTTAGGTGAAACTGGAACTCACACATGAAAAACACTTAGAGCCATATTTTTATTTATATTCCGCATTCGTTCGACTTGATTAATTAGTCATACATAATATTTTTTTACAGCATTGTTTATGGTAGTTACTCGATTAATATACTTGACTCATTTCATGCTATTCGAACATGTATACATATTTATCTTGATTTTTAAATTGTTGTATGTATATCAAGACGATAATTAAATACTTGAGATGTATTTTGAAAATACATTAAAATTATTTTTACATAAAACTCTCTCAAGTTATACTAAATTACAATAAGGACCCTAGTAAACATAGGTTAAAACGGGATCAGTTCTCTTGAACCTCAGGGAGCCGGAGAATATGGGTGCTTGCCTATCTAAGGTAGACAATCTAATAACGGTGTTATCATACAGTAATTATCTTGGTAAAAGACACAAATCCTGTCGTCCATGTACAGCAGTTACCGATAACACTAAAATCTAATTCAGGATTCAATTTCTTTCTAATTGTCTGACTCAGACTAAGTCTCAATATAAATAATCTGACTTGAATATGATTCAAGTATATAACACAATTCAATATGAATCCATATATTCAATCTTTTCAATCTAATCAATCTATATTGACCGAACCGAACCATAGATATACATCCATCTACATGATTCTCAAGTTGCATCCATTTACTGATATCATGGTTTCGGCAAGTTATCCATCTATATACAATGTACACTTCAAACAATACATCAATACAGTCAAGACATCACGGGGTTTATAAAGGGGTAGACTGGTACGGAACATGTTAAAGGTGGCACGGGGTGGTCACTTAAGACGTAATTACATCCATACCGTTGTTCTGTGGTATTATCGACGGAGCCTTGTACTCCTGATACCTTAGTCTCCGGGGAAAGTGAGACCCCTCTCGTATACACTGGCATCTTCTGTACCAAGCTACATATAACAGCGTTAACACTAAATACAACATTATAACAATATACTCTCTATTCTGTCTATTCCATTTTTGTCTATTTACAGGACTCACCGAGCGATTTGTTCGCTGACGACATTCTCTTTCTACTTCTTTGGAATGTCGTCAGGTGTTTCGGACTCACTGGAGATCGAGCCCGCCAGCGAAAATTTAGACCAGCTAGCTTTCGACCCAGAGCTTTAGATTCCTTGTACACATTTACATTCTGTATTTTCCATTTCTGTTATGCCACTGTTTAGGCATTGTTTTCCATTCCATGTATTTACTGTTCAGTTGTATTGTAAAAAGAATATTTAATAAATAAAGTTGCTGATTAATTATATCCATTGATATTGTCTCTTGTGCATTTTACTTATATTGCTTAGATACGCTTAGCGTATTTACTTCAGAGTAAATACGTAGCGGCCTCGTCGCGTCCTCTACCCGTATACTGGGAAGCGGGGCGTGACAGGGCTTGTGTCTCCATCTTCTCTCTCTCTCAAGTTCTTCCTCTTGCTTTTCATTTCCAATTAAATCAAGAGCTTAGCTCTCTTTTTCTCAAAAACTAAATAAAGTTCCACCATAAACCCATTGAAGAAAAGTTTAACTCTCACTTCAAATCCAAAAGGAGAAAAAAATTTCTTTCTTTTTCTTCCTTCTAAATATCCAATTTGAAAGAGGGAGAATAAGAGAAACGCACTTTCCAAAGCTCCATCAAGAGGAGAAAAAAGATCTCTTTTCATCACTCAAGATCTAAATCTTGGAATTTCAAGAGAACTTATTTGGGTTTCTTCTCAAAAGAGAAAGGAGAAAATCTTTTGGAATTTAACTCCATAATAAAAATTCTTTTGGAAGTTTAACTCCATTAAAAATCTTTGGAAGTTCAACTCAATATTTTAAATATTTTAGAGTTTAACTCCATAATAAAAATTCTTGTAGGAGTTTAACTCCATTAAATTTATTTTTGGAGTTTAACTCCAAAATAAAACTTTTGGGAGTTCAACTCCGAATCCGAGGGTTTAGCCCTCTCGGTCCACGCAACCCAAGCCCGCCGCGTGTATGCCGTGCCCGCCCGCCGCGCATGACGTTTCACCTCTACACTTGTTTTTTTTATAAAAATATAATTATAAAATATATATGTTTATTGAAATCAGTCTTTCCTTGTAAATATTCATAAATAAAAATTAAAAAAATGAAATGACCATGCATTTTTGCATTGTTTTTCTTTTCAAAAAAACACACGCATATCGCATATCGCACATTGAGTTCGCATGATATGTTTGACCTGTCAATTGGAGATTCTCTCGCTCCAAAAGCGAGGGATAATTAACGGCAGTGTAGTCAGCGGCTGCCGGAGATTTGGATCCCCACAATCAATAAACTATAGCCTGCCCCAAGCAGGAGGATCTGTACACGCCTGACAAGCGCGTGCATTACCTATTTCAATATGGTGACGAAAAATACTCTACAAATTCTCGCAGGGAGACAATTGATTCAGAGAATCAATGATTCAGGGAACAAGCTCAGAGAGCTATGGACGTCACCCACTCAAATGTGCAAGTAGGAGTATGTTAGTCATTGGACCTAATCCGGTCCAATATCCGTCCATATGAGTGGGTACCCTATATATTCATATATAGGAGGCTAGGGTTTTATATACGAGACATATGAGTGAGAGATATATATGATACATAATACATAAAGAGTTTTTTTAGAAAGAAAAAGTAGAAAGTCGTCGTCTCCTTCTTCACCTTCTTCTACTTTAGGTTGGTTTGCAGGGTGATCAAAAGAGAGATTCTCACTTTCTACCAAAGTTTGGTTTCCTTCCGGCCGTTGCTTGGAGGCGATAAAGATCAGATTTTCTACGCGACGTGGGCGAGAAACAATCCAATCAATCGGATCAGATATATCGTAAACCTTTAAAATAGATACATATATTTTCGTTGTGTTTGATTACTTGTTATGTATCTATGTCACCTAAAGTGTACAATAACTCCAATATGCTAACTTGTTCCTGTTTGGTATTTATATTCAAGTGTTGATCAAGTTTTCTAAACTCCATTTTCTCAAACACATCTCTTACAACATATGTAGAGTTTATTTTTATAATGAGGCTTGCAATCCATAGTTTGCATCGCATCTACCTCCACATGACAATAAACTCCAGTTGTCCCAACTCGATACCCAAACATGGCCTACAATTCGATGAAAAATTACCTTTTGACTTCTTTCCAAAACCCTAATCCAATCAACATTCACCAAGATACCAACATCTTCATTGATAGACCCTGACATTCTTCTAACAAAACCAACCAACATAGCGAGAGAGGGAGAGAAAGATGCGACCTTTGGAGGATGGAGTCCATCCTTTTGCTCCCCAGCCTGGCGGACGCGCTCCTCCGATAATCCACCGCCATCGGCTTCGCCTGCAGCGGCGATGGCGGCAGAAAGAAGAGGAGATGATTTGTTGTCTAATTCCTTTTTTCTACAATCACACTCTCCGTTGTTTTGATATTGATCGAGTTTTAGATCTTTCCCTTTCTGATGTTTACGAAGTTGAAAATAAATTAAAAAGGGTAAATTGCGAATATGTAGTCATGAACTATCACGTTTTGTGCGTTTGATACCATAGACTTTAATAATTAAAGATTGCTACCACAAACTTTTTTTTGACATAACGACAACACGGTGTTAAAATTTATGCAGGAATGGACCGTTCTACCCTTTGATTTAACTTCAGTTTCAAAAAGGACAAAAAGAGACAAAAAAAAAAACTTAGGCGTCTTCTTCTTTTTCATCTTCACCTTCACCGTCATTCACCTTCACCGTCATGGTCATCATCTCATCCTTCTCCCCCTCTTCTTCCTCTCACCTCCGTGACCCTTCTTCTTCCGCCGCCGCCACCGCCGCCATCAGGTCCCATCATCATCATCATCATCAACCACTGATCCACGCAATACCTATGAAACTCATGCCCACAAAATAGCAACCTCCTGCATCGATCCCCATCCTTAAACCCCTCCAAGCATGATCTTCCTCTTCTCGGCTGAAGAGGCTGTGAGGGCTAGGGTTAGGGTTTAGGGCGTGGTGGAGGTGGCATCGGCGGAGGGCGCGGCCGGCGATGAAGAGATGGAGGAGGAGGATGCCGGCGACGACGGAGAAAAGGAAGAAGAGGGAGAAGGTGACGGTCATCACTAGGACCTGGAGGAGGAAGGAGAGGATGCGGGCACCGCCACGGAGCTTCGACGGCGGAGGCCTTGCACCGACTCCAAGATCAGACGGCCGAGATCGAATCGCGACGCCATTCTGCCGTCCTCTTCGGTCTTCATCATCATCATCATCTCCTCCTCTATACTCAAACCTTATTTTACGAAAAAACACCAGAAAGGGAAAAAGCTATAGACCCATGGAAAGATCCAACCCCAATTGGGCTCCGTTCGCATCTTCTTCAATTCTGTATAAGGTGGATGAAGAGAAAGTCGCTGATCTCTCGATTCTTGCTTTTTTCCGCAAAAACCCATTTTTCTCTGATGATTATTTGTATATGCATAAATTAAAGGGACTTTCCTTTCCTGGTGAAGAATACAAACAAGAGCAAATTGAGATGGATGGGTACCAAAAAAAGAGAGAATTAAATCGCTGAATTTTTTTTCTAATATTTATCTTAAAAGATTTTTGGTTGGCTGGTTGCCTCATAAATATTGATTCCTTTGGGTTTTCTTTTCTTTCTCCTTTTTTCTTTATTTTTTCCTTGGAATATGAATTGAAGAGAGAGAACAAATGAGACAGCGACAGTGGAGGGGTTGCGGTGGTGTGGTGGAGGGGATGAGCATGGGATGAGGATTTGGGTTTGGTGAGGGGGCAGAGAGTTTTTTTTAATTTCTTTTTCTTTTTCGTTTTTTTCTTCTTTGAAGGAGGAGGAAGAGCAAGAAGAGTAAAATGGAGAAACAACTCAAATATTGCTAACATGACAGTTAAACATAGGGATGCTATCAATTGCAAAAAGTGGTAGTTCATGATAGCAATCTGTTATTAAATTAGTTCTTGATATCAAGCGCGCAAAACGTGATAGTTCATGAATATATTTTTACAATTAGTTCATGAATACATTTTTACAATTTACCCAATTAAAAATTGGGTTCTTTCGTATATGCCCCATCCCAACAAAATCTTAGCAATTTTCAGAAAAGCCGCCCAAATCTTTCTAATTTAAAAAAAAAACCACTTTAACTTACCCAGAGGTCATGAATTCCCCCATTTAGCCTCTCTAGCCTCTGCTTACAAACATAAAACCTTGCAAAAAAATAAATCCACCCCCCCCCACCCCCCCGAACCCACCCAACCTAACCAACGAAGCAAGCCATTTAGAAGGCATATCCCCATTAGAACTTTCTTGTTTGCTGGTTTAGTGCTTTTGAGCGGTTTTCCTTGACAGAAGTTTTGATAGACACTGAAACTTGCAAGAAAACCCCCACCAAGTTGCTCCAGGTTAGTGAGCTTAGGAGTTTAGGGTTTTTAAAAGAAGAGTAGCAGCAATTAGAGGGGTAAGAGAGTAAATTAATACCTCCTAACGGCTATATTTAATGGTGTTCGCATGTTAGCTAATTAAAGGGGTATTTTTAATTAAGATAACAGGCTTGATGGAGTCCATGTTTTCATCTTTTTCATTTTTATGACGGGGCACATATGGCCAGACCGGCATACCAAATAATTTCTCCTTGATGAAGAATGCCACTATTTTATCACGTGTTGTGCACGTGAGTAAAGAAGATCATGATAGGAGATAGTAGTTTGCAGATTTTGATTTCATGTCGGCTGATATTCAATATATAGGTACATAGATATGCTAAATTAAATAGCTTGGGCAATTTTTCTTCTTTATATTAGAAAAAGAACACACTAGATTTTTTTACGGGTAACAGCACAAAACATCCATGTAGTTACCATATGCGGCACTTATACCCACTCAAGTAATTTATTGGTACAAACACCTTTTATGCACCTCCAACCAAACCCTTGAGGTTCAAGTTCAATTCTAAATACTTAAAATGATTGTCAAATTTTGATTTAGGACCTGTTTTAATTATTTAGAACTAAATTTGAGCACTATTTTAGGTTTCCAATTTCTTGGAAAAAAAAGGTGTTTGCGCCAATAAATTACTTGAGAAATAAATTACTTGAGAGGGTATAAGTGTTGCAAAACTGTAACATTTCGAAAATGTAAATGTTTACTTTAGATTTAATTGTTAATAAAATGAACTAGTTATACATGAGAACAGTTAATTAATTGGGTTTTTATAAATTAGTGATATTAAGTTTTATTAATTATATTATTTTTAATTAAATTGGTTTTCTTTTAAAGTAATTAGTGCACACATACATATAATAGTTAAGTCTTTTATTATAAAAATTAACTTAAGATTTAATTAAACATAATTTAGTTGTCATGGCAAATTAAACTTCTTTCTTTATCTTAATTCTTTTTTTATGTGGTATTTTAAATTTGTAGAGAGAGGGAGACATGGAGAGTACGGTTCGAGGTAAGAATTTTATATTAAACAAATGAAAATGGTTGAAAGTATGGGTTTTCTTTTAATCTTAGGAATGGTGAAGGAATGGTTATGTTAAGGCATCGTCTCTTCTCTCTCTCTCTCTTCTCATAGTTCTCTACACCATTTCCTCTACATCTCATTCTTCTCGAAATTTTCAAACTTCTAAAACCACACAAACATACACTAAGAATTTTTAGCCTCAAAGAATCCTACACCAAACCATGGCTTTTGTTCACAAATTCTTCATGTAGAGCCACTCAAGTCCCTTTGTAGTCCTCTATAATCATGGATCACCTCTTTAGTCCCACAAGTTAAGGTAAAATCCGATCTTGTTAAGTTTTTAGCTAGTTAATTATGAAAAGTTAAGGTTTTTATGGAGTTTTAGTTGAAAATCGGTAACATGCTAGGGGTTTCGAATTATTTTGATGACTCTTTGTTGATAATTAGGTAAAATTTAAAACTACAAAATTATGGATAATTGTCTTATCTTTTAGCAAAAAATGTTGGTTAATTTTTACTATAAAATGAATTTTATACAAAATTTTAAAGGAAGGGTATCCAAACTGGAAACTGCATTTCCATTGGTTGTTTTTCACTTACATTGTGACAATTTTCTTAATTTTTCTATTAACAATTTGGAAAATGTGAAAATTGTAGGTTGTGTATAATTTTGTGTAGATATCTCTAAAATTTTCATTTGCCTTTTTCATAATACAAAATCTAGAGATATTATTTTTTTAGTGCAAGGTGTTTTCTGATCTGGTAAAATTATCCATAAATATGTTTTAAGTTTGTATTTTATTTCATGTTCTATGCTTAGAAATTAGAAAAGATATTTTGGGGTATCAAAGTTAACTCCTTTATCTATATGTATAATTTTAGTTTGAGTCCAAATATCGTGTTTACTATTTTTGGTGATTTTTCAAAGTGAGCCCAAAAACTGCCAATTTCAGAACTTCCATTATAAAATCCGCTGTTAGCGATTTAAAGGATGATCATTCGAACAGTGACTCATATATATATTAGGTTTGGACCTAACGGTCCGGATGACAGGGTTATGTCCCGGGCAACAGTGGGTCGTAGTCTCGGGTACGTACGAGACCTTCGTTAAATATGATCATTCCATTCTGCAACTCGATTTCAAAAGTGACTTAGAGACCGATAGGGACACTGATTATACATTGCATTGTTTATGGACATATCGATTACCTGTATTTATTGTCTCCACCGTTATTAGTTTATTTTCTTGCCTTATTATTATTATTATTATTATTATTATTATTATTATTATTATTATATTGCTATTGTGTCGCCCTGACGACCTGAGTATGCATGCTCAGTGATAGAAGTGGATCAGTCTGATCTCGAGAAGACCGCGAAGATCCAGGCCAGTGAACCAGTTGTATCTTTCCTTTGATATCCCTGGTTAGTTGCCCTCTTGTTTATTTCCATTGCGCTCAGTTTTCTTTATATCCGATAGTTCCAGTAACTGCATTCTCTTTATCCGTGTTGTATTTTACTGATTACCATATAATACTAGAAGCCGAAATGTGACTATGGCAGGATTTTTCCTTGAACGTAGGAGCATGGCTGGCCTAGTCACCCTCGTATTCCGTATTTTGGGAAGCGGGGCGTGACATGGTTTTGTAGGTATCAAAGCCAGGTTTAGAATAAGATTGCAGTTCAATTTAAGGATCTCTTAAATTATACTTTGTTTCCTTGCTTTCACTTCCATATACTACTTGTGCATCACCACTCAAGTTCATGTTTTTGAATCTTATCTACCTTATCTTTTCCTCGTGTTCTGCATCATTAGTTGTTATTTTCCTTCGTGTTCCACTATCTGATCATGACCCTTACTTTTTAGGACATGGCCAACCATGGGGCAGCACCGCTTATCGATGAGGACACTCGGTCCTGCATTTCTTTCGGCTGTATATTAGTGAGTTCAGACAATGAGGTCGATGGCCCACAGGTTATTTTCGACGACAGCGAATCCGAGCACAAGGGAGTCGATGTCGCAGCTTCAGAGATCAATATGATTAATGATTCTGACGATGAAGAGGAGGACCTAGAAGAAGACCCTGAAGAGGAGGATACCGAAGAAGGCCCGATAGAAGAGGATCCATACGAAAATAAGTAGAGGAGGATCCAGATGAGGATCCCGAAGAGGAGGATCCTGAGGAAGATCATATGGAAGAGAATTCAGAAAAGGACCCGGAAGAGGCGGAGCATATGGAGGAGGATTCCGATGAGGAAGCTCCTACCGAAGAGGAAGAGCTAGGAGAAGAAAATCCTATAGGAGAGGAGTCTGAAGACGAAGCTCCAACCGAGGAGGAGTCGGAGGATGAAGCCTCAAGTGAGGAGGAACTCGAGATCGAAGAACCTCAAGCAGTTGTCCCTGCAAGGCACTATGCGAATGGACGCCCCTATCTTAGCGCGAGGACTTATCATAATTTGTTGAATTTCCACAATCGCGAATGACGCGACTTCGTTTTCCTTCATCTGGCCAATTAAAAACGATGTATAGTTTAGGGCCACGTTTATCTCTCAATTGTACTCTGTCAAGATTTTCTGAATAATAAAGTTTCGATTTGATCAAATTTTCCTAGAGTATTGTATCTTTAAAGTCCGCTTGATACATTGATTGTTCCTTCTTACAAAGTTTCTTTTCCTATTTGCAAGTTATTATTATTATATCATTCTTGAACCTTGTAGCTAACATCCCATTCCTGATTCCATCTTTCGATTAGGTCGTGTCTTACCACAATCTAAGCCCTGGCTAGTTTACTATACATTACTAGTATTATTTTCTATTACTGTAATTACTTTTAGTGACATTTGTTATTCCAAATTTAGTTTTCTTTCTATTTTGTATTTAATTATGTTTTTTTTTTCTAATTTGCGTATTATTAACAACTTTTGTTTTACTTACTTATTTCAAGTACTTTACTATTTTTTCAAATTTCAATAGTTCTAATTTACACCGTATATTTTATTTTCTCGAGGCCTTTTCTACTAATGATTTTCACACTATCGTCCTTTTGTTATGTAGTTCTATTCTTCATGTCTTTTGTTTTGATTTTTAACTGCTTTAACTACAGGATGTCACTTCGAGGTATTTGATATTCTATGTTTCCTTCGACGTTTTATTGTTTATTATAATTTTATCATTCATATTCATTTCGTCTGTTGGTGTTTTTTTGCTTAACTTTCAAAATGTATATTATTATCGGTTTGGGAGTCTCTTTAAAATTAGATTCATCCCGATTCTTCTACAAAGTATTCTCTTTCCTTCATTATTATTTATGCTAGCAATTTCCACCTATTTTTCATTTTATTCACTTCTATATTTTACCGTATGAGCATTCTCAAGTTATTTTATAAATTCCTTGATTTGCAGTTTTACTAAAGTATTTTTGATTCTTAAGGCATATCAGTCAATCCTTCAATATTATTTATTATTTTTATTCTATTCATCTTTATATTTATATACGTATAACTTATTACCATATTAATTGTTATGTCTTTATTCTTACATATGACTATTCCATTTTTGCGGCTCCACTTCTTACACAAAAATATTTAAAAATTTTCTAGTGTTTTGTGTAAATTAAAATTTGATTTTCTAGTTACGTTTCGCATGACTTTTATAGCTTATTACGTATTTTAATTTCGAGGTCGAAATTTTATTTAAGTGGGGTATGATGTAATACCCAGTACACGTAATGCAGTATTTTAAAATATTCTTTTTTTAAAATAAGTTGTCGTTAGTATATGGTATTTTATATATAACGTATATCTTCACACTATTTTTCATTATCATTTGATATAATATAAGCAACGATTTTAGTTTACGTGCGATGAATTTGATATAAGCTATTATATAACCCTTATACTATTATTTTGTTGCCCTTACAAAATTTTATTTCCTTTTACAATTTTTCTCCAATATTACCTGTTTTGTTTTGCTAATCTCGTCTAAAATTTACCTATAGATTTTTTGACTCTCATTATATTTTAATACCTAAATCTAAACCCTATCGTAGGCTCCCACTCTCTCTCTTCATTTTTATTTTCTTTTCCTTTGGGGTTTAAAGTCCATGTTAACAAATCAAACGCATTTAACTTCTTATGTAAACTAAAACCCACACAGAAACCTTAACCCTAAATTATGGCCCATCGTTTTGATATTTATAGAGATTGATTTAGTTTTAAGGAATATTAATTAATTACATTGTTCCCGCCAAAATTTTCGGCCTAGAGCTACTTGTTCCCTTACAAAAAAGGGGGGAGAGTCCTCAAAATTAGGCCCCACGTGTAAAACACGTGAGTGCTCATATGCAAAGCGTATGAGCGCTGAACATAAACAACTAATGGCCAAACAGGCTTCACGTGCTAGACACGTGAGCGCTCATATATAAAGCATATGGGCACTGAAAATAAACTAAATAAAACAATTAATGGCCAAACAGGCCTTACGTGTAAAACACGTGAGCGCTCATATGTAAAGCATATGAGCGCTGAAAATAAACAGGCTAAAACCCACACTAGGGGTCACGTGTAAAACACGTGAGTTCTCTTGCTACTCACGTGCAAAGCATGTGAGCACCCCAATTTAAAATACTCCAGTCAAATTCTAGAATTAAATTCTATTTGGGAAATATTTTCCTGATCTTCCTCAAACTAGAAAGATCTTCTCTGTTAAATAGAGGATCTTTGGATCAAAGATCCAACGGTGATCATCTGGTAGAATAAAATTCTATCATAGGAAAATATTTTCCTAATCTTATTAAACTAACAAGATATTCATATGATAAGAATAAAATTCTATGTTAAACTAACGAGATATCCATATGATAGAATTAAATTCTATATTAAGAAAATATATTTCTGATCTTGTTAAACTAAAAGATATGATAGAATAAAATTCTGATCTTGTTAAAACTAACAAGATATTCATAATCTTGCTAAAGAAACAATAAATCATCTTTATTAAACAGAGAGCTTTTGGATTAAAAATCCAACGGTGAATAAAATTCACCGATTTGATCTAAAAGATCATGTAATCAATCATGATCTTTCAATGACGGATTTTCTTAAAAATTGATTCTTTTTCTTCTAATATAAATAGGAGCGGGGAGAGGAAAAAAAAAAGAGGAGAGATACACACAGAGGGAGGGGAAGAAAAATATATAGAGAGAATTTAATTCTCTAGAAAGAAGAAGAACCCCTCCCAAAAGCTCCCACAAAACAAAAGGAGAATTTAATTCTTAAACCAAAAGTTTAACTCTTCTCATAGAACTTAGTTCTTCCTCTGGTTAAGATCTGCAGAAGCAGATCTCCCCACAAGTTGAGAATTTAATTATCATCGGGGAGATTCTGTCATGCAGATTCAAAACCTAGGGAAAATAACTGAGTTCAAAAGAGTTTAACTCTTATAAAACATATGGGAATTTAATTCCTCTGAAACTAGGGTTTGACCCTTTAAAAAGAATTTAATCCCTGCAAAGAACAAAAGGAGAACTTGATTCCTCAGAACCATAGAAGAACAACCTGATGATTTATTAGCGTTCAAACGCTACGTAACAGATCACGTGTTCCCACATGAGCATCTCTGAGGAACAAAAAGGAACAACTGAGATCGAGTCATGTGATCCCACGTGACCCCCTAATAGTGCTTAGCACTTTCAAAAGGAAAAGGGGAATCAATCAAAGACAGTTCCCATTTTGGGGCGCCTCACGTGATCCCACGTGACCCCTAATAGTTCTTAGCACTTGTAAAAGGAAATGGAAATAAATCAAAACAATTCCTGTTTTTGGGGCACCTCACGTGATCCCACGTGACCCCCAATAGTGCTTAGCACTTATAAAAGAGCAAGGGAATAAACCCAAGTGAACAGCGCCAACTTTTAAGAGCCTCACGTGCCACATGTGAGCCCCCCCCCAAATTTCAGTGTTTAACACTGCCTTGGAGTCTCACATGGGAGCACGTGAGCACTGAGTATACATTAGTGTTTAACACTATAGGAAGCCAACTCCAACTCCAAATTGGCTAAGTCTCCCTGAGAATTAAAACATCTTGGATTTCCTAATAGACCGAGCCACTACGCTCATAACTTCCCAAACTGATGATGATTCCTCAATCTCCTAAATTAATCTTAGTCTCTCAAAAATGATTAATGATTCTTGGACGGGCTACTATGATCATTCCCCTCAAATCTGGAATTTGGTTCAATGGTACATCTCTCCATACCTCTGATACATGTCGTTGTAATTCTTCAACGTCTTCAGAGAGGTGGAGGGTCCCGACAACCAATAGCTCTTTGGTGCAACCCAAAACCTATGAACACATCCCTATGGACCGTAACATCCTTAAACTAGCTATGGACCGCAACGTCCTTAAACTAGCTATGGACCGCAATGTTCTTAGACTACGACCTCATCGTCAAATGGTGATCTATGGACCGCAATGTCCTTAAACTAGCTGTAGACCGCAACGTCCTTAAACTAAACCCTCACACCAAAAATGGTAATCTATGGACCGAAATGTCCTTAAACTAACAACGGACCGCAATGTACTTAAACTAGCTATGGACCGAAAACGTCCTTAAACTAAAGCAATAGAGCCCAAATGCTCTTTTGTTGGGTCTGAATGATCCCAAAATCCTGTTGAGTAGATCTTAGTCTAAAATTAGACTAAAGTATTCTCAACAAACATTTAAGTTGATCTTAATCTCAAACGAGATTAACGATCCTTACACAAAACCCAAATCTAAGAATATACGGATTTGGACTAATCCACGCCCTACGGGCGGCAACATAAATTAGTCTCCGTATACAATCCACGGGCAACCAAAAATAAAACAAACACACACGACACGAAGTGAACATCTGGAGCAGGAGAAAGTGGTTATCTCTATGCGGCAACGTAATTAACTGCAGGGGCTTGCGTTTGTTGGGAAGAGCGTCCCCACAATCAAAAAACCCTCGCCAACGAGGGAGAATCTGACGAAATCTGCTACAACGGCCGCATCTGTCCAAACCTCCGAAACACGGTGCCATAAATCAACTTAGCATCTACGGAGAGGTGGACGGATAAAACCAAATAGCATCTGCCCCAAAATTCAGGCAAGACGTTTGTCTTCCCGATCTTCGGCGGTAAACAAATTCTGGAACGCTCGGTGGGACCTCTTCCTCTTTCCACTCCACACTTCGTGTGTCGTGTTTTTTCATCGATCAAATAATCGCGGTATATATATTTATGGTTGCCCTTGGATGATGGGATACTTAAGCCGGTGTATCATCTCTATGAAGAATGGCGTTTGCTTTCACTCACCGTAACTCAGGCTCTATCGCATCTGGCGGAGTCAAGTATGGGTCACTTGCAGCATCAAATCTCTGCAATACGGCTCTTCAAGAAATCAACAGGCTTCTCTTAGGGATGATACTCCCACCTCCCACCCTCGGTACCTTAACGCCGATGGAGGAAGCCCAAAGGAAGTCTGTTTTCCACAGGCTAGCTCCCCAAGCAACAGCTTTACCAACGGAATCAATCCTCAAACAACTGGCACATGCCAAGGACCAAGGTCGATGCAGGGGGAAGAATATTCAAACTCTCAAAGGAAACAGGGGGCAGGCTCGGCAAAATCCTGAAGCTAATCAAATTCCAGCCGTAAGAAACGGTCAACGTCGATATCGGCATCATACAAAATGAGCTGGGGGAAGTTCTCCGTATGGTCCTGTTTCAACCCGAGCGGTGAATGTTGTTGTTCCAACTGGGAACAGTTTCAAACTGTTGTGAAGGGTCAGACAAAATTTCCTACCGTAATATTGAAGAAGTCTCCGCAGCCCATGGAGATCCCACAAGAGCAGAAACCAGTTCGCTCCCTGAGACAACTTTCATCATCTATATATAAGGTGTGGAAGTAGGTGAAAGGGACTCATCCCAAGACGGATCCTGATACAGCGGTTCCTTCCAAAACCAAAACGGCTTTTCACAAAAAGAGAGGCCTAATAAAGCTTAAGTGCCCAAAGCAAACTCCAAAGGACAAAACTCCAAACACCCCAAGCCTGAGGGCATAGTAGTTCACATAGTCTATATGGTGAATTCCAAAGACGAAGTTCGAGCATATACTAGTCACCGACCTCAAACTCGGTCCCTGAAAAAGGTTCAACTGCAACGTGAAAAGCTGCAGGAGATGCTCGCTCAGGAGGCAGCAAACACTAATCCATCGTCTAAGGCAAATCCCGAGGAGACACCCGAAGAAAAAGTAGAGAAGGAGTCGGATATTGATTTCCTAAAGTGCTCTCTAAAAAAGAGAGATGAAGAAGCGGCAGAAATGTCCAATAAAATGAACCAGATGGCCCTTCTGATTCAGAATATGGCTGGAAAGATGGTTCAATCGGAACCACTGGCAGATGAACCGCCGGTAGTCGGTCTTAAAGATAAATATGACATTTCAAATCCTCTGCAAACCTCATCAACGGTTGAGGAGGAAATGATTCCTAAATTAAAAGCTGCACACATATATCGCTCAGCAAGTCAAAGCTCACTATGCCGGTGAAGCCGCAAATAGATCAATCAAGACTGGTCGACCGTATCCGGCGTAGTGCGATCAAATACAGTACCCGCCATAGTACACACTTCTAACGTTCCACATGTACAAAGGAACTGGGAATCCTCACCAGCACATTGGGCGATTTAAATCCATGTGCGGCAATCTGGAGGAAATGACATACTACTCCTCCGACAGTTCGTCAGCGTTCTGGTGGGCATCGCCTTCGAATGGTATGCGGAACTCCCAAATGATTTCGTGAAGAACTTCGATGAAATGGATATGCTCTTCTGTCAGGGATTCGCTAATGAAAACAAACTTACTACCGTGACGGCGCTGGTCAACGAAAGGGTTAGACCAAATGAGACTTGGGTTCAATATGTTGTCTGATGGCGAAATCTCTGGTCAAATACGAGCAACGCATCGATGAAGTTGTAGCCATGGGAATGCTCATAGCCACCCTTGACCCAAATTCAAAGGCGTTATGGCCCTCTTCAAGCTGACGGCCTTCCAAGAACCCATGGATAAAATGGCTCGACTGGATCAAATGGGTCAAGACTCTTTCTCATCCGATGATGAAGAGTGAAAAGAGGAGGCAAGAATGCGTTTTTCGCCTATGCTCAATAAAAATAAGCGGCTCTGAAGCAACCTGTCACCAAAATAGCAACGGTGTGGGTACTCGTTCCCCCGAGATATACACAGGGGGCATATTTCTCACTGGCGGAAGAATCTCTATATAGAATGGTCCTTTCATCTTAAAGAACATGAATGGATATTATGGGGCCTACAAACAGGTCCTACAATCTAGTGGAATACCCTGTCAAAAAAAGGGTACGTCCACATGCAAAATGGGCACGGATGAAAATCCGAAAGGGCGCCGTGAGTAAAAACAGCAGGACTGCCAGCGAGCTTGTGAAAACTCGGAAGGGCACAACTTCGTTAAAATAAATACACTTACGAGACCCTCACGACTCGTAAGGAGAATCCCCACTGTGAGACCCTCACGGCTCATAGGATTCTAAAGCTTTAGGTGACAGGGATCTGGTGTCACGACCCGGAAATAGCACGTGACAGGCACCTGAATCATGTGACGTCTATAGGACCTCACCTAATTAAAGTAAGCCAAAAGCCCAGAAATCTAAACCATTTAGAAGAGAAGTGAAGGAAAACTTGTTTAAAAGTTTACATATAAATCCCTTTGAAAGTCGTAGTAAGCATTTTAAAAACATCAAGTCCTTTCCAAAAATTTTGGCAGAGTTTCCTTTGTAAATACTGGCCCCAAACGGGTACAAACATACATAATATAAAGGCATCCCCAAGCGGGAGCTAGCTCTTCGCCACATGGCGGACATAACCATGCAATGCAATATAATATACAACGCCGAAGGGCGATGATCAAAACTCAGAAGGAAACACCAACATCCTCAAGAAAACCAGGGAAAACCATAAATAATGCAGGTGCACGACTCTAAGGTCGAAAGAATATACAAATGGTCTTCTAAGTCTATAAAATAATACAAGTCTAGATGATAGAGTTTACTAGATACAACTGAATATAAATAAAGTACAATAGTGGTCATAATACAAGTGAACCCACCTACCAAAGCAATCACCCGGAAGGAAGCAGTGTGCCAGCAAGTTGCAACGAAACCTGTACCGCCAAACCTGCAAGAAACTGTGGCACAATGGGTTTGAGTTGCCAACTCGTGAGTAGAAGACATCACCGACCAGAAATCGTATGTATGACTCTCTCTTAGATCATACAATAATATCCACAATATATATAACCTGAAACATTTACTAATGGCGAGGTAAACATCTACTATAGTGTAATACCAAGTGCTCGTGTCAGTGTCTCAGGTAGCAACATATCACATATATGATGTACGACTGCATTGAAAATGAAAACAGAATACATCATAAATGAGAAAACTGTTTTCTAAATTTAGTGAGATTTCTCTATAAAAATTGAGGTATCATCAATGAAATCAACATGGAATCCGTGTCAAGTATCGACACAAAACATATATCCCAATATCCAATATCTCGGGCTACGGCAATCCGGACTGGCCCATATCATCAAATCTCACTATCTCGGGCTCCGGCAATCCGGACTGGCCCCGGGCTCCGGCAATCTGGACTGGCCCCAGGCTCCGGCAATCCGGACTGGCCCAAATCATCAAATCTCACGACTATGTCGATATCCTTCGGACATCCTCCGTGTCATAAATAACCGGTCGGTAGTGCTCTCCTGCCGGGCTCAAAGCCATCATCTGTGACCATCTTGTCCCGGGGTACCGCACCGGGTCCACCATGCACCCGCAGACGGTTCTTCCTCCTCCTCGAATCGGGTGTATGATACCTCTCAAGAGTCGAGAAAACTCATGGTGGACACCTCTCAAATCATATCACGAGAAAACCGCACTTTTTATCTTTTGAAATGAAAATGAGTTTATAAAATCTTTACGGTTTCTCCAAATCCAGAAATCTCATGGAAAATCCGAAATCTCATAATCAAGAGTCAATAAACAGTGAATACCGGCATAAGCCCCATAATATTACATGACAAATGAATATACACATGCATGGATATATAAGTAAAGAATACAATATCTAAACTAGCACAGTAATGATATATCGGAACTATTAGCTAGCAAGCGATATCAATGAAATAATATTCTCTAAAGTGTACGTGACATGGCAATTACCGATGATGATGTGTGTGAGCCGGCAAGCAAGTGATTGTGAACATACGCATCATCGGTAATGGTGATAGTGTCCAGACAGCATGGGTTCATAATAACAAAAGAAAACACAAGTATAAGCATGCAATGCGATAAGGACAACATAAATATACAGGAAAAAGGTATAGTAACCGCAACATATACGAATATACATTTATATATATACGAGTCATACAGTTTTGGTATTTGAAATAGCACGAATCGTGGTTTATAGAAAATAGGGGCTACGGTGTTTTTAAGAAAAGATACATCCTTTGGAAAATCCGTAGTATCCCTCGGCCTGTCTTTAAAATACTCACGATTCGTTAGTTTTGGAAATAATTATGACTCGAGCCCAGTCTAACACCTACCAAGTAAACTACATGACGAAGCTAAGAGACTAAACGAAAAGGTAAGGAAATCCACCTAAGTCCGAGTCGATATATCTAGTAGTCGGTGATCCCGCCTTAAATAGCGTCACGTACGATAAAATATATAACGCGACATCCTCGAGTCCCGAGTGCAGATCAATCATCATATTTATACCTCGTACGGTAAAATCTATCGTACGGCATCCCAAAATCAGGGTACGGGTCAACTATCACATTTATCTCCTTATTTAACTGGTATCATTATCATCATATCGTGAACAAGGGGTACTGATCTAAAGTATAGTACATTCCGATACCATCAACATATATCGCGTGTGTATGAAAACACATCGCTCAACGATCCGCTATAATATCATGTCGTGTCTTATAGCACGACCCAAAACACATCACTGATCTCACGGCATCATGCCCAATCACATCTACTCATCTCCAAGTATCAAATACTATCCTCATCATACGTGTATACGTATGTGTGTGTATATATATATAGCGACACATCCACATACATATATATATGTATACACATATATCATATACACCAAACATATCACGTGTGTACATGTGTGTGTGTGTGTGTGTGTATCTTAACTCTAGGGTTTCGCAGCTAAGAAACTAAACTAATAACACTACCATCCAAAATACTTTAAACTAACCCATGACCTCCTAAAGCCGTTCTTTAAAACTATACACGTCTCACGACACACACACACACACACACACACACACACATATAACATATCCTTGCTACACTACGAAACTGCGGGGGTGCTATACTCCATCCACCCAACTTCCCCCGTAGATATACATCTACTCACCTTGATCCTTACTTGCCGAAGTTGATGTCGCAATTCTCTTCCTCATCGTCCGAAGTCCACGTGAGGGTGCCTACACATATAAACACGAAGTATCGTAAACCGAAATCGAGCTCGAAAACCAAAACGGCACACGTATCACACATAGGTTAAAACCTATGGTCTACTGATGCAAATCAACCAAACGACTCCCGATATCAACGTACAAATATCAAGTGACCGATACAAAACATAAATATCAAAATTTCAAGTCATTTAAAAGTCACAATTCAAAACAACAACTCAAGAAAATAGTTCCGGATTTTTGTTCAAGTGAAATTAGGCAAAACTAGCAATACAGGGGTATAGTATAGGAGGTATATGAGCTACAGAAGAAATCTTGACCCCAAACACCACAATGTGGCCGGTCACTCTACCCTAAAATCCGGCCAGATCGGCCATACCTGCTTGGTTTGGGTTCGTACTTGCAGGGTGGTCTCGTAGTGGTCCAACTAGGTCTCTGCGATTGCTAGTTTTTCTTGTTAAGGTCTCGGTTCTTTCCAGATTCCCTGTAGGCCACCAATTAAACACAAAACCGACATTTTGAAATATCTATCCCAAGTTTGGTTTGTTTCTATTTTGGTCTAGGTTTTTGACACTAAAGGAGTTTGTAGTCACCAATTACTCTCGATAGCACCGTCACAACTCAAGGATCCTTAAACTTGATCTTGGAATTTTCATACATCACTAAACCCACCAAATCACTTCTAAACTAAACTAGAAGCTATAGAAACTCAAATACTAAGCTAATGGAGAAGGAAGTACCTCGTTTGGCAACTTAAGAAAATTCTTAAGTTGCCCCAAGTGCTCAAAATCCCAACTTTCTTGATCTCCCATATTTGTAGTGAGCTTGTGCACATTTTTTGTGAAGAAGGTGCATGGTTTTGCTATGTTTTTGGGGGTGAAGTGAGGTGGTGTAAGTGGTGGAGGGAGGAGGGCAACCATGGAGATGAAGGAAATGATGAAGATGATGAAGGCCATCACAATAAGCCAAAGTCAAAAGACCCCTCACCTCTCACTCTTCTCTCTCATGCCCATACTTCATTATTTTATCTAATTCCTTTTTCTTTTCTTTTCTTTTCTTATCTTTTTAACTCCAACAAAACAAATAAAGAACCAAGTAACAATGAAATGATGCATGGTTTTCAAACAAGAAAAAGAAATGTAACAAGTGTTAGTAATATGGCATGGTGCATGTCACATGCAAAAATCAAGCTTAATGCATGAATAGTGAAATTTAGCGAATTTAGCATTAACATAGAATATAATTAATTATAAGAAAATCTATGAATGCTCCATTCTTATAATCCCTTTCAAAATAATTATTTCTTATAATTTTTCGAATATTTTCCAAACTATCGGTATATAATTATACCATATCATTAAAACTAATCTCCACACATTAAAATATTTATAATAATTATTATTTAATTATCTAAATCCCCAAAAATAATATTTTATTTTTCTGACATGTTACAGTCTTTCCCGCTTAAATAAATTCGGTCCCCGAATTTAAATTTAAACCCCTCAAATACTAAAACATTTCAGTAAAATGATCAAGTCGTCGGGGCTCCGAAATCATACATACATAAAACATATCGTAGCGCAATACATGCACATGGAAAGCGAGTATATAACTCAAAACTCAAAACTTCTTCAAGCATCCCGCAATCATTGGAGTTATAGTGAAGACACCAATGTCACAGTCCAATACGAAAACCAACATGATATATCAAATATAACATGTACAAGTACGCATCATTGTAACTCGTCAAAACATCTGAAAGAAAAGTATGCCAAACCTTTTTCAAGTTGCTGTGCGATGCGTGTATCACAGCACAAGTAGCGGACGTTTGCTGTAAGAAAATAATTCTATATACATATATATATATACATATATATATATATATATATATATATATATATCTTTTGTTTAACATATGTCCCGCCGTTTTGAAATAATTTAGAAGGTTTTCCTTTGTAAAATGTTTCGTATCATCTCGGACACGTAGGTAAATACTGAGACTATAGCTCCCTTTTGGAAATCCCTTTGGTAACTATCGATACATGCAAAAACATATTCAGGTACCGTCCTCTGACTAGTCATGCTCAGTCACTATACCAAATAGTAAATATCATAAAACATACTGCTCCAAAGAAACCAATCTCAAATGTTTATAAGAATGCCACGTGTGTCTGGTGCGCACAGAAATCGAAATCAATGAATGTGCCATACATGTGCACAGAAACAAAATCTAAGTGCAACGGGTGTGCACGAAAATACCTGTCAAGGCAACGAGTGTGCCTGACAACAATATCAGGTGCATCTGATATGCACGAAGAATCATGATTTAGTGTATCTGGTGTGCACCAAAATCGCATCAAGCGCGCCAAGTATGCCCAAGAATCCAAATCAAGTGCACAAGGTGCACGAAAACAAATATCGAATATCACAATCGAAAACGACGGTATACAACATACGTCAATCCAAAATAGGTATACCGTGGCATAATCTCACAACCACGTGCATCAGCGTGTACAAAATCGAATCAAAGTACTAAAAGTGCAGGAAAAACTACACCGAAGACACAAGTCAAATCACATACATGCCATAGGCATGAAATCAAAACCAAACATCTCGAACGACATCAAATCTAAGTCAAGTGCAACTGTGGTGCACAAAATCTCAATCACGCAAATAAATCGCCCAAATACCGAAATCCAAAATGACGGATACGTGATATTCAAATCACCAAATCGCAAATCGTAATCACTGTCGTCGATATGTCCTCCCATCAAAGTCTAGAAGGTGTCGGTGCATCCAAAGCTAGTAGAACAATATCTCCAATTGCTTCTTGATCGTGGTATGGCGCTTTGTGCCCTTAGGCTCTCGTCTCTCATTGTGAATTGTTAGTTACATAACTTCTCGGCTCAACGACCTAATATGGAAATGACGACGGAAGCAGTTCCGCTCTGGCACATTCTCTAAAGATCTCTGGCCAACTATCACGGTCACTCATAACATGTCTCGTTGATGATGCCGAACTCTGGCCTACCGGGTGTGCGTAATACAACCGATCCTGGGTCCAAGTCTCCTCGTGTAGTATTCCAGAATGATTCTGTCGGGGTCTCACCCAAATCTCGTTCCTGCCGAACTGCCCGGAAGTTATCACCCTTTACTAAATCTATTTCTTGTTCCAGAACGGCTACATACTCATCACGACTCCTTCTGGAAGATATATCCATATTTAATACCTCTGCATGCGTATCACATCTCTGATGTCAACGGAGTGAAACGGCATCTCATCAAAATCTTGTACGAACCTCATACTCTACTTTTCTCTAATGTCGACTGATTCGGACTCGTCTCTTCGTAGCTGTATGGACTGCGTTACAAACGGCTATACTCATATCTAGAGTCTCCCAACTAATGTATCTCATCACATGATATCCGAACGATGTCGAACTTTTCGATCGATTCATCAAAGTCCCACAATTCCCTGAGAGCTCAACACTTGAGCACAGTTTAATAATACCCAGTACACGTTACAATACCTATGGACCTGCCGTAGAAGGGCAGACCCAAGCCTCATTAATGGCAACGCGGAACTGCCGCACACCCTAAGGTTCAAAAGCGGTTCCATGGTCATTATGTCGAGTTAGGGTTTCATTCTTCTAGAGGGTTCACAGAATTACTTACATGTTTTTTCCGAATACCTTAAACTTGGAAAAAAATGGGTTTCTGACATTCGTTCGTTTCTATCGACTCTCAACGTACCAGCGTGAAGTCTTCTCTAGCTAAATCAATCAATCTAATGACCTCGCATCGGGGATGCAAACGAACCACATGTCCTAGTCATTCATCCATGGGTGACTAGCGATTTTCTATCACATCTCTAAGTACAACTCCTGCTGCAATAGCATCAAACATCTGGGACGATATCTTGTCAGTAGCAGCAGCAACTAGCTCATCCGTCTGCATGATAGACAATGCCTCCATCATCAAGAATAAACGGTGTATTGACAACCATCACGTTTTGGTTGGCCTCTAGCGGTAGCCCGATCATCTGGTGTAGATATCAAACGCTCGAGTCCACGAGAAAACATAGTAAAACGACATATCGAAATACTCATGTTGCAAAAAACACAGTAAAACGACATATCTAAGCAACAGTGTATCCCCGGAATTACGCCCTGGTCAGATCTCGTCCAAGACGAGCTGATGCTGACCGCAACTCTAGCCGTAGCTCTCTCTGCCCGTGCAACCGTGGTAACAGAAACCACGAACCGAAATCGATGAGGATAGATCAAATAAACGAATAGAATACGGTGCAAGGAAATGTACACCCTAAGGCTTCTTAAGCGGAGTAGCGTATCGTAAGTATACCGCGGAGCATACACACGGTGCGTCACTCTACTTAAGTCACCTACTCCATCAACTAAGGTTAACCTATGTGATGAAAGTTCAGGTCTAATACCCCCTCGACCAAGTCTAAGTTCTGAAAAGTCAAGCCTAGGTTCTGAATATATATAAATATACACCCTAGACCCCGCATAGTCAAACCTAGACTCGAACCAAGGTTAAACCTAGCGCTCTAATACCAACTTTGTGACGACCCGAAAATAGCACGTGACGGGCACCTGAATCATGTGAAGTCTATTGGACCCCACCTAATTAAAATAAGCCAAAAGCCCATAAATCTAAACCATTTAGAAGAGAAGTGAAGGAAAACTTGTTTAAAAGTTTACATATAAATCCTTTTGAAATTCATAGTAAGCATTTTAAAAACATCAAGTCCTTTCTAAAAATTTCGGTAGAGTTTCCTTTGTAAATACTGGCCCTAAATGGGTACAAACATGCATAATATAAAGGCACCCCCAAGTAGGAGCTAGCTCTTCGCCAATTGGCGGATACAACCACGCAATGCAATATAATATACAACGCCGAAGGGCGAGGATCAAAACTCAGAAGGAAACACCAACATCCTGAAGAAAACCAGGGAAAACCATAAATAATACAAGCGCGCGACTCTAAGGTCGAAAGAATATACAACTAGTCTTCTAAGTTTATGAAATAATACAAGTTTGGTTGATGGAGTTTACTAGATACAACTGAATATAAATAAAGTACAATGGTGGTCACGATGCAAGTGAACCCACCTACCAAAGCAATCACCCGGAAGGAAGCAGTGTGCCAGCAAGCTGCAACAAAACCTGTATGGCCAAACCTGCAAGAAACTGTGGCACAACGGGGGTGAGTTGCCAACTCGTGAGTAGAAGACATCACCGACCAGAAATCGCATGTATGACTCTTTCCTAGGTCATACAATAATATCCACAATATATATAACCTAAAACATCTACTATAGTGTAATACCAAGTGCTCGTGTCAGTGTCTCAGGTAGCAACATATCACATAAATGATGTACGACTGCATTAAAAATGAAAACAGAATATATCATAAATGAGAAAACTGTTTTCTTAATTTAGTGAGATTTCTGTATAAAAATCGAGGTATCATCAATGAAATCAACATGGAATCCGTGTCAAGCATCAACACAAAACATATATCCCAATATCCAATATCCCGGGCTCCGGCAATCCGGACTGGCCCATATCATCAAATCTCACTATCTCGGGCTCCGGCAATCCGGACTGGCCCCAGGCTCCGGCAATCCGGACTGGCCCAAATCATCAAATCTCACGACTATGTCGGTATCCTCCGGACATCTGCCGCGTCACAAATAACCGGTCAATAGTGCTCCCCTGCCGGGTTCAACGCTATCATCTGCGACCATCTTGCCCCGGGATACCGCACCGGGTCCACCATGCACCCGCAGACGGTTCATCCTCCTCTTCGAATCGGGTGTATGATACCGCTCAAGAGCCAAGAAAACTCATGGTGGACACCTCTCAAGTCATATTACGAGAAAACCACACTTTTTATCTTTTGAAATGAAAATGAGTTTATAAAATCTTTGCGGTTTCTCTAAATCCAGAAATCTCATGGAAAATCCGAAATCTCATAATCAAGAGTCAATAAACAGTGAATACCGGCATAAGCCTCATAATATTACATGACAAATGAATATACACATGCATGGATATCTAATTAAAGAATGCAATATCTAAACTAGCACAGTAATGATATATTGGAACTATCAGCTAGCAAGCGATATCAATGAAATAATATTCTCTGAAGTGTACGTGATATGACAATTACCGATGATGATGTGTGTGAGCCGGCAAGCAAGTGATTGTGAACATACGCATCATCGGTAATGGTGCCAGTGTCCTGACAGCATGGGTTCATAATAACGAAAGAAAACATAAGTATAAGCGCGCAATGCGATAAGGACAACATAAATATACAGGAAAAAGGTATAGTAACCGCAACATATACGAATATACATTTATATATATACAAGTCATACAGTTTTGGTATTTGAAATAGCACGAATCGTGGTTTATAGAAAATATGGGCTACGATGTTTTTAAGAAAAGGTACATACTTTGGAAAATCCGTTGTATCCCTCGGCCTGTCTTTAAAATACTCACGATTCGTTAGTTTTGGAAATAAGTATGACTCGAGCCCAGTCTAACACCTACCAAGTAAACTACATGACGAAGCTAAGAGACTAAACGAAAAGGTAAGGAAATCCACCTAAGTCCGAGTCGATATATCTAGTAGTCGGAGATCTCGCCTCAAATACCGTCACGTACGATAAAATATATAATGCGACATCCTCGAGTCCCGAGTGCGGATCAATCATCATATTTATACCTCGTACGGTAAAATCCATCGTACGTCATCCCAAAATCGGGGTACGGGTCAACTATCACATTTATCTCCTTATTTAACTGGTATCATTATCATCATATCACGAACAAGGGGTACTGATCTAAAGTCTAGTACATTCCGATACCATCAACATATATCGTGTGTGTATGAAAATGCATCGCTCAACGATCCGCTATAATAGCATATCGTGTCTCATAGCACGACCCAAAACACGTCACCGATCTCACGGCAGCATGCCCAATCACATCGACTCATCTCCAAGTATCAAATACTATCCTCATCATACATGTATACGTATATGTATGTATGTATGTATATGTGTGTGTGTGTGTGTGTGTGTATAGCGACACATCCACATATATATATATATATATATATATATATATATGTATACACATATATCATATACACCAAACATATCACGTGTATGCATATGTGTGTGTGTGTATCTTAACTCTAAGGTTTCGCAACTAATAAACTAAACTAACAACACTACCATCCAAAATACGCTAAACTAACCCATGACCTCCTAAAGCCTCGCAACTAATAAACTAAACTAACAATACTACCATCCAAAATACGCTAAACTAACCCATGACCTCCTAAAGCCGTTCTTTAAAACTATACACGTCTCACGACACACACACATATATATAACATATCCTTGCTACACTACGAAACTGCGGGGGCGCTATATGCCATCCACCCGACTTCCCCGTAGATATACATTTAATCACCTTGATCCTTGCTTACCGAACTTGATGTCGCCATTCTCTTCCTCGTCGTTCGAATTCCATGTGAGGGCGCCTACACATATAAACACGAAGTATCGTAAACCGAAATCGAGCACGAAAACAAAAACGGCACACGTATCACACATAGGTTAAAACCTATGGTCTACTCATGCAAATCAACCAAACGACTCCCGATATTGACGTAAAAACGTCTAGTGATCGATACAAAACACAAATATCAAAACTTCAAGTCATTTAAAAGTCATAATTCAAAACAGCAACTCAAGAAAATGGTTCCAGATTTTTGTTCAGGTGAAATTAGGCAAAACTAGCAATACAGGGGTGTAGTATACGAGGTATATGAGCTACAGAAGCAACCTTGACCCCAAACACCACAATGTGGCCGGCCACTCTACCCTAAAATCCGGCCAGATCGGCCATACCTGCTTGGTTTGGGTTCGTACTTGCAGGGTAGTTCGTAGTGGTCCAACTAGGTCCCTGGGGTTGCTAGTTTTTCTTGTTAAGGTCTCGGTTCTTTCCAGATTCCCTGTAGGCCACCAATTAAACACAAAACTGACATTTTGAAATATCTATCCTAAATTTGGTTTGTTTCTGTTTTGGTCTAGGTTTTTGACACTAAAGGAGTTTGTAGTCACCAATTACTCTCAATAGCACCATCACAACTCAAGGATCCTTAAACTTGATCTTGGAATTTTCATACATCACTAAACTCCACCAAATCACTTCTAAACTAAACTAGAAGCTATAGAAACTCAAATACTAAGCTAATAGCGAAGGAAGTACCTCGTTTGGCAACTCAAGAAAATTCTTGAGTTGCCCCAAGTGCTCAAAATCCCAACTTTCTTGATCTCCCATGTTTGTAGTGAGCTTGTGCACATTTTTTGTGAAGAGGGCGCATGGTTTTGATGTGTTTTTGGGGGTGAAGTGAGGTGGTGTAAGTGGTGGAGGGAGGAGGGCAGCCATGGAGGTGAAGGAAATGATGAAGTTGATGAAGGCCATCACAATGAGCCAAAGTCAAAAGACCCCTCACCTCTCACTCTTCTCTCTCATGCCCATACTTCATTATTCTATCTAATTCCTTTTTCTTTTCTTTTCTTTTCTTTTCTTCTCTTTTTAACTCCAACAAAACAAATAAAGAACCAAGTAACAATGAAATGATGCTTGGTTTTCAAACAAGAAAAAGAAATGTAACAAGTGTTAGTAATATGACATGGTGCATGTCGCATGCAAAAAACAAGCTTAATGCACGATTAGTGAAAATTTAGCGAGTTTAGAATTAATATAGAATATAATTAATTATAAGAAAATTTATGAATGCTCCATTCTTATAATCCCTTTCAAAATAATTATTTCTTATAATTTTCCGAATATTTTCCAAACTATCGGTATATAATTATACCATATCATTAAATCTAATCTCCACACATTAAAATATTCATAATAATTATTATTTAATTATCTAAATTCCCAAAAATAATATTTTATTTTTCTGAAATGTTACATCTGGACCTGTTCTTAAGCCGTCATATCCCCCAAATTGCCCTACAGGCGGTCCATATTGACACTTGTATACAATCCAGGGGTACGAATAAATATTTCTTTGTCAAGTTCTACAGATGGTAAGAAATATCCCCATATGGTGAATAACACTTGTAGGTCCTCTCGACTTATAAGGAAAAAACACTCTTGGAAGATCCTTACGACTTACAAGAGAAGACATCACATAGGAATCCCCATGATTCTTAAGGAGAAAATACGCCTACGAGATCCTCATGACTCGTAGGGAGAAAACCCTTTATGAGACCTTTACGGCTCATAAAGTCAAAAGTTTTTGTCGACAGGATCCTAACCCTGTCTACTAAGCCACCTTTGTCCAAATCGACATAGGCAAATGATGATTCGCTCATGGCACTATCCCAGTTGTAGCAATACTGATGCCTAAACATGTATCAAACTCCAAGTCAATCTCTCCAGCAAGTGTCGTCCCTACAACCATTTAATGAAGAAGGGGACCCCGTTCGTTTGGGATCGTAAATGCCAAAATGCACTGGACGAAATCAAGCATATCTGCAGAACCCACCGATATTGGCCGCTCCGGTCAAGGAAAAGCCCCTCATCCTGTACACAACAGCCCTTGAAGGTTCTCTAGGTGCGCTATGGGCATAGGAGAACAACCAGGGGAAGGAGGGAGCTCTCTATTATTTGAGTCGAGTCCTTCTGGGGGCAGAAAACAACTACTCCCCTATTGAAAAACATTGCCTGGCACCGATCTTCGCGATAACGAAGCTCAGGCACTATGCCTTGGCACATGAGGTCCATCTCATATCAAAGGTGGATCCTCTCAAGTACTTGATGTCAAGAGCCATATTAACTGGAAGGCTTGCCAAATGGACCCTTCTTCTGATGGAATTCTCAATAATCTATCGACATCTCAAGGCAGTGAAAGGCCAGGCCATCGCCGACTTTCTCGCAGAGCATCCGATACCCGCTGACTCTCCTTTAAATTGGGAGTTGCCGGATGAATATGCGTTCGACACAATTGACGGGGAGAAAGAAGGGAGTGATACCCGATGGCAACTCTACTTCGATAGGGCATCATCTATGAAGAGGCGGAAGCAAAGCACCCCCATAACCAAAACTGGGGTGGGCCTTATCTTCGTGACTCTGCAAGGAGGGATTATGCGTTTCGCCCTCTCCTTAACAAAGCCAAGAATAAACAACGATGTTGAATATGAAGCTTTGATAACGGGTCTTGAGATTGCTGTCGACATGGGCATCGAAAGCCTCCTCATATATGGAGACTCCCAACTGGTCGTTAGCCAAGTAAATGGCGATTACCAGACAAGCAAACCGGAACTGATCAGATATGGCGAGAGAGTGTAGCAATTGCTGACGCAAATCCCCTCTTACACCCTGGAAAGTATACCGCGTGCAAAAAATAGCAAGGCAGATGTGTTATCCAAGCTCTCAAAAGAACTGGCCGACGAAAACCTCGATGACGTAAGGATCATTGTGCAAAGCCGTCGGATTCTGTAACACCTTAGAACGCGATTAGTGTTAATTAAGCGATAATGCAGGTTTTTAATAAAAAGTTTACCAAAATAGTTTTCAAATATTTTATAAAAATTAATTAGTATTTTATTAATATTTATTTTGGGCCTGCACACACATGTGCATGTTAACCTAGGATTAATTAGGGGTTAACCATGCTTAAGTAGCCATGGAACCCTAACCTAATGTCATGCCATTTGTTTTATATAATTACCTAAATTAATTAGTTTTAAAAGTAAATAAAGGGTTTTGAAAATATGTTGACTTGAGAGAAAGAGAGAGGGTTGACCATGGCATGTATCATGAGGCATGGGGCAAGCATGCCATGCAGTAAATGAAGAGAGAGAAGGGTATGGCTCTCTCTAAACTCACTCCTCATTTCTCTCACCCTCACTCATACACTCCTCACTCTAACTCACAACTCTCATTCACTTATCATTTTCTCCTTCTCATATTTTCTTCACCTCACTCACTCCCTCACATCCTTCAACTGAAACCCTAACTCAATCCTCACAACCCCATACCAAATCTTCACTAAACTTCACTTAAACCCTTCACAAGCCAAGATCAAGCCACTATGATCACTTGGAGCATGGAAAGATAGGGTTTTGAGCAAGTGTGGTTAGGTAATGACCCCTCTACTGTTATTTAGGTTGTTAAATTGTTGTGTTGCTTATTAGTTTCAGTTTAGAACGATAAAGATATAGTTTTGTGCACGATATCGTATTTTAGTGTCATTAGAGGGTGTCGGTGATCTGCTGTGACCCTGAGTCCTTCTGGAAAAACTAGCAGTGTGGTAGTGTTATATTAGAGACCCTGAGAGTACACCTGAAGCACGAACCCAACCTGACCTGTTTTGGCCGGCGAGAACATGGGAAAATCCGGCGAGCTCGGCCGAGGAGGGGACTGGGGTTCTGTGTTTTTGTGGGTAGCTGTCTGCTGTTGTTTTGGGTTGATTGGTACTGTTAGATTTTGATGTTTTGACAGTGGGTAAAATCTGGGATCGATTAGCTAGTTTTTAGTGTTTCGGCGACGTGCGATACGGTGTCCGACTCAGTTTCTGTGCTTCGCATGATTTCTGCACTTGGTTTTGTTTTAGTAGTGTCGCCACACACATTGGCTCCTAAGTGAACACTTTAGAGGTTGTTGGAGTCAGTGCATCGATTTAAACGTAATTGTACGTATTAAGGGTCGATTTCTAAGTGCACTTGCTATGTTTGTGTGATTTTAGGGGCAAGTGCGGGGACTTCGGACGCTGCGAAGAAAGGGAAGCAGGTAGTCGGATTTACTTATTTCAAGATCACCGGTGAGTAGATTTAACATCTACGGGAAAATCGCCTGTATGGTGTTATGCGTCAGGGCTTGATATGACATTATAGCCTCATGTTTTTATTCATATATGTTGATTGTGCATGAGCATCGTTACATACCATTACTTGTTGTGCCTTAACTTAGTATCTAGTGGACACTGCATCATTACTGACGGTTCATGTTGCACGAGCACTACATTGTATGCTACACCCATACCGTCGGTAATTGCCATGACACGCACAACCTATACACATATGCGGTACTGTATTGTTATTGATATTGATACATTGATTCTTGTTCTATTGCGGTTATGAAATGCATCGTGCATACATAGCTACATGTACACCCTTATATGATGTTGCATTTGATTTTAGAGAAATTGGGAACCGCATGATATATTTAAAAACTGGATTCATTTAAAAGAGCGGTTTTCCCTCGATATGCTCACATTACGGTTTTATGTTGCATATATCATATTTCATGGATTTACGCATTGAGATACGGATTTCATGTGATTTATGGATTTGAGAACCATGGTATTTTTTCAAGAAAGTATGTATTGTTTTGAAAACCCGGTTTCTCTTGATATGATATTTTAGTGCGTCCACCATGAGTTTTCTCGGTTCTGAGACTTGTGTTAGAAACCCGATTCGAGAAGCGGGAGGCACCGTCTGCGGGTACATGGTAGACCTGGATGGTACCCCGGGGCAAGAAATGGTTTTTTGTGGTGTAGACAATGAGCCTGGCAGAGGGAGTACTACCTACCGGTGATAGTATAGAGCCCGATGGATATCCGGAGGATACCGTTTGGGAGTTATGACATGAGATATATTGAGGGCCGATCTGGGTATGCGGTGCCTGAGAGATGAGTATTTACGTGTCATTGATGGACAGGGTTTTCATGATGTTTCGAGTGTCGATGTTGGACACTCAGGTTCCATGAGATTTGCAGGATATGAGGGCCGATTAGAGTGACGGCGCCTGAGGTATTGGGATTTGGGGTGTCGTTGATGGAAACCGGTTTTTTTCCATGATGATGATTCATTGATGATGACATGTTTTATCCCATATTCAGTATTCATTGATATGCGTTGCTTCATGTATTTGTAGTATCTGATAGAGTACCTTTCATGGTTGTTGCATATCCATATTAGCATATTGATACTATCAGATTGCATGTGATTGAGTATCACAGTACGTGCATACCTGCGATTACATGTATGATGTTACTTACTATTCACGAATTGGCAACTCACCCACGTGTGCCACAGTGTTTTGCAGGTTAACCCTCAGAGTAGTAGCGACAGACATCTTATTGTATCTTTTTGCAGGGATACTGCTACGGTTGGCTGTGAGCCGTTTTTCTATAGGTGGGTTTTGCGGTTATCCGTTTATATTTATTGTACACCTTATTGTATATAGTACTCTCCATCTACCATTTCATGTATTGACTTAGAGACGAGTTGTGAGGACGATATTGTATATTATTTTGTGACTCTAGGTGTCGAGCTCGTGTGGCCCGGTTTTTATTATGCAGTTTTATCTTTTATATTGTTTTCCACTTATATTGTCCATTTTTTCGCTACGGCGTCGTATATATGCTTGTGGTAGTTGTTTCCGCCTTTGGGCGTGATTTGCTCCCGTTTGGGGATGCTTTATTTATATCTTATATTTGTACCCGTTTCGGGGCTAGTTTTTACAAAGGATGTGCTGCCGAAATTTTTAAGAAAATAAATTTAAACTTTAAAGATTTTTACTTGAGATTTCCAAATGTTTTTAACAATGTTTTATCACTTACTAATTTTGATGGTTTAGATTTCTGGGTTTTCGACTTACTTAAATTGCGTTACGCCTGTAGACGTTATGTGGTTTAAGTGCCGGTTACGTGCTAAATTTTGGGTCGTGACAGATTCTCGCACCAGCAGAAATATCTCCGAAGACGTCTAAAGGAGAGGAAGCAACCGAACAAGAGGCTTTCCAATTGGAGTATGAAGAAACGACGAAGGATTGGAGAGAATTCTTCATAGACTACTTCAAATCCAATCGAAAGCCCGAAGACACGTCATCAAGACATCGGCTCAGGAAGCGAGCTCTGTCTTTCGCCTTCGTCAATGATACTCTATATAAGAGATCGTTCGATTGCCTGTGGCTAAGGTGTCTGGGACCAGAAGAAGCAAAAAGGGTCATTCAAGAAACTCATGACGGACTCTGCGGTTCCCATTAAGCTGGGCCAAAGATGAAGCTGGAGATAAAAAGAATGGGTTACTATTGGCCCACGATAATTCAGGACTGCCTCGAATATGCGAAGCAGTGTCACTCGTGCCAAATTCACGGGGACTTCATCCACCAGCATCCAAATCCGCTACACCCAACATTGGCTAGCTGGCCATTCGAAATGTGGGGAACCGATATAATCAGGCCCATTGAGCCAATGTCATCCAATGGACATCGGTTCATACTTGCAACAACCGATTACTTCTCTAAATGGGCAGATGCAATACCATTAAGAGAGGTGAAGATAGAGAACATTCTCCATTTCTTCAAGACACATGTCATCTACCGGTTCGGCACTCCACGACGGATCATCTCGGATAACGGGCTAACCTACAGAAGCCATAAGATCAGCCGCTTCGCACAGCACCATAAAACAGATTGGATATATTCTTCATTCTATAACCCCCGAGCTAACGGTCTAACTGAGGCTTTCAACAAGACCTTGATGAAGATCATAAAGAAGACGGTGTCCAGAAATAGAAAAGATTGGCATGAGAGATTGCATGAAGCTCTCTGGGCTTATCGGACCACATTCAAGGCGGCCACGAATACAACGCCATTCGCGTTGGTATTCGGAATGGAAGCGGTTCTCCCCTTGGAGATAAAGCTACCCTATTTACGAGTGGCGGTCCGACATGAACTGACGAATCAAGAAAATGCCCACCTTCGGCTTGAGGAGCTCGATGACCTCGATGAAACTCGTCTCATGGCGCACCAAAACCTAGAAGCTCACAAAGCAAGGATGATGCGCTCATACGAAAGATTGACTAGGCCGAGAACATTCCGCCAAGGCGAACTCATGCTAGTTGTAAAAAGACCTATGATCCCCAATCATGCTAAACGGGGGAAATTCGAGCCGAACTATGAGGGCCCGTACATCATAGACAAGGTCTACCAAGGTGGGGCCTACTTGCTCATGGATATGCATGGCGAAAGACCTTTCCGGCCAACAAACGGCCGGCTCCTTAAGAAATACTACGCTTGACGGGTCATGGCTCAGGTTAATGATGGATGACGACGCTCGTGTCCGCTCGCTATCTCCCTGAGTCCAAACTCTATAAGCAGTATCCAGCGAAACCTCGCCTCAAAATGCTACGGACGGAGATGTCCTTAAACTAGCTGTGGACCGTAATGTCCTTAAACTAACAATGGACCAAGATGTCCTTACACTACATTGGAACGAGATGTCTTTAAACTAACAACGAACCGAGATGTCCCTAAACTAACAACGTCGCCTCTAACACGGCGATAGTGGAATGGAAGTCCACAAGTCCCAGCGGTGAGGACTGCAACTCAAATCCCACCGGCAAACAGATGGGTCACATGCAGCGAAACTATCCTCGATAGTTTCATCGTACAAAAAAAAACGGTATGTCCACAAACGAAATGGTCACGGATGAAAACCCGAAAAGGCTCCGTGAGTAAAAACAGCAGGACTGTCGGCGAGTTTGTGAAAACCCGAAAGGGTGCAGACTCGTAAAAAAAATTTATGCACACTTACGAGGTCCTCTCGGCCTTGTAAAGAGAAAATACCTACGTGAAATCCTTACGACTCACAAGGGAGCAATACATTTAGGGATCCCCACGATGCCTAAGGAGAAATTACACTTACCGGATCCTTACGACTCGTAAGGAGAATCCCCCTTATGAGACCCTCACGGCTCATAGGATTCGAAAGCCTTAAGTTACAGGGATCTGAACCTGTTCTTAAGCCATCACATCCCCCAGTTTGCCCTACAAACGGTTCAATATTAACCCTTGTATACAATTCACGAGCGCAAATAAACGTTTTCCCCACCAAATCCCACCAACGACAAGGAATGTCCTCATGTGGTGAATGACACTTGTATGTCCTCTCGACTTATAAGGAGAAAACACTCTTACAAGATCCTTACGACTTATAAGAGAACATGCACTTAGGAATCCTCACGACTCCTAAGGAGAAAACACACCTACGAGATCCTCACGACTCGTAGGGAGAAACACCTTTATGAGACCCTTACGGCTCATGAAGTCAAAAGCCTTAGTCGATAGGATCCTAACCCTGTTTGCTAAGCTACATTTGTTCAAATCGACAAAGGCAAATGATGATTCACTCCTGGCAATATCCCAGTTGTAGCGATGCTGATGCCTAAATCGGTATCAAATTCCAAGTCCTTTCACGGCAAATGATGATTTGCTTCTGGCAATATTCCAGTCGCAGCGATACTGATACTAAGATTGGTATCAAACCTCGGGTTCCATACTCGCAATGAAAAATCAGCGAGCCAAAAATACAAATGAAATAGCCGAAATGATAGGGCAACTCGCAACAAAAATCAGCGAGTAAAATATATGCATGTAAAAATAGCCGAAATGATTAGGCAACTCGCAATAAAAAGCAGCGAGTAAAGAAAAAGAAAAACAGCCGAAATGATTGGGCACCGCGAAAAAATAGCCGAAATGATTGGGCAATCGCGACTTTCGCGATACAAAAAGATGAAATGATAGAGCATCGCGGAAAGAAATAAAAAATGAAATGAAACTTTTGCCCTGCAGGTGAGATCACGTCGACCCCTGTATACAATCCATGGGCACAAATGAAAAAGGGAACCACATTGTCCCACCAGGCTTCGTCAAAGAGAAGCCAGATCTCGATGGCTGCATCCACAACCTAGAGATCAACAACAGCGTTCTTCCTCCCTCCAACAGGATGCAGACGCGACATCAACAAACGGAGCCATGGCAAAGTCCCCTAGCTCCAAATCTTGATGGTTCACAGATAGCCTAGAGACTACCTCGGAGCCACGGCAAAGTCTCCTAGTTCCAAATCTCAACGGTTCACAGACAATTTAGAGACTACCTCGGAGCCATGGTAGAGTCCCTAGTTCCAAGTCTCGACGGCAGCATCCACAGCCTAGAGATCAACAACAGCGTTCTCCATCCCTCCAGCAGGATACAGACGCGACATAAACAAACGGAGCCATGGAAAAGTCCCCTAGTTCCAAATCTCGATGGTTCACAGACAATCCAGAGACAATCTCGACAAGTCGTCGCAATGTTGCAGACACAATGTCAACCAACGAAGCAAAGGAAGATCCCTAGCTTCAGGGTCTTGACGGCAACTCAAATGAGACCTGAAAGACTATCGGAGATCAACCCACTCCAGCGCGAAGTGCCCATGACTCTTCGGGACTCCCAAACTGAGCCTAACCTCAAGTAAAAAGCGACATGGAATATCCCTAACGCTTGCTCTTTCGACGGTAATATTACCTGGAAGATTACTTGAAGACGTCTTTTCCAGCCCTCGAAGGAATCAGAGACACGACAGTCACTGCAGGGTTGTCTAGCACGGCAGCAAGGTTTTGGGAGGCATCATCCATGCCATATTTAAATATTTTGCTGTTCTAGCTAACCTTAACCCTAGAATCGAAACTAGAAAATCCGACGAAATGAAATGGAAACAACTTTGCATAAGAAGTGAACAAGGAATACAACCTTTATAGACCGGTCCTTCACTTCTAAAGCTCTGTGTAGTAGTCCCTTCACTGCGATCATCGAACTCCCGGACTCTAGTGAAGGTTCACATGAAGAAATGAACGGGCTTGCTCAATGCTTTCGAAGCCGAAGAGGATCAACGGCGAGGAGACTCAAGCTCATGCTACCTCTTCACTAATGGTGAGATTAGTGAAGCAAACATCCTAAACTAAATGGCTAATAGTAGAGGATGATGAAGTAGGAATTTTGCTCATTTTAGATTTAATTTTCTCACTCAATTCCATCACTTGATCAAAAGCTAGTGAGCTTTCAAGAGGAAGATGAAGATGAAAATGATGAAGTGATGAATAATAATCTCATGAGGTTAGAAATGCAACCATGGTGAGTTATTATGTCATGCCTAACTCATGTAGAGAATAAACCATGGTCTAAGGTTAAGAGTTGGGTTAACAAATATCTTAAGCTAGACAAACAAGTTGAACAAGTCAATGTTCTACTAGCTTCTCCAAGCTCAACCTTGACTAAATCCAAATGTTTGAATTGATTAAAACAAATAAAACCCTAGCTTTAACCCTAGCATGGTATAAGTCTCATACATACATGTTGAATGTGTAACCTTGCATGACACAACAATATATATCACATATATATTTTGTATGCAAATAGAAAACAATACATATACCGCATATATGTAAAGTGTATCAAATGTGAGAAAAAGAATTACTTAAGTGAGTTAATATTAGTTAATGTAATGTAATATATCAAATATATAATTATACATTAAATTATTAAATCAACTCTTGATTTAATAATCCGGCTATATCACATATAACCGACCACCGACTAATATCAAATGTAACAACTTATCGAATCAACACTTGATCCGATAACTTGGCTATATCAAAAAGCCAAGCATGCTCATACTCATGCGAATCCAATCAGTAACACTACCGTACAGTCCGGTCCCTTCGTCTGATATGTCACATATCATAGCTTGGGGGTGGTATAATGTCAGACCCCAATAGCCTGATAAGTCATGCCGATACAAGGTCCATAACGGTTCGAGAAACTACTGGTAACACTTACCAGTAAATCTCAGCAACCCTGGCCAGGGATTTCCTGTTATGGTCAATCGAGCATAGCGCAACATCAACTCCTAATACCGGGAGAGATGAAACCCCCTATCGCTCATTGACTCCATGTGACTCGGGACTGTACCCAAAAACCACCTTTTTGCACGATCTCTTGACCGTGGTATGGTGGAAATCAAAGCACAGTGGGAATCACACAAGACTCTATGACGATCTCGGGTCTACAGACTAACCTGTACCAGTGTCACCAGAGAACTGCTATCCGACGATAGGTATAATATCATCTAGGAGTTCTCGGTGAGTCCGTCCAGTGTACCCAGTCTCCACTGAGCACCCGTATACCTTCTCTGATGTCAAACACCAATGGATATGGGATCATCCATCGCCCATCATATGGGTCGAGAAGCGTATACGCTAGTCTACTCTGGAGTATCGATACCCTGTCTCGATACTCCCACGACTAGGAACAATCTAAGGATGTACTTACCGACTACTTCTGCTCCACTAGTATGATCTGCATCATAATCCTGGCAATCAAGTACTCATCCTAAGGGCTTTATCAACATGTAATAGAGGGACAATAAGTGTACATGTTAAGATAAAGAGAAACCAGATAGCATACTATCATGTCGAGCAAGAAAGTTCTCCCTATATATGTCCAAGCATCCACTACAATATACATCGCATGTACAGTAATGGCCTATAGGGCATACATATAACTAACAATCTCCCACTTGCACTAAGGCCATCTATTATAGTATCCAATACCCAACAATATAGCTGTGGTTGTAGTATCCCATACTTAACCATCCCATAGAAGTCTCTCTAGGGGTAAGGCCTTTGTGAGTGGATCAGCTGTGTTATCCTTCGTGTCAACTCTCCTAACCTCGATCCCTTGGAGATCAACCATCTCCCTGATCAGGTGATACTTGCCTCAGAATATGTCTGGAACGCTGATGGGACCTGCGTTCCTAGGCCTAAGCCACAACTCCATTGTTGTCACAATAACAGTTATTGGACGCTCAATGGTAGGAACCTTGTTCATCTCATGAACAAGAAATGTCCAGACAGCCACTTTGGCAACATCATTGGTAGCAATGTATTCAGCCTTCATCATCTAGTATGCCTCGGTATCTAGCTTGGAACTCTTCCAACACACCGTCCCTCCACTGAGGGTAAAGACAATGCCTGTGACTGACTCTCAGTCAAACTTATCACTCTGGAAGCTGGAACCAAGAACTTTCTTGTAGTGCTTCTCAAGTACTTAAGAATGTCCTCCACAGCTATCCAGTGATTCCCCCAAGATCCGATTGATTCCTGATCACTACACCTAGTGAGTCATTTACATCTTGTCTGGTACATAACATCGCACACTCTGATAGAGCCTACTGCCGAAGCATATGATATCCCTTGCACGCGAGCTCTCTCCAAATCAGTCTTAAGAGACATCTTTTTTGAGAGAGTGATCCATGAGTAAGTGGGCAAACCACCATGCTTAGAATCCTCCATACTAAACCCCTTTAGTATGGTGTTAATGTACCTGGATTTGGGACACTCCCAACATCCACTTCGATCTATCACCATAGATTATAATCCATAAGATGTAGTAGCTATCATCCAGATCTTCTATTGAGAATCCTCATGATAAGAGGAGCTTGACCGAGTGCAGCATAGGAAACACTTTCCTATTAAGAGTATGACATCTACGTACAATACGTGTAAGACAACATCACTCTCTACAACCTTATTGTATATACAAGGTTCATCTACCATTTTGATGAAGTCAAACTCTTTGACTGCCACATCAAAACAGATGTTCCAACTCTGCGATGCGTGCATTGATCCTGATGGACTTAAGCATAGCTTTGAAAGTCTCAACTTTTCCATCTACACCAAGAATCTTCTCAAGATCCATTTGCTTCCAATGGGTTTCACCCCTTCAGGTGCAACATGCAAAGTCATACTTTGTTGGTGTACATGGATTCCATCTTTGATCGCATAGCATCCAGCCATTGCACTGAGTCCCTACTCGTGATGGCCTGCCTGAACCTAGTTGGGCCATCATCTCATGATGCTATCCTCGCTCCCACAGTCACCGAGAAGACCGTAGTATCTCTCAAGTGGACGAGGAATCCTACCATATTCGCGGAGAGGCTGAGGTTCGTTGGAGACTATTGAATCCTTTGGTTTCACCAAATCATCAGCTGTTAGTTTGTCAAGCTGGAACTCCTTGCAGTTCTACCTCATGACCATAAATTTCTTCACAAGAAATTCCTTTTCTAAAAAGGTGGCATGCTGAGAAACAAAACACCTTTTGCTCCTCAGTGTGGTAGAATATATTCCCTCGCAAATGTTTGGGATATCCTGACAAACTTATACAGAGCTGACCTTGCCTCGAGCTTATCCGGATTTTGGTTTTCAACATATGCCGAACAACCCCATATCTTAACTCGTTTAAGATATGGTCTCTTCCCATTCCATATCTCATATAGAGTGGTAGGCACTGATTTGGATGGAACCCCATTCAATAGGCATGCAACTTCTCATGTGCATAACTCCAGAAGGAAATAGGTAACTCAGCAGTACTCATCATAGAGCACGCCATATCTCATAGGGTGCGATACCTCCACCCCGATACACCGTTGTGCTATGGTGTACTCGAAGGAGTAAGCTGAGAGAGAATCACATTCTAGTTTTAGAAAATCCAGGAGCTCCATGCCCAAGTATTCTCCTCCTCGATCACATCACAGGACTTAATATTTCTACCCGTCTGGTTCTCAACTTCAAGCTTATATTCCTTGAGTTTCTCAAAAGTTTCAGACTCGTGTTTCAACAGGAACACATGTCGGAATCTTGAGAGATAGTCGATGAATGTAATGAAGTACAAAAAACCAGCCTTGGCATTTGTAGACATAGGACCGTATACATCATCATGTATTTGTCCTAAGAGTTCACTAACTCTTTCTGTTTCCAGTAAACGGAGTATTGGTCATTTTACTTTTGAGACAAGACTGGCAAGTATTATAAGATGAAAATTCGAATAGATTCTCATATTTATCCTTATATAACATAGCTGGTCGTATCGCATTGATATGACCTAGTCTACAATGCCACAAGAAGGATTCATTCATTTCTGAACTACTCCTCTTGTTTATGTTCTAGATGCTTTGAACCGTAGTTTGATTTAGAACGTGTGTGCTATTTCATAACGTGCCTGATCCAATCAACTCTTGATTAAGGAAAATGTTCACAACATTATCCTCCAATACAGAATTATATCCTTCTTTAACTCATTATAGAAACCGATGTAATGTTGTATATCAGATTCGGTATGTAATAACATTCGTTCAGAATCAATGTATTAATACAAGGTGATATCTGCCAACTGACTTGGCTGCAACAATTGCACCATTCTCTAACACTTAGAGGCATATCGCCCTTTCTCAGTTCTCTACCTTTTTGTAGCCCATGTAACTCTTACATATGTGGGATCCTTATCCGGTATCTCATACCTAGGATGTGGAGGATACTGAGAAATAGTTCTTGGCAACGAACACACCCGAAGAATATACATCAACATGCTTTTTCTTCAATTGGGTGGCATGGGAATCCGGATATTCCCCTATTTTCTATTCAGACTTATAACAATTATAAGATAGAGCGGAACCAACGTTCCCTAGCTCAGTATAATAAGTAGGTTCGGTCAATACATCCATATTATTATCTTGATTAAGGCGTGACATGGTCGCTACCAGGAGAGAGAGAAGAAAACACTCTGCATGCGCTCTTGCAAGATTAGATTGGTTATTAATTTATCTAATCAGGATGGCTCCCACTGTTTTTATCAAATCTTCCTTCAAACCCTAAAAGGCAAGACTAGCCGTGATTAATTACACCCTACAAGTTCGCCAATCGTTCGGCCAGGCCAGTGTCGGTACTTTGAGGGAGGTTTCCCATGCTTTCGCACGGACCTAATTAAAATAAACCTCATTTTCCCAGGGGCGTAGCCCCGTTAACACCTTTCTAGACACCTACTTGATCGGCTAATTGTAATGTGCAAAACTCTCCCAGGAGTGACTCTTACTCACAGTGGGTATCCGGATCCAACTATCTCATAGAAGGTATGCAATCTCATTGCAAATTTCAACACTTGAAATTCCCGATAATATTCAGCCCCTAACCTCATATGACCTTGACAAAGGCCAACAAACTATAGGATGCTAGTCAAGTTCAACCCGTCATTTTCTGATTGAATTAAACCCACCCGCACGACCCTTGACAAAGGCCAACAAGGTCGCACGACTACCCTAATCCAATCACATCATATGCTCAAGCAGATAAGCACTAATCAGCTACCACACACTACGCCTTGACAAAGGCCAACAAACGCAGCACGTATATTAAATACTACTTATCTGAAATAACGGAGGGCTACGATAGGTTTTTAAGAAAATCCTTTACGTAATGAACTTGATATCATTGTAGAATCGAGTGATTTTGAAAATGAGTGTTTTCGAGGCTTTTATTAGTTTCGCTAAAGAGGTCACTCCCGGTGAAGGGATCTCGGCTCTTTCCTTATCGAATAAGGTGCAGGATATTTCACAAATACCACTATGCAGAGCAAAAACTATAAAAGCGTTCAAAATACAAACCGAGTTTGTAGCATCTGCTAGTTTTGCTAAAAAGGTCACTCCCGGTGAAGGGATCTCGGCTCTTTCCTTATCGAATAAGGTGCTGGATATTCTACAATGAATACCGCTATGCAAAGCAAGAACTAGAGCTACCAGTTTTTTTTAAAACGTGTTTCTACAATATCTTTAGGTTTCTTTTATTTCATTAATCTCATTAATGAAGCCCCATCAATTTTATGCTTCCTAAGCATCACAAAAGAAACGAAAGCAACAATATTAATTATATCTCATATATATAATATAAGCATTCATTTCAGAACAAATAAAGTGATCACATCACAGAATATCCGCAGCAGAAGAACATATATGAAATATGGGATATACTAGGAATTCCGTGTTTTAAATTAAGCCAGTATAAAATACGGATTCCATGGTCGCGATGAATAGCCAAACCCACATCTTTAGACCCCTACGAGAGCGGCAAGCAACCCTCCCAATTCTAGAGTTAGGAGACTCGGTCTCGACTCCTCCAGATGGTCTCCCACTGGACCCTAGAACCCGATTACTTGTGCTCCCCGTCTTGGGTCTATCCTAATGCGGAAAAGTAAATAATATATATCAATGGTGACATCATCCTCAACCCGGAAGTGCCCCAATAAAAGAATATTACATACAAGCTTTTACATGAATGAAAATGAAAAACTCTCATCTCACATAAAAACCACCGGCTATTCAGAACACGACGATCCAATATTACATATCACAGCAACACATAATATCATATGTCATCAACGTAAGTAAATATGCGTATCCCAATCGTCGTTGATATATAGCACCAAAACCGGCGATACACCACATATTACACTTACAGTCGCAGAAAAGAAAATGAAAACTACAACAGTTGGAATCCGCAACCACCTTAGACATTATAAACCCAACGTATCACATACTTTGGATTTCATTCCTAACCAAATGAACTCCTTAGACATCGCATGCCTAACAATTATAAACCCCGCATTTTAGTCTCGATATTGAAAACGCTTTCCAATAACTTGTCGGGTAATTAAACAAGATTCCCGATAACCAGATCGAATACTCGATAGAAACTTTAGTAGACTGCCGCACCTCTTTAAAAATTCGACAGAAACTAGGTCATCGTATCGGGTGTTTCGGAGTAGTTTTGGTTTCGTAATCCAAGCAAACATCGTCTAATTTTCTAGCATGGCTCTGATACCACTGCAGGGTTGTCTAGCATGGCAGCAAGGTTTTAGGAGGCATCATCCATGCCATATTTAAATTTTTTTCCGTTCTAGCTAACCCTGACCCTAGAATCGAAACAAGAAAATCCGACGAAATGAAATGCAAACAACTTTGCCTAAGAAGTGAACAAGGAATACAACCTTTGTAGACCGGTCCTTCACTTTTAAAGCTCCGTGTAGTAGTCCCTTCGCTGCGATCATCGAACTCCCGGACTCTAGTGAAGGTTCACATGAAGAAATGAACGGGTTTGCTCAATGCCTTCGAAGCCGAAGATGATCTACGTCTAGGAGACTCAAGCTCATGCTACCTCTTCACTAATGGTGAGATTAGTGAAGTAAACACCCTAAACTAAATGGCTAATAGTAGAGGATGATGAATTAGGAATTTTGCTCATTTTAGATTTAATTTTCTCACTCAATTCCATCACTTGATCAAAAGCTAGTGAGCTTTCAAGAGGAAGATGAAGATGAAAATGATGAAGTGATGAAGAATAATCTCATGAGGTTAGAAATGCAACCATGGTGAGTTATTATGTTATGCCAAACTCATGTAGAGAATAAACCATGGTCTAAGATTAAAGGTTGGGTTAACAAATATCTTAAGCTAGACAAACAAGTTGAACAAGTCAATGTTCTACTAGCTTCTCTAAGCTCAACCTTGACTAAATCCAAATGTTTGAATTGCTTAAAACAAATAAAACCCTAGCTTTAACCCTAGCATGGTATAAGTCTCATAGATACATGTTGCATGTGTAACCAAGCATGACACAATAATATATATCACACATATATTTTGTGTGCAAATAGAAAACAATACATATATCACATATATGTAAAGTGTATCAAATGTGAGAAAAAGAATTACTTAAGTGAGCTAATATTAGTTAATGTAATATACTATATCAAATATACAATTATACATTAAATTATTAAATCAACTCTTGATTTAATAATCCGTATATATCACATATAACCGACTAATATCAAATGTAACAACTTATCGAATCAACACTTGATCCGATAACTTGGCTATATCACATATAACCGATGAATGTCACATATCGCGAGAATAGAATGCGGTATCGCATACTCTCATTAATCTCAGTCCTGCACATATCACATATGTGCTCCCACTCCGTTTCGCATGAACCAGGAAACCTCTGTGTAGGACTCTAAAGACTCATCAATACGCTGGCAGTAGGTGATGATCATATCAAACACCCACAAGCAGCAAGCAGTCTGCTAAACGTAACGGCCGCCCGGGTATTGAGCGATCAGAAGATCAAAAAGCAAGCATGCTCATACTCCTACGAATCCAATCAGTAACACTACCGTACAGTCCGGTCTCTTCGTCTGATATGTCGCATATCATAGTCTGGGGGTGGTATAATGTTAGACCCCAATAGCCTGATAACTCATACCGATACAAGGTCCATAACAGTTCGAGAAACTACTGGTAACACTTACCAGTAAATCTCAGCAACCCTGGCCAGGGATTTCCTGATATGGCCAATCGAGCATAGCGCAACATCAACTCCCAATACCGGGAGAGACGAAACCCCTCCTATCGCTCATTGCCTCCATGTGACTCGGGACTGTACCCAAAAACCACCTTTTTGCACAATCTCTTGACCGTGGTATGGTGGAAATCAAAGCACAGTAGGAATCACACAAGACTCTATGACGATCTCGGGTCTACAGACTAACCTGTACCAGTGTCATCAGAGAACTGCTATCCGACGATAGGTATAATACCATCTAGGAGTTCTCGGCGAGTCCGTCCAGTGTACCCAGTCTCCACTGAGCACCCGTATACCTTCTCTGATGTCAAACAACAATGGATATGGGATCATCCATCGCCATTCATATGGGTCAAGAAGCGTATACGCTAGTCTACTCTGGAGTATCGATGCCCTGTCTCGATACTCCCATGACTAGGAACAATTTAAGGATGTACTTACCGACTACCGCTGCCCTACTAGTATGATTTGCATCATAATCCTGGTAGTCAAGTACTAATCCTAAGGGCTTTATCAACATGTAATAGAGGGACTATAAGTGTACATGTTAAGATAAAGAGCAACCAGATAGCATACTATTATGTCGAGCAAGAAAGTCCTCCCTATATATGTCCAAGCATCTACTATAATATACATCACATGTACAGTAATGGCCTCTAAGGAATACATATAACTAACAAGTCACGGGGCTACCCGAACTCTAAGATTGCATATCGGGGAATACATCGGCCAACGCGACTGTGTGACGGGTAAAAAACCCTAGTACCACAGACCCTAACGGACTTCTATTAGCAGGAGTTAACTGTGACGTTAGGACACCCTTGCAAGAACTTCCTGATTCGTCTCGACTCGTGAGAAAATTAGTGTCCTTACGAGAACTTCACGATTCGTCTCGATTCGTAGGGAAAAGCCTTAGGCAATGAGGATAAGGACCTGTTTCCTAAGCACCGAAGCCCTGCAATTCGGTCTAAGATGGACTATTGCATACTATTCATAGGCCACACTCTCCAAAGTCGAATATCGACAAAGAGGGAAACAACCACTTACGAGTCCTCTTGACTTTTAAGGGGAAAGATTCTCTTGTGAGATCATTACGACTCTTAAGAGGAAACGCACTTAGGAGTCCTCACGATTTCTAAGGAGAAAATGCACCTACGGGATCCTCTCGACTCGCAGGGAGAAAAGTCTTTATGAGACCCTCACGGCTCATAAAGTTGAAAAGTCTTAGGCGTCAGAACCTTAACCCTGTATTCTAAGCTATCGCTGCTATGCAAGTAGGTCCAAGATGGACTATTGTATACTATCCACGGGCCACACTCTCCAAAGTCGAATATCGACAAGGAGGAAAAAAACCCACTTACGAGTCCTCTCAAGTTGTAAAGGGAAAAGTTCTCTTGTGAGATCTTTACTACTCTCTAGAGAAAACGCACTTAAGAGTCCTCACGACTCCTAAGGAGAAAATACACCTACGGGATCATCTCGACTCGTTGGGAGAAAAATCTTTATGAGACCCTCACGACTCATGAAGTTGAAAAGCCTTAGGCGGCAGATCCAAATCTGTTTCCTAAGCCATCGCTGCCCTATGATTTATCAAAGAATATTTATAACCACAATCAAGAACGGCGTCTCTTGGTAGCTAGCCGGTGAGTAAGGGTCGGTCCACAGGGATTTTGTGTATTCTCTAATTGTTCTAACGAGTTAATTCCGATTGGTGTCGGATTGATTAAATATAAAAACTAAACTAATCTAGACTAGGATTAAAATCTTGCTAGGGTTAGGTTTAGGTTAAATTTGGAAAGTCAATATTTCTCACCGCTTTCTATACCCTGTTAAAGATCTATGAGGTGTTATGATAATAATTAATAAAGTGGATTAGTACCATCGGGAAGAAACAGTGTTTCTTCCTCTAGGTTCTTGTCCTTCCTTTCTTAATTCTTACCCTAACTTCCATGGAAAACACGCTCAACTGGTCGTTTATACTACGGTATCACCGCTACCTCGTGGGATAGGGTGCCGTAGGGAGCGGTGTGTGCATGTATGCATGGAGTCCTATAAAAATGTGCGATGGGCAAGAAAGGGGTGAGAGATCTTCATCTCTCAAGCCTTCCCTATTCCTAACCCTAACAAGCGAGGAGACTACTCACTCATTAGGGAATTGAAAAACATTTTCTAAACTATCTAATTAGGGCAGATAATAAAGATCTATACTAGGGAAAGAAAGAAATTATCTAGGGCATGGAAATAAAATTTAACTAGGGCAATGAAAAGAAAACTTACTCCTAATTTTTATTTGATGCTCTCTTCCTTCATTACAGAAAATTACAAATTTGAATTTAGATAGATGAAATGAGGCACAAGAAGAGGCATAACCTAAAAAAGGTTTTAGGGTTTCTATTTATAGAACATAGAAACCCTAGGGTTGCATTCGAGTCACATCTGCATTTACAATTTTACCCCCTAAGAAAGACTAGTCAACGCGCCGCCAGTGACACTTTTTAGCACCGACACGGGCACTATATGGCCGCGGATCCGCGGCTATAAGCTTGGTTTGGCCGCGGTTCCGCGGCCATCTTGAAGGCTTGCTGGCTGAATTTTCCTGGGGTTCCTTCTGCTGCTTTTGGCTTCTTGTTTCTTTGCTTGGTTTCTCAGTTTGTCTTCTAGATTTCTTCCAGATTTCCACAGTGAATAAAGTCGTAGACTTTTACCGCTTGTTTCGTGTCGAAGTCTTGAATCTTGCGCTGCCTTTGTACTTTGTGAACTTGTCTATTGATCTTCGTTTAGTCTTCAAATTGTAGGCATGATCAAGATCTTTCCATTTGTTGGTCGTAGTCTCACTTTTGTATCGTGTTTTCATCGTTTTCACTGTTTTTGTTCCGAGAACCTGTAACCTGCAACTATGTAGCAGACATGGGTCAAAAGAACCTGTTTATTTGTAAAATGAATAAGAATGGGGAATATAATAATGCAAAATTATGGTATGAACAAATACCCCCAAACTTATCTTTTGCTCGTCCTTGAGCAAACCTAGTTTTATTTTCGAAAATGACATAGCCTCACTTTCACAGGGAAACGCGATTGCACTGAGCTCGTGCAACAAGCCGTTAAACCTCTAGGTGTCCCTAGTAGGAGGAGTGTTGTCTCCTGAGGGTTTTGAGCGGATACTACCCACAAAATCCTATCAATTTGGCCTATTGACTTTTATTCTTCAATTCGGTTTTCTAACAAGAAATTCTATTATCTTCGACTCATAAATTATCCACCCATATTTTTCACGCTTCCTTATCATTTAACTTAAGATTATATATGTTTTATAGGCTTACTTAGCTTTTGGCATCTTTCAAGTTTTCCTTCTAGGGTTCCATCTCAACTTAGGAATTTTTATCATCTCTGCTAAAGATATAAGTCATATTCTTCATTCCTATCTCTTATCTAAACCCCAATCACATACCCCTACGTGTGTGTATATATCACCCCTACACTTAGAAATTCAAATCAAGCTATCATACTCTTGTCCATCGTCCAAAGTACTTTTCAATTGGTGAATTTTTTAGATGAAATTTGCTCTCACATTCTTCATGCGACCGTTAATACTTCTTAAGTTACTAACGACCGATTACAAAATGTGTTTGCACATTAATGCGTAATTCCTAGTTTTGTAATACCTAAGGCTTATAGCAGTAACTCCCAAACCAGTTGGTCTAAGGCACTAGGTGATAAAGCACCCTTGTTAAATATTTTTTTAATATTAATGCAGCCTTAAGTAATTACTAAAACCAGTGTTCATTTTTTTTAATCTCCTTATTCACACTTATATTTTTATTTTATTTTCCTTTATACTAAGGACTTTAGACAAGAGCATTTCAAGGTCTCTTCTACTATTCGTGCAATTTGTAGGGTATATATTTTCAGAATTTAGACTTAAGCTTAGGGATTATTTTTCAAACTTATACTTTAATAAAGATATCAATACATTTCCCTTGTTTTAACTTAGCCTATGAAGTCAACTCGAAATTTGCCTATTTCTAAATAAACTACAAAGACATATACTTTCTACCGTTAAATTTTAAAAAAGGTTATTTTTAGGGTTTTTAATTTACTAAGTCTAAGGTCTAGTTGTTCCTAGCTAGTTAACCGTCATGTCAAACTTAAGTCAATTAGGGCCAAAATTGAATGTTTTAATTTTTATAATTTTTGAAAATTTTCAATTTTTTATGGATTTTAAAATAAGTATGAAAATGCAAAAATATACAAATGAATGCGACAGAAGAAACCTTACCGAGCATACCCCCAAACTTAAACTTGACAGTGTCCTCACTGTCAGGCTACACCAAGAGGGTCAAAATTGTCGGCACTCCCCTGTTTATTTATTTACAAATTTTTATGGGTTTTTTTTTAAAAAAACAAAATATATACAAAAAGGTCCCCCCCAAACTTAAGTGAGACAGTGTTTCCACTGTTTTAAACGTTAAAGTTTAGAGTTAGGGGGCGAAAAATCAAACTATAAAAGGCCTTACACAGACCAAAGGTTAGCACCAACCATTCAAAAATTCTATCATGATAATGGTAGGGTTGGTGGAAGAATGGAGCGTAGAGAAAGGAGTTGAGAAACACACGAGACCGTATGGGAAGAAGGGTGGAATATGGTCTCGGTGGAGGAGAAGAATGGCGGTAAAGAGAAAGAAGTGTAGTACGAACTTGAGGGTGTAAATCGAGTGAATAAATTAGCACAATTTGTGATGACCGATGTGCTAAAAGCGATTGCGCTAATCTATCAACCCGTCGAGAAATGGGGTCAAATCCCTCAAGATTCGAAAGAAAACATGGGTACATTGAACTTGGTAAACCATCTATTGGAAGCGGAAACGCGACGGATTCTTGCGCGGTCGAAATGATATGAAGGACGAAAGGGAGTGATTTAGGGATAGTCTTATTCTCACCTAAGCAATCTGTCTCGAACTTGAAGGATTCCATCAATGGATCGAAATGACTGTAAGCAACCGAGTCTGATGGTTCAACTAACTCATCTGAAAATTCAAAGGATTCAAACTCGGGCGGTGAGTCTTGCAAATCGTCCGAAAAAGTGAAGCACTCGTAATCGTTATCGGCTGTGAGAACTGTGTCAGATTCAAAGCGGTACGCACTAATGGCGTCAAAACTGCTGTGATCGAACAGAAATTTTTCAAGCTCACAGTCCTCCTGCGTGATCTTTTTTGTTGTCGGAACGATGGAAAGGAGGGAGGTGATTTAGGAAGAATAACAGTTAAAGGTTCAAGAGGATGAATTGGAAAATCCGACTCATCAAACAAAAATGGTTCATCCTCAATACTATCCTCAATACTCTCCTCAATACTATCGTCATAATTCTCCTCAAAAGTTATCTCATCCATGAAATTATCATCAAAATCAAGACGCATATGAAGTTCGGGAGAAACATTTAATGACTCGGGATGATGAATTGGAGAGAAAATTTCAGTCAAATCTACGGGTTCATCATCCAAAATATTCCCTGCGTCAATATTCTTAATCAAGTGAAAATCAATTTTTTCGGACACCTCATCAAAAGCATGGATATTTATCAATTCAGGTTCTAGATTGGAGGTGTAGAGGTCAAAAGAATTGGTGATGGTTTCACTCGAAAGGGACCCTTCACAATCTGGCAAATCAAGCACTACAAAGTCGCACAACTCATTAAACGTTTTATTTTCAACTAGTAAATCATTTAGGACACTTGATAGACATTCAAAACCGGAGTTGTGGGATTCAATTGGGTATGGGTAGGTTTGATTTGGAAGGGTGCACAGCTCACTCTCTCCACTCAAATTCACAATCTGTCCAACCGCCTCATCATACATTGGAATTTTTGGAGCTAGTTGGAAACTAGCTACCGGGTCACTAGGTTTCATAAGGGCGGCAATGGACGCATCCAAATTCCTCATCTGTTTGTTTGTTGCTGCAATGTACATTTCCAACGACTGTTCTAGACTAGACATGGGTTGTGAAGGGGTTTCAGTAAAAGATTCAAAATTGTTTGGATACGTGAAACTCCCAAATGGCTGTGTAGGAGCAATGTTTAGGGAATGTGAGAAAGTCGGGTAGGACTGGTAGGAATTGAATGGTTGGACAGGGTTAGGATCAACATTTGGATAAAAAGGTGAATGGACTTGTTGATCCCAAGAACTAGAAGTGTTGAAAGGAGTGAAAGATCGGTTACGAGATTGTTCAATATGTTCAGCTATAGACATGGGTTTCGGAGTTACAACAGGACTCGAAAAAGGAGTATCAACGTAAGATGGTGGTGAAGGTTGAAATGGTTGATTCAAATTGGATTGCGGAGTCGAACTGTTTCTCTTAGACGTTTCTATTCGATCTTTCAAAGAAATTTTGGGCATGGAGGGGTCGTCCGTAATTCGACCAAAACAATTCGCGTAGGATGCAATGTTTGGATGAGGGTACCAAAGTTTGGCAAGAGTTTTGGGAGGTGGGGTACCCATGATGTAAGAAGGAGAAGAAAAAGAATGTGGGTGTAAGTGGGGTGCACGGATTTCTTAGCGACAAGTGGCAAGTTTTTTATAAAAAAAATTTCCTTTTTGTGTTTTTTTATATGAAGCTTTTTGCAAAAAGATTTTCAATAAAAGGCTTAGACACACGTTCAATCAATCACAAATGCACAATCAAGCCTAGATCTCGGGTCACCTAGGTCAGCTAGACAGCTCCTAATTGTTCCAAAGGGTAAGAAGTAGGACCTCAAACCGCCTCTTCACCGCCAATTGTGGCCAGGTAAGCACAAGTAGGGAAAGGAGGGATCCGCTCACGAATCACCGTGAGATGGGTCTTTTAAAGTTACCTTTCCCTACCTGTCTAGCCTAGGCACCACAAAGTCAGGTTAGGATCAACGGTCGATGCCTACAACTATTCTTTTGTCCTATTGAGCGCGAAGTCCTTAGGGCCAACTCAATCTTTTTTTAATTAACTTGATGGTCAATGCAATTTGCTTTATGTGATTTTTGGGGTCCTGGGAAGGGTGATGAAATCCCCACCCAATCTGGATTGGTGTTCAAGCCCCTTAAAGTCAATTGAAAGAATGCAAAGCAGTAAACACAATCAAACACTTGCAAACAATTTTTTTAGCGCAGCGCAAAGAATCCTGCACAAGATCAATTATTGGAAGGGGAGAAATTTTTGGCGCAAAGAATCCTGCAGAAAATTTTTACAGAGGAGATATTGGGGTTGCAGAGAAGAAGAGAAAACTTACAGTGATTTTTCCTCGTGCTGAAATCACCACAGAACCGCAGATCCGCCGCCAATGTTGCGTTCCTACCGTGGTTCCGCGGTTGAATCGTTGAATCGAGCCTCCCAACTTCTTCTGTTTTCTGTTACGATCCTCCTCTGTTTGTTCAGATTTGCTGTTTTCTGTTTTTCTCTCTGGATTTTTCCAGAATTGAATTTGTTCTTTGATCCTACACAATTCAAACGAAAATACCCTTCACAAAATAACAAGATGATAAAAAAAAATTTATATATTTTTTTATTTTTCGGTTTTTATGATTTTTCAATTTTATATTAACCCGAAATTACAAAAATAAAATAACTACGCCATCCCCGGCAGCGGCGCCATTTGATTTATCAAAGAATATTTATAACCGCAATCAAGAACGGCGTCGCTTGGTATCTAGCCGGTGAGTACGGGTCGGTCCACAGGGATTTTGTGTATTCTTTAATTGTTCTAACGAGTTAATTCCGATTGGTGTCGGATTGATTAAATCTAAAAACTAAACTAATCTAGACTAGGATTAAAATCTTGCTAGGGTTAGGTTTAGGTTAAATTTGGAAAGTCAATATTTCTCACCGCTTTCTATACCCTGTTAAAGATCTATGAGGTGTTATGGTAATAATTAATAAAGTGGATTAGTACCATCGGGAAGAAACAGTGTTTCTTCCTCTAGGTTCTTGTCCTTCCTTTCTTAATTCTTACCTTAATCTCCATGGAAAACACGCTCAACCGGTCATTTATACTACAGTATCACCGCTACCTCGTGGGATAGGGTGCCGTAGGAAACGGTGTGTGCATGTATGCATGGAGTCCTATAAAAACGTGTGATGGGCAAGAAAGGGGTGAGAGATCTTCATCTCTCAAACCTTCCCTATCCCTAACCTTAACAAGCGAGGAGACTACTCACTCATTAGGGAATTGAAAAACATTTTCTAAACTATCTAACTAGGGCAGATAATAAAGATCTATACTAGGGCAAGAAAGAAATTACCTAGGGCATGGAAATAAAATTTAACTAAGGCAATGAAAAGAAAACTTACTCCTAATTTTTATTTGATGCTTTCTTCCTTCTTTACAGAAAATTATAGATCTGAATTTAGATAGATGAAATGAGGCACAAGAAGAGGCATAACCTAAAAAAGGTTTTAGGGTTCCTATTTATAGAACATAGAAACCCTAGGGTTACATTCGAGTCACGTCTGCATTTACAATTTTACCCCCTAAGAAAGACTAGTCAACGCGCCGCCAGCGACACTTTTTAGCACCGACACGGAAACTATATGGCCGCGGATCCGCGGCTATAAGCTTGGTTTGGCCGCGGTTCCGCGGCCATCTTGAAGGCTTGCTGGCTGAATTTTCCTGGGGTTCCTTCTGCTGCTTTTGGCTTCTTGTTTCTTTGCTTGGTTTCTCGGTTTGTCTTCTAGATTTCTTCCAGATTTCCATAGTAAATAAAGTCGTAGACTTTTACCGCTTGTTTCGTGTCGAAGTCTTGAATCTTGCGCTGCCTTTGTACTTTGTGAACTTGTCCATTGATCTTCGTTTAGTCTTCAAATTGTAGGCATGATCAAGATCTTTCCATTTGTTGGTCGTAGTCTCACTTTTGTATCGTTTTTTCATCGTTTTCACTGTTTTTGTTCCGAGAACCTGTAACCTGCAACTATGTAACAGACATGGGTCAAAAGCACTTGTTTATTTTGTAAAATGAATAAGAATGGGGAATATAATAATGCAAAATTATGGTATGAACACCCTACAAGGAGGTCAAGATGGACTATCTACTGGCTACATTTTCCAAAGCCACATTCGCCGATAAAATAAAGAAGCTACTTACGAGTCCTCATGATTCGTAAGGAAAAATACCCGAGTGAGATCCTTATGACTCACGGAGGCGACGAACACTTGTAAATCCTCATGATTTCTAGGGAGAAAATACACTTGTGAGATCATCTCGACTCGTAGGGAAAATAATGTTCCTGCGAGAACTTCTCGATTCGTTTCGACTCGTAAGGAAATTAGTGTCCTTACGAGAACTTCACAATTCGTTTTGATTCGTAAGGAAATTAGTGTCCTTGCGAGAAATTCTCGATTCTTTTCGACTCGTAAGGAAATTAGTGTCCTTGCGAGAACTTCTCGATTCGTCTCGACTCGTTAGGAAATTAGTGTCCTTACGAGAACTTCTCGATTCATCTCGACTCGTAAAGAAATTAATGTCCTTGCGAGAAATTCTCGATTCGTCTCAACTCGTAAGGAAATCAGTGTAATGTCCTTGCGGGAACTACTCGATTCGTTTCGACTCGTAAGGAAATTAGTGTCCTTGCGAGAACTTCTCGATTCGTCTCGACTCGTAGGGAAAATAATGTTCCTGCGAGAACTTCTCGACTCGTATCGACTCACGGCTCATAAAGTTGGAAAGTCTAAACTTGTCTCCTAGGCTATCAATTCTATGGTCACACATTACTTTGCACTACTTCATCCACATACATACATACGTGGGCAAAGTAGTGGGGGCATTTGTTCCCGCAAAATTTTCGGCCAAGAGCTACTTGTTCCCTTACAAAAAGGGAAAGAGTCCTCAAAATTAGGCCTCACGTGTAAAACACGTGAGGGCTCATATGCAAAGAGTATGAGCGCTGAACAAAAACAACTAATGGCCAAACAGGCCTTACGCGCTAGACACGTGAGCGCTCATATGTAAAGCATATGGGAGCTGAAAATAAACTAAATAAAACAATTAATGGCCAAACAGGCCTCACGTGTAAAACACGTGAGCGCTCATATGTAAAGCATATGAGCGCTGAAAATAAACAGGTTAAAACCCACACTAGGGGTCATGTGTTAAACACGTGAGTTCTCTTGCTACTCACGTGCAAAGCACGTGAGCGCCCCAATTTAAAATGCTCCTGTCAAATTCTAGAATTAAATTCTATTTGGGAAATATTTTCCTGACCTTCCTCAAACTAGAAAGATCTTCTCTGTTAAACAGAGAACCTTTGGATCAAAGATCCAACGGTGATCATTTGGTAGAATAAAGTTCTATCATAGGAAAATATTTTCCTAATCTTATTAAACTAACAAGATATTTATATGATAAGAATAAAATTCTATGTTAAACTAACGAGATATCCATATGATAGAATTAAATTCTATATTAAGAAAATATATTTCTGATCTTGTTAAACTAAAAGATATGATAGAATAAAATTCTGATTTTGTTAAAACTAACAAGATATTAATAATCTTGCTAAACAAACAAGAAATCTTCTCTGTTAAACAGAGAGCCTTTGGATTAAAAATCCAACGGTGAATAAAATTCACTAATTGATCTAAAAGATCATGGCATCAATCATGATCTCTCAATGAGGGATTTTCTTAACAAATTGATTCTTTTTCTTCTCATATAAATAGGAGCGGGGAGAGGAAAAAAAGAGGAGAGGAGAGATACACACAGAGAGAGGGGAAGAAAAATATAGAGAGATAATTTAATTATCTAGAAAGAAGAAGAACCCCTCTCAAAAGCTCCCACAAAACAAAAAGAGAATTTAATTCTCAAACCAAGAGTTTAACTCTTCTCAAAGAACTTAGTTCTTCCTCTGGTTAAGATCTGCAGAAGCAGATCTCCCCACAAGTTGAGAATTTAATTCTCATCGGGGAGATTCTGTCATGAGGATTTAAAACCTAGAGGAAAGAACTGAGTTCAAAAGAGTTTAACTATTACAAAACGTATGGGAATTTAATTCCTCTGAAACTACGGTTTAACCCTTTAAAAAGAATTTAATCCCTGCAAAGAACAAAAGGAGAACTTGATTTCTCAGAACCATAGAAGAACAGCCCGATGATTCATTAGCATTCAAACGCTACGTAACAGATCACGTGTTCCCACGTGAGCACCTCTAAGAAACAAAAAGGAACAACTGACATCGAGTCACGTGATCCTACATGACCCCCTAATAGTGCTTAGCACTTTTAAAAGGAAAAGGGGAATCAATCAAAGACAGTTCCCATTTTGGGGCGCCTCACGTGACCTCCTAATAGTGCTTAGCACTTGTAAAAGGAAAGGGGAATAAATCAAAACAGTTCCCGTTTTTGGGCCGCCTCACGTGATTCTACGTGACCTCCAATAGTGCTTAGTACTTATAAAAGAATAAGGGAATAAACCCAAGTGAACAGCGCCAACTTTCAAGAGCCTCACGTGCCACACGTGAGCCTCCCCCAAATTTCAGTGTTTAACACTGCCTTGGAGTCTCACGTGGGAGCACGTGAGCACTAAGTATACGTTAGTGTTTAACACTATAGAAAGCCAACTCCAACTCCAAATTGGCTAAGTCTCCCTGAGGATTAAAACATCTTCGATTTCCTAACAGACCGAGCCACTATGCTCATGACTTCCCAAACTGATGATGATTCCTCAATCTCCTAAGTTAATCTTAGTCTCTCAAAAACGACTAATGATTCTTGGACGGGCCACTATGATCTTTCCCCTCAAATCTGGAATTTGGTTCAAGGGTACATCTCTCCATACCTCTGATACATGTCGTTGTAATTCTTCAACATCTTCAGAGAGGTGGAGGGTCCCGACAACCAATAGCTCTTTGGTGAAACCCAAAACCCATGAGCACATCCTTATGGACCGCAATGTCCTTAAACCAGCTATGGAACGCAACGTCCTTAAACAAGCTATGGACCGCAATATCCTTAGACTACGATCTCACCGCCAAATGGTGATCTATGGACCGCAATGTCCTTAAACTAGTTGTGGACCACAACGTCCTTACACTAAACCTTCACACCAAAAATGGAGATCTATGTACCGAAACGTCCTTAAACTAACAACGGACCGCAACGTCCTTAAACTAGCTATGGACCGAAAACGTCCTTAAACTAAAGCAATAGAACCCAAATACTCTTTTGTTGGGTCTAAATGATCCCAAAATCCTGTTGAGTAGATCTTAGTCTAAAATTAGACTAACACATCCTCAACAAACATTTAAGTTGATCTTAATCTCAAACGAGATTAACGATCCTTAAATCAAACCCAAATATAAGAATATATGGATTTGGACTAATCAACGCCCTACGGGCGGCAACATAAATTAGTCTCCGTATACAATCCACGGGCAACCAAAAATAAAACAAACACACACGACACGAATTGAACATCTGAAGCAGGAGAAAGTGGTTATCGCTACGCGGTAACGTAATTAACTGCAGGGACTTACGCCTGTAGGAAAGAGCGTCCCCACAATCAAAAACCCCTCGCCAACGAGGGGGAATCTGACGAAGCCTGCTACAACGGCTGCATCCGTCCAAAGCTCCGATACATGGTGCCATAAATCAACTTGGCATCTATGGAGAGGTGGACGGATAAAACCAAATAGCATCTGTCCCCTAATTCAGGCAAGACGTTCGTCTTCCCGATCTTCGGCAGTAAACATACATTAATTTTAGTTAACCGTTTTTAACTGTTATTAAATTGTATTAATGATTATTGATTTTTATTAAATATTATTGATTGAGATGTATTTTAAAACCCATTTCATTTTCTTTTAAACCCAATTCCCTAACCCAAACCCTCACTCTCTCTTTCCCTCTCTTTATTCCCCTTTGCCAGGCCCAAGCCCAATAGCCCAAACCCTCCATTTTCTCTTCCCCAACAGTTTATTTCATCCTTTTCAATTCAAAATTTATTCTCCATTAAAACCAAAATCTTACCCCAATTTAATTTCATTAAATCCTAATAATTATATCTATTAATTTTTCTATTATTCTCTCTCTCTCCCTCCCCCTCTCCTGTTCACACACACACTCTCTCTCGCCTTCATTCTTCTTTCCGCCTCCAAGCCCCAGCCTCGCTCGAACCCACGGTCGCGCTCTGCCCTCGCCTTGCCGTCGCCCCTCGCTGCCTCCACCGTCATCAACACCCCCGACCCCGCCTCCTCTCCCCTTCACCTCCGACATGAACTCCGAGCCGGCAACCCACATCCCCGCAACAACTCAAGAACTCGACCTTGCCTCGCCTCCACCTTCACCACTGCCTATCTCCTCGACTTTCTTCTCTCATCTCACCTCACCTCCTCTCTCCTCCTTCCTCCCTACACCCGAGCAACCCTGCGACCCATCACCCGAGCCCCCTACAACCTCGCCGTCGGAACTCCGACCCCGTCCTCGCCCTCATACCCTCGCCACCACCTCTCTCCTCTCTTTTCTCGCTCAACGTCGACCACCGCCATCACCCGCTGGCCTCGAGCGCCTCCTCCACTTCTCCCCGAGACCATCTTGTTAACCCATCACCTCATCAGAGCTTCCCCTGATAGCCGACGAGCTGAGCACCATCGCCATCGCCACTCCTTGTGCCACAACGTCGCTGCAAGATGTCACCGGAGCCACCTCTATCACCTTAGCACCATCACCACACCGACGGTTTCCCCGTGCCACAACGTGCCCCGACTCGAGCCCGTTTCATGCCCAGCATCGTGCCCGCACCGGTGCCACTACGTGCACCGACTCGTGCCCGTTCCATGTCTAGTACCGTGTCGCTACCACACCACCATCGAACCCATTCCCGCGTCATGTCGTGCCCACCTTCGTGCCACAACAGCACCCACTTCGTACCCGGCACAACACCACCATCGGACCCACTCCCGCGTCGTGCGGTGCCATGCTCGTGTCGTCACCACGTCCAGTACCAGATCGCCACGCATCGCGCACACGCCATGTACCGTGTCCAGCATCGCGTCGTCTCATGTCAAGACGAATTCTGCACGCCGTGTCGCTTCTATATCAGCAACCCAAGGCAAGTGGAACCCTTTTCACTTGCAATATCATGTTACTTTAGTTCACCAAATTCATATGATACTGTTAAATAATTTGTGATATATACATATGTGTGTTATTGTATGTAGACATATCACTACTTGTATAGCGATGAGTCAAATTGAACATCTATACCGTGGGCCATCGTGTTTGGTTATTTTGGATCGAACCCACCTTGGGTTTATTGATTGTATGAATATAATTTAGGTTTTCATGAATTAATCGGGTTAGATCATCACATGTGTACACCAGTCAAGAGATCAATGTGAAAACCAAATCAAATATGGCGGAACTTAGGTGTAACGGGTTACCTTAGTGATAATGAATACTATGTGAAGAGTTGGGTCAAAAATATGGACCACCGTGAAATGTCATCCCTATTTAGATCCGCCAAATCTGAAACTTTCCGTATTTGTAACTTGTGGAAAATCATAGTAAATTAGATACACACCAGAATATTGTGTTCGAGGGCTTGTATCGAAGCCAACTCGACAACCTAGAACCCCATATAATTTATATTCTGTTTCTATTTTAAAGAGGTGACGAAAACTGTTCGGGAAGGCGGTTCTGGACTGCAGTCCAGATCACACTGCTTGTCGACACTTGATTTGAAATGCTTCTACAACTCTGTGTGAAAATGGAATAGTGTGGAACCCTATACCGTTACGAATATTAATCTTTTAGATAACTATTTGAAGTGATTTCATTCGTTTTTACCGTCGTTTGCTATTTTAATCATATTTTAAATCATCAATACATACTGTAGTTCCAAGCAGGGACAGAACGTATATCCGGATTTTAAATAATGTATAACTCCCCGCACACCGTGGATATTATCGATCCGCCTGGTGAGTTGGAAGCCTAACAGATAAACTGTCACGACCCGAAAGTACGGAACATGACCGGTACTTAAACTACGAACGTCTCGAGGCGTACGTAATCTAAGTAAACCGAAAACCCAGAAATCCAAACCAAGAAAATAGTAGAGTGCAGGAAAAACAACTTAAAGCAAGTAATTTCAATAGCATAAGCCGAATTAAGCGGTTTTTAAAACATCAAAAATTTACTGAAAATTTCGGCAGAGTCTCCTTTGTAAATACTGGCCCTCAAACGGGATACAACATGAATAGTATACGAAATCAAGAAAAGGGCATCCCCAAGCGGGAGCTAGCTCTTCGTCAATCGACGGTCACAACCCCACAAACAATATAATATACAACGCCAACGGCGAGGATCAAAACTCAAAAGGAAACTCAAAACCACCAGAAAAATAACGAGCGACTCTAAGGTCGAAAGAATAACCAACACTGGTCTCTATCTCAAAAAAATACATGTTTGGTTGATGGAATTCTAGATACAACAGAATAATGATATACAAGATAAATAATGGGGGTATGATACAAGTAAACCTACCTACTAGCAAATCACCCGAATGAAACTATGCCCGCAAAGCCGTAATGAACCTGTACGGCAACCTGCAAGAAACTGGGGCACAACGGGGGTGAGTTGCCAACTCGTGAATAGAAAAATATCTACGCAGAGAAATCGCATAAATAACGCAATCCTAGGTCAAAGATCATAATATATCCTCAAATATATGTATAACAGGCAGCCTATGACAATGTCTAGGGTAATATCCATCCCGAGTGTAAACTCATGTGCCCGTGTCAGTGCCTCAGGTAGCAATATATCATATGAATGAGGTATGAATGCATGAAAACAGAATACATGTAAATGAAGAAACTGTTTTCATAAATTAGTGAGATTTCCTTCATATTTTAAACTGAGGTATCATAATTAAAATCAGTATCAACAGTGTCTAGCATCGACAAAAAACATAAATCTCACTGTCTCGAAATATCAATGTCTCAATCTCAATATCTAGAGCGCCGTCAGTCCAGACCGGCCCCTACCATCCATCTCAAGACCACGACGGTATCCTCCGGATATCCGACGCGTCGGGTAATATCACCGGTAGGTAGTGCTTCCCAGCCAGGCTCAACGTCAACACCACATTCCTCTTGCCCCGGGGTACCATACCGGGCCCACCATGTACCCGTGACGGTTCCTCCACTCCTCGACACGGATCTCCAAAACCACAGCAAACTCATGGTGGACGACACTTTACATCACTAGAAAACCGCAACATTTTATATTTTAAAAGATCATAAGTTGTAAATTTTGCGGCTTTCCCCGAAATCCAGAAATATCATAAATCTCAAGAAATCATCACAAGTGCATATGTCAATGATAATGAACTAGGCATGAACAACTGAATAACAGTATGCATGAAGTGGTAGGTAATAACTACAATGTCTAATATGGCATATAAGGGAAGTACACTAATATCATGTCAACACTACTAGCTAACAATCTAAGTCAAGCAATTATATTCTCTAAAGTGTACGTGACATGGCAATTACCGATGAAGATGTGTGTGAGCAGGCAAGTAGGTGTACGTGGTACATACGCATCATCGGTAATGGTGCTGGTGTCCTAACAGCATGATATCAATAATGGAATATGCAGCAAAATAAATATGCGAGGCAGAGCGAACAGCAATAATGTGCGGGAGCTGAATACTAGACACAACGATAACTAATCTGCAATAATCTAATATAAGTCCTACGAATGGTGCCTTTTGAAATAACACGAATCATGGGGTTTTGAAAATAGGGGCTACGGTGTTTTTATGAAAAGATACGTCGTTTTTGAAATATCCGTAGATTCCCTTGAGCTGTCTTTAAAAATGCCCACGATTCGTTAGTTTTTTTTGAAATAGGTAAGAAGTCTAATCTAATCTAACAACTACACTAAACTATACGGCTGAACTACAGGTAAGGAAACCGCCTATCATCTGAGTCGATACATATACATACCTGTATATGTATAGTCGGTGATCTCGCCTCAATAATATCATATCCGATACCATATCTATAATCAGGCATCCCAAGTCAAGAGTGCGGATCAATCATCAATATAGCTCGTACGTAAATCCGTCGTACGGCATCCCAATCTGGGTACGGGTCAATATCACATTCATCATACTATTCACCTGGTATCCTCTTTATCAAATATCATGATCGGGGTACTGATCTACGTCTAGTACCATACCGATACCGCCTACGTATGCATGGACGTGTGTGAAACACTACGTCAAGGACCCGCTACAACGTCATGTCGTATCTAAGATACGAACCCTGCTATATCACCGATCTCATGGCCTCAAATCAAATCTCATCGACTCAGCTCAATCCCAAGTATCATCCTCAATCCGTATGTGAACACATAGTCCCATACCCATGTGAACACATAACTATAAAGAATCCCATGAGCACATATCAATAGGAATGTATGCAAGTATGTATGTGTGTATGTGTGTGTAACACTACCCTAGGGTTCGCAACACTAAAAATAGTCCAACACACCAAGTATCTATATCATCGATAATATCAAACAAATTATAGTCAAAATATATATATATATGTGTGTATACGTATTCGTATACATCACCATGAACTGCGGAGGTGCTATACACCATCCACCCGACTTCTCCCCGTAGATATAAATCTACTCACCTGGTCCTCGCTCGCCGGTGCCGACGTCGCCACGCGCTTGCTTGTCGTCTCGAAGTCCACGTGGGGGTACCTACATATCATAACGCACCATATCGCATTAAAACTAAATTCGAGATCGAAACGGCATACGAAAATCAAATCCGCACGCGTATCACGCATAGGTCCAAACCTATCGCCTACGCATGCAAGAATAGTAAAACCAACCCTCGATGTCGATGTACAAACGTCAAACCATCGAGAAAAATCCAATCACACTCATTTGCACATTCACGAACACTAATTTTAATATAAACTAGGTTAAAACTCACAAAAACCCCATTTTCACTTAAAAAGTCATTTTTCCGAAAATCTAGCAAGCACAATTCGCCGTTTTGTACAAAACATGATGTTTAAATGAAAGTAGCGGCCAATATACTTATTAAATATCTTAAATAAGTCGTATAAACAATTTCCGGAATTTAATCTCATTAAATTCCAAAAATCCTAATATTCTAGTTTACAAAAATACCCTTTTTTAACAATTTCAAAGCAAAAATGCACAAACTACAATCTAGCTTAGATTTGCATGATCCAAAGCATTAAACCACACTTAATAAAGTTAATGAAGCCAAGAAAACCCTAATCACATTTTTAATCCCAAGAATTTAACAAATTTCAAAAACCTAGTAAGCAATTAGCAAATTAACACAATTTTTCAAGTAACAACTTGTAATTAACAACTAGATTAGTTTTCTACAAAACTAATTATGTTAAACCACTTCACTAAACCATGCACAATCAAACACAACTCATTTCCACAACAAACCCTAACTTGAAATCCAAAACTTGCAATTAAACTCACATATCCAAGTTAACACTTAATTTAAATTAGCTTTAAGAAACAAGTAACAATTTAAGCAAAAAGTTTTAGAATTATACCCAAAAATATATGAAGGTCCACAAGCATCCATGGCCTCCCAAAATGCTCTCTTTTCACAAGGATCCATGCTATACGGGCTAAGCTAAAATGGGTAGGAGTCGGATTTGGGTTTAGATTTGAATTTGCATGGATTTTGAAGTGATTTGTGGATTTTTTTGATGAAGAAAAGAGTGGGATTTGGGGGGGGGCTGCTGCTGTTGGGAGGGGGTGAATTTCGGCCAGAAATGGGAGTGAGGAGAGAGAGGGAGGTAGAGAAAATACAAGGGAGGAAAGTCCAAGTCAACATAAAGTCAAAAGTCCACCTAATTCATCCATTTTCTTTTCTTTTCTATCATTTCTTTTCCTTTGAAATTCAAGTGGGGAAAAAATGGGGGCTGCTGAATTTGGCTAAGGGGAGGAGTAAATGGGGGTGTGTGGGTGTGGGTACGGGTGTGGGGTGATGAAAAATGATAAATACAATACCCCAAACATCCATTTACGCTAAAAAAAAGCCTTTTTTCTTCAATAATTTCTAAACCGTTTTGGCAAATGTTTTCATTCCAAAAACTACATGATAAAATTTTATTTAATGTTTTATGATGCACAAAATTTGTTTCAACTCATTCCAATTTGTAATTTTCCCTAATTAAATGTATTAGTGACGGCTTAAAATAATAATAAAATAATTTTTTTTTTCCAGAAAATTTAAAATTTCACCAGTGGCTCAATAAACACCAAATAATAGCAATTACATAGCTAGAATATGTATATTTAATTTTTATAATAAGATATTTGTATTTTGACTTTTTACATAAAACCCCCTTATTTTACCGATTTTTTTCGAAATTTCACCGAAACGATTTTCAAAACGCTACAATCTTCCCCCCTTAAAGAAATTCGGTCCCCGAATTTAAATTCAAACTCCCCCAAATACTAAAACATCTAAGAAAACCCATCAAGTCGTCGGGGCTCCGAAATTGTAAATACATAAAACAAATCGTAGCGCAGCGCATGCGCTTGAAAAATGAGCATAAAACTCAAATCAAAACTCCGTCAAGTATTCCGAAATCATCGGAGTCATGGAGAAGACATCAATGCCAAATCCAAATCAAAACCAATATGACATAACTCGAAACTATACATGTAAATATCGAATCTATATCTGTAAGTATCTGAAGGAAATGCATGCCAAATCTCTTTAAGTCGCTGTGCAACGCGTATAACACTGCACAGTGGCGAACGTCTATCATAAGAAAATAACTATATACATATATACCTTTGTTTGAAATGTACGTTCCGCCGTTTTGGAAACAATTTAGAAGAGTCTCCTTGTTTTAAACATTTCGTGTCATATCAGACACGTAGGTAAATACTGAGGCTATAGCTCGCTTTTTGGAAATCCCTTCAATAACTATCAATGCATGCAAAATATATTCAGGTACTGTTCTCTGACTAGTCCTGCTCAGTACGAAAACACATAGCATTATCATAAAAACGTACTGCTCTATACGAAATCAATCCCAATATATGCACATGAATGCTACGTGCGTCTGGTGCGCACGGAAATCAAAATCCATGAATGTGCCATACATACGCACAGAAACAACATCTAAGTGGATCGGGTGTCCACGAAACATCTGTCGTAGGCAACATGTGTGTCTGACAGCAAAATCAGGTGCATCTGACATGCACGAAAAAAAATCTCGATTCAGTGCATCTGGTATGCACCAAAATCACCCTTCAAAACATGCGCCCAACATGCGCGAAAATCCAAATCAGGTGCATCCATCGTGCACGAAATCATGAAATCCAATATCAAGCGTCGAACGCGCGCAAAATCAATCAGGTGCACAAAACAAATATCGAGTATCACCATCGAAATCGAAGTCCAGTGCATCTAAGTGCACAAAAGGCGTATCACTGCACTGCAAGCATATATAACTATACCGAGTGCAGGAACGAAATCGTGTGCATGCATACGCACAAAACCAACTCAACTGTTTAAAACCGTAAAATCACAAACATGTGAAACTAAAGCACGAAAACGATATCAAGTGCAACACTGTGCAAAGATCGTAAATCCTCAATCATCAAAATCAAATCATACGAATAAATCACCCAAAACATCGTAATCAATAATGGCGGAATAGTACCGCTCAAGTGCATCCTCTAAGAATCTCGGCAACTGTCGCGGTCACTAGTGGGACGTCTCGTCGATGATCATGAACTCTGTCCTGCTAGCGTGCGTAACCATAACCACTCCTGGGTCAAGGTCTTCACTGTGAATTACCAATCTTTCGGTCCATCGGCTCATCGGCCCTGTCAGGTGTGCTAACGGGGACGATTCCGTTCTGGCACTCCTCTGGTCATCTCTTGGTCAATCATCGCGACCACTCGTAAGACAGCATATCACTGGCGTCGGCCTCTGGCTCTCTGAATGTACGTGACACATCTGATCCTGGGTGCAAGTATCATTGCAGCAGTGTCCTTGAAGGAATCCTGCTCACGGTCTCTTCCATGTCTCGTCTCTGTCAACTGTCCGGAAGTCGTTGTCCTTTCCTATATCTGCATCTTGCTCTGTAACGGCTGCATACCCATCGCGACTCCTTCTGGAAGGTATATCCAGTACTGTGCCTCGGCATGCGCATCGCATCTCTGATGTCGGCGGAGTGGAACGTCATCTCATCTAGATCTGGTACGAACCTCTTACTCCACTTTTCTCTAATGTCGTCTTCTTTGGACTCGTCTCGTCGCGGCTGCATGGACTGAGCTCCAACGGCTATCCTTGTATCTGGAGTCTCCCAAGAATGCATCTCACCACCTAGCATCCGATTGAAGTCGAACCATTCGATCGATTCGTCAAAACCTCATAATCCCCCAAGAGCTCAACATCTTGGTACAGTTTAATAGTATCGAATATATATACCACAGCATCGGTGGTCCAGCCGTAGAAGGGCAAACCCAAGCCTCACTAATGGCGCCGTGGAACTGCCGCAAACCCGAAGGTTCAAAGGCTTTCACACGGTCATTAAGTCGAGTTAGGGTTTCATTCTTCTAGAGGGACCATAGAATTGCCTGCATGTCTTTCCGACTACTTTAAACTTGGAATAATAGGTTTCTGACATTCGATCGTCTCTGTCGACTCCCAACGTCTCCGCGTGAAGTCGTCTCTAGCTGGAATCAATCTATCTGATGACCTCGCATCCGGGTAAGCGAACGAACCACATGTCCTAGTCATTCATCCTCGGGTGACTAGCGACATTCTATCATCTATTCGTACAACTCGCCCCGCAATAGCTCCAACATATGGGACGATATCTCGTCGCTCGCAGCAACAATTGGCTCGATCGTCTGCACGCTGAATAGTGCCTCAATCATCAGGAGTAAGCAACACACCAACGGTCATCAAAATCTGGCTGGCCTCTATCATTGGCTCAATTCTCTAGTGTCGATCAGCACCTCCGAGTAACCTCATAAAGGCGATCCGCCAAACGCTCGTGGCGCGAAAACACCGTAAAAAGACACATCTCCGCAATCGTGTGTCGCCGGAATTTCGCCCTGGTCAGTCCTCGTTCGTGACGAGCTTGTGCTGACCGCAACTCTAGCCGTAGCTCTCCCTGTCCGTAACCATAGCAGCAAAACCAAACTGGTACTGATGAGGCTAGATCGGAATGAATATAATACTGAACAAGGAAATGTACATCTTAAGGCTTCATAAGTGGAGTGGCGTCTCGTAAATATGCCGCGGAACATACCAACGGTACGTCACTCTACTTTAGTCACCTATTCCATCAACCAAGGGTCATCCTACGCTCCGAAGGTAAAACCTAACGCTCTGATACCAACTTTGTCACGACCCGAAAGTACGGAACATGACCGGTACTTAAACTACGAACGTCTCGAGGCGTACGTAATCTAAGTAAACCGAAAACCCAGAAATCCAAACCAAGAAAATAGTAGAGTGCAGGAAAAACAACTTAAAGCAAGTAATTTCAATAGCATAAGCCGAATTATGCGGTTTTTAAAACATCAAAAATTTACTGAAAATTTCGGCAGAGTCTCCTTTGTAAATACTGGCCCCCAAACGGGATACAACATGAATAGTATACGAAATCAAGAAAAGGGCATCCCCAAGCGGGAGCTAGCTCTTCGTCAATCGACGGTCACAACCCCACAAACAATATAATATACAACGCCAACGGCGAGGATCAAAACTCAAAAGGAAACTCAAAACCACCAGAAAAATAACGAGCGACTCTAAGGTCGAAAGAATAACCAACACTGGTCTCTATCTCAAAAAAATACATGTTTGGTTGATGGAATTCTAGATACAACAGAATAATGATATATAAGATAAATAATGGGGGTATGATACAAGTAAACCTACCTACTAGCAAATCACCCGAATGAAACTATGCCCGCAAAGCCGTAATGAACCTGTACGGCAACCTGCAAGAAACTGGGGCACAACGAGGTGAGTTGCCAACTCGTGAATAGAAAAATATCTACGCAGAGAAATCGCATAAATAACGCAATCCTAGGTCAAAGATCATAATATATCCTCAAATATATGTATAACAGGCAGCCTATGACAATGTCTAGGGTAATATCCATCCCGAGTGTAAACTCATGTGCCCGTGTCAGTGCCTCAGGTAGCAATATATCATATGAATGAGGTATGAATACATGAAAACAGAATACATGTAAATGAAGAAACTGTTTTCATAAATTAGTGAGATTTCCTTCATATTTTAAACTGAGGTATCATAATTAAAATCAGTATCAACAGTGTCTAGCATCGACACAAAACATAAATCTCACTGTCTCGAAATATCAATGTCTCAATCTCAATATCTAGGGCGCCGTCAGTCCAGACCGGCCCCTACCATCCATCTCAAGACCAGGACGGTATCCTCCGGATATCCGACGCGTCGGGTAATATCACCGGTAGGTAGTGCTCCCCAGCCAGGCTCAACGTCAACACCACATTCCTCTTGCCCCGGGGTACCATACCAGGCCTACCATTTACCCGTGACGGTTCCTCCACTCCTCGACACGGATCTCCAAAACCACAGCAAACTCATGGTGGACGACACTTTACATCACTAGAAAACCGCAACATTTTATATTTTAAAAGATCATAAGTTGTAAATTTTGCGGCTTTCCCCGAAATCCAGAAATATCATAAATCTCAAGAAATCATCACAAGTGCATATGTCAATGATAATGAACTAGGCATGAACAACTGAATAACAGTATGCATGAAGTGGTAGGTAATAACTACAATGTCTAATATGGCATATAAGGGAAGTACACTAATATCATGTCAACACTACTAGCTAACAATCTAAGTCAAGCAATTATATTCTCTAAAGTGTACGTGACATGGCAATTACCGATGAAGATGTGTGTGAGCCGGCAAGTAGGTGTACGTGGTACATACGCATCATCGGTAATGGTGCTGGTGTCCTAACAGCATGATATCAATAATGGAATATGCAGCAAAATAAATATGCGAGGCAGAGCGAACAGCAATAATGTGCGGGAGCTGAATACTAGACACAACGATAACTAATCTGCAATAATCTAATATAAGTCCTACGAATGGTGCCTTTTGAAATAACACGAATCATGGGGTTTTGAAAATAGGGGCTACGGTGTTTTTATGAAAAGATACGTCGTTTTTGAAATATCCGTAGATTCCCTTGAGCTGTCTTTAAAAATGCCCACGATTCGTTAGTTTTTTTTGAAATAGGTAAGAAGTCTAATCTAATCTAACAACTACACTAAACTATACGGCTGAACTACAGGTAAGGAAACCGCCTATCATCTGAGTCGATACATATACATACTTGTATATGTATAGTCGGTGATCTCGCCTCAATAATATCATATCCGATACCATATCTATAAACAGGCATCCCAAGTCAAGAGTGCGGATCAATCATCAATATAGCTCGTACGTAAATCCGTCGTACGGCATCCCAATCTGGGTACGGGTCAATATCACATTCATCATACTATTCACCTGGTATTCTCTTTATCAAATATCATGATCGGGGTACTGATCTACGTCTAGTACCATACTGTTACCGCCTACGTATGCATGGACGTGTGTGAAACACTACGTCAAGGACCCGCTACAACGTCATGTCGTATCTAAGATACGAACCCTGCTATATCACCGATCTCACGGCCTCAAATCAAATCTCATCGACTCAGCTCAATCCCAAGTATCATCCTCAATCCGTATGTGAACACATAGTCCCATACCCATGTGAACACATAACTATAAAGAATCCCATGAGCACATATCAATAGGAATGTATGCAAGTATGTATGTGTGTATGTGTGTGTAACACTACCCTAGGGTTCGCAACACTAAAAATAGTCCAACACACCAAGTATCTATATCATCGATAATATCAAACAAATTATAGTCAAAATATATATATATATGTGTGTATACGTATTCGTATACATCACCACGAACTGCGGAGGTGCTATACGCCATCCACCCGACTTCTCCCCGTAGATATAAATCTACTCACCTGGTCCTCGCTCGCCGGTGTCGACGTCGCCACGCGCTTGCTTGTCGTCTCGAAGTCCACGTGGGGGTACCTACATATCATAACGCACCATATCGCATTAAAACTAAATTCGAGATCGAAACGGCATACGAAAATCAAATCGGCACGCGTATCACGCATAGGTCCAAACCTATCGCCTACGCATGCAAGAATAGTAAAACCAACCCTCGATGTCGATGTACAAACGTCAAACCATCGAGAAAAATCCAATCACACTCATTTGCACATTCACGAACACTAATTTTAATATAAACTAGGTTAAAACTCACAAAAACCCCATTTTCACTTAAAAAGTCATTTTTCCGAAAATCTAGCAAGCACAATTCGCCGTTTTGTACAAAACATGATGTTTAAATGAAAGTAGCGGCCAATATACTTATTAAATATCTTAAATAAGTCGTATAAACAATTTCCGGAATTTAATCTCATTAAATTCCAAAAATCCTAATATTCTAGTTTACAAAAATACCCTTTTTTAACAATTTCAAAGCAAAAATGCACAAACTACAATCTAGCTTAGATTTGCATGATCCAAAGCATTAAACCACACTTAATAAAGTTAATGAAGCCAAGAAAACCCTAATCACATTTTTAATCCCAAGAATTTAACAAATTTCAAAAACCTAGTAAGCAATTAGCAAATTAACACAAATTTTCAAGTAACAACTTGTAATTAACAACTAGATTAGTTTTCTACAAAACTAATTATGTTAAACCACTTCACTAAACCATGCACAATCAAACACAACTCATTTCCACAACAAACCCTAACTTGAAATCCAAAACTTGCAATTAAACTCACATATCCAAGTTAACACTTAATTTAAATTAGCTTTAAGAAACAAGTAACAATTTAAGCAAAAAGTTTTAGAATTATACCCAAAAATATATGAAGGTCCACAAGCATCCATGGCCTCCCAAAATGCTCTCTTTTCACAAGGATCCATGCTATACGGGCTAAGCTAAAATGGGTAGGAGTCGGATTTGGGTTTAGATTTGAATTTGCATGGATTTTGAAGTGATTTGTGGATTTTTTTGATGAAGAAAAGAGTGGGATTTGGGGGGGGCTGCTGCTGTTGGGAGGGGGAGAATTTTGGCCAGAAATGGAAGTGAGGAGAAAGAGGGAGGTAGAGAAAATACAAGGGAGGAAAGTCCAAGTCAACATAAAGTCAAAAGTCCACCTAATTCATCCATTTTCTTTTCTTTTCTATCATTTCTTTTCCTTTGAAATTCAAGTGGGGAAAAAATGGGGGCTGCTGAATTTGGCTAAGGGGAGGAGTAAATGGGGGTGTGTGGGTGTGGGTACGGGTGTGGGGTGATGAAAAATGATAAATACAATACCCCAAACATCCATTTACGCTAAAAAAAAAGCCTTTTTTCTTCAATAATTTCTAAACCGTTTTGGCAAATGTTTTCATTCCAAAAACCACATGATAAAATTTTATTTAATGTTTTATGATGCACAAAATTTTTTTCAACTCATTCCAATTTGTAATTTTCCCTAATTAAATGTATTAGTGACAGCTTAAAATAATAATAAAATAATTTTTTTTTCCAGAAAATTTGAAATTTAGTGGCTCAATAAACACCAAATAATAGCAATTACATAGCTAGAATATGTATATTTAATTTTTATAATAAGATATTTGTATTTTGACTTTTTACAGAAAACCCTCTTATTTTACCGATTTTTTTTCGAAATTTCACCGAAACAATTTTCAAAACGCTACATAAACCTAATTATTATCCAACAGTATCGTCGCCTAATTATGATCCCAACAGGTGAAAACTGTGTTACAAAATGGACTTTCAGTTCAGGAATTGAATTTCCAGCGGGGAACACTTAAAAAGAAATGACTGTAATTCGTAAACCCGAGACCCGATTGACTTGAAACTAGTTTCGTTGACCTTATGATTAAGTTTACTTTTTACCTCTTTTGTATCATTTTACTTAATTCTGAACGTACTATTTAATGTGATTTTTATAAGTTCATAAGACGCGTAATGACTTGTATTGCATATGATTTGTTTAGCGGCATAATTCAAATTTTTACTCGACTGCAATACCTCTAGCGATAATGAGCATCCTTATTAATTTTCAGTGTGTAATGCATTGTCGAACGTGAATGGTATCGGTTTAATTGTGTCGAGTACGCCAGTAAAAAGTGAATGGTTCGTGAGAGTGAACAACACAGTGAATAGTGAATAAAGCAGTGTTATTGGAGCGTACTTGTACACAACGCCAATACTTATAGATAGTTAAACCTCGGGAAAAAGGAGAAATCGAAGTAGAAAGGAACTTGTATTTAGCGAGGTTAGCGATTTAAAGAATGATTATTCGGACAACGACTCATATATATATTAGGTTTGGACCTAACGGTCCGACTGACAGGATTATGTCGCGGGCAACAATGGGCCGTATTCTCGGGTATATATGAGACCCTCGTTAAACATGATCATTCCTTTCCGCAACTCGGTTTCAAAAGTGACTTAAAGACAATAGGGACTCAGATCATACATTGCATTGTTTATTGACATATCGATTACCTGCATTTATTGTCTCCACCGTTATTACTTTATTTTCTTGCCTTATTATTATTATTATATTGCTATTGCGTCGCCCTGACGACCTGAGTATGCATGCTCAGTGATAGAAGTGGATCCGTCTGATCTCGAGAAGACCGCGAAGATCCAGACCAGTGAACCAGTTGTATCTTTCCCTTGATATCCCTGATTAGTTTCTTTCTTGTTTACTTCCATTGCGCTCAGTTTTCTTTATATCTGATAGTTCCAGTGACTCCATTCTCTTTATCCGTGTTGTATTTTACCGATTACCATATAATGCTAGAAACTGAAATGTGACTACGACAGGATTTTTCCTTGATCGTAGGAGCATGGCTGGCCTAGTCACCCTCGTATTCCGTATTTTGGGAAGTGGGGCGTGACATCAGCCCTAACCAGGGACTTACGGTTATAGTCAATCGCGCATTGTACAACATCAACTCCCAATATCGGGAGAGACGGAACCTTTCCTATCGCTGTAACGTTTTAGAAATTTTTAAATGATATTTTAATTTTTAAATAATGATAAAAGACTTTTATAAAAAGGGTGTGGTATTTAAGTGTAATGGTAATTAGATTTAGATGATAGTTTTTTGCATAAGGGTTTTTAGTGGTAAAAAGTTTTAATTACAAAAAGGGGTTTTAATTTGTTAGGGGTTTATGTGGATATGGTGAGGTTAAGTAGGTGTTAAGGTGAGGATTTTCCCTCACATACAACATACCTTGTGATGCACCATGAGCCTACACCTCCTTCTTGCTCTACATACACCTCACCCTTTCTTCACACACCTCCACCTTCCATCAAAACACAACACTCAATTTTTATTTTCATTATCAAACTGAACAAAACTTCACTCCAACATTTTTTCACAAAATTTTCTAAGTTCTACACTATCTCACAAGGAAAAGAGTAGAGTTCTTTATGGATTTTGGTTAAAACACCAAAACTAAGCATGCACAACTTCTATTATGCACTTCTTGAGCTTAGAGTTCTATGGAATTATTTAAGTTAGGTAAAAACCCAACCTTTTCATTGTTATTAAGAGTTTTAATCTCAAATAGATTGTATGATATTTGAAATTTGTTGTTAGTATAAGGTTTTGACCTTAAGATTAATCTGTTATCTTTCTGGTGCTCGCAAAAATAAAATCACACTATAGTAAGCTTGTTTTAGAACCTAGAACACACCCCAGAAACCCGAGCCTATTTTCTCAAGGTTCGACCGCCGGAAAATTCGTTTCAACCGTAATTTGCGGGTGGGTAAGGGAGTTAGGTGTTGGGTTTTTGTCTGGGGGATCTGTGTCTTATACAAGGTCTCTGGTATACGCAACTTTTTCCCAGATTGTGTATATAAAAATATGGGAGTAGTTTACTAGGCGTAGTGTGATATATTAATCTATGATACGGATATTTTATATCACGTTTTAGTGTTTTCTCTAATTACGACGATTCGGGGTAGTTCCAGGTAGCTTCACGTCTAATTGGCACATGATAATCACATGTTTTACGTTACGTGAGTTAGTTTGCTTTTTATATGTATATTTGTCGTATCGGAAAACTTGTTGCTCATGTACGAAAGTTGTGTTTCGATATTAGGATCGGTCGTGGGGATTTCGGATGCGGCGAGAAAGGGAAAGGAAGCGATCGGATTCAAGTAGATTGTGACTTGTTCTGGTGAGTAGACTAAATATCTACCGGGAATATTGTATGGATGACGTATAGCGCCCGAAACCTAAAACTTGTGATAAATTGCTTTCTATTCATTTCATTTATATACTATATGTAGATTCGCATTGCACGCATTCATACATTTTAAACACTATTGCTTAACACTTGTTAGAACACTTGCACTATTACCGATGAATTTATGTTGCACTTGCACATACCTACACTCACCGGAAATTAACATACTACATACGCACCTAGAACTTTCCATGTCACTTATATCCTTTTGCACCATGCTAGTATCGTAGATAACTGTTGTTACTCATCATTATGTATTGTTTGATATATTGTACCTCATTACCATTGTTATTACGTTTTATTATGTGATGGTATTTTATGAGATTTCTGTTGCTACGGGTTTTGAGGTGCTGCATGATATAGTTGATAATACTTAATCTCATTTATAATTTTACGGTTTCTTATGATATACGATGATACGTCCATCATGAGCTTGATATTTTTCTGAATTGATTCTATTCCAAACCAAGTGGGGGAGATATACGGTTGCGGATTTGTACGATATCTGGACTGAGTGGGGGAGTATACAGTCGGATGCATGGTGGACCCGGTCGAGACCGAGGGGCAGAAAAGCCGCATTTGAAGTGGGGAGCCTAGCGAGGACACTTGATTTTGGAGATAGTTTGAGAAACACGGCGGATATCTGGAGAATACCGACCGGTGTTAGTAGATGACAGGATCGTTCGAAGAAACGATGCCTACGAGAATTGAAGATTTGTGTCGATATTTGACATGGGACTTGATGATAGTGTATGGATATATTCAAAATATTGGATTATTTTGATGAGATTCCCGTTTTCTTTTATACGGACACTGTTGTGACATGTTCATATTTCACAATTATTATATGCATGCTATTACGCATTAAGATTACTTGTGCATAGGTTTAGTCGCTATTTCGTTTATGCATACGATTTCCATTTTATGATGTTAATTTTATTCACTGAGTTGGAAACTCACCCCATTGTGCCTTAGTTCCTTGCAGAATAGACCGTGTGGACACATAGCGGTGTAGCGGACTTATATCTTGGTTTTTTCATCCTAGATTTTGCTAGGTGGGTTACATGTATAGTAACCGCCTCTTTTGTATATATTATATTTTGTATCTAGTGTCACTCTATCAGACCGTTTGTGTTGTTTGACTTAGAGCGAGTTGGGACTTATGTATAATTTGGTCGACTTGAGTAGAATCGGCTTGTTATCTTGATTTGTGCACTTTTACTTATAGTATGCTTATGATTCTTTGCTTTTGAGCGACTGTTCATCTCAGAAAACTACAATTTAATACCACTCATTCATTATCTATTTTTTGTATATATCGGTACTATTAACCAGTGTCTGCTCAGTAAATACAGATTACAGGTATCCGTGACAAAATACTGAAAACACATTCAAATGCATGGATATTACATTGGTAAGCCGACACTGCAATCGGAACTGCAAACCGATCAATATTTCAAGAGTTTCTTTTTGCAACATTCATGTGTAAACACTTTTTATCTAAATGGTCCAACACATACAAGTGTGTACACTAGCTTATTGGTTCATGGACCTAGAGAGGGGGGCTTCCTTGGTGCAAGTGGACACTTGTGAGGTAATATGTGTTAAATGCAAATATGTGATCTGATTTAAAAAGCATCAAGTTTCCCTCCAAATCCCTGAGTGCAACCCAAGTTTATATAGACAAATCAAGTAATACCAGTGGAATTGTCGAGAGAACACAAGACCACACAACCAACACGAGCCCACTTGCTCGGATTTGGACCGGCGACATGCCCAAGAAAACCGATCTTGCCGGCCTCACCATGCCCAATGAGTCCTATTTTTTTTTCTAGCTCTCCCTTGCTGTCACATCAACTCATTTTTATTACTTGTTTAATCTTCTTTTGTGCCTATAAAAGGCAGATCAGTGAGCAAAGGAAGGTCTCTTACATTTGTCATACTTGGACACAACTCTTTCTCTCTTTTTCATTTTGTTCTTGTACATAGCTAGTTGCCTTGAGTTCCTTGCCTTCTCTTGATCTTGCAACCTCTTCATTGAGCTTGCAATTAACTTTTGGTTATTGAACTCATGGTTGTATCTTCACTTGGAATCAATAAAGCTTTCATTTTGTCTTCATTTCACCTTGAGTTCTTTGCCTTCTCTTGATTTTGCAACCTCTTCATTGAGCTTGCAAGTTTAAGTTTAGGTTATTGAGCTCATGGCTTGTATTGTCACTTTGAGTTAATGAAGGTTTCATTTTGTGTTCTTGGTTCTTAGTATTTTCTATCTTGCTTTACTTTCTTGCAATTTAATTCTTGCCATTTACTTACTGGCATTTTATTACCTTGCCATTTACTCTCTTGCAATGTTGTTTATTCTCTTCTTTGTATCTTTTCTTTTGCTTTCTCTTTTTGTGCTGTGATGGTTGTGAATATGGTGTTGTTAGGAAAAAGAATGGAATTGTAAGTTAAGGTTTTTCGTTTCTCATTTCCTTTGCCCGATATTTTCAATTGAACTCCGTCCAAACCCTACGCAAGCGCTCCGTTAGGCATCCTACCCTACCAAGGTATCGGTGATCCCTAACCGTGACCGGTTGCGTTCGGTTTGGCCGGAGGCGAAAGTCAAGAGACAAGAACGGACGGACAAGGGTCAATAAGCCGGATTTCACTAATACCGTGCTTAAGTACCCTAATCCACGTTGTTGCTGATTGCTCTAGCTTCAATAGTCAAGTTTGACACAAAGGATTGAGTACGAACTTCACTAACTTATACTATCCTATCTAATCCTAACAACTTATACTGTGCATATATACACTTAGGTTAGAAATGAACATTCCGCCATGCGCAATAACTCGTGATAACAAGAACGTAAAACGCACCATCTCCTCGCGGGCGACCCGTGCTCATCACGGTTAGCTACACACGACGCCGTCCTGATTGCGGTTAACTTTAGAACTTTAAAACACGACACGCCAAAAGTGTGCTAATCAAATGGCGCCGTTGCCGGGGAGACGGTAACATTTTTATTCTTGTTCTTTCGGGTTAATCTGTTAGTGCATGTTGCATGCTCCCACAACTCTTGTGAGGCGGCGGAAGCGATAAACGAAAATTTTCTTTGCATAAAACACGCACTTTTCCATAGATCTTGTCTAAACCATAACTAGAAAAACCTAACTAGAGATCTTATCTACTATGTTAGGGATTATACCTCAATGATATGGTCCTTCGGGTCTTCTCTTTGGTGCAATTCCTTTGCTCCTTGCCACTCCTTAGCTCCTTTGGATATTGCCGATGTTCTCGATCTCCGGCCACCCCAAGACCTAGATGATCCATACGAGAGCTGTCGTGCAAGCTAGAAACACTTCATAAGAGCTTAACCTAGAGACCAAGTTTGCTAGAAGAGGTCACTAGGATCATGTAGAAATTAAGGTATTGGATTATCTTTAATCCTAAACTTTTATTTCACAACACATGTGAAGGGTAAAGCGTAGGATGAAGGAGGAGAAGAGAAGAAGGAGAGAGAAAGTGTTTGTGATAATGAGAGAGTTCAAGCATGAGAAAATGATATATTGCAAATGAAATAATTGAAGCATATAATATAAAATTAGCACCATGCTTCAATAGTAATTCCAAAACAATATAAAATTAAATAACCTATTCTTGCAACCATGCTTGGACTTTCTTATTTCCACCTCATTTATTTATTTTCATAAAATAATGTCATTATGAGGTGGCACCTTCTAGAAGGTATTCTTGTAACAATTACAAGAATACCCCTCCTCCGTATACCGTATACCGTATACCGTATACCCGTATCCGAATTCCGAAAAATACGAATACCATTAATCTAATAATATAATACCGGTATCCGGCTTAAACCAAAGCCTACCAGTATTATTGTTCCGATTATTATTCCTGTAACAATTACACGAACATAATCGAAACCCTGTCGTAACACCTTACGGCTGCCGTAACAACTTACGGCCTCTACATCTTTCGCCTGAACGAGTGAACCCTCTATGTGGGACTCTAAAGACTCGATAGTATGCTGGCAGTGGGTTTAACCACAAGTGCGTCAGCGGCACTAGCTGTGCGTAACGGCTACCCAGGTACATGACGAAAAAGTGGCTGACGAGCGAACTTATCACAACCCCAACGAGCCTGCAAGCAACACTTACCGTACAGTCCGGTCTCTTCGTTTGATACGTCGCATATGAAGTCTAGGGGTGGTAAATGTCATACCCCAGTAACTTTATAAGTCATGCTGATTTACGGCCCATAACGGTTCGAGAAACTACTGATAACACTTATTAGTAAATATCGAGAACCCTGGCCAGGGATTTGATGTTATGGCCGATCAAGCATAGCGCGACACCAACTCCCTATACCGGGAGAGACGAAACCCCTCCTATCGCTCACTGTCTCCATGCAATTCGGGACTGTACCAAAAATCCACCTGTTTGCACGACTCGGCAGAGTCGCGGTAGGGAGGAAATCAAAGCACGGTGGGAATCACACAAGACACTATGACGATCTCGGGTCTACAGAATAACCTGTACAAGTGTCGCCAGAGAACTGCTATCTGACAATTGGTATATATACCATCTAAGAGTTCTTGACGAGTCCTGTTCGGTGTACCTATTCTCCAATGAGCACCTGTGTACAATCTTTGATGTCAAACACCAATAGTTGTGGAATCAACCATCGCCCCCTAGGGTCAGAAAACGTACACACTAGTCTAACTTGGTAATACCGATGCCCTGTCTCGATATACCCTCGACTAGGAACTATTAAAGGATATGCTTATAGACTATCCAGGCCCCACTAGTATGATCTCATCATAATCCGGGTAGTCAAGCATAATCCTAAGGGCTTCATCAACATGCATATAAAGATATGAAATATAACACAAGTTAAGATGAAGATAAACCAGATAGCATACTATCATTTCGAGCAAAGATAGTTTCCGGACATATACATGCCTAGCATCCTATACAATACAGGTCTCTAGGGCATGCATATCTAACAATCTCCCACTTTCACTAAGGCCTGTAGTTAATGCAATAAGTACCAACTGTCTGTACTAGAACCAGTCGCCTGCGTACCGTATGCCCAACAGCTCGAACAGTTTCTCAAACTGGACTTGAGGGATGGCCTTGGTGAATGGATCTGCTGTGTTGTCCTTCATGTCTACTTTCTGTAGGGTTCCTAGGCACGCTAATGAGGTCTCACAAGGCATCAACCAAGCCAAATTCAAATTTTACAAGTGCCGAGAAACCCTAATACGGATCGTTAACTAGATTTTTAGGCGAAACATGCAACTAGTTAATAACTTAACTAAGTGAACGGAAATACAACCTTTGTAGATCCGGTCCTCCACCTCCATAGCTCCATGATGAAGTCTCCTTGCTGTCCAAATCGAATCCCGAGCTCTAGCGTCGGCTTCATCGGAGAAATGGGCGGGCTTGGTCGTCGGCTTCGATGCCGAAGATGATCTACGTCGAGGCAACACTAGATCAAGCTCCAACTTCACCAAGCCATGAAACTTGTGAAGAAAACACCCTATACTACTTGGCAAGTGGTAGAGGATGAAGAAATAGGAAGTGGGTTCACTTTAGAATTGGATTTCTCACTCTTTTTCTTAAGTTGCCATTGATGGAGGCAAGCTTTCTTCATTGTTGAAGAAGGAGAAGAAGAAGAAGATAATATGATAAGTGTTTTTAAAAAGAAAATAAAATCAATACTTATCATACACTAACCATGGTCAAGTGTAGAGAGTAAACTAGGGTTAGGTGAATGGTTAGGGTTAAGCATGAAGACAAAAATGGTCACTTAGTCAAAGCTTCATGAAGCTTCAATAACAAACAAAGAAAGCCACCATTTCTCTTCATCTTTTCAAAATAAATAAATAAATAAATAGATATGAAAATCAAAATCCTAACCATTTAAATAACCATGGTTTAATGTTTACACAAACTCAAGTGAGCATGCATCATCAAACATGATACAAACTAGTGCACAAAAGTATATCACATATACAACTTGTGCTATTCAAGTGAGAATATCCATTTAATGTGAACCAATACTAGTTAATGCTAAGTAATATATCAAATATATAATTATACATTAAATCATTAAATCAACACTTGATTTAATGATCCGGTCATATCGCATATCACCGACTAGTATCAAGTGTATCAATGTATCGAATCAACACTTGATTCGGTAACCCGGCTATATCACATATAACCTGCCAATGATAAAAATCGCGAGAATAGAATACGGTATCACATACACGCATTATTCTTGGCCCCGCGCATATCTCATATGCGCTCCTATTTCGTTTCGCTTGAGCCAGGAAACCTCTGTGTAGGACTCTAAAGACTCGTCAATACGCCGGCAGCAGGTGATGATCATATCAAACACCCACAAGCCGCAAGCGGTCTGCTAAACGTAACGGCCACTCGGGTATTGAGCGATCAGAAGATCGACGAGCAAGCCCGCTCACACTCCTGTGAATCCAACCAGTGACACTTACCGTACAGTCCGGTCTCGTCGTCTGATATGTCGCATATCTCGCCTAGGGGTGGTAAACGTCAGACCCCAACAGCTCGATAAGTCGTGTCGATATGAGGTCTATAACAGTTCGAGAAACTACTGGTAACACTTACCAGTAAATCTCAGCAACCCTGGCCAGGGATTTCCGGTTATAGCCAATCGAACACAGCGCAACATCAACTCCCTATACCGGGAGAGACGAATCCCCTCCTATCGCTCATTGCCTCCATATGATTCGGGGCTGTACCCAAAAACCACCGTTTTGCACGCCCTCTTGGACGTGGTAAGATGGAAATCAAAGCACAGTGGGAACCACACAAGACTCTATGACGATCTTAGGTCAACAGACTACTCTGTACCAGTGTCACCAGAGAACTGCCATCTGACGTAAGGTATAATACCATCTGGGAGTTCTCGGCGAGTCCGTCCAGTGTACCCAGTCTCCACTGAGCACCCGTATATCATCTCTGATGTCAAACACCAATGGATATGGGATCATCCATCACCCATCTGTATGGGTCGAGAAGGTATACGCTAGTCTACTCTGGTATATCGATGCCCCATCTCGATACACCCACGACTAGGGACCTTGAAGGATGTACTTATGGACTACCATGTCCCCACTAGTATGATCTGCATCATAGTCCAGGTAGTCAAGTACACATCCTAAGGGCTTTACCAACATGTAACAGAGAGACAATCAGTATACACGTTAAGGTAAAGTGTAACCAGATAGCATACTATCATGTCGAGCAAGAAAGTCCTCCCTATATATGTCCAAGCATCCACTACATTATACATCCTATGTATAGTAATGGCCTCTAGGGCATACATATAACTAACAATCTCCCACTTGCACTAGGGCCATCTGATAGCAGTGGTTGAAGTATCTCATACTCAACCATCCCATAATAGTCTCTCTCTGGGAAAAGGCCTTTGTGAGTGGATCCGCCGTGTTGTCCTCTGAGTCTACTCTCCTAACCTTGATCTCTTAGAGATCAACCATCTCCATGATCAGGTGACACTACCTTAGAATATGTCTGGATCACTGATGGGACCGGCGTTCCTTGGCATAAGCCACAACTCCATTGTCTCACAATGGTTGGAACGTAGTTCATCTCATGAACCAATATACACCCAAACATCCTCTTTGGTAGCATCTTAAGTAGCGATGTATCCTGCCTTTATCGTCTAGTTAGCCACGGTATCTAGCTTGGAACTCTTCCAACATACCGTCCATTTACTGAGGGTAAAGACAATGCCTGTGACTGATATTCAGTCGTCCTTATCACTCTGGAACCTTTCTAGTGATTCTCCCCAGAATCAATTGATACCATCTCACTACAACTAGTGAGAATCCTAACATCCATTTAGATCTATCTCATAGATCCAAAATCCAGGATTTAGGAGGTATCATTTTGATCCTATATGGAGAATCATTGTGATAAGCGGAGATTGACCGAGCGTAGCATAGAAAACTCCTTTCTTATCAAGAGTATGTCATCCACGTACTCTACGAGGATCACCACCATACTCCCTACTACCTTTTTGTATATACAAGGTTCATCTACCATTTTGATGAAGTCAAACTTTTTGACAACTACATCAAAACAGACGTTCCAACTCCGCGATGTCTGCTTTATCCTATAAAGCATCTTGTACACGTTTCCGCTGCTCCCGCTGTCTACGAACCCCTCTGGCTGTGTACTTATAGACGCACTCTTCTAAAACACCATCTAGAAAAGCAGTCATGGCATCCAACCGCCAGATATCGTAGTCATGGTATGTAGCCGTGGCAAGTAGGATCTGGATGGACTTAAGCATAGCCACTGGAAAAGGTTTCATCATTATCCACGCCGGGTTGATGACGAAAGCCTTTAACAAGTCTAGCTTTGAAAGTCTCAACTTTTCCATCTACACCAAGTAATCTTCTTAAGATATACTTGCTCCTGATGGGGATTTAACCCTTCAGATAAAGCAACTAAAGTCTATACTTTGTTGGTGTATAAGGATTCCATCTCAGATCACTAAGCATCCAGCCATTCTTACAGAGTCCCACTCCTGATGGCCAGCTCGAAACTAGTTGGGTCATCATCTCATGATGCAATCCTCACTCCCACTGTCATCGAGAAACCGAAGTATCTCTCAGGTGGGTGAGGAACCCTACTAGATCGGCGGAGAGGCTGAGGTTCGTTGGTAACTATTGAATCCTTTAGTTTTACCAAATTATCTACTGTAGTTTGTATAGCTGGAACCTTTCCAGTTCTACATAACTGACCTTGCCTCGAGCTTGTCTGGATTTTGCTTTTAGACATAGGCCGGACAACCCCAAATCTTAACTAACTTAAGATATGGGCTCTTCCATTTCCATATCACATATGAAGTGGTAGGCAACTGATTTGCTCAGAACCCTGTTCAATAGGTATGCAACTTCATAAGTGCATAACTCCCAAAAGGAAATAGGAAACTCAGTAGAACTCATCATAGAGCACACCATATCACATAGGGTGTTATTGCTCCGCCCCGATATACCATCGTGCTATGGTGTATACGGAGGAGTAATGCTGAGAGAGAATCTCATTCTCCTTTAGAAAAGTCCAAGAATTTCGTGCTCAAGTATTCTCCTCCTTGATCTCATCATAGGACATAATACTTATACCCGTATTGGTTCTCTACTTCTAGCTTATATTCTGTGAATATCTCAAAAGGTTCGGACTTGTGTTTCAACAGGAACATATGTCTGAATCTTGAGAGACTATCAGAGAATGTAACGAAGTACAAAGAACCGGTCCTGGCATATGTAGACAGGGGACCTTACATACATCAACATGTATCATCCCAAGAGTTTACCAACTCTTTCTCTGTTTCCAATAAACAGAGCTGAGGTCATTTTATCTTTGTGACATGACTCGCAAGTTTCATAAGATGTAAATTCAAACTAATTTAAATATGCATCTAAATGTAACTTCAGCCAGTCGGGTCGCATTGATATAACCTAGTCTACAATGCTTCAAGAAGGAGCCGTTCATTTCTGAACTCTTCCTCTTTTATGTGTTCAGTATACTAAAGAACTGTAGTTTGATTTAGAACATCAATGCTTTTAGATAACGTGCCTGAACCGATCAACTTTTGATATAGGAAATGTTCAAAACATTATCCAACAATACAAAATTATATCCTTTCTTTACTAATAAAGAGACTGATATGATTTTGTATATCAGGTTCGGTATCTAATAACATTCGTTCAGAATCAATGTATTTGGAATACAGGGTGACAGTGACCAACAGACTTGGCTGCAACACTTGCCCCGTTTTCTGCCTCATGAAACTTATCACCCGTTCTCAGTTCTCTACCTTTCTGTAGCCCTATGTAACAGATTACATATCTGAGATCCTGATCTGGTATCACATACCCAGGACGTAGAGGATACAGAGAAACAGTTCTTTGTAATGAACACACCCGAAGATGATGCATCAGCATGCACTCTCTTCGTTTGGGTGGCACGGGAATTCTGGTAATCCCCTATTTCCTGCTCTGTCTTATAACAATTATAAGTTGGAGCGGGACCAACGTTCCCCAGCTCAGTAAAACAAGTGGGTTCGGTCAATACTTCCGTATTATTATCTTGATTAAGGCGTGATATGGTCGCTACCTAGAGAGAGAGAGAAGAAAACACTCAGCGTATGCTCTTGCAAGAATAGATTGGTTATTATTTTATCTAATCAGGATGGCTCCCACTGCTTTTTATCAAATCTTCCTTCAAACCCAAAAAGGAAAGACTAGCCGGGATTAATTACACGCTACAAGTTCGCCAATCTTTCAGCCAGGCCAGTGTCGGTACTTTGAGGGAGGTCCCCCGTGCTTTCGCACGAACCTAATTACAGTAAACCTCGTTTTCCCAGAGGCGTAACCTTGTTAACACCTTTCCAGACACCTACTTGATCGGCTAATTGTAATGTGTAAAACTCTCCCAGGAGTAACAATTACTCGCAGTGGGTATCGGGATCCAACTATCTCATAGAAGGTATGCAATCTCATTGCAAATTTCAACACTTGAAATTCCCGATAATATTTTGCCCCTAGCAGCTATATGACCTTAACATAGTCAACAAATCATAAGTGCTAGTCAAGTTCAACCCATCATTTCCCGATTGAATTAAACCCACCCGCACGACCCTTAACATAGTCAACAAAGTCGCACGACTACCCTAATCCAATCGCATCATATGCTTATGCAGATAAGCACTAATTAGCTACCGCACACTACGCCTTAACATAGTCAACAAACGTAGCACGGATACTAACTAGTACTTATCTGAAATGACGGAGGGCTACGACAGGTTTTTCTGAAAACCTATTGCGTAATGAACTTGATATCGTTGTAGAATCAAATGATTTTGAAATGGAGTGTTTTCGAGGCTTTTCTAGTTTTGCTAAAGGATTCACTCCCGGTGAAGGGATCGTCGGTCCTTTCCTCGTCGAATGAGGTGCGGGATATATCATATATATCACTGTGCAAAGCAAAAACTCTTAAAAGCAATCAAAAGACAAACCGAGTGTATAGCATCTGCCAGTTATTGCTAAAGGAGTCACTCCCGGTGAAGGGATCTCGGTCCTTTCCTCATCGAATAAGGTGCAGGATATATCACATATACCTCTGTGCAAAGCAAGAACTGTAGCTACCCCTTTTTATTTTGAAATTCGATTCTACAACATCTTAGATTTCTTTTCTTTCATTAATCACATTAATGAAGTCCCATCATTTAAGTACCTAAACATCACAGATAAATACGACGTACACTTATGCCATCCGCATTCGCCTCGATGTCCCCTCGTGCACCGTTAGGTTAGGTAACTAACGGCAGAGCGGGGCAGGGCTAGCGCGGGTGTAAAACATAAGTAACACCTATATAATATATCATATATACTATATAAAGTATTTATCACAGAACATCACATGATCACATCACAGATATCGCAGCAGAAAATATCATATGAAATATTGGATATACTAGGACGTCCGTGTTTTTAATACGAGCCAGTATAAAACACGGATTCCATGGTCGTGATGAATAGCCAATCCCACACCCCTAGACCCCTACGAGAGCGGCAAGCAACCCTACCAATTCTAGGGTTAGGAGACCCGGACTCGACTCCTCGAGATGGTCTCCCACTGGACCCTAGAACCCGGTTACTTGTGCTCCCCTCCTTGGGTCTATCCTAATGCGGAAAAGTAAATAATATACAGAGGGTGACATCTTCCGCAACCTGGAAGTGCCCCAATAAAAGAATATTACATACAAGTTTTTACATGAATGAAAATGAAAAACACTCATCTCACATAAAAACCCCCGGCTATTCAAACACGACGATCCAATATAACATATCCAGCAACACATAACATCACATGTTATCAACGTAAGTAAACATGCGCTTCCCAATTGTCATTGGCATATAGCAACGAAACCGGCGATATCACATATTACACTTACGGTCACAGAAAAGAAAGTGTAAAACTACAACAGTTGAAATCCGCAACCTCCATAGACATCGCATGCCTAATCAAATGAATTACTTAAACATCGCATGCCTAACAATTATAAACCCCGCATTTTAGTCTCAAAATCAAAAACACTTTTCAATATCAAGTCGGGCAATTCAACAAGATTCCTGACATCCTGATCGAATGCTCGTCGCAAACTTTAGTAGACGGTCGCACCCCCGATGCCGTCGACGAAGTGCACCAAGGCGGAACACCGCTGCCGCAAGCACCCGAACGGATGCTTTCGGCGACGGGGTTCTCCTACAGTCACTTGGTCGGGGCTATGGAGTGAGGTTGTCTATTAAGTTTACCCGGCGAGTATCCGCGTACGCTACGTGATTGCGACGGACTTTTGATCACATCAAAATTCCGTGGCAACCAATCAAGTGAGACTAAACCGCTAGATTTATAACATTCATTCAGTTATCTCATAACAACTTGTGAATTCCAATTATTGTATCACATTCCAGATAAATAGAAAATGTTAAACTTTCCGATCGAACATTTAAACACCCAAGTTTTCCCGAAATAGATCAACACATGAAACAAGTTTAAAAACATTCACTTCGTGCCTCAGTACCAACGGTCCAGCCGTAGAAGGGTCAAGCCAACGCCTCACATGTGGCACGCCGTACTATCCCAAACCCTAAGCTTCAAAGGGCAGTTCAAGACGGTCACATAATCGAGTTAAGGTTTGTTGTCTTCTAGAGGGTCCATCGCGTTACTTGCACTACTTAGAACGTCTTTAAACCACGGAAAAATCCAACACTTGGAAATTTCCCGACAGGGAAAAATTGGGTATTTATATCCGGCCGAACTTTTTAACATATTCAAAAATTATCCGGAAAACACCTAGACAAAGTTTGATAATCCGATCAAATAATCGAATCCCCAAAACAACCCAGAATATTCAACTCTTGAATAAATATTAAAAATTCCCTGAAAATCCAGCACCATAAAAGAGGAATTACTGTGCAAAAATGGTTGGCTGATGTCATCAATTGGCCGCGGAACCGCCGCAGAAGCCAGGCTTCTGCCGCCGTTCCGCCACGTTTTGGAGGTATCATTTGGCCAATTTTGCATCGTAATTCGTAGAACTTCCTGCTGAATTTTTTAAACATTTTTAATCTGGAAAAAACCCAGTTTTTGAAAAAAGTCCAGAGAACATTTTCGGGTTAGGGTTTTGGTTCGATCGGACTTCAAACTCCGTCTACGCTTCGCCTAAGGCTCTAGCTAGGCTCTGATACCACTGTAGGGTTCCTAGGCACGCTAATGAGGTCTCACAAGGCATCAACCAAGCCAAATTCAAATTTTACAAGTGCCGAGAAACCCTAATACGGATCGTTAACTAGATTTTTAGGCGAAACATGCAACTAGTTAATAACTTAACTAAGTGAACGGAAATACAACCTTTGTAGATCCGGTCCTCCACCTCCATAGCTCCATGATGAAGTCTCCTTGCTGTCCAAATCAAATCCCGGGCTCTAGCGTTGGCTTCATCGGAGAAATGGGCGGGCTTGGTCGTCGGCTTCGATGCCGAAGATGATCTACGTCGAGGCAACACTAGATCAAGCTCCAACTTCACCAAGCCATGAAACTTGTGAAGAAAACACCCTATACTACTTGGCAATTGGTAGAGGATGAAGAAATAGGAAGTGGGTTCACTTTAGAATTGCATTTGTCACTCTTTTTCTCAAGTTTCCATTGATGGAGGCAAGCTTTCTTCATTGTTGAAGAAGGAGAAGAAGAAGAAGAAGAAGATAATATGATAAGTGTTTTTAAAAAGAAAATAAAATCAATACTTATCATACACTAACCATGGTCAAGTGTAGAGAGTAAACCAGGGTTAGGTGAATGGTTAGGATTAAGCATGAAGACAAAAATGGTCACTTAGTCAAAGCTTCATGAAGCTTCAATAACAAACAAAGAAAGCCACCATTTCTCTTCATCTTTTCAAAATAAATAAATAAATAAATAGATATGAAAATCAAAACCCTAACCATTTAAATAACCATGGTTTAATGTTTACACAAACTCAAGTGAGCATGCATCATCAAACATGATACAAACTAGTGCACAAAAGTATATCACATATACAACTTGTGCTATTCAAGTGAGAATATCCATTTAATGTGAACCAATACTAGTTAATGCTAAGTAATATATCAAATATATAATTATACATTAAATCATTAAATCAACACTTGATTTAATGATCCGGTCATATTGCATATCACCGACTAGTATCAAGTGTATCAATGTATCGAATCAACACTTGATTCGGTAACCCGGCTATATCACATATAACCTGCCAATGATACAAATCGCGAGAATAGAATACGGTATCACATACACGCATTATTCTTGGCCCCGCGCATATCTCATATGCGCTCCTATTTCGTTTCGCTTGAGCCAGGAAACCTCTGTGTAGGACTCTAAAGACTCGTCAATACGCCGGCAGCAGGTGATGATCATATCAAACACCCACAAGCTGCAAGCGGTCTGCTAAACGTAACGGCCACCCAGGTATTGAGCGATCAGAAGATCGAAGAGCAAGCCCGCTCACACTCCTGTGAATCCAACCAGTGACACTTACCGTACAGTCCGGTCTCGTCGTCTGATATGTCGCATATCTCGCCTAGGGGTGGTAAACGTCAGACCCCAACAGCTCGATAAGTCGTGTCGATATGAGGTCTATAACAGTTCAAGAAACTACTGGTAACACTTACCAGTAAATCTCAGCAACCCTGGCCAGGGATTTCCGGTTATAGCCAATCGAACACAGCGCAACATCAACTCCCTATACCGGGAGAGACGAATCCCCTCCTATCGCTCATTGCCTCCATGTGATTTGAGACTGTACCCAAAAACCACCGTTTTGCACGCCCTCTTGGACGTGGTAAGGTGGAAATCAAAGCACAGTGGGAACCACACAAGACTCTATGACGATTTTGGGTCAACAGACTACTCTGTACCAGTGTCACCAGAGAACTGCCATCTGACGTAAGGTATAATACCATCTGGGAGTTCTCGGCGAGTCCGTCCAGTGTACCCAGTCTCCACTGAGCACCCGTATATCATCTCTGATGTCAAACACCAATGGATATGGGATCATCCATCGCCCATCTGTATGGGTCGAGAAGGTATACGCTAGTCTACTCTGGTATATCGATGCCCCATCTCGATACACCCACGACTAGGGACCTTGAAGGATGTACTTATGGACTACCATGTCCCCACTAGTATGATCTGCATCATAGTCCAGGTAGTCAAGTACACATCCTAAGGGCTTTACCAACATGTAACAGAGAGACAATCAGTATACACGTTAAGGTAAAGTGTAACCAGATAGCATACTATCATGTCGAGCAAGAAAGTCCTCCCTATATATGTCCAAGCATCCACTACATTATACATCCTATGTATAGTAATGGCCTCTAGGGCATACATATAACTAACACTTTCCGTACCTCGATGTCCTGGCGATCCACTATCTCCCTGATGAGGTGATACCGCCTCAAGATATGTCTGGATTTCTGATGGGACCTCGGTTCCTTTGCCAAAACCATGGCTCTATTGTTATCGCAATACAGAGGTATTGGATTAGCAATGGATGGAACCACTTGAAGTTCAGAAATAAAATTTCTCATCCAGACTGCCTCTTTTGTGGCATCATTAGCAGCAATATACTCAGCTTCCATCGTGGAGTCAGCGACAGTATCTTGTTTGGAACTCTTCCAACATACCGCCCCTCCGTTTAGGGTAAATACAAACCCTGAGATGGACATACTATCATCCTTGTCGCTCTGGAAGCTGGAGTCGGTAAATCCCTCCATTTGGAGATCTCCATTACCATACACCAAGAACATTTCTTTAGTTCTTCTCAAGTACTTCAGAATGTTCTTCACAGCAGTCCAGTATTTCTTCCCTGGGTTGGATTGATACCTGCTTACTGCACCCAGTGCATAAGCTACATCTGGGCAAGTACACAACATCGCATACATTATAGATCCTACTGCTGAAGTGTAGGGAATAATGCCCATGCCCTCTCTTTATCAGTCTTTGGAGACATCTCTTTGGAGAGGGTGATCCCATGACAAGCGGGTAAATTACCCCTCTTGGAATCTTCAATACTAAACCTTTTTAGTATGGTGTCAATGTATCTCGATTGGGACAATCCCAATAATTTCTTAGATCTATCTGTATAGATCTTAATCCCTAGAATGTACGAGGCATCGCCCAGGTCTTTCATGGAGAACCTTTGCGATAAGAATAGTTTGACCGATTGTAGCATAGGAATATCATTTCCTATTAAGAGAATGTCGTCCACGTACAATACGAGGAATGTAACTGTATTCTCTACAATCCTTTTATAAATGCATGGTTCATCCACATTTTTGATAAAACCAAACTCTTTGATTGTATCATCAAAGAAGATGTTCTAACTCCGTGATGCCTGCTTTAATCCATAGATGGATTTAAGCAGCCTTCATGCTTTTCCGCTGCTCCCACTATCAATGAAGCCTTCTGGCTGATCCATAAAAACACATTCTTCTAAATCACCATTTAGGAATGTCGTTTTAACATCCATCTGCCAGATCTCATAATCATAGTGAGCAGCTATAGCAAGCAGGATCCGAATGGATTTGAGCATCGCGACTGGTGAAAAGGTTTCATCATAGTCCAGTCCTGGTCTTTGACGAAATCCTTTTGCTACCAGCCTAGCTGTATAGGTCTCCACCTGACCATCCACACCGATCTTTCTTTTAAAGTTCCATTTGCACCCTATGGGTTTTACTCCAGAAGGTGCAACCTCCAAAGTCCATACTTTGTTGGTGTGCATGGATTCCATTTCGGATCTCATGGCATCCAGCCACTTCACTGAGTCACCACTCGTGATAGCTTGCTGAAAACTAGTAGGGTCATCATCATTCATGATGCAATCTTCTCTATCACCATCAATTAGAAAACCGTAGTATCTATCAGGTGGGCGAGAAGTCCTACTAGATCTACGGAGTGGCTGAGGTTCGTCAGGTTCTATTGAAATCTCAGGTTCAACCAAATCATCGGTAATTGTTTGTGTATCTAGAATTTCTTCCAGTTCTACCGTATTGCCAATAGTATCATTTGCAAAAAATTCATTTTCAAAAAATGTGGCATACTGAGAAACAAACACCCTTTGTTCCTCCTAGTGGTAGAAGAGATATCCATACGAGTGTTTTGGATATCCCACAAATCTACACAAAACCGATCGTGTCTCGAGTTTGTCTGGATTCTGCTTTTTCACATAAGCCGGACAACCCCATATCCTAAATCTTTTAAGAGATGGTCTCTTCCCATACTATATCTCATATGGAGTGGTAGACACGGTTTTGGCCGGCACCCTGTTCAAAAGATGAATCGCGGTCTCTAATGCGTACCCCCAGAATGATATTGGTAACTCAGCATCACTCATCATAGATCGTACTATATCTAATAGGGTGCGATTCCTTCTTTCCGATACTCCATTGTGCTGTGGTGTGTACGGAGGAGTGAGCTGAGAGAGAATCTCATTCTCTTTTAGGAAATATAGAAACTCTGAGCTCTGATACTCACACCTAAAGTGGAAGCTTCACCCTGCTTCTTCTTCTTGAGGTCGACCAAGTATCCAACGCAGTTTCTCTTCCAGTGCCCATTCTGGTGGCAGTGGAAACATTCCCCTCGTCCTGTCGCAGCAGCCCCTTTCTTGTCCCTTCCCGGTATCTTTTTCACTCCGCCTCTCTGCTTGATGGGATTCTTCTTCTTCTTTCCCTTTCCCTTGGATTAGGCTTTTGGCATGGAGGAAGAAGATGGCCCGGCAATAAGAGCGAGAGTTTTCGCTACCTTTAGTGTGCTCTCTGCACTCCTCAACATATTGAGGAGTTCAGGCAAAGACTTCTCCATATTGTGCATGTTGAAGTTTACAATGAATTGAGCAAAGGCTGGGGAAAGGGACTGTAGAACAATATCAACATACTGCTCGTTCTCCAGGGCCCAACCCAGGTCCTCAAGTTCTTCGATAAGTCCAATCATCTTCAATACATGGTCACTTACAGATGTGCCAGCAGCCATTCACATCTGAAACAACTTTCGAGATGCCTCGTATCGGAGAGTACGAGATTGCTCTCCATATAACTCCTTTGTATGGAGAAAGATGGATTGAACATCCATTATCTCATGCTTCTTCTGATGTTCATTGTTCATAGAAGAAAGCGCGAGGCACTTGGCTGTGGCGCAGTCTATATCCTATGTCTTGCGGATTTCTTTATCCGCAACTGAAGAATCAGGGCCTGGGATAGGAGGGGCTGGAGTAGTCAGGACGTATCCGACCTTATCATAGGTCAGGGCAATATTCACGTTCCTTAGCCAATCTTTTTAATTCGGTCCCGTGAGTTTATTTTTGTCTAATAAAAGCTTAAGTCCCGTCATAGGGATCGGCCATTAGGAGAGAGAAAAGAAGATACTCAGCGATTGCTCTTGCATAATTAGATAGGTTATTAATCTTATCTAACTGATGCTCCCACTGCTTTTTATCAAATTTTCCTTCAAACCTTTCAAAAAGAAAATTAACTAGGATTAATTGCAATCTGCAAGTTCGCTAACTGGTCAGCCAGGCCAATGTCGGTAGTTCGAGGGAGGTTCCCCGTGCTTTCACACGGACCTAATTAAAGTAAACCTCGTTTTCCTAGAGGCGTAACCCCATTAACACCTTTCTAGACACCTACTGGATTAGCTAATTGTAAAGTGCAAAACTCTCCCGGGAGTAACTTTTACTCACAGTGGGATCGGGATCCAACCATCAAATAGAAGGTATGCAATCTCATTGCAAATTTCAACTCTTGAAATTCCCGATTTGATTTTTACCCCTAGTGTCTTATGACCTTAACTATGGTCAACAAATCATAAGCGCTAGTCAAGTTCTACCCGCCATTTCGGGATTGATTTAGACCCACCCGCAAGACCCTTAACTATGGTCAACAAAGTCATGCGAATGTCCTAATCGATCGCATCAAATGCTTTATAGGAAGACATCACTTAGCTACCGTACACCACGCCTTAACTATAGTCAACAAACGTGGCACGAATACTAAGTACTCTGCTTCCTAGAGTGGCGGAGGGCAACGGATGGTTTTTATGAAAACCGTTGACGTTTTTGAACTTGATATCGTTGTAGAAACGAGTGAAAAGAGTGGTTTAAGCTCCAGTTTTAAAAATCGAATGGTTTTGTAGTATCTTTCTAATTTTGCTAAAGAGGTCACTCCCGGTGAAGGGATCTCGGCTCTTTCCTCATCGAATGAGGTGCAGGATATTCATGAATACCACGACGCAAAACAAAAGTTAGATCAACTATAAAAACAATCGAGTTCTTTATAACATTTGCTAGTTTTGCTAAAGGGGTCACTCCCGGTGAAGGGATCTCGACCCTTTGCTCATCGAATGAGGTGCAGAATATTCAAGAATACCACTATGCAAAGCAAAAACTAGAGTGACCCATTTTAAAAAATTTGATTCTACAACATCTTTAGGTTTCTTTTTCTTCATATTAATCACATTAATGCTGTCCCATCATTTATGTTTCCTAAACATCACAGAAAAGAAACGAAAATAGAGCGTACGCTTATGCCATCCGCATTCGCCACTGGGCCCCGTCATGCACCGTTAGGTTACTTTACTAACGGCAGAGCGAGGGCTGGACTAGCGCGGATGCAAAACATAAGCAACGTTATTATATATCTCATATATAAATATAGCCATTACAGATCACAGATGAATACATTGGATATACTAGGAATTCCGAATTTCATTCAAGCCTTAATGAAAGACGGGTTCCACGGTCGTGATGAATAGCCAAAACCCCACCTTAGACCCCTACGGGTGCGGCAAACTACCCGCCAAATTCCCGAAGTGGAGCAACCTCCCTCAACAAAGTGAGTAGGCCACTCGGCACTTCGAAAACCCGGTAGTTTGTGCACCCCACCTTGGGTCTATCCTAAGAGCAAAAATAGTAAAAAGAAATTATACAACGGTGGCTACAATCTCAACCCGGATGTGTCCCGTAAAGTAATATTATATTGCTTTTTACAAATTACATTGAATGAAAGAAAAGAAAAACGCTCTTCTCACATCCCCCGACCATTCATCACGACGATCGAACATATTCATATACATATACCATCTCATAATATCATTACAGAAGTGTGCAACCCCGACTAATCGACTTATAGCAATTAGTCGACGTTTCAAACACACATATCATTAACCAAGAAGACCCAATTAGCCAAGCACTTTAGAATTTCGATCGATAATTTTAAACCATGCCAACACTTGTCACAATCCAGAGCACAAACAACTTTGTGTAAATTCCAGATATCCCAGAAACACTATTTTCTTAATCTAAACAAACTGCTGAAAAACGAGTCAACTCGGCCATGACTTGGCCACGGATCGGCGGCCAAACACAGAGTTTGGCCGCGGATCCACGGCGTTCCTGGCGAGTTAGAGTCTCGTTATTCTACAGTGTGCTTAAAAAACCCTGCATGTATTTTTAAGGCCACTGAAATGATTTTTTGAACACTTTAAAAATCGACAGAAAACGGGGACAAAAAATGTGTTTTGCGGGGAAAAATTCGTCGATCGAAGTTCTAACTTTTAGCTAATAATCTAATTATGGTTTAGTTAGGCTCTGATACCATGTTAGTGCATGTTGCACGCTCCCACAACTCTTGTAAGGCGGCAGAAGTGATAAACGAAAATTTTCTTTGCATACACCACGCACTTTTCCATAGATCTTGTCTAAACCATAACTAGAAAAACCTAACTAGAGATCTTATCTACTATGTTAGGGATTATACCTCAATGATACGGTCCTTCGGGTCTTCTCTTTGGTGAAACTTCTTTGCTCCTTGCCACTCCTTAGCTCCTTTAGATATTGCCGATGTTCTCGATCTCCAGCCACCCTAAGACCTAGATGATCCACGCGAGAGTTGTCGTGCAAGCTAGAAACTCTTTATAAGAGCTTAACCTAGAGACCAAGTTTGCTAGAAGAGGTCACTAGGATCATGTAGAGATTAGGGTATTGGATTATCTTTAATCCTAAACTTTTGTTTCACAACACATGTGAAGGATAAAGCTTGGGATGAAGGAGGAGAAGAGAAGAAGGAGAGAGAAAGTGTTTGTGATAATGAGAGAGTTCAGGCATGAGAAAATGATATATTGCAAATGAAATAATTGAAGCATATAATATAAAATTAGCACCATACTTCAATAGTAATTCCAAAACAATATAAAATTAAATAACCCACTCTTGCAACCATGCTTGGACTTTCTTATTTCCACCTCATTTATTTATTTTCATAAAATAATGTCATTATGAGGTGGCTCCTTCTAGAAGGTATTCTTGTAACAATTACAAGAATACCCCTCCTCCGTATACCGTATACCGTATACCTGTATCCAAATTCTGAAAAATACGAATACCATTAATCCAATAATATAATACCGGTATCCGGCTTAAACCAAAGCCTACCAGTATTATTGTTCCGATTATTATTCCTGTAACAATTACACGAACATAATCGAAACCCTGTCGTAACACCTTACGGCTGCCGTAACAACTTACGACCTCTACATCTTTCGCCTGAACGAGGGAACCCTCTGTGTGGGACTCTAAAGACTCGACAATACGCTGGCAGTGGGTTTAACCACAAGCGCGTCAGCGGCACCAGCTGTGCGTAACGGCTACCCAAGCACATGACGAAAAAGTGGCCGACGAGCAAACTCATCACAACCCCAACGAGACTGCAAGCAACACTTACCGTACAGTCCGGTCTCTTCGTCTGATACGTCGCATATGAAGTCTAGGGGTGGTAAATGTCAGACCCCATAAACTTTATAAGTCATGCTGATTTACGGCCCATAACGGTTCGAGAAACTACTGATAACACTTATCAGTAAATCTCGAGAACCCTGGCCAAGGATTTGATGTTATGGCCGATCAAGCATAGCGCGACACCAACTCCCTATACCGGGAGAGACGAAACCCCTCCTATCGCTCACTGTCTCCATGCGATTCGGGACTGTACCCAAAATCCACCTGTTTGCACGACTCGACAGAGTCACGGTAGGGAGGAAATCAAAGCACAGTGGGAATCACACAAGACACTATGACGATCTCGGGTCTACAGACTAACCTGTACAAGTGTCGCCAGAGAACTTCTATCTGACAATTGGTATATATACCATCTTGGAGTTCTCAGTGAGTCCTGTTCGGTGTACCCATTCTCTAATGAGCACTTGTGTACAATCTTTGATGTCAAACACCAATGGTTGTGGAATCAACCATCGCCCCCCAGGGTTAGGAAATGTACACACTAGTCTAACTTGGTAATACCGATGCCCTGTCTCGATATACCCTCGACTAGGAACTATTAAAGGATATGCTTATAGACTATCCAGGCCCCATTAGTATGATCTCATCAAAATCCCGGTAGTCAAGCATAATCCTAAGGGCTTCATCAACATGCATATAAAGATATGAAATATAACACAAGTTAAGATGAAGATAAACCAGATAGTATACTATCATTTAGAGTAAAGATTGTTTCTGCACATATACATGCCTAGCATCCTATACAATACAGGTCTCTAGGGCATACATATCTACTATAATCTTGTTTATATCTTCTAACACCATTCTTAAAAACAAACTAAAAAATCGAAAAAATTTCAAAACCAAAACAAAAATTAACATATCTAACCATTTTTGTTCTCTGGATTTTTGACCTGCAAGAACTCTAGGAATAATTTAAAAAGATAAATAATAAAATTGATACACTAGTAGAACAATTAGATCACAGAAGAAATTTGGAGCCCAAACTCCAAGGGAAAACCGGCGACTTTCCCCAGAAATCCGGCGACGCCGGCCCAAGCGCCCTCTTTTGCTCCAAAATTTTCCCCTGTGCTCCAGTGTTCTAATTTTGTCCCAATTTTATTGCTTGATTTTTATAATTTTAGGTGTGCAGGAGTTGGGCATTCATATCGCTTTTTTGCACTAATAATCTGTTTTCCGACATTTGTAGATTTTGACGGATTTGCGAACTGCAATCGTGTGGAGCAAAGTGTACATTCAAAACTGAGGTGATTGTGAAGTATAGTTCCAAAGATCCGGGTAGTTTGACCCGCGCAAGCGAACTTTTCAAGCTAACCGGATACACTTCAACGGGGGTTTCTTAACCTAAAAAACTTATCAGTGCGATTTTCCCAACACCTTCTTCTGAAATCCGACGCATCCAATATAATATCTTTTTAGGATTCTTTGCAAGTTCGCTGTCAAACGCCAAAAGTGACTAACCCGTATTTGTTGCAGTGCCGTGCTTAAACATAAAACTCGAATTTTTTTAGGTTTTTAACAACCTTTTCATTGATTTGCGCATTGCATCTATTAATACAGACTTAAGGGCAAGTGAACCCCACAACATACGGTAAAGGATTTCATCAGCTTTTCCATGGCCCACAAATCACAAAATTAAGCATAACGTTTACCCACACAAATTTTAAAAGAAACTAGATTTTAAGCCTTTAAGGAATTCATGCTCATTAGGAGAAGTTAATTGTGTTTAAAACACCGCTTAATGGTATATGTTTACGGGATGTCTAGGAAAGTGTTCACGGCGAAACCACCAAAAGAGAAAAGGTTATCTAATTAAGGACTTTCGCGAAAGCGTTGGAAAACCTCCCTTTATCTCTGCACTTATCTGGCCTCGTGAACAGTATATCTTGAGCCCGTTTCTCGACACAGTTTTACTTCGACAATCAAGTTCTTGAGCAGGTCTAGTTGACCTAGGTGAACCCTAGACCGATTAGGTGTGTGGTATTTTGTGTCGTGATTATATTTTTTGTGTGTATATTTCATTCTTCTGTTAATAACTAACAAATAAAAAAAATAAAAATAAAAAACCCACATTCTTTTTCCTCTCCTCCTCTTCTTCTTCTCTTCATATCATGGGTACCCCACCTCAAAAAACTCTTGCCGGACTTTGGTACCCGCAACCAGACATTACTTCATACGGTTCTTGCTTTGGTCGAACGTCGAACGATCTCTCCATGCCCAAACTTTCTTTGAAAGATCGGATAGACGCGTCTAGGTCAAACAATTGGACTCCGTAATCCACTTTGTATCAACCGTTTCAACCTACCCCACCTTCTTACGTTGATACCTCTTTTGAGAGTCCTGTTGTAACTCCAAGACCTATGTCTATTGCTGTACGTATTGAACAATCCTATAGCCGATCTTTCACTCCTTTCACCACTTCAAATTATTTTAATCAACAGTTCCAACCACTTTCTTATCATAATATTGATCCTACTTCTGTCCAACCATTCAATTCCTATCCATCCTACCCAACTTTTACACCTTCCCTAGACATTGCTTCTGAACAGCCTTTTGGGAGTTTCACGTATCCAAACGAATTTGAATCTTTTACTGAAACCCCCTCACAACCTATGTCTAATCTTGAACAGTCGTTGGAAGAATTTTGGGTAATGTCGTGCCAACAGATGATAGATTTGAATGCATCCATGACCGCCCTCATACAATCTTGTGATCCGGTAGCTAGTTTCCAACTAACTCCAAATTTTCCAATGTATGATGAGGCGATAGAACAGATTGAGAATTTGAGTAGTGAGAGCGAGTAGTCCACCCTTCCAAATCAAACCTACCCGTTCCAAATTGAATTGCACAACTCCAGTTTTGAATATTGTCCCAAAGGAATCACCAATTGACGATAGACCATTTGATGAGTTGTGCGACTTTGTAGTGTTTGATTTACCCGATTGTGATGGGTCCCTTTCGAGTGAAACCGCATCCAATCTTGTTGACCTCTACACCTCCACTCTAGAACCTGAATTGATTGAAATCCATGCTTTTGATGAGGTGTCTGAGAATATTGATTTTCACTTGAATGAAGATATTGGCGCTGGGAATATTTTGGATGATGAACCCACAGTTTTGGATGAATTTTTCTCACCAATTCATCATGTCCTTTCACTTCTGTGTGGACATCATCCCGAGCCATTAACTTTTTTCCCCGAACTTCATATGCGTCTAGATATTGAAGATAAATGCATGGATGAGCGAATTTTTGAGGAGAATTTTGAGGATAGTATTGAGGATGAAACAGTTTTACTTGATGGGTCGGATTTTCCAATTCATCCTGTCCCTTTCACTAATTGTGTACACCCTCCTGAACCTTTAACCGATCCCATTCCTCGATCACTTCCCTCCATCCTTTCCATCGTTCCCACCTTGCAAGACACCGTATCAATTTCATTTCCTGTGTCTGGTTTACCAAGTTCGGTCTACCCATGTTTTCTCACGAATTTTGAGAGGTTTGACCCTATTTCTCGACAGGTTAATAGATTAGTACAATCGCTTTTTACACATCGGTCATTACAAATTGTACTAATTTATTCACTCCATTTTCACCTTCAACTTCGTATTCCATTTATTTTTCCCTTCCGCCATTCTTCTTCTCCACCGAGACCGTATACCACTTCTATCCCCATACGATTTCGCGTATTCTTCATTTATTTCCTTTCCGCATTCTTTATCCATCCATTGCGATATCACAATAAAATTTTTGAATGGTTGGTGTTAACTTTTGTCCTGTGTAAGGCCTTCTATAGTTTGATACTGTTCTCTCCCCCCTAACTCTGAACTTTAACGCTTAAACAGTGGCAACACTGTTTCACTTAAGTTTGGGGGGGGGGCTTTTTGTGTATATTTTTTTGGTTTTCTTTTTGTTTTGTATAAAAATTTTGTAGGGAGCGCCGACAATTTTGACCATGGCTGCCCTCTTGTTTCCCCTTCTCTACCTCCTCACTGCACCCCCTAAAACACATCAAAACATCATTTTCTCTTCACTAAAAATGTGCACAAGCTCACTACAAGCATGGGGAACCAAGAAAGTTAGGATTTTGAAGATTTGGGGCAACTCAAGAATTTTCTTGAGTTACCAAATGAGGTATTTCCTTCACCATTAGAATAGAAATTCATTCCCTTTAGCATCCTTATTAGTTTAAAATTGTTTATGTGAGGTTTAGTGAACTTGGAAAATTCCAAGTTGAGGTTAGGGTTTGATTTGAATTGAGATGGTGCATTTGAGGTGTAATTAGTGACTAGGACTCCCCTTAGTGTTTAAAACCCAGACCAAACAGAGCCTAGACCATGCAATGTGAATTAGATATCGAAATGTCGGTTTTGTGTTTAATTAGTGCCTACAGAGAATCTGGGATAACCTGAGACTTTTACTAGAAAAACAAGCAACACCACTAACCTAATTGAGACACTAGGAGACCACCCGGCAAGCACGACCCAATCTGAGCTCACTTGGCCGAGCAGGCCGGAAATTTGGTGAATGCGGCCAGCCAAATTGGGAGCATTAGGGTCTAGGTTTGGTCTGTAGCTCATATACCCCATATACAACACCCCAGTACTGTTTGTTTATCTCTATTTCACCTGAACCAAAATCCGGAGCAAGTTTTCATGAGTTGCTGCTTTGTTTTTGTAACTTTTCTAGATTTGTAGTTTTGATATTTGGTTTTGTATCGGTCACTTGACGTTTATACATCGATATCGGGTGTTGTTTGGTTGATTTGCATGAGTAGACCATAGGTTTTAACCTATGTGTGATACGTGTACCGTTTTGGTTTTCGTGCGCGATTTCGGTTTACGATACCTTGTATTTATATGTGTAGGCACCCTCACATGGACTTCGGACGACGAGGAAGAAAATGGAGACATCGACTTCGGAAAGCAAGGATCAAGTGAGTAGATATATATCTACGGGGGAAGTCGGGTGGATAGCGTATAGCACCCCCGCAGTTTCGTAGTATAGCATACGAATGTGTTATATCTATATACTTATGTGTTATTATGAGATATGTATACTTAGCAAGAAATGCTTTAGGTGACTTTGGGTTAGTGTTAGTGTATTTGGAAGTTAATGGCTCAGTTTAGTTTTTAGTCGCGAAATCCTAGAGTATAGTTGTTACACACACACATGCACACACGTGATATGTATAGGGTGTATATGGTTATACGTACACACACACACACACATACGTATACACGGATGATGAGGGTAGTATATGATACTTGGAGACGAGTCGATGTGATTGCGTATGATGCCGCGAGATCGGTGATATGATTTGGGTCGTGTTATGAGATACGACATGATATTATAGCGGATCGAATGGGCGATGTGATTTTATTCACACGCGGATATATGTTGGATGGTATCAGTATGTACTAGACTTAGATCGGTACCCTAGTTCATGGCATTATGATGATGATACTATACGAATAATGTGTTATATGTGATAATTGACCGGTACCCCGATTTTGGGATGCCGTACGATGGATTTTACCGTACGAAGTTTAAATATGATGATTGATCCGCACTCTTGATTTGAGAATGTCGTATTATATAGTTTATCGTACGTGACGTTATTGAGGCGGGATCGCCGACTACTAGATATATCGACTCGGACTTAGGTGTTTTTTCCTTACCCTTTTGGTTTGCCTCTTAGCTTTGTCCTGTAGTTTACTTAGTATATGTTAGACTGGGCTCGAGTTATACTTATTTCCAAAACTAACGAATCGTGAGTATCTTAAAGACAGGCCAAGAGATACTACGGATATTTCAAAGGACGTAGATTTTCTTAAAAACACCGTAGCCCCTATTTTCTAAACACCACGATTCGTGTTATTTCAAATGCCAAAACTGTATGACTCGTATTTATATAATGTATATTCCTTATTGTTGCATTTACTATTCATTTTCTGTATATTCTTGTTGTTCGCATCACATTGCATGCTTAATTATGTTTTCATTAGTTATTATGAACCCATGCTGTCAGGACATCAGCACCATTACCGATGATGCGTATGCTCCACGTACACCTGCTTGCCGGCTCACACACATCATCATCGGTAATTTTCATGTCACGTACACAATAGAAAACACTACTTCATTCGTATAAATTGTTAGCTGATGGTTTCGACATGGTACTAGTGTGCTTGCTTTTATATGATAGCTTAGACATTGCATTTATTACTGTGATATCTCATGTATGTGTAGTTTCATTTGTCATGCAATATTATGCAGCTTTATACCGGTATTCACTATTTATTGACTTTTGATAATAGGATTCGGGTTTTCCATGAGATTTATGGATTTGGAGAAGCCGCAAGGATTTTATAAACTCATTATCATTTTTAAAAGATAGAAATTACGGTTTTCTCGTGATATGATATTTGTGATGTCCACTATGAGTTTTCTCGGTTCTCGAGTGGTATCATACACCCGATTCGAGGTAGGAGGAGGGACTGTCTGCGGGTGCATGGTGGACCCGGTGCGGTACTCCGAGCATGAAGATCGTATATAAAGGCGTTGAGCCCGGCACGACAGCTCTACCGACTGGTGATTGTATGGAAACTCAACGGATATCCGGAGGATACCGTTCGGAGTTATGAGAGAGATGGATTAGGGCCGATCCTGATCATGCAGAGCCCGAGACAGTGAGATTTGATGATATGGGCCAGTCCGGATTGCCGGAGCCCAAGATATTGGATATTGGGATATATGTTTTGTGTCGATACTTGACACGGATTCTATGTGATGTCATTAATGACACATCGGTTTTTATACAGAAATCTCACTGAGACAAGAAAACAGTTTTCTTATTCAAGATGTATTCTATTTTCATTCTTATTGCATTCATTCATGATATATGTGATATGTTGCTACCTGAGGCACTGACACGAGCACTTGGTATCATACGTATGTTAGATGATTATCTGGCCATTATTAGATGCTCCAGGTTATATTTATTTTGAGGATATTATGGTATGACCTAGGATAGAGTCATACATGCGATTTATGCTCTGTGATATTCTCTACTCACGAGTTGGCAACTCACCCCCGTTGTGCCACAGTTTCATGCAGGTTGTACCGTACAGGTTTCCTTGGCGGCTTTGCTGGCACACTGCTTCCTTTCGAGTGGTTGTCTTGGTAGATGGGTTCACTCGTATCGTGACCACCATTGTACTTATTTATATTCAGTTGTATCTAGTAAACTCCATCAACCAGACTTGTTTATTGAAAGACTTAGAAGACCAGTGTATATTTCTCGACCTTAGAGTCGCGCTTGTATTATAATGGTTTTCTGGTGGATATTGATTTTCTTCTGAGTTTTGATCCTCGCACTTCGACGTTGTATATTATATTGCTTGCGTGGTTGTGTCCGCCAATTGGCGAAGAGCTAGCTCCCGCTTGGGTATGCCTTTATTCATCATTTGTATATTATTCATGTTTGTACCCGTTTGGGGCTAGTATTTACAAAGGAGACTTTGCCGAAATTTTTGGGAAAATATGATGCTTTTAAATGTTTAATGCCATTTATTTCATTTAAAGCACTTGCTTTAAATAAGTTTTCCTTCACTTCTTCTTTAAAATGGTTTAGATTTCTGGGATTTTGGCTTACTTGAATTAGATGGGGTCCTATAAACTTCATATGATTCAAGTGCCAGTCAAATGCCATTTTGGGTCGTGACATTTGCCGGCTCACACAATCATCATTGGTAATTACCGTGCCACTTACACATTAGAAACTGCTATATCGCCGTATTATTATTAAACTATAGAATTATAGTCATTGTTCAGTATTTATTACCACACATGTTAGTTTAGATATTGCACTTCCTTATCTGGTTACACAACATGCTTACATGAAAACACTAGCAATACTTACAGTACTGTTCTGTGCTTGAATTTACTATACCCTTATGGTTACATGCATATGAGATTCTATTTTCATTAGATCTCTGAATTTGAGAACCGCATATACATTTTTTAAAAACTTATGATTGTTTTTAAAACGCGGTTTCTCTTGATATGATATTTTGATGTCCACCATGAGTTTTCTCGGTTCTGTGTTATGTGTACACCCGATTCGATGAGAGAAGAGGCACCATCTGTTGGATATATGTATGCCCTAGAGGCCATTATATGATAGTGTATGTATCGGTATATGTATATATGTATATATATATATATGTATGTATGTATGTATGTATGTATGTGTGTGTGTGTATATATATATATATTCAGGGGACATTCATGCTCGACATGATAGTATGCTATCTAGTTGCACTTTTATCTTGACATGTTCATTTGATCATACTTTCATTCATTAGGTACATGTTGATATAGCCCTTAGGATATGCAGGACTACTGAGATTATGATGCAGATCATACTGGTGGGTATGTGATATGATCACTGCCCACAAACCGTCAGGACTATGAGTATATCCTTGAAATGTTCCTAGTCGTGGGTGTATCGAGACGGGGCATCGATATCACTAGAGTAGACTAGCATATATGTTACTTGTCCCATATGATGGGTGATGGATGATCCCATATCAATTGGTGTGGTAACACCAAAGATCGTATACGGATGCTCAGTGAGACTGGGTACACTGAACGGACTCGCCGAGAACTCCTATGTGCCATTATATCTATTGTCGTATAGCAGTTCTCAGGTGACACTGGTACAGGTTAGTCTGTAGACCTGAGATCGTTATAGTGTCTTGTGTGTCATCCCACTGTACTTTGATCTCCACCCTACCACGGCTCTACGGAGTCGTGCAAACAGGTGGATTTTGGGTACAGTCCCGAGGCACATGGAGGCAATGAGCGATATGAGGGGTTTCGTCACTCCCGGTATTGGGGGTTGATGTTGCACCATGTACGACTGGCTATAACAGGAAGTCCCTGTCCAGGGCTGCTGAGATTTGCTGATAAGTGTTATTAGTAGTTTCTCGATCTGTTATGAGCCATATACCGTCATGACTTATTGGGTTATTGGGGTTGACGATACCATCCCTAGACTCACATATGCAGCAAATCTGACGAAGAGACCAGACTGTACGGTAAGTGTTACCAGTTGGCTCGACGGGAGTTTTAGCAGGTTTTCTTGTGTTTCTTCTGATCGCTCAATACCTGGGAGGCGTTACGTACAGCTTGTGCCACTGATGGTTTGTGGGCATGTGATATGATCACTGCCTACTGCTAGCGTATTGACGAGTCTTAGAGTCCCACAAAGGGGTCTCGTAGCTCAGGCAAAACGATGTGGGGTGCATATGTGATATGCGTGGGAGCTCGATTAAATGCGTGTATTGAATACCGTATTTTAATCGGGAGTTTACTATTGGACGGGTCGTATGTGATATGACCGGGTTATTAAATTAAGTGTTGATTTAATATTAAATCCATTAACTCATTTATTAAAACCTATTTTTTTATGATGCATGCATGAGTGTATGTATATGTTGATATGTATGCACACATGCAAGCATACATGTGTCATGGTTGATGATATATTGGTGGTGGCAATACAAGACTCACATGATTGCATATTTATATATTTTGTATATTTGAGAAAAGCAAAATGGCAATTAAATCATGGTTGACTATTCAACCCTCATTTCTTGTGTTGACAAAGTCAATACCATGGTTTCATTGCCCATGGGTTTAACCCATGATTTTGCTTAAACTCAAGTCACAAAATATTAGATATTTTGTAACCATGGTTTAGCATAGCATGACTCTCACTTACTCTCTCGAGTTTAGTTAGTGTTATCATATTATTCTCTTGAGTTTAGTTTTGAGCCATCTCCTTCTTCCTCTATCTCCTCAAAGCTCTCTAGGGTTTTAAAAGAAAGAGAAAGAATTAAAAAGAAAAGGTTTTTAATTGAGATCCAATCCCACATCACCATTCTACTTTAGTCTAGCCCACTAGTGTGGAGTGTTTGCTTCATCTTCATCCTTGATCAAGTGAAGCTTGGAGTTTGGTGCAAAGGGACTTCGTAGTGGATCATCGTGGACTTGGAAGGACACAACCCAACCGGTTCAAACCTCACTCGATCCAAGGAGTCTAGGAGGAGGTCTACAAAGGTTGTATTTTCTCCCCACTTAGTGTTAGACACTTAATAATATGTGACACTATAGTTTGTTACTCTATTTTTCTAGTTCGATTCATGGTTGGATTGTTTAGCACCCACTTAATTTTTGTTATAGCATATATGATGTTGGAGATAGTGCCCTCAGAGTCAATTATTAGGTCACAGGTACGTGATTGCAATGATTGATGGAGGACCTATCCCGGTAGGACAGTCTTACTCGAGATGATAGTATGCTATCTGGTTTACCTTTATCATCGTGTACTGCTTTAGGTGACCTGACAAGTCGCTATTACACGTTGATAGAGCCCCTAGGATTCTTGCTTGACCACCAGCAGTATGAGGGCGATCATATAAGTGGGAGCTGGGGTCTATAAGCATATCCTTAAATGGTCCCTAGTCGTGAGAGTTTCGAGACAGGGCATCGATACTCCAGAGTAGACTAGTGTATACAGTCGAGACCCCGACGAGGGGCGGTGGCCGGTCTCACAAGCCACTGGTGTCAGTTGGATCACCTAAGATGTATACAGGTGCTCATTGGGTTATGAGTACACCGGACAGGACTCGCCGGGAACATGCTAGTTGGTCATATACCAGACGTCAGATGGCAGTTCCCTGGTGACATGTGTACAGGTTAGTTCATCGACCTGGGGATTGTCATTTGTCTCGTGTGAGTTCCCACTGTACTTTGATTACTACCCTACCACGGCTCAAAGGAGTCGTGCAAATAGGTTTTAGTTGGGTACAGTCCCGAGCCACATGGAGGCAGTGAGCGTATCTTCAGGGGTTCGTCTCTCCCGGTATTGGGGGTGAGGTCGTGCTGTGTCTAGGAGAGCCATTACACGAAGCCCTCGGCCGAGGCAAGGAGATTTACTGGTTGGTATTCCAGTAGTATCTCAGGGTGTTCTGGGCTACACTCCGACACGACTTGTACCGCTTTTGGGGGTCTGACTTTTACCAACCCCCTAGGCCCGCCATGCGATGCTCATAGACGAACGGACCGGACTGTACGGATATTGTCACTGACAGGCTCAGTAGGGAGTCAGGCTGAGTTCGCTCACAGACGTCCCTTTTAGTCAATACCTGGTAGCCCGTTACGTATTCGCTTATACCTCTGACGTGCTAGTGGTTAAATCCACAACCAAGGTATTGACGAGTCTTTAGAGTCCCCCACATTCAGTTACTCAGCTTTCGGGCGAAAGGTTGTAGAGGCCGTATAGAGATATGGCAAGGTCCGATCAGATACGTGCGGTATTGCACGGATCAGGATCGGATAGCTTGTACTACAGGCCGTATGGATATATGGCAGGGTTCGATCAGATACGTGTGGTATTGCACGGATCAGGATCGAACGGATATTACTAGCCGGCTTTGGTTTAAGCCGGATCCTAGTATAGTACAGTATAGATTTTGTCTCATTGCATTTGTATTTCGGTCGGAATACAAATGCGGGTGTGTATGCACAGTATCGGGGTTTTCCTGTAATTCATTACGGGACCAGTTTTCTGGAGTTGCCAGTTTGCTTTCCGTTTCGGCCAATTTTCTTTGTGTCGTTCATTGGCCGAAGTTTGGTGGAGGAGGGCTTATTTGCATTGTTGCAAATAAGCATTTGTGGAGGGGGTCTTTGCACTTTGTGACTTCATGATTATTGCACCATACCTTGACTTTCTTTAGTTGATCATGGCTTGACTTTTGCTATCATGGTTGTTGATTGAGTGTTGGAATTGTTGTGATCATTTTGATTTCTTTTCATCATCACTCACTTTCCACCCACCCCCTTGTCTTTGCTCTCTCTCTCCAATCACACAAAAAAGGGGGGCCGGCTATTCCTTGGTAGATGATGGGATTCATTTCATTGTGGGTGTGGCAATTTTAGCTCTCATGGTGCCAAGAAAAATGCTCTCTTGTTCATCCAAAAACATCATTTATTTCCTCCACCAAAATGGCAATTCCACAACCCCAAAAATGAGACTTCTTCACTACACATTCTACAGCGAATCTTGGGCACGTCGACTAGCCAGCTTCATGCCCGAGTTGCCTCGGCATTGAGGTGGGAGCCCGTAAAAGAAGTAGGCGATGTGGTGCACTTCCGGCGACGAGGAGGAGACGGGACATTCCGCAGGAGATCGGGACGACGACGAGAAGACCGGAGGACTCGGATCTGTCGGTATATCTCTCTTCCCTTTCTTGTAGTTAGCTAGGACTAGTTAATGGTTCGATCCGGGTATTAGTGCACGGCGGTTTGCCAGTTCAAGAAAAATTAAAGTTTATCACCGCTTCCGCATTTGGCCGTCGAATTGACGGCCGGGGCGCCGCCGTGCACTTACATATGATGCTACCCTAAACCTAGGCATGGTGCTAAAGAATCTCTACAGTAGTATCAGAGCCAAGCTAAAAACTTAGACGATGTTAGATTAATTACGAAACCGAAACAACTCTGAATTAACAAAACTGCAACCCTGAAAAAGCTTCTCTGTCGATTTTTAAATGTGCTCGTAAAATTATTTAAACAACTGCAGAAGCTTATATGTACTGTACTGAGAACACAGAACAAATTTGAGGCAATTCCCTCGGAATTTGGCCGAGCACCCCCTCCTCAAAACCGGCCTGGCCGGCCCCCTTCCTCAGTTTTGCTTCGAATTTTTCCTGTTCTCTGGTCTGTGGTTTTTGGGGTTTCAGGTGTTGTTTGTTTAAGCCAAAATTTCATGTGATGCTAATTTTGCTTAGGGGATTATTCAGAGTATTTCGTAATCGTAATTTTAACATTGTATTGGTAACTTGGATGATGTTTAACAGTTGGAGCGAACATCAATCACCCCTCATTACCCTCGCTGAAAATTTCCAAGTGTTGGAATTTTCCAAGTTAAATATATTTGAATGTTCATGCAAGTAACCCTATGGACCCTTTAAAGGAACAAAACCCTAACTCGATTCTATGACCATGGAACCGCGGTTAAACTTTAGGGTTTTCCGTAGTCCTATGGCGCCATAGGTGAGGCAAGGGTTGACCCTTCTATGGTTGGTCCATAGGCACTGTGGCACGTTTATGGGTATTTTAGCTTTGCTCAAGTGTTGAGCTCTCGGGGTAATTTGAAGGTTTTTGTTGACTCGATCGAAATATTTAATATTGTCTAGATATTTGTGATGTGATACAATAATTGGAATCTACACTAATTAGTTTTGTGAAAAGTAATTAGTTGTGTGTAAATCTAATATTTTGGCCTCGGTAGAATCGAGAATCTTGTTGAATTACCCGGCTTCTTTTGAAAAGGTGTTTTCATAGTTGAGACCTAAATATAAGATTTGCATTGTTAGGCATGAAATCCTGAATATGTGATATTCCGGGTTTATAATGTCTAAAGGCAGTGTTGATTCCAATTGTTGTAGTTTTTCACTTTCTTTTCTGCGACCGTAAGTGTAGTATGTGGTGTATTGCCGGTTTCGTTGCTATACATCAACGAAAATTGGGGTACACATACTTACTTACGTTGATGATATGTGATATTATGTGTTGCTGAGATATGATGTACAGGATCGTCGTGAATGAATGGTCGGGGGTTTTATGTGAGATGGGAGTTTTTCTTTTCATTCATGTAAAATTAAATGTATGTAATATTCTTTTATTGGGGAACTTCCGGGTTAAGGATGATGTCACCATTGTTATATATTATTTACTTTTCTGCATTAAGATAGACCCAAGGAGGGGAGCACAAGTGACCGGGTTCTAGGGTTCAGTGTGAGGCCATCTCAAGGAGTCGAGACCGGGTCTCCTAAACTCTAGAATTGGTAGGGTCACTTGCCGCTTTCATAGGGGTCTAGGGGTGTGGGCTTGGCTATTCATCGCGACCGTGGAATCCGTATTTTCTATTGTTGGCTAAATACAAAATACGGACCTCCTAGTATATCATGTATTTTCATATATGTGCTTCTGCTGTTGATATTCTGTGATGTGATCACTTTATATGCTGAGAAGAATGGTGTATTATATATATGATATATAATAAACGTTGCTTATGTTATGCATCTGCGCTTGTCCCGCCCCGCTATGTCGTTAGTTAAGTAACCTGACGGTACATAACGGGACATTGTGGCGAATGCGGATGGCATAAGTGTACGTTCTATTTTCGTTTCTTTTCTGTAATGGATTAAGGACTTAAATGATAGGACTACATTAATAAGATTAATGTAAACAAAAAGAAACCTAAAAAGATGTTGTAGAATTAGATTTGAAACCTACTCGTCTTTTTATGAAAAAACAAGATTTCAAAAGGCGGAGCTTAAGCCACTCATTTTTAAACCATTAGATTCTACAACGATATCAAGTTCGAAGCAATAAAAGTTTTCTTAAAAACTATTCGCATCCCTCCGTCATTTTAGGAAGTAAAGTACATAGTATTCGTGCTGTGTATTTTGACTATAGTTAAGACGCGGTGTACGGTAGCTAAGTGATGTCTTCCTACACCGCATATGAGCGATTAGTTAGGACATTCATATGATTATGTTGACTATAGTTAAGGGTCATATGGGTAGGTCTAGTTAATCACGAAATGACGGGAAGAACTTGACTAGTACTTATGATATATTGACTATAGTTAAGGTCATGAGTACTAGAGGTAAAAACCATATCGGGAGTTTCAAGAGTTGAAATTTGCAATGAGATTGCATACCTTCTATGTGATAGTAGGATCCCGATCCCACTGTGAGCAATAGTTGCTCCCTGGAGAGTTTTGCATTTTACAATTAGCTGACTCATTAGGTGTCTAGAAAGGTGTCAACGGGGCTACGCCTCTGAGAAAATGAGGTTTATTTTAATTAGGTCCGTGCGAAAGCATGGGGAACCTCCCTCAGAAGAACCAGCACTGGCGTGGCTGAACGGTTAGCGAAGTTGTAGAATGTAATTAATCCTGGCTAATATTTTCCTTTTAAGGTTTGAAGGAGAATTTGATAAAAGCAGTGGGAGACATCGATTAGATAAGATAATAAACCAATCTAATCCTTGCAAGGGCTTTTGCTGAGTGTATTCTTTTCTCTCTCCTAATGGCAGATAACCATGACTGGACTTAAGCTACTGTTAGAGAAAAATAAGCTTACCGGGCAGAATTATAAAGACTGGTTGAGGAACCTTAACAATGCTCTCACATATGATAAAATATCATATGTCCTCACTGCCTCAGCCCCGTCCAAACCCGGCCCTGAGTCTTCAGTTGCGGATAGGGAAATCCACAAAACGTGGGATATTGACTGTGCCACCGCCAAATGCCTCACGCTTGCATCGATGGACAATACACATCAAAAGCAGTACGAGGAAATAGATGTTCAATCCATCTTTCTCCATACAAAGGAGTTGTATAGAGAGCAATCTCGTATCTTACGATACGAAGCATCTCGAAAGCTGTTTCAGATGCGGATGGCTCCTAGCTCATTAGTAGGTGACCACGTTTTGAAGATGATAGCTCTTATTGAAGAGGTTGAGGGCCTCGGATGGACAATGGATAACGAGCAATATACGGATATTGTTCTACAGTCTCTTCCCTCTGCCTTGCTCCTTTCATAGTGAACTTCAACATGCACAATATGGAGAAGTCACTACCTGAACTTCTCAATATATTGAAAAATGCGGAGAGCACGCTTAAGGCGAAGTCTCCCTCCCTGCTTGTTGGACAATCATCCTCTTCCGTCCCAAAAGCCAAGGCCAAGGGAAAGAACAAGAAGAAATCCACCAAGCAGAGAGGTGGAATCAAGAAGGCAAAGGGGAAACACAAATCCAAAGCTGCGGAGTCGGGAAAAGGAGAATGTTTCTACTGCAAGAAGACGGGACATTGGAACCGGAACTGTACTGAGTACCTTGGTCTCAAGAAAGGGAAGCATGGTGATGCTTCAGCTTCAGGTGTGTTCGTAACTGAAAACTGTTTTTCTATAAACTCTGCTTCCTGGGTATTGGATACCGGTTCGGGTTCTCATATCTGCAATTTTGTGCAGGGGTTGAGAAATAACAGAGTTTTGAAGACAGGTGATCATACTCTCCGGGTTGGAAATGGATCCAATGTACATGCAGTTTCAGTGGGAGGGTATCATTTGGGGTTTCCATCGGGTTGTATATTGGTTTTGAACCCATGTTATTTTTTACCAAGCATGCTTTGTAATATTGTATCCGTTTCTTTGTTAGACAATGAAGGATATCATTTTGTATTGCAGCATAATGTTATGAACATTAAACTGAATCAAGAGTTAATTGGTTATGGTACACTTAATAACGGGATATACGTCCTGAATCAACACACAGTTTTCAACATACAACACACAAATAAAAGAAAGTTTTCAGATATAAATGAAGCTTTTCTTTGGCATTGTAGACTAGGTCATATTAACGAAACAAGACTAAACAAGCTTCATAAAGATGGATATTTAAATTCTTTTGAGTATAAATCTTATGCAACTTGTCAGTCTTGTATCAAAGGGAAAATGACCAAAACTCCGTTTACTGGACACGGAGAAAGAGCTACTGAGCTCTTGGGCCTCATACATAGTGATGTATATGGGCCAATGTCTAAACATGCAAGAGACAGTTTTTCTTACTTCATAACTTTTACTGATGATTTCTTAAGATTCGGTCATGTGTTTTTATTGAAGTATAAGTCTGAAGCTTTCGAGAAATTCAAGGAGTACAAACTTGAAGTAGAAAAACAAACTGGAATGAGCATCAAGATACTTCGATCAGATCGAGGTGGAGAGTATCTTAGTACTGAGTTTTCGAACTTCCTAAAAGAGAATGGGATTCTCTCTCAGCTCACTCCCTCTTACACACCACAGCACAACGGTGTGTCAGAGCAACGGAATCGCACCTTATTAGATATGGTACGATCCATGATGAGTGATGCTGAGTTGCCCCTCCCCTTTTGGGGGCATGCATTGGAGACTGCTGCTTTTCTGTTGAACAAAGTTCCAACCAAGACCGTGTCTACTACTCCATATGAGATATAGTATGGGAAGAGACCATCTCTTAAACGAGTTAAGATTTGGGGTTGTCCGGCTTTTATTAAAAAGAAGAATCCAGACAAACTCGAGACACGATCAGTCAAGTGTATATTTGTGGGATATCCGAAACATTCGTTTAGGTATCTTTTCTACAATAAGAAGGAACAAAAGGTATTTGTTTCTCAGTATGCCACGTTTTTAGAAAATAATATTTTTCCAAATGTTGCTGATGGCAATGTGGTAGATCTAGAAAAGGTTCTAGAGACACAAGTTACAAATGACAACTTGGTTGAACCTGAAGTTGCAACAGAACCTAATGAATCTCAGCCACTCCGTAGATCTGGTAGGACTTCTCGCCCACCGGATAGGTACTACGGTTTCCTCATTGATGGTGATGGAGAAGATTGCATCATGGATGATGATGACTCTACCAGTTTTCAGCAAGCTATCACGAGTGGTGACTCTGTGAAGTGGCTGGATACCATGAGATCCGAAATGGAGTCTATGTACACCAACAAAATATGGACTTTGGATGTTGTACCCTCTGGGGTAAAACCCATAGGGTGCAAATGGATCTTTAAGAGAAAGATCGATGTAGATGGGCAGGTAGAGACTTATAAGGAAAGGCTTGTGGCGAAAGGATTTCGACAAAGACCAGGACTGGACTATGACGAAACCTTTTCTCCTGTAGCTATGCTTAAATCCATTCGGATCCTACGTGCTATTGCTGCTCACTACGACTATGAAATCTAGCAGGTGGACGTTAAAACAGCTTTTCTAAATGGTGATTTAGAAGAATGCGTTTATATGGATCAGCCAGAGGGCTTCATCGATAGTGGGAGCAGCGGGAAAGCATGTAGGTTGCTTAAATCCATTTATGGATTAAAGCAGGCATAACAGAGTTGGAACATCTGTTTTGATGATGTTATCAAAGAGTTTGATTGCGTCAAAAATCCAGATGAACCTTGTGTTTATAAGAAGATTGTAGGAAGTACTGTCACATTCCTCGTATTGTACGTGGATGACATTCTTCTGATAGGAAACGACGTTCCTATGCTACAATCGGTCAAACTGTTCTTATCACAAAGGTTCTCCATGAAGGACCTGGGTGATGCCTCGTACATATTGGTCATGAAGATCTATAGGGATAGACCTAAACAGTTATTGGGATTGTCTCAAACCAGGTACATTAACACCATCCTAAAGAGGTTTAGTATGGAAGACTCCAAGCGGGGTTCATTACCCGCTAGTCATAGAGTCACTCTCTCCAAGGACTTTTGCCCAAAGACTGATGAAGAGAGAGCTCGCATGAGCATTATACCCTACGCTTCTGCGGTAGGATATATAATGTATGCGATGTTATGTACACGTCCTGATGTAGCTTATGCACTGGGTGTAGTAAGCAGGTACAATCCAACCCAGGGGAGAATCACTGGACAGCAGTGAAGAACATTCTTAAGTACTTGCGAAGGACTAAAGAAATGTTCTTGGTGTATGGTAACGGGGATTTCCAAATGGATTCCTTTACCGATTCGAGCTTCCACAGTAGTAAGGATGACAACAAATCTATCTCAGGGTTTGTCTTTACCCTCAATGGATAGGCAGTGTGTTGGAAGAGTTACAAACAGGATACCGTTGCAGACTCCATGATGGAAGCTGAGTATATTGCTGCAAATGATGCTGCCAAGGAAGCCGCCTGGATGAGAAAATTCATCTCGGAGTTAGGAGTAGTTCCGACCATTATTGATCCAATACCATTGTATTGTGATAATAATGGGGCTATGGCGTTAGCCAAAGAGCCGAGGTCCCATCAGTGATCCAGACACATCCTCAGGCAATATCATCTGATCCAGGAGATAGTTGATCGCCGTGAGATCGATATTCGGAAAGTAGATACAAAAGATAACACCGCGGATCCACTCACCAAGGCCCTCCCTCTGCCGCAGCATGAGCGACTTTTTGAGAAGTTGGGTATGAGATACGCTAATAATTGTCCTTAGTGCAAGTGGGAGATTGTTGGATATATGTATGCCCTAGAGGCCATTATATGATAGTGTATGTACCGGTATGTGTGTGTGTGTGTGTGTATATATATATCCAGGGGACATTCTTGCTCGACATGATAGTATGCTATCTGGTTGCACTTTTATCTTGACATGTTCATTTGATCATGCTTTCATTCATTTGGTACACGTTGATATATCCCTTAGGATATGCAGGACTACTGAGATTATGATGCGGATCATACTAGTGGGACATGTGTAGTCTATGAGTATATCCTTGAAATGTTCCTAGTCATGGTTGTATCGAGACGGGGCATCGATATCACCAGAGTAGACTAGCGTATACGTTACTTGTCCCATATGATGGGCGATGGATGATCCCATATCCATTGATGTGGTGATACCAAAGATCGTATACGGGTGCTCAGTGAGACTGGGTACCCTGAAAGGACTCACCGAGAACTTCTATATGCTATTATATCTATCGCCGGATAGCAGTTCTCAGGTGACACTGGTACAGGTTAGTCTGTAGACCCGAGATCGTCATAGAGTCTTGTGTGTCCTCCCACTGTACTTTGATCTACACCCTATCACGGCTCTACTGAGTCATGCAAATAGGTGGATTTTGGGTACAGTCCCGAGGCACATGGAGGCAATGAGCAATAGGAAGGGTTTCGTCTCTCCCGGTATTGGGGGTTGATGTTGCACTATGTACGATTGGCTATAACAGGAAGTCCCTAGCCAGGGCTGCTGAGATTTACTGATAAGTGTTATCAGTAGTTTCTCGGTCTATTATGATCCATATACCGGCATGACTTATTGGGTTATTGGGGTCGACGATACCATCCCTAGACTCACATATGCAGCATATCTGACGAAGAGACCGGACTGTACGGTAAGTGTTACCAGTTGGATCGACGGGAGTTTTAGCAGGTTTACTTGTGTTTCTTCTGGTCGCTCAATACCTGGAAGAAGTTACATACAGCTTGTGCCACTGACGGTTTGTGGGCATGTGATGTGATCGCTGCCTACTGCTAGCGTATTGACGAGTCTTAGAGTCCCACAAAGGGGTCTCCTAGCTCAGGCCAAACGATGTGGGGTGCATATGTGATATGCGCGGAAGCTCGATTAAATGCGTTTATTGGATACCGTATTTTAATCGGGCGCTTACTATTGGAAGGGTCGTATGTGATATGACCAGGTTATTAAATCAAATGTTGATTTAATATTAAATCCATTAGCTCATTTATTAAAACCTATTTCTTTATGATGCATGCATGAGTGTATGTATATGTTGATATGTCACGCATGCAAGCATATATGTGTCATGGTTGATGATACATTGGTGGTGGCAATGCAAGACTCACATGGTTGTATATTTATATATTTTGTATATTTGAGAAAAGAAAAATAGCAATTAAATCGTGGTTGACTATTCAACCCTCATTTCTTGTGCTGACAAAGTCATTACCATGGTTTCATTGCCCATGGTTTTCCTTAAACTCAAGTCATAAAATATTTAGATATTTTGTCACCATGGTTTAGCATGGCATGACTCTCACTTACTCTCTTGAGTTTAGTTAGAGTTATCATATTATTCACTTGAGTTTAGTTTTGAGCCATCTCCTTCTTCCTCTCTCTTCTCAAAGCTCTCTAGGGTTTTAAAAGAAAGAGAAAGAATTAAAAAGAAAAGGTTTTTAATTGAGATTTAATCCCACATCACCATTCTACTTTAGTCTAGCACACTAGTGTGGAGTGTTTGCTTCATCTTCATCCTTGATCAAGTGAAGTTTGGAGCTTGGTGCAAAGAGACTTCGTGGTGGATCATCGTGGACTTGGAAGGACACAAGCCAACCGGTTCAAACCTCACTCGATCCAAGGAGTCTAGGAGGAGGTCTACAAAGGTTGTATTTTCTCCCTACTTAGACACTTTATAGTATGTGATACTATAGTTTATTACTCTAATTTTCTAGTTCAATTCATGGTTGGATTGTTTAGCACCCGCTTAATTTTTGTTATAGCATGTGTGATGCAGCCCTAAACCTAGGCATGGTGCTAAAGAATCCCTACACCATCTGCGAGTACATTGTGGACCCGGCACGGTACCCTGAGACAAGAAGATCATATAGAGAGACATTGAGCTCGGCAGGGGAGCACAACCAATCGGTGATAGTTTGGGCTCGGCGAATATCCGGAGAATACCGACCAGAGTCATGTGATCAGATGGATATGAGGGCCGATCCGATGAGACAGCGGCCGAGATATGAGGATTTACGTGTCGATACTGGACACGGGTTTTTATGATATTTTCGAGTGTCTGTTTCCCTAATATTTAACCTAATAAAAGAGCAAAACCTCTGTTGAATCTAATGAGGCAGCGCCTCACGTGCTCTCCACGAGGGCGCCTACGCCAGAGCAATCTTATAGGATTAAATCCTATGGTGGCACCTCGCATGCTCCTCACGCGAACGCCAATGTGCAAAGCACAGAAGAGTTCATAAGAATTAAACTCTTAGATGGCGCCGCATGTGCTCCTCACATGAGCGCCAATGTGCAAAGCACAGAAGAGTTCATTGCATAAGAGTTAAACTTTTAGATAGTGCCGCACGTGATCCTCACGCGAGCGCCAATGTGCAAAGCACATAAATACCCATTATAAGAATTAAATTCTTAAGTAGCGCCCACGTGCATAACACGTGTTTGACGGCGTCCAGGTAGAATTAAAATTCTACAATACTCCCTGTTAAACAGAGTCGTTGGATCAAAGATTCAATGGAGATAATAAATCATCAAAATACAGAATTAAATTCTGTTGGAAGAAAACATTTCCCAAATCTTTCTAAAATAAGAAAGATACTCTCGGTTGGATAAAAAATCCAATTATAGAATAAAATTCTATTTTGGAATATATTTCCTCATTCTTTCTAAATAAGAAAGATTGCTCTCTGTAAAACAGAGAACTCTTGGATTAAGAATCCAATGGTGATTAAAAAATCACCGATTTACAAAATAAATTCTGTATAGGGGAAATTTTCCCCAATCATATTCTGTAAAACAGAAGACCTTGGATCAAAGATCCAACGGTGAGTAAAATTCCCCAAATCAATTTTGAGTCCAATTAAATCAATTGGAATCTCTCAATGAGAGATTTTCTCAAAATTAGTTAACAATTTGCCTCCACTATATAAAGGCCCCGAGACTCCAAGTCTCATGAGGGGACAGAAAAAATACATGGAGCTCTAAAAAAAATAGAGAATTCAATTCTCAAAGAAGAAGACCTTCTTTCTCAAAACCCTAGGTAAAAAAAAAGATATCAAAATATCTCTATCACATCTGAGGGTTTAACTCTTTTTAAAGTACTTAGTTCTTTCTCTGGATCTGAGATCCACAAGACAAGTCTCCCATAAGTTGAGAATTTAATTCTCATCGGGAAGATCTTGTTCATGAGAATCAAAGATTCAGAAAAGAACTAGGTCTAAAGGAAAAAACAAAAGGAGAAAGGAACCTATAAAACAACTTAGTTCTTAAAGAAAAAACGATCCCAGATCTTCAAAAAGCGAAGATTTTGGTGATCATTAATGGTTAAAATACCATTAATAGAGATTTAATCTCTAAAAAGGGAAAAAGGACTAGCACATCACGTGCTCCTTACGTGGGCGCCCCCTTTTAACAGCGCCTAGCGCCTCACGTGAAAAAACACGCGGGCGCCTAAAACAGAAGGCCAGCGGCTCACGTGAAACACACGTGGGCACTGAATAAAAGTGCTTAGCACTTTATATGCAGCCAAAATGGCTGAGTGCTTAGTACTGATTGGGCAACACCCAGCGCCGCACTGCACCTCACGTGGACGCCATAAAAAGTGCTTAGCACTTCACATTTAGTCAAAATGACTAAAAGTGCTCAACATTTATTGGGCAACGCCCATGATTGAATACTTCATATGACATGCATGTGGGCGTCAGAGCTTAAATAAGTGCTTAGCACTTTTACATGAAAAGAAAAGGGGTGAACAAACAAAGCCCAAATAAATACTTAGCACTTTTGAATAAAACAAAATGCTAAGTAGACTTAGCCCAAATTGGCTAAGTCTATGAAATTTTTTGCAGCTGAGCCCAAATGCTCTTTTGTTGGATCTTAAATAAAAATGATCCTTGAAATTTTGCTAAGTTGATCTTAGTCTCAAATTAGACTAACACATTCTTAACAAGAACAAATTGAGCCCAAATGCCCATACATTTAAGTTGATCTTAATCTCAAACCAGATTAACAGTCCTTAAATAAACCTAAGCCCAAATCTAAAATATATGGATTTGGACTAATCCGCGCCCTACGGGCGACGACATAAACTAGTCTCCGTATACAATCCACGGGCAACCAAAACAAACAAAAACACACACGGCACGAAGTGAACTTCCGGAGCAGGAGAAAGTGGTTATCGCAATGCGGTAACGTAATTAACTACAGAGGCTTGCGTCTGTAGGGAAGAGCTTCCCCACAATCAAAAACCCCTCATAAAATGAGGGGGAATCTAATAAAGTCTGTTACAACGGTCGCGTTTGTCCAAACCTCCGATATATGGTGCTATAAATCAACTTGGTATCTTCGGAGAGATGGATGGATAAGTCCAAATAGTATATGCTCCTAAATTCAGGCCAGACATCCCAACGTCTCGGTCCGGTCTTTCGACGGTGAACAAATTCTGGCACGCCCGATGGGACCTTTTTCTCTTTCCACTCCACACTTTGTATGTCGTGTTTCGCGAGAGAAAACGAGGTTCGCAATGGTTGCCCTTGGATTTAAGGTACTAAAATTTGGTGTCTTGTTCCTGTGCAGAAGAAGAAAATCGATGGCTTCCCACTGCACCTCTTGCAACAGCAACTCTCGCTCCACCACAACTGGAGGAGTGACCTACGGGCCCAACGCGGCCTCCATCTTTTCAATGCTGGTAGGGAAAGTAACGCAAGCCACCACTGGGTATTTCTTCGGGACCATGTTCCTACCAGTGGATGTCGGTGCCTCAGCGCTGCAGGATGAAGCTCCCAAGAGGTCGGTCTTCGATCGACTGGAGACCACAACGGCCCCTCTCAACTGGCCGTCTAAAGATGACGTCTCAGTCTTCAACAGGCTAGGCAAAAACCCAAACGGGCCTGCAAAGAGGCTCGTGACATCTGAAGGGGCTTCCCCAAAACGGATAGCTATCCCAACTCCTCCAACGGGCGAAGCCGTCAAATGTGCTTCCCCCATCAGATGATCGGTCTTTGAAAGATTGGTCGTTCCTCCTCAAATCCTGTCAAGGACGCCAGTCTTTAACAGGTTGACGCCAACAACAGCCCTTCAGCAAATTCGGGGGCACAAAGAAGCCGCTTCCAGAACTGAAGCAGTCCTGTCTGCAAGACACGCTCGACGTCGTCACTGGCGCCGAGTGAGGAATGCTAGGGGTAACTCCCCCTCTAGACTTACCTCGCCAGCTTCAACGGTGGAAGTTGACGCTGATGTTCTAACCAGGAACAACTTTGATCTGCTCAGGAGGGTGCACAAGAACTCTCCAGCGGCTGTGCTAAAGAAATTGCCTCCACCTGCAGAGGTCATTGCGCATGCAGAACCAGAGCGCCCTCATCAGTGGCTCTCCTCCCAAATTCATAGAGTCTGGCGGAAAGTCCAAGACTCTATGATCGACAAAGACTACACTCGTCGACCGAAGAAATTGAAGGCTCGGCAAGATAAAGAACATCTCCCCGTCATACAGCGAGGGGCTTCTTCCACACAGGTGCCTGTTACAACGGCTCCTTCAACCTCGACCTTCCACAAAAGGATGAGACTGGAGAAAATCCCACCGCTGGAGGCCAATTCCAAAGGCGATGAACCCAAACGCCCCAGGTCTGGGGGCATGATCGTACATACGGTCCACATGGCTTCCGGGAAAGAAGAAAGTCATGCTTCCATAGGTCATCGACCGCAAACTCGGTCGCTGATAAAAGCTCAGGAGCAACAACAAAAGCTCCAGGAGATGCTGACCAAAATGGCAGCACTTACCCGGCAGAAAGAAAGCCCGGACATAATATCCGAACAGCGCCAGGAGTAGGAGACCGATACAGAGTTCCTGCAAAGGTGCTTGAAAGAAAGGACAAGGAAACTGCTGAGCAGGCTGCTAACATAAAGTAGATGGCTCTCTTATTCTACGACATGGTTGGGATGATGATCCAGCAAGAACCCCCGGCCGAGGATCTGCCGATAATCATCGAGGATGACAGAGGGGAAACATCAAACCCTCTTCCAGCCTTATCGGCAGCCAAGGAGGAAACAATCTCCAAGGCTGCTCTTGATGATTATATAGCTCAACAAATAAGAGCTCATCAAGTTAGTAAAGCTGCTAGCTAAATCGTCAAAGCCTGGCGACCGTATCCAAGCTGGTATGACCAAATCAAATACTCACCGGGATATATGATCCCTAAGTTCCATGTGTACAAGGGGACAGGCAACCTACATCAGCACGTCGCGCAGTTTAGAGCTTTATGCGGCAACACTGGAACCGATGACAAACTGTTGCTTCGCTAGTTCGTTGGCAGCCTGTCCGAGACGGCCTTTGAATGGTACTCGGAGCTCCCGAATGACTCCGTAAGAACATTCATAGAGATGGAACTGCTGTTCATACAGCGGTTTGCCAGCGCAAGTGAGCGCACACCGATCACGGCATTAATCAATTCCAGAGTAAAGCCAGGAGAAACCTGGGTCCAATATGCGATCCGATGGCGGAATTTATGGTCAAAGTGCGAACAACGCATCGAAGAATTCCCTGCCATGGGCATGTTCATCGGTGTTCCCCGCCGAAACACGAGGACGCGACCGCGTAGGTCCGTCTTGCTTGAATTTTGAGGGCAGATGCTAATTGGAGCTATCCATCCACCTCTCCGAAGATGACAAGTTGATTTATGACAGCGTATATTGAAGGTTTAAATGGATGCGGGCCGATATAGCAGACTTCGTCAGATTACCCCTCATTTGAGGGGTTTTTGATTGTGGGGACGCTCTTCCCTACAGGCGCAAGCCCCTACAGTTAATTACGCTACCGCATCGCGGTAACCACTTTCTCCTTCTCCAAATGGTCACTTCGTATCGTGTGTGTTTGTTTTGTTTTTTTGGTTGCCCGTGGATTGTATACGGAGACTAATTTATGTTGTCGCCCGTTGTTCACACCATAATATTGCATTATTATATTCCCCATTCTTATTCGTTTTATAAATAAACAGGTGCTTTTGACACATGTCTGCTACATATTACAGGTTACAGGTTCTTGGATCTAAAACAGTGAAATGATGAAAAGACAATGCAAAAGTGGGACTTTAACCAATAAACAGAAGACTCTTGATCAAGCCAAATAAGGAACAGTTTACAAAGCAAGATTCAAGACGTCGACTCAAAGCGAAGGGTTAAATTTCACTACAAGTGTTCACTGGAAATCTGGAAGAAACCTAGAAGCCAGCCTGAGAAAAGAACCATAGAAACAAGAAGACAAAGTCAAGAAGGAACAACACAGGAAAAACCTAAGCTTCAAAGCCTTACTTTGGCCGCGGAACCACGGCCAAAGCATGCTCGGTACGTCTTTTTCCTTCGCATTCATTTGTACATATTTTTGCATTTGCATACTTATTTGAAAACCCATAAAAAATTGAAAAATTATAAAAATTATTGTATTCAATTTTGGTCTAATTGACTTGAGTTTACAAATAGGTTAACTGGCTAGGAACAACTAGATCTTAGACTTAGTAAATTAAAAACCCTAAAAATAACTTTCCTTAAAGTTTAACAGTAGAGAGTACATGTCTTTGTAGTTTATTTAGAAATAGGCAAATTTTGAGTTCAGTTCTTGGGATAAGTTGAAACAAAGGAAGAGTATTGATGTTCTTATTAGAGTATAAATTTGAAAAATAGTTCCTAGCTTAAGTCTAAATTCTGAAAATATATACCCTACAAAATTGCACAAACACGAACCTTGAAACTTGGAATAGTAGAAGAGACCTTGAAATGCTCTTGTCTAAAGTCCTTAGTATAATGAAAATAAAAGAAAAAAAGTGTGAATAAAGAAGAAAAAAAATGAACACTGGTTTTGTGATTACTTAAGGCTGCAAAAATAGAAAAATATTTAGCGAGGGTGCTTCATCACCTAGTGCCTTAGACCAACTGGTTTGGGAGTCACTGCTAAAAAGCCTTAGGTGTTGCAAGACTAGGAATTACGCTTTAATGTGCAAACACATCTTGTAATCGGTTGTTGGTACCTCAAGAAGTATTAACGGTCGCATGAAAGATGTGTGGGCAAAATTCACCTATTAATAAGTACTTTGGACAACGGACAAGGGTATGATTGCTTGATTTGAATTTCCAAGTGTAGGGTGTGACTTATACACACACGTAGGGGTATGTGATTGGAGTTTAGATGAGAGAAAGGAATGAAGAATAGAACTTGTATCTTTAATAGAGTTGATAAAAATTCCTAAGTGGAGATGGAACCCTAGAAGGAAAACTTAAGAAATGCCGAAAGCTAAGTAGGTCTGCAGAACATATATAATCTTAAGTTAGATGATGAGGAAGTGTGAAGAATATGGGTGGATAATTTGCGAGTCGACGATAATAGAATTCCTTGTTAGGAAACCTAATTGGAAAACAAAAGTTGAAAAGCCGAATTGATAGGATTTTATGGGTAGTATCCGCTGAAAACCCTCAGGAGACAACACTCCTTCTACTAGGGACACCTAGAGGTTTAACGGCTTATTGCACGAGCTCAGTGTAATCGCGTTTCCCTGCAAAAGTGCGGTTAGGTTTTTGTAGAGAATAAAAAAATAAGTTTGCTCGAGGACGAGCAAAAGATAAGTTTGGGGGTATTTGTTCACACCATAATATTGCATTATTATATTCCCCATTCTTATTCGTTTTATAAAATAAACTGGTGCTTTTGACGTATGTCTGCTACATATTACAGGTTACAGGTTCTTGGATCTAAAACAGTGAAATGATGAAAAGACAATGCAAAAGTGGGACTTTAACCAATAAACAGAAGACTCTTGATCAAGCCACATAAGGAACAGTTCACAAATCAAGATTCAAGACGTGGACTCAAAGCGAAGGGTTAAAGTTCACTACAAGTGTTCACTGGAAATCTGGAAGAAACCTAGAAGCCAACCTGAGAAAAGAACCATAGAAACAAGAGACAAAGTCAAGAAGGAACAGCACAGGAAAACCTAAGCTTCAAAGCCTTACTTTGGCCTCGGAACCGCGGCCAAAGCATGCCTTTGGCCGCGGAACCGCGGCCGGGTAGAGCCCGTGTCGGCGCGGTGTTTTTTGGTTGTGCGCGTATTGTTGACTAGGTCTTTTCTTAGGAGTATTTTTGTAATAGCAGATGTGCGAGTCATTGTAACCCTAGGGTTTCCTATCTTCTATAAATAGGAACTCTAAAGATTGTAAACCTTATGCCTCCTTTTAATATTAAATTCAGAATTCTTTATGGAGAGCATCGGTGCCTCTTTTCGATTCAGAAATTCAGATCTGACAAACCTGCTTTGATGATTGGAGAGAGCCATCTGTAAGTAGATTTAATTAATTGCTCTAGTTTAGATTTTAATTCTTTGCCCTAGGTAAATTTAATTCATTGCCGAAGAAAATTGTTTAGAGTTAGATTTGGGGAAGGATTTTGAGAGATGAGATCTCTCATCCCTTTCTTACCCATCAAATATTTACAAAAGGACTCCATGCATACACGCACACACCGTGCCCTACGGCATCCTACCCCTCGAGGTAACGATGACACCGTAGTATAAAGGCCCGGTTGCGCGCGTTTTCCAGGAGGTCAGGGTAAGGATCGATAAAGGAAGGACAAGAACCGTAGAGGAAGGAACACCTTCCCGAATGGATCTAATCCCCTTTATTGATAATTACCATAACTCCTCATAGATCTTCATTGGGTATAGAAAGTGTTGAGATTTACTTGCATTTCCAAACCATCACTAAACCTAACCCTAACAAGACTTAGATCTAGATAATCGTAGTATAGATAGAATTAGGTTTTTAGATTTAATAATTAATCCGAACACCCTTCGGAATTAACTCGTTAGCGCGATTAGAAGATTCACAACATCCCTGTGGACCGACCCGCACTCACCGGCTAGCTACATGCGACGCCGTTCTTGATTGCGGTAATAGATAGTTTTTGAGACAAATCACCCGTAGGGCGTGGATTAGTCCAAATCCGTATTTTCTTAGATTTGGGTTTGGGGTTGCGTTTAAGGATACGTTAGTCTCATTTGAGACTAAGATCAACTTAAACGTTTGTTAAGGATACGTTAGTCTAATTTTAGACTAAGATCAACTTAACGAGATCGTTTAGATCCAACAAAAGAGCATTTAGACTCTATTGTTTAGTTTAGGGACATTACGGTCGATTACCAGTTTAAGGACATGGTGGTCCAAGGTTAAGGACATCATAGTCCATGGGCTTAAGGACCCCACGGTCCGAGGTTAAGGACATCATAGTCCATGGGTTTAAGGACCCCATAGTCCGAGATTAAGGACATCATAGTCTATGGGTTTAAGGACCCCAAAGTCCAGTTTAAAGACGTCATAGTCTATGGAATGTATGGTTGTCGGGACCCGTCACCTCCGTGAAGACGTTGAAGGATTACAACGACAAATATCAGAGGAGTGAAGAGATGTACCCTTGAACCAATTTTGGTTGGGATCCGTAGTCCAATTTGGGACTAAGATCAAAAGATTTATGAGCATATGGGCTCAATTAATCTGAATTGAGGATTTATGGCCAATCTTGAGCTAATTCCAATCGAGTTAAAATATTTAACATTTATTTTGGGCCGTTGAGCATTCATTTGGGCTTGGCCCTTTTAACAAAACTAAGCATTGATTTGGATCCTGACAGTATTTCTGTCTTTTGTTGAATGCTGAGCATTCATCATAGCTCTGGGCTTATTAAAGAACAATTTATGTTCTATCAGCGCATACATGAAGGGCACGTGGTGCGCTTGGTGCTGAGCGTCATTCCATGAGCGCAAAGCGCTGGTCCAAGAGCGCAGACCGCTAATTTTGGAGCGCAAAGCGCTATTTTGATCAATTTTATGATCTGGGAAATAAATTCTTGTTTATCAGAGACTTTGTCTCAAGGTTCCAAGAACAAAATTCTTATTTTGTAGGAGATGTTTCAATCTCTTATATTGATGAAAGGCTTTGCCTTTATGGATCTGTGATTCTTAAGAGAATTGAATTATTCTCCCCCCTTTCTTTATAATGAGATGTTCATGATCTCTTTGAGAAAGACTTTAGTCTTATAGATCTATGATCTGTGAGAAAGAAGTAAATTCTTCTTTTATTTTATGATGAGATCTTTTGATCTCTTTGTAAAAGAACTTGGTCTTGTAGATCTATGATCTTAAAAAAAGAAGTGAATTCTTCTTTTTAATTATGAGATGATTTTATCTCTCTGTTCTTTTACCTTGAAGAAAAGAAGTTCTTCTATCGAGAACTTGGCTCTTCTTTCTGAGATTTTCTCAAAGCTTCTAGGGGGTTCCTCTCTATTTCTTAGTATATCCAAGACTTGAAGTCTTGAGGCCTTTATATAGAGTGAGCTGATTTGTTCAATCACTTAAGGAGATCTTTTCTCCAATCGATTTAGGGATTTCCCCACCGTTGGATCTTTAATCCAAGGGCTTCTGATTTACAGAAAGCAATCTTCTTGTTTTTAACAAGATTGGGAAATCTTTTCCATACAGAATATATTCTATATTTTGGTGATTTTTAATCACCATTGGATCATTGATCCAACGGTGCTCTGATTTACTGAGCACAATCTTGTTGTTTGGAAAGATTTTGAGGAATTTTTCCTTAACAGAATTTAATTCTGATTAATTAATGATTTATCATTATTATTGGATCTTTAATCTGATAGTGGGGAGCTTTTAGTTCCAGCGCTAGCGCACCCGTGCACCTAGCGCTAGCGCACCCGTGCTTTGCACATGGTGCGCTGCTTAGAGCGCAGCGCACCTAGCGCTAGCACACCGTGCTTGCACGTGATGCGCTGCGTAGAGCGCAGCGCACTTAGCGCTAGCGCACCACGTGCAAAGCACGTGGTGCGCTGCTTAGGGCGCAGCGCACTTGGCGCTGCCTCTGAAGCATTGCTTCATTTCAAAATTTGAATTTTAAACAGAGCTTTGCTCTGATTGGGGGAAACAAATGCCCCCCAACAGTTGCGCTCACGTGGGTCACACGTGAGTGCAGCGGTGGAAACATCTCTACCATTAGATCAACTTAGAAGTTGAAACGGCACTCAGTGCCTATAAATAGGACTCTTGGCCCTTGGGATGATTTATGGTTCATCTTCATTTTTGTCTTCTGAGAAATTTTATTCTCTTTCAGAGCATAGCTCTTCATTTTAAGAACCTTCAAGAGTCAAAACTCTGCCAAATTTTGGTAAGATTTGAACTTTATCAATAGAGCTTTGCTCTTCCTCAGATCATAGATCTCAAAATGTTTTTAGGGTTTTACCCATTAACAGAGCTTTGCTCTCCTGAATAATGGAGATTTGTTAATCTCTTATGAAGAACTTTTAAGAGTTTGTTCATGGATTTTGAAGATCTCAGAATTTTAATTCATTAAAAATTTTATTTAAATTTTTCTGATGGGTTATTCCATCATTTTACAGAGCAAGGCTCTTGGAATTCCTGGAGAATTTTTAATTCCCCTCATAATTGACTTCGACAGGTGTCATTCCTGTCTGCAGAGCATTGCTCTCGAGGAGTTTAACTCCTTGGCCCGAGGAATCTTTTTATAAATGCGAAATCCTTTTTAGGATTCCTTTCTTGATTGCACAGGATTAAATTCGTTGGGTGATTTAATTAGCACTTATTTCCTCCATGGGGATATCAAGAGTTGTTTAAATCCCGTGTTTGTTTCAATAAGCTTTCTTTTAATCAGTCTGTCCACTAACTCTCACTGATTTTCCTTTTCAGACTTTATAGACGCTCATATGTATGATCTCGACGAGATTTTTTCTTACGGAGACATTCGCGCACTCGGCCGTTCTCAAAACCAAGAATTTACCAACGCCCAGTGTGCTAAAATTATAGGTCGTTTTGATGCATACAATGGTCGACTGCTCCCTCGTCGTTCCTCTCTCTTGAACCTTATTATGGGAGCGATCTGGGGAGCACTTCCTCTATTTTACGCCGGCATGCCTCTTAAAGCATTGGACGATGCCGAAAATAAGGTGCACTCGGTGTATCTGATGGGCTTAATCTTAAAGAAAAGGCGAGACAACCTTGTTGATATCCTGCATCAAGTTTTTCAACAGGCGGCGATACTTGCTGCTTATCGAAGGGTGGAGGACATCAGTGGGGATCATGACGCTTGTGATCGTGAAAGGATGCACATGAGATGGTCCGAGAGTCCCGAAAATTT